>OZ023163.1:3930570-5238070 GCA_963678695.2 Diplodus puntazzo | reverse complement strand
AAGAATCCATTCAGGTTAGATAAGAAAAAAAAAGTCACCAGTAACCCAGTCAGAATAAAACCTAATTTTGTGCAGCAGGACTAAATATTCTGCTTGTTGTTATCTCAGCATCTCGCAGCCTCTCTGATGTATCCCATGAACCCTTGCAGGTCGTCCTGACCTCTCGGGTTGGGATCTGCTGCTCTCACCGCACTCTCTACATGTCTCGCGCATTTAGCAGAGATTAACTTTTTTTTTTTCTTTTCTTCTCCACGCCAGGCTGTGACGCCGGCTGCCTCATTATGCCGCCCTGCGTGTAGTCTCTTAAATGTATTGACAGCAGAAGCTGCTGATTCAGAGCTGCTGAGCCTGCCATCGCGCTCCCCTCCAACAAGTGACCCTCGCACGCTCGCAGGCCACTCATCAGCCTGCCTTGATTTCCTCATGCATATTTATCACTATGCACGTCCTGCCTGCTCAGACACCTTCCATACATTAAGAACCGCGTGTCATAATTTACAGTGAGGTGCGGGCTAGGTGTGTGTTTGTGCATGTGTGTGTGCTCCGTTTCATACGGTCACTTTTTGAGTTATTGTGCTGTGTCTCTGAATTTGAATTTTTTTTTTTTTCCACGTGGCATAAACTTTCCATACATCAAATCATGTGGATGGATGAGCTGTTTGTTGCAGGAAGCGCTCATTAATACCACCGATGCTACTGAAGACTTCTGCAGCATTTGTGTCCTTAATTTACAAGAATTATATCCAAAATTCTCAGCTCAAATATGACGTCTTATAAAATCCCTTTAGTCTGCTTTTAAAATAAGCTTAGTTAAAGTTATATAATTATATTTAGCTTCTCAGCTGTGGAGAGCAAGTTTTTTTGCTCTGCAGACCTGCACATCTTCAGTTAGGAGTCCATATTTTGTTAATTTCTTCAGGATAAAATGACGTTTCTCCTTTGTAAAATAAGCTAACGATCAAAACTGGGCCTGTGATGCACCTGAAGATACTCGGTGTTCATTTTATGAGTTCTGAAATCTGTTGTCGAGGAGCTCAAACGTTACTGTAAGTCCAGTTTTAAGGTTGCAAGTGTGACACGAGTCTCTACACGACCTCCGACCGTTATACATTCATCCGCACGTTAAAAAATAAAGTTGCTTTTCTCAGAATAATTCATTGCTCTGATTTATTTCTCATCTGATGCAACTTCCAAAGCATCGAGTGTGATGACTTCCTGGTCAGCTCTGATGTGTGATGTGTGATGTGCGATGTGTGGTTTCCTCACACGTGACATTAACACTGGGAAACTTTGCATGAGCTCATTCGCTTTTACACGACTCTTTCTTTAATCACCGCTCGCTTCTTAAACGCAACAATCTCGGACACAAATCTCGACAAAATCCCCCCCTGTTGGAAAACCACACTGGACTATGACGTGTCATAACAAAATCAGATACAATGATGGCGAGGGGAGCGTTGAATAGAAAGATGGGTCGAATCAGATACGTCTATGGCCCAGCAGGTCATCGCCATGTAAACTCTATCTCATACTTACACTGTGATGTTATTGGACCCACCGCAGGGCCGTACACAACACTGAAGACCCGGAGGTCACGGCCCTGGTAATGTTTCTGTGGATTGTGGAGGTTTATCAGGTTGACCAAGTGAATTAAAATGAAAATAACTTAGTTTTCAGTGTGAACTACATGACAGAACC
Organism: Diplodus puntazzo; assembly: GCA_963678695.2. Classification (NCBI taxonomy): domain Eukaryota; kingdom Metazoa; phylum Chordata; class Actinopteri; order Spariformes; family Sparidae; genus Diplodus; species Diplodus puntazzo. Next base: position 5,236,372 of record OZ023163.1, on the reverse strand, counting down.
TATAATTCAAACGTTAATCTAATAAATACATAAATATGAGTTTGTTACAAAGCTTGGTCGGTGCCACGTCAGCGTTGTCTTTGCTCTCTTGCGGTTGGACGAGTGATTCCACTGAGGAAATTTGGACATCAGTATTCCAGAAATCTTGCGTTGCTGCCGGATCATAACATAAAGGAGTTTTGCTAAAAAAAAAAAATAAAAAAACTGCCAATCTTGAAACATTTAAGCTGAAAATACTACGAGGTAGGTAAACAGGAGGATACACACCTTCTGATATCAAGCTGACAGACACACACCTATGAAGGGTGCATGCAGAAGTAGACACACACACACACACACTCCACACACACACACACACAGAACTACCTGGATGATTTAGTGCCTTCAGCGACTCAGGTTGAGGGCAGCACTGGCAGTCCAAGCCCGTGGAATCCCTCGGTAAAGAGGATGCTAATCGTAGCTTCTTGTGCCTGAGCATGTCTTCCTGGGCCAAATGAGATTAGAAGGAGTGGGATATGGCGAAGCGACGTGCGTGGGGTTCTGGAGGTGAAAGGTAAAGGCACTTATCAGGAGGGTTCCCCTCGGGGTCCACGACGGCTGACTCAATCAAAACCCTGCACGCACTTCTCACTGGATTAGACTAATCAGGAAGGAGCAGGGGATGTATAGACCACTTATCTGAAAAAAAAACATTGGGCTCTCTTTCCCTTTGAAAAGACCCTACAGAAATGTTTGTTAATTTTATTTATTACAGGATGCTTGTCGATGTGGCAATCTTCCATGGAATCATTAAAAAGGGCTCCTCCACTCACTGAAGGCACGCACTGTTTACATGCTGCAGAGATAGAGGAGCCTTTGATGTTCCACATTTCCCCCCTCGTTCACTCATTGTCATTATTATTTATATATTTACTTAGATTTTTTTTTTTCTTAATTTATTTTCTCCATTTGTGTGTTTCTGTTGCCACAACAGATCAGACTGATGGAAGGTAGTCAACATAACAAAGACCCTGAAAGGTATATGAATATTTATTACCGGGACGACTTCAGAGCCAGACAGGCCGTTAGCAGTCAAAGGAATAGTGAGAAGATAACGGCAATTTTCACACTTATGATTACCTTCAAATTAATCTCTATTTCTTGAAGGGATGTGGGGTAGTTGACTAGCATATCTTTCATTTCTCGATTAAAAAAAAAAAAGAAAAAGTTCTTTAATCCAAGTTTCAGCTACTTGTTTGACAAAATAATCCAAAAAACAATTGTACATTTTAATGGGAGCTCATGTGAGGACGGGTGAAAGACTGGAGAGACGATTTCAAAAGTGTTATTCAAGTGAGATCTTTCACTCTGTGGTTTATCATTTATCCTGTAACATGCAGCTTCTCAGCTGATTCAAAGGATCTGTGGTTTAAAGTGAGACTATGTCGTGACTTTGAGCAAATAAACCCTTCTTTGTTCAATTTTTTGCACTCTTACTCAACTTTACTTGGTCTGGCATGATCACTAGCTTATGGGGGCTAATGTTTGCTAATGTTAGCAATCATTAGCAAGCACAGCCATGTATTTGTAGAACCGAATAAAACGGTTCTCTTAGTTATTCAGGCCAACACACTCGGGGCAGCCAGTGTTTCATGAGAAGCTGAAATAGTCGTCTTAGCTAAATGTAGCAACCATCAGCTAATGGGTAAACAAAACAAAATAATCAAATGTTTAGCTAGTTTAGAAGCTTTGAAGAAGTTAACAGTGTTATGTCGAGCTGGCACATTTAGCTAATTTATTTTTAGCTTAGTAGTAGGTTACATCTCAGATAAAACACTAAAACTTAACCAATGGCGTCACCGGCTCGTGGTGCTAAACTGCTAACCGATGCTACAAATGCATGCATGCATTCGTGCAGAGAGCCTCAGATTGGATTTATGAATGTAGCCATATCCATATGTGCAATTAGCATCTTGTACTTAGCATTTGTGGCCTCGGTCGCAGCTGTTTTGCAACATGTATATTGTCGCCTATAGCATTTCAGCCACATACCAGTTTTAAGGTATACTGTGGTAAGAAAATTGACCGTTATTGAAGTGCATTTGTTTATCTACAATATTAAATGCTGCTGTATTGTTGGTATTAAGAATATTTTATATAAAGTTTATATCAAGTTCAGTGTCTGTCAGGATGTACTATTTTGTAAATAGTTATAAAAGGTTTATTCATTAACTTTTTTTTTATTCCTTGAACAGTCATTGTAGCTTATAATAATGATAACAGTGATAATTGTGTGATATCTAGCCTTGAAACCTTGATATTGTCTGCGATGGCTATTGTACTGTGAAAATGTCACACTGTATCAACCCGAGTCTAGTGTGAACAAAACATTTATGAATATATAAATCCATATTCAGTCCTGAATTATCGCTGATTTTAGTACAAACAGCTCTCTGAGTCTATTATGAGGAATGAAACCTTCCATTTCTCCCATCTCCCAGAAATGATGTATTCACAACTAATTTCTATAATAAATACTTTTTAAAGGAACCAAATGTTTAAAGTACCTGTCCAGTCAGAAAACATATTGAACATCCTAATTAAATGGTTATGATTTTGTTCAGGCATCCGCTTCACTGAGTTTTGCTTAAAAGAAGGTGACGATCTTGGTTTATTAGCACAAAAACAAAAAGTCTTTGGTGACTTGAAGTTCAAGACTCAACGTGTCTGTTAACATTAAACAGAAACCGCAATCTTCAAACATAGATGTCAGTGCATAGACTCAGTGTTGCCTCTCAATTATCAAAGCAGCAATTATGTTTGCCACCATAAAGTAATTAGGAAACTATTCAGTAATATATTAACCTAACTTATACAAGAGAAGGTGTTTTTTTTAACATATACATTTGCCTTTTGTTCTGCGACACGAGGCGGAAATAAGAAATAAAATAATCAACAGATAACTGGATGATTACACTCTCTGTGGCTCTGTGCATGTTCTGATACGGTGACTTGCGTTCGTCCTTCCCTATTTATGCTGTAAGTCCCGATGAATACAAGTTGTCAAGGCCTAACACACCCTGAACTGAGCAGCTGCGGTGTCCGATGAATGCAGAGGAACGGCCTTGAGTGCCTCACATCGATTGTTCTTAAATCCCTCATTGATAATTCTCCAACATATTAGGGGCTGAATTTGCATGCTATTTAGATCATTTGGAGAAAAAAAAAACCTTGTGGGCGAGCTGTACGGTAATCTTTTGGTCCACTGTATTGATTTACCTTGGCTCGGGAACAAGAGTCTGAATGAGAGGTGCTCTCTTTGCTCTCCATTCAGTCTACGGCAACGCAGAACGCCGCGCACTGTACGACGCCGTTATCGCCACAAAGCAGTACAGTGTTGATTATGCCAACTAATTACGCCAAGCAAATACTTGAGGAAGCGTGGAGCAGCAGATGAATGAGATATCAGCCTTGTAGAGAGGCTTGATTCACTGTATTGTTGGATAATGTAACATTCAGGTGCCTCCCAGTACCTGACATGATAGTGAGCTTCACACAAGAGGCTTGGTTAATTTTCACATTGTTTCAATTGTTACATTGTTTTTCTTTTTGGAGACCGAATCATCGTATCACAACCGGAGCTGTATGTTAACTGCGACGTCGCTGAGGAAGGCTGGGACACGTAATTATCATCGCGGCGGTTCCTTCACGTGTCAATGAATGCAGTCATACCGTCGCCCTGGAGCCATTACATGACTCAGAGGGTCTGGTTCTACTGAATATTCACATTACTCAATCACTGCTAGTTTAGTTTAGTCAGGTGAGGTTCTTTTTCTTATTTCAGATTCTAACTTAAAGCGAAACTCTCGCCAAAATGCAACCTAGGCTTTTTGTTGTGAATGTATATGAGTCAAACCTTCGTATAAAAGCATAATTACAACGAAAGCGGCACTTTTAAGATTTAACGTATTTTCATTTTCGGGTCAAACTCATTTTCAATGTGAGTGCTACAGGCAATAGCATCAAAATCGCTATTTTTAAAACACTAAGAAGGCTCGACACAACATGAAACTTTGCTCGTAGCATCACTAGGATCTCTACACATGAACACGAGCATTGAGAACATTGTTTGTGTACACAGAGTTTACTAAAAAGAAGATTTTTGAACAACTCATGTTCGCAGTTACTTGTTCCGCTCACTGCCATCATGGCAGCCAAGAAGTATCGATTTCCATAGGTTTGACTCGGGCACATTCACAAAAAAAGCCTAGATTGCATTTTGGCGAAAGTTTCACATTAAGGCGCTCTGTGGAACTTCTGTGCTGTGCCGGACTTCTAGACTAACGTTAGCTAGTGTTGCTCTCTGTTAACGGAGCGCAGAAAAGTCTAATTTTCAAGTGATGCTACAATGTGGCCACTAAAAGAATGATCAATACATGTAAACTGCTGCTGATTATTACACAGAGCTCCTTTAACCTTGATACATTTAGTGATATATAACAAAGAAAACAAACCACAAAACAATCTAATTTTGAAATTAGAATGTTCTTTTTTATTCTTGAGGATGTAGCTGGTGACAGTAAACATGGTCCCCCCCCTTTAAATAAAGCAGAACTCATCTGGGACGATCACCGAAAAATCCAGTGTGACACTTGCATCGGCGAGGGACATAATTGCAGCATGTTTTGTCAAAATGAGATCATAAATGTTCCGTGTGACGAATGGATGAACAGAAATACGCAGCGTACCGGCCGTGATGTGAGGAATCACTGTATAGTAGGAATATTTCAAGAGTGATGTGACGAGATGCAACATTGGCATCTCCAGTACGGACAAATGGAGACGACGGTGCACACAAAAAAGCAACGAGCAAGCCAACACCACCGATAGAAAGAAAGAATTGTTAAATGCACTTAGTGGTAATGCGTCCAGAAAAGGTATTGAGCAGTTTTCCCTCAAAAGGGGCTTTGTACCCTCACTTCTTCCCTTAGTTAGGAGTCAACCTCAGGTTAGAGTTTAGAAAACTGGACAGAATTAACAGAACCACCATTAACTCTGAGGTCAAATCAACAGTCCTGGATACCGCACCGTGCAACTATGAAGAGAGGAATACAACATTAACTAAAAAGGACAAATGTTGTGAACTTGTGTGATGTGTGTCAAGGTTTGTAGAGACTCCTGGTGAGGATATGAGGCCTAAACCACAACTGGCCTGTTCCTCAGAGTCAGATTTCCATTCTTAAGGCTGGAATCGGACATCATAGTTGACCTACTTCAGTGTGCACCACTAGCTGCACGGCTAACTGAGCTACCTAGCTAATAGCGAGGATGAATTTGAAGTGGCCAATTCTTACAAGATAGCTTTTTTCCTGATGATACTGTACCTGTTCAAGTAAATTAAATCAAATCAAGCAATGCCACTGTCACTACATTTGTCATGAAATATTTCTGTGCAAAGGTTTTAAACTGTGCAGTGATTTATTTATGTTCTACAGAGTTGCAGAACGATCCCTCATCTTTGGTTCTTGTCGCTGCCTGATGTGAGCAGCTTCCCCGACCACGTGACGAACACTCACTCTGAAGTGCTCGAGCTGAACTTGCAGTGACTCGAGCTTCAGGGGTCGGGGATGAGCAACTTTGCAGGACTACCACGAGAATGTAATGAATGTATGAAAAAAAAAAAAAAAAAACGTTTGAGATTCTATGCGCATAAAGCCGAGGCTCAGACTTCCTCTTTGAAATGAAACGGGACAAATAATCTGAATTCACAGCCAGGTTAGATACAACATTTTAGGTTAATGGCAAAAAAATTCACCCTGTGCTGCTGTGATATTTTACTCGCATTGCAAATTTCTGATATGAAGCTGAAGATATTAACTCTTTTAAAAGTCTTGCTTTGCACTTCGATGTTTTTAATGTACAGTGGGGATGTAGCAGCCCAGCACAAAGTGTTGGTGACTTTTTAAAGAAGCTGCAGCGGCCGCAGCACCGAACCATTGTGGGGTATTATACCGGCCTCTTTGTCTCTCTGGAAAATGTCAAGGCGTAATTGATATATTTCTCACAGCGCCCTTTATCTTTGTGCCATGTTTCAGGTTCTATGATCTGGGTTCACGCTGACCTTTACCAGTGCACTCTTTTCTCTCGCTTCTTTTTGGGCATCACTGAAAATAGCTCAATAGGATTTCAATGGGGTGTCTTTCATTTGAGACAATCTTCTCTTCCCTTTCCTACCCGCAGCCCCTTTGACGCCGGCTATTTATTTTGAGATCCAACTTTTCAGCATGTTGTTTGATCTGAGATTTACCGCGGTGGCTTTGTCCGCCGAGGTCTGAAAGCTCAGCAGTGATGGAGGAGATGTGCTGATGCTACTGTCCTCTGCTGTCCAATTTTCGCTAAACATTGTATCATCACTCCAAAAGAGCTGAAATTCAAATTGTTTTCAATAATTTTTTGGAACAGACAGTTCAAAGTGAAGGTGCACAATGTGAGAACATTTCAGCTCAGGCTAGAAATTATGTTCACTTGTGAAACTTAGTTTCATTTCATCAGTCTCTTTCTTTGCTTTTATAACCACCTGAGCAAGGACTTGAAACTGAAACTTTATTTATTTCCATCTACTGAGCACTTCCACTGTTGACCAGGTAACAGAGCTATGCAGAAAAACACCAGCCTTCATGAGCCCAAAAGCATCACACCTCTCTCACTACTGTAATTTTTCCATTTCTGCAAAGACTCAATTAAACAACACAGTTAACCTTGCACAACAACATCTCTGCTCATGAGTGTGACGACAAGCGTGAACTTCACTAAACAACTTGATTTGTATTATGTAAAAACAAAAGGTTAGTTGAAATGTTACCAAGGTAGATGCAAGACCAAAAAAACCTAATATTTTGGATGTACTAGATGTGTTTTGGTTAAGAGTTACAACATGAATTTGACTTCAGTGTTGTTTGCTGTATCCATCATTTTCTTCACTGAATCCTTTGCATGGGAGCAACACCTATGGATGAAATTACTTAAGTGGGATGTCAATTTTTTTCATACACAGAAAAAACATGGTGTTGTGCTTCATTTTATATACAGTATATGCCACTATGAAGGACAACAGCTGCAAAAAGTTGACTGCTCTGTTATAATTTTCTCCGGTTTTATCTACCTTTGTATTAATTCCACTTTTTATTTACTTTCCATAGCTACATCTACAACATCTTACCAGAAGAATTAGAATTATTTCATCTCATAGTAACCTTGACATAGTAGCATCAATCTTCTTTTTGGGATCAACAAAATGACACGGAAGGATCTGCTGCCGTACCACCAGACTAGACAGCAGCTTCACTCCCCAGACCACGAGACTCGCCAATTCATCATCAACACTGAATTTTATAAAATAGATGTAGAATCAAATGTAGTTTAATTTCTCAAACCCTTGTGTTTTAAAAATGACAATGCATGTATCTTGTTACCTTGTAAATATGCCTGAAACGTCTTTAAAATGTACTTCAGGTTATGGCATTTAGAGCGTCACTGATGAAGAAGGAAAAATCCCAGGTGTTTTGCATTCAGAATTTAGTTGACTACCACTGTTGCAGCAGCCATGTTATATCGTACAGTATGCTGTCACCCGTCTGCAATGATGTCGACAGAATTATAGTTGTGCAATCTTGTGTAAGACCTAAAAAAAAAGAAAACCTCAGGACAACTTGTATGTGTTCATAGCGTCAGTGTTCAGCGCTGTTCTGGTCAACAGACACTCATCTCAGACTGCAGCTTCACTCCTGCTGTGATTGAAGTCACAGGCTTGAAAGGACTTCTTTCACGACTATTGGCCTTGGTCGCACAAGCATGTTAAAATAAATACATACAAAGGTAAACAAACAAAGAACCGCACACAGTATGATATGTGAGAGCTATACAACAACAAGCCAACCTAATTTGCATGTCTTTTAGGCCACATAGTACCATCTGAGAATTCTGAAGAAAATATGAAACAATTGTACAATAAACTAGGAAACTGAAGGGGAGACAGATACAAGTGGTTCCCTAACTTAGGTTTGGAGAGAAATTCAAAATTGAACCTAGATGATGACGATGAAATAATGCTATGATATCGGCCATATTGTATACATTTAGACCACATTTATGCATAATACATTTAATTTATAAAGCGCCTTTCAGGGACACTTAACAAAGTGGAACAAACAAAACAAAGAATAAATGGAGCACCTGTCAGTCAGCAGGCACCAGAAACATATAGAGCAACAGCCAGTTTGCTTAACTTAGCATAACACATTATGGACATCACTGTGGTCTGCTGTTTTTCTGACAAGCTCACCTTAACTACAAGATTCCAAGAAGTCATTACATCTAGGTGGTGGTGCTGGTGTTTTTTTTTTTTTTTTTTACATGTATGCTAAGCTAGGCTAACCACCTAATACCTGTAGCTTCATATTTAGCATACAGAAACGACAGAGTGTATCAATCGTCTCATCTAGCTAACAAATAAGTATGTTTCCCATAATGTTGAACTATACCTTTAATGCGATGAGCAACAATACTACAAATCAGAATAGTTTAAAAAATAACCGTTAACTGTAAAAATTGGGTTCCAGTTCTGGATAACTTGGATTGTGTATTAACTTCAAACTCAATTGCATTTAAGTTGAATGTTGCAATTTCATTCTGTCTATGTGTTTGCTTCAGGTAATCTTTTTGTGGTGGAACACAGCATGTATTTGTAATCGTCAGGCTCTACTAGTCTATTATTGTGTTGTTTTTTTAGTGCCACAGATTTATTTTACTCGCCCAGAGAACTCATCCTTCTACTCGACCAGTCCCTGCTATCCTTTATCCCTCTTACTATCATTAAACTAAGTTACTGTTAAGCTCACAGCTGCCTCCAGATGCTTGTGCCACGAGCAAAGAGTGATGCAGAATGCTTACTTGCTCCTTGTCCTCTCCACTTCCTCCCAGTCCTTATCTCCTGGCCATCCACACAGACTTTAGCTGTCCTGGATTCTCTCTACTGCAGCATTTCTTCTGCACCGGTGACCTTTAGCTCAGGTCATCACAAATTCCTTATTCAGGCAGCCGATGGGGCGCTTCAGCTCGCTCTTCTGTTTGTGAGGGAAAAAAAATCTACAGAGGTTGTGGGCTGATACGCCAGTAAGTCTATAATATCATTCAATAAGCATATTCTCGACAGAGTGAGGTGAAGACATGTGGTTATTAAATCTGCCTATAAGATAAACTAATGTGCTGTTTAAGGCATAAACACTTGCTGAGTAAGAACACAGTCTGGTCTTAGATCCTTGGATCTGTCACAGATTATTAATGTTTTATATCTTTTATATATTTCATCACATGTTGAATTTAGTTTCTTTAAGTGTTGCATAGACTTAAAGCAGTTACAATGATGGAGGGTTGAAACAAATGTTTCATGTTTTGTAACAATTCTTACTGAGACTCTGTTTCTGAAAGTTAATTTCAAAATGTATCATTACGACCTCACATTTTTAGGTTGACGCTTTTATTTTGTGAGTCTACTAGATGTTTACAAGACTTGATGTCAAAACTTTTAGTGCCTGTCTCTTTAAAGAAAGAGGAACAGCCTGCTCTGATTGGTCATCACTCACAGGCCTGAGCAGGGACCGCCCACCATGTGTACACACCAACTGAACATCTCAATACTTTCACAGAATTAATTTGGTATCTAAACCTGCTGAAAATCAAAGAGGACATGGATATCTATCTTTCTACAACGTGGGACAAATCAAGGTAAAATCAGTCTTTGTCTGAACTGCTAGCAGCTGGTACATTATATGTTATAGGGGTCACAAGTAGGCTTTGCTATGTTTAAAGGGGTCAAACGGCAATTCTGGACTTTATATCCCATCATTATAACTTTATATACTGAAGTGCATTGTTTTATAAAAGTGGAAAAGTTTATTTGTATTTGAAGACTAAGGAAAGTCGTAGGAAAAGACAAACTTGTTATATGATTGTATGGATTGTACTGTATTATTATAAGGAGCTCCTGGACCGTTCTTTGTATCCCCTATGTGCAGTTCTTCTTCTTTGAGTTAGCTGCTAACTGCTGCTAGCTGCTTTTGAAATCTCCCGATTATGAGCCGGTTGTAACAAACAATGAGCCATCTTCCTGTTTTTGTACCTTTTACACAGAACAGCGAGGTAGAATAAAGGTGCAGAGGTCCCGGACTACTCAAGGCTACAAACCTTTAAGCTTGACTTATTTTATGTATGTCTATTTAGGATTAAATGAGTAGACAGTGACGAGTGAATTGAGTCACACAAAGCACCAGTCTTCACCAGGTTTGACGATGAAGATCATGTGGTATCATAAAAAGCTCTGGTACTGCGACCAAATGGACCTTTAAGTGGGATTGTTTTCCCAAATTCAAGTCAGCGTGGACAATTTGCACCAAAACAGTGTATATTCCTCTTCTCCTTTATTTTCACACAACATAACATACTTTGGCTTGATAAACATTGACAACTCTGTCTCTTAAACAACGTAATTAATTGTATTTTGAAATTTTCATTTTTAACCATATATTGTTTGTGCCAGTTGATTCTATGTGTCGTACCCAAACATCCTGGCCGTATTTTAAGGTAAACACACACGAGTTTCAAGGCCGATCTATACTGCGTGGTTAAAAATATTATAATCTGCTTGTATACATGTCCCAACAGCAAAAAATGGATATTGGCTCTATGAAATTACATTCAGTGAGAAACACTGACAGATTCTTGTTCTGAAGCTTGTGCAACTGTTGTCATTTCCACAAGGACTCATTGTGTGGTTGAATTTGTAATCCCTTTTGAAATGCAAAAATATGCTTTATATATGATATGGTTGAATGCATCCAATTATGGCCTTTAATTTTTAAATGATTTGCTCTTGAAACGCATTCCAGGCAAGTGTTCCTTCGCTAAAAATTCGCGTTCTCTTTAATCTTGCAGAGAGTACGGAATGAAGGGAAAACTACACGGAACCAAAATGGGCTTTCACAACTTAAGTGAAAATCACCCAACCTCACACAAGTGTGAGGCTGATGGCCTTGCAGTAGTGTGTCATTAGCATTCATTATAGTCCTATAAGCCAGAGTAATTACAGGCCCAAGTGCAGGGAGGAATAGCAGTTTACACTGCTAGTAATTTGATTTGCATCTACGCTAATAACTTCTTTTGTGTGTGTTTATGTGCCGTGTCAGAACACAAGTGCCATTTGGCTGCAGGCTGTATGAGGCAAAAAAAAAAAAAAAAAGAAGCCTTTTAAATTCTAAGATTGAGTTGCCTTTGCTTTCAGCACTCGAAGCTCTCAATCTGCTAAAGCGTTCAGATTAGCGTGATCACAGAACAAGTGATACTGCGTTTTTCTGAAAGTCGTTTTGATGGGTTTCTGAGGGAAATGTGGGGCAATAAAAGGAGAGCAGGAAAAGCAGACGGGCGGCTGGATGTTTCTCTGTGCGGCTTTTCTGTGCAACCTTCAGAACGCCTCTTTGTTCTAATCGATTACTGAGGTGAAATGGTATCCCGGTTTTCACACCTCCACGTGGTTTATGACCTTTTAAGAACAACGCCGTGGATCAGACGATCTGATTATCTCCTTATAGAAGCAGAACCCTGCACATGCCTTTTCTCCACAAAGTTTTACGTATGTCTTTGTATCATAACTGCCGCCTTTATGAAGCTGTTAAAGGCCATTAAAGCAAACGCCCGGGTTGCCTCAAGTTGCAGTATCCTGTTCTACAAGTGCACCGGCAGGCCCAGAGGGAACTAATACCTGTGGTGTCTGTGCGCTGTCTTGAAAAGAGCCCGGCTCCTTCTCCTGATGACTGACTGAGAATAGAGAAGCATTCCCCAAAGCTGATGAGGTCGGAGGGTTAAGACTATGCTTTTGTCGCGGGACAATAACATCCTATTTACCTGGCGGGGTCCCGCTTTCTTCTCCATGCAACTGTGACCTCGGTGTGAAAACCAGACCTTTGTCTCGCTGACAAATAGAGGCTCAACGTTCAGATTCGCTTGGTTACACCTCAGTGGCCCCTCGCGGCGAGGCCTGCGGGCTCCTGATGTGGTCACAGTGTTAGCCTCTGCTGAAGATCTACCTGGGTTTTTCATTAGGTGTGCAGGTTCTAGCAGTATACCATGAAACCCATGTTTGTATATATTAGCTCAAAGATCATACTGCATGTGTTCGACCAGTTCTTCTGCTATAATCAATAGTTTTATATCATCAGTGGATCAGCTGAGTGTGAGCATTTTCACCAGTTCCAGTGTAATTGTTCAGTTAACACTTGGAAAATGCCAAATAGAACAATGTTTTATATGTAAATCCTCCTCTTTTCTCGAAGTTGGGGTTGTATAAATGTAGCCTACATAAACTAACTTAATTAAGGGCGATTAGCCAACTGCTTTCATCATATCAAACCACAATTGAGGCGTTATTATGGATCCAACTGCTTTTTCTCGCTCAGACCCGCCCCGCTCTGTGCTGATTGGTTTGCTTTGTTTTGTTTTGGCAGCTCCTGAAAACTGCTGACGCGGGGTGACTAACAAACTTCTCACAGCCTGTCAAATAAAACCACACTGAGTATCAGCTTGAGTGGTTGCAGTAGCTAGCAAAGCATCCTTTAACAAAGCTGATGAGTCGCTAGTAAAAAACTTTGTTTACACATCAAAAGAATTTCTTCCTCCTGTTCCTGGATCTAACAGTGTGGTTTGGCACATGTATGCCACAGCACAGGAGCTACCGTTGACCATTGTCTGCGCACCTACGTCTAAAAATAATTCCTAGACAGGTTTCATCATCGTGATTTCCTCTCCCAAACGAGGCTCCTTTCAAAAAGCTCTCAATTACTCTCCTGATTAGAAGTGTGAGAAATCTATCTGGCTGGTATTGGCATGTTTACCAGCTGCTACTGATGGAATCTCGTGGCACTGTCCCAGCTGCTTTATTATTAAGAAGAAGACAGGGCTCTGCCGGTGCAGTTGCCAGTAAGCCAGTAAGTGGAGAGTCTTAACTTGTTAAATGGGGCGATGCCGTGACCATTAATTCGGCCACCCACTTTGCCTTAATGCTCTGCTGATGCATTGGCACTGTCAGCGCTCGGAGAGGAGTAAAGACAGAGAGGTAAGACAATCGAGGAGCAGCTGGTCATTCTCAGACGGAGGAGTTCAAGGCTGTGATAGCTTTTTAAAGTATATAACAATGAGCGCCTTCTATCTGTTGTTTTCTGGTCTTTTACCCCTGATTTAGGCTGTTTGATAAGCAAGTTTAAACCGAGATCTGCTCTCTAACCCTGGCCGGTCATCTGTGGATGTCGGTTATATAAAAGCCACCTGATAGCTAGCCCCCCGGAGCCCTTCTTCTTCCGTTTACCCGTTCTCCTAATCCGCCGCTAATGGTTAGCAATGGAGGCCCAGAGGAAGATCCAACCGTTGGTGTGTGGAAATCCCTGCTGGAGTGGGAGTGTCGCGCTTGAGGAAGTGCTCAGCGAAGCGCGCCAGAGACAGCGACGGGACCCTCATGCCATGTGCACCAAAACGCTCAAGGTGACCCGCCAACACAAATTCACCAGCCGCGACCTCACATACACACTCACGCAAAAGAAAAAAGGGTTGCAGGTGACACAAAGAGACACACTTTGATTGTGATCGGTTGGCGAAAGCCGCGCTGCAAAGAAGGGATCTTTTCCTGAAAATGTTCCAAATGTGTCACGTTTGTCGAGGGTGAATTTAATGTGTCGTCCTCCCAGGTCCTTGTGATGAGTTCTCATGTATTCTGAAAAGGAGGATATCTGAGGCAAGAATCAACTTGAGGTGCGGAAAAAAATCCCAGGCGCCGAGCGAAACAAAAGGCCTGAAAGAAGTGCTCGGTATCAAGCCGGCTACAAACCGCTCCAGGTGTTTAGGTTGATTGTAGAGGAGTGGTGGCAGAGATGTGATATAGCATGATAGTACATAAACTGCTAATTAAATGTTTCAGGGTTGCAGCCGTGTAATTTCCTTCATCGGCTGATAAGGGACTTAAAGGTTTGTTCTCGCCTTCTTCCTCGCAGTGCTTTGGCCTCAGCTTTGTTCGCCTCTGATGGATGGTTCCATGTCATTATTTCACAGGGTGACTTCTAATACGGAATTATTGTCGCGCCCCGTGTGCGAGGGACCCGGCGGAGCCAGAGTCGCTTCACCTCATTGTTTTAACCCCGGGGCCCGAGGTCACGCTCAGATGCTATTTGTTAGCGTCTGCGTAAGTGTCGGAGGTCTGAACTTTGACCCCGCTTATGTCTGAGTGGGATGCTGGTGTCAGGGCTGAACAATGGCAGGGTGACAGGGCAGACTGATACGGCGTTGTCGAGGACGTTGCCACGGGCCTTTCTGGCTAACGTTTAGGCCGGCAGTCGTGTCAGTGTGGTGAAACACAAACCTGCATGTGTTTCAAGTCAACCGTTGCTTCCTGTTTTCATTCAAAGAGGCTGTAACCATATGTTTAACATTTACAGATATCAATCACTTTCTTTGTCGACTATATGTGAGCGAGACCTTCTTCATCCCGACTGGTTCCCTATCAAAGACAGTTTGTTTAAGGCGTAAGATGTGAGAATTGTCATATATTCATAGTCAAAACAAAGAGGGGACAGCACATCAACAGACTAACCGCTAACTGCAGCCGCCGTTAGCTAGTTAGCTTAGTTAGCTCAGTTAGCCATGCATCTAGCGATCTGGACTGGGAGCTGCGTAGTTCAACTCCAGTAGATTTCTGTGCTTGTCATGACTTTAAAACAAAAAGAACTTATGGTTTCTTCTAAGACTCAGACACGTTGCACCTTTAACGCTGCTGGACTGCAGATTTCTTCGTCAAAGGACTCGAGTCGGATTTTCGGCGACAGTCCAAAGGATGTGACTTCATGCTCGTCCTCGATTTCCCCGTCTCAGCGCCTCGCTCCGTTCTGCTTACGGAGAGGAACAGCAGCTAGCATTAGCTAACTTGACCTAACCACCAGATGATCCACGGAGCCACTTTAATTTTAAAAGCAACTATTGTTCAGTTCTGCATTTTTTTTTTCTCCTTCAACACTCAAGAAGAAATATTGGACACGTTCCAGCTTTAAATGTGTGTTTATGTGTTCGACTGCATGGGGGAGAGTTGATTTGCATGGCATTAACTTATGTGAGCTTTATTTAGACGCCTGCGCGCTCACAAAAATACCAATTTAGGATTTTATTCTTCGACAGCAAAGTATGTTTCACACTGTCCTCTTTAGACCAAAATGAATGTCAGAATGGGGGGAAAAAGAGAGGTGCTAATCTCAATGAAGAGAAGGGTAAAAAAGAAGATTGATATTAATATCAAATCAGGGCATGTGTGGGAGAGGCAGCGTACCGCGAAATGCTCAATCTAAACCGCGGGGACGTCCGTCGAGGAAGCACTAAATGTGGACTGACCTCCTTAACCCATCCACCAGGATCCTTTTTGCTGTAATAAATAATAGAGGATTGGTTGGGTCAAGCAAAGCACCGCTGGGTGCCCTCTCCTCCCGTCGCGAAGGGGTCCGTTTGCTGATCACCCCTGAAGACACAATGCACAATGTGTCCCAGAAGCCTCAATCAATTATTGATGCTTGATGAGAGAGGAGCCAAGACAATCTCTTAACTTCTAACTTCCTGGCGATATGAAAGTGAGATTGAATGGTCCTGGAGTACACGGCACACCCTCCAGGTTAATTGTGGTTAAGCATCATTTGTGTGCACGCAGCGTGATTGCTGCCCAGCACAGCTGAGATGAGACTGACCCCGAAATGGGCGCTTTTGAAATTGGTTCTGAGCACAGATTTTGTCTGGAGTCCTATTAAATTGTGAATTTATTTGAGCTCAATCTAGCAAGCGTGCATGCCTCACACACTTGCCTAAAATACTCCTCTCTCGCTCGCTCGCTTGCAACTTTCAGTTTTTCCTTCCTGCTCCCTTTTTTTTTCCCTCTCCGCTCTCTGCAGCCGCTCCGTGTTTCGCTACCGGTCGCCGCCTGATACAAACGCTGAACAAACATGTTCAGATCAAAAAAAACAACTCCCATGTAGTCTCACATTTCAGCCCTAAATGCATGTAGTGTCCTAAACAGAGATTATCAGGGCAGCTGATCTTGATTGTCTTCCCCTTTTCGCTCCCAGGTGGCGGAGCGAGGTCCACATGTTTGCACAGGCACAGCAGCAGTCCCTTGGGGCCAATGCTACTGCAGCTAAACTCTCTGATGCTTCTGATTGCACATCACTCTGTGTGTTGTGTGTGTGTGCGCACGTGTGCGTTTATCTATCTATGCATGCAACACGCGGACACACACACACACACACTGACAGTGCAGTTGATAGACTATATCGCACCCTATTATGCCACAAAAAGATTGAGATAGCACCTGGTTCGTACGATGCTAATCTCCTTCGTGGAAAATAAGCCCAGTTTTACCTGAAACTCGCGCGATAATCAAACGCGAGACTTCTTAATCTGGCTGTTGGGTAGAATAGATATAATATTATGATGAAGCAATGAACAATCAAGTTGCATTAGTGGCTTTGTGCTGTGAAAGCTGACTGATTTGCCATCACTTGGATCCATGACAGTTGTTTATTGATGCCTTGGGGCCAGACGACAAAATGATGAATAGAGAGGAAGTAATCAGAGGCACTCTGGAGATGCACCACAGATACGCTGCCTCCACAGGGTCTGCTACAGTGCCATATAACAATTAGACTGCCGGATGATTTTATTAATAGTATTATTCTCATTAAAATGCATCCTGGCGGGAAAAAAAAAAACAGTCCTATCGAGCTGAATTTCCATCGGATTCAAAAATCAAGAAAATCTTAGCGAACCTGCTCGTGAACAATGTGGAGGAACAAGTTTGTTTCCACGCAGGCGTTTTTCTCGAGGGCCTCACGCAGTCGCAGTCTACGTGGGGATCTGGGGTGCCCAAGGTTAAAGCACGTTACGTCTGTGTTCGGCAGCCAGTTTTTTTTTTTTTTGCTCAGCTTTACACAATTAAAGAGAATTAAAGTCTGTTTTTTTTTTTTCTTCCCCCAAACATAATTACAGGGTATGAAATGAGTCATAGCGGAGTGTGAGAGACTCAACAATGGCGGAGGAAAAACTTGTTCATCCGATTGTGACTGCCAGAACATTGCCCCGTGGAGACAGGGAGGGAAACAAACACACACACACACACACACACACACACACACATGCAGATATATATATATATAAAAAAAGAAAACATCCAAATTCATATCCTCATTCTTTCATTCTTTTATTTGAACACAGATGTATTCACTCCTGTGTCAGTCACTCTTTCAAAAAAGGCTCGTCTTGACTTTTTTTTTCTTTTTATGTACAGTTAAGCTGTGTTTACTGTTTCGGGAGGGGGGAGCTGAATGCCAAAGATTTGGTCTTATTATGACAAAGTGGCAGACTAACACCCCCCCTCCCCCCGGAACTCCTTCTTTTCTCGGGTAGAATAGAAACACAAGGACACAAAGTGTGAGGGGGGGGGGAGGAGAGGAGAGGAGCGAGAGGTTGCTCGCCCTGTGGGAGGATTTTGCCCCGCGAAAATATTTTGCAATCAGGAATGAATCAAAAAGATAATAAGTGTTTAAGAATCTGTGAACCCTATGGAGCGTGTTCCCTTTCCCTTTTATCTGATGCAACTATCGGTTGTCTTGTCTTTATCAGCTTACAGTATGGGATGCCACACAGCAGCAGCAGCAGCAGAGAGCACATGGCGGAGGGGGGGAAAATGCTTGGCAGCAGTGCCCTCTTGTGGCGGCTGGCGGCACTTGTGGAAACTTTAGAGAAGTCATCAAAGAGGAGCCTGAAGTTGAGTCCAAGCAGAGGAGAAAACGTGACATTATCTCGACTTTTGTGCTCAGAAACACGTATTTAAAGAGGGCGTTTTTTTGTTTTTTTCTGATCATCTCTTTAAGTTTGGAGATTCAACCGTGACGGAGACCGCGAGAAGGAGCAGCAGAACAACCGACAGACTGACGGTCGTGGTCAAGTTTTAAAAGTCTTGAAGTGACTCTGTCGGAGCCAAAGCCTTGTTTGGATCCTTTTGTCCGCCGCCCGTCCAAATGAGCCTCTCTCCCTGCCACGGGGGATGAGAAGACAGGAGATAGGATTATGCGATGACTTGTGTTCGACGATGATGAACAAGCCCTCGTTAGCGAGCACTTTAATGTGCGGACAGATAGCGTGCTCATTAGCTCTAGTAATGACCACTTCACAGTGTATTGCCGCTCTAATTGCATGTTTTGTTCTCGGCCGAGGCTGCGCCGCCGCAGAGTGGAAGACATCTCTCTCCTTCTCCCTTCCAAGAGGCGGCCGCTATCGCTCTCGAACTTACCCCGTCTTTTCTCTTTCCTCCCGCCTCGGCCATCTATCACAGTTTGGGGCACGCAAGCATATTTGTGGTCACCGCTCTGTCTGAATGAGGCATGGCAGATTAGAAGCTCCGAAAATCATGTCGGCTAAATGGAACAGATGAGACTGGATGAAAACCGGCGGTATTGTGCCTGTAGCTAGGGCAACAGAGGTTTCCAACTCAATTGTACTTCTGGCGATTAATTCAGTTATGCGGCAGTAATAATTTTTGAAGATATTGAACGATACCATGGAGCACCAAGAATATGAAAAACTTAAGATCTCACCTTTTGATGCAGAGAGAGAAAAAAAAATGACTAGCTCCCAGCATCAAAAAGCCCTAATCACATCATATTTCCTGAACATAAAAGGCTCTCTCCTTTTCCCCATTTTATTTCCCCCCGCTGTAGTGATATGTCATGTCAATCGCTATATTATGCACAAGTGCTGTCTTTTTTATTGTGAATTCCGGATCGGGTGGGACATTTGATATGGAGGCTCTGAGGATTCTGATGCCCTTCTATTTTCCTTGATTTCGTTACCAGTGGGACATTTTTGCCTCCGTATTCTTTCATGTCCCTCCCTGCTCTGAAAGTAAGTTGTTTATTCTCGACGATGACTATCTGCGGCTCAAAAAAAAAAAAAAATATCTTCTGAAAAGACTTCTGAGCAAATCTGTCCAGGCCTGGTCCCTTTCTAAATCTAAAGCTTGGGTAGAAGCCTACAATGGCTTAGAGTCCTTGGAGGAGGCAGCTTTCTTTTTACTCTCTTTCTCTGCTCCCCGTCATCTTTGTGATACTTGTGAACACACAGCTTTATGACAAGGAGCTAACTTAAATCAATTTAAAACAGCTTTTGAAATGCCTTTCGATATGCCATTGTGTTTACTTGAAAAAGAATGAAAAGGAAATCTGAATTGTAACATCTGTCATATTGGGTGCCCCCCCCCTCCCTGTGCCGCTTTCGTCACGCGCACAATGAGGTATTGATCGATTCAAGTCCATTTAGGTTTTGAAATAAGTATAAAAAAAAAAAAAAAAGAAGGAGAGAACGTATAATCTATCCGGGCTAGAAAGCAGAGAAAGCAGGGAGAAAGAATCGGAGGGCCTGCAGGCAAACAAACGCATTAAAGACATCCAGAGCACAGAGGCAGCCAAGCTATGCTAAGCCAGCAGGATGATTCATTTAAGCACATCTCTCGTCTCTGTAAGCGCCACAGTCATTGTTGCTCGGCTGTGTACACTGCAGTGAACAGGGGGGGCTTTAAGTGGAAGAAGGACTGCGGTGGTCATTCTTTGGAACAACAGTAAAAACTATCAAAGTTTGCCGAATAAAGAGCCGCTCGCTCAGTTCATCTGGTTACTGTATTTCAGACCCAGGGTTGAGTGCTTTCCGCTCCCCCCCCCAACACCACGAGAGGATCAAGTGCCACTCCAAATCACGGGGAAGGGTACTGACCATGAAAAAGACCTTAGCCTCATGTTCCACATTATATCTCATACACCATCAGCCTGGCGCACAATGCGACTCGAGACCCCTTCAAGTGACATCTTAGTACGGAACAGAAGCGGCTAGAATTGCGGGCGAAATACCTCTTTGCAGAAGCCAAACCTGAGCTACAAGCAAATCCTTTTAATCCAGTACAGTATACTTAAGGACTGACCATTGGTAAACCCTCGAGAAGAGAGAAGTATTAATAAGCTGTCACAAGGCTTACTCATTCTGTGATTTCCACAGACACTTAACTGCCATGGTGAGAGGCAGGGGAGGGCTCGGGGATGAGTGCTCACCCCTGATCTTTACCCCTCTTAAAGCAGTAGGGAAAATGGAGGCAGGCAGGGGATTATGGAGTGCAGTAATTGTGGAGAGGTGTTGGAGTCAGGATGCAGCGTTTCTGCTGGATTAAGACAAGAAGACAGGCTAATCTTGGATTGGGAGAGGAGACACAAGGGTCGGAGTTGTTCTGGAGCCCTGAGGCCGTTTGGAAAGCTTAAGTGGCGAAAAAAAAGAGAGGGAGAGAGAGAGAGAGAGAGAGGGGGACCGCTTATCCATATACCTCTCTTGTGCTGCGAGACGGCCCCCCTTCAAAAAAATCATCTCCGGGCGCCTGAAACGCTCGTATACGTTGTCGTTTAGGATGATAGAAGCAGGACTCGTCGCTGAAGTCTAATTTCAGTGCTTCTCATGCTAAAAAGGAGAGAGGATGAGGTTTTTTTGGAGAATGGTCACTTTCTTTTTCCCCGTGCTGACATTCAGCAGCCCTTGATGCTTATTAGCGACAATAATAATGATGGAAAACGCTGGCAAATTGCATTTCTTCCACTTTATTTCTTCCCCCCCACCCCCTTATTCTCGTCTTCCTGCGGATGCCTTTGTGCCGCCACAGTCCCCCGGTTGCTTCCTCACTCCAGTTTGTTGTTGTGCTCCCATTGTCTCCCTGAGGGGAGGTGACCCCGTGTCTGTTGGTTGTATCAGCAGCCCTGCATTGTACTCTGGGGGGGATTTAGACTCTCAAAGCATCTTCCCGCTGCAGCTTTCCCAGCAAACACCCAAAGTGGTATCTCGCCTTTTCTCTCGCTCAGACATTAATCTTGCTCTACCCTTCTACATCAAAAATGCTTGTATTGTCAGGAAGCGCTAATGTTTGCCTCCTATTCACTATATATACACATATATGTATTTTTGTGTCTGAGGGAATCAGTCGAATGCATTGTTCCCAAATCATTGTAATATCTATTTAGAGTGGCAACAGCACTGGCTGCCGATGCTCAGTATTCATGGAGCATAAACCAGCCTTAAGACTTAGAAAAGCTGAAAGGGCTTATCCCTATATTCTTAAACTCCCCTCTTTTATGTTGGTCTTAGGCATTAAGGATAGGATTGTGAATAGCAATTGTTCAACTGCTGCACTGAGAGTGAGTGTGTATACGTGGGTGGGGGTGTTTTATTCCCTGGCAAAATCCTTTTCCTTTTCTCCCGCTTCTTTTTTTTTTTTCCAACTGTAAATATTAACTGTGTTCTTAACTCTTAACGGTGTATGGGACAGAGTAATGTGCTTTTAAGGATATATTATGTGAAAGATTTTCCACTGCATACACTGCTGCTTGAAATAAGAAAAGGCTATTTTATGGAGCCTGAAAACAAATTTGCCACGGCAGGAAGAAAAAGACGAAGAAGAAGAAGAAGGAGAAAAAAAAAAGAGAAAAGGGCAGATAGAACTTTGCAGTATCAAGTCGTCAGCAAACAATGAGGACGAGATCTCGAGGGGGCTGGGCGAATCTCTTTAAAAAAAAATGATTGCATCCCGCTTTTCTTTCTTTCTTTCTTTCTTTCTTTCTTTCTTTCTTTCTTTCTGTCTCTCGTTTTTTTCCCCCCCGCTCTCTCGCTATGTTTCAAATCCGTGCTTGGTCTTTCTTCAGAGAGTGTGTAGTGCTAATGCATTTCAAAAGCCCTTTTTCAAAGCACAATGGAAAATATCGCCATAGAAGTTTAGCGGTTCCGCTGAAGAAAGTGGCTCAGTCATTGAGAGCTGTACTCCATTGTGCCGGCGCCTAAGACGTTCTCGCTGAGAAGTCGCCCCATCGTTTTTTCGGTTTTCATAGCTGTGGCTGGAGTTAAAAGGTTGTCGAAAAAAAGCTTACACATTTTCCGTGTTGCCTCGTAACCTGCTATAATAATTACCATTGTGGATCTAATTGTGTGCGGATCTGGTGAATAAAAGCACAGATTTCAAGTTAAGTTCCGCGCAATCGTTGTCCTGGACGCTGAACTCGTAGCCTGAACACACACGCACTTTACTTAGGTGTAAGAGATGGACTGAGGAAGCCATCACTTGTACTGTAAAGTGCAGCCAACTGTGTGTAATCAAAATGGAGAGTGGCACTTGGGGGATTGTGACAGCTGCAGCCACTCCTGTTGATATCAAAGAAGACCTTCTGAAACCTTGAGGATGAGTTAGCATGAAACAAATTGCTCCTAATTGTCAGGAGGATAAATTGTGACTGTGAGCGTTTGTAATTCTGTCAAGCTACCATTCACCCCCTCATCTCCATTCATCTGGGCTCAAGCACTTTAATTGAGAGGGTCTGGACCGGCTGAGTGAATTGGTAATAGAAATAAGGGACCCAGTGTGGATATTTTAATCAGCACTGACTTCTGTACCGGGGCAGAAATGAGCCGGCGCACCGTGGAGCGGTGGGGCCATCCATCTCCGGAGCCTCGCGTGGAGATGGAGGGAGTGGCTTCACCATTGGACGCGACAGTCACTCAGGGGTGCTAATGGCTCGGCAGTCACTCCTGATGGTTATTGGGATTTATGCGCCCCATCAAAAACAATAAAGTTACCTCTCTGATTCAGCTCAGGCGGCACACAGAGAGGTCACTGTTGCACCAACGCATTTACTCAAGTACTGTACTTAAATATAGTTTATGACGTGCAATTTATTTCCATTTTCTGCTGGTTTTTACTCATATTCCCCTAAATTTGAGGGTAATATGCCACTCTTTAGGCTGCTCGATATCAATTTCTTTGAATCCAGATGTTACACTTGAAACATGTGGACAGTCCATGAAATATGATCCAACGTTATAGATCAAACTACCCAACAGTGAATAAAGTATGCTCAATATATAATGAACTGCAGTATCATATGTGGTGTAAGGAATTTACTGACACAGCTGTTGTAGTTTTACTTATAGCAATAGTTCTGTCAGACATGCAAAAACAGGACCAAATATTCCAAAATTCAAGAGAAGATATGCAAACAGACAGGTAAAACAAAAAAAAAAAAAAATAAAGCCAAGGTGAAAATGGAAAGCACAAGAGAGAAAGACACAGACACGGAGTTATGTGAGGGTGTGAATTGAACAGATGGACCGACAAAGAGTGAAGTGAAGGTATATACACAAACACACCTAATGAGGGGATGAGGTGCAGTTGGATGATGCGGAGAAACACAGGTGAGGGGAAAGTAGGACAAAAAACACTAGAAACAGGGAAATGGGGCTGGAAAAGCTGGAAACTACTGGAGGGAGGGAAAGGCTAATGAGGGCGATGCAGTGCAGGTGTGGGGGGGGGGAGCAGACTAAGAGGAGTGCTCAGGTAACAGGTAATAATCAGACTGAACACAGGTGAGGAGGGAAAATCAGGCTGGTGAGGACCACCAGAAAACAGGAGGGAAGAGAGAACCCTGGATTGATAGCTCTCACATCTGTACACGAAATATGCTACATCCAGGAGGTGGTTAGCTTAGCATAAAGCATCTCAGGAGCTTTCATGTTGTGTTGATTCTGGCGGCCCCTGTGGACAAAAGCGGTATGAGCACCACCGTCCCCTGTCGTGAAGATCGTGATATGCCAGCACTAGCGTCCTATTTTGAACACAGATGCAAGATGATGAGGTAATGTTCATATTTGTGGCTATCTAAGATTAATAACTGTAATCTGTTGATGGTGAAACAAAGTAAACTATGGTTTTTGAAGTGCTGTTCATAGGTTAGCATACATGTAGCCCACAGCTAACAGATTTGTTTTTCTATAATATACATTTTGTTGAGAAAGTTAAGTTAGTAACATTACCTACTTGAGACGCTAACGTAGGTCATGTAGACGTGTTAACATTAGATTGACGCTGTTTCCTCACCAGGTAAAAACGTCTTGTAGGTAATTTAACATCCAAAAATACTCAGCAGGAGTAACAGTCATCGATATGCTTCACTTTGAAAGCTGCAAACCATCTCACTCGAACAATGCTAATATCACATCTACTGTAGATGTATGTCCAGCCCAGTGACAACAGTGTCCAACATCACTGCCCTAAAATATGACAAAATAGAAATATCTGAAGGAATTATGTTAAAATAATTAGATAAAAATAATATGCAACTTTTTAGATGCAAAGTTAGTTGTTTTTTTTAATGCTGCATACTTTTTTTCACACAAGAGGTCATTAATAAAATCATGACTCAATCTAATATCTTTAATATCTTTATCTATTTGTATTTATTACCTGAGTTACGCTTTTGTCAGAAATTTGCACCACAATCATCAGCAGCCAGTTTCAGCAGTCTCGTAGTTGGTTAACATTTCTCACTGAGGTGTTTTTCTTCAGAAAATTCTTATTTTTTTGTATGAATTATGCTTTTAAAAATGGAAGGGGACAAAATTGGCCATTTCAAACGTGGTGTCCCCAGTGTAAAGGCATCTATGGATATGGGCACAAAGGTCAAAGCCCCTGAAACCTGGAGAGCTTTTCTACCTTTCCTACAGAGACAGGCTGATCTGTTTCCTACTCCCAGGTTGTAGGCTTCAAATTTACTAGGTAACAAGATACATTCATTGCCTTTAAACAACAAAACTATGTCTGAGTCATTTGTGCTACATTATGGAGTGTGGATGATGAACTGAGGAGTCTCACAGCCTCGGGAGTGAAGCTGCTGTCTAGTCCGGTGGTACGACAGCAGATACATCTGTATGTTTTGTCAGATGGCAGCAGGGTGAACAGACTGTGGCTGGGTAGGTGTCGTCTCTTAGTATCCTTTTGAGCTCTATGCTGACACCTTACTTTCAATGATGACACTGATGCTCTGGTTCAGTAGAGCCTTCCTGTCCTGGATCTGGTCTGGTCCTGGTCATGTATGAGCGATGCCCGACGGGGATGTTTCCTGTCAGGATGCTTTCTATTGCTCCTCTGTAAAAGTTGACCTGATTTATTAATGGACAGAGCTGACAGTGGTGTCTTCTCATCAGCTAGTCTGTATTTCCATTAAAAAATATTAAAATGTTTTGATTAAGACTATTATTGACCTCTGGTGTCTGTACTTGAATCCTCCATCACTGCTGCTGGCTCAGTTTTGCTGCATCAGTGCTGATGGCTGGACGTTTAATGCTAATCATTCACTCCACGTCTGCAGTAATATCACACATGACAGCTGAAGCTTTTGTCCATATAAAAACACACATACCCTAGTAGTCCATAAATAGGCCTACAGGACTATTTATAAAATTGGACAACGGGGAACAGATGAGAATGGATGTCTATTTATTTAGCTCGGGGATATTTGGCGTGGTCGGCACATGCTAACTTCTGCATATTCTAATTTGTCCTTGTCATGTTTATCATTAATCTTTGGCCCTGCTTTGCTTGAGACACGGTGATTTGTTGAGATGTCCCCCGGGAGAACTAAAAACATTCTCCAATATGATAATGGCATTATGCCCGCCTCAGTGAAAATGTGTCATATAAATTATACATTATCAGTGACTACATGCATCATATGTTGATATGACAGTCCTCATTCTGCGGCGAAACACTCGGATGTGTCACTTTTAATGCATTTTTTGCCGTCCCCGGGCTCCAGTTAGGTCACCTATCAAAGCTCGAGTGTGGTCTTTGATTATAAATCATAGAAACGGTTCATTTTTATTCAATGAAGAACGCCAAATGACAAAGCACAAAAAAAAAAAAACACCAAATAAAAAACAGGAAATAATACCCGTCAAGAACGTCATTGCTTGGGTTTTTATCAAGCGGCGTACAGGGTTTTCTTTTGCACTACAAGAGATGGACAATCATAATTTTACCATTATGCGGTGGACATATTGACAACGACGATGCATTAAGTTTACATAAAAATTATCCTGTTTGTGGTGATATTAGCCTCCTTTTCATTCATCACTCATGTGACAGAAGCGTAAACTGCTTTTAGGCCGTCGCTCGACAAAGCTCATCAATCAAGCGATACTGTACGGCACGCTTGATTTTTATTGAGCATTATTCGCCATTGTCCCTCCGTGAGCACACTTTCTGAACAAAGTAGGCTCGTATATCAATAACACGCATTGTTTAACTATTGATTATTTCAATCATCACAAGATTAAAGGTGCAGTATGTAGTTTTTCGAGGAGGAATTGTAATCAGAAGAGAAATATGTTTTATGCCTAAACAAACAAGATAAACACCCTCTCTTTGTTTTCATGACTGGATAAACAAACTGACCTTAAAGGACAATTTCACATTGTTTTACTTTGTTTACATGTGGCAGACCCCGCCACATTTCTAGCTTCGAGAGAACAGCTTATTTATTCACTTATGGAAAGAATAAATAGTTCTCAGTTTGTATTATTACCTCATTAATATTATGAATATTAAAAGTCTCAGTTTGAATTTCTTCTCCCAGACGACACAGCGCCCCTTTAAAGGATCAAATGATTGATCACCGGGGTTTTTCCTGTTGTTTCATCAGTCCGATGCAGATTCTTTCTTGTTGTGATCAGTGTTACTTGCAAAGGAGCTGAATCAGTGCTCTTATAAGGCCCCATTTTGGTCCAGTCGGGGGAAGAAAAGGAAAGTAGAGACATGCTGGCTGGCAGAGATGAATTAGAGCTGTGGAAAAAAGCACTCTGATACTAGCAGGTGACATTTCTTCTCCCGGCCCCTCTGTTCCCTCTCTCTTCCATTTTCTCTCCACTAAAAAAAAAGCGAACAGAGGGTAAAAAGGGTTGCTTTGTGCAAAATGGGACAAAGTGTAGAACGTATTCAAAGAAAGTATGAAATTCCCCCCAACTTCAGAAAGCCATTTAGATCATCCGTCCGAGTGACGTAAGGGAAAATAATATACTTGACCCTTTTGTCTGTGCACTTTGAGAAGTTTGTTATAATGGCAAGCCCTGTAATAATTCACTGTACCTCATGTATATTAAGTAGAAATTCACTGGCTTTTATGATAAATTGCCAGAGTAACGCCAGGACACCTCTTTTGCATTTCAATGCGAGAGAGTGTCAGATTCTTATTTCATTACCGGGCGACACATTAGCTGATGGATTTTAATTTTCTTTTTTTTTTTTTCCCTCCTGCAAGCAAGAATCCACAGAGACCGGCCCCCGAAACAGAACGGGTTTGAATACGAGGAGAGGTGCAGAATGAAATAAATAAATACAAATCAGTGTCAAGAGCCCTTTATTGCAATTTTGAGGCCATCACCTGAAAGAAAAAAAGGGAAAAAGAAAAAAGAAAAAGTCAGTTTATGTTCCCTTTGCATACCTTTGCGGATTGCCTGTCCGCAGCGTGAGGCGATGTATCCCCAGCATCACCGGCGGAGCTCTCTTGCTGAGTGGACATAAAAAAAATCAAGGTTTAATTCATATTGTGATAAAGATCTGGATGTGGCTGAATCTGAGACATGCTGAGCAGGGGCAATGTGGAGCAGACGTGAGAGCGTAGCCCCTTTTCACGGCGTCACACAGCGGGGGCGCTGAGCTGCTCCTCAGCCCTCGCCGCCCTTCCGCCATAAAGCCCCCAAAACTCTGCCGAGGGATTCTTGCCGCTCGGCTACAGGGAGACGAGCACAAAACACAGGTGCCAAAAGCAATTATCAAATTACCTAAGCCTTTCTTGCTCCTGTTTAATCTGTTTGTTGCAAATCCAGCTAATAATACATAAGGGTATTAAATGTGGCCCTCTGTAGAGGTAATAATTACACCAGCTTGAGTTTTCAATGGAAGGGAAAGAATGAACAAAAACTAGGTCAGCGCCAAAACTCTGCTAAAACATAACTTCTCTGTCGGGTCCCGGCCTCTCCGTTGTTTGGGGGAGTTTTACCGGCAGAAGAAAGTAAATGAGAAGCGCTCGCAACTCTGTCAACATGACTGTGCCCTGAAGCAAGGCACATGACCTTTAATGGTTACAGTAAGTGGGAGTGTGCTAGCTTTATGCAGGAGCCCCCATTATGTTCATTATGGTGCTAAGCTCACCTTTACCTGTCAGCACAAGGCGAGCTGCAGCATGCATACATATATATGCATGTCTAGTGTGTGTATTGTATTTATTAGGGATAATATTGTGCCGATACTGATACACACGTTATTTTCCCCTGTAACTGAACTAACATAATGTGAAACCTGCTCTTATCGTGATGCTGATATACGACTACTTATTCAACAGTTTGCGTTGCATGTACGTAATTAAAACGTCATCTTATCGCTCTGTCACGATGGCAGTATTTCATCTTAGAGTCTTTATTGTCTGATATCAATATGACCGTGCATCTCAAGTCTTTATGTATAATATCTTCAAGTGTTCTTTCGTAAAGTCACAGTCACACTGGCAGGAAATTTAAATGAACTTTCAAGTCTCACCACAGATCCACTGTCCTGGAGCTTTGGGTCACGTAACTTTATCTTCATCAGAACATTCGTCACAGCGTTTCAATGTTTACATGCAACGTATATTGCATGTCTGTCAGTCCAGTGAGAGGGATCCCACCTCTTAAGGGTTTCCTGAGGTTTCTTCCATCTGTTTTAAAATGTTGTATTCCTCAATAAGTTTTTCCTCACTAGAATCGAGGGTCTACGGGCAGAGGATGTTCACTGTTCTCTGTACAGATTGTAAAGCCCACTGAGGCCACGTGATGGTGATTTTGGTCTATATAAATAAAACTGATTTGATTTACATTTGCTATAGCTTTGTTTGAATGACCGAATGAATGCATGGATCTATTTATTTGATAATTAGGTTTTAAAAAAAAAAAAAAAGGACAACAGTAAATACAATTACAGAGGATGAAAATGCATGAAGCCAAAAGGCTTATTCCCATTGCGATCCTCTTGTATACCACATAACATACCACAAAAATACCAGCAGAACAACAGCAGGACAGCAGGCGAGACAATACACGTTTAAAAGGAAATAGCAGGCGGCAGGACGGCTCAGTCTACACGCTCCTGTTTTCAGAGGGAAATAAAATTCAAGTTGTACTTCTCTGTAGCCATTCCCTGAAGGCATGTTTGATTGACAAACTTTCAATTTTAAAATTTTAGGCAGTTCTTTTTCAGTGTGTCTGTTAGTTTTCTGTGCACTGTAAGGACTTTTCATTCATGTTGGCTTGTAAAAAGCTGAAGTTTGAATGGAATGAAAGAAGTTATTTGAGGAACATTTTTTGACCGAATTCTCTATAAACCTTTGCTTTGCCTGGTTTAATTACATGCTTGGCCTTCTGTCCACAGGGACCGCCAGAATCAACAACAAAAGAAAGCTCTTTGTAGCAGCTTTAAGTTCCTTTCAGTTCACCACTAGCTATTTTTTTTTTTTTTTTATAATAGAAACTTAACCTTCAGTCCTTTGCAAATTCAAGTAAAGTCAAATTGTATTTCACAGCTTAATATCAAAAATACTGAGCGGGGAACAAATGGAAAAATCCAGGCATAATTTCAGAATTAACAATACGAGATGTACAATGTGGGTCAATAAACATCTGATTATGCTAGCCGAGCCGCTATGAGGTTATGTAGGCAATTGTTTTTGCTATTTTGATATCATTTGTGGCACATGTATTAAAAATAACAACAGCATTTCATGAACTTTCAGATAGATTTCACAGTACAATCTGAGCAGCAAGCTAATGCTACGTTTATCAGTAAGCTCAGCTAGTAGCAGCCAACGAACACCTGGTGCCACTGGGTGTAAATACTTCGACTATTTCCACTTAAAACCGTCTGGTGCAAATAGGCGCTCATTTCTAACTGGATCTGTCCACAGTAGGATAGCAGGCTGTCATCAGATCCGTCTATGCAGCTGTTGGTATTCGGCCCAAACCAATTCTGTATGTTGAATATTTCCAGCGCTGCAGCCTTTCTGCCTCCCACATCCGACTATATTCACACTCAGTGACAACAAGAACCTCCCTCCTTTCATACCCGGTCCTCCGTCTGTGGAAGCGTGTTCCTACCATTCATTGTCACCGCATTAACCGTAGGCTAGCATAAAAGTAATTGGAAACTGATGCAAGCCAAAGCTTCAATTAATGCACCACCAAAGTCCCCGTTCTGTGTAATCGGCAATAATGGTTTCATGTTTGGGAGGGCACTTGGTCACTCGCATTCAGCACTCACCTCCTGACAGAGACTGTTAAACCCTGCTCAAAATCCCCACTCCACAGTAATCTTCATTTCAGTCATTTTCCTTCTTTTTCCATCTCTGATGACAGCTCCAGTGTCTTCGCATTGCTTGCAGTCAGATCGTGCGCCCGAGTGAACAGGAGGTGTAATTGACTACTGACAACTCGGCGACAGGATTCTTAATTATTACTCTAGGGTATGGTGGCTGGCTGGCCTGGGTTCAGCTCTCTTACTGAGTATGCTAACAGAGTCATTTTTCCTCTCCTCTGTGGATATTGAAATGCAGTTTTGTTCGCTGCATTTCCGCGTCAGACCCCGAGACTTTGAATTTAGGGGATGATTGCAAATGGAATGCATGTGCTGGTAGTTTAATGCTGCACAGATTTTTTTTTTTTACACGAGTGCACTGCGGGCTACAGAAGTGGGTCTCTGGCACTACAACCGTATCAATTACTGACCCTTTCAGTTCTGCCACAGCCGAGTGTATTAACGAGATAATGCAGATGTCCTTTGTGAGACTCCTGAATCTGATGTACTCTTTTTTTTTTATTAGCGACTATTACTTAAAAACAATATAAAACGTAAAGGCTGTGAACATGAGAATGCACGATACCCTTTGTTTCCTTCTTCTCTTTGTGTTTCAACACTTCATCTGCCCTTACAGTGATAAGACGTTACACTGACGCTTCTTCTTCTTCTGCTGCTACTACTACTACTACTGCACAAGAGCATAATTCCTCTGGTCCCTGCCTGTTTGTGCCTGCACTGGGCCTGCTCAGTGTGATAGAGCAAGAGTAAAGCGGGTGAGCATCGCTTTGTGCCGCAGTCTGTATCTTTTGTGCGGGTGGATATGGAAGAGGGCGTGAAACAATTGGACAAAATGGCCCTAATGTGCTTAAAGAATCTTCTGTCTTTAATCAAAGCTCACACACATGCACCACAAAGGCAGACAGAGCAAACCCAATTCTCCGCTGCTTTTGCCGAGTGACTGTTCCTCTCCTGGCTTCAGTGCTTCTCCTCTTTGTGCTGGAAATCAGGATCAGGTTGGCTTTGTGGAATTTTTTTTTTTTTTTCTCTCGGCTGTCATTCTCGCAGATTCATTGCCTCATCTCTTAAGGCAGGGACAACAGGGATTTGGCTTTAAGAGCAGACACCGAAGTGTAACTTTGTATGTGTGTTGTCATGATTATGTCCCATTGTTTGTTCCCTTGATCCACTCAGGGGTCACAATTTACCAGCCACCTATTTCTCGTACTCATCTCGCCTCACAAAGTGGCTGACGTGAGGAGTGAATACAGTCGTAATTCCAACTAAAATGACCATTAGCTAACACCCTTGAACAGTGCTTGTCATAGTCATAGAGCTACTTGGTGCAGAAGGCCTGTCATGCTTAGGATTTCTGCAGCTGAAGTCAGATGAGTGTCTTTTATTTTAGCTTTTCAAAAAAAGAGAGCAAAAGTGTAAGGAATGGATTAAACCAACACGTACTCATAGGCCTCGCTACACGACTAAATGGGTGTTTTACCAATGACATCCAGAATAACTGGATAATAATACTTTGTATCACAGTTCTAAAACAACGTGACTGTTGCAACAAACCAGCAACAAGCACACTGGACCTTTGTCATATGGTCATGCTACAAAACAGGCACTAAAACTACAAGACAACATTGTGGTTTGGGTTAAAATGAGTAAGTTAGGTATACATAATGTATACCTAACTTAAGTTATGTCAAAATAACTCAGCTATGATTTTTGGTCTAAAATCTTTATACTTTCTACTGCACCCAGCTTCCTCCTTTGCTGCTGTTATGATTACGATGGCCACTAGAGGTCGCCAGAGCTATGAAGCTGCTTCCACTGTCAACCTATACGGTCGTTTTTGATAAGGATGGGTTGGAATAACTCCCCCGC
Organism: Diplodus puntazzo; assembly: GCA_963678695.2. NCBI lineage: Eukaryota > Metazoa > Chordata > Actinopteri > Spariformes > Sparidae > Diplodus > Diplodus puntazzo. The sequence goes on along the minus strand of OZ023163.1, from coordinate 5,204,151 downwards.
TGGCTTTAAGAGAGAATGCAGTGATAATACTAACCTTTCTACTGCTGAGGTAAAGGAGCATATGAGCAAAGAGCAAAATGGGTGGCAGATGGTTCACTTGGAACAAAACAGGCTCCTGTTAATATGAAATATTTTTGTGTGATCTTCTTCTTTTATGTTGAAAGTTTTAGCGTGACATCATGTTTGTAGTCATCCAGTTGCGTAACTCGGACCCCTGTTGAGGCTGACGTGAACGGAGACGTTAAAAACTTTGTCAAATAACAAACTTCTGGTTCTGGAGCTATCTTCACTTCACTTCAGTGGTTGCCAGTTAGAAATGAGAAGCTGTTTTTTTTGCCTACCTCCTGTCTGAAGTCAATTATTTTAGGAGCCACTGAGAAGCGTTACCACTTGAAGCGCTCGTAGCCCCGTCCAGACGAGAACAGGAAGAGTAACATGCTCAGCAATCGTAAGTAAGGGGGAGGTGGGATTTTTAGCGAATGGTCAATTGTGACTTTTAAACGTATTCCGGCTTTGTTTATGATCATCGGGCACAGTTCACGCGGCTACAGCGATTACCTGATGGCCCCACTGACATCGTATTTCTTTTATTCCTGGTCCTGCCTATCCGGCACAGTTAAGAGATCAAGGGAGCGATCAGAAATGGCAGCTCATCTCATCTGTAATTTGATGATGAAATAGATGGGAATGAAAGGAGAGAAGAAAAAAAAAAGGGTGCATACCTGGGAGCATTAAAAAAAAAAAAAAAAAAAAAAAAGCATGATGGTTGCTTCATGACCGCTCCTCTTGCCCTCAGTGTAACATTCAGGGGAAGAGTGTCCCTTTGTTATCGCCCCCCTCTCCCTGGCAATTATCACAAACTCCACTTCCCCTGCCCTCCGGAGCCCAGAGAACTGAGCGGCCGGAGTGGGAGAATAGCTACATTTATAATTTTTTTCTTCTCTTTCCATAGATTAATTTTCTAGGAAGCCCTGTCACTGCCGTACAGGAAAGCGGAGAGAGAGGAATAGAGTGTAAAAAAAAAAAAAGAGAGGGGGAGACGGGGGAAGGAGGGTGGAGGGTTGGGGTGGAGAGATTGGGGCTACAGTGCACACAAGCCTTCCTCGCTTTTTTCGTTTTCGCTTTTTTTTTTTTTTCCTTGACAGATCATTTTCCATGCAGGGGTATCAGGGGGTCTGGCCGATAATTGGCATGCAGATTGCAGCTGATGGCGTCCCGCAACAGAAGAAAAGAACTGGCTAGTTAGAATAATGAGCCAGCCTGCCTGATGGATGGGCGAGGGAGGAGGTCATACAAAATGTTTCAGACACAATTCCTACCTCCCCCCTCCTCCTTCCTCCTCCTTCCTCCTCCCGACTGCACCGCTACCTGCACCTCCCATTTTTTATTTCTTCTATTTTTCACAAAGCCCTGATATTTCATTATTTCCTCCTCTCTCTACCCTTCTAGGGCAATGAAAGCATCCCATCTCCCCCTTTCTTCCCCTCTCCTTTTATTTATTTATTTATTTTTCTCCCTCTTCTTCTTCTTCTTCTTCTTCTTCCGAGCACAGCTGTGAACACTTCCACGGTGACAGTACAGTTTTGGGTACGCGGAGCCTCTAAAAAAAATGTCACAGCTCATTAGGAAGCCTGACACCCTTAAGAGACTCCAGTGTTTTAATTACAGTAAAGGAGTTAATTACTGGCCTCTCAATGGATTTCTGTTTCTCACCCTCCGCTATAGCTATAGGAGCGTTTCAAATACAGCGAGCAGGCCGGAATATAAGCTCACAAATGTAAGGAATGTACTTTTTTTTGTTGAAAACTTTTAATAGGATTTCCGAGTGGGACGGGATGATTGCTTTTACTTGATTTTAATTCCCAGTCGTGAATACCGTAGTGAAGTAAACTTTCCTGCGTTGCTTCATCATCAAGGACATATCAGAGCCAAGATGGACACTTCAGGCCAGTCGCCAGTTTCTGTAAACCACTGATGCATTCACATTTATACGCGTTAAAGGCCGTCTCATATCACATTCTCATTGCATATTTATGAGCTGACTTTCATACCTGGCGGTGAAGGAGGTGATGGTGGAGTCACAAGTGAGACAGCTGCCAAGCCAGTGACCACAGTTCAAGACTGTGTCTCAGTTTATAGTCATATATTTCAAGAGGTTCCATGGAATGTAAATAGTGGTGAGCGTGACATCACTGGATGTGTTTAAGAAGAACTCTGGACGATTTGCAGCCGTGTTTGCAGCAGCAAAAGTGGATAATTGTGATGAGAAGTCAGGACATCTCCAGTCACATACGTGGTGATAAAACTGGGTGTTTTTAACGAGATCTCTAACCCAGGTTGTGGCAATGAAAAGTGATTATGTGTGATGAGAAGTAGGAACATCTGTAGTTGCGTCTGTGGCACCAAAACCAGGTGTTTATAACTAGACTTCTGGACATCCCTAGCTGATTTTCCGGCTACAAAAGAAGATATTTGTGACGAGCAGTCAGGACATCTCCAGCCGGGCTGTTGATGACCAAAAAATTGATAGATTGGAATGTCTTTAACTGTATTTGTGGTGCAAAAAACAAGGTTTTTAATGAGACCTCAGGACATCTCTCGCTGTATTCGTGCCGACAATAAGCAGGTATTTGTGATGCGTAGTAGGAAGATCTGATCTTTTCCTAACCCTAACCAAGGGGGTTTGTGCCTAAACCTATCCAGATCATAAGCTCAGTGTTGTCACAACATGAAATAGAAAATGTCGCCTTCGGTAATGTAAAGTTGAAACATAAAGAAATGTTTCAGCATACAGTAGGTGTGGTCTGCAGAAACGTTCATTCTGGTGACTTGTTTGAACACTGTGCAATCATAGTAAAGTAAATCTGATCTTGTATCTGAGGATAAATTCAGATTTGAGATGAACTTTAAACACGGCTTTTGTTCTTTGCATGAGTCACAGTTCGTATTACATCCTGGGTCCTACCCTGCTCTTACCTCTTCACCACCCTCGTGGTTGCATTTTATTGTGAATTCCTCTAATCCGCGCGGCTTTACAGATAATTAACCCAGACTGTCATTTTAACCGCGCACGTCACCGCGCTCTTGATCTACCTTCCAGGTCAGGTAGGTAAACAAAGGAATTATAATAGCCTGTAAGTACCTCGTCGTGCATGAGAGGATCAAGCTCTTCTGCTTGTTTTGTTTGTTTTACTGACAGTTTGCTGACTGATCTGTACCTCCGCCTCGGAGACACCACCCAGGAGTACACTGAGGTGTTCCCAAAGTACAGGTGTGTTAAGCTGCACACAACTTACTGTATGTTTTTAATATATTTACAGTAAGGCGTGCAACTTGAACATGAGCCTGATAATCAGCGATGCAAAGTAAACATGTGCTTTAACTCCATTATTGTTCTACACTACTTTTTTATACTTCTACTTGATATTTTTTATCCCAATATTTTACTCTTTACTTTGCTACATTTGCATGATGTGTTTGATAGATGATCATCTGTTTATTATCATTTAATTACTGCTAAAAAGAGGTATTATTATGATGCTGGCCTATCACTGATATATAAGTATCTGGATTTATATATATATATTTTTATTTCACAGAACATAACTTAATGCACTGATGTCATTTTGGATAATTGAGTTTATGTGCAGCCTCCGTAACGTTCACATCTCTGTGTTTTTAATGAATATTTGTGAGATTCTTGCGAACAATGTGTTTATGTGTATATTCTGTTCCGTAATATCGGCATCGACACCAAGACTCCAGTGTCAGTCGAGCTCTACTGTCAACACTACACACCACTTACTAATTATCCTTGTGTGCTATTAATATTGTTGAACAGCTATTATCAGTTATTAGTTTGCAAACTAACCAACATAATAACAAGCACATGCATTACGTGTGGATACAGATGGACAGTTCACATGATCTTCAATTTGATGCTGTACAGCTTTATTTGTTTATCTGAACACTCAAACGAGCAGCATGTGTTCAAGATGGGCAGAATTCATTATTTACATTACATCAGTAAATATAAGAATCTAAAAATGTTTGCAGATGAACACACACATCAAAACAGGATCGTAAAGTGTACTGAAACAAACTTCAAACCAATGAACCTTTGACTTTAAAACACCGTTCCCATTTATATTTCATAAAGAGAAAGTCAAATGTTTACCTCCACCAACATGGTGTCCACCGTTTGTAGGTTGGTTGGTTGGTTTGTCAGCAGGATGGGTCTCGGCCCAGAAGAGACCCTGTTTACCTTTGGTGTGGATCCAGATAAAAGGACAGATCCAGGAATATATTCTCACTTCCTTTAACATTGTGAAATGGGGTGTTTTTGTGACATTTCTCTGGATTTATTGACTGGATCTTCATGGGAAAAAAATCAGATCTGGCATCTTTGAGTGAGAACAATTTGATGAGGATCTGGTTATCTTAAACTATAAGACTGATAAAGAGCTTCTGAGTTTGGTACTGGATCAGGGTTGATTGAGTGAAAGGGGGCTGTTGGGCTTTTTCTAGTTTTCTGGTGATTTTACGCTCAGTTATTTTGCTCTCCAAGATATTTTTGGAGCTGTTAAACCATCTGCATTTCTTATTTGGTAAGCAGCTCCTCCATTTTCTTTGTGCATTGCATTGTGGGTCAATAGAGTCCATCGACAGCATGCTTAAAAATGCTAAACGTTTGTGTTTACTTATTTTAGTCTCTTTTGCTGTGCGAGTAGACAACTTAAACAAAAGCAGACTGGACCTGAGATACTGTTTGGACTTCAGACACGAAAGACGGGGCAAATTATGGTCGATCATCTCAGAAATCCATAAAAGATGTACCAAAATGTCACAATTTGGCAGGTTGATTCTCTCACCAGCATCACTAATGCATTAAACACAAGTATCTCTGTCACTGTGGACGATAATAAAAGTTTGATGCTGGAAGGAGCAACAAAAACCTCGCCGGTGTTTGATCAAGTTCTTGTGGCGGCAGCGGCGGCGGCGGCTCTTTCCCAGCAGCCCCGCGAGCTTAATCTCACTTGCACCCTCATCAACACAACACAGAAGGGAACAAATTTACTGTTTCATCCTCATTCTTCCGTGCACGCCGAGGAGCTGTATACAGTACACACCAGATCAAAGCCTTAATTGAAAAATAATTATAGGTACTTAATCATAGAAAGCACTGGGCTAATTGAAGTGAAAACAAGGAGGCAAACGCAGACCCTCAGAATCGTGGCAGAAAGAGGATATTGTAAAAGCTTCTTCTTCAATCCCCATTGTCTTCCAGATTAAATAGGAGAGGGCTATTAGCAGAGTTAATTGGCTCTCTAATTTAGATCTCGCCCCACTGAAAGCATAACGGATGCGAGCCTGTCGACCAATGATGTGTGCACTCTGTCACACTGTCCTGCTGGACTGTGATTGGTTAATTGCTCAGGGATTTTTGAAGTTTCCTCTCATTCTTCAAATGTAACAGATTTGTGGTGGCGGCGGCGGTGCTGGTGGTGCTGGTGGTGGTGGAGGGGGCGGTGTGTGTGTTTGTCTCCCTGGCTGCCCAGGTAGCGCTCATTGTTCGGCCCGGTTTGAGAGCAGGGGACTCATTTAACCACGACTAGATCACTCCACTGCCTCCTGGCTCAAATCAAACCTGTTTTATTCTATTGAGCAGTTTTAATTCTGTCGGATGCAGCCTCGTGCACAAAAAGAAATATATATGAAAATCCTGATTGTCCTCCTCCTGACCCGTTCTCATTCTGTAGAAGTTCCTGATGCCCCTCAGAGAAATGGCACATTCACTCCAGGCCCTGTGACGTGAAAAGGCCCTCTTATCACACTCCCAGCAAGTTTGCTCCCTGCTGCGCCAGCCGCCTTCGTTTTCTCTGCACTCGCTCTGCCCTCTAGTGTCCGCCGGGCAGCAGTGCACTGATTACTGAATAAAAATCCATTTAGACACCCAAAAAGGGAAGGAAGAAAGTAAATGGGCCATTTTTCCACCATTCCCGAGACAGCCTTTCATCTTTTCAGCACGTCTCTTTTCTAGTGTTTTCTTATTGTAGCCTGAGTGGTAATGGAGCTCTTGACTGGAGTTCAAAATCGAAGCTGGTGCCGACATTTTCTTTCAAGGTCTGTCACCCTAACTTTTTTTTTTTTTATTTTTTTTTAACAGAAGTCAGAGGAAATGACAGCAGATCACAATATCTGTGGGACTGTATCAGGAAGCATTTACTGTCAGGTTTTAACCCTTTAATATATTTGTTTTTATATTTCTTTTGTTTCCAGTCAATCTGCTTTAAGGACGCTTTTTATTTTTTAGCCAATATTAGCAACATGCTAGCAGCCTGGCTCTAGGTTGGTCACTTTGCTCCAATATCTTAACCAATTGCAATAAAATTTTGTGCATACATTTGTTCGTTTTAGTGAAAAGTCTTGAGTGAAAGATACAAAATAGAAACCTCCATGACACGATCACCGGCCTGTGTGAGCTGTATGATGGGTACTGTACTCTCTCAACAGAGACAACAAAGAAGAAGATCTCTCTCTCCTCAGCTGCCTCCATCATCAGCTCCAGGGGAAAAACAGAACAATAAAGACTTTTTAAAACAAGCTTCATGTCCTCTGGGTGCAGTGTGATGAGGTATAAGGTCTACGAAGGAAGAAGTTTAACACGCTTCAGCCGCTTCACGTGGAGTTGACGGCCTGTCCGGTGCTCTCAGTGTTGGATGTCTAGTATCAAGTGTGTCTTCTGAAATACAATCTGAAGTGTAGAGGAGCAATCCTGGAACAGAGAGGTAGGTAGGTAGGTTTAGAAGCCATGTGCATCTTCACCTGAGTCGGGGTTTATGATCTGCTGCTTACTACTGTTCCATGTTTGTGGCGTCAACTGTGACACACCAAGAATAAAAACAGAAAGGGTAACTTGTCCACTAATAATGGGAAATGGAGTCAAAAGCCTTTTGTGGCAAATTTTGCTGTAAAAAGTAATAATAGTGACGCATTTAGCAGTTAAAGAGTTAGATATTTCTGGGAGATTTCTGACTCTGCTGCAAAGCTGAGACACCTGAATGCATCAAACCTTTTCAGTCGTGGTCTCACAAGCTTGTATGTTAAGTGCATCATCAGTGAAAATGCACATAACTCCGCTGTGCAACATTCCAAACAGCTAAAAGTCTGTCTAAAGACGCAGGACTACATAAAAAGTCCAACAGACTCTCTGGTGTATTAGCTGTTTAAGGTGAGTCATCCACAACTGATATCTTTGGGAATGACATCAGCTGTTTGTCGGCAAGCTTTGTTTTGAAAGTCTCAGCACACGTAGCATATAACATATTATTAATAACTAAATGACACTTTCTGTGTCTTTGAAAACTTTTGGATCCTTTAAAAATACGTTGTCTGAGATTGAACATAATTTGGACGTGGATCTTGAGTTGCCATCGACCGGCCCGGTGATAGACTGCGACCACTCAGCACTGACTTATTGCTTTTTCCCCGTACGTAAGAAAACTCATTCACAGCAAAAAACGGCATCTTTACAGTTTTCGGGCAAATACTCGTGTTTGAAGTAGCTTCTCTTTTCATGTACATTTGTAAGGGCGGCTCATGATAAGTACACAGTGGCTCCTACAGATGCTGAAAAGTTGTTTGCTTAAGGTTCAGCCTGCTGGGAGACAAATGGCTTTGCACAGCAGACGGCGAAAATCATTAGCGCCGCTCGCAGCATGCTAATGTTATTTCTATAGACGGTGATCCAATCAGGTCGGCCGGGCGGGAGAGCAGTGTGTGTGCTGCGCTGGGTGGGTCATTTGAACTACTTTCACAATACTTTCATCAGTGATTTACTGTGCAAAGAGCGACCGGAGAGGTCGAGTCTGCCTTTAAAACATATTCATTTAACCTGCTTCGCCACCTCTTCACAGCTCCTGTGGATTTTTCTCCTATCAGCATGGTTAAATATTTATTTAGTGCACTGGAAGTTAACGCTGAGACTTATTTTGTGAAGTAAATAGACATTTGCTGTGATTAACTTTAAGGTTTATGACTTCCATGTCATATCATATCATTCTCACAATACTAAAGAATATCTGAAGTTTGAAATTTTGGATTTGAGTGAGAAAGTTGAGAAGTGAGAAGCATTTAATGTAGAGAGAGAAATATCCAAACACCTAACACGACATGTATCCTACACATTCTACCTCTGTGTGTGTTTACGTATGAATGCCTGGCAGCAGAAGGCCGTGCGTTACTCTCAACGAGGCCCCAGCCCAGTTTCGATCCCGTCCCCGCCGCCTCGCATGTTTCTCGTCGACACATCAGCCGCAGGCAAATTGGTTTCAGTTCACTACAATCATATCAGTATTTACTCTCGCCTGACTGGCTACCGTTGCCTGTAACGATACAGAGCACCCACCCCGGCGACAGAGTCAGAGTATCGCTTAACACAGACGGTAAACGTTCTACTTCAAAACAAAACAGTCTGTTTAAGTTACAAATATGTTCTTAATAACATAGTTCTTATTATTCCAAGGAAACCTCATGACTTGCTCCGTCTTACATATCAAGATATTAATTGTATGCGCAAACCAACCGACCTACTAAAAACATACATGTTGGTGTTTCGAGCTCATGTCGTGCCGTATCTCAGAGTCTTCCTGTAACTCGTCTTCTGTAATGTTCAGCGTGTTACTCTGTGAAGCTTTAACAGGGAGAAGATATTAACATACGTGATGAATCCTGGCTGTTTCTTCTACAGACCAGTACAACCCGTCACATTCATGTTCCCCATCATTATGTATATGACTCAACCGAGGATACAGTGTGTGTCATGTGGGCTTAACGATACGACTGAACGTCTCATGGAGAATGGCAGCTGGTAGAAGCAGGTTTTTTTAAAGCCCCTGAAATTATTACAGAGGCGATTTACCCGAAACACAGCGCTCGACATCACATACTGATGACTAAACTAACGTAAACTTCTATCTACAGTTTCGGAAATATGGTAATTCACTTTCCTTCAGGGCTCCAGTCAGCAGCTGGTTAGCTTAGCTTAGCACCAACACTTCAGTGGTTCGATACAAAGGAAACAAATGCAGCATGCGGTTTGTTAAACAGCACCATCTCGAACGTCGGCCTTGGTAGATGTTTGGAAAGGACAGGCGCTCTCAAAAACATACTTGGCAGACAGACCATCTGTCTCTCACAGCCTTTTTTCACACAAAAAATAAACTCTGTTCCATCTAGAAAAGCCTTCAGTGTCATTCTTTGCTCTTCTTTCAATGAATTATACTCTCCAGTTCTGATGCTTTAGCAGCAGCTACGCTAACCTCTTGAAAAGGCGCCATTGTTGTTTTCAGACGAACAGGCGCTTCACTCGCTGGTCATCGCACCTGAACAACACCTGTAGCTGTCAGTCGGTCCTCAAAGGAGGCTGTCTGGTTCTGTCCCCTCTGTATTAAACCACAAGCACATAGATTGAAGCTTGAACAATGCCTCGCAAAGTATTGTTCAGTTTTTAGGGAGGTGTTAAAGCTGCTGCAAGTGTTATTTTCTTATTGAAATATGTGATAAATGGCTCTTTGGCTTTTAGCTGTTGTAACTTTGGAAGTTTCAGTCCAGCTTGAACAAACAAAAGTAGAAATCTAGATCATTTTATGTTGCTTTGACAACAGGATACATCATCAGCAGCTGCACAGTTGTAGAAACAAGAATTAGTCGGTCACAAACACGGCAGGAATCAGAAAATTCAATTGACTCTGTGTATTTAACCCTCAGAGAACCACTCATGTTCACCCTCTACAAACAAGAATTAGTGAGCAACATTAACCTGATTTATTTATCATTCGTCTTATTTTACGCTCCACCCAGCTCCTTCTGTACGTGACTGTGTGCAAACAAGCAGGGTCACTTCTGGCTTCACACCTGCTGATATCATATTCAAACACTCCGCCGCAGCGCTCAGGAGAGGCCGTCAGCTCTTTGAATTCAGACTGTTTGAGAAAAAAGACGGCAGGATGGCGGCTACTCTGTGTCAGGTGATGGGCTTCGTGCTGAGCTTGATAGGGATAGCGGGGATCATTGCGGCGACGGCGATGGACCAGTGGGCGACGGAGGATCGCTTCAACAGCGTCGTGACGGCCGTGTACACGTACTCGGGCCTGTGGAGGTCGTGCGTCCGGCAGAGCTCCGGCCTATCAGAGTGCCGACCATATTTCACCATTCTGGGACTGCCAGGTACTTTATTATACTTCTATTGTCTCTTCATTAAAGGTGCAGTATGTCAGAATTTGTTAACTAAAATGTATAATTTATTATACAATTAACAGAATGTGAAGAAAAAGAACAACTTTGAAATTATTGTCAAAGATGCCTAATGAAGTGAGCATGCTAACCAACTAGCACCTAGCCAATTTTTACTGTAATTTGACAATTCTTACATATTGCACCTTTAAAAATAGCATGAAAAATGAGGTTTATCATGATTGACAATCGAAGGAAATGTTTAAAAAGCAATTTTGAAGCCACGTGGATGAAAATACGTCAAGGAAGTAAAAGAAAACATGTTGAAAACAATTATGACTGATGCAGAAAGTCATCAAATGTAACTATAAATATGTAAATATCTAATGGCATGTATCTAGAGGACTTAAAGCAAACAGGTCCATATGGCTCTGCTGTATGTTGTATTTACGTATTGATGTTAAACTGTAATATTGGTCCAAGCTGTCGTGTCATCAAGCTGGCGGATTTAATGGTCTGTGATGAAACTACATGAAACTATTTCGGTTCTGTTCCCATCGAATGATGGAGAAATAATAACGCGAGGTCAAACCACACCCTTTTGTTACTCAGAGGCGGAAATTCTCCCCCGCCACCGTTTCCCCGAAACTGGGACAAAGACTCATGAAAATTTTTAGGTAAACATCTGATAAGAGCTGTTCCTTGTCGAAACACACACCATGATAAGCGGCGGCGCGCTCACACTCTGCCATTTTCACCGCTCGGCGACATCGGTCGACTAACTTTGTTTGAGCGGGATCTAAAATGGCCGCCTCGATGATTCAGTTAATAGGATTCATGCTGTCCGCTCTGGGCGTATTCTTAATATCAGCCGCCACAGCCATGGACATGTGGAGCTTACAGGACCGATCTTTTACAATAGTGACAAATGTTTACACCTATTCTGGCTTGTGGAACTCGTGTGTGGGGACATCGTACGGTACGACACAGTGCAGGCCTTATTTCACCATCCTGGGACTGCCAGGTAAGAGAATCACTCCCGGGGAGGAAAAAAAAGGACACGTTTATCGACTATTCCTCCACATGTTGGATTAGGGAGAACATTTTCCAAAAAGGACCTCGGAAGGTACTTTAGAATATTTGGGAGGTTTTAGGGGCAGATGTGCTCCCGTCTCCTCCTCCCTCCCCCTCCGCTCCTCCACCGCATGAAAAAAATGCAGTCGACTGCAGAAAAGATGGTGTCTCTCCGGAATCAAATGGAAATTTGATGAGACATCCAAAGCTTAGCTGAGCAAGCACAAGCTTTACCAGAGTGTCACACAATGTAAAGTACATTTCCACACTCTGTACTTAAGAGCTGAATGTAGTGTAGAGCATATTGTATATAAGGTCTTAAAGGCTTAAGTCGAGAATAGTACAGGTACAATATCTGAGGCCGCTGAAAGATGGCATTTAGGTCAGTGTGTTTTATTACAGCTGCCTCATTTTATTAAATTTGATATCGTCGCCACAGCTGGAATCAAACACATCTGCGGTTTAGTTCTTCATACTTTTTCTCTTTTTTTAACTACTTTAACTTCTTGACACACACGTGCATCGATAAAATGTAATTTTTTCAGGGATTTTACACAAGAAGTTGACTTTAGAGCAATGTTTTACATTTATGTGCGCCTTTGTTGCATCGTTGTTCTTGAATATACGTACGTGTAACTGTGTGTCTGTACTGCATGTGTGTGTATTCATGTGTCTGAATGTGTGTGTGTGTGTGTGTATGTGTGTTATTCTTTTCTTGTTTTTCTCCTTGAACTGCTTTTGTGCGAAATGACAAAAGTAGTTCAGATTAAGAACTCGGTAATGAGTTTTGCTTTCATATCAGAGCGGATGCGCAAGAAAACCAGGTTCAACATTTCTGAATGAGGTTATCTCCTTTCACAAGTCGGATATTAGTGGAGTGTTAAAATAACAATTGATCTGCCATAGAAAGAAAATACCGTTTCTTTTGTTGCTTTTAATTGGTGAACAATGTTCATAACTCAAAATAATTTATAGTGTGGCAGCGGTGGAAGAAGTATGCAGATGTTTTAGTTGAAGGAGAAGTTCACACAAAAATGAAAACTCAGTCATTATCTCCTCACCCCAGTGCCGATAGAAAGTCGGGTGTCGTCCACAAAACATTTTTGGAGCTTCACAGCAAAACAGAGTTGCAGCGTTCTCCTAAAAAACTGAAGAAAGGGGACTTAAAACTTTACTTAAACGCAAAAAAAAATACAGCTCTTCCAGTTTAATCCAAATCTCCGGCAGACTGGAGATTCTTGATTGATATCAAAAGACGTTATTTACATCATCAACACACCACTTCAGACAGGATGTGTGCTAACGCTTTTAGCTTAGCAGCTACAGCGAAGATTTCGGTTTAAAAAGGATCTGATCTCAGGATCTCAAGCTCTGGATTAACCTGAACAAACTTTTTTTTTTGCTGTCTTTTTTTAGACATTTAAAACAAGTCTCTGTCTGCTTCCGCTGTTTGGGAGACCGCCGCAACTCTGTTTTGCTGTGAAGCTCCAGAAATATTTTGTGGGCTACGAAACTTGACCCGACTTTCCATCTGCATCGGGTTGAAGTCTAAGAAATATCAGAAATAGTTTGAAAGTATTGTAATATTTTATATAAAGGATTTCCATTATTGTTATATTGATGTATTAGCAGTGTTTCATTTTGCAGCTGGTTGAGCGGGAGCTCATGTTAACACCTCTGTCGGGGTACAACGAGTTACTTTTATTGCCCATGTGTCGAGAACTGTTCTGAATTACGTAACTTTCACTTCCAGCTCTGCTCCAAGCCGTCCGGGCCTTGATGATCGTCGGCATTGTATTCGGAGTCATCGGTTGCCTGATCGCCATCTTCGCACTGAAGTGTCTGAAAATGGGGAACATGGAGGACAACATCAAAGCCACGATGACCCTGACGGCCGGGATCCTCTTCCTCCTCGCAGGTACAATAAAGTTCGCAGTGTGTGATTCTGTTACCGCCACTGAATCATTCTGCACTAATAAAACTGCCTTTTCTTTATCTTTAGGTGTGTGCGGCATTGCTGGGGTGTCCGCCTTCGCCAACTTGATCGTGCAGAGTTTTCGGTTCACGACGTACGCTGACGGCGGGTACGGTATGTTGGGAGGATCGGATATTGGTGGACTCTCAGGAGGTCTGACTCCGAGGTAAGGACGAATTCAGATGGTGTTTATCTGCTACAGCACTTTTGTCATGTTTTCCTCTTATCACTGTTCTTTCTCTTCTTCAAGGTACACTTTCGGCCCCGCTCTGTTCGTGGGCTGGATCGGCGGCGCCATCTTGGTCATCGGAGGCGTCCTGATGTGTATGGCCTGCCGCGGAATGACTCCAGACGATAAGCAACGGTGCGTCTGTCTAACTAACCTGTGACCTTTTCTGACTACTAGCCAGAGCGAGCAACTTCTCTCCTCAGGCACTGTAAAGATGAGTAAACTGCCTGATGGAGAGGAGATCCGGCAGAAATGTCTAGCAAGCAGATGCTACATGCAAATTACAAAGTGCAGATTGTATGTTTGCCGCCGTTAAAGACAGAAATCTCTGCCTCTGACAAAGCCGAACAACAACATAAAGCTCCTCTGGATGTATCTCGTTGTGCTGCCGGCTGTACAAATCATAAGTCCTTTCAAATTAAAGGACACGTACTCAGCAAAATGTAAATGCAAATGCTTACGAGGCTGCTTGTAAAATGATACACCAGAGTCCTCACCGGTCACACTTGTAGTTCTATTCTTTGTAATATGTTTTGTGTTTTCTGGCATATTTGAATATTCACGTGTTTGTTGAAATGTCCAGACAGGGTGGAGCTGGCGTGATGTCCCGTATGCTTTTCTGTCTTTAGATTAAATTGTTTTATTCTCTGATGTTCTCCAGGTACGACGGGATGGCCTACAAAGCCGCCTCTCAACACACCTTCTACAAGTCAGACACCAGATCCCGTCCAGCCTACAACGACTCCTACAAAGCCCAGAGCATGGATGCACGGCAGCCCAACCAGAGATTTGACTACGTGTAGAATCAGCTCACTCACACAGATACCTCTTTTTTATATTCTTCCGCCCTGTGATGATCCTTTCCTGATGTTTATTGCCTGCATTCGTGGGATGAGTGGTTATTTTTGTATTTCCTTGTACTTTTAATCGGGCAGAAACATTTATCGTTTTTGTAAAATGTTTTAATGGCGTCATATAATCCCAATTATGAAAAGCTGTTGTGTGCTTTTTTTCCCTTCTTTTTAATAAAGAAAATGAGATTTCTATTTTGTCTAATTCAGGATTCATCACCATAGCAAGTGACACAATATAAATATAAATAAAGATACATGCTTTTTGTACTGTAACTATAAGTAAGTGTTGATTTATGCATCACTTTAAATTTTTTTTTAAAAATGATCACACCACGCAAGCTAATTCTCATCCAGAGATTAGCTGCCAGGTGTAACTGCTGCAAAGTTAATGGAGCTAATTATATAAATGTTAGCTCGTTAACACAGTCGACTTTCTTACAGATTTAAACAGGAGAGGGTGAGTTGTAATAAATGTCTGACCTGTGAGCAAAACGTTGTTAGATAATGATGTAAACTTTTGTGAAATTAGTTTGTGTTTGACAAAAAAAATCAACTCAATGCGGCTCAAACTACAACACACCAATATCGTTTGCATAAATGAAAGTTAATGTCTCCATGCAGGCGATTTTACTACAGATGTATATATTTCTTTCTTATTTCTTATATTTCCTAATCATTTCCCACTGTTGAAGCATCACTATGTAGTTGCAGATCGTCTGTGTCCCTTAATGTGTTGAAAGTCTGTATGCCTGTGTTATAGTTTTGTATTGTATATTCATTAAAAGCCTTAACCAGAAACATAGAGTTCCAATTAGCTACGTCTACCTAGTTTGGGTTGCATTGTTTTCTTTTGTAACTATACTGAAATGTGTCGTCTCTGTCAAATAAACCAATAAAATAAAAAAAAAACATGTGAAACAAAGTCATGGTAATATCTTTTGCCCCCACAAAACTGTTATTTTTATCAGTTCTGTTGCAACTATAACTGCAATGCTACAGTTAGCCTACGTTTTACACTGATCATTTATTTTAAAACTAAGCTTAGATACATGAATCAATACACAAATTGGTTCCCATCTTAAAATGACCCGTTACTGAATATTTCAAGGTGTAACTGCTGCGTAGCCAACAACATTAACAACAGTAACATTAGCTTGTTAATACGGTCGACTATATTACAGATTTAAACTGGAGAGGAAAACATGTAATATATGTTGTTGACATATCTGACCTGATTGGTTGTGTAATAATAAAGTCAACTTTTGGGAAATTTGCCAAAAAATCAGGTCAATGTAGCTCAAATCGCAAAACATGCTGACACCGTTAGCATAAACGAGAAAGGTTAGCTTAACTTGAAACAAGCCGTGTATTTTACTGTGTATGTATATATATTTTGAGCGTTTTGCTTTCCATTTTTGCTGTTCTTAATCTGTTTTATTATTGGTTTTATTATGTGTTTTATTACTTACCAAGGAAAACAACTGCAAGTAAGCTACAGCTAGAAGAAGTCCTATATCACCCACATTGGTTGCATTTTATTTGTATGTAAACAATCTTATTTCTCTCCGTCAAATAAATCAGTAAAATAAAAATATGTTCCAAATCTGTTATTTCTGTCAGCTTAGTTTTTACATAGTTTGACAGCAGATATTTTGGAGTACTTTACAACACCACTGAGACGTTTCTTTAGGTTGAGCACAATCCCTCGTTTGAAACCTTTCTTTATATCTGCCTTTGTAATAAGAATTGTATTGTATTATGACTTTATAGGTGATAATAATATACCTTTCACTGTGTATTTTGAACACTTTTAAATAGAAAAGATTTACGATCGCACATTTTAACTAAGTGGAGAAAATGAAATCACATCCAATTTTGTTTCTCTACAGACAAAGTTAATTTAATTTTGTAACCTGTCACAGAAAAGAGGATCAAAAACAAACAACAATATTGATTATTGTGTTGTTGTTTATCCCATTAGTGTTATCAGAAGAGAATGCAGGGGTCATCGGTTTATCCGTGGTTGTTACCTGCTATCTGCGGCCCTCCGGCACCATATGATAAATAAATTAATTGTCACATTGTTTCTGGGTAATTGAATAAAGTGAACGAAGCCCCCCTCACACTGAATCTTTGATGTGAGCCTTGTCCACCGGTCAGCCGCTGTGCTGACACACACTTCCTGTTCCTCCTCTGGGATCTGCCTTTTATTTCCCAGGGAGCAGCAGGGGGGGAAAAAAAGGGGGTTTATGGGTAATTTGCATGAAATCACATTTCTAGATAATAATTAATGGAAGTAATAAGTAGGTGGCAACAATTGTTTAATTCAATTGTAGCAAAGTAATGACTCTGCATGCAGACGACGGGACGATTGTTGCAGATCTGTCGCTGCTCTGGCTGCGTCTCATCCTCAACTCATTTTAATGTTAAACCACAAACCTGTAAATCAGTAAATGTCTGTTTATGTTGTTTGTTTTTTCTGTGTGACAATCAAACTGTCACGTATCCATGAAGCTTCTCTGGGCTCAAGGAGGAAGTAGGTGTGTGTAAAAGTCAATTTCATTTCTATCTAATTCCTTTTTATAATCATTCTTTGGGCGACATGTTGCAGACATATGTTGACGTGATCTTTACTAAAAGCCAAACTGTGGGACTGTTTCTGACTTCCCATTTTCACCCAGATGAAAATCACTGCTGAGGCATCTTTAGAACTCTGGCTCCACCTACTGGCTAAGAAATGCATCGCTGCTCTGCTGGTGAAGTGGGACGAGATGGAGTGATATTAATAGAGCTTGTTAAAATTAAAAGACCTTTAATTATCTTTTCACTGTCCTCCTTTTCACAGAACATCCACTTCGAGTCTGTGTTGATCTGTTCAGATATGAGGGCAACTTTTTTTTTTTTTTACAAACTTTTGGTGAAATTTTCTTGCCTAAACATGGGACACTGATAATCACCACTGCATAATATTATTATCAATATTAATCATTATAATTATTATGACAAAAAATTCATTTTTGCCACGCCTTTCAAAAGCACAGTTACAGGATGCTTTGCAAAATCAAAGGCAATAAATAAAAAAACACAACATATGTAGTATTAGACATTAGATTATTCGTTTTACAGTAATTAGCTTAAAAACATCTCAGATTTTAACAGCAGTTGAAGACAGAATATGTAAGATTTCTGTGTTAAAGTGTCTACAAACAACTAGAGCTCTGTTATTTATTTTGTTGAGTCGTGTTTTTAACTTTTCCCCAAATGGTAACAATGCGTTTCATTTGGTCGCTTGTTGCTGCAACTTCTGGGTGAGAGTAAGGTGTTTGAATTTAGGTCAACTCTCACAGAACTCAGCACTCACCAGAGGTTCTGGTTCTCTCTTACTACTTTTTCCTCCTCTCCTCTTTGTAACTTTACATCTGTGACATTAAGCACATTTCCCCTTCAGCTCCAGCTGTCAGTCAACATTACAGAACATGAACACCCGACAGTGGAGGTCACCTCTGCAGATCACTGCTGCAGGCAGGTTTGATAAACGTTGGTAATGACTCAGAGTCAGAGCAGAATCTGATGCGACTCTGGGTGTTTATTCCTCCAGAAGGTCCGGCTCTGCAACCGACTCCAACTCTGCCTCAATCCCTCTCAGGTCTTACAGTACGGTGGGAAAGAATCAGGTCGAGTGTCAGAGGTGGCACAGTAACAGGTGCTGCTGTCAGTGGAACATGAGTGGAGCTCAGACGACAGCTGCGGTCCACGCCGGGCCAGAACAGACCCCGAAGGTAAGCAGTGAAACAGTGGAGCTGGGCAGCTGTGGGCGGAGGCTCGGACACGCTGCATTAAGCTCAGCCGCATTAATCTCTTCAGAAACAATATACACATTAAAGAGCACAGGAGAGAGAAGTATGATGTCAGAAATCAGTCTTGGCTTTTCAAACAGATTCTGACAGTAGAGGATCTCATATCCTGGGCCTGAGGGAACACAGGTCCATACAAACACAAGATCTGTGCTTAGATTTCTGATGTGAGAAGACAGACTTGTCCATTTTACTGTCTGCTTACACGAGGGATGATAATTAATGTACAACAAGACATCAGCAGGATTGTTTACTCACTGAGCGTATCAGCATCCACGTGAGCGCAGACTGGATCTGTATCAAAAGAGGAAATGAGAGTCTCGACCTCAGATAAAGAGATGAACTTCTGCTTCACGCGAGGAAAGTCCAACACACTCTCATCTGTTTTAACTACCGATGAGAATAAACAGAAACTTTCTCTCCATCTAATCTTAAAGGCAAATGCTGCACTTTTTACTCATTATTAGAATATCAAAATTAAATTATCATGTTTTTTTTTGGCACCAATTCAGCTACCGATGTTTACACATTATACAACAGGTTTTTATACTCAACAATTATATAAATGCTTTTGTTATATTTCCCATTTTTTATACATAGCTGTATCCCTCATGTGAAGTCCATATTTCAGTCCTAATGAATATCTTTTTCAAGTTAATTCATCATTTTCACTAATCCAAAGCACACCTGTGCACTGATCATGCATCTTGATATGCCACACCTGTCAAGTGGAAGGGTCATGTTTTTAAAAATAATTATTTTCTGTGCATTAAAAAGTCTTTAATTTGTGGTTTTCTAGTACTTTTACTCAGTACTTTTACTTTTAGCATTTGTACTATATTTGATTTTATCACTTTATATATATTTATATATTTGATATTATACTTTATTTCACTCCTGTTCTTTACAAATCTGCAAACATTTCTTCCTCAGTTCAGTCTTTTACCTCATGTGTGTAAAGACAAATAACTTTAAACTATAACTGAACTAAAAGAACATTATAAGAATAACTGATTAATCATTATGTAAAAGAAAAATATTTGGTGAAATATATTTCAAATCACACCCTCACACAACCTCGAACCAAGTCGATGAGTAAATACGTGGTTATTTACAGCAAATTTCAACTTCCAACGTCACACTGTAGGTTTAATGGTGACACCCACTGACCTCTCACTGTTTGTCTCAACCTGAGATCCATCAAAAATAAGAGAACTCATACATCCGCAAATTAATGATAATATTATTTGGTATCTTAACACACTTCCCTCCTCACAGAAGAGGAGGAAGTGAACTTATCTGAGAATAACATACATGTACTCAGTGGTTCAGATAAAAGAGTTCAGGCTTCTTGTCTTCCTGGTACTGGTCCATGCGGTAACTGGACATTTGTGGTTTGGATCAGCTGAGTTTTGTTCCTCTTACATTATCATCAAAGTAGCCTTGTTACTGTAAAATATTTTTCAAAATAACAGACAAGCTAGCTGTCGTCTAAAATACCAAGACCCATATATACATTTGTACTTTGCTCCATGTCGTCCCTGCTGACCACCACAGATGTGCTTTTCTTTATTTAAGGCTTATTTAAGGCTATATATATATATATATATATATATATATATATAAAATAAAAAAATAATAATAAAAAGGTGGAAACTATATAGTTCCACTTTTTTATTGCCATTTACTGCCGTGATACACACTTTGTCCAATAGGGGTCAGTAGGCGCACATTTAACATCGGTGCCATCAACCGTTAAATACAAAGAAGACGAAGAAGAAGAAGAATGAGGAGGAGGAGAAGACGAAGAAGAAGAAGCTGACAGCAGCTACATTCCAGTGATGCTAGCTACCTGCTGCAACAAGCCCCTGAACGCTACTGTACTGTACTTGCTGTAGTTTTGAATCGTTTTAGTCGAGCTGTTTTCCTTCAGCTTGTGTTCGTATTTGAATAACCGGAACCTTCACGGACTCTGGTTGAAAGAAAGAAGTCTTAATTGACACTGCGGAGTGACAACCATCCTAATTTTTAAAGCTGACGTTAGCCTGAGCTTTACGTGGCTTAATTATGATAGTTAGCAAAGACGCTAGCTAATGTTAGTTTGTTTGGCTAACGGTCTGTTAAACCTGTTAGACGGCCGTTGGGTTGTCTGAAGCTAATGGCGCTGAACAGCTAACTTGTGCAAAATGTATTTTGTTTTGCTGGAAGTGAGTCAACACAGATAAGTTGTTTCAGCAGCTGAACTAGTTGCTCCTCTGCCGGATTAGTTAGCCATAAGCGCTGTTCAGTTGTGTCTGCGGTATGGTTCACCT
The DNA here is from genome assembly GCA_963678695.2 of Diplodus puntazzo. Classification (NCBI taxonomy): domain Eukaryota; kingdom Metazoa; phylum Chordata; class Actinopteri; order Spariformes; family Sparidae; genus Diplodus; species Diplodus puntazzo. The sequence goes on along the minus strand of OZ023163.1, from coordinate 5,183,620 downwards.
GGTCGTTTGATGGGGCTTCTAAGGATCATGATGCCGCACAAGATTCAGCTTTTGGCTGTTTTGGCGTTTGGAGTGTCGATGCTGTTCATTGAGAACCAGATACAGAAACTGGAGGATTCGAGAGCCAAACTCGGTGAGACCAAAACCAAAGTGGTGGTTGACTTTGTACGCATTATTACAGAATTGTGCTCATGCAAAGTGCTGATTGAGTCTTACAAATAATATTAGTTATATTTATTGTAAATGCTCGACGAATATGAAGGAATTGGCTGAGTTTTCACACTTAAAATAAAGTTTATTATCTGTAATATAAACACTAATAATTAAGTTTGAGTTAGCAAATGTCACACTCCAAATCAATGCCGAATTGTATTACAAAATGGGACAATTAAGACAATCCTCTATTGATTACATTTTACTACTTCTGATACTTTATATGAATATTTATTATGGAAAAGCATTATGTCTTTCAATACCTTCCATGTCATGTGATCCAGTGACTGCAGTGAATGGAGAAGTGTGGACAAATCAGACACACTTGTTTTTTATAATGACATTTAACTGCTTCTAAGCTATTGGAAAGAAATCCTGAATTTTAACAAGATATATTTATGAAAAATAAAAGATGCTGTAAAATCCATTACAAAGAGGTGTGATACCATTTGGAATTGGTTTGGAGTCTTGCTGGTGGAGGTGTGTTAACGTATTGACTCTTTTTTTTAAAAAAACGGTAGAGGGTGTCACTGTTTGTTGTTGGGTGTGATGTTATTAAAAGCAATATTAGGTCACTTTTTAACTTTAAAATATCAATGTCCTTTGGATGAAACTGTGGGGGGCGCCAAATCACACAAAATGCCAGCTTGTGCATAATGTTGCTTTAAATGAAGAAAAGACATCAATTTTTACTATCCACCTTTGTTCCTTTTTACAATAATTTACATAACGTGTTTGAAATAATTAATTACAATGTATTAATGGGGGCACCAGAATAAAAAAGATAAATGCACCAGTGCAACCATTGTATAAGTTAGTCTGGAACCCTGGTTGGCTGTAAGAGGAAGTAGATTGCATTATGTGCTGTACAGTATTGTGCTGCCTGCACACCGACTGTATAATGATAGTCATTATAATAATAATATGAAGAAGAAGAAAGGCCAGGAGACCGTCATCCATCTGCCTTGAATGGAGCTCAGCAAACATCCTGCAGACACATGGCCTCTCTCCTCATGATGTCAAACACAGACAGCAGGATGCCGGCATTATATTGAGCGACACACAGCCGGTCCAAGATATGTTCCCAAGGCCATTCCTGTAATTGGTTTTAATTAACATTGCAGTGGAGAAAAGAAGTGGGAGAAAACACTTTTAATTATGCCTCCTGTCAATATTATCATCAAAAGCTTAATTACTTTTTTTTTGGTGTTATTGTGTTTTGAAGGTCTAAGTTGTTTTTCTTAATTAAGGGAAGCGAACCAGGCTTGATGCCCTTAAAATTTAAACTACTTGTTCATTTATACAATTGTCTTTGTCTTGGTTGTTGTGTTGGTGGCCTCACACCTGCTGTGTATGTGTGTGTGTGTGTGCAGCCAAATGAGGGTAACAAGCATCAACTAACTTTTAGCTCATTAAAATCCAGAGTTCTGCCAGGCAGTTCATCGTCATGTTAATTGACGATTATGGTGATTGACTTTAGGAGCACTTGCTACAAACAACCAGTCAAAGTTGTCTATCTCTGACAGTCTTTTCATGAATGTCTGATCGTGTCTTCTGCACGTACAGAACGCACCATTGCCAGACACCAGGTTGCTGAAGTAGAACAGCGCCACAATGAAGATATTGGTCGGGAATCGTCGCCACCGGCAGACAAAGACGACATGGTCATCATCTACAACAGAGTTCCTAAGACGGCCAGCACGTCGTTCACTAACATCGCCTACGACCTGTGTGGGAAGAACCGCTTCCACGTCCTGCACATCAATACGACCAAAAACAATCCCGTCATGTCTCTGCAAGACCAGGTGAGACCGTCAGCCATTGTTATATTCAGATACAGTGCTGACAGTAAAAACATAAGCATAGTTATATCCTATTCACATCAGAGTTTATTACAGCATTTAAAAGGTGTAATATGTAAGAGTTGGCCAAGTGTCAGGGCACAGCATATCTGTATATAACTGTAGCTGCCAGCTGTAGCTGACATTAATGCATATGGCAACTTTTAACTATTCTACTTTATCTGTAAAGACTTAACTTTACACAGATTGTTCAGTCAATAAATAAACTGCAAGACAGAAACTTGACTCCACTTCTCATATTGGCACATTTCTATCACAATGCTAATAATAACACTGTACTTGTTACGACAGAGAAGCAAAGATAGAAGAGGTCTTTGTTGCATATTAGACGCTCAGCTCATGTCAGGCTTGTGGGCACTTTGATCATCACAACTGATGATCTGGAATTAAAAATAGGCCTCTGCTGTGGACGGAGTAATGAAACATGAAACATTTTCACATGAATGTGGCTTTAATACTTTTTGCATAAGTATTTACATAGAGGCTTTCAGCTCTGGCCTGTTAACAGTAGTGTTTTGTAAGTCTCTAACTGTATGTTTCCGTGTTGGTAATGTTCTGAACAGCATCTGCTTATCATTCAAATCCGTCAGTGAGTTATGCAGTAGAATATGCAGAATGAAAAGATGGAAGTTTAAGAGCGGTACATTTCTTTTTTCTAATTTAATCAAGTACTTTAGTTCCTTAAAGGCTACAAGGTCGGGAGACAGCCCAATAATATTTGTGTTTGAGGAGTTTTAAAAGGTTTGAGGAGTATAAGAAGTTTCTCACATAGGAGCCTCTCATTCATTGAAGGTCAGCCTTTTAAATAGTAGATTACAGACAGATGGATAGAAGGATATTGCCATCAGAAAGACACTTGCTGTTCCATCTCTCTGGATTTTAAATGAAATAAGAACCTTGGACTTTTACTTAAGGCTGCAACTAACTTCATTATTGATCAGTCTGCTGATTATGAACATAACCTTTTGCGCTCAATCCCTGGAATAAGAATAAATAAGCAGACTATCTATGAGTGCTGGTGTTCTCTTTGTTTTGAATAAACGACCGAAAACAGATGCAAGCAAAGACATGTCATTAACTGGCATCATCCATCTGAGCCGCTCTAATCTTCACTGCAGTGCATCATAAAACCTTGAAAGAGGAGGAGGAGATAGTGAAGTCAATTTGGGCCACGGATAAAAGAGCCACATAAAATGCTGATGTGCAGTTCTGGTTTTGACACCTACAAATTTCAGCTCAGACGTCAGCAGATAGTCTTGTTTTGGGTGCTGTTTGCCTTCAGTCTGCAGCAGTGAAACAGACTCAGCTGCGGTGAGTTCATGTGATTCACCTGGCTAGTTTTGCCATTAGAGTCATTGCACTGTTATAAAAGTGGCGGACTGTGTAAGCGGCCGCAAACCCTGCACAGTTCTTCTAATATGCACGTGAACAGCCTCAGTCTGTGTTGAAGCTGAATATCAACACTTTACCCTTAAAGTTATCGTTTCATTTGAAACCCAGACAATGATAAACACGACTGTTGACGTATCTTGCAGCTGCTCCGCGGATAGTCACAGAGGTCGAGAAACAAAATTTGATGAACAGCGCTGAGGCATTATCCCATCACGGCATGCTTATCCTCACTCTGAAAAAATGCAGATGTTTTGGTTACAGATCTGTTTAAGTTGCCTGAGTGTGTTTATAAGCTCATTTTTGCCTCTTGATTAACTGGATAAAAGTATTCCAGTTTCAACACAGCACACACTCGGTGGTAGAAGTTTATGGAAACAGGAGAATCTTGTTGAAGCTGGTATTAGTTGTCCTCTGTGTATGTTTTAAAAGCTCCAGAAAATATGTGTGTCATCAGCACGCATTACAGCCTGAGTGCATTTACAACGCTGCCAGTGCAACTTAGGACACATAGTGTAAATGCCTCAAAGCTATGCTCATGTTATTTTTGGCTGCTAGTGCCAAGGTAATATCCTGTCTGCCATCTCACAACAGAGAGCCCCCCCCCCCCCCAATCAAACAGTCTGTTTCCCTGCTCGTGATAAAACAGAGACGAGGACGAAGAATCAGTCTGCTGCCACATCAGAGACCACCTCGTTTTACAGCAGGAACATTTACACTTGTTCCAGTAATAGCGTTTAGCTTAGCCAAAACCGGACAGTGTGTTTGACTCAGTCATATTTTTACTCCGTCAGAGTGGTTGTCAAAGATAACAGTCGTAAATGGAGGTGCCGGCTTTTAACAACATCATGGGTGGAATTTTGGTTTCGGCTTGAGGTCCCTGCTGATATTCCTACTTCTTTTTCGCCACATGTAGTGAGACATCGTGCAGCTGTTTGATGTAAGAATTAAAGCATTGAAACATTTTCTACATGGAAGCAGTGTGGGTTTGGTTTTGTGCTGTTGACCGAGGGTGTGATTGCCGGTGTAGAACTACCCAACTTTAAATCCTTCAGTTCCAGTCACTCTTACTAAAATCCCTCTGAGTGACTGTCCTGCCACCACAAACCAGATGGATGCTTCCTTTAAAAACATGTTGATACTCTCATCTGACTCACCTTCAGTCGTCAATCACACAGTAATAAGTTCACCCCGTGTTTGCCCCAGGATTCACCTCTCAGGCCTCGTACACCTTATCCTACCTTTTTTGATGGATATTGTTGTAAGCGGCTCGAGGAAGCAGACACACATTCCTCCGGTCAGCTCTGCTCCACTGCACTGTTCTAATCACACATCGAGATGACCTCTGTAATAACCTGCAACACTGAAGTTAAAAGGACCATAGACTTGTGTGATGATCTGTGGGGAGGGGGTTTCAGATTGTGTGTGAGGAATGAAAAGGTCCTACGTAAAAACACAATCACAAACAGCGATGACACTATTAATAATAAATTAACGGCGTGTTTTCCTCGTGGCACCTGGATGGCAAAACAATCCCTGCAGATACGAGTCGGAGCTCCAGGGTGCAGCGCGCTGCGTCTAAGCAACCCGGTTGGTCAACATGGACACCAAAAGGAGGCGTGCAGTTCTTCAATGCACCTCTTAGAGCTATTGAAACTCCCCAGATTCATTCAAGCTCTTTATCAAGGTCACTTCACGTGGCTTATAACCAATTATTATAACCAAGCAAAGAAGTAATTTGAATTTTTGGCAGAATCTAATTTCATTGTGCGTCCCCCACACAGGTGAAAACAAACGGACCACCTGTCTGTGATCCTTTCAGTCAGCTGATGGCTAACTTTAAGATCATCTGCTAAATCTACTGTGATTTCAATACAAGGAATTCTCCCTAAAACTATCCTAGAGTGTCAACAGTACAGACTAAAGCCTTCATGTCTAAATGGACTAGATCTTTGTTGTATATTTTTATCCGAAAAATGTTCAAACACAGAGGAATCTGTATTTTGTTGAAGGTATTTGGTCGACTGTTGCTATAATTTCCAGGAGAGAATCAGGGAGTAACTTAACGCTACTACATTACCTCACCTGTGAACATTTCTGCAGAGTCATTTATATAGATTTTCATCAGCAATGGCAGCATGGTACAACATCGACCTGCATCTTTTGTTTTCACTGATTTGACTGAGAGACCTATCGCGGCAGAAATGAATGCTGTGTGTTAAAAACGTGAAGATCATAAGAGTCGGTGTCTTTTGTCCAGGAGTACAAATGTATCATTGTTGAGCAGCGCGAGCCTTTTCACCTGTCTGTCCCCGTGTTTTTGTTGTCGCTGCTCTTTTCCTATTCGCTGGAGTTTCCACTCTGCTCCATAATGAGTTTCATTATCTTTGTCTACAGGTGCGCTTTGTCAGGAACGTCTCCTCGTGGAGGGAGATGAAGCCCGGCTTCTACCACGGCCACGTGGCTTATCTGGACTTCTCAAAGTAAAGCCCTTCATTTCCTCTAATACCATTAATATCCAGATTAGTTACAAACAGTTAGCAGAGCAGATAAAAACAGGTCATGTATTGATTGCCAACGTGTGCTTTAGTGTTGATTAATTGCATTGTTGTCCTTATCTCCCCGTCACTATCATTCCAGTGATCTCAGGTAATTATCCTAATGGTGTAAGTGTTCCTCAGCGACGCTCGGTATCAGTTCTCTGTGATGCTGCCACCCGCTCACTGATGGAGAAGCTGATTCTTTAGTGAAATAAACATTATTAATTAGGAGCAGAAGGGTGGCAGCTTTATAGTGTGTTGGATTAGAATCTACTCGGAAAGGGTCTGTAAAATGCAAATCGAATCGTTACAGATATGTCAACTCCTGTCTTTTTTTTTTTTTTTCTTTAGATACGGGGTGAAGGGCAAGCCGATGTACATAAATGTTGTGCGGGACCCCATAGAGCGCCTGGTGTCCTACTACTACTTCCTGCGCTTCGGAGACGACTACAGACCAGGTCTACGACGAAGGAAACAAGGCGACAAAAAGGTCTTTAATTAGAGCCCATTAGTCAGACTCAAATGAGTGTGTTTCAAGGCAACTTGTTTTTCTTTCCGCACATAAATATACACTAACAAGTGTCTGTGTTGTCTTTCAGACCTTTGATGAGTGTGTTTCATCAGGAGGGTCTGACTGCGCTCCAGAGAAACTCTGGCTGCAGATCCCTTTCTTCTGCGGCCACCATTCAGAGTGCTGGTGAGTGCTCTGCACCTGCCTCATCAAACAGAGCTCAATCAGAGCAAATGTGTAATTAATTGTTGGCAATTTTCAGATGGCAAAAGCCACAGCTTTTATAGTAACTTGCACAATTAACGGAGTCTAAACGAGCTGCAGCGAACAAAGTTTAAGCAGGCGGCTGCTGATTCAGCCAACGATGTGAGGTGTGTGGAAGCAGAAACACCACACTGTATTATTTTCTTATAACGAGCATGAAATAGTCGCTACTAATTTGCTGATGTAGCTAATAAGCTAGCTAACATGGTTATTGCTGATTTGTACATGACTGTCCTGTATTTTGGTGTATTTCAATGTTGCATTCCTCTCCTTTTAAAGACACATGAAGGTTAAAATTAAACTGAACTCCAGCAGTGAAGTTGCTACTCTTAGTACCACTCGTCTGATATCATTGCAGACTGGCAGGGTAAGAGCACGGGTTGCTCGTGTTAGCCTATTAACTACTGCTAGTGACCAGGTAATGATGCAGTGTTCTTTTTATTTAATGTCTTGACTGATAGCATGAAGTTCTCCTCCTTCTCCTCGCTTTAGATAAGAAGCGGGAGGAGAACTGTGCCTTGCAGGTGGCAGAGAAGGCAGAAAAGTCTGAGTTTTAAAACAACTGTAATACTCTGCGTGCCGTTTGTGTGCAGGAATGTGGGCAGTAGATGGGCCCTGGAACAGGCCAAGTACAACCTGGTGAATGAGTACCTGCTGGTCGGAGTGACCGAGGAGCTGGAGGACTTCATCATGATCCTGGAGGCAGCACTGCCACGCTTCTTCAAGGGAGCCACCGAGCTCTACAGAACAGGTACCAACACTACACACACATCGCCTCACAGTCTGTGTTACTGCTCAGTGTTTCTGTGGAGGTTAGTGAGCTGTGTTGGTGGTGAAATCATCATTTAAGTGAAGCATTCATGTCACTGATGTTCCTCCAGGAAAGAAGTCCCATCTGAGAAAGACCACAGAAAAGAAACCCCTAACCAAAGAGACAATAGCCAAGCTGCAGCAGTCCAACATCTGGAAAATCGAAAACGAGTTTTATGAGTTTGCACTCGAACAGTTTCAGTTTGTCCGTGCCCACGCCGTCAGGGAAAAGGATGGAGAACTTTACGTCCTGGCTCAGAGCTTCTTCTATGAAAAGATCTACCCCAAAGTGAACTGAGAGGCTGCACAGGGACTCTGCAGAGACTCTATTGGAAGTCATTAACACTGGGAGGAAAAGACACAAGTTCACCAAGTGATGCTGCTGAATGCTTTTTCTAGGACTTGGACTACAGTATGGAAAATCCCTTTCAGATGGAACTGTGGAATTTTCTACAAAGAATGTGTCTAATTTTTTTTTTTATTGCTGGTGCAGCTGTTGAGAGAACTTAACACGGATAAAGTGTCAGTCTGGACTGTGCGAAAGAATTCAGGGCCAGGGGAGGCTGAAACAATCACTCTCAAAACCCGAACTCCAGCAGTCCTTGATTCATCCGAGTCCTGTATTTGTTTTTTTGTGTTGACTGTCGTGATAAAAAGCAGCTAATCTGGAGTAGTTCATCAAGTTTAAAAGCATAGTTACATGTGTTTTTCTGTTCCGAGACAGATTTGCAAATGAAATGAGCTCAGAAAGCTGTCGAGCTTTTTGTGACATTATCAGTTTTTGCACACTGAAGCGATTCTTGTTTACAAGTTACAGATGTTAAAACTGTTACAAAAGAAACTCATCCGAGCTGCATTTGTACATTCTGTATGAACGGTGACGTGTTTTTGGACCAAACGGTAGCAAAAGAAAATAGATCGGACCATTGCATCCTTCGGTGCGTGACTAATATTTTTTTATCCCGCTGAGATGTTCTCAATTTTTTTAGACTTGTTTAACACATCCCATCAGTATTTTATCACAGAGATCATGCTGTGCTGCTTTGATAGTAACTGATAGCTGCTGTTTAAGGCCTGTGGAAGGACCACAGCTGGAGAAAGTACAAAACAAAAATGAATGAAACTTTTTGGTCACAGGGTCATTTTCAGCAGAAAGAGGCCGGCCAGAGATCAAACTGATAGTGCCTTTACATTATATTACAACATTTACGACTTTCTTTTTTTAATCTTTTTTTCTCTGCATTAATTTTCCAGAAATCATGTTGTCATTTTTGTTGTGTTTATTTTTATGAACTGCAGTTCCTGTTTCTCTTCCATTTCTCACTTTAACAAACCTAAACATAAATACGTCATTTGCAAATTCCCGGGCTCATTTGTTTCCTACTGTGTTCTCTACTGATTTTACCTCATGTGCGTGTTTGTGTCATGATAAGACTTAAAAACAGGATGTAGCTTAAAGCATTTATTTTTTTGCTTTGGTTTTCAGGACATTGATACAAGTTCTCTACAAATTTTGAGGTACTTGTACATTACTCAGGTATTTCCAGGTATTTTCTGCTACCGTATATTTCCGCTCCACCACGTTTTGAAGGTAAATATTGTGTTTTGAATCGATTATGTTTATTTGATAATCCAAGCTGCTAGTTATCTTGCAGATTGGAAGCTCCATCAGAGTCAAAGAAGCATATTTTCAATTAGATGTATTTATTATCTTTCATCCTGAAGTATATTTTAGAAATATACATACATGTAAATATCTGTGTATCTTTTTTTAACTTATTTTAGATACTTGAGTACATTTAATATCAGTTACTTTAAGAATATTTTTTCAAATACTACAATATTTGAGCAGCATAGACTTTTAGATAATTAACATCCTAAATCTCTGGTTCCTACATTTCCCATAATGCCTATGGGCTGATTCTTGTGTTAAACCTTCACTGCTGTGAAGTTTTGATGTTTACGATGTGATTGTTCAGGATGCATATTAATATTCATGTCCAAACAACATGCAGTTATAATATAACCTTCACAGATGGCTCTCACTTAATTATAGAGAATCTCCTGAGACTGATGAGAAATTGACCTTAATAGTTAATATCTTACCATATGTTCTCTTCTCAAAGATTTTGAGAAATATGTTCGTCCATCAAACTTTTATCATACAGAAATCCGCCAAAATCATCTTGTGTCTCTAGAAAATTTGGTGTTCTGTCTATATTATTGAATTTCTATTTGATTGGAGTTGTAATACGTTATGTGTGATCCTGATCCTGCAGTACTTTGTCCTCAGGCACAGTGGTGCTTTGACCTAAATGCTAATGTCACCACGCTACAGTAAAGGAGCTAAATCAATGCTAACATGCTGATGCTAAGCAAATATATATTTTAATATGTTATCCATTCTAATTGACTGTGTTGCTAGCATGCTAACATTTGCTTAAGTACAGCCAGGGCTGATGGGAATGTGAGTACTTTAGCTGTCTGGTCATTGCATTGATAATAACTGTGATGGAGTGTGACCGAGGACGTTTATACAAGTTCTGTACAAATTTGGAGGTACTTGTACTTTACTCAAGTATTTCCATTTTCAAGTATTAACAAAAACGAAATGTTGACTTGAAGATGGAGCTAAATGAAAAGTAAAGGGCTCACCAAAGAGGGCTGATTACAGTTCATCCTGAGGGGAACATGAGTGTGTGAAGGAAATTTTAAGGAGATTGTTGTACAGTTGTTGAGACATTTATCTCAAAGCCACAAATGTCCCAGGATCACCAAAGTTATTAGGACCCATCCTCTGGACAACAGAGTATTCACTCTTTGATAGATGGATTGATGTATCAGTCTTGTTAGGGTGAAATGTCCAGACTACAAGTCTTAAGGCTGGGGGTTGGTGAGATTGTAGAAATGAGCAAGATCAAGCTAAATGTTGAAAGTATCCAGACCTGCTTTTTCAAAACACATGAATGAACACTGCCAGATTACACTAACTGCCTTGTACTTCTCGCTCTCATGAATGGCAAGGTCATAAAAACACAAGCAAAATAGTCATGAACTCAACTTAGTCTGAAAAGTCTACCCAATGTAATAGTTACTCCTTATTGCAGTAGGTGTGTGCTTTGTGCTAACTGGGTTAGCTCAGCTCAGGGACAGTGTGCTTTGTGCTAATATTAGCCACTGAGTGTTGCTGCTGCAGCGGTTCTGTTTTCCAGTTTTCCAGGTTTCATGTTTTACTCACATGCGAGAACACTTGTAACATGGTAATGAATGTAAACAACAAACATGGCTATTGTTACTACTCACTGTTGTCAACTTTGTAGGTTATGTTAGCGTTGGGAAGTTGGGAAATACTTTCTCTGCCATTCTTGGCTAGCTTTAGCAAAATATCTACTGAGCCAGGTGAACGACTCCAGTCATGCACAGGTATGGAAGTCGGGTACATAGGTGGAGAGGCAGGTAGAAAATGATTGGATGGGCCTACTACAGGCTTGTGACAGCAACAGTCACCAGATATTTTCATTTTTATTTTGATTCAGTGATTGCTTTGGGGATGTTTAGAGATTTTCAAAAAATCTACCAAAATGCATACTAAACGACGCACCAACCAATTGCTTTATAAAACATCCAAAATCCTACATTTCCAACACGGTAACTTGTTTGTATATTTTTCTTGATTAGTCACTGAAAATATTTAAAACCCAAACATATTTAGTTTACAATGATTTAGACAGAATAGCAAAAAATGGAGAAGCTGGAACCAGTAACTGTTTCTGGTTGCCATTTCCAAATGAATAAATCAAATCTTCAAATTCTAGGTTATACTGTTTATATCAAACTGCAGATTATTTTTAGCCTTTTTTCCACAGTTTTTCAATGTCACCTATGTCGGGATAGGAGCCTCTATTTCATACGCTACATGGGGGCAATGACTGCTCCCATATGTGGACCACCAGTCTTGTTTTCTCACCCGCTTTTCACTCGCAGTGATTTACAGGAGCCCACTCACTCTTGACTCCATTTCTCGTCTTTTGGCTCCATAATTACAGAATAATTGCCTCGCTATATCTTACTCAACAGGGAGTACTTAACCACTGAAACCGTGAAATAACAGACTGGGACGGGATGATCTGCTGAAGTCAGCGGTATTACCGACTCTTGCCTCCTCTCTGATGGGAGAACAGACAGGAGGGAGGGAGGGTGTCTGCAGGGAGAAGCACTAGCACGCTCCACCAGTCCACAGCCTGTTCTTGTGTCTACACAGAGACGAGCACAAAGGCCCCAACCCATATTTGACGCTTTGTGGCCATGGACACAAGGAGAGGCTGCCCGTCTCAGAAAATAGAACTCAATTAACAGTTTCGCTGCAGGCATATTGGAACATTGTTTCATTAACGAGATGAATACAGTCTGATAATTACTTCATCTCAATTAGAAAAAAAAAAAAAAGGCTACACTCTATATTGATTGTGGCTGATGAGCTTGAAGGTTAATTAGGAACACAATATTTCAAAAGTCTGTCCTGCTTTGTTGCTGTGGGAACTGTTTGTTGGTGGCTCGACTGCTGCAGAGCAGACTGCAGGACTCCCCTGGTTGATTTGATCTACTCAACAACAAAAAAAAAGGTGTGTCTTTTTGTTGCAGTGAAATAACCCGCCTCTATCCTAACCTTGACTCCAGCCCGTGTTTCAAGTCCACAGTTTTGGCATCAGTTTCTGGTCTCGCTCTTCTGCCCTCAGCCACTAGAGGGAGCCGTGGTCCTTCCGAAATCCACCTCGGAGCAGCATGGGAGCTCGGGCTGACTGAAATGGTTCACCAGGCCCCCATTAATGCACCTGTGCAAAGCCAAATGGAACAAACTAATAGTGCATTACCATTAACAATACAAATTACACCATTAGGCACACTTGGCTCTCGGGCCTTGTGATAGCTATAAATAGTTTCACTTGGTCTTGGACAATTTGTGCTGTACTTGCATAATGACAGCACTCAAATTAATTCATGGTGTGCAAATGGAGTGCACGTATTGCTGCGTGTTGTGAAAGGGGACATTTTGGGCTTTTTTTAATGATGTGCCTCTTCCTGCATAAAGCACCTTTGCAAGAGGAATTCATCAGCAGGGCCAGCAGTCCTGACATAAGTAAAATATCTCCATTACAACCCATCTAGAGCATTTGATCCTGTTATTGCTGAAGCAGTGCAGAGTAATGACCTCTTTTTGTCAATGAAAGTTGGCCGGACTACTAGAAATGGCCCACTGGATTGGTTTTGGACCCGTTTTTTCAGCGGACCATAGGAGACCCAGCACAGTTTTTGCAGCTAGCTGACCTCAAAGTGGTTTCACTACTGCTCCATAAAACAAACAGAGCAGAGCAGAGGCAGCTTGACTGCCCCTCACTGGGACTGTGGACAGGACCTTAAAGGGCTTAGCCAAAGGGTACCATTATGTGTACTACTTTTCACTGTGTTTTATGTAAATGTGCCACGCTGGAATGGAAGGTAAAATTAAGCCAGCATGTCAAAGGCACTGGGCCAAGAAAACTTTAAGTGTTCCTGATATTCCAATTTTGATGATGATAGATTGTAGTTGATGTGGGGAGAAAACAATGGAAGCCATCGCAATCAGAAAGCATCGGCAGATTCATCCATTAATGGTCTCTTGCCTTTCAGCCTGTTACACGTTGACATTTGATGATGTCAAAAGGATAGTTAAACAAGACTAAGAGTCGACAGCCATGCTAGCAGCTCCTTAAGTCCATACTTTGGCACAAAGTAGTCCCAGTTTGTGCCTCATTAATGTTACACTTGAGTCACAGAGCTAAGCATTGTGTTCTCTAAAAGATAATACCTGGTGACTAATAGACGAGCAGAACAAGAGGCTACAAAAATCTTACTACTTTGAGGTAAGTGCTTTAATTTGCTAACATGCTGTTGTTAAGCAGGAATTTACCATTTCCCCATCTTAGTTAATTTCACCAAAGTTTTTACTTTTCATCCTGAGGTTAAAAATAACATCTATACCAAATATTGTGCCAATCTGTCCTGTAGTTGTCAAGACCCTAACCCTTACACTCAAAACCACTGATGTGAACACATGTTGGTGGTAGAGGAACGTCAGTAGTTCATCCTCAGAGGACCAGGAATGTTTGGACAGAATTTTATCCTAGTCCTTCTGATACATGTTGAGATAATTATTTTGGATACGTCACAAACATGAGCTGGTAACCCTCAAAGAAAACTAAGGGGATCATCCACTGGAGACCATGAATGCCTGAATCATTATGGCAATTCACTGAAAAGTCGCTGAGACATGTCACTTAAAACTAAAATGACTGGTGCTGGAGGAAAAGTCAGGGTGTCACCTAACAATTCATCCTGAGGGGAACATTCACATCTGTATTACAAATGTGAACATATGGTGATATAGGAAAATTCTGTAAGATTCATTCTCTGGGAACCATAATATCTGCACAAAAATGAATCCCAATCCCTCTGATAGAGATCTGCTGAGATATTTTACTGATTAAGTTACAAGTGTGAGCTGTAGCACTCAATAATCATCATTGTATAATCCTCTGGGGACCAAGAATACCTGCACAAATGTGCATTGCAATCCATTCAGTGGTTGTAAAGACAACTACGTCAAAACAAAACTGGCCTTTGAGGAAATCTCGGGGCATCACCAAAGTTATTACAATGCATCCTCTGGGAGCCATGAATGTCTGTACAAACTTGTATCTCAAACTATTTGACAGTTAAGATATTTTACTAGATCAGTAACATTTGTGAGCCGGTGGCATTCGGTGATAGAAGTCATGGGATCATCCTCTGGGGACCTTGATTGCCAGTATTAACTGTCATGGCGATCAATTTAATAGTTGTCATTTTACTAAAAACCGAAACGTCAGCTCATTGGGGGGCGCCAGAGGAAGAATTGGAGCATTACCAAGGCTACTGCTATGTATCCTCTGGGTACAACGATGTCTCTGCAACAAATCACAGGCAGCACTTAACCTGAGCAGTAATCAACGCACACATACCGCTGCTCAAACAGAGGGACGACGGCACGACGACTCTTTTTATATACACACTCTTATCAATTAAAAAGAACGTGGACAGGAAGATCACAGCATCACATCCATCATTTACATGTAGGAGTACATGATGTAATGCATAATGGACAACATGAGCCTGCGAGCACAACGGGGAGGTTGACCCTATACAGGAAACTCTCTGATACTCTTAATTAGATTGCTGTATTGTAGTTTGACCTTGGTGGAAGACACTCTACACGGCTCCGTCTCTCCCTCGCTCTCCGTCTTTTCTCCTGCTCTTGGTTGTGCTGGCAGCGCTGAGAGCACATAGTGGTGCATGGGCATTTTCTCCTGGAGGGTAGGAGAGAAATGCAATCAGCAATTCAATCGTGGCCATTGTGTAGCAGTGCTGATGAGCTTTGCAGAGTAGATAATGGATTAAATTATTTATCCCCCCCCCCCACTCACCCTCACCCTCCTCCTCAGTGCTTATTGTTGCCTCCTCTTTGTGCTGCTACAGCAGTACACAGACGTAGGTTGAAGGCCTAGATCACTTGCTGCCTTTCATAGATCTAATTTTTCTAATTAGCGCTTGAATGCAGAATGTTCTCTCCCCCTTTACCCCCTGCCTCCGCCGCCGCATTCATTGTCAGATACGTTCCATGAGGTGAGCATGTGAACCTATCAGCGGCCAATTCTATGACAGAGAATACCGCCGTGTCGCAGTCACTCCTCCCCACACGTCTCTTGTTGAAACCTTAAATGATCTTAATAATAACCTAATCAAGGCCGGTTTCTTTCAATGAATGCTATTAGGCTGTAGCAGCTGTGCAGACGGCTGGCTGATCTGGGATCAGGAACACTTTGACCAAAATGTCACGCCTCTAATTGTTTTCAATTATGTGGTGACCATATGGAGGAAATAGGAACGCTGCAGGATCCAGCAGAAATTGAAACGTGGTCAATCCATACGTGATATTGATTATGGGGGTCATCAGCCTCATTCTGCTCCATATACAGCCCGACTGAGATCTTTGATGCACTGCATCCATGATGCAGCAGCAGCTGTGAGCTTCATTATCATTAGTCCATCTGTAGTTCTTTGACTACTGTGATGCTCTTCTGATTGTTTCAGGTTGAACATTTACCTGATCACATTTAATGAACCAGGAGAGTGCAGATCTCCTAAAGCCAGGTGTGTCGTAGTAGTTGTTGATCAGTTGCAGCTCCTACCAGCTGATTAAAGGGCAACTCCACCACTTTTGCACATTAAAGTGTGTTTACCTGCATCTTACTAACCAGCTGTCGATGTCGGTTAAACCAACCAGGTTTTTCCCTCGATGAAAACAACCAACCTGTCACGTCATTGCCGTCAAACTGGAAATCTGTTCTCCTCTCTGCTGTCGTTTCAGTGCAGTATTATTGCAGCCCTCCTCCACCCCATCCCAGATCTTGGGGCCTAATTGCCAAAATACTCGTATTTGTCATTTGATGTGCACATTGCAATACACATTTAATAATGAGTACACACAAGACCTGTAAACACACATTAATGTGTTAAAAAAATGGTGGAGTTACCCTTTAACTGGAGAGCGTGGTCAACAGCAGTCAGTGGAGGTATAAAATAGATCAGTCCCAAGCCCATGGTTTCCTACTGAAATTCCTAAAACTGCTGCTGTTGGTTTTAAGCAATCAAGAGCCAAAACAAAAGTTAACAGTGCATTTATTGGGGAGCATTTTCAGCTGTGGATAAAACGTATCCATTATTATCTCGCTCACATTTCATGAGAAATAAGTAATGAACCAAAATCAGTGGGTAAACTGTGGAAACGCTCCATGTTTGTGAAAAATGACAGTTTAATGATACATGGATGTATTATAACATACATCCAATTTTATATAAAAAAGCATCAGTCGTGAATATTTCAAGGTGAACTAACACATTTGATAACCCATTAGCTAATGTTAACATTCAACCTCTTCATAGCTTACATTAATGTGTGTAATGTAGAACAATATGATCGGGAATTAATTCTAAAATAACATTGCACATCATGACACTGTAACTTAAGCCTGGAGGTGAAATGTCCTGGATGTAATCAAACAGAAATGCTGATTAGGAAGTTGTGGAATGCTAGTGTCAAAAATGTTGTTTTAAGTTGAAGTACGGCCTGATACGCCTCCAGATGTTCCCTATTTATCATCTTCTCAGTTGCTGATCGATTGTGAAGCAACTTGCCAGATTCCCAATGTTTTTATGACTCGTGACCTGGAACACAGCAGCAAAATGTTAACCTGCACCATTCTATGAAGAAATTAATCATTAGAGATCCTAAATTAGCTTAGTGAAAGAGCATTTAACCTCACACAAAATAAAAGAAAACAATGCAAACTTCTGATGTGCCAAATCAAACCCTGTGTCGGTCCAACTCTGATTGACTGAGCTTCACTTCTGGCAGCCCAGTGTGCTCAGTGTATTGAAGGACCAGTGCGATAGTGTGGCTGACTGAGGTGTTTTTAACGGTTTATCGACAACAATTAACCTCAATGACACAGAGGAGGCTTCGGATACACAGACAGCACTCGTTAGGACGATCAATTCAGTGTCGGGGTTTTTGTCTTTTCATATTGACAAGAGGGAATGATTTTCACCGGGCCGCTTATCTTTAAAAATATGTGCATTTGTCCACGTTTAAGTAAAACAACCGTAGACTACAGTGTGCATCATCAGTATGAGTAGTGTCGGGACGAGCAGTAGTGCAGTCTCTTGTATCTACATTTCCCTGTGAACGCGCAAACAAGCAAATTCGTCTTTGCATTGCTGAGAGGCCGAGCTCGTTTCTCCTCACCAGCAGCTAATACAGGCTCCGTTTTAGAGTGTCGACAGATGATGCAACTGTTGTGGTCACATCCCAAAAAAAAAAAAAAGAAAGTGCCACCAGTGTATCACATGCAGACGGGACTGATGCAGACTCCGTGTCTACAAACAGCCCCCATTATTCTTGTTGTGGCCGGTGGAGGCTTGCATGTACTGTAAGTTCCAGAGCAATGTGGCCTGCTTGTGTTACATACTTTTGTGGGCCGCCTCCCTGACAACTGGCAACAAAGGATCCATTGAGCAGAGGCAGCGACGAGGGGCTTTGATGGGTAATCTGCATGCGTTTGTAGAGGGAAACTGGAGCTGGGTTAAAGGAAACAGGTGCAACTAATTACAATATCCCCAGTCCTCTTTTCCTCTGGATTTCCTCCTGCTTTCTCTCCTTTCATTTTCTTTATCATCCTTGTTTTCCTTATTGCAAAATCTTTTTTTTCGCTGGGGTGAAATTCCCTAATGAGACTCCGCTACACACACACACACACACACAGCAATAACACAGAGCGTGCAGCTTCTTCCTCACAGGTCAGACATCAAAGTGGAGAGGTGAAATCGACGAGGGAAGTCACAGGAAGACGTTTTAATTTAATACTTCACACCACACGTGTTACGGCTTTGTTCTTTGCACGGCGTCAACATGCTTTCCAACCTTTTGATATATCGAAGGCTGGGTGACACACTCCTCGGTACAATATGGTCTTTTCTTCATCGGAGTGCTACGTATTCTGAGCTCCCTGCAGCCGGCCTACAGTGCAAACTAATGGAAATTTGAGAGGCTTCCAAAGCACCTGGCACTAAGTGTTACCTCTACAGTAGATGTGATTTCCAATGTTTCAAGTATTGGGCTCTATTTCTGAGTCTAGCACAGCACTCTAATGCATGAGAGGCTGTTCTGCGCAGACACACCAGATATAAATTTAAAACATGATCCATGGTCAGACCTTTCGCTTCCAAATGTCTCCATTCCTCCCCTTTTCCCTCGGAGGTTGATTTGAGCAGAGGCCATTGGCCAAATCCATACAGATAAATCATAAAAATAAGCTGCTCAATACGCAATACATTATGTGTGTTTGGCACACTCTGTGGTATTTTTTAAAATCATAAGCAGATTTTTTACAGAGTTACAGGCTAATCTTAAATTTGGCAGTGTGTACAATAGGAGGGATTTCCATGTTGACGTTGAGCCCGACATGACAGTGACATAAATTGACCATTCAGGAGACTGAATAGGAACTGAACCCTGGCAAGGTAAGTCTGTCAAGATTTGGATTTTCTCCATATGCCGAAGCAGCGTTGCTTTGGTGTGAGCTCAGAATGTTAGCATGTCTGGCTAACTAGCTTAAAATAGTTACAGGGAGCACATGGATGTTCCCGAGGTCATTTTGAAGTAAATACTGACTGCACATTTTTACAATGTCTTGATTAGCTTTTAGACTAGTTCCCTATAAGCCTTGCATTCCCTTTGCTATTGGGCCCGTCCGCTGGGACGCATGATACCTGCAAAAGTGAAGGCAGCACTACAGCATAAAGTATGCGTGTCCACAGTTATGCAACCAAAACAGGAAGAGGCATTGTTTTCTGTGGTCTCTATCATCCGTTAACGGTGGAACAACTGGAACAACTGTGGAAACTCTACACTGCAAAAGAAACAGAACGGCCCTGACGGAGAAGGCAAAGAGGGAGAGTGATAGAAACAGAAGTAAAACAAGAGTTAACAGACGGGGATGGAGCGCACCGCTGTTGTGGAGAAAGTTGTTCCCCTGGTGATGTGTGCTGTGTCAAGTCGGGATTCGTATGGTTGTGTTTTGATTTGGACAGTAGCCAGCCAGCTAGCAGTAGCCATGTTGCTAATGCTATCTTTGTGACAGCGGCACCAACAGTAATACAGGTAAACACCAGGAATAGGGGTTGAAAAGTTGTCAATTTCCACTTGAAGGAAAAACTCACCCGCAGCTTACAGTCAACTGGTGTCATTGAAAGCTACATCAGCTCAATTTTGCGGCTAAACTGTTTTCTTGAGTTTAGGCATCGATATCTCCAAAGTGGCCGAACAGATTTATACCATTCAAACTATATTTTTAATATCCATTTTTCTTGTTTTTTCTTTTCTTCTTTCTTCTTTTTGAGGATGGATGTTTGGGTCGAAGAAGCACAGGACTTTTACCCAGCGTGAAAGTAAAAATCAAAGTTATTTGAACTTACTAACGTAGTTAAGTCACCTCATGTACATTATGTAGTTGGAGTAATTTACCTGACCTACATAAGTAACTTTTCTACAAAGTTCTTGCCTAAACCTAACCAAAACTCTGAGCTTATGACAAACGTCCACTACGTCTGTTGCTGGTACGCTGCAATGGTCATGTTGTTCTGTGAACGGTGACACATATTGTTTCGTTGGTCATGTAGGTATGAGGATGTGTCGGCATAGTGTAGCACGAAGGCGACAACCTGTACCCACATTTATTTTGACACTATGCCATTACACAAGGCTGAGCATCCATATGGTTCACTGTACACATCAATGAGACATAATTAACAGCACTGAGCACAATATAAAACTGAGCTTTACATCTATCTATCTGTAATATAGTGAATATGACTCTGTGTCAATGCAGCTGAAAAAATGACTCAGACTTTTTTAATGTTGTGACATAAAAGCTTGATCAGGCTGTTAATTGATGCCCTCAGATCTGCGCCTTTTGTTCCGCTTTATCTCGCGTGTCTAGTTCTTGAGCTCTCCTTTATATCACCCCACCAATCAAAATATGGAGTCATTCATTTGCAGGTCGGTGTCACACTGTTTCATCCGCGGCAAATACAGTCAAAGACGTTCAATAAAACAAGGTGCTGAACTTGTGCGTTTTTTTCTCCCCCCTACGTGTACGTTGGAGAGCTCGA
Organism: Diplodus puntazzo; assembly: GCA_963678695.2. Classification (NCBI taxonomy): domain Eukaryota; kingdom Metazoa; phylum Chordata; class Actinopteri; order Spariformes; family Sparidae; genus Diplodus; species Diplodus puntazzo. The sequence continues at coordinate 5,163,227 of OZ023163.1, read as the reverse complement.
ACTTTTATCCTTTTAAAATCAGTCATAATCTCGGCAGGATACTAAAAGGTGACTCCCTGAAGGGAACAAAAAAAAAAAAGCTGTTATTTCATTACACAGATCCGTTCAATTCACGGCGAGTGAGTCACATTAAGACGATTCAAAGCCCTGCTATCTTGCAACAACACATTCCAGAGTCTATGTTTCATGCGGGGTGCAATATCTTCTGCTGCTCCGCCACACCTCCAGGACAGATTAGCTCCATCTATGTGTGCGTGGGGGGGGGAGGAAAGGAAAACAATCTTGCACTAACAAAACCATTATTAGTTCATTATGAATTAGAGAGCCACATCTGCAACTAATACACGGCCAGGTGGGATTTGTAAAGAGAGTACAGTGTAGAGTTTGTTCCTCTAATGCATTATAAACACTGTGAGAACATGTGGCCTTTGAGGTTACGGTTACACTGAACGTGGAGCTTGATGTTGCTCGGATATAATGTTTCTCACATGGGTCAACATTTTTCAATTAAACAATCTGAGATGAAACGAAGCGGCGCGCTTGTTTTCGCTCGCAGGCTGCTTTCATTTCAGCGCCTCGGTCTCACTTCGTCCACTTTTTTTTTCTGGAATTCCAGCACTTTAATTTTTTTTTACTGTGTGCTTTTGGTGGCGGGATCCGAACCATTTTGCAAATTAATAGGGCATTGATCAATCCAATTAATAAGACAAAATAAGGACCAGACTCCTGATGAATGATTTAAGATGAAGAACATATCTGTGAAGCAGTGAGGAGCCTTTGCATTGCTGCGGGTATTTTAGACGAGAGCTGTTAATTTGGTCTCAATGTTCATCTGAATTCCATTTAGCTCGAGTCGTCCTGTCAACTCGGTGACTTGGAAGGTGGGTAAAAGGCCATTTTCCCAGGCTGCTCAAACAGATTTTGGCTTGAAAGAGAAGCACCGCAATGAGAGAAAAGGGACATCAAAATTGGCCTCTTGTCATCGGGCCCCGGTATGATCCCCATTTGCCTTTCTCCGGGCAATCCGTCAGCAAGCCGTGATCAAAAAGGGATACGTCTTCGAAGCATTCCCCCTTTCCAAGAGATGAGTGTCCCTCACTGTCCCACTGCAATCACTTCCTGTGAGCCAGGAAGCCCCGGACAAAGGCCTGCCTCTTTTCTCCCGACCAGCGTGAGTGCCGAAAAAGAAATACAACACATATTTATGAGATTATCTGGCATCTCATGTTTCATTATAATGAAAGAAAGAATTGTTTGCGGCTTCGCGGAGTTGAAACATGTGACACCAGGAAATGGTTTGGTGCTGTTACTCTCTTGTCTGAGAGGGAGGAGTGTATTTTTCTGGCAGGAGGGGAGACACATGATGATGATGATGCTGTTGAGAAACACGGTCGGACAGTTTGGAATCAGCGGGGGAGAAAAGCCACATGCTGCGTCTGTAAAGACCCGACGTAGATGGTCTCGTAAGAGCAATAACGGTGTCATCTTAACGCACTTAAATTTTAAGACACGGGTAGTATATTTTGGATGACTTGAACGCAGGCAGCAGTAGTCTAAAAGTGAGAGAATTAGGTTTGTGTCTGTTGGACTCTCCACACCAGCTGGGAAAATCTCAGTGAGGAGGAATGAGTAACAATTTCGCCTCCAAAAACAACCACTTTGCTCCCATTTGTTCCGCTAATGCTGCTCAAAGGCCAAAAAACTAGATGCCTGCGGTTACGAGACCAAGAAAAGAACATGCACGCTTAGCAAAACCTCTCCCATGATAAATAAAGGTTGCCCTGCCCGTGTTTGCTCTGGGTGCCCGAGCGACACGGGACTCAGTTTCAGTGGGATCATCTGAGGCGAGAACCTGGAGCTGCAGAGACGTGGTTAATGACTGCTCTGAAGAAAATGTCCTTGTTTCCACATTATTTAGAGTTCAAACTGGAGTCAACTAGCAACAACTATAAGTGCAACCACTGGAGGCCTGAGGTCTTTATTTGGCACTTAATTGTTGAACTACATTTGCATACTCCACATCGACAGTGAAAGCAGCATATTACGACCCAGATTTACGCTTCTCGTGAGGTGGCGACCTCTAGTGACCGAGGGATTTTTACAGCAGCAAAGGAGGAAGTGAGAAGCAGTACAAAGAGTGAAAAGTCTGCAGAGGAAGGAGGTCAGGGATGATGGGTTTGTCAAACAAGAACAGGACTTCCCCCCCAGGAGACTGTTGTTCATGTCCGGTGTGACAGTTCTTGTGACTTACAAGTGTTTTTAAGCTATATTTAACCCAAACCAGGATGTTTTCCTGAACCTAACCACGTAGTTTTAGTGCCCTTAAAGTGAAACTCTCGCCAAAAAGCAACCGAGGACTTTATTTGCGATTGAGTATAAGTCAAAACTTCATGTAAAAGCCTAATTACGACGAAAGAGGCACTTTTAAGATTTTGATGCTAGCATAAGAGTGCCCCTGCACCCCACTGAAAATTAGCTTGCCCAAAAACGAAACTACTCATATTCAATCACAAATAAAGCCTCGGTGATATTTGTCATTTTGGGAGTCACTGGCAATCGATCAGTTCAGTCATTTATTCATGAGAATGTGTTGATAGATACACTTTCTGTCAAAATTGGTTTCCTAAAAAACACAATTAGCATATTAGCATACTTCCTGGCATTATATTAATATAATTATAATATTTGTGGCTAAAACCTCAGCTCTATCAGTTGTCACAACACTGGACTCAACCACAGATAGTTAGTCTAGTTATTTATTGAACACTCCCATTATCTTGCTAAATTTGATTGATTACACTGGAAAACCGGGAGTGTGCCGAGTTCCAGCAAGTATGGTGAATGAAGTCATATAAATAAAAGTCTGTCAAAGTTTTACAAATCCATGGTAGACATGAAAAGGCAGCATGAGAGCAGAAGTTGGCTGACCTGCGGCGTGGCCCCCCTCTGGTGCGTTGAGGTAACATGTTTATTTTCCATAATCAAAAGCTTCCACTCGATGCTGTTCATTAAGAGCCTCATAGTGGACTTTTCTTTTTGTGGCGTGGCAGACATAAGGTCTCCTCATGTCCACTGAACACTCGGCTCAAAGAAAATCAAGTTGACATATGAAACGTTTACAGAAGACGCAGCGCTGCGTTTTAATAGAGTTCAGGATGAAGCTGGGATTTCAGCCCTGAGTGGGAACATGCATCCCTCTCTGTGGGTCTACACGGAGCAGGGTGTAGTTAGCAAGTAGTTTACTGAAGTGCTAGATATTTTTTGTACAATTTTGAGGTACATGCAAATTATTTTTTTTCATTTGGGGCAACATTATTTTTCTATTCTAGTTCGTGTGCATTCTGCTTTCCTACAGAAAACACTGCCCCTTAAACGCCTCGTCAGAAGTCCTGCCTTTAATTCTGTGACTTTGTGACATCACACTACATCATAAGAGTTTGGGGCGTAAGAGGGGCTGCTCTGTTGTTAGCGGTGATGGGTCAGGCGTGTGTGAGCTGACCAATCAAAGGAGACTTGGGTATTCAGGAGGGGGAGGAGCCTTAAAGAGGCAGGAGCGTTTCAGACAGACAGGGATGAAGTGCTGAACAGTATGACCACTAAGGCATGTAAAGCTATTTTAGAAGTAAGAAAAATTCAAATAAAATCTAGCAGCCAGTTAGCTTAGCTCAGCACAAAGACTGGAAACAAGGGGAACCAGCTAGCCTGGGTATATACAATACAAGAGCGGTCACTTCCTTCAGATTTAACAGACGAAATAACATGTTAATCAGCTGCTTTAGAGGTTCTGGTGGGTGGATTTTGTCATTTCTGGACGGAGCTAGGCTAGCTGCTCCCCACTGTTTTCAATCTTTATGCTGAGCTAAGCTAACCAGCTATTAACTGTCAAATAGAAATCGAATAAGCATGTTTCTTTCTTTAATATAAAACATATAGCCTCATCATCTTATACAATATATAATGTTGTCGTGAATGGGCTAAGAGATAGTTTATGATGCTGCAAAAGGTTTGTCTCTATCCGCGCTGTCAGAAAATGCAGGAGACAAACTGAAATCTTACTTTTCATCATCCTGACTAAAGATATTACTGATTGGGGCCTTAAGGTCAAGAGTAACCTTTGAAACGCCTTAATTTTAATATTACTTTTGAACAACGCTATTTCAAGTTTTTGTTTCCTTTTCAACTTGGAAGTCAGATGTTAGTTTGGATAATTAAAATCTACAGTATATAAAAGTCTGTCTGCTCCTCCATGTGTCGAGGGAGATATTGTTTTCCTGACTTTACATCTTTTTCTTCTGTGTGTGTGTGTGTGTGTGTGTGTGTGTGTGCCCGGACACCTAGGGCACAGACTCACAACACAAAAGAGAAGGTTTCTTTTTTTCTTCTTCCGCTAATTGATTTTTCTTAAAAGCATTAATCTTGCCTCACTCATCGACGATCAGAAATCACAAAGAAAACAGAATCCTCTTTTACCGACTAATTGCACTTTCTGACACGCCGTCTGATCTGTTTTTTTTTTTTTCCCCCACAAATCCAACGGCGCTTTCATTTTTGATGTGACACACACAGACACACACATACACACAAAAAAAATAATAATGTTCAAGGTCACCAGAAGATTTTTTTATTTTCCCCCCCCTCCATCTGAGGAAAGAAGTGGAAAGGGTGCATGTACACTGTTATCTGCCTTTCATCACAAGGAACCTAAGCGGCTATAAATGAGGCAGGGCAGTAGAGCTTTGCAATGGTAAATAGGGTGTCTGATTGAAAGATTGGCCCACCTGGCCGTGACTGTCAGGAGGCCTCATCCGAGCGCAGGCAACCACAAAGCTCAGCCGGCGTCCTGCAGCACCCACTTCCCACTCGGCGTCGCCCAAATAGCCTGGGACGGGACCCGTGTCTGAGGAGATTGCTTTCGGAGCGCTGTGACTGGACCCTGATAGAGGAACACTTATCTCTGGGTAATTACCCTCTGTGCACAATGAATAAAATGAGAGACAGCTCCATAATCTAAGGTCTGGCAAGCTCGGCGATAACACAGCCACTCATATTATTTCGCCAAGACTAATATGCAAAGAAGATAAGCAAGTGAGGTTATCTTTGGCTTGTCTTGATATAGAGTGGGAGTTGTTCAGATTTATTTTACACTGAAATGTATTTCATTTTAATTAGTGGAACACACATCCTTTTTAAGAAACCGCTGGATCTGAAGCGTTCCCTTGGAAACATAAAAATTACTGTGCAGCGTTTTACCGCTGGGAACCGAACCTGCAAGCTTGTTTTAAGTCTGACAATTTGGGCCACGCGCACGCAAAGAAAAACTAAAAACGAAGGCATATTTGATTTCGCTCCTTAAGAAGGTGAGAATGTGTTCACAAAGTCACTCCACGCTTATGGATATTTTGAGCTCTCCATAGTGCCTTGTCTTTGTGGAGGGTATAAGACTTCACCACTCTATTGTTGAGCTTTGTAATTGGCTGTGTGTTCATGACAAAAGAGGCTCATGGAGGGACCCTGATGAGAAACTGCCTCAATCCAGTTCCTCTGTTTCTGGATGGGCTTAATTAGAATTGCTTGCAAAGACCCCAAGGGCCAGAGAGAGGGGCCTATTTCATTTTCCTGTTGTCTTTTGTCATCCTCGCATCGACTTCCCTAATTATTTCAGAGCCAAGAAAATCTGCTCCAAGGATTGGCTAAGTGTCGGAAGAGGTCAGTCGCTTAGATTACCCAGAAATGTATCATTAGAACTGGGACAGGAGGAAAAGTTTGGGCAGAGAAATTCCAATGAGGCGCTGCACGGAATAAATGTGTCATGCATTATCATACGGCGTGCGTATGGCTTGATGTATGAGAAACGCCACAGTCCAGCCAATAAAATTGATACTAATTAACACACGCTTCCTGTGGTTGAAGAAATAATCATTTAACATTATTGGGAAATATGCTAATTTGCCAGAACAGAAGATTGATGTCACTGTGTAGTCGGTACAATAACACTGAGCCAAAGTCGCGCCACTTCTGGTGGAGCGTACGGGCGTTTATTTCATGAAAACTTTGTATGTTAGTGAACATAGAGATACCAGTGATACCAGTTGAATTGAGCCGTGAATCCCACGTATGATGTTGGTCAATTGAAAAAGATAACAAACTTAGACTCAATGATTAAACCGGTTGATTAGTTTAGCATTATCAGATCGCTAGGCTACTCATGCTAAGATTTATGCAGCAAATGCTACAATCTCAGAAGCATGCATATAAAATTAAAATACCTACTTTTGGCAAATATAATATATCGTCTTGCCCCCTGAAGCTGTGGTTTTTGGCAGTTACCAAGTCGCACGTCCAGCTAGCTACACTGTCGCTAAGTCACTGTTAAAAGTTGAGGATACTCTAATTTGTATTCACAGTGCTCAGAACAGTCGGTGTTAAAGCTAAATGTAGCAACTGCTGACTGATGAGGTGAATTAACGTTTAAACACATGCTTGGATACTAATCACAGAGATCATGTTGTTTTTGCCGACGCTAGCTTAGTCTGTCGATCACTGTTGACTAGTTGTGTTCAACCGCAACCGTGACTGACACCACAGATTTCTCTGGATTTTGAAGATGCTACAAAATAACGTACATATCAACGGTTTAGTGATTTTTGTCGTGGAAATGTTTGATATGTTTGTTATCTTTCAAGCAGCCAGAAATATTAAAGGTGCACTACGTAATTTTAGGAAAGGAAAGATCTTCATTGACTGTTTTTTTTTTTGTATGCCTAAACAAGTTGAATAAAAACATACTGACTGAATAAAACACACACTGATCTTACACAATTGCATACTGTTTTACTTTGTTTATATGTGGCGGACCCTGCCACCTTTCTAGCCTCAATCAGTGTTCTGGGGAACTGATTTTCCTCTGAGAACACCTTGTTCATTCAGTTATAGAACAAATAAATCTGAGTTTGTATTATTACCTTGTTAATATTATAAATCTAAAAAAAAAATCTGAGTTTGAATTTCTTCTCCAAACTGAGACAGTGCCCCTTTAAAAGGTTCGGAGGGATTGGAAACATAAACCTTTGGATTTAAGAACAGCTGTGGAAATCCGATCCTCGTTCACGATTCTAAGATTCAACAGTCGCAGTACGTTGAGCTTATTTCGGTGAAACTGTAGACAGTCAGCCGAGGTGGAAAGAAGACAGACAGCCGTCAGCACAAAGCCCGTCACATTCACAATACATCTGCACACATGGAGTGAAAATGCATCCTGGTATAAATAGTCCCTGACTGTGCAATCTGGATCACAGAACTAATGAACACATGCAAAAATGAAAAGAAATGTGTGAAAGAGGCCGCGGTGCCGTTTTTGTCGACAGTGTGACTCATTCGGACTCTCCGGTTGGAGCAGTTAATCACTTGACATAAAAAGCCTTAAGAGTCACAATTTACCTGTCAGATTTTTTACATGTAAAGTCAATCACACTGAACATACAGGCTGTACTGTAGTCGAAAAGCTGTTTAGCGGGGATGTTGCGCCGTATGAGGGTGATAGGAGTAATCAAGAAGGGGAGGGGGCTTCACCATAGGAAGTTCCTGCAAACAGAGTGCACCCACTTTTTAAACCCCATTTGTCTTGTTAATGCTCCCCTCTGATTACCTGATTGCACTGGATGACTGTGGAGAAATCTGATTGCGTAAAATTATATAGAGCAAACTTTTGATTGGGGAGGGATCTGGCGAGCACGCTGCCACCATTGACAGGCTTTGTGAAATTTGGCCTCGCTGATTTGAAATCAGCTAAGTGTCACGTCCCGTAATTGTAATCAGAACTTAATTTTTTATCCTTGTTCTCTTTTCGCAGCACAACTTTTTCCCCCCTCACGCAAACTTCTGAAGCTTGAACAATACCGCGGCCATGTTCGCCGTACGATAACATCAAATACGCCCCTGATCTTTTCGTCGTGGCGTGCTTGTGCGTCCACAGGAGGTCAAGGACGATGGATGCTCATTATGTTCAGTGTGTGCAGAGCTCTACCTTAAACACAGCACATGATGAATTCATTAGCTTCTCCTCCACAGATTAAACATATTACTTTAATCATATGTACTCTAGATGTTCCGGGCCTCATTCTCACTTATCACGTTTATCCAAAAAGAACTGAACCTCTTCTTCTATGGTTTGGATCAAAGCTGTGCAAATGTCAAGAATGTAACTGAACACTCCATAAAGGGCCTGCCATCTTTATTCATAGCCAGCAGTTAAATCATGTCTTTGAATGAGTCAACAACAAGTCAACTTTTTACCAGTTGACATACGTCTTGGGGACTCGTCATCTGTCCGTGTTTCAGCTTCATTCGCTCATTTCCTCTCCCGCAGACCAAATCTGGAGTCCAGGAGTGAGAAGAAAAGCGTCCATTCAGTGCGAGTCGGTTGGTTTTGTAGGCACAGCTAAATATTTCTCTTTATTAGATTGGAAATTCAAGGTAAATTAAAGGTAGGTTGATTTTCTTTCAGACGTAATGCTCGTGACATTTCAATGATCGGAGCACAATCATAGCCAATTGGAAATCCATACTTCACAACACTGCATACTCTTCATTAATTAACTTCCTATTGATCGCTGACCTTGCCTCTTCAACTTATTTCCATTTTACACTTCAGCTTACAATTCAGTCAACTTGGGTTCGGGGTAACACGCGGTGCATGTGTGAGAGGAAGTGTTGAGCACGGCTGGAAAATTAAATTAATGTCATTATGTTCAGAATAATGTTTCATTCTCTTTCAGCCGGTCCTATGCACTATTTTGTGATCTCAAATTCTTGCTTTCATCAGAACTGCCAATGAGTTCATCTTGTCGATAATGGAGTTTTTACAGGCATTTAAAGTGAGCTCCAGCTCAAGGACCCAGCCAGCAGCAGCCTCAAGAGGCTGGAGGACGTTGTGGATTCTTTGCAGGGCTGTCGGTGCGTTTCAGTCGTGATCGGAGCTCCAAATTCTGAGCATTAGCAGCGTTGACATTAGTTAGCTTTAGCAATATTAGCGCTAGCTTAGCAACATTAAGTTGTGCAAGCACTTGAGGGGGCAGATGATTTGAGCAGCAGCGGTGTTGTGACATGAATGCAATTGAAGGGGAAGATGGATGTTAACAAAAACACCTTTAACTTACAGATATTCATATGATCATTTGTAACTAGAAAAGCTGATTTAAGGTTCGCCCTTTAAAGTAAACACAAGTATCGAACCTTAGTCTTGAAAATGAATGAAAAAGACAAATAGATAAAGTGTTATAATCTTTGCTCTGGCGCTTTTTCAGAAAAAGGGCCGTCTGCAGACGCTTTGCAGAATTCTTGAAATGCCTAAAAGGTGATAAAGCTGCTTCTCTTGACTTCCAAGCCACACAGTGGATACTGTGGCAGCGTGTGCAATTTCCTGTATTTAGGATGGAGTTAGTTCAGGCTTACACAAAGTCGTATAGCCCCCCGAGCCTTTAATCTGGGTTTGTTCACACCTTAAAGTCGAGTCTTTCCGCACTAGGATGAAAAAAATCTTGCCTTGTTTTGTCCAGTGTGCAGAGTGTCCTAAGTTTAGTGACAGCTGTAGTCCGCGCAGGAAAACACCTCCTTAACATTTTGGATCATCTCCATGCGGCATTTCTTTTTGGCTCCTGAGCCTCCAGCCACCTGCACGAGTTGTAATAAAACTGTCACAAATGAATGAAAGCGGGGAGGAGGAGGAGGAGGAGGAGGAGGAGGAGGGGGTTAACACAGATGTCCAAATAAAGTGTGAATGATTCATTTTACCAAGATTAGTGGCATTCTCCGGCAGAAACTTTCCCATGGCAAAGGAGCTCCGCTGCTTTCATTAGTGCCCCGTGGATTGTCATCATAAATTGATTTTCTCTCTGTAAGACAAATTAAATTGCATATGAACTACAACAGACGGAACAAGAAAGTGTCTGTTTCTCCGTTTTCTTCCGCGGCTGCCGTCTCCCTCCCTTTCCCTTTGTTGTCCCCTTTTTGTCAATTTCCCATGTCTCTCACATCTAAGTGATCCGGAGTGTTCAAACTTAAATTAAGATCTCTGGCAAGATAAACAGTTAAAACCGGTTCCCATAGTTACGGCTCACACAGCGTGGTGATTGCATTATAATCCGACAGCAATCAACTCTAAATGAAACAGGGATGATAAGGGTGCTATTTTCTGTGTGTGTGCCGGCGTGCGCGCCTGAATGTAGCTTATTTCTTCTCTTTGTTCGACTTGGATTTTTATTACCTTCCAATCAGGTCAGCACCACAGCGGAAAGGCTCTTTGGACAAACATGGCCGTGATGTGCACAGAATGAGATTAAGACGCTACAGCAAGGCCTCGGTGAAGAGCCCTCTGCTGTTGTGGAAAAAAACTCAGTGCCCCCCCGATAACTAAGGAAAATGCTTCAATTTGGCACTAAGTATGAGAGGGAGTTTGCCCTTCAGGTTGAAGCAGTGTCTCATCCTGCAATCCATTTACTTTATTGAATTAATCCATTTAATGAAAAATACATCCACATGACAGCCGTCTGGATCTGCTAACATTACCGTTTCACAAAGACTCACTGACTAAAATAGTTCTGCTCGATGTTAAGTGCCGTCCTTCTAGAGACTTCTGAGTTTAAGCAATCTTTAAAACATTTTTCATCCCTGGCATAGTTACTCCTTGTCAGTATGTGTGCACGATTTTTCGATTAAACGAAAATATGAGCCTTATGGTTTCTGAGTTTACAGTGATAGTTCAGGTCTTTTGATTACATGAGGTACTTATCGTTAGGCTGTGTGTTACCTGCAGTAGATGACCGTTAGCAGCGAGTAGCACCGGCAGGGAGGCAGAGCATTGCACTGCTAAACGTCGCCAACAGCGAGACGTATTTTAAGCCACGTAAAAGAATAAACAGTGCCTAGGCGAAAAAAAAAACAAAACAAAACACAAAGAACCTCAATGAAATTCAACATTATCGAACAATGTACAGCTTTGGCCAGTCAAGTATCTGGTAGATTACTTTGTAACGTCAACATATTAAAGTAGTGACCTTCATATTAACTTGAAGAGGTTTTAAAATCTTGTCTATTCTAAACGTAATTGATGTGTCTTGTTGGCGGCTTTTTGGCTGACTGTGTCTGTAGAATCGTCCATGGAGCTGTCTTTTTCTCTTCAACTTGCAGCTTTTGATCAGACATATTCTTGATTAGAGGTGGCAATGTTAGCGAGAGCGGTGTCAGAAAACAATACTGTATGATAACAACGGTTTTTTAACCTCAGTCCAGAGTCTTCCCTCTTTGCATGACGACTACAAACCACTGCTGCCTGGTGGTACGGAGAGGTACGTCCTCTGATGCAGGCGCAGAACGTGCACGCTAGTTGCCGTTTTTTCGTCTTTGCAGTGTGTTACATATAAATGATACATTATCCGTGTGTTGTACTCACTCAACCCTACGAACAAATATGCACCGTGCCGCCTGGACTCCTTCAGATGTGCCTCTCCAAACGTCTCGGTGGATACAGGTACAAATGAAAATACCAGCTGAGTGTTAGCGCTCGTTTGTGCTACCGCTGGCTTTGCACCAACAAATACTAACAAGTCTTCCAAACTAAAGGAATGCTTGGCTAAACTCAACAAAGTTAAGGTTTGTTTTACTTTAGAACAGCAAACAAATGAAAGGGGTGACCCAAAAAATGTTTGTCCGGTTTCGGCAGTAAAAGGTTTTGGTTAAGTTCACGGAAACTATTTATGGAAGCTTGTGGTCATGGTTCAAAGAAGCCATCGTTGACAGTCGGTAGGAAAAAAGGTCTGCCATTCTAAAGTCACACACTTTATTGACCAAACCATCTGCACTGACTTCCTTCCAGCGAGGTTTTGCCTGCTATAACAAGTCAGACTGCAGACATCAGTCAGACAAAAGTCCATGTCAATAAAACGTGATTTTTAGGTATTTGAACAACAACGAAGGCTGTTATTTTGTCCAGCGTGCAAACCAAAACTTGAGATTGATTGTTGAGAAGATTTAAGAAAATGTGCTGCTGAAAATGTTTTTGAAATGTCCATGCATGCAGTGCTCATTTATTATAAATGAATGCAAGTTGTACTAAGAAAGAGCACAAAGGTTTGACTTGCACCTGTTCGTGGTCCCTAATCTTTACAAACCACCGCTGAGTCTCCACCATCAGTTTCTCACGGCTTCGACACTGAACTGAGATACTTCCCCGTTCATTCTTCCATGTCTGAGACTTGGTGTCTCTGTGGGAAGAATGCCGCTCATCTGAGATGTCTGCAGGTTGTCAGAGCAAGAGGGAGAGGAGCGAGGGTAAGGCGAACCCCGAGGCAGCCCCAAGACAAACAAGAGAGGCATCTGTGAGTGGAAGCCGTCATCAGTCATCCTAAAGAAATTATCCCCTCCGCCGTGTGCCGCTGATCAACAAGGAGCTTGCGTGCTCAGACCACTGCCTCCTCGCCAAGAGACAAAACCCTCTTTCATTATTGGCTTGTTTTAATCTACGTTAAAGACAGCAGGCATCACTGCTTCTTACCACTTCTTTCATTTGAAGTTCGAGATGAATCTGTCAAAGATGGACCCGGTAGATTTGGCCTCAGTAGGGAAAGTGATGCCACTCTGAAAACACGCAGCCCAGTTTCAACAAAGGAACAACATCATCTCCAACACTGTATTGTATTGGACCACAGCGGCTGTGTGCACATTATGCAGCACAGAGCAGGTCGCTGTAAATAAAAAAAAAAAAAAAAAAGGGAAAGAGCGGTCATTCAGTAAAGTGGGGTTAGAGACAAATGAAATATGCTCCCAATTATGGCAATGGGTGTAAGGAGCTAATAAAGTGAATGTCCCTACAAGACACTGAACCCTAATGGATCCCAGCTAATTTGCTTTGACTGATGAATTTCCCACTCCGGTTGTGTGGGGTTGAATAATTATGAAATTTATCACAAGACATCGAGACTCATTAAGGATTCACGACATTTCATTAAAGCAATGTTGTTAGAGGCAGCACATGGTGTTCTGTTTGTGTTTGTACGTGTGCGCATGCAGAGAGTCTGAAATAGTGTGTAGAGGCAATTATCCGACGATTAAAGCACTTAAAGGAAGGGCTGTTTTTGCTTCTCTGTCATTTGGTTGCTGAATTCCATCAATCCACATCCCTCTCTCTCTTTCTCTCTCTCACACCAACGCTGAGATGATTTCTGGCTCTGTTGTGCACATTCATTACTGTCAAGGGCTTCTGGCTTGTTTGAAAATGTGCACCCTGATCCATCAAAAAAACCTACAAAATCCATTGCACTTATATAAAGATGTCATGACAGACTAGATAGGTTCATTACGTAGCTTTGCAGGGAAAGGTTTGCTTCTGAAGAACAAAATCTTGTACAGACATGAGCTTAAAGTACAGTTAATTTAGGGAAAGCAAAAAAAAATCCCCTATTGTTTATTGTGGCATCAAATGAGAAAAGCTGTGTGGAATTGAATTACCATTTTCTGTGAAAGTGACAAACCGTCTAAAATGCCATGAAGGAAACACACTCATATCCTTCTTGCCATAACAAAGCATTTTGGTTGTGTTGCGCCAATGGACACCTCAGACTTGTATATAGATGGTAACCTCAGACCAGTGATCATTTTTCCACCCATACGGATTGCCAGTGACTCCCGAAAAGGCTATATCACTGCTCCCAAAACAACATGACCGTTGCACCACCCCAGGCAATAGGGGAATTGGATCTTTGTCATACCATCGCCGTATGGTTCGGTTTAAAGGTAGGGGAGCTGATTCTTGAGAAAGATTGTTGACTGTTGAGTCTAATTCCTAGGTCGTCAAATACCAATGCTTTGGGTCGATATTGGCCTGAAATTCTAACCCAAAGAGTTTGAATTTGATGAGACTTCACAGTCAACTTTCTATTTCCAGACTGCTGACTATTGGTTAAGTCCCAAACCTCCTTGGTCTAATCCTGACCATAACCCTACAAGGTCTTTTTAGACTTCTTACCCTGACTTCCTCCTTTGCTGCTGCAATAATCAATACGGCCACTAGAGGTTGCTGCTCAACAAGAAGCCTAAATATTGGTCTTAATAAGCTGCTTTCCCAATCGACCGACGAGCCTTCGTTTCTACCCAAACCATGATCTCCCCTGAAACCTGACAAAATGTTTTGTGTCTAATCAAAACCAGACCGTAAACCACAACTTTGTCACATCCTAAAACATTATTAGTTTGTACAACGTGCATATACACAGATATGAACTTAAAATCAACCTTCTCATCGTCCTCTCAGAAAGAATGCAAAATGATCACATTTTCCAAAATGCTGAAGACATTTAAGGTCAAGAAATGTTGCAAATACTTTCTTGCACGCTAGTTTGTATTGTTCTGTCTAACTTTCGACCCGTAAGCTGTTTTCGATTTGCATATTACCCTAAGTTCAATATTTGTTTTCACTGTTTGTCTCTTGATCTTCAGCTCATCACTGTATTGGTGCTGACACATTGCTCAGAGTTGTTGCAGAGCCCGGAGCTGATGAAATCAAGACCTATGAGCGCAGGCTTTAAAGAGCCCCACTGACATACAGGGGATATTAATTAAGTTGTTGATTTCTATGTACTTGAAGCTCACTTGTTTCTTCAGTTTAATTACAAACAATGAATGAACAAGATCAATACAACAAAATAAATGAAGTGAGGCGCATTTTGAGAGAGGAATATTGAGCAAAGTTTCTGGCTGTTTTACTGTTTCGTGACCCAAGTCGAGCTGAAACCATATGGGAGAGAGAAAGCAGAACAGAGAACATACTGTACCACAAGACAAAGCAACACAGCCATGAACTCGGATCGAAGGCTTTTGGTTACATGTATTTATTCTTTGTGAGTGTGCTTATTTTCATGCCATTCCATTCCAACTACACATCGCACGTAACCATGAACTGGAGTGTATTGATTTGCCACGTTGTGAATAAAATGTCTTACAGCATCCCACAAAAGCACCAGAAATTTTTATGATTTGTTAGATTTTAGTCATCTAACTCACCACCAGCATTCATAACTATCTCAGTTGTTAAATGTTGGATGAGCTGACCTTGTTGCAGAATGATATTAACAAATGGACATTTTGGGAAATTACACAGAGTGAGATGAGAAGTTTGATACCAGACTCATATATGTACAGTAAATATACTATACCACCAGCATTTGGCTAGCTTAGCATAGCATTAAGGCTGGAAAACTGGAGGGAAAAGTCAGCCCGACTCTGTCCGACGGCAATGAAACCCACAGGCAATTTTAAACCTGCACCATGATGGCCAAAATGTAGGTGTCATATGTAAGAATTTTATCTAAAACATGAAATAACTTAGAAATAAGTAGAATGTGAAGAAATAACAGATATCTGTCAAAGATGTCTATGTATTTTTGTTGCAAATTCCAAATAGGTTAGCATGCTAACCAGCTAGCCCGTAGCCAATTTGTACCTGAAGAGCTGACAGTCCGATAGGGAACCACACCAACACTTCCCCCGGTGCTCCGAGCTCCCAGACCAGACTGCTAATATGACCGCTAGCTGCACAGTTGACCAAGCTTACTAGCCAAATGCAGCTATAGTTAGCAGCACGGCTACTACGGTGATATGTTACCCCCTATTTGTTTGGAGTATGAAATGAATGGGTGGCCAGTTCTCAAATGTTGGTACCACTCCTCTGATATCAGTGCAGACTAGCAGTGTAGGACCATGGCGATGCTACTGTTAGGCTATAATGCAGCGCTAGTAGCCATGTTATGATGATTTGATTAATAGCGCAAAGTTGTGAACAAACTGCAAGCATCCACGCTTCTCTGTCTCCATCGGATAAATGACAAATGGCATGGCGATAATACCAGGAATGCTACGGTAATGCAAGAGAAAGCTCCACAAATGTCCGGTCATAAATATCTTTTATGACTACTGATGGCGTTTGAAGGTTTGAGGGGTTGTTTGTAGGTTTCATGAGGGGAGATTTCAACCAAGCACCCCTTGTAACTCTGTTCTAAGGGGACAGAGTGCACTCAACAATGAGGGTAGGGGGTAAAAATTTGGAAATGGGATTGAACTTTACTTGAGGCAACAGGGCAAATAAATGTGTTTTCCAACATGTCGAAATATTCCTAATGTGTTTTTGGGTAAGTAGCCAGTTACTTAGAAGATTCCATTTGGAGATCTGTCCGAGTCTGCCATCCTCCGTTCAGTCAGTCTCTATCTGGAGATAATCTGAACCCTTATCTTCCCTCATCAGTCGGCTCAGCTGAACTGAATATCATTCTCCCTAACAGACACACACACACACACACGCAGTAAAGTGTGTGCGATGCTATATCACAAACAGCAGCCGGTAAACAATCCAACGTGATCCTGTGAAATGAGTGTGAGAGAAAGTTACGGTGACCTGTGTTTTTGTTTAGACAGAGGATTGCCCCGCGGTGTGCAAACTCGCAGATTGAAAACCGGTCTCTTTGTGGCTCAATGTCATGTTAATGGAAAATAACAGCGAGTGAATCCCAATCTGAAGTTAACCACCGTGTTTGAATGTGGCTCTCTTGCTTTTCTCCCACAGGACAAGCGGATTCATTATGAAGCACCGTGGTCTCCTTTTCATCTCGGTGAGATCACCCCTGTGGGGAGTATCAACACTCGGAGCCACATCTGACGCTCTCTTGTCCCCCTGTTTAAACATTGAAACAGTGTTCCGCCATATTGTTGTGCGCTGCTCTTTTATTTGTTTTGTTTTTTTCATCTGGTCTGCTTCATAATGCAGCTGCTTGGAAACTGCCACAGGACCGAAAGATCTCAGCGGAGCAAGGAGATGATCAATTTTCTGAGGGAACACCGCCTCCCCCTCACCTCCTCCTCCGCCTCCCCCTCATCTCCAAAAGCCTCCCACCCCCCACCACCCCCTCACAGCTCCCTGACCCCTCCACCTCCTCCTCCTCACTTCAACTAGCCATAATTATTTTGCAAAAGAGCTTCAGAAAAAGGAACACGCAGAGTAATTTCTCTTGCCCAGTTATGAAAAGCTCATTAAAATAGGCCTGGAACAAACAAAGCTTTTCCTGTGAGGCCCCTTTTCAAATTCACTCCATAATTTCCCACTGTTTTAATCATTTATATCAATTAATCATTCCTTGGTGGAAAAGATATTCTTTGCAATCTTCTGTGGTTTTTTGTTCTAGTGAGTGAGAGGCTTGATGAGGGTGTCAGGAGAATGTGCCTCAAACCAAGGTGGAGTAGCATCGGGCTCTGCCAAAGGGGAAATCAGCTTGATGCAGCACAATCTCCTCGGAGCTGCGAGAATAATTAAACAATTAAAGTCAAGAAACAGATCATCTTCATACATCTGATGTCTTTCTAATGAAGCCGGGGGCATCTTATAATGAAGCTGTTTTGTCATGTAAAACCACTCAACCCGGTGAATTTCAAACAACTTTTTTTTTTTTCTCCGAGGCAACTTTTCTCCAATGGCGATGCTACTTTTTTGTTTTGTTTTGAAGACGTCACTTGTTTTTCCACAGTGGTTCGCTTCTCTTCTCTCTCTCTTTTGGAGCTGAAAGCCGAACCTGAACACGGAGGAACTCCCTTTTCTGTCAGCGTCCTGTCAGAAAACATGTCAGCACCGCCTTGTTTTTTTAATAAACGGTGTTGCAATCGCTTCCAGATTTATCATGTCAAAAATTAAAAAAAAAAAAAAAAAACCTGTGCAGCTGAATGAATGAATGACTGAATCACAGGATCTCAGCCAAATCCAGGTCTTGCAGATTAGCCTTAATAGGTGTTGAAACCAATGACCTGAGGCTTAATGAGGTCGTAAACGACAGCAGGGCCCTCCGCTGCGATTATTCTCAGTGACAGACGATGGCGCCACTACGCAGCTATTAGGCCGTGATATTTCTCCAGAGGCTGGAGTCACCCTCGGTAAACTAAGCAGTTATTGAATGTCAACTAATTAAAAACTCAGACGTGAGGTGAATCCTGCGCATCGGATGTGTCGCAGCGTGCTTAGATTAAAAACACCAAAAAAGAAGGAAAAAAAAATGGAGACCTTGTCAGTTTTATTAGGATGACATCACAGCAAATTAAAGAAGATTATAAACAGTATTTATCAATAATTAAAGAGGGCACGCGTATGTAAGTGTTTCGTGGTGTAAACTCTACCTGTGTTCATCAGAAGCTCGCACCTCCATCCGTCCTTCCCTTCTGTGTGTCCCTTAGTCCAATCCTCGCCTGCCTCTGATTGGCCGGATTTGTTCTCCCTGCTAAATGGAATGCGCGCCGATTGGCTGCGGCGGCGCTGTCGTCACGCGGCTAAAAGGGGTTTTTACTGGAGGTTTCTTCCTGTCAGCGACACATGTAGAGCGAGCGGGACCAGAGAGAGACCGAGAGAGAGAGACCAGACCGGAGGACGGTCAATTATAGCCTCTCTGCCAAGCCTCGTTATTTCGTCTTCTTCTTCTTCTTCTCCCTCCTTCATTTTTTTTCTTCTTCTTCTGCCACAAAAAAACAACACGCACTTCTTCTTCTCGGTTTCTGAAGGAACACTACGGCGAGAAGCACGCCTCTTTTTTTCTTTATTTTTTGTGGCAATGGACTCCTCTTGTTCGGGCGACAAAACGAGCAGCGAAGCAGCGGCAGTCAAACGGGAACCGTCCAGTGGAAATACTATCTGATAACTCCATTTGCTCTCGCTGCCTTGTTTTTTTTTTTTTTTTCTTTCCTTCCGTCCGCCGGGGGTGTTGAAAACAAACCAACCCGAGCTCGCAGAGGGGTTCGAGCCGTTGGAGAGGAGGCCGACCGACCGACCGCGCGCGATAGTGTGTCCGCATTTCACCTGTACTTTTCCCCGGGACTGTTGCAGCTCTCTCCCCCCCTCCACCTCCTCCTACACCACCTCCTCCACCTCTTTACCTGTTTACGTTCCTGCGCCTCAACTCGTTAACTTTACAGCCATTACACTCAAGAGAGACAAACGAGGTGGGTGTCTTCTTCTTCTTCTTCTTCTTCTTCTTCTTGTAAAGATGTCTGTTTATCTGTTTGCGTTTGAAAAACAGCAGCTACGTCGCTTCTAATTGTGTCTGTCTGGTGTGTGTTTGTGCTGTTATGAATGATATTTGATCGTCTTGCGACATCAATCATCCTTCTCTTCCTCTCACACACACACTCACACAGTAACACCAATGTGATGCTACGTTTTTCTCTCATTTTCCATTAAAAAAAAAAAGCACGACCTTTTTATATATATATATAGCACATGGCTGCCTGATATGTTTTTTCCCCCTCTTCTCTTCTCTTCTCTTCTCTTCTCTTCTCTTCTATTTCCATGACTTGGTCTCTGCGCCCAAATTGCCTGCCCGTGTAATTACTTGAGTTAGCCCATTTAAGTTAAAAGCCACCCCCTCCTCCTCCTCCTCCTCCTCCTCCTCCTCCTCCTCCTCCTGTCCCCTCCATCCCTCAGAGGGTAAAAAAAAAAAAGAAAGAAAAAGAAGAAGAAACTCCTCTCTGAATGAAACTTGACGATGGTCCGTCTTGTTTATCCAGGGAGTCACTTTCAGGTCGGCCCCCTTTTTTGATTCATCTCCTTTTAGATTTAATCAGCACTGAGGTACTGCTGTGGTTTGTCCCTAAGAGCCATCGCTAATGGGCTTACTGAATGCTTTTCTGTGTGCACCCCTCCTCCTCCTCCTCCTCCTCCTCCTCCTCCTCCCCAACTCTAATTAGCCTACCTGCCTTTCAACAAAGATCTGGCTTTATCCCTGTAGTCTGGCCTGACCAAATTGGTAGAGGATTACATTTGAAAAGATCCCACATTTAATTTTTGTGGGGTGCAAAAAAAAAAAAGAAGAAAAAACCTGCCTGTCTGCATCGCATGAGATTACAACACTTAGCATCATTACAGCAGCTCTCGTGTCCAGTGCGTCCTATCAGAAGCTGGTAAATATTGGTTTCGCGTGTTGCGAGGGGGGGGGGCAGGATCGAATTCGCGGCTCGGGTCAAAGGCCAAGCAAGCATCAAGTGTTGGTAAACACAAGGACCGGCGAGCCAAACCTGCCTCACATGTCGGTTTGGAGCCGGGGGGCTTTTTTTCATACAGTATTCCTTTGTGTTTGGACAATAATCACCACCTTCCAGCTATTCAAGCTGCAGTAGAGTAGAGAAATTGCGCTGCTGAAGTATTGTGCTATTTAGATTTATTTATTTTTTCTCAGGACAGCTCAACAAAAGCCCCCGTGCTGCATAATTGTTCTCTTTTTGGCTGCCGGTGTTATCAGTTAACAGACATTTCATCAGGAGAGGTCCAAAGAAGCAACAGCACGGGGATGAGAGGGAGATCAAGGGCAGATTAGTTCGCTAAATGACTCGTAGCTCTCTTGTAAGACTCAGAACTGTTCCCTTTATGAGATCAGCTATTATGCTTCGGTGCCATTTGCATTCAAAGACCACGCTGATGCAACAACATGCTCAAGGGGCTGGGATTTTAAACTGGATGTGTGGCGTACGTGACCTCATTGCTGTGTATGGATCCAACGTAGCTCCTGTGACCTCTGACAGGTCCTGAACTGGTTGTGTATAAAAACAGCAATCTTGTGAGTGTGACAGCCACCATCTCTCCTGTGCATGTGTGTGTGTTTTTTTTAGGGACAATGGTGAATCCTGGAGGCAGCAGCCAGCCACCACCGGTGGGCACAGGTTCTCTGTCCTGGAAGCGGTGTGCAGGCTGCGGGGGCAAAATCGCAGACCGTTTCCTCCTTTACACCATGGACAGCTACTGGCACAGCCGATGCCTCAAGTGTTCCTGCTGCCAGGCCCAGCTGGGTGAAATCGGCACGTCGTGCTACACAAAAAGCGGCATGATCCTGTGCAGAAACGACTACATCAGGTGAGGAAAAGAGTTTGTTATGCATTCATCCGGTATTTGGATTCATCAGTGTTGTTGTGAACGAAATGTAACAGCAAGTTAGATATTTTTTATTTCACATCTTGCATGGATGTTTAAAGAAAAGAAAGAAAACTTTACTTCTGAAAAAAAGTCCTGGAATAGATTAAGAAAGCACACTGAATCAAGTTAGAAACTGACATAAACAAGGCTTTAAAACTCAATTAACATGCAAGGATCAGCAGGATTGGGTGTATTTCTGCTGAACATGTGTCTCAAATTGTACTAACATCATCAGCGTTCGTTAAAGTCTCCTGGTTGAAGTCTCCCTGGTCTACCCTGAAGGAGGTCAAACAGGCTGGCATGTTGTCAGAGCACAAAGCAGAAAAGAGATTTGTTCTGCAGGCCATCTGCATGTCTGTCCTGCTGGCTGCTCATGGTCAACTGAAGGACACAAAATTGGTCTTTTAAGATTTGTGTCTCCTCTGCTAGACACATGTGCAACGTGTTCTTATCCGGTTCTTTGTAACATTAGAGAAAAAGCACCATTTAATTAGCAAAGAGAGCCCTTTTTTTTGAATATTCTAGTCGGTGTGCCAGACACCCAACCAGAGCTCATTGATGACACTCTCATTCTGGTAATGTGGAGCAGTCTGATGTGACGGCACCAGGTGCAGTTTACCGAAAGTTCAACCTCGTTCTTGAATCGGTAGAACCGTCTTGATTTTAGCTCCACTTTTCCATCCATGCAGGACACGTTTTCGAGGTTCTTAAAGTACGTGTCAGTTCATGTATCAAAGCTTTGGGTACAGTTATTTTTTTTATTTTTGCATTAATACGTGTAAAAAGATGGCGCTGCTCTACAGTCAACAACCTGCACAACATGCAACACTGCTGTTGAATCTGCACGGATAATTCAGAATGTAAAGTGTGCCTGTGCGCTCTCACACCCACCTCATAAAGAGGATGAGGAAGTCAATGGGGTACTTCATTCATAATGGGACTATAACGTAATTAAAATTGGAAGTGGGGGGTAGGGGGGGGTTGGATACACCTTTCCACTTGTAATGAGAGCATGCTTGGTGGAAGAGCTAAAACGCATATTATGGAACCATGAGATCTCTGTAGAGATAAAGATAGGAGCGGGGGAAAAAAAAAAAAAACATCTGACAGTGAGTCTACACAATTAAATGCTTTAATTATAGTCCCCCTCCATTTCCTTTAGTCCTGATGGGTTTTATCTAATGAGATCTGGTCCCTGGCTTGTATCCGCTCCCAATGACGTGTCCGAAATGAATGAGAGCCACACTGCAAACAAAACATTTAATTAACCAAATTGGCTTTTGAGAGAGAGCAAGAGAGAAAGACAGATAGAGAAGAGGGATTATTGCGAAGGCCATTTGCCCCCCCTGCCCCCCCATCTTAAAGGGCCAGACTCATTTTTGTAATAGACTGCTAAACTGCCCGTGCGACATACATTTTAAGCCGTTTGCTTCCAAACTCATATTAATACGGCGTGATATGAAAACGCTCATCTTGATGGATCAGGAGTCGAAACGCATCACATCACAGCTATAATGGGCTGTGTGCCTGGCCTGGGATGATACCCATCTCCCATCAATCAAGTAGGAAATATTCACAAACATCACAGGACAGGCACCATCCCTGTTTCTCCACGCGGCGCTGCCACCCAAAAAAAAAGCTGTAACGTCAAAACTTTGAGCCAAAGTTTGCGTTTGCTGTGGGGGATCATGTTGTTTTAAGCTGGAGGTGATATTATTTCTGCGGGCTGCTAGTAGAGGGAGAATTAATTTACTTGTGGCTGCCGGATTCAGCGAGAATGCTGTCCCCTTAATTGAATAAGCCTAGGTAATTAAATGGCACTTTTCCAATAGAACGTGTGAGGTAAATCTAATAGTTGGTTATTTAATATCACTTTGAAGTCTGCCCACTCAAGCACTATGACAGCACAAGAGAATGTGAACTATTAGGCCGGGGAAAAAACCGGGATCTCAGAAATTAATTAAATCGCATGCAATTTAGGGGAAACGTTTATCTTGATTTGTCATAACAGAATTAATTCAAGGCCTTCAATTCACTTGGGGCCAGATCTGTTACTCTGAATTAACCAAGTGTAATTTGGCTGATCCCCCACCACCACCACCACCACCACCACCACTCTCCACCCCTGCACACACACACACCTCCCCATCCCCCCTCCTCCCAAAACACATGCGCACACACACAACACGGATCCACGCGCGCCCTCTCCCTCATCCTCGCAATCTCCCCACCCCATCCCACCCCTCGCCCCGGCCCCTCCACCCCTTTTCTCTAATGCAGCTCTTGCCATTATGCAAAGCCCCGCTTCAGTATCAATATGGCCTAGTGCTTTTAAGGTGCTTTGGCTGCTGATGTAGAGAGGCATTTTTAATGGACTGTGTTGCAGAAATCATTGTTGTGGGGTAATTTTACCCTACTCAAAGGCCTCGGTGAATGAGGTCTGCATTTACCAGACAGCCCAGCGGCAAGCCATGCTATATTTCACCTGGCAGTCACTGCTGAAATGAAATCCAATAGTCATTGCCTATATAGACAACAGACAGCTGCAAATGTGTTTTTCCCCCTTTTATTTTTTAATTTAATCAGACAGGTTGGTCGTAGCAGAGTCACATCCACTGGGGGAGGAAAACAGATAAATCAAGATAAAACCATCCTCCAGAAACAAGTCCCGACCGCTGATTTATTTAGGAGGGGAGAAAAGCTGGAACCAGATGTGTCATTGCAATTAAAGAGTCCCTTGGCCTTAATTATACTGACCTGGGGTGTCGACTTCACCTCAGCGCTGTAGGTCACTGGCAGAGGAGGCCATTAGAGCCCAAGTTCAAACCGATATAGCAACTTAATTGAGCACCTAAAGGCTCCGGCTCCTTAAATCAAATACTATCAAGAGCAATCCTCTGGTAAAATAATTAACCTGCTATGAGTTGCACACTGCGGTTGAAACATAAAAGGCTACGGCGAAAAACGTTTTTTTTTTTTTTTTGTTTCGACACCTCTCGAAAAGCTTGCCCACGGAGAGAAACTCCTTGAGGAAAGAATTCATAGCGAACACACGAGGAACACGTTTTCAAATCTGAGTAAAGTTAGAATAATTTAGATCGAGGCGCCTTTGATATGCAGAAACATCTTTGCGGGAGAAGTGCAGTTTTCGCTTCTCCACACATAGCACGAGCATAAGAGTCTTAAAGCGAGGCCTATATGTTCGCCTCCCCACTATCATGTTTGTCCCAGTGAAAGCAGAGAATTGGCAGTGTTGTGACGACAGTCTCCAGTTAATTAGTTTCTGAAATTGAGTTTTGATGGAGCCTTTCCAAATGATGCCAAGACAAAATTTGCTTCTGCCTAGGCTGTCTTATTGAAAGCCATTTCTGTGTCCCTTTGCAAAGAGCTCCGGCTTGTTTGTTCGTCAATACATCTAACAACTGCTTGGGTTATGCTCGGGATGGTAGAGGCATTTATTCCCCCTCGCTCCGTCTCAGCATGAATTTGTTCAATACTTTTCATGAATTGTCCTCAAGAATGTCAGAGCATGTAAAAAATGTCAGTGTTTTTTTTTTTTTTCTCGCTAATTTCTTTTTAAGCCAAACAACTTTATCTGATGCACGCACGCCAATGTTAACCACTCCCCCCTATCCCTTTCTTTTTCCATCCCTCTCTCCCCTCCTCTGCGGAGCATGTCAGATGCCGTGGTCTTATTTGATTGCTTAGGAAAAGTGCAGTGATAGAGCAAACACCCGGTGAGATATGATGACAAATGGGTCCAGATCCCAGTAAATTACTTTCTGCTCAAATCGAAATTTCATTCAGTTTGCTGCTCACCGAGATGAAGTAATCTAAATTGTGGACTCAGAAGGAAGATAGAAGGGAAGCTGGAGCAAGCATTTCATTATCAAGAGGCAGACGGAAAGAGAGGGAGGGAGAGCGAGTGAGAGAAGGTTAGGGACGAAAGAGATGAGCAGAAGCAAATCTAAAGTGTTGACACCATGATTGAAAAGGTTAACCCATGCACATTATATATCAACCCGAGTAGCTACGGGTTTCTAATGGAAACACGGCACTGACAGAGCATTCACAGGAGTCCTAATGGCAAAAGCACTATGTCTCCGCCTGGATGTACAATCAAATCCTCTTAGGTCCTGATTGCTTATGTTCCAGGTTATTATTAGGGTTGAAAAAAAAAATGTGCACCAAAAGTAATATGCAGTTTCAGTGCTGGATGCTCGTGCAGAGCAGAGCGCTGGAGGAGTCATTTCTCCGTCGATATTGTGATTTTCTTTTTTTTCTTTCATTCTGTTTCTTTCTTCCTGCGTGTTTTCTCTTCAAGTTAGAAATGGAATGGTGGACTTAGCCCATTCAGTCAGACAACTCAACAGACAACAGTTGCCACAGTTACACGTGGTTCCATAGTAACACTTCCGCTCGTCCTCTTCTTTGTTTTTTTCCTCGCAGATTATTTGGAAACAGCGGAGCTTGCAGCGCCTGTGGTCAGTCCATTCCAGCCAGTGAACTGGTGATGAGGGCGCAGGGCAACGTGTACCATCTCAAGGTAAACTCAAGTTCAAAGAAGCTTTCAGCCGGATCAAGTCAGGAATGCTACACACACTGAAGACCATAGCCTCATAATAATAGTGATGATTTAGTGGAAGAGCTGCCCCGTACGATGGCACTTCCCAGGAAAAATAAAGTTGTATTGACTTGAATTGATCACACGATGATTGAATAGCTTGTTTGGTTCACAGTGTTTCATGCGGTCGGTGAACTGTAGAAAAGTTTCGCCGCTCTAGAATCTAAAGAGAGCAGCTCAATAAAGCAATAAACCATTTTTAAATAGAAATGTCAGAGTTCGCTGCTTCGGCTTCTCGATTGTGAGAAATGCTGCATTTCTTTGTCTTATGTGACATTGAATGAAATATCTCTCACATTTCAGAACATCAGCTGGCAGTGATGGAATGTAACTAAATGCTACATTATCTTCAACTCCACTTCCGTTTTTGAAGGCAGACATTGTACTTTTGAGTCCATTACGGTTATTTAGTGACTAGTTACTTTACAAATTGCATATTGCAGCAAAATCAAAGTAGTGCTTTTTAAATTAATTGATTTTATCGGTAATCCGATAAAAAATAAAGAAATAAATAAATACAAAATTGGTCCACCAGTCTCATACAGTTTATACAGAAATATAAATTATTTACTTTTGATATTTTAGTACGTTTAATATCGGGTACCTTAAGAATTGTTTTCAAAGACATATGTTAACAATAGCGATGTCTTTTAAGGCTGCACGAGTAACCAAGATATAATCAAATATAGCAAAAGAGTGAAGTGAAATATTCAGATTACAAAAGGAGCAAGAGACAGATTACTGTATAATAAAGTCTTTAGTCCTGCAAAGGTGTGTAAGCCTACAAATCTTGTTTGTCTTGAAAACTGTTGTGTTTTTTTTCAAAGAAAGAAATTATAATTCCCCGTGATCTTGACTCATATCAGTACCTGTCAAAATAGTCATATTATCACTTTTTGATTATATCACACAGTTCTAATATCTTTACCTTTACTCAAGCATGACGTTTGTGAACTTTCTATTACATTTTTCATGATTTTCACTCAGTTCAGAGACCAAACAATCAATCAGATACTCAAGAAAAGCCCTAAATTGCTGTGAATGAGTTGTATCTGTATTCCCACCTTCAACAACCACTCACACTTGTTGTGTGTATTGCGTTCACAAGCGTGTGTTGAGCTCCGAGATGTTATTACATAATAGGATGTAGCGCTGTCTCGTGGTCCTCGAAGGCCTGGTTGTGATCGGTCGTCCTTTCTGCCCTCCTGCAGTGTTTCACATGTTCCACCTGCCGGAACCGGCTCGTCCCCGGGGATCGGTTCCACTACATCAACGGCAGCCTGTTCTGCGAACACGACAGACCCACAGCACTCATCAACGGCCATTTGAGTTCACTGCAGACGAACCCGCTACTGCCCGATCAGAAGGTAAGCACCACCCCCCTTCTCTCTGCACCAGTGAGACATGACGAGGGCTCTGTGATGGTGGAGAGTGCTCCGCAGTTTCTTTGTGGTCTCATTTCAAAGTCTTAGAAGGGGCAGAAGGCTGATGACTTCAAAGTAAAGTAGAAGTCAGTAAAAGCTTGTCATCACTCAGCTGGAGTCATTAGCAGGAAAAGAAAAACATCTGTAATTTTCACGGCAACATTTTTCACTCTGTTTATATTGATGTCGTCGATTCAACTCCACTGCAAGGCATGCTGTGGATATTAAATCTTGCAGAGCAGAGATGAATTTTATTTTTAGACAGCCAATGGATTTTTCCATCATTCTTGGTGTTGGAGGACACGCACTCAGAAAAATCTGTATTAACCGTCAGCACAAAACATGTGAAAATGATTTTTTTTGTGCTGCTTTCCTCACACTCGGTTTGTTACGGGCAGATACATATTTGACTCATCTTGAATTTATTTGCTGTCCCGAGCCAGACTTCCAATTGTGCTGAAAAACGACCCTCGCTGCCATTAATACCCTGTGTTTAAACCAGCATTTGAGTACTGTATCAACAAGACTGGGATCACCTGGGCTAAGTTATTACTCCAAGGCCAAAAATATGTATCCAGGGCCCGAGGTTGAACACAGACGCAAGCTGCAGCAGCCAGTATATCATGAAAGCTGTCATCATGGTTTTTCCCTGATTTGATCTTGATGCCTCCAGTGAAAGCAAAACAGAAGGCCTAATCATATACGAAGGATAACTTCATTCTTCAGGATAGCTTCATTCTGCCCGCAGGAGATATAATCATTTTTGCCTCACAACAAGGAGCTTTATTGATACCTTGTCTGCACACACAGCACACACAGAGATATGGGAGGTGTTTGGAGAGTGTCAGACTCTGACTGAAAGAGGAATTATATTGTTGGGAGCATGCATTTCACCTTGAGTGGTTTTGTGAGTAGAGGAGAGGTAGAACTCCATTAGGCCCCCTCCTCCCTGCCTCCCTCCCTCCCTCCCTCCACGTCACAGGCCTTTTAAGGGCTTGTCACTTCTACAAATCAGCTCTTAGAGCTCTTAGAGCTCCTCACATTTAAATTGAAAGCCGTTGCATTATCTAGCTTAATTTTAAATGTCTGTTTAAGTCCTTACTCCCACCCTCAATGTCTCTTGCAGCATGGCTGGTGTAGTAAATATGAGGCCTCATTGCTTATTTATGCGCTAACATCAATTGTAGTGAAAACTGCTGAATTATTGATGCTAAAATGCAATCTGAATATTGGCCCTGGTGCTTTAATTATAGCAGAGAGAATTATTAAATAAACAGAGACGCATCCCTCAGTGGGAACTGTCTCGGGATGCTTTTGTTATCTCCGTGAGTGAAATAAGGAGAATTATCGTGCTGCTGAAGCACTTTATCGCTCCAACATTCTCGTAGCTTTTGCTCAAACAGAATTTGAGTGAATAACACCGACGTACAGGAGGATAACACCTCTCAGAATCAATATACCTCGTGTATCCTCAACAGCACAACATAGACTGAATGTAGAAACAGAGTGCGGGAGGATGAAGCAGTCACTGCTCACGCGGAAACACGGGGGTTATCTGGCGACCATTGTTTTGATTATGTGCGATTCCGCCGTGACATAATTGGTGTTGTTCGTGGCGCAGGACATTTGATGCTCCGTTATTAAGCTTTCTTCCCAGCTTCTTCCTAATCTCTTTGTTCAGAACAGACAAATTACCTCTCTCATACAGAGCTGCTTTGACCCAGGGGAGTGAGACCCTCCCAGCGTCAGTCACTTTAATTAGCCCCCAAGTAGGAGTTTGCAATTACTAATAGACTGAAGCCCTCCTAGTGATTTGAGGGATGAAGGGAAAAGTAAATCACCCTTAGAATCATAAAAAAAGTGGGGGGGGCAAAGAAGAAAAGAGCATTTTTCTGTTTCATCGGACTGAACACCTCCTGCAGTTATGTCGGAGCGCGGTTATAATTATACCAAAGAGAATCGCTTCGTGGATGCACTTCTAAGTTAATGCAAAGTAAATGGGACACCAGATGGTTTTCAAAGCCTGGATGATCAATAAATTAAAACACCAGAGCTGCAGGAAAAAGTTGATGTGTCAGGGTGAAACATTTATGGCATTATGTGAAGTGATAATGACGGGCCGCAATTTTTAATATTTTTTTTTTTTTCTTCTCACTATTCAGGTGTGTTAGGCAGGAGCCGCACAGGAAGCAGGATGTGTGCCTTCATTTTAGCCCTTACTCATTGTCACCCGAGACAGCGTGGATCAGCAGCACCCCGGCCTTTTTAGCTGTGCTCCCAGGCCCTTTGCCCCACAGGAATCCTCCAGCCCATCTCACCAAGTAACCTGACTTTTTATTTCCGCAACCCCATGCCCAACACACTCAGCCTTCAGCCACGGCTTTTTTTTCCCCAAATACGGGCGGATACTTGCACTTAACGCACCTGAATCAGGACGCTGAGGACTCCATGACCTTGGATTAAAAAAAAAAAAAAAAGAAACAGAAAAAAGAACGAGACCGGTCGAAATCCAAGGGGACTCTTGAGGAAGAGAAAATTAAATAACACACACACGAGAGGATGTTGTGACTGAAGTGAGGGAAAAAAGACTAATGAGGTTAAAGAGGTGCAGACTTTTTAAATCTGCATATTTGTTTAAAAGACATTTGGGGGGAAAACCGGGAACTTTTCATTTTTTCCTCTATTCCTTTTCTATCGTCATTTCCCAGCAACATGGTGTTTCCACTTTCTATATTTTAAGTGTTGTCAAAAGGGGAATGTGTTTTGTTTTTTTCCTTTTCTTTGGTGGTATATATATATATATATATATATATATATATATATATATATATATATATATATATATATATATATATATATATATATATATATATATATATATATATATATATATAAAAAGGGGGTTTTAAAAAAACTGTGGCTTTTTGTGGAAAAACAAATCATGAACACTCTCTTGGTGTATTTGTAAAACTACCATGTATGTACAGTATGCATGTAAATGTCGTTGTCCAGGCGTGGCTACAGTACATCTGAACCCTCCGCACTCAGCTCCAGTCCTCCCTCGTCCCCCCTCGAAAAACCCTGAACCCATGGAAAACCTGAAGAAAATGTGCTCATAGTCAGTAATGTAGAGATCATCACCAACATATAAATGCTGAATGAAAGAGAAATTTATTTGTGATATTTTCCGAGACATTTGCTCCAGTATGGTGTATTTAATTAATAAAAATATTGAAGATTTAAAAAGACTCCTAAAATTCATTGTAGAGTCGCTCATTTTCTTTCTTTCTTTTTTTTTTTTTACCAATGAAGCTTTCCAAGAGCGTCTTTATGTCTGAATTACAGAATTATGACTGTCTCCCACTCGCAAAGTGCCCAAGAATTTATCTTTCATGCAAAAAAAAAAAAAGCTGGATATTTCAACTCGTCTGTCCTTCCATTGAAGACCCCGCCGTGCTGCCATTCAGTCTCCAGCCTTGCAATCATCAAGGCGTATGATGAGCGTCTAACTGAAAATGGATAAACATGTATCCTCTCTTTTCTGTTCAAATGACCGTTTGCTATTCATCACTCTAATACCTGACAGAAAAGGAGGAAAATGTCCCTTTGAAGATTCAATTACTGCAGAGAGGGAGAGAGGTGTCTCTCTTTGGCAGGCACAAATTGAATGGGCTATTTGCAGAACAAATTGGTGTTTGAAGTCCTTGCAAGACCTAATAGGTCTGAAGGAGGAACCTGGTAATGGCTGATGCGCTTATCTTCGTGGAGCCTGGGCCCCTCGTGAGCCGCCCGCCGTCCCTGAAACAATGCCGCTTTACAGGATAAGACTTTTCATGCAAAAATCAGCTCAGAGTAAAGAGTTAACAGACTGCTGTGTTTTCAGAATGAAATCAAAATGTTGTGAAAATCTTCCAAAGTAAGATGAAACCGCTCTGTGTTGAATACCAACTTTAACTCTTGTTCTAGTGGTTCCTAAATGGTAAAAGACGAGTCCTGAAGTATTTTCACGGGCTGTAAGTGTTGGAGGAACTTCTGTCTTGAATTAAGTTGGATCCATCGACATATGTTGCCAAAGTATCATTGAGATTGTTTTGAGTGGGTTACTTTGAGTCAACGTACAGTAGGTCCTCATTTATATCTGAATGTTGTAAACCAGACAGGGTATTTTGAAAATCGCAGGTGTAAATAATAAAATCAGTTCTAGGCATGGGCACAAGAGCAGCAGTTCTCAAAGGTGAAGTAAAAGCTAAATTCTTCTTACAAATCTTACAAAACAGGGGTCCATGATTGGGGCTCCTGATATGAAAGTATGTTAGAAATATAATTTCCTCTGCGTTTTTGACAAGTTGTAGTTGCCTCAGAGCTTTTTCTAACTCGCATTGGAATAACATTTCAAGATCACGTTTGGACAAGTATGTCCTCGCTGTAGCAGCGACTGCTGAAAAATTAGATCTCAGTCCAAGACAAGACGACACACCCAGATTTCCAACCCCACTCACAGGTGTTACAGGTGATACAGAGTTAAAGTGAGCATTCAGTTATTATCCACTCATCCCAATTTCAATGGGAAGTCGGTTGAAGTCTCGTAGTCCACAAAGCATTTTCTGGAGCTTCACAGTAAAACAGCGAACACAACATCTAAACAACTGAAGTAGCTGGAAACTATTTTTAAAAACAAAACATAAACTGGCTCCATGCAGCTTTTCCATCGTAATGCCAGTGTCCAGAAGCACAGATGATCCCAAAACAGATGATATAACAGACATTTTCTAGAAGCCTTTTCGATGTGGACATCTTCGCTTTAGCCGCTAAGCTAAATACGTAAGCGTGCACCCAGTATGTGTGTGTAGACAAGCTCGACCGCAGGTCACATGTTCAAATAACATAACAAATCGGAGGCGTCTTGGCTATTCAGGAGACTTGGATTATGAATTTTCATTTTTTGGAGAATTTACCCATTAAGGTGTTCAAAAAAGAGTCCATGCTCAACACCTCAGATGCTAACAATTTAAATTTAGCAAATTTAATTGGAGTTTGGACAATAAGTGCATTTTTTCTACAAACTACAAAAGTACAATATGTAACATATTGGTAACATTTGATAACATTTTATAACAAGTTAATAAATGTTAAATAACTATTTCCTTACGATTAATTAACTACAAACAATGATGTTTATGCTTTAAATACTGTTTATTTTAGCAATTGTGTATTGTAAAGTTGCAAATTATGGTTATAATGTTTTGTAAATGTTGATGAATATTGTGATGTTGATCTATAAACATTATTATAAAGGCAGAACTGATGTTCGTAAACCTTTATAATTGGTTAATACATGGTTAATCAAGCATTTCATTGATTGTTAACAGTGAAATAACTTTAAACTAACGTTTAATTAACTAAAAATGAACCGTTTATTAATAATACTTACTAGAAAGTGTCACCAAGATTTTGTTTCACTTTGAAAAGCGAACACAAACATTCGTGTCATACTGAACTTCAGACCTTCACTCCACCAAAGCACAAAAGCAATATGGTCAGATTTACCCCAAAAAAAGAAGTCAAACAATCTCGAGAGATAATTCTGCTTTTTCACGTGACATTTAAACGGAGCTTTGGCTGGAAGTTGGCTGAACCACTTAAACCTGGAATTTGGGCGGAACAGCTACGTAAACATCAGAATGCAGTCAGCATTAATACTCGGATGGCTGCAGAACGCTCCACAGACATCATCCTCATTTAGCTTAACTGCTGCATTTGATTTAAGGGTCTTTTAGGATGATTGGGAGAATGAATTACGAAACATGCCACGCCGATGGGGTTTTTTTTTTTGGGAGGTGATAACCAGAGAGGCAGATCACGCGCTCCCACTTTCACCTGCTTATTAAAACGACTCCCCGGCCAAAGAAGCCTTTGACTATCACATTTGATCCTTTAAGTTGATTTTGGGTTTGATTTTTTTTTTTTTTTTTTGCTTTTAACTGACCTCAGTAATCCACATCACAACAACACTATTCCGTGCTACGCTGACGTTGGCCCTTTCCATTATGAAATCCGCTTGCTTCCATTAAGCTGTTTACACACACACACACACACACACACACTCATGCTCGTGCACACACAAAAACACATATACGTAAGCTGCACACATGATGCACACACACACTCATTTCATACGTCATCAACTTATTGAACATGTCAAATAGCTCAGTTCTAGACTTTATATATATATATATATTTAAACAAAAAAAAAAACTATTCACACATAATCCATATGTGAGAATTTGCTTTGATGTGGCGGAGCAGAGTGAGGGCTAATGGATCTCACCCACAACAATGGAGCACACTTAAATGGCATGTCTGCCTGAGGGAAATCACTTCGCCTCAACTGCGGCTCCTTCCCCTGCTCTCGCTGGGGGAGTCTGCTGATGCACCGCAACTGGATTACTTATGATTAGTCACCTTGTATTTATTTGTAATTAGTTTACGTCTTCATTCCGCCGCCAGTTTTTTTGATCATCATTAATCTCGGTGTGATTGGGAGATTTTTTTTTTCGTTTTTTAGCGGAGAGAGCAGATGTTTGTGGAGGAGCTTTGTTCAGGAACTGGTTCTCTCTCGCTCTCTTTTCGTATCTGAAACAATATACGTAACATCTTCCAGATGCTTCGCGAGAATAACTTCAACACATTTTATAGATTTATTTATTGAGGAGAAGTACAGAGTTTATGACCCTGGGAGGAGGCAGGTTGCATAACACAAACCACAGCCTCTACTGGAAATCAAGCCGTTATATTATTTAGTACATTCCCGCTGCTTTTTGATCGGAGGCTTCTTCCACTTAAAAAACAGTTTACGTACATAAACAAATGTCATGGCGGAGCAGCGGCCTGGCATCACAAATGATGCGCTGCTCCTTTTTGGATGTTAACCACGACGTCCACCACTGAAGATGTTCCACGTCTCTGTTGAGCAGTTCCTGAATGTTTTTCAGGACAACCCGGGACGTGTTCTGGCCCTGTTTGTCGAGACAGAACCAGGTGCTCTCACAGAGACCTCGGGACAGCTACAGCTTGTGTGTTTGCGGCGACTGAAACAGGAAGCGATTTCAAGCTAAAACACTGTTTGTCGAAACCAAACCAGCGTCTTTTTGTGCTGGAACCCAAAAGCTTTGTGACGAGAGAACAATAGCAGCTTCCTTTGAGGCGAACTTCTGCAGATAGCTACTTACTATGGTCCACCAGCAGCAGGCTGACAGACCTCCACAGGGACAGGTGTGTGAGCTGCAGGTTGATTGGAAGTGGACCATACCACTGTGAGGCATATGGAGGGGGGAGGGGGCAGTGTTTAGAAACTTAGAAACACATGGTTCTGCATCTGTAATCTGTACTGTTTTTTCATTGCTTATTATTATATAAATTAAAATTATGTCTGTTCATTGATAACGGTTATTGACGTTGACTTTTTCTGGGGTGCGAAACGTCCCTGTCCCCCCCCCCCCCCCCCCCCCCCGTGATTTCCGCCATTAAATGTGCAGACTGTACACTGGTACAGAAGGAAAGAAGCTTTGCAACTGTGCTGAAAACGTTCAGTTTTATTTTGGTAAAGGTTTCAGAAAAACAAGATTTTTATTTTGATGGCCAGTTTTGATTGAAAAGACCATAGCGTACAGTATAATTTGTGCGAATGATTTGTAAGAAGTGACAACATAATGTTTCGGCTTGAGGTTTGAGGGAAGAAAGATCAATATTCAAGACTCTTCAGCAACATTTGGAGCGCGCACACACACACACACACACACACACAAAACATAAAAAGGTAATTTAAAGTAAAAGGACTGCTGAGTGTGACAAAAAATGTTGAGACGCTACTTTATAGAACCAGTTGGCGTTTAGTTTTTCTCAACTTAAGCCGACTCGAGGAACATAGTTTCAGGCTGAATTTTAAAGTTTGTCATTCAAACAAACAAAAAAAAAAATACAGCTTAAATGAAACTGTTTATTCAGGTCCAGGTAAAAGAAGAGAAGAAAAAGGAAAAGAACAAGTAACAGTAAATTAAAATCTAATGTATCTTTCTGCAACAGCACATTTAACACTAAATATACAAAAATCCAAAAGTGCTGTTGTTTATTTTAAAAGTCTCAGAATAACTGGGTAAAGTAGACTATTCAATTTCAAGTTGCATGAGCTTAAACATCTTAACATCTCAAAAAGTATTAGTCTACGTTACTTGGTAATATTGAGGTAATCAGCTGTAAAGTGACAGCTACAATAGTTTGCACGAGTTTGAGTATGAACACAACGAGTCTGTGAAGGCGGACGAGTGGGTCCATGAGTTTCCGTGCTTGGCGGCGTGTTGACATTTAATTTCCCCCCCGACAACCTCTGTAGCCTCGTAGCCACATGTTAGCACCCACCTCTTTTTTTTTCTTGGCGATGTATTTCTTCATGTGGTAGAACAAAACTTTACCAAAAAACCCTTTGAGTTCAAGACGTGGGAACAAGAGTGCAGCAAGTATTAAGACTCATCGACAGGAAATGTTGTGATGTGGGAAATAAACAGACTTTTAGGGCCTTCAAAACAGCTTCAGAACGGCTTGAAGCAAAAAAAAAAAAAAGACTTTGCTGAACTTCTCTTCGCTCTGATTCACCAGAAACATGACTTATTACCACACTGCAGCCTCACAGGATGTTCAGGCGCGCTCGTGTTTTCTACCGTGTCGAAAAATAAACACGCGCTACATCAATCCTGTCTTTCTTAAATAGAAACTTCCTCCATACCGTCGTTCAACTTTCACTTCTTTATTTGTTCCTTCATTAGCTCATCCGTCCATCTGTTTTCTTGGCCGGTCTCGATCACATTTTGCCAAAACCTGTGAAAATTATGCATCTCACCATTTGGTTCCAGCATTTCTGTAATTACACTGATTAGGTCCAAGGGGTTTTGTCTGTTCCTTTGTTCATTTGTATCTCATAAACCATTTATCAGGTTTTTGACAAAACTTGGGCAAGTGAAGCGTCTCGACACCACACTCCAGTCTGCATCCAGTTTCTCCTCAGATTATAATGATTAGTGGTCAAAACATTACAATATAATGGTATTCACTGACTCACCAGCCTGTTGCCACGATCAGTCGTTTAAATGGTTGGCTGTGTTTTGGACTGTTTGCCACGTTCGACTGGTGAATGCAGTGTGTGGTATGAAATTGAGGGAAAAAACTCAATTCCAGTTTCAGGTTGGATGCTGTAAGTAAACAGTAGTACACTAAAGGGCGAACCAGCACTGCTGTGAAGCATCAGCTCATGATCTAAAGAAAGAGAAGTGACCTGTTAATGTGGATTTTCACGATTTCAACATTCACCCCTGGGAAATGTGTTGCGTTACTTCAGCGGGAGTTGGAGCTCGTTCAACCAGTGAGTTATTTTTGTGACTTTGGAAGCGAAACGTTATCTTTGATATCTTTGTTTACAGCAAACTGGGTGCCTTCTCATAAAACATGCTGACTGACGGTATTAATGTTCCTGTTAAGGCACGTTCTGGTTTGGTCATGTTGGGAACATTTCCCCCTCAGCCAACAGCAGCTCCTGAGGAAAAACGACAATATAGGTCGACTTGTGCAAGCGACTTACTGTGACACAAACTTACGTTTCTTGTTGAGTGGCGCCCTCTAGTGGCTGTTGAGATTAAATTGCAGCAAAGGAGGAGGTCAGGGGAAGTTGGATAAAGGACAACAAAATATGTACAGGGCTACTTTTCTTAAACCGAAAGGCAATGGTAAGTTATATTAAATTTCGAACAACTTTCCGCTGTTGGCCTGACCAGTTGTTGTGGCCGTTTAAACACTTTGCATTGTGGGACACAGTCACACTTGTCCATCCTCAAGCCCTCAAAAACAGGGATTTCGAAACCAAATGACAGATTTCTTATGTCCAATAATTCGAATTTTACTTTTAATTCTCAGAAAACGATGCAGACTGATCCACTAAAGTAATATTCATCACTTTTCACCCGGAGAGGGCGATGAAAAACGTGAGTCTCCAGGGAAAACTGAGAGAGTTGGCAAGTATGAACACAGTCTCATGTTCTGAAGACAAACACGTTTTTTTTTTTTTTTTTTTTTTTAATTTTGAATTCTTACGACAGGTATTTTAAGGCATGTCGCAGAATTTGCTGTCATTTTCTTATGTTACAGCACACACTGCGTCTTGGCGAAATCAATACGTACCACTAGTTCAGCGGTTTCGAATAACTCCGCCGGACTGATCCTCTCTCTCGCATATCAAATAATAAATTATGAATTTTTACTCTCATTTCCCAGAAAGTTTCACATCTGTCAAGTCTATAGTATCTCTGGGCGTCGGTACTTGAGTGTTTTATCCAGTAGGCCGGGATCCAAAGCTCTCAATGAAACCTGAGGTCCCTTAAAACACCATAATGGTGTGAAATGTGGTTGATAATAGGCTCGTCTCAGCCCACCGTGGACTCAGCAAACAACTTAAAATAGTGCCTGGACTGTGGTGCTCAGTTACTTAGCGGGGTGTTCAATAACACTGAGAGGGACATGCAAATATTGGTAAGGCAATTATTGGCAGTCATGTTTGGCCCAAAGTAGCAGGTAACTCTATCCTCTCCATTATGTATGCTGTGAACTCTGGTGCAAGGAGTGCCGTTAAAGCTCTGCTTTTTACTGTTAAAAGGCTTACCTCCTGACGAAAAGAGGCTCACTTTACGCTCAGATGTCCTCCGCAGTGGAAATGCACTCGTAATGCAACAAGAGAAACAAAGCACCTCCTGCCCTCCGGACTCTTATCTCCTTAAAGCCACATTTACTCAGTGGAAACTGTTAACATGCAGGACTGAAAGAGAAAAAGAAACAACAAATAGGAAGGAAACTTTATCTGAAACTTAACAAAAACGGTCCTGAATGTTTTCCTCCACTTTCTTTTTATGAAACAGAACGTCTATATTATGACATCAGCATCGACTATTATAAGGTAAAGACATTTAATCGGTTTATAATAATAAGTATCTGCATCGTCTGACAAAATAAATACACTTAAGGAATGGGAGCCGTTCGTTCTCCACTGACATGAATGTTTATTTCTCCAGAGAATATTACAAACAAGACGTCGGGGGGCTCGGACTGCTTTTTATGCGACGTTATTGAAAAAAATGAGCATAAATACAAAAAGGAATGAGATTGTCAACACTTATGTTTACCCCACTGCGCACACACACACACACACACACACACACACACACACACATCTCTTCCCCATTTAGTGGTTTGACTCTTGAAAAGCATTCCTTGTTCCATTTTCCCCCATTCTCCTCAAGAATGTAGTAACAATAATAATGCATTAAGTGGACTGAGTACTCTAAACACTCAGAGCTTCCTCTCACAGTAAGTGCAGAACCAGTTTGCCTGCTGTTGAAAGCATCTTACACAAAGTCCTACCGAGAGTGAAGAGTTCGCCCTGCTCCCCTCCACCCACCCCATCTTTTTTGTCTGTCACACACACACACACACACACACTCGGAACACTCCTCCACACTGTCTGTGACTGTGGATGATGAGCCAAAAAAAAACACCGTCAGACTCGGGGTCTCGCACTGCCCGGTGAATCAGAGGGACCTCATCATGTGATATCGTGTTTTTTTTTTCTTGTCCTCTGCAGAAAACAAAAAGTCCCATCTGAGTTTGAGCTGCACACATCGTGCTCCTGTCTGCTGGAGCCATCAGCATGGTGCAGCTCTGAGCAGGGGGTTAAATCCCCCATAAGAACACCAAAAGGTCACCAAATGCTGTTGTTTATCAGCCATCCTAAAATTGAAGCGCTGAGCGGGTATCCTGTGGATTGATTTTTCAGCCCCTTCGTGCCTGCAGCATCGTAAACACACCGTGCTGATGACTCCGCAAACGTGTGTTTTCTAATTTTATTCCTAATGCTGTCACTTGAAATTGCATTGCTCAAGCTTCATACTAAATATGGCGAATGCTGCTTCATAAGAGGAAACAAACGAGCCAGAGACTGAAGTTGTTTGTTCAGAGTCCATAAAGTCCTGTAAGATGATATTTGTTATCTTGTGCAAACAAGTTATTATCTTGTGCAAACATCGTAAAATGACTCTCCGGATAAATAAATGAATGCTGCCAATGTTTCAAATGTAATTGAGAAATCAACAAACTCTCAAAAGCTATAAATTCAACTTTACACCCTCATGGTCGAAGCACAGTCCTGTAATACTGTCACGAGATATTCACACAGGATAATTAACTTGTGCTCAAAATAAAAACCTTTTGGGAATAAATTTAAAACTAAATAAATACAATTTTAACTGATATTTACAGTAAATATATACTTTTTTCTCTGTCTTTTTTCATAATACACCCATAAAATACAGAAAAATCATCTTTTAAAATAACTGTAAAAGTACGGTCAAAGTCTGTAACTTTAAAGTGAAAGAATCCACCATTTTATAACGCAACTGTACAACTTCTGAACTGTTTTGAGTAAAATATTTAGTTGCACAATCACAATCACAGTAAAAACGGAATGTTTACTATAAAAACGTGGTCATCTGCGTAAAAACACACATTGTTAACATCGTCTTAACACAGACCGCAGATATTGTAGCCAAGGACGGCCCACATTTACAGTTTTTACATTTTACAGCCCTTCTTTTGTTTTTTACAGTGTAGTCTTACAAACCAACTACAGAGAAACACCAGAGCTAAACATGACGGCCATGTTGAATGTGTTAACGTGACTCGGACAATTAACAGAGTTGTTTATTTATTCATTTATTGGACTAAAAAGCTAAGAGAGCTTGCTGGACGTAGCGAACCAGCCCCCTACTGCGCCTTCATGTGTTTAGGAGGAGTGGCTTTGGAGAAGTGCCTCGAGTGAGAAGGGCGGGACTTTCCTGTCTATAATAATTTTAAATATTTAGCTCGCTATTCCTTGTTAGCCAAATCTTCACAACTGCGTCTCGAATTGACGTCACCTACCGACAATAATGAGACTTCACACGGCTCCCTTTTGTCACACTTCCCGTTTCAGATAATAAGGTTTGCGGTAACTGTAGCTACTCCAGCTGCTCAGGTAAATTGGATTTACACCCCCCCAAAAAAGAAAGTTCATGATTAAACATCATCGAAAATCACCGTAACAGCAGCTGTGCTCTCCGGCCTGTCGGTGTTAGCATTAACATTCGGGTGGCTAGCTGAAACTGGGAGAGCTGCCAGACAACAACTCAGTAGCATTCAGTGTTTTGTTTATTTTTCTTTTTTTTGTGACTCGTGTGACTTTTTTGTTGATAACAAATGAGACGTGATGGGAAAATATGCTCGCAAAAAAGCACACCACACATTATTTTTTCGGCTGTTTTCAAGTCCCAGACGAGCGGCTCAGCAGCGCGAGCAGAGACGACGAGCGCAGTCTTTAAAGTTGGAGCCATTAAAGAGCACTAAATCAAGTTGCCAGTTGTCTCAGCAAAGGACTGTATGATTTGGCATTATCTTTGCAATTACAAGGAAGGGAGTAGGATCTGCGTAAGATCTCTCAGTCTATGCCCTTTACACACACACACACACACACACACACACACACACACA
This sequence comes from Diplodus puntazzo, assembly GCA_963678695.2. Lineage (NCBI taxonomy): Eukaryota > Metazoa > Chordata > Actinopteri > Spariformes > Sparidae > Diplodus > Diplodus puntazzo. Next base: position 5,122,582 of record OZ023163.1, on the reverse strand, counting down.
GAAAGGCAAAGAGAGTGAAAAAGCCAGAGCACTCCAAGCACAGAAAATATACCTAAAGGATATCCTCTGTCTTTGATTTCATAGCTCTGCACAGCCTAAGTCCTCAATTAACTTAAATACCAACCGTGATATAAAAAAGCGGGTGGGGGTGATGGTGGTGGGGTGTGTGTCAGGGTGGGTGGGGGCATTCTGTGTTCATTTAAGTTGAGTTATGTCCGTTAATGATTGTTGTTTTTGCCCCAAAGTGCCGTTTCCTTCTGCTGCAGATGTCATATTCTATTAAAGGACGTGCATCGTGAATGTAAAGAACAACAGATTTCACAAATAGCCCAGGACGACAACAACAACAACAGAAATGCAAAGCACGACGACCTGCGAGTGAAATTTCCATTCGTCCCCCCGGTCAATGACCTATACGTGTAATTATGGGACCAGTTCAAGCAGCTTCAAATATCCCCTGAAGAATGTCCTGAACCATCACTTCATCGCCTCAGAACTGATGTTTTTCCCTTTAAAGGCATTACAGTTTGCTGTTTCTTCATATGTCACAAAGATTCAGAATCTGTGACCTGAAACAGCCTGAGGGGAGCGACTTCACAGGCAGTTTCCTCGGGGACTAATGTGTTTTCAGAGCGGCGACCATCTTTTTCGCTGTTTAATGAGCTCAGTCATAAATAAATGCATGGCCTTAATTAGCCTGCGTGTGGCGGGGGCACTGGAATTAGTGTGGAGCTGCGGAGATGGAGGCTCCATGCCTGCCCGACTTCTTCTGGAGATGGTGATCCGGGCGTGGGGAGGTGGCCTTTGAGCAGATGCTCTCGCTCTCTGCTGGTGGAGGCTTCTCATGATTCCCTCCTTTCATCTAAATCTATTAAGCTGCTTCTCACCGAGCTCTCCTTGGCCCGTGGAGGGGCTTATATCGGACAGTGGGCCGAACCCGGGCCAAACGCTAATCTGTTTTTTTAAGATCATCAGATCAGAATGATGAAACTAAGCTTGAGTTCAGAGAAAACACGTGTTCGTAATGCATTTTTTGTTGTAGCAGTCGCAGTGAAAGCAGAGTTGACCATTCAGTTTATTAGCTAACCAACCGTCTGTTAAATATATTTATTGTCCATTTCTGCCCATTTTATTGTTTGATGCAAAGCTGTAGATTGTAATTGACATTTCAGGTATATAAACTGATTATAAATATCAAAAGGGCTTGTAATATAAACATTTACAAGCCCTTTTGAGACACTTGTTAACAGTTTATAAACTGCTTATGAACATAAATATCAGCCTTATAAATTTCTTAAATATGTTTAAATAAAGCACTGCTGTTGCTTTAGATCCAGTAGCTGCAAAAAGTTTATTATGTATTAATCTTAATGATGCGACACACTGGCTAAAGTTGGTAAGTTAAAGGTTTAACAATGACTTCATAGGTAAGTTAGTTAAACTCAATACATGTAAATAAATAGTCGTAATCATAAGACGTCAAACAAAAATATGACAACAACCCAAAATATAGACCTTTATTGACACCTACCTCCTGAATGTTTTACTTTCCATTAATAATGCCACAGTCAGATTCAAGCTAACATCGGCACACTGTTAGCTTTCATTTTGTTATTGTGGTCATGTAATCGTGTTATTTATGCACAAGCAAATTAAGTGCACCACACTACAGAGCCTGTGTGTCATTAATATTACATTTATGCTGTAATTTTCTTAACAATCCTATCACTCAATGCAACACAACAATGGCAGGATGAAATATTCTTTAAAGGTTCTTTAACTAACAAAGAGGGGCCGTTTTAATAATATGTTGTTAGCTAAACTTTGTTGGACATGGCAATCTGCAACATCCAGATCACCACCGTATGTGGTGATCACAGTATGTCCAGATGTTGGTGGTCGGCTAGACACACCTGGTGTTATTGTTCTTAGCTACAGGCTAGCTTGACCTGAGTTGATGTTAGCTTCCTGGCTGAAAATGGTAAGTAATGCCTAGATATGCCAAGACTACCTTATGGACAAACAGCAACCTTCTTGAAATGACAAGTTTAAACTTAAACGTGCAGTATGTAGTGTGCCTATAGTTAGCATGCTAATCAGCGAACGGCGGGCTTGAGTCAATTTAACAAGCTAACAGTAGCTACAGTCATGGATGTATAAATAGAACATAGTTAGCAGTTCCTCTGCTGATATGCTGCCCTGATTTGTTTGGAGTATGAATTCAAGGTGACCAATTCTTAGGTATTGCACCTTTACCTAAACATCGGAACATTTATAATCCTAGCTACAAGCTAATGGCTAGAAATAATAACAATGCTAATATGCCAGCCACTGAGGGATAAACTTAGCAACTTGAAGGGTTAAAAAAAATATCTACTGGAGGGTAAGGGGCTTAATGCATACAGATTCTCGACTATATGCCTCAAATAATTCATTTAATTCACCTCAGTGTCAAAACAACACACACATGTTCAGGTATGTCAGCATACTCAAAGTGATTCACAAGCTGCCTTCTACAAACTCCACAAATACATTATTGATTGATTTGACTGACTAAAGGTCCAGGAGTGAGATGAGTACCTGACCGGCAGCAGACGAGGTGTGCAGCTGCAGTGAGAGAGACGGGAGCATTTTACAGAGAGCAGGTGGCGACAGAAACATTACTGAAGTGGGCGAATGCCTGTCGGGGACGTGGTGACTAACTGTGCTCTCATATTGCATTCTAAGTTACAGCGCAACCAAGAGAAGGCCGGGGGCTCCTTCACTCCGGCACTGGCTATAACCTGAGCATGAACACACACACACGCACACTGATGACTAACCGGCCTCGCTCTGATGAAAGCAGAGAGGGGCCTATCATCTCTCTTGACCACTGCGTCCGTTATCCATGTAAACAGCTCGAGCGGCGGTCCGCTTTGCCATCTCACCACACATCAACATTTGTCCGAAACAATTTGCGGAGAGTGGCCCCCGGATCAGGATTGTAAAAATACATTAGGAGCGGACATTAGTAATATTGCCGGGGCCATATGTGTGGCAGACCACTGAGGTCACCTGACACTGAAGGTCACCTTTTTTTTTCAGTACAAATTATTAAGTGCTTCCCTTCTAATCAGATGAGACGTCCCACATACTGCCCATGCACACAGCAACCAGTTTATTTATAGGCTCCAAACTGAAATGACCAGTTGGTTTAATTTAATAGTGAGCAATAGGATTATACATGGAAACAAATTACCTAAGTGGGGGTACACGCTACCAAAATCTTTTAACAATGATGGAAACCACGGACATGATGTCTCCCAGTATTATTTCATTATTGGGTTTAGCCTCTGCATCTGTCAGCTAGGCCTGGCTTCTGGATGGGCCCAGCTTGCGTCCAGACTGAGGCACAGCTGCGAGCGGCTCACACACAGACCCAACGCCCCAGCCGTCCCACACTCCGGGGTCACGGAGGGGAAGGGCAACATCCTATCCCACCACCACCACCACCACCACCGGCAGCAGCAGCCACACACGCAGGCCTGTCACCCAATTACAATCCAATTTCAGAGCCCGCCATGGTCAAAAGAAAACAAGTCAGACGTGAAGGTTTTCGCGTGTTCTCTCGCCCCGACGACTGTCCGAGCGACAACGACTTTATCCGCGCATCACGACAAGCGTTATGGCGAGCAGAGCCTCTCCTCTGACGTAGACGTTATTTAATCTGATCGAGTATAACACGAGTGTGTACGAGCAGAAAAGCTTAAAGATGTCCTGGTGAAGCATTTCTCCGCTAAAGATTTTTTATAATATCAAGGAATGCAATTAGACTTCAGCTTTAATATCTCAGAGGCTGTCTCATTCTCAAACTACTCTGCTATGCTTGCCAACTGCAATCAGAAATAACTCTGTCCCTTCAACTTAATGAAAAACAAGTACTTGGCTATAAACTTGTAGTCATCCTCTATCCAATCACATTGTCTTGAGTAATTAAAATGATTAGCTTAATTAGCTTAATTAACTAAATTTGACTACAGGACATGGCCATATGGTGAAGAAAAACAAAGATGGGAGCTAATTAAAGTTAAAATAATGCAGGTTTTAATTAACTCAACCCTTAGGCATCAACATTTTCAAATTTATCCAAGCTGATAATTAAAAAGTCCTCTTGCCCAAGCAACATTTCTTCTCTGAGCTAATTAAATCTGGAAATAAATTAGCAACATGACGCTCCAAATATTAATTCCTGCTAGAAGATGACTTCACTTTCTAATGAAATTAATTAGCTGCACTGGACCCTCAATCAGATGCCAGGCGCTGTCCGTGAGCATAGACCTCATGTAATCTAGCGCCTGGGCTAAAGGCCCGGGGGCAGAAATTTACAATTGTAATGAACACTCTTTAACTGTGTGTCTCTCTTAATATACCAAATGAACATGTAGATCTATTTACGCCGAGGGCTTCCTCATTTATAAAGGAGCGGTAAGACCAGCTAGTTAAAACTTTCTCTTTTCAGAAAGAATGTGTAGTGCGAGAGAGCACATAACCACATAGCTGCCAAAAGCAATGCCAAGACCAGCTTCAGCAGCCTGTAAGGTTCCACAGGCTGTGCCTGTGTGTGTGCCAGCCTATTACAGAAGACCCTCATGAATTCACCCCCCTACACTCACTTGGCAGCTTAAGGGGATGACACTGTGGACGGGGAGGATGCAGTAAAATGTATCTGTCTGCATTTTCCAGTCTGTACTGTTCCTGCTGCCTGTGCCTGTGCTTTACTGTATATACTGGGGCAGTGTTGTAAAACAAACTTCATTATGGACCATTATGGCTCTGTTTAAACAGATGTCTGCAGCGCGAGCCGCCTTAAAACGTCAGGAAGAGGCTTTTATTCTCGCGAATGTACGCTGGAACTTCAGACTGAGCGTCGAGCATGAAACAGACACAGTTTACTGCATCAGAGGAATATTCAAACAGATTTTAAGATTATGATTAAGAAGATAAGATCAAGATGAAATATTAATGATCCCCAAAGGGTAAGTGCATAAAAATTAAATCATTAGAGCAAAATTCCAAAAGTTCTAGTGTGCAGCGCCGCTACAACGAGTCAGGTAAGATTCTTTTTTGATATTAATTTATATTGCAAGTTCATAATACGACACAACTACCGCAGTAAAATTACAGTTTATACCAGCTGCATTAATAACCCACTAATGATCAGATAATTGCCCAGTCAGAATAAAAATGCCTCGTGTAAACACCTCAATCAGACCTGATCCGAATGAATTTATCATTCAGATTGAGACTAGCGATTAGCGCCTCGTGATCATGTGTAATCTGATTTTTGCTCTTAGATTTAAATATACAAATAATTTCTGCACATGTTCACCTCACACGGGGAAACATGAGGAGACGTTGGCCTCACGAGTGACAGAAACACCAATCAGCACGTATCCTTGATCAATGGGGTATAACTTCTTTTTTGGAGAAAAAAAGAGTTTCAAACAAGTGAATGAAAATAGAAATGAAATTAGAATCCACCGAAACCAAAGGCAACTATCATCGCCCAGGACTTGATGTGGGTCCATCTTGAAAATTGTATCAACCAACGGAGACAATGAATGAATGAATTATTGGAGACATGTTATGCTCATTTTCAGATTCTTTTTTTTGGGGGGGGCCATTACTAGAATATGTTTACATGCTTTAACCCTCAAAAAACTCATCAGTTTTTTCATACTGTACAGTTTCAGCTCTTTAAGCCCCGCCCTCCTGAATACCCACTCTTTTCTGATTGGTCAGCCTATACACGCCTGAGTCAGCACAGCTAACATCAACAACAGAGGAAATCAACTCCTACATGCCACACTAGGCATACATTATGGAAAATGTGTGACACGGTGACATAGTGTGATGTCACAAAGTCACGTATTTAGAGGCGGGGCTACTGACGGTGCGTTTCAGGAGCAGCGTTCTCTGTGGGAGAGAGGAGGATGCAGCACGTGATCCACGGTTACTGTTCGTGATTTCCTCTCACTGATATCAGCCTCGACTCAAGTTGGAAAAACAACTTATTCTTCTTCTTCTTCTGTTTTATTTCTGGCAGATTTGCGTACGTCAAAAAAAAAAATGACGTGTTGGGGAATGTAAACACGTCTCATCAGTTCACTTTACGTACACAGTTAAATTAGAATCTCTAAACAGGATGATTTTAATCAGGCACATTTTAAATGCACACAAATAATTTATGGATATTTCTCATCACTGTGAACTCCGGCGGGTGTCTGGAGTTCATCACACGGGAGGAACTGGAACGATTCTGCGGCCTCTTGAATAAATGTCTGTTAGAAGGACAACATGCGGTAAGGAAGCTGTTCAGCACCCAACAATCAGCAGTGCTGCGTCCACTTCCTTGTTAGCACACTGCCTTATTTGCAATAATGAAGTCAGTCTCACGCTCAATGTCGCTGATCGATATGATGCACTTTCTATTATTCAGAGGCTGCTAAGCACACCAGCAGCCCGACACACACACACAAACAGAAGATGCAGCCCGTGCAGGAAGCGGCTCTCCAGAGGCTGCACCGCGTCCTCTCCCTCCCGCTCTCTCCGCTGCTTGTTACAGCCCATCGGGGGGAAGTGCCGCATGACGGGCTAACCTTCATTTTTGCTCTGGTGACAGAAGACGCCGCGGCCCTTTGTGTCGAGCGCGTTTCTCTCCAAAAAAACAGCCCGCGATGTCTTTAAAATTGAGATAATTGTGTTTACTGGGCGTATAGTTGCTTTCAGTCTGTGCAGACAACAAACTATGAAGAGGAGAGAGAGAGAGAAAAAAGCTGCTCTTTTGATTCTGTCAGTTTCTCAATAATTAATGCTCTCCTCTGGCAATTTTTGATCCAATATGTAAATAGCATCTCATCCTATTATGCAGAGCATTGATGAATATGACAAAATTCCAAGAGATGACAGTCCAGCTCGCTCGTACAGTTTCGTGGGCAAACATCACAATACACTAATGACCCGGGCCTTAATATCCTCCCATCTGAGACATTAGAGAATTTGAAATTAAAGGTACAGTTTGGCTCGCATGACAAAGTGGCCCCCTCATCTGAGTGGAATACCCACATCAGTCAGGATGCAGCCGTGATGCGCCCGAGCCGAGCTTAAAGCTAGTTATAGCTCACATCAAAGGCACGTCATGATGCCCAACAGCTACCCTTGCCATTTGGATCCCACTGAATCCGATCCTTTAGTTACATTTTTCAAGCTATCTCTCCCCCAGCCTCCACGCTTAAACACCATTAAAATGGAAAATATAGTGTTTTCTGCATCAGCCCCGGCCTTCGTTATTTCACAGAACTTGTCCTTGTTATCTTGATCGCAGTAAACAAGCGGCGCGCACTCCTCTGAATTCTCGGCTTCCAGTGCGGAGTTTGTCTGACAAAGTGGTCAAGAATGTAGACACAATTAGTGCTTCAAAGAAACGTCTAGATATCAGCGAGGTGGTGCGGTGACCTTTAAAACAAAAGGATTATAAACAGTGGGATGGTACAGATGCACTCGCTCGCTGCCATGAGGGTCCGACTCGTTTTATTTCAGGTGTTTTTTCACATGTTCTGCTTTGAGGAATAATAACTCTCAGTGCTTCTAATCAAACGGCCCGGGGCTGCGATTCTTCCCTCAGATATTAATAACGCAGAAAACACATAGAAACATCAGAGATCGGGTCAAATACATACAACATCTGACGCTGATAGTCAATGTGATGTTCAGAAGGCTTCTTTTTGCTAATTGTCCTTCATTATCCTTCTGCGAGAGAGCTCTACTTTTTTCCTTTGACGCGGATTCTCTTTAAAGGTGCAGTCTGTAGTTTTGCCGAAGACAAAGATCTCCGTTCACTGATTTTTTTCCTGCCTAAACAAACTGTCTTTGTTTCCATGATGGAATAAATTGAGTAAACAAACTGAACTTTAAGCACAACACAATTTCATTCTGTTTTGCTTTGTTTATATGTGGCGGACCCTGCCACCTTTCTAGCTTCAAACTGTTGTTCGGGGACCTTATTTTTCCTCTGAGAGCAGTTTGAAACAATGTCTGAGATTGTATTATCACCTCATTAAAGGTGAAATATCCTAACTGCTGCTAACTATCTGCTGTTAGCTGGTTAGTTCAGTTTAGCATGCAGTTAGCAGCTCTTTCCTGGGCACCTGGGAAGTGTCGTCTACTATCATGCTATCACTCTACAATGTGGCTAGGGGCTAGCTGGTTAGCATGCTAACTTCAATATACAGTGTATCACAGCAACACAATAGTTGTTTTTTCGTATTCTGTTGACAATTTTTGAACATTTGAAAGAAACATTCTTGCATATTATACCTTTAATATTGTAAATATCAAAATTCTGCATAGTGCCCCTTTAATTAATAACACCGAAACACATGGAAACGTCAACGTTTGGGTCAAATACACTCACATCTGGTTGTAATGGTTGTAATGTTCAGTGAGCTTCTTCTACAAGAGATTCCTTCTTTTTCTTTTTTTTTTAAAGTAGATTCTTTTTTTTTGAGCAGAGCATGATTGTGATTAACTCTAAAAGGTCATCTAAAATAGCTTTCAGAAAGCATGTGATGAAACCTGGTTGAAACGTTTCTAAATGATGTACTTGGAGATGAAGACACCCACACCAGGCTTTGCCCAGCAACTCCCCCCCCCAAAAAAATACACTTTATGCTTTAATAACCTCTGACAGCGTACAGAAGTCATCTCTGGACCTCCGGGCACATGTACCTGCAGAAAAAACAAGCCGTCCGCCGACAATAATACATCAAGACTCCCTTTAAATGAGTCTTAACATGTCTCCGGCTGCACCTTTCGTGACCTACCTCAGACGTGAGAGGTTAATCCATGACAGGGTTAAAAACTTATCTGGCCTTTCTGGTCACATAACATCCCAATTACTTTAACAATCTCACAGCGAATGTTGGGGGGAGAGAGGAGAGAGAGGAGGGGGAATGAAAGAGATGGGAGAGAAGAAAAATACAATAGATAAAAGTCTGTCTGAGAGTAAAAGATAAGTTCTTATCTTAATCTAATGACTCCACAGCTTTAATTTGTCAGACCTGGCTTGCCTGGAAGGGAGTTAAAAAAAGGAAAAAGGAGGGTTTCTTGTACACAGTGGTAATAAGGGACATCTCTCAAGCCTCGGTGTCTGCGAGCGGAGGAGAAAGGATCATCGGCGGAACATTCGGTGGCAACGGCGAGATGTGCTTCATTCTGTGGATGTAGTTTTTTTTTATTCCTTGCTAACAGTTGCTAATTAGCACCTTATCACCCTCCAAGTGGCTCTGTACTGTGGAGACGCCAAGCCCAGAGTATTTATAACCCAACTCCAGTGACGGAGGAGATAAACAGCTCGGCGTGGGCCAACGGCCAGATAAACATTGTGCTGCATTATTCTACACTTAATGTAAAGACGAGGAAACAATGGCCTCCAGATCAGTTCCATATGAACCCGCTGCTCCACAGTGCAACATATGTGCACGTAAGCTGCAGCCTGGGTTCAATTAATTACACTTAAAATTAGCTATAGAGCGTTCACACCTTTGTAATATGTCTCAAAAGATGCTTTTTTTTCCAGATGCATGTTAGCACCTTGCTAATGCTACGTTTGTGCTCATCTACCGCACGGATGAATCCCCTCGGAATCAAACCGTCAGAACCTGGCAACGCTTGTGACATGCTTTGCTAACGGAGCTACACAGAAACCAGACGGAAATGACACGAGGAGGGAGAAGAAAGAAGAGAAAGAAAAAAAAAACAAAAAACATGCCTCTCGAGCTGCAATTTTCTTTGATGAGACAAAGAAAGTGGAATGTGAGCGTTGTGTGAGAGCAAATCTCAATAGATTAATTTGAAGTGTTCACTGAATTGTGATTCCTTTTAATTAATGATAGAATTAACTGCTTTGTTAATGCGTTCCTGGAGGAAATGAGCTGCTGGCAAATTCGGCAGCGAACAAAAGGAGGACACATCTCTCTTGACATTTATACAAGTCTAACTTTGCCAGTGTCAGGGTGCAACAGCTCATGTTGGGTGAAATTTATCTTGAAGGAATGTTTTCCTGCTCTGTTAGGAGACAATGATTCGACTGTGTGGGAAATCAATAAAGGCAGTGCTGCTAAAACTAGCAGAGAAATGGTGTTTTTTGATGGTGGCTGAAGGTGAAACATGCTACAGGGCTGCTGATAACATTTTTAAACGTGCATGTTGGTGGTTGAAAACGATCCGCTGCAGACTGTTGTGATCGAAGCAATCTCCAATTCAGGCAACAATTAAAACCAATTTAAATGAGTGTTGGTCACCATTTATATTGGTAATAATGACATTGTACAGCAGCACACACAAAGAAAAAGCATAAGCAGTCAGATGGAGGTGCAAAATGTATCATCTAGAGAAGAATTTTAGTGGAAATCATTTAGAAAACAAATTCAATTATCAACAGAATATGAAGAAATACAATTATTTAAGTATTATGTTACAGAGATATGTACTGAAGTTAGCACGCTAACCATCTAGCCGCAACCCTTCCTGTTTCTTAGTATCGCTTTGTACGTTTTACAAACTCTCTTAGGTTTTACAGAGTCACTGTTAAATTGAATAAACTATCAAGAGAGAAAAACAATCTACAATCCAAATAATTAAACCGCAGAAACAAAATAAATCTCACAAGTAAAGCCTGAGACCTGGCTTTAGCTGATGTAAATCACCTCTGTACTCTTATCCATGTTGTCAAATTCTGTCAGTGTCCAAGGCTTCGATACGCTCGGTCCCACTCTGGCCACGTTCTCCAGGATGATGCTTCCACTGCCCACAGTATCCACAAGTTTCCTGTAGAGGTCACTGGGCAAAAGATTTCGGGTGACACTTCTGGTGCTCGGCAGAACTAGCGTTAGCAACAAAGCATCGTGATAATTGACGCGCCAGTCACGCTCGCTGCCAAGGACGAAGATTAACGTCCTGTTGTCAAGCAAAATGTAGGTACGGGTTACGATGGGCCAGAAATCGCACCCGTATTTCATGCAAGGTATCATGGGGGTTGGGAAGAAGGTGGATGAACACCAACACTACGCTTTAATTTTGGGAGACTCGAGTCAGCTAAGGGCCACTAGCTGCATGGCTAACTGAGCTAACGTTAACTAGCAGCTACATCCAAAGAGCAGCAGTTAGCGGTTACTCTGTTGACATGCTGCGCTCTGTTTATGTGGAGTGACCTGAGAAAAGTGGCCGACAAAATGTTGCCTAATGAAGTTTACATACCAAATTGTATGCGATTGTTTTTTCATTGCCGTAAAGAATTAAAAGCAACATTTTAGATGAGCTATAATAGTCGTGATAACCTGGTTTACATGGAGTACTTATACATTAATGTGGCTTTAATTGCACCACAAATAAAATCAAAAACAAATGTGGGCATTGATTAGTTTATAAAAATGTGGCTCAAATGGAAATTTCTGCTTTTGCCTCTGTATTTATTCTCCTTTGTGTCAGTTAAACTATTCATTTACTTTCCTTTTTAATTTCCCTTTTTTATTTATGGATGTATTATTTTTTCTGCAGGCTATTCATTCATGTGTTATGAAATTATCTTACAAATGAAATGTAAAAATGCACAGTTCATGAGAGAAACAGGCCGTGTGATGTATTCCAGCGTCACTCTGAATTATTTACATGTTGTCATTTCCTCATATATTTTTTTTTTTTAAAAGCCGACAGTTCTAATCCGACGTAACTGTTGCCTTGTTTACGACCAGTGTTTCCGGCCCCGTTGGTTACTTAAACTGGTCGCCACGTCATTATCTGAAAAGGAGTGAGAGCCACGAGTGAAGCCTGAGTTTTTCTAATACACCAGAATTATCCTCCATTCTTCTCCCCATTGACTTCCATTTGAAACGACGCAGGCAATTTGAAAATTGCTGCTTGGAAATGGAACTTTTCCTTCGCACAAACACATGTGGTGTTCTGCAGCTGTGCGAAGAGGGATGGATGTCACACTGAAAGCCTGTTAAGTCTCTCCCATCTCCAAAACTTCACTGTTCTCTTAGCTAAACACCGCCTCCGCAGAAAAAATGTCCCCGGCTTCCTCCCCGCGTGACGATGACATCTGACAGCCTTGACGTGCTGATAGGTCGTAAGGGGAGAAAAAATAAATCATGATTACAAGGTAAAACTTAATACTGCGATGACCTTTGAGGGAAGATGAGTGTCTACACTTACAAAGGTAAGGATTGCGGATGGCTGTTTCCAAGCGTCAGAGCTGCTCGCGAAGAGAAAGACGAAGAAAGCGGCGCATATGTCAAGTTTCACTTAAAGCTGAGGCATGGCGAGGTCATGAAACCTGACAGCAAAGCGCTTTGTACGCTTCACTTATAGAAGACGTGACAAAAGCCTCCGAAAGCAGCGTCGAGGTGCGTCTGGAGTGGATGCTAATGTTTCAGAACATTTTCTTTTCTGACAGCGTACTTTGTGATGATTTTTGTGTTGGAGACAGAAAATCAGTAACGCTGATATTGGAAGTGGAATTGAGCGAGTGTTAAAAGGCTAGCGTCCCTGCAGCGGCTTTTAACACGTACTAAATTACCGTGCGTCCAAACTCTGTATAGTTCCATCAAAAAGCAAGAGAGAGAGAGAGGAAAGAAGAAAGCTGTGGGTGAGAAGTGAACACGGCGCGGCATCTTTTCATCCTGTCATTCTGGGCATTTAATGAACTGTTTGGAATGTGTCTCTCTGGAGACTTTCAGATACACGTCAGTGTTGCAGAGTGTTTATTCAGTGGGAGCAATATGATAATCCATGTCCAGATTTAAACAAAAAGGGCTCATTTGAATCACCTCAAGTGATAATCCATCGTTTTACATCGTATTTAATGTATTTTTCTTATTGAATATCATGAAAAGCCCTTTATGAATACAATGAATTATTATTAATAATATTATTTATTGTCTGTTCAGTCTAGCATCATTTCATAACTGCCGCTCTATAGTTTTCATAGTTAGAGGCGGAGTCTGCCCTTGCTACTCTGGATTCACAGTAAACAATACAAAATATAATCCAGCGTTACTTTAACTCATTTCTTTCTTTCTTGGCTATTTTTTCCAATTTGTTGGTTAGTCGCTGACCCCTAAATTCCCCCAGATCTGTGTTCTATCCATCTCCACTCCGCCACGGTATTCAGAACATAAAATCTATAGAAAGAGACAAATCCAAGCACTTTTCCTTTTGTTTATCACGCATATGTATAAGCGCATTCTCTCCTGATTTTGTAATTATTGCGCAAACTCCGGCTGTGCAGTAGTTGTTACAGAGCAGTTCAGCAACGTGCCTGCAAGCAGTGGAATTCAGGGGTTAGCCTGTAATATGTCAGACATTTGTGAAACATTCATCAGTTTCCCTGACTGAAAGGTGACGCCTTCAAATTACCTACAATCTTATATTAAAGGTTCAGTATGTAAGAATTTTGCTCATGTGCTAGCGGTGTAAACACAAACACTTCCCTGGTGCTCTGAGCTCCCAGCCCAGACAGCTAGCGGCAGCGCTAACCGAGCTAACAGAGGTAGTTAGCGGTTACTCTGGTGTTTTGTTGCCCCAAATTTATTGTGAGTGTGAATGAAACAAGTGGCCGTCATCTTACACGTTAGCAGCAGCTTTAACAACAGGTGTAATCACTGTGTGGAATGCGAACAGTGACGCCGGTGTTTATTCACATCACCGGCTGTGATATGATAACACGTGTTCAAATTAAAAAGGCTTCCAACTTTAAACGGGATCTGAGAGGAGGAAAAAAAAAACCCCCACCCCTGGCTCCTCTGGGGAGCGTTTCAAGATGGTTCACCTATCAGAGCTGAGAGGAGCACATGTTCCGCGCAAATGTCACCTTGTGTGAGGAGTGCTACCCCCACCGACCCTCCCAAAAACAAACAACAGCTGCATATTCTATTCAAGAGCAGGGCAGCGGGGCATCCACACGAGCATAATATCAGCGAGCGGGCCCCCGCTCCCTGCACGGGCCTGTCGAGCATGATGTACGTAGCGGACCGGTATCTCCCCCACCAGAGGCTCAGATTGTTTTGATATTTTTATTAACATGTCCTCAATCATAAATCACCCCGGGGGGAAGTGAGGCCGATCCCTCCTCTCAGCGCGGCATCAGATTACAGGTGGAAGACAAAGTTATCGGACACCTTGCCACGTGTCTTGCGTTTAAGCTACACTTTCTTCCTGTGTTTTTTTTCTCCGCGTGTCGGGACTTAAACTCGGTTTACATTCAAAACATTAGAACGGAGCGGAATACGATATACATACCATTATGCAAAATGGCGCGTTTCCCATGTAGAGGCTGTAGGACTCAGCGGCAGCCCTTCTATCCTTCATCTGTTTTTATCAAAGCTGGAGACAAAAGCAAGTCGGACAGGCAGCAAGCACTTCTTGCAATGTCAGGATTTGATGTCATATCGCTTTAAATAACCCTCGGAGGGACATCATTTCGGTTATTGTGCGTCTTGTGATGTTATCTGCTCAAAAAGGGGGATGTATTAATGCATTGTTTAAGCACAATACTGCTCCCATTTGCATCACAATAGGACTCCACGCTCCTCTTCTTTTTTTTTTTTGTTTGACTTCTCAGCAAGCCAACCGCTCAGTGCTCGCCCACCGCCGCTGACGACACGACCCGGGCCAGGCAGCAGCAGCAGCCGAGCCGTTCTGCAGCCACACACACATTTTCATGTCATCCCCAAGTTGCCAGTGTGCGCAAAACTGTCAGACTCCCTTAAAGGCTCTGGATGCTATGTGTAATTCCTTTAACACGCGGCCACGCAGATATCCTTATCATTGTTGTAATGGCCGTGCTCATGCCACCCTGCATCCCGCGAGCTCGCGCGAGGCAGCTGGTAATTCGTTTAATTTATGCAAGTCGACCCCGCAGTGGATCAGAGAGCGCGTTGTGTCGCGTCGGCCGGACACTCAGCAGCCTTCGTCCTTCAGAGGTGATCTCAGGGTCGTATGTGATTCTATCACAGGGCGGGAAAAACATCATTCATGACTTCCTATCTGCAGCCAGGGGCTCAACAAATGCGGGGAGGGGGGAGAAGCGTCTTGATAAAAACTGTGGCGTACAGAATTGATGAATATTTCCCACTCCGTCTCGATTACACTATTTTTTTCCGCCATCGTCAGAACAGAGATTGGCTTTGTTTGTTCCGTACGTAAACACCATCTGCATTTTGTTTAATCCTCCTCAACAGGTAGCCGACTTTAAAGCGGATCCCCCGTCAGTCACGACCCGGGACATTTGGCACTCTGACACGCTGATTCAAATATGTGTGTGTGGGTGCTTAAAAGCAAAAAAAAAAAAAAAGTCTTGCTCACATGTGGTCCGAAGCGCCAGGAGCGTGTTCAACTGGATCTCGGTCAGAGCCGAGCGGGAGGTTTATCTCTCCTGATGGATCTGGCCACTCATTATGAGGTGGACTCGTCTAATGAGCTCTGATCTCACAAAGGCATTGGCTGCGGTTCAATCTCATTTGAGTGTGAAGCATTAATAAGTTGAGTTGTGTGAGCGCCAGCGGTACAAAGTTTACTTGTTATACACTTTATACATAGAAACAAAATCAACGCCATGATGTTGGTAAAGCGTTGATCTGCTGAATCCAGTGATTGTTATAAAAAATTAGGTGTTTTAAAGGCAATCTCATCGCTTCACATGCCATTAAAGGCTGCTGTCGGTAAATGTAAGTTAAAGGTCAACTGATAATCACTTTGAGTTATACTCCTTTTTTGATTTTCATAAAGTCAAACCCTGTTTTAGACAATTTATTGTCCGTTCAGCTGATCATCATTTAGTATTTATACCTCTCTAAAGAGCCGTTTTCATCATTAGTGGTGGGGTCCGCCATTCCCAAAGCTGGATCCACAAGAAAAACGATGCAGCATGTTATCCAGCGTTCATCCAACAACATGCTGAATGTGTATGAAATCAATGTTAAGGCAAAGTTAGCATCTTGCTACAGCTAATATGTTCATGGTCAATAAACCTGTTTCAGAATTTTGGTTGGAAACATTCAAGACAGATTGTGGAGGAATGACAATTTAGACGTTATGATGTTAATATATTGTGTCGCAACGTTTAGCATGCTAGCAAGCTAGCCCTGACCTGCCCAGGCTCAAAGCTCCTGCGCTAGCATTGTAAATACCAACACATTTCCCCGGTGCTCTGAGCTGCCAGCCCGGCCCGTTAGCTGCATGGCTAACTGAGCTTACTAGCTAATGGCAGTTACAGCTGGCAGTAGTTAGCGGTTTCACTCTGGTGATGTGCTGCCTCCAGTTTGTTGGGAGTAAGAATTAAACAAACGGCCGATTCTTACATATTTCACCTTTAACAACGGGTTTAATCACTATGTGTTTAAACTACCCATTCATATTAAAAAGCTTTAAATGTGTGCAGCTAACTGAGCTAACGGCAGCTACAGTAGTTACTCTCGCGTTGTGCTGCACCGTATCTGTGTCCAATTCCTGCGCATTGCACCTTTAACACTGGTTCAGATCACCGTGTGTAATGTGAGCGGTGTTGTTTGTACGTCTGTAAGTTTGACTCTGCGTTTCTTCTCAACCTTATGGAGCGTTTTAGTGTTTTATAGCTCATTGTTTTGGTTAATGACACCCAACTAAACGGTTTTGGGGGCTCAGCTTTATTGCTCTCACTAACCTCGTTTCCAAGAAAAGCAGGCAGTTATTTTCAGCAGAAAACAGAACAAGTCTGATAAAGTGTGGTAAACCTGCCCCGGCACCACACAGCAGAACTGTAGCGTTTGGTAAAGAGCTGGTGAGTTTAGATTTAATGAACTTAGATCTGTCAGATGGACACACACACACACACACACACACACACACACACACACACACACACACACACACGAGGTGAATGCTAATGCTGCTCTGTTTGTATGCACGATGAGTAAACAGGCGGCCGTTTGTCGAACATGTTCGCTGTGACAACTATATAAAGATGATTATATGGCGAGGTTTCGTTTACAAGAGGCCCAAAAAACAATTAATCAATAATTAGATTGCCCTGGATTAATTTTCTGTTAATTGACGAAACGATAAACTGACTTAATGGTTTCAGCTCTAATCTGTTCTCACGGCCGCGCAGCGTTGCCGTCTATTGTCTGCCTGCCGCGCCGTCATATGATCTGCTTGTTTGACCCGGTGATGAACAGCGACAACAATGAATCAGAACATAATGTGATAATGTGTTGATGGCGGTGGCATGTTCATATTATGGGCAGCTGTAGCTCAGGTGGGAGGTCATTAATCACGGGGGGAAGCGGCGGGCCCCGATCCCCGGCTCCTCTCGTCCACATTTCAAAGTGTCCTTGAGCAACACGCTGCACTCTTCCATCGGAAAAAAACGTGCGTATGGGCGGAAAATGCTTTGCACACAAGCGGCGAGAACGAGAAGAACAATACATGTGACACCTGCAGACGGAAAGCTGTTGCCGTCAGACAGGAAGTTTGAGGACACGATGTTGACCGGGATTCAGAGAGGCATTTCGTCTAGCGGGATCGTCGAGTAACCTTTCAGCGTGCCATTTGCAGCGATGCCCTGTCGGTGGGTGTAGATGTAAGAGGGCCCACTGGAGGGGTGCCCTCCCCACGTGCCCACCTGCCTCTCTTACCGCAGTCTGCCGTACCATGTGGAGCCCCAGATGTAGCCGGCAGAATAATCCACACTCATACACTCATGAAAGTGTCCATCTGGCCCCGCGCGCACACATTAAGCCCCTGGAACCACACAGGCATGGGGACACTGGGAAGCCTCTGCGGTCCTGTTGTTGTGGCATTTAGCAGATAGAGGCTGGAGTGAGATACT
Organism: Diplodus puntazzo; assembly: GCA_963678695.2. NCBI lineage: Eukaryota > Metazoa > Chordata > Actinopteri > Spariformes > Sparidae > Diplodus > Diplodus puntazzo. Next base: position 5,104,677 of record OZ023163.1, on the reverse strand, counting down.
GCTCCACTTCTTCTTCTTCTGAATCTCTTCTGTCCATAGAAAAAGGCCCCCGAGCCGAGGTAGGTGCACGGCTGAGAGTCACTTGGCTGTGACCGAGCGGTGAAACGGAGGAGGACTGGGCAGGATAAGCTTTGCGGAGCTCGCCGGTAGCCGAGCAGAGCCGAGCCGAGCGAGGAGGATCTTTTTACGTTAGCGGCGCCTCGGGCTCATGCAGATAACGGCGGAGCTCCTGCCTGGCAGGAGAGGCGCCCACATTACCACCCTGCATCACAGCTGGCAGTGTTTATCCAATCAGAATAAAAGAGTTCTTTTTTTAATTCAGGGTTCTCCTCGCAAATCTGAAAAAACATCTGACTAGCAGATAGTCCTGACAATGACTCAATACACATGAGATAGAGGCCAGCCTCACGTTTTATTTGTTTTTCAGCGACACAGTAATTGTTCAACAAAAGCATTCATTTGTTCAATATAATCATTTCATATACAAGTGAGTTTCCTATAGATTACATTCAAAGAGCAGACATTTACTTACAGAACATCATGAACACGATGGATTAAAGGGGAACTCCTGTAAACGGTTGTTTCCTGTCACCAGCGTCACGTTTTCAGAAAACAAACCCAGATTATGTCATCGGGGTGATCAGGTGATGTCATCGGCATTATCTCGGCTATTGTATTGCAGACGACCGATTAATAACAGAAAGCTCTGCGGCACGAACTCAGTGACACGAGCAAGAGTCTAACAAAAAAAAGGTGCTGTGACGGGTTGCATCATGGGAAATGTAGTTTTTAGAGCTTTGACCCAGACTAAAAGGAAAACATGACATCTTGAGTAAGTGAGACACTAAATTGCTGGTCAGGATAAGAACTAGGATTGTGCGTTTGTGGGTCTTGCATGATTGCACATAGAAGGAACTTGGTTAATAACATACAACACAACACAACACAACACAACACAAGCGAAGAGCTCTGAGCTGTTCATGTCATAATGGAAGAATTTCCCTTGACCACGTCTGAACGATACTGCTTTTCTATTTTGATCACTCTCGACTAATTCCATGTAAAAAGGACAAAAACCAACCAAGTGATGATACTGAGAAGTTTTGTCAGACTGACGCACGACAGACTGACACACTGTGTTTGCGTTTGGTCTCTCAGAATAGAAGAGAATACGTCTTTATCGTCCGCCAGAGTGGAAAATTGTCTTTGGCTCGCAGAAGTATAAAAGCAGCATGAGACAGGGTAACTTAAAAAAACAAGTGAAAACAAATGTGGCAACACAGCACACAAGTAAAACTATATATATATACATATATATAAAACAACTCAGAATACTTTGGAGCAAGATTTCTTTGCTTTGAAACACTGATTGCGTTCAGAGTCCGCTCTGTCAGGATGTTTCAGGCTTTATCTCTCGTCCTGACGGGATGCAGCCTGATTATTTCGCTGGCAATGAAAAACCTATAAAACTAATTTATTCCCAAAGCTGCAGTTCAGACGACCGAATCCTGAAGCCGAGCTGAATGTAAACACAACCTCAATCAGGGGTTTTGTGATCAGTTTATAAGACTAAAAAACTGTTAGGTAACATCAAGCTGTTGGACAGTACGGTTGTATATTTAGAGAAGCTCAGGACCGTTCGCGATATCTGACACTTTCAACAGTTTCAACAAGTCGGCTGTCGGAATCACGTTGTGAAATCCTGCTTGGCACGAACCATCTTGACTTTGGTCTTATCGATATGATCTCCAAATTGCTATTATTGCACCACGCCCGAGGAGCATGTGTTTGAACCAAACAAAGGAAGACAGATGACTGGCTGGAACGCTTTCGAAGGTTTAACAGGGAGTCGTTCAGTCTGCGAGGACACGTGCCCTCAGTGTTTTGGCTTCAGTTGGGAAATACATTGATGCCCATTAGCAAAGTCCAGACTGCTACTGATGGACCATCATTCCACAAGTCCTCCCTCTCTGGTCTCGTGCTACCTGTGAAAAAATGTCATCCTCACAGTTTTTTGTCTCGCAGAGCTTCATGTGAAAGCGCGGGGATGCCTCATGACCTCGGAGTATAACACACATCACACACCGTCACACGACACTCAGTCACTTTGATTCTACCACGTAGCCGGCAGGTGGCTGAGGTGTTTGGTGATTAATGAACATGAAGCTGTGGAAAACCTTTAACGGTTGTGTTACGGTAAGTTGTTTTGGCATCACTGCCAGTATCACAAAATCTGTTGAACGTGTTCGGTTAATGCACATGGCCGTCTTCTGTTCTGGAACCAGGAACTGCCGAAACATTCGTGTTCAGAATCATTTTATGGTCAAGGTGCCAGGTGTGGTGTGGACGAGGGGGAGGTCGGTGAGTTTGTGAGAAAAAGGCCTTAATGAGCAGTTTAAAATGATGTTAAGATAAAGAATATATAAGAGCTTGAGGTCAGCCAATTGATTGGCTGATTGTCGTCTCCTGCAGTAGGAGGAGTTTCCGCTGATATAAGCAAGAGGGTGCAGAGTCAGTTAATGCAGGTGAACAGGCTGCAGAGGCTAAAAGCTGCAGGGGTCAAAACTTAAAGGGGGCACAAAGACCTCACACTTTCCTCACTTCTACTTCTATAATTTGTCTTTTTTACCCATTTGAAAGTTTCAGAATTAGTGTGTCTGACTGAAAACCTTCTCCTTCCGGGGTCCAAATCACCTGTGCTAGTGGTTTAAATACCAACACATTATTCTGAGCCTTCAGTCCGGGCGGACCTGAGTTAAGCTAATAGGACCGCTAGCTGCACTGCTCGCTGAGCTAACAAGCTAAAAGCAGCTGCAGTTAGTGGTTATTGCCCCCGTTGTTTGTTTAGAGTTTGAAATCGACATATCGCACCTCTAAAGGTATGGCTTGACGTGTTTTGGAAAAGTCCAGCATGTGATCCCCCTGAAGAATAAAGAACCAGGGCGGATTTTGTTCCCAGTTTCTGACCAGTTGAGGCTAGCTTTACAAAGTGTTTCCAGTCTTTGTGCTAAGCTAAGCTAACCAGCTGCTGTGACAGTATTTTTAAACACACAGATATGAAAGTCTTGTCAGTTTTCTCATCTCTCCCCATATGTCAGAAATGCTGCTTTAACTACACTTTCACACATACTGTAGTTGCCATGTGCAGCTACTGTAGGAGCTAACACGTGAAAGTCATTAGTGAATCTCTTACGGCCACATTTCTTTACACTGACGCGATGCGTGCCGCTGCCTTTGATCCCCGTCAAAAAAAAAAACTACAGCGGACGCTTAACTCAAAGCCGTTTTCTGTACGAACACAATCCGCCGACGATCTGATGGTAATGTAACACGAGGGCTACTTGTTCACACCCCGTCTATCCGTACAATAATGGTTTATGTTTTAAGAACAACAGCAGCGTCTCCCTGGGAAGCTTTACTCTCATTTGCGAAGCAGCAGTGGGACAGACGCTGCTCTCGCCCCCGTCACCGTCACCACTTCACAGGCTATTCAATTAGCGGGAGAAGCATGGGAGATGGAGCCATAATGGAGCTGATGAGATGCACAAGGACAGGTGACACTAATCAGAGCGGCGCCCCATTGTCTCTGTGTGGACATCATTAGGGAAAGAGAATGATCTTAGGCTTTTTTCTTTTCTTTTTCCTCCCCTCCCTCTTTGCCCGAACACACTCATGCAAGCTGCACGCACTCTCGTCCTTACAGTCACTTTGCAGTTTGCAGAGAATACAGTACATCGTGTGACTAAAGCGAGAGTGCGAGCGGTTTGACACGGAGGAAAACAAGAATATCTGACACCTTGAAAATAGGTTTTAAAGTGCAAGAACTCTGCTGATAAACTGATGCGATATCTTGAATAGCTGTTGATTGAAATGATTTACTCAGACCAGCATTCTGTAAACTCTTCTGTTAGCGATTCAGAAAAGGTTGAGACATCCACTCTGCAACGCGCCCACTTTCTCTTTGTCCACGTGAGCAGGTGAGGCCGCGGACGAGGCGTGACCCGCCGCCGCTGAAACGGCCTCGGAGCTCTCCCAGCGGCCCGGGTTCGCTCGCTCCTCTTCGGAGCCTCTGGGCCGGAGCGTGAAGGAGATCTGCTCGGCCTGCTGGTACCGACTGCTGAGGTAGCTGCACAGACACCTGAGGAGAAAAAAAACCAGCGCAGAACAAACATGAGGAGAGGAAACTCTGACTGGATTCATCCCACATAATTTCGGTCGCAGAGCTTCAGTTAGCTTCATTCACACTTTGACTCATCTCAAATAAACCTGTAAGTTTAAAAAAAACATCATCCTAATCTCATCATGTCCTATTAGCAGTCGTTAAAGTGTGTGGCTGAATCGACGGCGCTGCTGAGAGTGGAGACGCTGTGCGATGGTTTGCGTTCCTATCGCGCCGATGATTGAGATTGAGATTGACAGCTGAGTCCTGCTCGCCACCGAGCGGGTAGGTGTGCGGGCAGGACCTCGATACCACGTCTCCAGACTCCGGCTCCAACTGACATCACTGGAGCAATATGGCAGCGCTCATATCTGGCCTAATTTCGTACAGTGGGAGGAAGCGGAGACGCATTCTCCGCCTTCATATGTCGGCAGTCCAAACCAAGAACTGATGCCTTCACGCCGCCTTTGCCCCAGAGAGACACCACGATACATTCACTGGCAACATCTTTCTTTTTCTAATCCAGGATGTGTGACAGGTGAGCAGGTGGATGTGGATGGTTGAGCTGGTAACCTCCATGTGGGCCTCCACCCAGCAGCGAGTCCCAAATGTTATAGCTGCCTATAAACAGAACCATGTGCACATCTACTGACTGTATGTCAGTTTGGGAAAATATCATGGCCTTAAAAGTGAAGAGTTCACCCAAAAAGGAAAATTCAGTCATTAGTTACTCATCTCACAAGTTTCTCAGTCACCAAAACATTTCTGGAGCTTCACAGGGACTTTTATTTATTAAAAGAAATAAACATTAAATGGCTCCTACAGCTAATTCGGCATCACCAGAGTCTCCCAAAGTCCCGAGACCCCAATTTTTTCTCTTTTTCTGAAGGAGGGACATGATTAACTGACCAAACACTCTATAATAGTGATTACTGTTAGAATAGAGAGCTATCAAACCCTTTTATATATATATATATGTTTAATAAATATGTATCCTTACAGCAGCTCTTACGCTAAAAGCAGATAACATCTTTTCAAATCTATTTGGGATCTTGGGGCGTTTCCGGAGATTTGGGTTTTTCCATCTACTTCAGTTGTTGAGGAGAAACGCTGCAGCGCTGCTTTTCTCTGAAGCTCCAGAAATGTTTGCTGGACTGCAGAACTTCACCCGACTTACTGACCTGAGTAGATAACGAGGGAATTTTTCATTCTTGGGTGAACTGTTCCTTTAAGGCTATTAGCATTTTTAGTTAACGTGGCTCTAATGTTCTTTAATAGTAAACATGGTTCCTCTCGGCTCTGCGGGTGTTTTAGTGTCTTTTGACGTCACATATGCAAATTTGATGAATGTATTCATGTTATCAGTGTCTGACGATTGGCCAAGATGTTACGAGGACCTTCACCTCGTCAGGCTATGATCAGTGTTCAACAATGAGCTATATAGTTTGTTGAATTGTGTTTCAAAAAAGCACCAAGTCTTTATAAAAGCCATACTGTCGACTTTGTTCTCTCACACTGGATCAAAATATGGACGAAGTGCCGTTTCAGTGCGCGCTAACTAGCACAGCGCCGAGCTAGTTATTCTGAGCTATATGTGACTGATGTAGGAGCTAATCACGATAGCTCGACTTCGAGGTGGCCGGGCCGCCTCACACCGTATCATTTCCTACAATCAGCAGCCACTTATTATAACCTTCCAGTGCTGCCTGGCAAACTGACCCAGGACCTGAGGAATCAAGACAGGTGCTCATTATTCCCACCTGTACTTTACTAGCAAAGTTAACAATGCATTTTAATTAAGCGTGATAGCTCTTTTTAGAAAGCGTTTTTGGTGCAAAGTGAATTCTCCGGGCAGCCAACAGAAAGGATCTCCTCTGCCGGCAGAATGACTGAACACACAACCTCAGTCCACATAGTAATTGGCTGCCGCGGCGAATCGATGCCTCAGATCAGAATTGAAGCATTCTGCTTGTTTACAACATCTATCATTTGTTCTTATCAAGTGTGATCAGAGCAATTTTCCCTTCCCTTAATATAGGTTTGATGGGACAGAGAAAAGCTCAATTCTCAGAGAATTGGAAAACACATTTCTTGTGCTTCGTGGTAACTAAACTGTCAACAGATAAGAGAGTCCATAGTATCAACTCCGGGGTAATTCATCTTACAATTGCGCCGCTGTGTTTTCCTCTCGGAGCAGCTTGGAAATATGCTTTGAGGGGCCTTTTGCTCAAATGTCAGCGCAAATGAAAGGGAAGAGGACGGAAAATGTAAAGCAGGATGCAGAAAACTTGAAGCGCGGCGCTCTCTGCAGGCCCCAAATTCTCTGAACTTCTGCGCAGCTGCTGCATCGACACAAAAAAAAAAAGGCACATTCGCACCCTCGTGTACACTTCTATCTGCAGCAGGGCGGTGAGCTGCCCGTCCTCCGGCGGCTCTGCAAACTGCTGCAGACAGTAGCGTGAGGTGAGAGAGCAGTGTAGGCCACTTTGTATCATGTCAGCGCTAGCGGTTAGACGCCATCTCCACAGTGTCCCTTGTCACCAATCACATCCTTTTAAACCACCCAGGGAGCTCGACACCCCCCCACCCCCCAACACACACACACACACACACGCACACACATTCCCTTATCTGTCAATGCTGCTTAAATAATGTAATTAATGACTTAATTAACATTTCCATAATCTATTTTAATAAATCTAACACGGCATAATGAGAGTTTCTAACCTCCAGGCAATGGCATATAAAAATTCACAGTGCAGGGCTGCATGGTCAGGGCGCCCCGACTCTCACCATGACAGTAAGGGAAGGAGAGGCTGCATATTGTGTGACAGGCCTCTGAAAGGCAGCTCAAGCCTGACAAATGTCATGTGACTTTGTGAATGTGTCCAGCATTGGACCTGCAGCACGAGGAGGAGGAGGAGGAGGGGAAAAAAATTATATTCTGGAGGTTCGAAATGTTAAAATCAAGCCGGAGCGCGTTTCATTGGAGAGTTTGTTGAGAAGGAACAAATGAAACAGTGTTGAACACAATTCAACGGGTCTCATGTTACATTCGTTTGTAGCTTTTTGCACTTCGACCAACCGTCTGCTGTTCTCGCTACGACACCATCACGTATAAATCTGCCTTAATTCAGTAGTTTCTTATTTTTACAAATTCCATGAAGCTCATTGGTTCTAAAGCACGTCAATTGTCAAAACTGGGTCACACGTTAAGTTTCTTTTAAAAGGAACAGAGGGCGATACTGTGTTTGTGAGGGACTACTTTCAGCGGCGGATTAATACACAATACTACTGTCTTCCAGCAACAACTATACACGCGATATCTCACGTGACTTTTCCGGCTTTTTTATTTTAGTATTGTTTCTTATATGAGGCTCCGTTTTCAACTTCAAGGTCAATATTGTTTCTCACTAACGACAAAACAACGAATTATCCGTCATTTATATGGAACTAAGCTTTAGGAGCGTTCCACCTTAACTGTCCTCCAGGTTACGTTGCATTCTGAGATCGAAAATTCTCAGGTGGAACAAGCTACTGCTAACGTTAGTTGTTCAAAAACCTTCTTTTTGTGTACACAAACAATGTTCTCAATGCTCGTGTTCATGTGTAGAGACCCTGGTGATACTACGAGCAAAGTTTCATGTTGTGTCGAGCCTTCTTAGTGTTTTAAAAATAGAGATTTTGATGCTAGCGCTAAAGTGCCCCATGCACTCCCGTTGAAAATGAGTTTGACCCGAAAAAATGAAAATACGTTAAATCTTAAAAGTGGCACTTTCATCGGAAATATGCTTTTATACGAAGGTTTGACTCGGGTACATTCACAAAAAAAGCCTAGGTTGCATTTTGGTAAGAGTTTCACTTTAAGATAAAAAGGAGATATGAAGCTCGCTTACAGTTTCCCAGCTGATGGTACATCCATCGGAAAGCTCTAGTGTATGAAGATGGAAGCTTTTATTCAACGTACATGTTACTGTTCTTGTTGTAATCATGTGAGAAAACTCAAGTCTTGCTTTAACTTCAATGTACGGGAAAAAACTTTCCCTCTTTATAATTTGGTTCTCGCAGCACTCGTATATTTTAATATATACATTTCAGATTACTCCTCTCTGTCAGTTACATTCCTCCAAGCTTTTTTTTTTAATGTGCCTTTGTGCATTTTCATACTGAGTGCCTTTGTTAAGGAAAAACTTGCTAAGAGATCTGGAATTAGACACATATACTAAAGAACCACCAGGAATGCGCTGGAGGAGGCGTGTTGTCTTTGTTTAATGCTGATGTTTGTGTATCATACGTTGCATTTTACTCCGTCGTGTCTTTGTACGGCTACCTCTTTGTCTGTAAAACAGATTTTGGTCTCAACGGGACTTAAAGATGGAAAACAGAAGTTCACTGACAACATTTTATATCCAACACACTGTCCGCTCTCAGTGACTGAAACAGTATTCCATGTTTTTATGCTTGTTTTTATGGCAGCACTTGGTCAGAGTCCTAGAAAAATCCTCCAATAGAGAAAAGATCAGCAGTGACTTGACACGTCGGAATAACATTTAACCAAAGTCACGATCTCGCCCCGACCATGCTGCTGTTGCCTAAACCTGACCTCAGCACCTCCCCGCAGCTCTGACACACACACACATGAATACAGAGTTTCCCTCAGACAGTCACCATATCTGAGCAGCGATTATGTTGTCACCATAATGAAATCATTAAAACAACACTGATGTGTTTTTAATGGACAGACAATGGAGCTCCGCGGCGCAGAGGGAACACGATGTATGTGACTGCGGTTACACAGACGACACTTGTTAATAAGATCAGTTAATAGTTTGGTTTTAGTTTCTTCGTGGTCTTTGTTGACAATCAGAAAAATACACAACACCGACTTACAAGATGAACACAACTTCCTCTTCCTCAACAGACATAATTTGATGAAGAACAAGTGTTTTACCAGCTGTACGCTCTGAACGGGCCTTTAATGATCAAATCTGACCATCTAATTGTTTAAATAGGTTACAATGAGGCTCCCCCAGCCCCCCGCTAATAACGAGTGTCATTACACGTCACCGTTTCATCAAGAGTCAGCGTCAGCGAACGCAACATGAACCCAACAACAATAAAAGGTCACTCTGAGCCGCTTCCTTGTTTATCTTTCTCTCGTCCCCCTGTTGCAGCGGCTGGCAGGCCCGTGTGCCGGGTGAGAGACGAGGGGGTTTTGCTCCTTAGAAGGACTTCCACCCCTCGGGGGTTTGAAGCGTGACTGAGATGCACCCTGACAGGGGGCAGCAGGAGGCTGGCACATCCCAGGCAGCACTAGCACCATTGGGGGCACGGGTCTGTGAGGCCTCGCCGAGCCTAATAAGGGCACCCACCAACCCTCCTATTGTACCGGCAATAATGCGAGCGCCGGTCGACAAAGAAACCTGTTTGGTGCGGAGGGATACCTTCACTGTCCCAGGAAGACAGAGATACACACAGTACATAACGATCATAATGTAAAATGTGGTTTCGCTGGGTTTATTTAAGATTTGAAGCAATGCGTGAAGCCTAATGTAGACGATCCTCGAGCATTAACAGAGCGTTAGCACGACAACACGTTTGAGCCGCTTTCAAACCCGAAGCAATGAACAAATACCTGCAGCCGAGATGCTGCCAAAAACGCAGCCCCGTCTGAGGCCGAGGCTGCCGAATGAGTTGTAAACAAACCGATTTCCTGTCATAAAATTACAGCTCATTACTAGCGCGGATAAGGGCTCCAACGACATAATGATGCAGAAGCACATTACCAGCACAACCGCATTTATTAATTACCAGTTCACTAGCCGCATTCCTCGCAAATGTGGTTAATGGGGAAAAAAAAAACAAAAAAAAAAACAACACAAAGTTACGAGCCTTGTTGAGTTAATTACAAACAGCCTCTCTTATTTTAGTTAAGACAAATACTGGAGGAGGGACAGATGTAGAACACAAAGTTTTAATTTCGCTACTGGCACGGAAAGCTGTTGAGGGTGATTGGAGGGTTACATCACTTCTGCCATGTTTTACAGTGAATTTAATTAAGCAGGCGGGAGTTTGTCTAAATCCCGTCATTCAGTTGATTAAGGTCAGTCGGTACAGTCACATTTAAAAATGTTAATATACTTTCAAAAGTACAGCTATTTCTCTGTTTTTGAAGTAATCTAGTGTTTATTTTATTTTTTCTGCAGCCTGATTGAATGACGGCTTTAAGGCAATTACAGATTACGTAACCTGCGTTTGTAATCTGATTACAGTATCCGCCATATGCTGCTTTCTAATCACAGAGTAGATATTGTTTATGCCAGGAATCTAATGCATTATTTACAAGCTCAATGTTGATAAAAAAACAGACTGTTCATTTACTAATGGTTTACAGTACCGCAGGCATCGGTCCAATTAGCAATATCAAAATGGGAAAAACTGAAAACAAGAGAGGTGGGGGAGGTGTCGGGGGTGTCGGGGTCGGACAGCGGCGTGTTTTTCAGAGATTAATATGTCAATGACATGGACGCTCACTGCTTCTTGATGTGAAAGTCACATAAAAATGAAACGCTACTTGGAAATGTTGTTTGTATTTTGTCTCATCTGAGACCGTAATCATCATGTGACTCATTAACATTCTGACTGAAGCCGCCCCGAAATCTAAAAAGATGTGAGTTAAACAAATAAAACACCCACTTGATGAGCAGGATCTCTGTCAGCACGCCGAAAGAGGCCGCAGCCAGTTGAAAGGTGCCGGGAGGAGGAGGGTTGGTGAAGGCGGTCATCATGCGGTGAACGACATACGGCACCAGGCCCAGCAGAACCAGCGCAGTGATCAGCACGAGCCACGTCTGCCACCGGAAGCTCACCGTCCGCCAGGGAGAACTTCTCTGGAGCTGGTACTGGACCGGAGGAAGAAAGAAAGTCTCATGATTTCAACAGAAAAAAACACTTTACAGCAGCGCTAACACTGTGACTGAAGAGTTGTCAGGAGGTTGATCCATCGTTTTGGTGAAGACCGACACAACTTGCAAGGTCATGTGGTTGTTTGTCTTGAGAAGCTGTTGTGTTTGAGTGGCTGTTCTTCTGTGTTATTGTGTATTTTGTACGTCTGCTACCTCGGCCAGGTCTCTCTGGTAAACCTGATCTGGATCTCTTCTATTTTGTGCCATTATCAACTCAAAAGACCGCCACAACACCACTGCTGTCGAGTCATCCACCACCTCAAGTGGTTGCTGCTACGTGCGGTTACGTAGGTAATGCTAGCTAACGGTAACGTGGCTAACAGTACCTAGCTAACATCAGGGCAGTATCCCAGAAATCAGACCCTTGACCCTTGTTAGAAGCTGGAACCAACTTCCTTTCTTACGTTCTGCGTTCTTACATGGAGATTAACAAAACGATAATTTGGGATCTGACAAAATGTTTAAAATTCATGATCATAATGTTGGTTTTAAGAAAAAGATACTTTCATTCTGCACCTTTCTACAAGCTCTGCAGACGTACTATTTGTTTTGTCAATATGACATTGTATACTTGGATTAATTACCAAAGCAAATGTCAAAACTTTAACTCTGTTAAGTGCTAATTACCAAATGTTAGCATGCTAATTGGCTAAACTAACATGGTGGCTGTGGTAACATCACCTGCCAAACACTGGCCTTTTAACAACGGCATTGTTAGCATGTTAGCATGCCAATATTAGTTCAAACTAATTGGCTCTTGAGTCCTTGCTTGATAATCTTTAGCCTGACATCCTGCGTCTAATTAGCAAGGGAGGTGTTTCTGTGTCGAAGTTATGGGTTGTTACTTCTATAAACTGGCTGACAACAATCTGTGCAACTCTGAAAATATCATCAAGACTTGTGTTTTTACTATCTGGCGTTGGTTTAGCTGTTGTAGCTCCAGGTAGCTAGCTATGTGAGAAGATGACTAACCATTCTTGATCAAGTTCTGATGGGCAGATTTCTCTCCAGCTGGCTGAAACAACCATTAATGAGCACAACAACACCTGATCTATTTGAATCACCGGGCGAGTGAGTGCGATGTGAGCGGCTATTTAAAGGTTTGGAACCAGGAAATGTAGATTCTTCCTCTCGTTAAAGTCTTTACCAACTGTGAGAAGCCTAATTAATGTCCAACTTTGTCTAATGAAACACAGGCTTCGATTTGTGGTCTAAATGTATTTGAGTGAAGAAATCCTTAACTTTTTTTTCCCTCCTTAACCACAATACAACAAGATAATGTGCATCACCACATGACGACCCGCAACGATTGACACATACCAGCGTTGTGGCCAAAACAACCAGTTTGGACACATTTCCCACTTATACTAATCCCAGTGTTTATAGTGTGACCTCCGCACTGCAGAGAAAACAAGCCCCTGTTGTTGTAATAAACTCGATAATGCAACCTCACACCTGCTCTATACATGCGCTCTTTTGTTTGCCTCTTGGCTCGGTACTTCAGAACACTTAGAACCGACAGGCGCGTACATAACAACACCGGAGCACGCATGCAGTCATCACGCCGGCACGCAAACGCTGGCCCCTAAATCCTCGCCAAACATCGCCTCGCTCTGGAGACGAACCAAAAATCACTCGGAGCGGTGTTTGATTAGCGTCTGGAATTCATCTGCAAATGCACACACTTGCCTCGCGCTCTTTCACGGCTGCTATTCATTAATTAGATTCTTTGTGCAACTGAGCCATCCTCGATGTTTAAGGTTACATCAGGCCCCCAGTAAGTGGCTGCCTGATAACAGAACGCATCCATCTTCATTACTCAGCCCTTTTCTGTCCGGGCTTGCTCCTCCACAAGTGAGCTATGTCAGTAGGTTCTAAGGAGCTGATGCATTTCATTGCGTTTGGATCCTGAACTTTTGCCTCCTCTGATTTTAGTCGGTCTGATTAAATTACGGGGGTTGTGGTTTGCGCTCATATCGGGTTCTTTTTGTGGGCGAACAGTCGGTGCAGTCAAATGAAACCCAAACACCTTTTGGCTCTTTGTAAATGCACAGTAAGGCCTGTCAGATAAACATTACAGCCAAGTCATCTGTGGATCCCGTGTTAATGTCACATTCTGTGCGTCTCCTCACTGGATCAAATGGGTTTGAGTCATTGTAGCCGTCTGAGACAGTTTTCGAATGAATCTGCAGGATGTTTAAAGCCGTAGATCAGGTTCACAGTCGGGTTATTACATTCAAAAAGAAATCTATTGCAATTAATTTGAAACTGGGCGACTAATATTACAGAAATTATGACATTTTAAATTAGATTTCCACCAAATTAATTATTGAAGTAATCGCAACGTATATAAATCAAAAGCTAATGTTGATTTTTTTTTTTTTGTGCTTTGGCTTCTTTGATGAGCACTTCATTCGTTTTTGGGTTTTTTTGCCAAAGAAAGCCGAGATATTCAGAGAAACAGGAACACGTGTTTTCAATCTGTGAGGAAATGTGAATGGATTCAGCTCCCAAGGTAACAACGGACTGAATGCATCGCCGCACGCTGAAGGTTTGACTGTCATTAGAAACGGAAGTCGATCACACAAGTTGAATGAACGACACGAGATACGACAGTCAGTCCAAACGTTTTTTTCTTTTTTGGGGGGGGGGACCTACGGAGGCGACTGAGCACATTTCCGGTGACGATCTTGAAAAAAAAACCAGGGTTCGCTTTTTAAATCGAGCCATTAGCGTCACATCTATGAGCTTCTTTAGCCGCATCAAGGCCGAAGCCAGTTTGAAAGCACCTCGGTGTGTTTATTGTATTTCCCCTCAGCCAAATTAACTATCTGTGAAGAGGCTGAATAAACTAATCATGAGGAGACGGACCATCACATCTGCCTCGTCGCCACGTGACTCTGCACGGAATGTAAGCAGGTTTTTTTTTGTAATTTTGGAGGCTAGAGGTTCAGAGGGAAAATAAGACACAATAGTCCATTTAAACCATGATTAAAGACACAACGCGAGGATGTGTATTGCAGGCCTGGCAGAGCTACCTGCCCTCTTTTTTTTTTTTTGTGGTGAGGAGCACTGTCTCATCAGTAAATCACATTTCCTCTGCACCTCATCTTAAATTCAAATAACACGTGGGTTAATCCAAACACGAGACCGAGAGAGACATAACGTCCAAAGTCAGCACACAATACATTAACCACTGCTTAAAAAATCACAGTGTGTTAATTACATCCTGATGTTTTATGACTGTGACCTTTAAACACTATAGGAATCAATCAATACAAGAGGGGTGGAAGCAGCCCTATTGGGAATATTTAGATCCACAGATTCTGAAAGTAGGGCACTATTTATCCAAACACAATCATTATTAATAGCCGGACAAGTCAACCCAAATACATTTTCTGCATATTTTCCACATTACGCCCCTCTCTCTCCTTTCCAGAGGTGCAGCCGCGACACAGTGTCCAGCAGACAATTAATTAACCAGAGCCGTCACACCGCGAGAGCAAAGAGGACGAAAGGCACAAACACAATATCATCTCCGTACGGTCGCGTTTGACCCGCCGTTTAAAAGACTGTCTCGTATTATCAAACACCAACGATAATGTTAGAGTCTCAGTGTAATGTTCTTAAATCTAATGCTGGAACAAACTACAGAGAGGAGGGAATGATACGGTATCTTTTCTAATTGTATTCTCTTTTGTTATTGTCGCAGTGCCCGTCGAGCTTTTATTCCTGGCAACAGATTCACTACTTCAACATTCTTACTAGTTTTTGATGTGTTTGTGTTTTTATTTTCGACGGAAGAAGACAAACGCAGTGGCCGTCGCTAACTGGAATAACAGCAGTTGCAAACAGATAGCTATAACTAGCTAGCTAATTAATGCTAGCTTTGTTAGCGGAGTAGAAAATGAAGGTCTGGCTGAGTTTTAAAGGTTTTCAGCTGACTTGTTTATAACGATGAGAACCACAGGAAAAAAATAGTCCTAAAATGCTACAAAGTGTTGGCAAAGAAGACTGCTAGCTAAAGCTAACAAGTCCAATTTCAGATGGAAGAGGACCAACGGGGCGGCCATCGCTAACTGGAATTACAGCAGTTGCTAGCAGATAGCGGTAACTTGCTAGCTAATTAACGTGAGCTCTGTTAGCGGAGTAGAAAATGAAGGTCTGGCTGAGATTTAAATGTTTTCTGCTGACTTGTATAACAATGAGAACTATGGAAAATAAAAGTGTGGAATATGCCTCGGATGGCTACATATGAAAGATGCTAACAGTGTTGTTATGAGGCAAAGAAGACTGCTAGCTAAAGCTTACAGGTCCCACGGGTTAAAAAGTCAGTCCCCAGATTAACATTCAACTCAAACATCAGAGTTATATTTTAGATTTTGTATTTTTGAAACAATAATTTTTGCTTTCACAAGAGAAAAAAAGCTTCAAAATCTCATGAGAACCAACAAATCAAAATAAAGAGCTCGACAAAGAGTCTTTATCCTTGGAAATATGGTAGCAGGCCCGAGCTAGCCAGCAAGGCCTGCTAAACCTGAGCAACTTTAAGAAACACATCGTCAATCCATTCTTAAAATGTCTGCTTTTCCTGGTCTATTTTTGGTTTTTTTGGAAAGATAGAAGAAATAAACCAGAAAGGCCTGAAAGCTTGACAGGTCAGCTACATCCAGCTGTATCTAGTTATGGCTACAAAGCTGTGGTTAGTCACGGTTCAGTTTAGCTAACAGCTAATTCCAACTTCAGACATTATCACATGGTGACATCTGCACAGGTTTCATGCTCGAGGATGTGATCAATCACAGCATTGTGTCCTGTGCGTAAGGAGTCAGTGACAGTTACTGTACATGCCTTCAGCTACGTGACTAACAACACACATCTGACATAAGCCAGAACTGCTGCTAAAATATTTACCACCCACATATTTCTTGGAATTACACCGTGTGGACCTGCCGCGATAGAGATCTGCGACTGTTTTCCTAAACTCGGCACTCAGTAACCTTTAGCTGGCCGTTAATGGTGTATCGACAAACTTTAGTTAGATCTCCTAATTTCGGTTTGCGACACAAATTAACTGTGTAATGTGGAAATGCCAAGCAGCTCTCCGAGACAGCCTCCTGTGTACATGCTGCTTGTTTGCTAACAACGGGGATGAAGTTTCTACTTAGCAGAGACCAGACCAGAAAGTCTATTAACTTATTGAGATTAAAAGCCTGATGCCTTCCCTCCCACTCGACCCTCTGTGGCCTCCTTCCCCCGGACGGCATCACACCTCCAAAGGAGAAAGGTGATTGATGAGAGCCATCAGGCGGCCTGGAATCTCTCCTCTCATTAGACTCCTTATGCATCTAAGCTGTTTCAACAGACACTGGCAGAGCCGGGCGGGGGAGGGAGGGAGGGAGGGATGGAGGGAAGGGGGTGAGGAAGGTCTCCATCCTCTGACTTTTTAGAAGATAAGTACCCGCACTAAAATATTTACCTTGTACATTAATCTCTGGGAAATTAATTTGCCATTATACTTTCTTCTTGAGAGTGTTTTGTGTGGTGGTGGTTTCCACTCCCTACTCTTCATGCTCACTGAGCGTTCTCTCTTTTTGATTCACTCGAGGGACTGCTTGGAAATTAACGTCCCTGAGGGAGCTGTGTTTGGACAGTCGGGGTGGATCCTATCATCGACCGCCGAGGCGCTCTCCTGAGGAGGATTAGCCGGAGTGGTGGAAAAGAAAAGGGAAGGAATGTTACATATGCATATCCCTAAAGCAGACACGCTCAATCATATTAATGCAAGTGCAGCACATTATTATGTACTAATTGCCAACGGATAGTAGCGTTATTATAATGTGCTGCTGATTGTATCGCTGCAAACCAAGTGGGGTCCATTCTGTTCAGATAAATAACCTCATTGTATCCGAGACAATAACCAAGATAAATAGTCGGAATCAATGCCCTCTGTGGGAACAATTTAGTTCGCTGCGGCTTATTGTGTTCCTTTTTTTTCTATCGCACACTGTTCGAGTCAACTGGAAAAGTTTTTGAGGGAGCACTTTTTGATGAATGGGAACAACAGTGCGGCGTGAATAAGGAATAATCCCAGCAGAAGTGAGGTAAAAGTCTAAAACCCTGAAATGGTCTTGACATTGAGATGGACTGTTTAACCCCTCCAACAAAACAGCAGCTGTCCAATCATTTCTCCAGATGTTGAGGCGGCGTGCGGCGCTGAGACGCTCTGTATGTAAAGAGTTTAGTCTATTGTGTCTTGGTGTAACCTTCTAAAAACAAAAACACAAGGGTCAAAGTGTAAGGAATGGATTAAACGCCATGTTAATGTGAGTTTACTATCCACAGCTGCACGTTTTACGTTCAAAGGCCAAAAGTTAGCATTTCACGTGCTAACTTATCATCTCGTGGGGCTGCAGATTACTTCAAAATAAAAGTCTCGTTCACAACCAGTGGATCATAAACACCAGCGTGTCCTGCTGCTTACCGACTTTGGGGAATTTCAGTCTGACCTGAGATATTAAACCATATCAAACACTTTTCTTTTCTAAGTCTTTTCTATTGTAATGTTGAAACTGAAACACGCAGTTCAAGAACACGAACAACCACGTGTGAACCTGACCTTAGTGTGGCTGATTTTATGATTATATGTATAACATGAGGGCTAATAAAGTGCTGCAGGGATGACGCATTTTTGGTGGCTAACCCAGAACTTGGTTGTCAGAAAGTCGATGAGTATTTTTCCATTGGATTTTGGATTACAGCAGAAAATAAGCTCTGTGGCGAACAAACGCTTATGAAAAATCTTCACAAATAAACACAAACTCTCAGGATTTTTGAAGCATAAACACAACTGCCAGAAGTAAAAACCTCATGTGTGGCTGTAAACGAACTGCACCACAATCGCATGACTTCAGCGCATAACACTTTTCTGAATATACTCCCACTACTTTTGGTTACTAAAGCCGTCTCTGAGTAGCCTAGACGAGTTTGCGATGATGTTTAAGCGCCCCGATAACCTCTGTAGTCTCATTTTAGCCTCTTGTTAGCGACCGCCGTTTTTGAAGAGATATAAAAGCCTTAAATTTCACAAGTGGGTTACGTATTCTATGTGATGGTGCAAAATGTGAACATCTCTTCAGCTTGTGTTGATCACAGATCTTAATTCCAGGCATCTAACCAAAAACCCATTTATAAAAAAAACTCATTGACTTTGACAAGAGGGGACCCTGAAGTGAAAACATGCAAACTAGCTTAGGACTCATTCCTGCAGCACTCAGCGAGTTTTTCTTTTTTAACACCTTTTAAGAGGTTTTTCTCTTTTTTAAAATGATCCTGAAGGAGAAAGCTGTAGTAAACAACTCATGTAGCCAACGTCATCTTGTCTACTTCTTTCTCTTTCAGATATATAAAGACGTGTGTGGTAAATCAGCCGGTTATTTTTGCCGTGTGGGAAATGGAAAAGCTTGACATCAACCAAAACTTGGCGAAAGGTCAATTGTGGCTGCTTTTGCGGGTGGGGGGAGCGTAAGAAAGTGTGAGAGACGTGCCGTGATGTGTACGAGAGTGTGGGAAGACAGAGAACGCATTGTGTGTCAGCGAGAGAGAGAGAGAGAGAGAGAGAGAGAGAGAGAGAGAGAGAGAGAGAGAGAGAGAGAAAGAGAGATTGTCTGTGAAGGGTGGGGTTTTGGTCATCTGCCATCGGATAAGATATCCTGACAAGGCAATCAGAGAGAAACAAATTCTGCAGCCACGCGAGTTCAACTCTCTCGTTCTTCACCCTGATGAGCTTTTGAAAAATGGAGTGCAGTTGAAATTGGTTTTGTATGAGAGGCTTCAGATCTGTCTCTTGTCAGGATTATTGCCACCTGTCTTCATTGGCCTGCAAAGGTCTGTTAATTAATCTGCCTCTCCTTCTTAGTGGCCGGAGAGGACGGGGGTGACTGGAGGGGCTCGTCTTCCTCCCTCCTCTCTCTCGAAATACGAACACACATCCTGCTCGTACGTCAGGAGTAAAGCTGCTGTTTTTTAGATTAAGCAACATCCCTAATGAGTATCATTAAAACACTACATCATGTCCTCCCTTTTTAATTTTATGAGTGAAGCTATTTAATTGGATATTTAATTTAATTTAGTTAATGAAGGTCCTGGATTTTGTTTGAGGGACACTGATATCTCTCGTGATCAATGGAGCCGCAAATAGAGCTCCGCGGAGATCCTCTCCTGACCGATCGCGTCCGTCTCCAGCGCGGAATATGAATAATTATTTCCGCTATTTGCTAATATGGAAAAAAAAAAAAATGCAACGTGCTCCCATTCCGCGGGAAGGTGATCCCTGGTAAGAACATGTCAGCTGATATCAGGAAAATGTAAGTGGAAGCCTGCAGTTAAGTGCAGCAGCATGTGATCCAGCATTGATTAATTGGACATGGATAGATTAATATGCCACTGGATACCCGTGCCAAGCTCATCAGAGTAAAAGTGTTATTACACAACCATCAGCTGTGATTCCATAAATGAGCAGGAGAGTGTGGAGGGATTTACTTGGCCACAATACAGCAAGACCGGAGATAGGAGGGGGGAAAAAAAAACACTCACACACACAAAAAAAACAGCTCAATGGACTTCTTTCTTTTGTTGCGTGAGACCCGATCACAATCCCACAGGAACTTGTCACCGGCATGAGCCCCCGCGAAGTGTCAGATTGATCAAGTGTTAGCTGAGATTGTCTGCTGCCGAGTGTCTGCACCTGTGCATTCCTCTAAGCGTTGAGATCCCAGCGATTCTTTTAAGGGAAGTTTTTTCAAAAAAAAAAAACTTTTTTGGCCTGCTGTTTGCGGCTCAGGCGTACCCAGACCTGCCCGGCTGAGAGCGGCTTGTATTGTACACACACTCCTGTCACTCTCCACTGTTTCCTCGGAATGTAAACCACCAGTGTCACACCGGCGCGATACACCGAGGCTGCACGTTTTGTATTTTTTATTTTTTGTTGCAGTGCAGGTGCAGCTTTGAGTTCGGTGCCGAAGCACTTTGACAAGTTACGGAGAGTGCAAATGAACACTTACTTGGACTTGAACAATAAGCTTCTCTTTCCTTTAACAAGTCTGAACAAAGGAAATCATCAGATAATGCTCGTTACATATTTCCCCTCTGAATGCACACCAAAGTACCCTTAATCAACAGCACTTTTACATATGTTTGATTAAAGCAGAAAAAAAAAAATGAGCTGTTGTTTCTCTAAGGACACCCCCTTTTTTCATGCGAAGAATACTTTTTCATTTAGCGGATGCTTATATGCAGAACGGTGTTGTTGCCGCCCACAGGTATAATCAACCAGAAAATTAATAATCATTCTGCAGGACTACAATAAATCATTAAGCTTTGGACAATTAATAATGGAGACGAAGCTTGGGATGTCTGATTACAATAGTTATGATGCATATCATCAAGATTTAAATTTAACATTTCACAATGGAATTTCAGACACCAGTGCACATTACTGATGTTTAAATTTGGTATTAGGGCGTGTCGGGTGGTGGCGGTGGCGGGGGGGTTCGAGTTGGGAGATGGTGTGTGTCTCCATCTAAAACTCTAACCAAACTGCTATTACAGAAATTACAGTGCAGTACTTTTTGTAGCTATAAATTTAACAGGCTTGACTAGTGATTAAAGGGAAAAAAGAAAAGCTGGAGTGCTTTATGGAGCGGCACATTTCTTTGTGAGTATAAGCGCCTCGTGTTTGGAGATTAAACAGGTTGAACACCTCCAACCTTCACTGGAAACTTTAGAAAAATCGAGGGACACATTACTACAGCTCAAGTGAATGGAAAGAGCTTCGTTTGATCAAGTTACATATTCTTTTTCAGCAAAAAACTGAGTTCAGGTTCACTCTAAGAGATTTAATGGAAAAGATAAATCGCTGGTTGAATGATACGGAGAAAGTAATCAACTGGCTGGTGATGTCTTACCTGATTTTAGTGCTGCCTTTGACTGAGCAGATCAGTCGATACTGTCTATTATTTTACATTTATTCAGTTAACTGGAAGTCTTTAATTGATTTATTCTAAATCCAGTATGGTACATTATGGTACACACCAAGGATGTCGCTTGGTGCCACTGCTTTTACAGAAAATTCAGTTGAATTTCAAATTTAGCTACTTTTAAAGTCCCTGTGAGCTCAAAATGGCTGTTAAAGTCTCATGTTCACAAAGGTCTTGCTCTATATCTCATCTATACGCCACTATCAGGTCCAACAGTGTAAAAAAGGTGTTTTGTGGATGATTTTAATGGTATTTTAGAGTTTGTAACTTCCTGGAAACTCCTTAAAAATGGTGATGACTCATCCTGCACTCAGGGGCATGTAACATGGATTCATAAAATAAAAGAAAAAGAAAACTTGTGACCAAACCTCCAAATTACTAGACAAAATAAACAACTTTCCATCTTTATTTATTGATTTGGGTGAAACTGTGCTGCTCTGCCATGAGCAGCTCCGGACAGATAGCTTTAGCATTACTTGTTGCCAAAGCGTCTGCTAACAAATGTTCTCAATGAACACTTCTGGACCGGAACCATACGCAGCCTCGGAGAACAACAACGGATTCTAATTGGGATACAGAGGCGATTTACAGAGTTTCTTGGTGGACAGGTACCGGAAGTTTTGTTGGTTAAATAAGCTCTAACTGTTGCTATATGTAACCACCATAAGCTAGTTACTGGGACCAAACCCCACAAGGAAACCACCTGGATACTGTCAACTGGCCTCCGGCCTCTCGGGGCTGTGATGTTCTGTCGCGGTCCGGCCGAGTTCACTGGGAGCTGCCGGTCCGAGCACAGTCAGCGTTACCAACACAGCGTTCAGGGGACGGGGTGTGAAACATGTTACTGTGCTGAAGTGAAAAGCACTTTGTTAGCCGTTTAATGGGAACTTATAGTGTTTCCAAGACTCAGTGCAATAGTTTGGCTTGAGCTGTGAACCAAGAGGAGAAAATCTGTTGTTTCACCAAAAAATATATTTCTTCCATTTGGCATTTACAACTTTTAGCAAACGTACTAAGGTCAAAAGAAACAGAGTGATTAAAGTGATTACATTTTATGGACCTCACGTAGTTAAATAAAAATGTAGTAAAGAAAGAAACCAACACTCCCAGTTGAAGCCTAATTAACACCAAAAAAAAGTTTATTTCAATATTCTTCTTTTTCGCTCACCTGTAAGTGAACCGTACGCGCCGTAGCTTGACTTCGGAACAAAACTCCCTAATCGTTGCCATCATTTTTACAGCGTTCTCATAACACAGGTGTGCAGACGTCTCGCCCGCTGTGAGGCAAACTAACGCCGGCTCCACTTAGTTTTGACATCCAGCTTTCAAGAGTCAAAGAAGAAACGCTGAAAAGCGTCGGGGTCCAACACCTGAGCGGGGGGTAGTTAGCTCATTGAGTGGACATAAACTTCCTCCACCTGACATGTGGTGGGAGAGAGGATTAGTTAAATACAGTCAGCCTTGGCTGACTCACACTTTGTGGAATCACAAAGTAATCTCGAGGCACATTCACTTAGGAGGCAGCTTGATGATCCCGGGCCAGTGATTTATTCATCTTAGACACGTTGCGAGGCTGTAAGAATTTGTCAAGTTAGAATCCTAATTAAAACTGTTAATCACAGATTCCTGTTTGTTCAGCACTCGAGTGAAATGAAAAATGTGATCAAATTATTCATTGCTCCCTTTCAGACAGGTAAGTCAGCACAGCCCCGAGCGTCAATGTGCCGCAAAAAAAAAAGTTTTTTTTTTTTTTTTTTTTAGGCCTGTGAAGACTTTAAGCCCCGACTTTTTAATTCATTTGATATGCATAAATATTGTAGGTTGACATCAACAATTTAACCACCTGATCAATTTGGATTTATCTATTTATGTAGATCAGCATAAGTTAAGACATCTAGAAAATGGGCTTCGGGCGGTGGGAAGTATGCGTTGGACTGGATCAAAGTGCATGTTCAGAACTGCTGCGGCTCATATCGAGAGCGAAGCCTGCAGCTACAGCACATTACACAAAAGCAAAGCGACTGAGGAAGGACTGCTTTATTTTCTCAGCCCTGATTCTAATACTGCTCTCATACATTTTCGATTCTGTCTGATGAAATATCCTCTTCATTACAATACTGTCTATTTTTTTTCTTTTTGTCAGGCGATTGTACAGAGTTTTTTTTAAGCACGTGGAACTGTCAGAATCCTTAAATCCGCTATCGTACAGTTTGCTGTGACCTCGACATGTGCATGCTCCTGATCTAACAACATATATCCCCCAAGCTTGAAGGACAGCTCTTTAATTCCTTCAGTTTCCTTATAGAAAAAAGGGAAACCAGGCAGCACCGGGGAGTCCAGAAGAAGTCCTGCTGTGAGGAACCCATTAAAAACAATGTGGACAGCAGCAGGCGGTCAATCTAAAGATCACTACAAGACCCCTTTGATGCACTGTAGCTGCCTGATAGCAGCTCGGACAGTTCGACGGTCGCTCCTCCACGTGTACGAACACTGTGAGTTGATTATTGAGGAGAATCTAAATCTCACATCAGAATACAGGCTCATTTTATTCCAGTCTTAGATAAAGATGGGGGCGTAAGACAGGAACCAAATATGAACCATGATCCTGTTCACTGGATGTATGTTGATAATGTTTTTGCTCCGTCCACCTCCCAGCACGTCACCCATCAGTTGGTGAGAGTGTTTATTTGGCCAGTGCGGCGCAGTGCATGCTGGTTATTGTAGGTTTTCTAAGTTTGAGCAAAAATATTTTACATTTTTAGGGCATTTCGAAGCAATTTTGTCCAAAGTGACTTACAGTAATTCACACATTGATGGTGATGGCTGCCATGCAAGGTGCCGACCAGCACATCAAGAGCTGTTTGGGGTTCAGTATCTTGCCCAAGGATACTTCCACATGCAGACCAGGGGAATCGAACCAGCAACCATCCAATAACAAGACGCTGGCTCTACCCCTGAGCCACAGCCACGCCTAAAAAAAACTACCCCAGCCCTTTTTCTCTGATTTCTCTGATCATGTAGCACCAATTTTAAAAAGATTTAGATCTTTCTTCTGCATAGACCGCCTGCCCAGATTTATGCCACGGTCATATTTCCAGCGATTAAGTATTTTACATTACTGTCAATAAACAATTATCGTATTATATCTTCTGTTTTCAGCGTATGATATTGATATCGGCCTTGGCTATAATTGAGGCTCCAGGTAAAGAGAAGGACTCGGAGCACAAAATTATCCTCAGTAAGAACCAGGCCCACTAAAACCTCTCCACCCGTGGAGATTATAAAATGCATGGCATAACAGATGTTAACACATGTATGTGTTGATAACATTCAGTATTCAGTGTAAATATCAGGTGTGACTGAAACTGTGGATATCAGTCTGTATGCCGTCTGAGATTTTAAATGCCTCTAATAAGGAGTAAATGGATGTCTGAGATTGATATCTTAGTTTTTTTTTGTTTTTAAATTGGGTTTGTTTGCAATTCTGCTGAAATCGTAGCAAAGTGGGTCGGGGAAAACGGCTGTTAGAGCTCTTTGAACTGAACTGAAATTAGATGCTACACACGTAAGTAGACTCATTTCAGGTGGCGGTGATCATAAGGAACAAAGACGAGTGAATGTTTACACTTTTATAGAGCAGGTAATAATAGCTCCATATAAATCAATGGAGCTGCCTTCGGGCAAAGGCAATTAGTTAAATAATTTCTTTAAGTAGCTGGTATTTCTGTTTGGGCCTGGCGTTACAATGTTGATCGTGCTGTAAAACAAGACCGAATGTGCCACATGATGTGTGTAGACATGGTGTCGTGTTTAGAGCCGTTTCTAGCTAAACTCCGGTGTTTGGTTCTGCTGGATTGGACAGGTGACAACATTCAAACTGCAGCATGCCTCAAAACACCACATCAAGAACGTTCTTGAAGGAAATGGTGTAGAAACTCATTGGAGGCTCTCCAGGGACTCCACTTTGGGAAACACCTGGTTTAGTGGATAATAGAGAAGAACGTGCGCACGGATGAGGGGGTGGTGGTGGTGGTGGTGGTGGGGGTGGGGGGTGGGGGGGGGGCAGCTGTAGATTAATTGGCCTACTTCTGAAAAAAAAAAAAAGTGTACAAGATAGGACTTGTTCAAACGCACGGCCTCGTCACCATCTACAATGAAACCAAACACATACATTAAGGGACACGAGGGGCCTGATGCTGAACCCTTGAGTGCCTGCGATAAGATAGAAAGCATTACATCATGCTAAGGTTCGTCTGCATGCACCATCGACGATACAGGCTAATCTCTGTAATTCTGATCTCTCCCTGCATGGGGCAAAAAGCCCATTCCAATGAAATGTAAAACTACAAAAAAAAGAAAAAAGGGGGCTAGATTGACATATCTGGGGTAAGTCTATCCGGGGCATAGCTTACAGCAGATAGACGTCCTGAAGAGCGTGGAGATCTGAAACTTAATACACTGACATCATGATTATTGATGTTACTTTAAGGTTCAGTGTGTGTTGGATTTAGTGGCATCTAGTGGTGAGGTTAGGAATTACAACCAGCTGAACACTCCCACCCCCCACCTGCCTCCCTCTCCCCTACAGTGGCCTTTAAAAGTACTTTTAGATGATTATACACGAATGAAAACACGATTATGAATATTACATTATATTTCTGCAACTACATCGCCCTAAATCTGACAGACTTGACCTTAAAGGTGGAGGAGTTTCTAGACTTGGAGCTTCCCTCACACAGCATATTAATAAGATGTTAGTGACCATTTGTGGAAGTATGACCCGTGACCACGTCACCCCCCGTCCTCCAGAAACTCCACTGGGTTCCTGTCTCACAATGGATCCCATTCCAAATCCTCCTACTAGCTCACCAACCAGTTTGTTTTGAGTGTATTGTTGTAATTATTCTGCTTTTTAACCTATAAAGTGTCTTTGTGTACCCAGAAAAGTGCTCTAAAATAAATGTATTATTGTTATGTATTATTAAGATTACACACATGGCAGTAAGATATTTTTTATTGAAATATACATTTTAAGTTATATATATGTAATATTAGTTAATTTCAGCTCTTTCTATTGTATTGTAACACTAACTGTATTGCTAACATGAGCATGTTTGCTAGGCTATAGTGTTTACAATATTCATTGTCCTAGTTTAGCATGTTAGCATGCTAGCATTTGCTAATTAGCAGTAAACACAACATACAGCTGAGACTCATGGGAATTCCCTCTCTAGAGCCACTTTGCTAGCAAGGCTAAAAATGGTTGACTCTGTGAAATATTAGCGTAGCTATTTGTATTATAATTTAAATAACATCAGAGGAAATATAAATACTGTATGTGTCACTAAATACACACGTCATGTTAGTGTTTATCTTCAACTCGTGTAACTGCAGGTTGTTTTTTCGAACTAACATCATTTGGATCATGATCACCCCAAATACATAACACAAGATTACTGTGGAGCAGAAAAAACATTATTGTGTCTTTTTGTATAAATCATTTATCATTTTGATCCCTCTTGGAGTCCACTCACTTATTAGATGATTGGATAACATGCAGTCAGTCATTCAGCACATCATCAGCAAACAGCAATAAGCAAACAAATCAGTGATTACCAAAAAATAAAATGGACAGGTAAATTACTATAATATTGCTTCCGTAGCTTTATTTATTGCGTGTTACTGTGATAATGTGATGTTAGTGATGCGTTGCAGCTTAATGAGCTGAGACAATGGTGAATTAGCAGCTAGTAAATTGATACATCGCTGTTCTTTTCACTGATTTTTCCCAATGGGAGGCGGCTGCTGCTGCTGGGCCCGTCTGAGAGTTCAGAACAGTTTTTTTTCTTTTTGCCCCTCAGGGATTCTGTGTCACTTCCTCTCAAAACAAACAGATGTGTTGACTTGTGTATGTTGTAGTACTATATTATCACTTATGTACAAAGCATGTACAATCTTAAGGTGAAGCAAAGTCTGTTTATTATCCTTCATCTCTCCAAATCTGGATGTATTATGAGCAGAGAGTGATTTTATGTGTTTAATGAGGCAGCGGTTTCCTACTTACTTCCTGAAAAGAGTTAAGTAAGACTGAAAAAATGTTGGGGCAACAACCGAAGAACTGGGACGACAGACAACCAGGTTGTTTCTGCATTCCTAAAACGCGACTACCAACAACACAAGCCAAAACGTGTTCCTTCCTTCATTTAGTCTATAATGGTGACGCCAAACGCAGGTAGAAATGGTGTCAGGCAGCCTGAACTGCACCTGGTGCGCCCGAGTGCATTGTGCAATCAACATTTACTTCTTAAAGATAAGTTGAACAAAAAAAACAAACATGTACAGCCATTTTATACCCGTGTAAATACACATTCATCATTCATGTTTCACTGGAAACATTAATCTGTATTCTTGGCTTTAGACAATAGCCGGTTCTTGCACGTCCAGCTTATCTGTTCCATCAACTGAAGGATGAGTTACGCTAATTCAGTCTGTCATTGGAATGAGTTCCAGGGAGGTGTGACAACAGGAGATTGTTTAAATGTTGCCAGAGTTGCCAAGAGATTCATGATTAAATAAAAGAAGAAAACTAAAAGGTAATTTTGTGTAGCGTATCCTGTTGTTGTTCTGCTTTCCTCTCTCGTTAACCACCTCGCCAACCTTTACATTTCTTGCAACCCTTCCAGAAAAAAAAAAAAACCTCTCAACCCCCAAGTTGGAAGCCACTTCTATAGGCAGTAGCATATCATATTATCTGTCTGTCACATGTGCGCTGTTGAGCAGTCGGTGACATTTTGAAATAATCTCTTTTTCTTGAAAAAAAAGAATGTGCAACTCAAACTGAAAAATCAGGACAAAGCGTCAAATTGTTGGAATTAATTTTTAAATGGAAGGTGTGGTTCAACGCGGGTTGCGTTTATGAATTAGTGAGAGCAGCTGTCAATCAAATCGCTCTTCATCTGCAGCAAAACCATCCCGAGTCATCTGAAGGTGTTCGTTCTACCGTGTGACAGCCGCTGCAGGTGAGTGGGGGCCCCTCTCTCTCTAAAAGCCCATCCAGACAGAGATGCATAGCACCGCTGACCTTTAATTTCATTCAGACTGTGTACAAATGACTTCAGCATAGCCCCACTTAGAGACGGGGGGTGGGGGGGGAGGGAAAAAAAAGCCGGTGAAAGAAAGTCTTTGCAAGATTGTAGCTACTTTGGGTTTCGGCACACTGGCATTATCTACTCCCTGGCTTTAATGACTTCCCGTCGAGAGGAGCCACGGTGAGAGCCTTGGCAGTCAGACTAAGAATAGCATTAGACACAAGGTTATCTGGGCATTACACTCACTGTAACATGCAATTAACTCTACTCCTCCATTTTCATTACACAATTATTCATTAATGTCAATTTAATTTTATGCATTGTTCTACATGACCAAAGCCTGATTACGGGGCCCTTGCACTCCAATATCCCAAGTTAACTGGTGCCAGCCTCACTCGCAGGCCGACTAATTGCAATTTAGCCCTAGACAGCACCTCCCTCTTTAGGCTGTCCTTAATGGAGCAACTGATTCACAGACAGGTAACGATTGGAAAGACAAAGTGCTTCTCTCTCTGAATGGAAAACAAATGCACTGCCGCTAAGCTGTTTTCTTTGTGATAGCACTAAGGTCTGCCCTTTGTATTCAGAGAGGGACAAGAGGTAATATGTTTCCTTAAATCCTATTTGTCTTCCAATTCTATCTCCATATAGAAATAAGAAGACCCTATTAAATCACAGTGGAATGTCTATACGGCTGGCGCAATGGAGTTTAGTTTATGGACAGATAACAATTTGCATCGCCGTGTCAAGATTAAGGCACCACAGGTACGTTTTTTTTTCATTATAAACTAGCTAAAAGTATTCTACAATGGTCTGAAGATAAGAGGGAGGGATGAACTTCTGATACATTTATTCTCCGTTCGGACTGTTGCTTTCCTGTAACGTTCAGTGATTTCTTTTCTTGGGCAATAAAAAAAAAAGACATCCTCCCTCATAGCATCTCCTGCTTCTTATAAAAGTTCAAGCTTCACCAGCTCCTGGTAACAATGGTAATATATTGCAAAATATGTCAGAAAATAAAGAAAAGGTGACACGCCTCACACACTACCACTCATGAGGCAAAGTCAAATAAAGATGGGGGAAACGTACACAGGGCAAAGGAACAAAATCTGATTTTGAGTTGACTGCTTCTCAACAGTCAGCTTAGTAGTAGCATAAATAGCAATCCTAAATTGGGCCGTGGCGGGGATGGTTGGGTGAGTCATACGTAAGACTTGCCCTCTTGAAACGGGAATTTGCATCCCATTTACAACCAAGAATCAGGTGTAATTTGTTTTCGATGTATGTAATGCAAGTGGGTCAACGTACATGTAAACAACATCATGTACATTATGTGAGTTATTACATTAGTTATTTTAACCCAAACTGGGATCATTTCCTGAACCTAACCAAACTGCATAATGCCATTCCAAAAGCCATTAACACGTACTGTTTGTCAGCACACTTTATTTTGAAAGTGTCACTGGACGTTGCATATAACATTTCAGTGACATCTTGACAGAAACTGAATTTCTGTAATGCCATGATGCTGATTAACTTCTGACGAATCAAATCTGGCGTCTTGGCAATCTTTAGCGCAGTGTTGTTGACAAGGTAGACGAGGGAGGCGGTGCTAACCAAGCTAACTGTCCAGTCATCTGCAACACCAGTTTGTTTACATGTGTGGGACTGTTAATCAATCACTGTGCACAGTGGGAGCAAATTTACTGTGTTTTGCTGTCATTTAATGTCAAGCTAGTTTCGAAGATTGCGTTACTCAAGTTGACAACAACTAGTTACTAAACTTTAAGTGCAATCAAAGCTTCACAACATGAGTCATAAGGACTGTGTTGAAATAAAAGGAATTCTTATTTTTGCTGGCATAAACATGATCAGAAACTCGTGAAACTTGGCAAAAATACATAATTTGTAGGTCTTACGCATGGGCAGGGCAGTCTATGAGAACTAAATCTACAAAAAAGTCTCCTGGTGTCGTTGCCTAAACCCAACAGGAAGTTGTCCAGTTTGAATTTAGTGCTCATGTGAGGGCTTGTCCAACGTCGCTTGCAGTTTTAATTAATGAAATATAATATGTCTGAAACCAAACATGGACGAACATCAAACACAAACGTCTGAAACTCAGGCCAAGACATTTGTGTTCTCTAAACGCACCCAACCTGAATCTGGCGACGATGCCAGAAGCTCTGCTGCTGATGGGAGGGAAGCTGGTTCTGGCCCGGAGCTGTAGCAGCAGTACGTTCAGCCCATCGTAGCTGTGAGCATTAGTCTGTCTTCCACGCCCGTACAGACTTTCCATTTGGATGCAGTCACATTAATGAAAATAGCTTAATAACACAAAGAGTAATCATTGGCCTTGTTTGCAGTTTGAGGTGTCATCTCAACATATTATTTATTTATTACATGGGGGAAAGCACTTTTTTTGGGCAGCAGGGTATTTAATTTGGGTTGCAGCACCGTATGTGAAATTGGCAGCGAGGCTAAACGGTGGTGCCGTCTCCAGCTTTCTTAATACATGTACGGTCACTCAGTTATGTTAGCATTAAAACTAAGGATGATGGGAAATTATTCATTAGTTTTTGTCGTATCTCGCCAGGAAATAAATAAAACAGTTGGACACGTTTAGATTCTAACCTGCTGGTAGCACAAGATGGAAGAACAGAAGTCCAATCCAATGCATTCACAGCGCCGAGACGTATGATATTAAACCAGTGGACGGACAGACCACGCGGAAATCCCTTGAGCTGTGCGCGTGGCTAAAAAAGGCTACGACTGACCTTTCCGTTCCATCCATCTGATGGTAATTAGGTGCAGCAATCCCGTTGTTTACGAAGGTATTAACACGACAACTGTTTGGGCTTTTCCTCCCATCCTGTCTCCGTCCTATGTAATGTCTTCTTCTTTTTTTTTTTTTTTTCGCCCGGCGAGCTCGACGTGTCTCTGTGCGATATAACTTAAACCACATTTGAGCGGCTGCAAATTGTTTCACACTCCTCTGTCAGGAAACCTGCCTCATGCAATAAGAAATTATAAACCACGAGGGAACAATTTTTTCATACACCTGACGTGGAACACATGATTAAAGAGTGCAAAATTCTGAGGGTCACCTCGGGCCAATTGGACCTGTCTTTCATGCACTGATTCACATCAAAGAGTCTCAGGCAAGACTCCTTAAGGCATACAGTATGTGATCAAAGCACTCCCCTCTTTGTAAATTCTATTTTATCCTTGTTGTTCATATTATGTTTCACCGTAACCATACAAATCTCATGCATAATTGGGAGGGTAAAAGACATTTTAATTCTTCCGGAGCCATGTCCAATGCACAAAACAAGGAATTTTAATGTACGATAATGATTAATGTACTTCTTTGTTGATTGACCATTGAAAGCACTGCTCCTTTATCCCTCTGTTCCACAGACTTTGTAAGCAGTAGGGCAGCAATTATTGTTCATATTCAGACTGGGAATAATCAAGGCCTTCAAAAGAAAATTAGATAATAAGCATATAAAATATGAAAGGAAAAGAAACAGCCAACTAGAGTCTTCACTCGGAATAAAAGCAGATGTGATTAGCATGGCCAAAAGGTTTACAACATTTTGTCTGGATATAATAGATATAATTACTTTCATGCTGAATTGAATTCACTTCATAACAATACATCAGAATGAGGTGAAATATGTCTGGATTAATGGTGTGATATATTTTTTTTCCTTCTCCCATCTCTCTCCTCGTGGTGAATTTGGATCATGTTGCAGTCAGTAACCATAGAAAAAGTCTTTAAAAAGCGTGTTAATTAGATCAATATTTCTTTGTTTCTTGCGTCGAAACACGCACACAAACTGCTGGAAGAATAATGACTTCTGATAAAAATGTTCTCAGCGTGTGTGACGTCGTGCAGCAGCTTTCACCGAGCTGACGAGAGCCTGCGAGCTAATCAACAGGAGTGCTCTCCACCATGTTTGACAAATTTTTCCACGCGTCCTCATAATTCCCATCAAACTGGATTCCTCTCGTACGTGCGGCGCCGTTTAATTAAATGGTACCACTCCGGATGTGTTTTGTGTTTGGAAGCGAGCCAAGCGACGTGTGCCGCGCTGCATTTTTGTGGATTTCCCCCTCGTCGCGCTCTGTTTTGGGTTCGGTCAAGAATCATAAATACATAATGACTTCTATTGTGGCTACAAGCAAAGTTTAAGTTGGATGAGACGCAACTTCCAAAAAGTCTGATTGGTGACAGGCTGTCAGGAATATCATCTCGGTACATCCTGGCGGCTGGCACGTTACGTGTCCGAGCACATCCGTCACACTTGACGAGCGTAATGATAATTTTTAATCAGTGTGAGCTTCCTTACATCCACTTTGAACTAATTAAAGTGTAAAATCAATGCCTGTCATGTTAAAGGTGACACAAGAACAGGTAAGGTGTCCGGATGCTACACGACTCTATCCAAAACATCAAATGGAGGGTTATGAGAACTCTCAGCCGCCTTGTTGCATTATGGTCCTTTTCTTTACACCAAGCATAAAACAATCAGGACCTGTTGCTCGCTCGCTCGCTGGCGTTACATTGTTATTGCTGATTGGCGTCGACGGTTCCCACATTCTGATGTTATTTCATTTGAGTCCGGCGGTGAAGCTGCTGCAGTCGGTACCGCTCCTCCTACATCGGCTCAGAGCGGCAGGACAGGAGCGCCGCTTGCTAGCGTTAGCGGCCAGGTAATGAAGCAGTGTTCAGTGTTTATCAGATACATCAGATAAATGGCAGGCTGCATTGTGATACTACCGAGATTGCCACAGCGGGAGACATGCTAGAAATGTTCGGTCGGGACATAAACGCCATCAGCGTCAAATGATGGCGTGCAAGGGTCTTGAAGAAGGTGTCCAACTTTTCAACCACTAACTCTTGTAATTAGGGTTAGAGGTAAAACCTGGAAACTGGATTAGGTTAGTTAGTCTCCTACCGGGGTCACAAGCTTTTGGAGACTGTGAGCTACCTCAGAGAAATGGAGTAATAAGGAGGACTACATGTTTGCTCAGTTTACCGGTAAATGATTGGGGTTTTCTCAGTCAAAACAACAAAAGGCATATGAAGAACTATGGCGAGCACATGGCAACTTCTTCCTCACTTGAATCGAGGGTCTAAGGACAGAGGATGTCGTTCACTGTGCAGATTATAAAACCCACTGAGGCGACATGATGGTGATTTTGGGCTGTATAAATAAAACTGATTTGACTTTGACAGCTGATTAAAGGAAGGCGGAACCATGAGAGCTGTTTTTTATTGTTAGACAACCATCTCTCAGGCAGGAATGTTTCACAGACGAGGTAACGTCTTCGAGTTTTTTCATCCTCACGTCTCGACAGACAATGCAAAATTGTTACGTATATATCTAAAAAAAACACATCAAGGGACTGAAGCGTGCAGCCTCGGTGTTGCAGAGCTAAGTTGACTTGGTATAACCTACAAAATAAAGATATTTGGGCAGACAAAAGCTTTCATCATGACTGCAAATGTAGATTAATATCAGCGGGGAGGAAAAAAAAAAAAACAACCTGTTATCAATCTGTCTGCTCTCCGTTCACTCCGCTCTGTCGGCGGTTTGTTGTGCCATCATCAGCCCCGGTTGATTGGTGGGGATTGATTAACAGCCCTTTTTTGCGCATCCCCCAACTTCTAATTTTCTTTTTTGTCTTTTAATTAAAACCCAGTTCACTTCACCTCTGGCTGCATTGTGCCGCGCTGTAATGAAAATGAATGGAGTGCAGCCTCGGGGCTAAGAGCACTCCTCATAAGATTATAATTGTCAAGATGAAACTCTCCTAAACAAGCTTCAGCTTCAACACATTTCCAAACACGAATTAGATTAGTGGGTTCCCTTGTACAGTGAGTACATGCATCCAATATTTTGTTATTGTTATATTATTAATCCACACTGTTAAATAATAAATGCCACTGTATCTCGGAGAATGAGACATTTTTCATGGATTTTTTTTTCTCGCTCCTTCTTTTATAATTTACAAGTTTTGGGATAAAAACAAAAACGAGGGGAAAAAAAGAAAATCCAAACCGACACAAAATGTTTTTAATGTCAAACTGAAAACCAGCAGCACAGATTTTCTGCTTTACAAAGATGTTTTTTTTTTTTTTTTCCAGAAGTCAGCAGAGAGATTTTCTGGGTAACCGAGACAAAAGTTAATTACATCTGTTGAAAAAGTACCGACATTATACAGCTGACGTGCTGCATATCAGCATGTTTGTAGAGTGAGAGGACATATGGTGAAGCATCAGTTTGAGCCCCGGGTGTTAATGTGAGGCTGAACTCTCTCTGTGCTCGCTTCTTCAGCTGGAAGTGCTGGGATGGTCCTCGCTGATTGTCCGCTGAGAGTTGTTTACATTTCTTCAGAAGCTCCATTTAGTTTCCCCTGACAAGGTGGAATAAGTGACTTGGCCATGATGGATGGAGGCACCTGTCCTTAATGGTGGCTCAAACTGTGCCCACTAGTGCACGCTACAGTGATAAATTGACAACAGTTGGGATATGCTCCGCTAGCAGGGAGAATGAGGCTACCAGGACATCCGACTGCTCGCCGCGTCTCCGTGTCAGCGTTTTGGAGGCTCAACAATGCGGAGGTCCCCAAACAGCTGCAAGAGGAGGGACGGGCGCTCGGAGGGGCGCTTAACGATTAATGCTTGATCTTTGTCACTGCCAAAAAATAAAGATGACACTCGCAACTGTTAAAGTTTGAAGAGGTCCCACAAATCTGTCATGTTGGGTGAAATGATCAGGTCCACGTCGAGCAATGTTGTGTTGAAGAAAACTGAATTTAAGATCAATTAATACATTTTTCTTTACAAAAGGTGATTTCAATTTTACATTTGTGTCTTAATTTCTTTTAAAGGGTCGTGTTTCAGTAAAAGATATTAGAGTGCTGAGCCAAATCCAGACTTTAAAGGTGCGCTGGTCTATATTTTATATCAACAGTGGCTCAGATAACTAGCGTGAAAAGGTTCTGGTTCAGTGTCATCGCTCACATCAAACCCATTTCCACCAGCAGCATGAAGCTGAAACAGAAAAGGCTCTGATGAACTCACTGTGCTCACCAAACAGTAGGCGAACACACTGACCAGCTGGTGAGTACTTCAAATTAATTCAAAACTTCAAAATCTCTGCTATGCAAGCTGTGTGAGATGTCGCTGGTTTTTAGCTTTGTGTAGACGTATATATATCTCTCTATTACTGCAAAGTTCACTTAATTAGGAAAAGGAACAGTCCAGAATCTTTTCACAAATGATTCCAACAGGTCTTTAATCCTGAACCCCATACCAGGCCGTTCATCTTCCCCCTCTAATAAGATTGATTCGAGCAGTTTCTGAACTCGCATCCTCTCGACAGACATCAGTCGACTTCAAATAAATAAATAAATCAAGTGAGGAGTTTTCTTTCTTGTCGACTCAGACGTGTGGTCGTGGTCGAGCTACAGCTGTCACGTCATCACTGTGCAGCCACAGAGGTCACCTGTCCGGATGAAGTAAATCTGGGCAGATTTAAAGCCGCGATAATCAACATTTTTATATCAACAATGAAATAAATGACTGTGTGAAATTAAAGGGGCTGTTTGTAGTGTCGAATCAACAGAGAATCTACGGAACGTTTTGGTGCCTTTTAGCTAATTGTTTTGGTTTTGTTCTTCAAAGTCACCGCTCCGATAGAACTCATCTCCAGCTACAGCAGGTCACCTTTTACTGCGAAGAAAAGTTCTGACAGGCCCGCTGCACACTTTGTACCCAGCACCAAACCATGGACAGAGTTAGAAACTAGTTGGAGAGCACAGACGGAATAAAGAGACAGATATTTCCCTCAGGAGCTGGTTGAGACCAAAATGGAGCTAAAAGAAAAACATTTATTGCAACAAGACGCTGAATGAATCAGAACATCTGCTGGATGTTTGCTCACACATTCGTCTTAACAACTCTATAGCGTGATATGCCCGTGTTGTGTTTTTATTAGCTTGGTTCTTTACCCCAATGTGGCCCGACATGGGAAAGTTATTATATTAGTTATTGCTGCTTTAAGCATTTGAAACAATGGTGTCATTTCATTGGGCGATGACGACGTGCAGACTGTAGATTCAGCTCTCTTCATAGCTTGAGACATCGTCGTGCATAAACCAAAAGTGTTTCCTCTAATAATGACTTG
Organism: Diplodus puntazzo; assembly: GCA_963678695.2. Taxonomy (NCBI): domain Eukaryota; kingdom Metazoa; phylum Chordata; class Actinopteri; order Spariformes; family Sparidae; genus Diplodus; species Diplodus puntazzo. The sequence continues at coordinate 5,068,230 of OZ023163.1, read as the reverse complement.
AACAAACTGTTGTCTTAAAAGCTCCAGATAGTTATGCAATCTGTATCGCTGACAATCTCTCAAACAACTCACACGGTTTATAATGAGCGTCAGTTCAGCTTACCTCAAATGAGACTCATAAAGCTTCCCTTGGCATCCTCCCTGCTGTCTGTTTTGCCTTAGTGTGATATGGGGTCCATAACAATCAGCACCGCCCTAATTATTTTTGGCACTCGAAACCTGCTCTGAAGGAGAAAAGACCAATTTGAGGCCTTTTAAAATGCCTTAACCTTCTTTTAAAGAGCCAATTAGCGAGCATATCTACCCATGAAGCCCAGCATTACACCATTTCTGTCACTTCGTTGGCGAGGAAACCTATTTTACACAATTAATGAGGATACTTTGCAGCTTGTGATTCAAAGTCCACGCTCTATTGTTGTCTGCGTGAGTTTGCCTTTAAAAAAAAAAAGTCTCCCGCACGTGTGTCAGCACATATTCTAGACCCAGTTTTTTTTTTTTAAAGCGTGTTGAGTTACATAAGAAACACGGATGCGGATCTTTGAACATACAGTCTGATGTGTTCCTGATAGCAGATCTCTCTACAGACTGCGGTGGGTCGAAGGAGGAGCAGATAAATGAAACAGGTCAATCGTCTGTCACCTCTCTTACTGACGGGGTAACTCCTACAAATTGGAATGAACGTATTTGGAGAACCAGTCGCCGCAATTATCTCACATCTGCAATAGTTTATTTGGGTTACTCTGGTGATTAGTCAGCCTCCTCGGGCTCCACCAGATCAAATCCAGATGTTGCTGTTTGTTCACAGCTACGAGGGCTTCATAGAGGAAAACATCTATATGAGGATCTTTGTTACACTCTCTGCATGAGGAACATCTGAGCGCCTATAGGCTGTGATTGTTATACTGTATCACAGTCACATCCCATTCTGGGGTGCTGGAGCCCGTCTGCACCACAAGTGACTCATGGTTTTCAGTCATTTGTCTCGTGGACATAAACGCTCTCGCTTCAATTAAAGCCGTTGTCTGTTGGCTGCGTGCGTTCGGCTCCGTCACACATGCGTCACCGCAACCTGCTGCGTCTTGGACCAGAACCAGGTTCGTTTTTATTTTTTTTTTGTGTGTTCACGGTAAACAAGCTGGAGGAACTGGGAGCTGAGATTTTAAACTGAAGTGTCTTAAATCCTGGAGAGGCCTCGTCCTTCTGTAACCTTTTCCAAATATTTTGACTGTCTGTGTTTTCACTTTTCCAACAGAAAAACCTTCTAAGCGCACCAGTAAGTATCTCTTCTTCTTCTTCTTCTCCTCCTCCTCTGCGGCTCAGCGTTTGAAGGCAGACGCTTGTATTTCCAGCGATCGACCGAGCGTCATCGAAGCGCCATGGAAACTAGACCGGGATACCTTTTGCAGCAGCAGTGCGATGAGTTCACAGACAGCATATGGTTGTAAAATGAACTGTGAGAAATGTCATTTTCAATCGGTCTCCGACAGATGTGACTGAAAATTAAACGGTGCAATCTTTAGCGTTGTTGCTACAGTTTGTTGCGTTGCTGAAAACATTTACGATAACTCTGTAACTCTACTGTATGTCATTCAGACCCCTCAGTTACGTACAGCACAGCTACAAGTTTTGAATGCTAACGGCAGTCATGTGACGGATTCAGAAAGTCGTCATATTGTTTTTCAAACTCTGGTGTGACCGGGCCTCCAAGGCGAATCAAAATGAGAAGCAGCAGATGAAATGTTTCTTGTTTGTCAGCCCAGCGCACCGGGGATTTGCATTTCCATTACAACAAGTAAACCTGCTCGAGGTTGTGTCTTTAACTGATGATGCACTCGTCTTGATTCAGGGTCAAAGGAGCAGCTGTAGATATCCTTCCTCCCTGCGGTTCAACTAAAGTGCTGCTAATCTGGTGATACACGTTTCATTTCCTGCAAATTTTCTCACAAATAAAAGTTACTGAACACGACTTCAGAGCGGCCAAAAGCTAATATGGTGGAACAGTAAGCACTGTGAGCTGAACACTTTTTAAACCCCTCTTCCTCGATGATTTCCTGCATAGACACGAGTCTCGCGATCGCAGCACATGCCTGTTTGGAGGAGGAGGAGGTGAGGACCACCACATGTTGATGCCGCGGTTGCACGATGTCACCGCAGTCCTGCTTGTAGGCAGCGTGGGCCGAGTGCCAAAGGAAAAGCCCCATAAATTCTCATTTGAACTGTTTTATTTCACTTCAGAAGCAAAATATGTCAGTAGTTCAGACTAATTGACGTCCTACGAGGAACTCCTGGCAGCCGCATGTGTGGTTTAGACTGGTTGAAAACAACAGTGGATGGTGGCTGCTAAAGACGTTAGCGTAGCTGCTGCTATAGCATCAGAACTAGACAGTGAATCTTGTTAAAGTGTGTTTTATAAGAGTTTTGTTTTCCATTTGGCTCCTCTGGTGTGAGCGCTCTCCTACTAGTTGATCTGATTGTTTGAAATCATCCCGTGATGGACAGATAATTTGTCATCATCACCTGCCAAGTCTTTTTTTTTTAAAGGGCCTTCCTTTCACCAGAACATTTCTAAAGATTTCGTCCCAGATGGCTCCGTGTAACAAACCATCTGGCGAGTCAGGTTAGATGTTCTGCTCGCCACTCAGGATAGGTACCAGTTTGGTTTTAACCAAAGCTTTTTCAGCCTCGGTGAGAAATTCAGATCATTGCGAGGAGTAATTAGAATCATCTCATCGCCTCAATGTAATTTGTGACCTACAGTGTCATTACATCGTCTCTTTAATCCTACTTTCACTCCAACTAGTTGTATTTGTCTTTTTTAGTCTGATGTGTAAGTTATACTATTTGTAAGTGCCAGTTAGGCTTAAAACAACCGCAGACAGTCACCCAATGGACAATTTGTGGATGTGGATTTCATGTGAGTCAAATCACGACAGAGAGTGTGTGTGTGTGTTTGTCGATGCATTTTGAGGGGGAGGTGTGTGTGTGATGTAAAATGTCACAAATTCACACCCTCTGAGCCCAGAAAGCATTTATAGACACATAAGTAGTTTTTTTTGCTTTGCTTCTACTTGACTTTTGTCATTTTTTTTGGTGTGACTTTTTTGTCGTCAGCTTAGCCGAGGATGCCGGGAATTATTGGGAAAATGTTGAAAAACATGTGGCGAGCTTTAAAGTCGTCTCCTAATTCGTCCTCTCAGCTTATCGTACCTTTCACTTTGTGTAAAGCCACGTAACCTACGTGATTATTCACCGTGTCAAACTGTTTAAGCCTCGGCACTCAAGACGGAAAAAATGCATCAGAATCTGACTTTTAAAACTACAAAATAAATGCAGCAAAATGAGAAGCAGCATATGCATGAGCGAGGCGTCTAAACTTGCACTGAATCAATCAAAGCAGCAGTAGAAGAGGCGATTGCCTATCGCACAGATAGCTGCAGGGCAAAAAAAAAAAAAAAAGTTGCATAGCACAGGGCAAAAACAAAATCTAAAGGCTGATCTATTTTCTTGTTTGGGAGTAAGATGAGTTCCTACATACCTTCTTGTGATTTAAATCAAGGTCATTAACTGTGATGTGTTGGAGGATGCAGAAATTGGGACATTAATCCTGAGGAAATAGTTATCTGCCTGAGGAGGTGTGATCAGAATGCAATGGGACTGGATAGTGGTGGATGAAAAATGTGACAACGAGTCCGTGTCACCAGACATTATCTTCCACAAGTTTTCAACATAACTCCTTGAACTATTCAGGATGTCAACCGAGGGATGAGGATCTGGGAGCGTACCTCTTGTTCCCGCGAGCCTCATTTTCTCGGCTATTTATTGTGCGTCGACGAAATTTCTCCCCTTGCGTTCCGGGCCGCGTTCTCGAGAGGAGACAACACATTAACAACAGGATTTACTCGCATTTTAGATGAGAGTGATGGTAGAAGCACAGAAGTATTAAAGCTTTGAAACAAGCGTACACAGAGACTATTATTTCTAATTTTCGTTGTTCTAGTGTGTCATATATTCAAGAGCTGGACCGGTATGTTGGTCGGCCAATATTATCAGCCTATATTGGCTTATAGCATATATATTAATAAGGGCTTATATGTTTAATTAGAGGTTATAATGCAGAAAAAAATGGTGGGGTCAGAAATTTAGGGTAGTAGGAGTGGCCGTTACAAAAAAAAGCACCATACTTCCAGGGAGATTGATGTCACTTGATTGAACTGTGAAGAAAGACATACACACACAACATTTCGCAACATCTGCGAGGTTCCTGAGCATTTGAATGAATGAACTCGTGGATGCCTGAATGTAAACAGAAGCAGCTGAAACTCAGAGCTCACGCATGTTCGTAACGACTCCGTGAGGACACTCCCACACAGAGTTTACAAGCCTGCGACTCCGATCGTCTCCATAATCTTTTTGTTGGTTTGTGACCAGGATTACACAAAAACTACTGGACTGATTTTCCCCGAAACTTGGATGGAGGATGGGTCTCGGCCCAGAATAGACCCATTAACTTTTGGTACAGATCCGGATAAAGGGACAGATGCAGTGCTTGTAAATAGTTGGAGCTGAAACTCAGGGCTCAACGACTCTGTAAGGACACTCCCACACAGAGTTAAAAAGCCTGCGACTCCCCTCCAGTTAGACAGAACTGAAGAAGTCTCTTGGATGAGAGGTGAGACGTCTTCAAGAAACTGAAACAAGTCCAGTCAAGTACGATACAGCGCTTAGATTTACCCCGACCTGGATGATTGAGAACCTTCATCAACATTAGCAGCTAAAGAAACACTCGCTTCACGGTTAACTCAAAGGGCATTATCCATCGCAACAGCAGCAACTGGAATTAAACAGTGATCTAAAATACTGTTTGTCACATAAAGAGCAACTCAGATCAGGTATGATATGACTGTTTACGTACTGAATTAAGGCTTCAGCATTCAAAACAGTGAAATACGATTTTTAGATATGAGATAGGTCGATGATACAAATACATCTTTGGGATGAAGTGTGTAAACTTCTCATCGTTGTAACCGAGCTAGAGTCAAAACAGAGTCAAAGCAGAATAGCTAACAGGATCTCATTCCGTCCTCCTCAGTTACGTCTTTATCAAATTAAATGGCGTAAAATCCTGAGAATAAAACATTTAAATCCACGTTACTCAAACACTCGATCGGAACAATACATCAGGAATCTTAATGACCCTCTGCTGATTAAAATACGATGAGTCAAATTTAATCCGTTTTCTCTTTTCTTCTATCACATTTCACCATGTGTTTCACTGTTTTCTGTTTCCTGCTCCATTATAAGGAGATTTTAGATATTCCGTGCATGTATTAATTAGACCGGTGCATCTGCAGCTAGTGGCAAAGGTAAATCCCTTTGTTGGGAATTGGCAGGTGTATAGAATGTCTGAGAGCTGCTCGGGTTTTTTTTTTTGTGTGTAGCCTGTCTGCGTCCGAACGTCTCACATCTTTAAGACTTTATATTTCCTACCAGTGAATTCAGTGCTGTGGTTAGAAGAAAAAAAAAAATCCAGATTAGATCTGTGTGTGTGTATGTGAGTATAAAATTGGATTTCTTCTCGACATCAAACTTAAATTGTGAGCCAAGGAGATTAGTTAAGCTAAACCCAATCTAATTTCAGCTTTGCTCTCCAATTTGCATATTCTGTAGCTATGAGATAGGATGATTCACCTTTTACACTTCCACAGATGGGATCATCGAGGATCAACTGATGCATCAATGTATTTAGATTCTCCCCCTTTTTTCTCCCGGCATTAAGTAGCTTTTGATAAAGTCTTAATTTCCTTACTACATCATTATTAGCGTTTGATACCAACGTGCCATCTGGCAAATGTTAAAGCACAAGCAGATAAGAATTCATAATGAATATGGTTGACTCTATGACAGATTGTAATAAAAGAGAGGGGCTGTGACAATTATCGCAGAGACAGAGCGTGAGGGCATTTGACAATGTGGCAGGCCTGCACTTGCTAATTGCAAAGCTGCTGGTACATTTCCACAATCTCACCGACCATCGGATTCCTTTATGTGCAATCACATCTATTTTTTTTTATCAATGTGTTTCCACTCCTAAACCCGTCCCCCCCCTCTCCACTCTCCTGCATAAGTCAGACTGTGTGTGTGTTTAAAATGGATTTTTTATTTAGCGGTTAAATCGAGTTCAGTGATATATAACAGCAGACCTATAACACTTTTCCCACCTACACACGGTGAGAACGAATCCAAATCGCTCCCATTTCGCAGCCGTGTCAACTCCTCCCCGGCACCACCTGTCATCAGGATATTTTGCAGCAAATATCAGAGGAAACGCTTTGGAGATTGTGTGAGCTGTGTGCTTTCATCAGTGTCCCTTAATTAAATCTACCTTTCCCCAGGCTCTCCCATGATCTCTGCAAATAAAATACAGAGTAAACACACCTAATTAAAGAAGTTAAAACACAAACCCAACCAGGTTCTGCCTCAGTGTCAGCGGCTGGCATATCTGCAGAGGCTCTGCAGTGCGCTGTATAATTCCTTCCCCGGCTCGCAGTCAGTGCAGGCTAAAATCATGTGTCATTAGTAAATTACACAGGTGCCAGACTGAGTTATCATCTTGAGTATGAAAAGCTTCATAATAACCTAAGGAGGTGCTTCTAAAACGGTCCTATCTTTTAAGCTAAATGAACACGCCACACTGATATGAGATTATCCAGCTTTAGAGCAGACACTGTTGCCCCGAGGCCTGCAGCCAGTTTATGATGCACTATTTTCCCCTAATCTTTTTCAAACCTCAACAAGCACAAGTACAGGCTAAAAGGGAAGAAGAGAAGAGAGGGAAAAAAATGTGTTGTATAGGTACAAGGTTTGAAAGTTTTTTTTCTCTAAAAAAAAAAAATGCTTTTTCTCACTTGCCGCTATTTTCAGAAAACATCTCTGGCTGACAGCAGTGGGAGGACTCGATCAGAGCCGCCGAACAGATGTGCTGCACCTCATGGAGGGACGGGTGATCACTGCTTCATCCAAGTAGATGCATTATAGCCACAATAGCATTTCTTATTTAGCACCTACATTAAGAAAACTCATATTATGGACCTGTCTTTGGTTGAAAAATAACAGTTATCATACGAAAATGTAATACCTGGTGATGAAATGTGTGATCTTGGCAGAGCGCTAAAGCACAAAATTAATCACTCAGAATGGCACTTTAAGAAATCTTTTATACAGTGGTGAGAAATAAAAACTATATTTTGAGGGTAAATTGTATTTTACTGTGAAATAAATCAAATTATTTGACTCTTTTTTACTGCAACCTATGATTAGACATGTCCATACATGTAATGGGTCGGGTGTGTCAGGGCTTCTTGGAACAATTAATTAACATCTTAAAAACATTTTTAAAAATTATTTTTATTTTTTATATTTGAGACCTTTAAATTATTTTTTTGTTTTTCTACAGTTTGAAGATTATTTTCATGTTGAAATGTTAAAAGATGAGGAGCAGTGCTGCAATAGCAACAGTGAACATGTACACTTCATCTCAATGGCGCAACACTAACTTTAATTTAAGCCTCTAAAAAACTGTAAGTATTTCTCTAGAACATTTTCCCGATGAAATATCAAATGAAAAATGAAAAAATGAAAAAATCAAAGTTAAGAAATACAACAACAACAAAACATTAGAAAAAAAGCTTTGGTGTTGTTAATTACCTCCAACAGCAAGGTTCTGTTTTCGTCCGTCTGTTTGTTGGTTTGTTGGTTGTGGATCAGGATTACACAAAAACTACTTGACAGAATTTCATGAAAATTGGATGGATGGCGGGTCTCGGCCCAGAATAGACCCCATTAACTCTGGTAAAGATCTGGATAAAAGGACAGATGCAGGAGGTTTTTCTTTTACATAGCAAGATTTTTGACATTTTTGTTAACTTATGGGAGACTAATGCATGGATCTTGATAAAAAAAGGTGTATTTAGGTGGCTGGTTTTAAATTCTAATGATTCTCTTGATTCCATCTGTGTTGGTTTGTTGTTACAGATCTGGTCTGCCTAAATTATGGCTAAGCAGTGAGTGAAAGAATGTGATATTGGCCAATCCACTTGTGGTCTGATCAGATTTGATCAGCAGTGCTGGTAACATACTGTGAGCAAACAAGCTTTAAAAACAAAATCCTGATTGGTGCACAGAAGTACGCGACATCGCCCTTTACCAGCAAAGGCAGCCCACTTCAACATTAATACAAAAATGTCTTATTTGAAATAACCCAAACTGTTCTAACTTTGACAGAAAATGGTGTGTTCAAAGATGAACCCATGACTCGTGGTGAGGAGCTGAAACATGTGTCAGTCCTTCAACAGTCCGTTCATCACGATCCAAACAATTACATGTATAATATGAATAAATATTGTACAACTGATTGTCAGAACAGAGGATTCTGATGTGTCAGGCCAGATAAACATCTTCCATACAGAATAAACTCTTTGCACTCTTAAATTAATTAATGTATATGATGTGAGTCAGCTGTGAGCTGAATAAATGGATGAGTAGATTAACAGAAGTGACCGCCTCTATCTGAGAGCATATCTTATGAAAACACGTTGGCTTAGCGGTCTATAATTTACTCTACAGTTCTATAGGCCTGAGTGCATATCTCACTGAGCGACGGTGCCGCGGCTCAAACACTGTCAAACAAAGAGATTGCCATATTTAATCAAGATTAAAGGAGATAAAAGTGGAACAGGTGACTGTGAGAGTACCCAGGACGTTAACAGGTCCAGTGTAAGACTCATGAAACCAGTGAAACGTCACTGTGTTTGAGTGCCAACGTTGAAAAAAAAAAAGAGAGAAACCACTAATTTTAAAAAGACAATTTTACATTTAACTTTTAAAAAGATAAAACATGTAACTTGCTTGCATTAAAATGCCTCAAAACGTTCCCAAAAATATTGAAACTCAGAGATCCATTTGCTGTTCGAGGTGACAATGTGCCCTCAGGAGAGAGTCAGAGTGATGGTGGTTGTTTAACAATGAAAACAGCAACTCCCATGATTCCATGCTGCTTACCTCTTTAGTTTTGTTAGATTAAAAGATGCATTGTGGCAGAAATTACAACTGTGCAGTTAAAAAATCTACTATGTGAACATCATTGAAAGGCATCTGTGGCTGAATTGAAGTTAAAAATATAATTTGACAGGAACACTCACTAAACTTCATCTTGTGCAATCTGTTCTCTGATATGTGAAATATGAGTGGAAAAAAGTGTGTGAAAGACACACATTTTCTCTGCATTGATGCAAAATGAGAAACTTTGAAATAAAAAAAAAATGACTTGGCTGAGGTGGAAAGTTGGCGTATTGATAAAGAAAGTGAGAGAAAAAAAAATGGAATGGAAAAATGGAAACCAATTTTTCAGTACACAACTATCACAGTAGCTGATTCTGCTTCTACTGCAGACAAAACATTCAAGCTACCACTCACATTTTCTGGCCTCCAATCCACCAAAACAACAACACAAAACAAAACAAAAAAGTATGAATATAAAGAAAGGTCTTCAGATCTTTTCACAACGGAGACATTTGGTCGAAACACAAATCTTCTCTTAAAACACAAACTGTCTTTTAATGGAAACTGGACTAACGTGCAGTGATACAACTTAGCATGTGTACTTGAGTATTTCAGTCGATAGTAACTAGCTACTTTGAATATCTTGATGTTACATATAAAACAGGTGACCGCTTTTTAAAGCGTGATGCATTAATATTGAATCAACTACCCATCATAATAAAACTATAACACATCGATAATAATGTAATATTTATGCTCTAGCACTTTAGAAGAGGCCGTTCAGTATAACTACTTTCAGATTTTTAAATAATTCAAGAATATTTAGCTGATAAATGATCTGAGTACTTTTTCTCACAGATTAACAGCACGAAATAAATCAATGATCAACAATTAAATATTATATGAGGCTAAAAAAAAACCATCACCTAAACAAAACAAACACCTATAATTTGACTTTTTGCCTGGAAATGTGTTTCTAAATGTGTGTCAGTCTATTGCACCTCCACTTGTAAAGGCCTCCAGTATGTGACTGTCGGACGCTTATCTCTCCAGGACTTATAGGAGTTAATGAGAGCAGCTTGACAATGTGAGACTACCTGGTGCCTGAGGGTCTGCCGGGGAGTGAGTAAACCATTAGCCCTAGCCTCGGGGCGGACGGCTCCCCAAAAAAAAAAAAAAAAAAAAAGTGGAGAGTTCTGCAACACCATTTTCTTACTAAGTCTCCACGCAAAGGCTGATACTGTGCTGCTGTTTGCTGGAGACGAAGCTGCTTTGTCCTGTTACTGCCACTGCAGATATCTAATGCTGTGTACTGTCAGAAACCCGAAGCCACAGCCGGTCAAAACAAGCCGGAGGTATAACACTGACATACAGTCATCCCCTGCAACCAACACACATGCACAGGCTTTTTTTTTTTTTTTTCAGTGAGAGTTGATACAGACAAGAGTAATGGGTCTCTCACCTGTAACATGATTCTGTCTTTAGAAGAAGGCCCGAGGATGGGGTGGGTGTGCCTGCCCTCAGCCCTCCCAGTTGGACACCGCTATTCTGCAGCTCATTGTCTTTGTGTGATGGGTCAAGAAGATAAATCCTCTTAGCTCTCCGGTTTTTGCAAACAGGCACAGAAAAATGATAGCCCTGGGAGCATATTTTTGGCATCATATAAATAAGAAATGGAAAAAAAAAAAGAAAAGGAAAAAAGAAATTATACCCCTGAAAAGAGTCATCTGGTTTGTAAGCCTGGTCGGGATCCGCAATCACGGGCCCGTGACACACTTAGATACAAAACCGCATCGGGTAGACTTTAATAAAGCGACATGTGAATGTAAATAAAATGGGACACATTGAGTTGTGGGAACATTTTGTGTTTCTTAATGTATTTGTTAGCGTTCACAACTGATTTAAAACAGTTAATGAATGCTTGAAAACACTATAAAACACAGTATAGTTAAATATCTTTAGGAGTAGTGTTAATTTATAGTCGTAAAACGTGCTGCACTTTTGTACAACCAGTTAATATTTGCTGTACAACTCACTGTATAATTGTTATAACCCAACATGTAAAGACTTCATAGTATAAATATTCATACATGTATTTAAAACACGTTAAACCCACATCAGGATATCAGCACAACTTGTATGTTTCTGTTTGTGTTTCTTTAAATGACTTTATTTAAAGAATAGTTTAATGAAGCTGTATCAAGCACTGTGAAACTGTAGTTCATTACTGTGTACGGTGTATTTAGACCCGGGGTTTGCTCCAGGTAGCAGGTTTTAAACAAATTATCTGGATAGTCTTGCAGAGAAGAACGTAAACGGTCGCTGCAGTTTATACGGCACCTGGCGTCACCTTTTGCTGAGCATCAATCTACAACTTATAGAACATTCTGTGTATAGTAATGGAAACATTCCCAGATGTCAAAGCTGCATGAACGACTTGTAAACCATTTATTACCCCGATAAAGAAAAAAAAAACAGGGCCTGAAGTAAAACTAAAACTGTCTGTGACTCAAGAGGCTTTTATATCTGTAACGTTTAACAAACAAATGTAAACAGTGGGCGTGTCATTAACTCAGAACATCTGCAGCCTGGGAATGACAGCATGGGAGTGGCGGACTCCGCCACTGACAAATAAAACTACTACATGGAAAGGTAAATACAGACTGTAGTTTAATTAATATTGAGGAATAAACACATTGTTCATCTATTTATTCTTCTGAAAATGGGCCAAAGTAAAGTGTAATATTTGATTTATTAACATTAATTTACATAATGTAAATATCTTACTTGACATTTCACAGCAATAGCAGAGATGAGCGTTAGAATTATAAGCAGGGGTTATGTCAGTCGCACATAATATATGTAATATAAACATAAATGGGTAAAGATCTCTGTACTCAAATAGGGAGAAAGATTTTCTTCATTTCTAGGAAAAGTACATGAAACAAACATGAAACCATGAATGTGTCTTTGGTGCCTCCGACGATCAAATTTGCAGACATAATTAAACACGAGGAACGTAAACAAACACAAATACATGGCAGATAATGAGCTCCGAACAGAAACAAACCAAAAGATAATAATAAAGATTTAAATTCTGGCTGTATTACACGGAACTCATGAGTTGAATCAGATTTGTATCAATAGCTTTTTCATTGTTTTCCCATCAGGACCTCCTCCTGTTATACGCACAACGTCCAGTTTCTGAGGAAAAATCCTGTAATATGACGCGACGCAAATCTGACTTCTGATCTTCAAACTGTTTAAAGCTTCTTTTCTACATCCACCATCGATGTTGACCCTTTTCTCCACCTTTATTTGGAGGATGGGGTTAAAATACAACATATATCTTACGACTGATTACTTCAGGTACATGGTTACAATATTCTGTTTCATCAGTTCACATTGAGTATAAAAAAAACCTTTAATGAAACAGACTCGACCATTTTGAAGCACTTCTGCTACTTCTGCTGCTGTAAATCAAATACAGACATAGACAGATACAATGAAAAGCCTTTAGATACACCATATCTATAGTTAGCAGCCATGTATTAAATTTAAACAAATCACCGAATCCTCCACACACTCCGCCCTCCCTGCACTGATGGAGCGAGCTGCTGTTCTTGCGGTAAAAGCGGCAGAAAGTTCGACGTTGGTGGAAAAGTTGAGTTAAACTTTTCCAAATCTTGATTCTACAGAAAAGGTTAAGAACGCCGGCTGATCACCGCACTCAGGGTCTTCTGAGTATATTACAATTACTCTAAAACACATGAAACAATTTCCAAACATGGAGGTGATTTATTACATTAGCGGCGAGCGGTGGGCGCCGGCACAAAGGGAGATTGTATGAAGATTACAGTGATGAAATAGTCAAATTTATTATCTTGACAGCTGGATATTCCAATTTCTTTGCCGCTGAGCCATGTAGATTTTCCAGAGTGCAAACACGTTTAAGTACTTCTTCAGAGTCAATTAAATCAGATACTAGTTAAATTACCATTTTTATTAACCTACAGGTTCACATTTTTGTAATTTTAATCACTATTGGAAAGACTATTAGAGCAGCTTTCCTATGAAGACAGAACGGAGGGTCATTTGGAGAGCGACGGAATTAATCACGCGATGTCACTTCAAATCTAACTTTCAATTCACTTTAAAAGCTCGCTCTGTGATTTACATGTGCATGGAGAATTATCTGTGGTTAGTTAAAGGAGAGATTAGGGGCGATGATGGACTGCGCCCACCTAAAGCTCCGGGAAACTTGAGCATCACACCTGAGCCGGAGTGAGATTATTAAAATGAAGGCTGTACAGTATTTCAGAAAGGCTTAGAGCGGGGCCGTTAAACGTCCAAAGTTCAACTACTGTCAATATTACGCTACAAATCATTTCCCGCCTCCCCCCCCTCACTTATACCTGTGGAGCCTCCTTATCCATTCCCCCTCCTTTTCGCTGTGTGCGGTGCGAGACGGCCTCTGGACCGTGGACGGTAAATAATATACCAAGAGAACATTAACCTTTAGTTGTGGTGTTAAGATGGAACCTCAATTAACAAGAGTAAATAATCCTTGTGATTACTTTTGGCCGGCCTTTATCTCGTACATAACCTAATTAAATGGACCATCCAAACATAAAACCACAACTAATCAAGAGCTTTGCTGAGGCATCACAATATGACCGTGTGAGGGCGTTTTTTTTTTTTTCTAGAAATACACCCACGCATGTGCGAGCGTTCATGCGTCCCTCACACACACACACACACACACGCTCAGTTAGAAAAAGGAAATTGATGTGCATTAAAGTTTGTTTTTGTGTGTTTTCTGGAATAACTCCACACAATTCAGTTAATTAAATCTCACGAGGCTTTCTTTTACCTTAAACATTCAAATAGCCCTCAAATTAAATTGAATAACGATGAAGAAGCGTCAACCATTGGTGATTCTTTTCCCAACTAAATTAATCAAACCCAATTATAAAGACAGCTAATAAACAATGTACACACTCTGCACCGGCGTTTTCATTAATTGACTGTCGGTGTGACCTCAGGTGATTAGTGGGTGAGTTCAGATTAGAACCAACGACTCTGGCCTTCAAAATGTATTGAACGACCCACTGAACAGATTCAGTGTTGAGCTGAGTGAAACAAACACGACTACAGGGTGTTTGTAGCTGCAGCCGCGTGTCAGCAGGAGCACAGTGTTGCCCACCGGGCCTCTGCAACATACTAATAATTTACAGATGATGGTGATTCAGTCTGCATCCAGTCACATGCTTCTGCAGCATCCCTCTTCAATTTACAGCGTGCAACATGATGAGTGCTCTTACTGATGCATTAATATTTACAATGCGAGAACGTAAGCCCTTTTGATTCCTTATAATTAGACTTAATAACAGTGAAAAGAAGGACTAGCACGTTCTTGCCAGTTCACTACACATAAGGGTTTTGCTGATACCGTCATATTTGGTCAGTTTTTCAGCAATATTTATTAAACATATGTATTCAAAACGTAGGTACAAGGTTTGCTAACATTGGCCAACATAAGCTACTGTCGGTACTTACGTATTAACACGTACGTATAAACACATACGTATTAGGTTTGTTAACGTTTGTTAGCAAACTTCAGGGAAATGTTGCTGGGAAACTGACACGACTGAGTCAGACCAGTTCAGCGTACGCTACGTAATCTTTCTTTAAGGTTGTTTGAATGATCTTATTCCACTCTCGCCTTTTCTCGGTCGGTTCCGGCTTTTCATTGTATCCACAACACGTCTACTAAAGATGAAACGGTTAATTAGCTGTGGAACTGTGTTGACAATTGACCATTTCTTGTTTCCTTTATCCTCTAATGAAGTAAACATCTTAGTTTTCTGTTTTACTGCTGCATAGGTGTCATCTGCTCTGGGGACGTGTTCCCACCTCACTATTTATTTACATCACTTTTTGAAAGCACAGTTTGTTAAAAATGCAATTATTTTCCCTGCCGTAAACATCTGCTCTGACCCAATTTGACCCGTTTTTTTTATGTCCTGAACACTTTTCGACAGAGAGTGACGCCCTGGTTTGATTGGACCAAATGAGCCATCTGCGACTCTTCTGCTTCATTATTTCTGTTTTTACTGTTGTTTTGGTTCTTTTTTAATGAGTTGAAAGTAGACCAACCAGATTATAGCGCCCGTTTCATGGTCAGCACTTTAACCTGAAGGCTACAAGGTCGACTGTGGTATCAGGTTATTTTGATTTATCGTGAAAATAATCTTGAGCTGCAGCTTTAATCCAATCTAATGCTTGTTTTTTGATTTGGGTCCTTGAGTCTTATGTTGCTCTCATCAGACGTCACTCTTGAAACAAGTGCAATATATATACTATATATTGTGTGGGATAATGATAATGATGTGACTTATGGAGAGTGACGAAGCTGCAGCCTGTTACTGCTTTGTACTGAGTTAAAACACCGAGACAGATTGAACATCTTCAAAACCTCCCAGACTGTTTCTGAACAGCGTCTCGGTGGACGGCTGAACCTTTTTTTTTTTTTTGAGGTCCTCGCGCCGCAACATCAAGATTTGGTTTCATGGCGATTGCAGGTTGGAGTTGGTTTAAATAGGCCATAGGAAATTGACTCCATTTAATCTGAGCATTGAAATGTAGACCGTGTAATCAGTTCTCGTTCACATGTGGGCCAAGATAAGACTGGTTTTATTTGTGTGTAAATCTATCCTGAGAGGCCTCATTCTTGGCTGTGGCTTTAGTAAGCCATGCCTCCAAGCTACAGCAGCCAGTGTGTGTGTGTGTGTGTGTGTGTGTGTGTACATAACTGGTCCTTCACTTGGGTCCCCACCCTCTGCCTCAGGATCCTTGTGTAATTGAGAGATGATCTGGGCATCGCACACAAAGCATGGTCACACCGCCTCAGGAAGTGAGCACAATAATCTTTGTAACAAGGCGAGGAAGCCTCTTCTTCCTCTCTCACTGTGGAAATAAGGAAATGTAACTCAAGGGGAAGATAATATAATTCCTTAAGTGTGTTGTTCAATAAGAGGGGAAGTTCACTCGAGGTCACCTTGAAGTGAACTGGAAATCTGACGTGCATCGTGCCGCAACACCTCGGATTCACAGTCACGCCTGCGTTTTCAAAAAAACACACACTGTACTCTTTGTTTTCGGTGAAAAGTTGCAGTGTAATACGATACGTGCGTGCATTCTTAATCATCTGCATCCATATCTGTTACTTTAGCTCGGCGGTGGCCGCGATGCATTATGGAGAAAAAAAACTTGATTGTGAGTTGTCACCCGAGCCTCGTTCCCTTTAATTACATCCGTCGCGCGGACATATATGCATACAAATGGCTTATTTGAAGAGTGGATGAAAAGGAGTTCATTTGAAAAACTACAACAAAACCATTTGTTCTCACCAAAACAGCACTCGCCGTATGACAAATGATGCTTTAGTCTTATGAATAATTCTCAAATTCTAAGCAATCAAGTTTTAAAGATATCGTAAATCCTGTTTAAATGGCCTCATTCATTACACGGCGGATATGGGAGGGATGCTAATAAAGTGTTACATCTGAAATTGTCACTGGGCTCCGTGCGTCGCTGGGAGATGTTCAGCGCCGGGGCTGATGTATGGTGCAGCTGACTGTATGGTGATGGAAATGTCGCCGTGGCCTCGTTAGCATTCTGCTGTAACCCTCGGGCAGGGGTGTCAGATTCTCTCAAAATTTACAGCTCAGTTTGGAGCCGAAAGATCCCGCGCATAATGGCTGTGAGGGGGCCTTATAATGAAAATACTGATCCACGCTAGCAAAGGCCCGCTGTACGGAGGATGTTGATGAATGGACAGCTACATATGTAAAAGGTTAGAGCTGGTCAGGAGAAGCAGAAACATGTAGCCGGAGTGGTAATCGTTAAATGTTTGTGTTTCTTACTTGAAGACGACCGCTGCACGTAGTCGTGTTCTGCTTTGGGCTTGTGCCCGAGTATCAGGTCCAGGTAGTAATCAGGAGGTTTTTTATGTGCATTTTTAATGCCAACAAATCATTATAATGAGGCCGCCGCCATACTGCCTCATATCTCACGTCTTATGTCTCACTATGAGCAGGAAACAAAACAGAAACAGGACTTTTGAGGAACATAAGGTTGAATGATATGAACAAATATCAATATCACAATAATTGTGTGATCAATCATTAGTATCGTCTTAAAGGATTATCATCAGGGGTTGTTATTTTTTTCATTATTGTCATATAAGGAGAAAATAACAGAATTGATTCCATAGCTTTGTGCCATACAGCCCCATTAAAACCACATCCAGCAGCCACGTTGTTGCAGCTCTTTCATTTACCGCCAACACGCTGGAGTTCACTTTGACTCAATCGCACAAACACCATTCTGCTGTTACTACGGCACCAAATGCGTCCAGATAAATCTGCAACAACTTCTCTATTCACTTCGGTTTGAGGAGCACTCACCACAAACTGCAGTGCCCGGCTGTTTGTGATAATAGTTCTTCAGCGATGGTTTTCAGTTTTCAGTCCAGTAAACCAGATGTAACGTTTGGTGCAGCCATTGACATGCATCCAAGATTGACATTGGTTCCAAACGCAGTATATCACATTCACCTTATGTGCTTATTTGCTGACTTCCACATTGGGAGGGTGGCGACAAGTCACCAGGCAACTGCACTTCAGTGGGGAGCTTTTCGGCTTTTTTTTGCAACCAAAGCTGTCGATGTTCCACGAGAAGGCGGTGACGTCATGAAGAAGATGGAATCTCTGGATTGAATATGTTCTTCAGTGTTCGGACTGCTACTAGGTTATTGCATCATGTGAATGATGAATGATGGCAACACATTACAAATCACAGAGTGCAGCTTTTGCACGACTTGAGGTCGACGTGTGACAGGAGAAGATCAGGAAAAAGACTCCCGCACAGACCCAACAATGTTTCAGTATTAGGTTATCTTACAAGACGAGGGGGGAGGCAGTCTAAAGTCGGGTTGTGGACTCGTATGGTCCAATGAAAGGCCACAAAACTACCTCAGACAGCCTCCAACATTGTCTCATCTTTTTCCAATCAAATCACAATTTAAAACATTTTGTTTTGTCCGACCAACAGTTCACCGTTTTGGAATTTGACGAGCTAGAATCCGAGATTCTTTTCTAGTTTCACATTGAAAAACTATTTTATCCTAGCTGTTGTAGACTCGTTATTCTGTGATGATTCAGTTCTAAGTACACATTGGAACAGGTCATAACTTGTTCAGAGTTTAATTCCATGTATGAAACTCGAGGCCTCATTCAGACCAAATCACGCACTATGACAAATCTCTCCGTTCATTTGAGTGAGGGTGGTGTGTTCGGGGCGGTGTGTTCAGGGTGGTGTGTTCAGGGTGGTGTGTTCAGGGTGGTGTGTTCGGGGCGGTGTGTTCGGGGCGGTGTGTTCATGATGGTGTGTTCGGGGCGGTGTGTTCGGGGTGGTGTGTTCGGGGCGGTGTGTTCAGGGTGGTGTGTTCGGGGCGGTGTGTTCGGGGCGGTGTGTTCAGGGCGGTGTGTTCATGATGGTGTGTTCGGGGCGGTGTGTTCGGGGTGGTGTGTTCAGGGTGGTGTGTTCGAGGTGGTGCGACGCTGTGGCTAGTTGATGTGTTTTTGTATGATTGTTGGCCAACACTGGCGCTCTAAAGCGGCGTGGATGTTATGATTTGGACTTTGCAGTCGCCTGTTTGTGGTCTGTGTTTCAGAGGTGCTTGGCGAGGCTGGGCCGTGTCTTTGTTTCTGGTCGGAGCGGTGCCGGTCCACACGCCTGCAGCACATTGAGTATAATCAGCACCTGTGCTTATACCCAGACCTTCCCTCTGCACGGTGCCAAGTTATTGTCTGCAGCTCCGGTGGTGTTTGATCGCTCTCAGTAGCTTTCGAGTTTGTGTATTCAGAAAAGACTTCTTGTGTTCACTCGCCAGCGCTTTAACCCTGTTTTTCCCAACCACCTCACAATATCAACTGCCTCCACCTGCACCACCCAGGGAGCCCTCGGGATCAATAACTTCATCTTTCAAATCACTTCCTGTTTGGCGTCACTTTCAGATCCGCCTGTTCTTTACGACAACCGTTACGGTTTCGAATGAACTCAGTTGTGTTTGGTCTTTTTTGTTTTTATATGATTTGTCGACCGTAAGGAAATAAAAATGATAAGATAACATAATAAGGATGATTGATAACGTAATTATGATGGAACAGAAGTTATTAGAAGTTGGAAGAAAAAAAAAACATCTAACATGACTGTGAGGGGAGTAAATTAAAAGCTAAATGTGTTTCAGACAGTATGTAAATGATTGCAGCCTTTCAAATGTCCCTGCTCGCCGTGCTCTCTTGTCCTGCTTTGTGCGTCTCACTCCTTGAGCACTCTGCTAAGAAGGGTAGAAAATGCGAATTACAACTAAGCTACTTAACCACAATGAATTAAGGCCTAACATTTGAAAATTTGATACTGAAATTACTGTCATTATGGTGCATTATGTCTGAGCAATGATTGCTTTGGCGCTGTTTGAAGACAAAGGCAGACTCCGAGGGGGAAAGCACAGTCGGAGGAAAAGTTGATTTCATGGCTGTTAATGATATGTGAACTTCAAACCCTAATTTTAGCAGCTATCATTTCCCGCAATTTGCACGACTCGTCCTTTGTTCGCCACCTAAATAGTAATGCATTTTTTCCAAATGATTTCCCCTCTTTCTCTCCGGACATGGTGAGCCATACCTACAGAGAGGAAACCCGTCGGACTGAGAAATTGCTCTTTGTGAGATTTTCTGTTTGCTTTGTGCGTGTTGGTGGTGGCGAGAGAGGACGTACTGTGAGGGTTTAACAGGAATGCGGCGCACCGATGGGTTTTTGAAACCACGCGCATCTTTTTTAGAGGGAATAGTGAGATATACTGTACCGAGGCAGAGTTGTCTTTGGCCTCCTCTGTGTTTTCGTGGGTGCAGCGTTTGCACCAAACATCCCGGGTGTTGACAAAGAGATGAACTGCATACCAGGACGCGGGACCACACAGTAACTGTGACCACTGTTTTCCTCACAGCTGTATTATCACACTACCAAAACAGACACATGGAAAAAACATGGAGCAGACCTGTTTTTTTTTTTTTTTTAAGGATGTTTCCAAGGTTGCAAACAGTGCAGAGACCAACTGGAGCTGTTATTAATTCTCCATCAGTTTCAGTTTAGATGCCTGAAAGCCAATTAAAGGAAACTTAATTGAATCAGCCTCAGGACCCTCCCGAACAGGAACGCAAATGAATTGTGCTCGGGGACGGACGGCAGGAAAGAGAAGGAGGGCACGGGGGTTAAATAAAAAGGGGTGAAATTACCAAGAGTCCAAGTCTTTGCTGGGAGTAATGGCTGCAGACTGACCCTGCGACGATGTAAATTAAATCTTGTTTGCAACCTTATCCAACCGCACCAGACGCTGTCGTTTCAGTTGTTTGGGGACTGAACAACTCTTCAGTCTGAAGTTTCAGCCAAAATTTTAGTGAGGAATTGGCACCAAAAACACAGATGCCACATTTTTTAATTTGTGGAGAACAGCAGCAAAGAAAGAGAAGAGTCACCTCTCAGGTTGAAATGAAGTGGAAAAAAAATCATTCACGCTGAGAAAATAGAAAACGCCTTATCCGTCCTCGGCGTCTGATGATGCGAACAGAAATAAACGTCTGGTGTGAATGAGTTCTAACCTGAACGAGCTAATTAGCCTCCACTTTCAAATGTAAACTAGTTAGCCTCACTCGCTAGCTACCAACAACAACTACATGGATCCTCTGTTAAATATTGTCCATGCACAATGTTGTATACAGCATCTATATGACATATATACATATCATGACTGGCTCGAATAGTCTTTTATAGTGTTTGAGCAGTGAAATCAGTGTTTTTCTTTCTGATCACTGTTAAATAAATTGCACCACACTGGCTCTGATGCGGCATGTAGTCTGTAAAGTAACTAGTAACTAAAGACATCTCATAAACGTAGCATTTTTAAGTACAAATATGTCAAAATTGCACTTAAAAAGTAGGGAAATCTAGTTGTTTACTGTGCAGGGACAGACTGCAATCAACCAGTCAGCCAGTTCTCAGTGTGTGTGTTAATGGTTGCTGACGAACACTAAATGGAAAAAACATCTTAGTAGTTACGAAGAGACACTTTCATGAGCTTCACTTTTCACTGTCAGTCGCAGAAGATGACAGAAGTGGACAGCGTCCGGTAGCAAATGTCAGCCAAACACCAAAAACAAGAAATCAATGGATATTTTTTTTTTCACAATATCTGAATCAATTTGATTAAAAAATATATATATTTTTGACTTTTTTTGTGTGTGTGAAGAAATAACACCTATCAGAGCAAACACCTCTCTGCTGTTGTGTGTCCACTGTTGTAAGGAAAGCAGTTTACCCCACACACACACACACACACACACACACACACACACACACACACACACACACAGACGATACCACCTCAAGGCCATGTTCCATTGTCCTGGGAAAGCCACGAGGAGGAATTCCTTTCATGTGTCATCTCCCGTCACAGCGCCATCCTGACAGAGGCTTAGTGACATACGAGAGGCCTCGGCAGAATGTCCTGCTTTTAGTCAAATGAAGAGTCTGGCAGCTGCTGCATTCATCAAAATCAAAGGATAATCTGCTTTCCATATAAAATCAAGTGATGATTAACTTTTTTTTTTTATTCATAGAGGAGGTGGGGGGGATGGGAGTGTAAACGCTCGCACCTTTAAGGAGACACTTGAGAGACACGCAGGGCGGGAAAGGTTCCAACACGGTGCAGAATCGTGTCAGAAGATTTGAAGTTAGTACGAAGGGAAGCGTGTAAACTAAGCTCCGGGTTCAGAGTGACGCTCCGTCTGGACTGATTTCTGGATGATCACTTTAATTGCCTGCTTGCATTTTAAAACCATTTTGTCTGAGTTAAAATGTCTAAAAGCAATTTACATACTCAAAAAAAAAATTGCTTGAAATGTTCATTACAATATGTTTTTTTTGTTTGTTTGTTTTAAGCACTTTAAAGCCAAAATTCCTTGTTTTGTGCTTTATATCGTGTATTTTCAGAAGCTCTCTACGATCGGCTGTGGAGGAATTTTGATGGTCTTGGTCAAAATAAAAGGAGTTTTTAAAAGAAACAACACAAACAAATAGACTTCCGTCCAGTGGCGGTTCTGGAGGTGGCCAACAGGGGCCAGTGCCCCCGTAACTCTGAGTCCGGACCCCCCTGTGGACCCCCAACAAAGAGTCTGCATCAATGATAAAATGACAGATTTTTTGCTATGATTTTGTACTGAAGGGAAAGGAGGAAATAAAGTGTCTCAGCAGTTTACTACTCAGTCAAAAATGTTGAAATTGTAAGTCTCATTTATCCCTCGTCTGAGTGGGGCATTTGTCTTTTTTTCCCGGGTTGTGTGCACCCCTCTAACAAAAAGCCGGCCCCAATCTGGCCCCTAAAATGATAAATATGTCAACAATTCAGTGACATCTTGGCTCGTTTTTGTGAGGCAGTTTCTTTAATCTGTGGAATGCAAAAAATATTTATAAATATAAAATAATCAACTGATGCCATGAAAGAGAATGAGCATTTTTCAGTTCTCAGATGTTGCTCCAAAAAACAGCCGACTTTTTCTCCTAAATTCAACCATTACGGCAAATATGAGAAAGAAATGTCTTATATCTGGCTGTCTGGCTGCCTGAATAAAACGTGCATTCAGGCGCTAACTCGATGGTTACATTAAAAAAAAACAGTAACATTACAGTGAAGTCAGTGTTCAGGATGACGTCGCTGCTCGCTACAGAGAATCCAGCATGAAGCGACTTCGCTAAAACGGTCTGATCCTTGTGAACAAATAAATTAGGCTCTAATTGAAAACTAAAAACATAAGATACGGGGTCGGCCGACCTTTTGTCGGCTAGCTTACAGTAATATCTTTACATTTCCATGGCGACGAGTAATTCAGACATTTTGAAGTGGTTGCCATGGAAATGTAGACTTCATTACAGATATTACTGCGAGCTCGTCTGCAAAAGGTCGGCCGACCCCCTGTCTTTGTTTCTTAGTTTTCAATTAGAGTCTGAATTCTTTGCACTTGTGTCAACCGTCTGCTGTAATCTGCCGACGTGAAAAGACGTTTTGGGCATTTTCAAGGCAATGAAAACGTCAGCTGATTAAAATGACCCGACTATGATTGGAGTCGTAATCGATTAAGTCTATAAAAAAAATCTTGACCACCCACCGACTGAAGACACATTAGCAAACCTTTTCCCTTCTGCTACCCAATATCGGCTGCACGCTGTTTTTTTTTTCCTGACTGACATTATTTACTGTTATAAAGCCTCGATGTCCTGTCAAGAAATATTAAAAGTGAATTTACAACCAGACAACCGCTGTTGGAGCGAAGCAGCACCACACTGGTGAAATTAAATTTCCCTGACAGGACGTGAACTTTCTGAAAACAGCTCTCTAATACACCAATATGGCTCCGACAGTTATTAGGTGAGGAAACCCTCCTGTTACCAAGAATTACTATTTTTCTAATAAGAGTGCATCATTAGACGCACACAGTCCACCCGCCTCGCCCCGGCTCTTTGTGGGACGAGGGGCTAATCAGGGCCGAGGAAGGAAGCTGTGAATCTCTTCCTCCTTCGGAAAAACTCCCCGCCAATGTCTTCTCCACCAGACTCCAATCAAAAGGAGCAGAGGCCATTAGGCGACTCCGGACCTCCTTTTCTTTATAATTACACCCTCCTGGATTGACCGAGCACCAGCTAGCCCTCTTGCTATTTGCGGTAATTAGTCCAGAATGTGAGCTGTCAACACACAAAAATCGTGCCAGTAGGGCCACAATGCCACCGCCGACCCCCACTGTGTTCGACAACCAGCACCTAGCCTCGGCCACTGGAATGCATTAACTTTCTCCCCTTCTCCCTTTTCTTTCTCTTTTTTTTTTTTTTTTCCCTCCCTCGGCGACTCATGTCAAATCCAGGTCCCTCAGAACAAAATCTTAATAATTAACTGGCAAATTTTAACATGATTGCTTGTGACACACCTACTCTGGTAATTATTGCTTTGAGGCCATGTGCTAATGAAATTAATGCATTCATTGCCCCAACAAATTAGCATAACTCACACAAATGGCCCACATTTGAGCCCCCGTTGCAAAAAAAGGAGGGGGGGGAACAACATGCAAGGAAAAAAAAAAGCTGCATCAACAAGAAAAAGATAGAAAATGTGATAGTTGTGCACGTTGAGTCGGAGGCTGTGTGATGAGCACTGCTCTGTAAAAGTCTTAATAGCTGAAGCCCTCTTAATGTTAACCATGGGTGATTGCAGTAATGCATTACAGAGTGATAGCAGCGCAGGACCAAATGATTATCACTATCATCATTATAGTCATCGCTGATCCACATATACATCCCTCTCTGGACAAATATTAAATGGCCATGCTGCTGCAGACATTAAAATGTTATTATACTGATGCATTAACTGACTGCAGCAAAGTTCATATCAATATACAGCAAGAAGCTTCCCAACAATCATTCTGTAAATGGCACAGCTGCCACTCGCAGCCATCACCGGTCCTGCCACTAACCCCTGTTCATGGCTGTTTGGTCTCTCAGTGGGATGTCTCTCAGACATTTACTGCTCGCCATTAATAATTGATGACGATGCCATCAGTACAATGGACGGGTGCGAGTGCAACAGTCAGTTGGAGAGCAAGAAATGTTCCCCTCTTAGGTAAAAGTGGAGCAGGGACGGTTGCAACACCTAAAAAAAAAAAAAAAAATGTGTCTGCCCGCAGCCAAATACTGTCAGGGACACGGGGGGAAAAAAAAGTCTTCCATTTAAACAACAGCGAGGTACATTATTACAGTCAGGTGACAGTGTGAGAGTTGTGCCTCCACAATGTTTCTTGATTTTTTTGATGGGGACCTCATTTTGTTCAGCAAATCAGTGAACTACAGCACAGAATCATTGATGGTTATCTTTTGGTCCGATGCTCACAATTTAATACAAATAAAAACACCTTTTTGCTCCCAAAAAATCTCGATATACCTGAATGATACTGATGTTTACAACAGACAAGAAGTTAACCAGCAGGGGCAGAAGTTGTTGTAAGTCTAACTCATCGCATCGCTAAGATACAGAGTGCTGAAGTTACAGGACCAGTTGACACGATTGGACCTATGAATCAGAGGCAGCTCTGACTAGCTAGGCCCTCCTTTATGTACTGTCATGCAGGATGAACTGGCCAAGCTAGGCTAACTAGCGGGAGCGAGGTTAACTTTTCGCAGAGTGAAAGCTAGCAAGCTAACAAGCCTAGCTTACTAGCTTCCACTTTGTCAGTGGATCACAAAGTTCTGGTCCTCCCAAAATTCGAATTGTGCTAAAGGAATGCTGATAACAAACGTTATGTGGGTCAGAAGAACCAGCGTTCATCCAAACATATGTTTATAACTTCCTCCAGTCAGATGCGCACAAGTTAACGGCACATTTACCACCAAAGGTGGCTCTAAAACTTCAGTCGTCCACCGCCGGAGGAAACACCCACCTTCAAAATACACACAATACCCACTGTTTCATTATATTTTCAATCAGTTATGTGTCACTTCTGCCAATAGGGGACTTTTAAAACAAAACAAAATGCCGGAGCTAAAAGGGAAATATACTTTCCTTCATGATCTTACACAAAGAGAAGGCGGAGAAAGAAGAGAGAACCGGAGTCTCTGGTGAGTGCTGAGATCAGTGAGGGGTTGACCTGAATTCAAACACAGAAACTATCTTATGACTGATGTCGAGTAAAGCGATCTGGTTGTTTGGAGTGAAAACACATTCGTGCAAGCAAAGAAAACAAAAAAAAAACGCTCCTGTGGTCAAACTTGCATGAGTAACGTGAACAAACAACTGAACAACCACACAAAAAATATCTGATGTGACTCAGACACAAATGTTTTAAAGTTTAGTCTCTTGCTGACTTTCCCGATCACCAGAAGTAGTGACGTACGAAAACTTTCTGAGGTTTGAAAGTCGTTGGAAACATGTGTGATGATGCAAGTACCCGAACCAACACGATATACAGCAGGAACAAGTTGTTTTTTAGACATTTTAACGCAGAAACCTTCCATATTATGTCTTTATGACTTCTGTCCTGACAACGCACTCATCAACCTATTGCTAAAAGAGCTCCAGCTGCAGCCCGCGTTCACTAATAGAGACGTGTTTTCTGTAAAGAAATAAACATCACGCTCAGCAGCATAATCTTTGGCCCCGAAGGGGAAACACAAATTCCTAGATGAATAACAACAATCAGCGCAGACTTCCCCGCAGACTAAATGTTCCATTTAACTTTCATCAGTGTGTGTGTGTGTGTGTGTCCGGGTGTGTGTGTGTGTGTGCATGATTTCATGTTTAAAATATTTTAAAATCCCGAAAGGTCGTCGTCAGAGTTACTGTGACATTTTCTCCCACCGAGCGGAGCGTCACATACATATACGCAGGAGAACGGACAGCAAAGTTCACCGCCTGGCCGCTGCGGAGCAAACAATGAATAAAACACTCCGTCGCCGGCTTCTGATGCTTTGACCCACGACACACGCATGAATACATACAACACATCAACAGCACACTTCCTAATCTCGGATGGTTAGTAATGTGGCCACCTTATCCAGCGTGTAACCCCATCTGTGATGACACATCAGCCCCGCCATTTCACAGAATAAACTCACAAACACGGGACACAATGTGTTGACGGAGAATTTGCATTAGGAATGTACCACAGGAAAGCGTGATTAATTTCTGCTCATGAAATGAATACAGATTTCATCATTACACGGCCTGTATCCTTTGCCAAATATTGTAATGTTTCTGCCTCCTCTTTCTCTTCCTCGGCGAGTGTTCTGCTGCAGTAATAGGGAATAAAAAGACAGCTTACAGCTCATGAGCAACACAACTGCTGGCACACCGGCTGAATCACGGAGCAAAACAAAGACCTGATTGCTCATTAGTATTATGGATCTGCTCTGTTTAAATCTGCTGTCGTGAGATGCAGCCGCTGTTTAACGACTTAAACGGTGTTTGTTTAAGTGCTCGCTGCCTTACGTTTCACACAGGAAGATTAAAAGAAGGACATATCATCGGGTACCTCGCTGAACGTTTAGAATAAGACAAACACGCCCGCACACATGGATGGACTCACCTTGCCTTTGCAGACAATGCATCGCAGCCTGTCTTCACTCCCACATCCCTGCGAGGAAACAAGAATTTAAAAGTGATTTAGTCACGGCGAGCGATCAAAACAACAGGTTTGAAAAAGCCGGACTTACTGCAGAATGACACGCCGGAGTGACAAATCATTAGTTGTGTTTTGATCAATAAACTAATTATGTTTGGGGAAAATGCGATTGCATCTTGAACCCAAAGCTGTGTCGTGCATAATGAAGCTAATTTAATTACAGTTGCTGACAAATAAACAGAAAATAACACACAAAACAGAAAAGCAGTGACGGTCCGTTACAGCGAGACGTCTGTAACGAGGCGCTGCTTTCAACACGTGAACCGCTTCACATGACAGAACCGCACACGGAACCAAAAAAAACCAAAACAAAACACAACATGTTGGGCGATAACGCTCGAGCTGTCTGAAGATGAGGATAACAGGGAAAAAGCACTTGTACAAACACCAAACTGCCAAATCCGCGGCGGATATGCAGCGCGGCATGTTGGGAGCACATTCTGATAGATGTTAATGGCATATAATTATAGAACACTGCTATTAGGGCCATGTGATTTTATAAAGAGGACCGTTGCCCCTGGCCCTGTGGCCTGATTGCTGTGAGTGTTGGGCTAATGAATGTAAACCAAGTCTGTTTTGCAGTGATGAGAATTATCAACCCATGAGAGAGTGAGAGAGGGGTGGAGGAGGGGTAGAGGAGAGGGTGGAGGAGAGGGTGGAGGAGAGGGTGGAGGGGGCTTTAACTCACTATTCACACCACTCGTAATTAAAAGGAAATATGGGCACGCACGCTCACAGTCGAGGGCGCGCACACACACTTACATCACATACTTGATAAATATATCAAATACCATGTCAGCCTGTAAACTCGTCTTCTTGTTGTGTTCTTTCATCTGTTCGCACTCTCAGATGAACCGATGCTATATTTAGCTAGCAAGTTGTTAGCATTTTCAAAAAGCCATCCTCACGATTCTTGTTTTCCCCTCCGAGCGATGTATTTTTTGATTTATTTATTTTTTTTCAGATGGATCGGATTACAAGTTCTGAGGAGCAATATTTATTATTTATTTATTTATTTTTTTTTTTTACAGAGTAAGATTGCCATTAACTTCAACAGAGGCAAACCAGATGTACAAAGATTGAAAAACAGTTATCTGTCGGAAAAGCGCCTGTACTCCATTACTTTCCAAAAGCCTGTGCCCTTGCTCTGTATATTCTCAAGCCGTCGTTGGGTTGGGCAGTGAGACACACCAGGCCACGCTCAGCTGGTGCGGTGCGAGCCATACAGTCCTCCCATGCCCTTGTACTTTGTGCTGCGAGGGGTTTCACCCCTCCAGGAATGCACTCCCTATAATGAGGGTCAGGGGTCAAAGTGCTGCAGCGCCTGGAGGCCGGGATCTCCCAGGCACACTCAGTCACTGACTCTGTCCCTATATTTAAATCCTGCCTCAGGACATGTTTTTCAAAGGGCATCTCCTAACTAGTTCCTGGTTACTAATTAGTTTTGTGCCATGCTATTTGTCTTTGGGAACCTGGGAAGGAGAGGGGGGGGGCACAAATGAGGCAGTCTAAAAAAAGATAGCGTATGGTTCGGCTCAGTGCAGATGATAATCATTCAGATAGTCCTCGACTGCAAACACGCTGAAGTACGCATCAACAGTTGTGGAAATGAACACCAGCGCCGTTTTTTTTGTTGTTGTTGCGTTTAAATTCAGTCCGTCCGCCGCTCGGCGACAACATCTGCGCGATACTGTTGTGGCCGAAATTAAATAACTGCGTGGAATTTGCCCCATTTTTTTTTTATTTCGTTCAAACTGCTTTTAGCGGTGCTAACGGTGCATGCTATCACTCCCAGCTGGCTAGCTCTCTCCCCCCCCTCTCCGTCTCTCTCTCTCTTGCAAGTCAAATCATTATTGGATTACATTTTCTGGCTTCATAAAATGCGGTTAAGAGGCACTTTAGACATATGTGCATGACCTGCTTTCCAGAGATGGCTATCAGAGCAAAAGTGACAGGTCAATTGCTGATTTCTGTTCCGTAAAAGGGAAAGGGCCTCCCTACCCTGAGCACTCTAAAAGGTCGTACACTCTCTCTCTCTCTTTCTGTCTGCTTCTCTCACACACACAAAAAACTAAAGTAGTCTTGTAGTATCAGCACACACGCTCGGCAGAGAGCGCGGCTGTGTTTGTGTGTGTGTGTGTGTGTGTGTGTGCCTGCTCGGCGAGGCTGAGCTTGTGTGTGTCTGTATATAATTGTATAGTGGGAAGACACACACTTAATGGAAGTGGCTCTTCACTCTGACAGCTGGGTGGTGCAGATGAAAGGTCTGCTGTAGCATGTTGTCTACCACTTGTGGAGTATCAAAAGAGACCCAGAGCTCGCAGGAGGTGGACGGCGTCGACGGCAAATTGTTCCACAGCAGAGGCACATTTTGTGTCCTTAATTAATATACAATGGTCGCATGTGATAATAACTAATTACCGTAGTGAAGTACAGCCGAGTGACTTACTGACGCAGTATATTCTGGTACAGATCTAGATGTTGTCGTTCAGAGTTGGACCAGACATTCTTAAAAACCACACAGATAAGTTCAGATATTGTGCAGTCCAGAAGAGCATAATTGACACAGATTGATTTAATTTTCGGCTTATCTGCTCTTTGGCTCTCCAGTCAAAGTGGCTTTCGAAAAATAAAAAAAAAGTTGTTTTGAACTTCCATGAAGCTGAGGGTGACTTGCAAGATACAAGATTTGAAACACGATGGTCGGAATTGGTGGAACAGATTCGTAGATTTCCTGACTTAAAGTCTCAAGTGTGGATCAATCTGCATAACGACTGGATATTATACTTCTCATTAAGCAACAGAATAGTGGCGCTTCATCAGATCCTCCCTGCCGGTTAAACGCCAACTTCATGACCAGAGTTTGTAACACAAACAGAAAGTCAAAGTCCGGGGCTCGATCACTCTGATGACCTCATCGGGGTTATTTTCTCAGGCTCGACAAAGGTCCCCCAGAGCGACACGGGACTATACACAACTGTTTTCACAGGCTGAGTAGTTCACCCCGTGACTACAGAACTAATCTGGTGAAATTGGTGGACTTCCCTTTTAATTAGCTCTCCGTTTTATATTAGAAGCTAAAACCACACGCTTGAAGCTGGGTCGCACCTGTTTTTGTTTTTTTTTGCACATTGGGACACTTGAACTCCACAGATGTTTGTCCAATCACACCTCTGTGAGGTTAAAACGCAAACGTGTTAGCAAACTGGACTTTAGCGTGATATTTCTGGTAACTTGTCAAATGTAAACACAATGTTCACACTTCTTTTTGCTCTGTTTTGGTCTCCACCAGCTACTGAGAAAAACTCGGGTAAAACTTTATAAAGACCATCATTAATAAATAGTTCATTTATATTATCTAAATGTTAGTTAACAGTTATTTAAATGTTATGGAACAATAAAAGTGCTTTATAAACACCTATTAAGCAACTGTTTATTGTAAAGCTGCAAGTAATGTTCATAATAAGTTGTAAATGGTTAAAAAACATTGTGTAGTTCATTAGTTCATCTATAAACATGAATCAGATGGTCATATAAAGTTGCATCTGATGTTTATCTAACTTTACAAATGTCTGATGAATGTTTTATAAAGCATTACATTGTTTGTCAACAGTAAAATAACTATTAACTAACATTTAACTATGAATTTAGTGGATTTTAGTGGATTTATCAAAGTTTTGTTGTGATTTTGTCTTGTGCATCTGTAAAGTTGATACGTAAACATGTTAACAAACAAATTCCTCAACTATGGAACTATTTTTAGCGGCTCCTTTAAGCTCTGTTTTGGTCTCCACCACCTCATTTCAGCAATTAACACTTGTTTTTTTTGCAGATAACAGATGTCTGCTGCTTCTGAAACAGATACGAGTGATGAACCAAGAGCTGCAGAGTTTGATCTCTCTGTTGGCGACTACAAGCCTTTTCATGCTACACACAAAAAAACAGATTAATGCAGCTTTAACTTATTGAAACCTGTGCTACTCTACGATACCCCAGTGCCTCCAACCAGTGCTGATAGTATCATAATGTGATTATTGTGATGCCATTTAACATAGTTCAAAAGTGATCATATAGCATATATATGAAAAGTGTATCAGTTTATAATCTGTTCATGCAAACCGACAAAATCCTAAAGAACGTTTTCATGACACGTGTCACAACAAATCACTTGCACACGGTTGAGTTTTATGACGGAACATGAAAAACTGCAGCTGAGGTGTAACAATCTGCATTTAAATGTACATTTCCACATTAACGCATGTTTTCTTTTTCACTTTTTAGCTTTTTACTCTTTGGGAAAAATGCTCATGCAGAGGCAATTATACATTTTTGTTTTACAATTCTGGCCGCAGCAGCAGCAGTTGGCTGGGATTTAATGGAGGAAGAGTAATTAGCATGAGCACGGCAGCCGAACAGGGAAGAGAGAAATGTATGCCACCTACAGAAAGTTACATTTCATTAACTGAGAGGAGCGTAAAGTGCAGAAAACAGCACATCAGTGGCCGACGTATCAATACAGCGACCGGCTGGAGGAGTGCTACAGATGTTAATGAGACACTTTGCGGTGGGTGACAGGTGTCAGGTGCATGATGGCTTCCCGGATCCCCGCCAGTCCATTATGAGGCACTTCTCACAGTTTCAGCCTCTGTGTTTCAACTGTATCACAATGACGTGTTATCACTGTTAGCAACCCTCATTAAAACTAATTGGTATTGCTATTTGAAAGGTAGCTCATTACCTTGAGGCAAACAGCAACGTTTTGTCTCAATAAGGAATGCTAACACGGCAAACACATTTATTCTCTGTTAGAAATCCAACACAGGCGTCCCCCCCCACGTCATATTCTGACAAATAGCTAATGAGGAAAAAACAGCCGGACTGGAAATTTTGAAAAATATCAAGCGTCCCCTACTTTGGAAAAAGTCTTTCTTACCCTCTGGATCCATGTGGACAGACACACGTGATGGGCAAGTAAATTCTTGCAGTCGCAGAAATTCCTCAGTGGGTCACTGGCTTGAAGTTCAACATCCCTGCATATAAAGCACTCCAACGTCTCTGCAGAAGAAGAGACAGAAGGTTACGAGCGGTTTTCGCAATTCACCGAAGATTCACGTCCACCACTGGTCAGGAAACTGTCAGTTAAGAACCAATCGTGGTTGTAAATCTTTCTAAAAAATATTCCCACATAAACTGCAATTTATTTCCTGTCTTATTTTCCTTTTTACAGCGTTCAACACACACTGTACACACTTCCCCCCCGATCATTGCATTCCCGGTGGCAAAGTGAATCGAGGGTTTTTCTGAAGTAACTTGTAACATATTGACAAATCCTGACAAGACAATATACACAACAGAGCAGAAGAGAGAGAGCCAAGGAAAGAAATACAATTATCAAGAAATCACATAAGTTTCAAATCCCCGCCTTCCAAAAAAAAAACTGCTTAACAAACAATAATTAAAGCCTCGGAGAGACGAGTCGGCTTCCACAGATGTCAGAGGGAGATTCTTTTTTAATACCCAGTAAACTGCTGATTTCATGTCGAACGTCGTTACTGGTGAAGATTAAATTGTCGGGCCGTTATCGAATAACCCGCTGGTTTACGTTGGAATTTTTTGGGATTGTTCTTTAATACATAATACAGTAAAGGAAAATGCTGTCCAACAATCATTAACCATACAGCGGTCATAAATCTGTTTGATGAATCCAACAATATGGAGACAATCTTAGCTTGAATCAGCATTTCTACAACACCGACTGTACTGTTTGTTTGATTTGACATGGTTCGTTTTGAGCTGCGTTAACAGTATCGTAATGCAAGTTATTGAACTAGCATACGTGTTTTTAATCAAAATAACAATAATAATGGGGAATTTTAAGTCAAGGTAAGCAGAAGTGGTCTAAATGCTCGGAGTCTTTAAACGTTTTTACCTCTAATGTTTTTTCCGTGGTAACAAGTTCAAATTCTATTTGTTTTCTCGAGATCACGACTTCGATTTCATTATCATGGAATAACAAATGTTGTTTTCCTGAGATAACCAGATACATTATCTCGCTGCGTCCACCGTCGAGGCGTTGAAAAAGGTCAACCTACGAACTTTAAAGCTTCATTCATTGATTTGTTTTGGGTTTTCAATTCGCTAAATCCCAAACTATATTACAAGTGTTTAACAATGTTAGGAACGAGCCTCATCACATTAGCATTAACTTAGCTGGTATGCGTCGCTTTAGCAACAAAATGCTCTGATAGATTCACCAGCGAGTCACTAGCCTGCCGATTATCACCGAGCAGGAAGTGAACTGTTGTTTTTTTGATCCGAGCATTATGTTGAAACCAGCTGTGCACTGTGGCCGGAAAATGAGGTTGATGAGAGCTGTGTGACTAAACCAAAACAGTAAAGCTGTGGGCTCTAACACAAAAACAATAAGCTGAAAAGACGTGGAAAGTTCTGTGAAACACCACGGAATCGGGTCAGGTCGGGTTCTGCAGATTTACCACAATGAGCTTTCATGTTCTGGTTTTGACCAAATGCTCGTAAAAGAAGTATTGAGCAGTGCAGCTTTGAGCGACACACACTCATCTCTTCATCTTTATGCTGACTCCATCAAGAAGTGTCATGGTCTTTTATTTTGAAATGCAGATTTCCACAATGAGAATGACACAGAATGAAACCTGCATCAGCGACAACCGACCTATAACAATGTGACAATGTGCAGATATCTGACGCATCCTAAACAGGATCATGTGGGGCTAAAGTATTTCCCAGCATGCATCTGGCCAGAGGCAAGGGTACTTCCTTGACTTTCACCAGTTTGGTGACAGACACCACGACTATCATTTCAAGATTTTTCACCCACGAGTGAGCCGAAATCTTCACCATTTCTCGAATTAGCTCATTAAAATGGAGACAGGTTTTTACAAAATGTGCCACAGCCCGGCCTGATGTTCGGATCGTGTTTGGCAGCAGGGGTGAAACGAAGGATCGGAAAGTTGCTAAGTGTTAACAACAACACATTGTTTGCTGCCTTCACAACTCAACAACAGCTGCTTTGAACACCGCCGCTGAGACGGTTCCCTAATATCTTGCGGTTAAATGATCCGTCCTCGCTTCAATTAGGGGGGTCGGACGTAAAAAGGTGAGCGGCGGTATATATCACGCGCTGGCAGCCAGACGTGCGGTTCCGAGCCCGCGGGCTGGATTTAGCCACAAGATCCATTTACAGTTAATGCTCCTTTTTTAGTGCTGCAACCAGCATATCTGATTTTAAACCAGGAAGACTTTCGCCAGTATCTTTGTCAGAAGCTAAGTGTTGGACGGTAGCTAGAAGCCAGATTTGTTGGATTCATCCCATGAAAAACACTGCGAGACAGCAGTGAGAGCTAGCTGTCATCTGCCGGGTAATAAACTGCTGCCTCAGAAGCTCCTGTCTCTTTTGGGCCTCTCGTCGGACCAGATTGCTTCAGGTGAAAATCTATCTTCAGATGAAAAATCTTTTAATCAAAGGGTGGGTTTTTTAATGGAACCCATCAGATTCTGTGTAAGCAGATTTTATTACTGACCAGGCATATATCTCACCTTGCATTAATATCTCCCAGACAAGCTGGGAAATAGGAAAGCCAGATCAACTTTTTTTTTCCCCCCCTCAACACCCTCAGTTTGGTCTTAGTCAAAAACATTCAGACATTTTTAGATAAATGTGAAGTGTCTGGCTGCCACTTCCTTTACCTCCCTGCTGCTGACACCGACCACCTGGCTTAAAAAAAAAAAATAAAATAAAAAATGAATGTATCATCGTTCCGGTGATACTACTGTGTGTCAACATTCATATGTTTGCTTCCTGTCTAACAAGGTAGCAGCTTTAGTTGGTTTTTCACTCATTGTCAGAATAATTTTTTGTATGCGCCGGAGAGTTTGTGCAGAAAATAATGGAGCCGTGCGGAGACACACAGATAAAGCATGACAGTCGAGCTAACAGGCAAAGTCTGCGTGTTTCGACAGCCTGACCGAAAATATTCCCGACGTCGCTGTGATGGCAGGTTCACCAATTATACCCACAAGTCCCTTTTTTAACATTTCATTCCCCCAAATCTGTACTGCTTTTACGATCATTATGGCGAGCCCCGAGGCACTTCTGCAGCTAAGTAAGGGATGCACCGCTGCCGGGAGAATAACTAGAAAACAGCATTACAACAGAGATGTAAACACGCGGCGCGTCAATCGCAAACCAAGCTGACACGTCTGCGTGATCTGTGACTCCCATAATTAACTGTCAGCGGTGTCAGTGTTCGGCAGCGTTTCACATGAAGGTGAGCGCTCGACTAACTGGCTGAAGTCGCCCTCTCCACACGGCGAACAAAACTTCCACTGTGCAGCAGAGGGAACAGCACCCAGCACAAGGGCGAGGACGCGCTGAGACAAAGTTTGTCAGGCGGAGGACGCTGATCTCCAGCTATCACAGAGGAGACGGCGCCAACAGCGACTCCGTCAAGAGCTCTGCGTTCACTCGACTGTCTGAAAACGGCTTCAGAGGCGGGCGTCTGTCGGTGACGGTTTAATTCCTCCGCTGCATGAATCATAAGACAGAAAAAAAACAAGTCAAAGCGAGCGGCGTCGGAACAATGTACAGTACTGTACAGTAAACAAACGAGGAAAATGCCAGATTGAGATCATTTAATTGTCCGTTGCGTTGCTAACGACCTCATTAACAAAAGAATGATGGGAAATCAGCATGGTCTGGGCGAGGAACCGCCTGTGTGACAGCCATCTGGCTGCAGCGGGGGGTGGGGTGGGGTTGGGTGGGGGTTGGGGGGGGGGGGGGGGACTGACTGGTGTATGAACACCGCGGCCTTCATGAAGCGCCGGCCTGGAGCACCTCTAGATGGAGGCAGGGATCAGTGTTTCACTGACCAACCTGAGTTCAACTTAGATATTTTTTCTTCCTAATGACAAAACGAGATAATAGATTCGACTGAAAGTCAGTGTGAATGTCAAAACTCCCTTTTTAAATGTGTCTTAATAGCTTTAATATGAAAGCACTAATGGAAATACAAGTCAGAGATGGCGGCTCGAGGGTGGATCCATTGAATGTTTCCCGATCACGGTCACGGTTACATCAGGTTACTGTGAATGACGCACCTTCAGCATTTTCATAATCTATGTATGAGGACAGGCTGTATTTCATCCTGTGGGTCTGTATTTATGAAGCGTCTCACAGCAGGAAATCAGTGCTAAGTGGACTAAGTGACTTCACTGAAAGATAACGTAACATAATAACCTGTGCAAAAAAAAAAAAAAGAAAGAACGAAAGATGTCCTTGAGACTAATGGCCTCCTGTCAGTAGACACCTACGGAGTTAACAGCCTACAGCTAATGTAATGAAACAACATCGTGTCTCTGCGATGGTTCACATATTCTTCAGAACGGTTGAAGGATAAGTTCACTCAAAATTTAAACCTAGTCATTATCTACTCAACGTCACGCGGGATGCAAAGTCAAGTTAAGTTTTTCGGAGCCTGCGAAACATTTCCGGAGCTTCACATCAACACGGTGCTGCTCTGTTCTCCCAAACAACTCACGTAGATGGAAACTTTTAAAACGTAAAAACCAACTTAAAATAGTATTAAGATATTCAAGCTAGCGACTTATATAATGTCTGCATACGTTAAATTATTCAGCCACCAGTTTTATTTGATTGTGCACTCAAAACGACCATGTGAAAAAATGTTTACGGCATCTTGAATTTTCACGAAAATTTCAAACAAGAACAAAAACAAAACGTCCTCATAATTTCTTCTTTGCAGCCAAGTGTTGTAAAACCCTCAACTGGGAGTTATTTTACTCATCATGTGCTTAAAGTCAGAGCAGAGAGCCTCATAAATACAGAGTTAAGAGTTAAGAGTTTTTAGTTTTAGTTGATTTCAGTCCAATTTAAACATTCTACGTGATACTGAGGGACTGAGATGCTCGGTCGACACAGGCCCTGGTCTCAGCGTGGTAACAACATATGACAGGAAACATGATGATAAACAATAACAGTTATACATTTTTTTTACCATTTAACGTGTAAAAAACTCATCTAATCCTCAGTGTGATGTATGTTTCTAGGACGTACACACTCACCTATGAACACACTTCTACATGACTCTGCCGGAGACAGTGGTCGGTACTCACTGCCCATATTTCAGCCTTTGTTGTGGCTGAGAGACGTCTTCTCGCTCTCACGTCTGAGTGCTTCCAGACACTTTCAGTTTCCTGTTCTCCCCGTGAACATTCCTCTGTTCCTCCTTCGCCGGTGTTTCAAGAGCATTTAGAGTCGAATCGAGGTGTCAAAAACAGATGTTTACTTCTGAATAACTGCACTTTTTTTCTGCCACTGCACACACACACACACACACACACACGCTCAGCTGATTGCTCTGTGTGTTTGTTTTGTTGAGGAAGTTGTGAAAAAGGGAGCAGCCAATGACGGCCGCGCAGTGGAGGCACGTCAGCACAGGAAGCAGCCGAACTGAGAGAGGAAAAAAAAAGAAAAGAGAAAGAGAGAAAACATTTCCAGTGAAGCTTTCTTTGCTCTCGTTGTCAGGGTCGATAAGAGATGCTGTGAGCGACAGAGTGGTGACGGCGACACGTCACAAAGGTTAGATGTGTTCAGATTATGTTTGTGAATTTCATAGGTTGGCAAAGGTTTCATAATGAAGGAGACTCCTTTTGCTAAAATCAGCAGCGTGTTGCAACAAACCATCACGTCTGCTGACTGCTGGGAAATGACTAACAGATTGTGGAATTTCCCCGTCTCTCTCTCTCTCTCTCCCTCTCTCTCTCTCTCGCAGGCCTCAGTTTCACAGCATTCACAGTCGTTGCATTAATTTATCACCATCGCCAGCCTACGTTCTGCAGGTAACCGTCCACTGTGTTTGAGCCGCTGCTGTGGAAACACTTCAGTCAACACTCGCTGCAGGAAGTAAGACGCCACTTCTGCTCAGCTTAAACTGAACTTCTGGTGTTTGTACCGAGCAGAAATGTGTTTAAACACAAATCAAACACAAAAGAAATAAGAAGACGAAGAAGAAGAAGAAGTCCTGCAGTGTTAAATATACTAAATGTTAAATACTGTGTTGTGTCTTTCTCTTACTCATAATTCTAACAATAATGTTTCATTTCTGTATCACTTTAAACAACAACAAACCACAGAAGAATCCAGAGGGTGATGGATATAATTAGACACATTATTAAAAATAATTACAGCAAAACACCGTGAGTCGTATCATATCAGGTCCTCAGTGACCTCCGGTGTTGTGTCTTTTTCCAAAACCCAGAACACAGGAGCAAAATCACGCAGGATCCATCGTGTGATTATCGGCCCTCATGTGGGCTCCGACTGTTAGCGAGTCTTTAGCAATTAAAGCGAGCTCGCTGTTGCAGGTAGTTACTTCTAAATCCAATATCATTATAGAACCACGTTATGTTTCGCATTACACTAAAAAAAACTCCTTATGAGGGAGCCAGAACGGTGCTTCTATGGTCTGGAACAACGTTGTCCTGCACTCCAGAAACTTTCAGTATGCTTTTTTTCAAAGTTAGCATCCAAACATAACGCTTTAATAAAGTACATTTTAATAATATATGTATGTATGTATAACACAGTACTGTAACTGGGGTTAACTGGCTCTACATTTTGCAATGCAAGAAACATCCCGGTTCTTTATCTCCATGTTATCTACGTGGATGATCGGCTGCTGCATCATTTACACGTTAACGACCATTTTCTAGCAAAATGTTTGTAGTTTTTTCAGCTGGAAAGACTGAAAAGTCTTCTGGAGACCGAGTTTTCAACCTTGTAGCATTACAGTCGCTAATTTGCTAACGCTACAGCTAACATCTACAGCTCATAAAATCTGCAAACAGCGGCTTCTTTTATTCACTTCTGGGTGAAACTAAAGAAACACAGATTAAAAAGGTTTAATGGAGCTTGAGTGGTAAATCTTTTCTATCATTGTAAACTTCATACTCATCTTTCTAACCTCTGATATTAAAAGCAGCATGTGGTGAGTACAGCTGACTAAAAAACAACCTTTTGAAGCTCCTTTTTTTGGGGAAGTGGTAATCTGCTCTGAAAGGACGTGTGGTTATACCTGTGGTTATAGATCGCTTGACGTCAGTGACTTGCTAACACATGATTGAGCACCGTAGCATTTCAAAAGTTTCGCTCATTATCAGTGTGTGCATTGCTTATATTGCTCAACCGCCTGTTAGAACTCCTGTCAGAACCTTTCAAAACCCACAAGAACACACAAGAGTTTCATCTTCATACAAAGAGTCCTGCACGGCACTCTGGTCCAAGTACAAAAAAAAAAAAAGAGAAAAGCCTGGAGAAGTTGTGGAGAGCGGACAGGTCTACACTCCGCCTAATTAAATGGCATGTCTCCTACTATTCATGAAGAGCACTTATTAAAACAAGCATTCACATCCAATCCACGAGATAAATGACTTTACACCAAGTGCCATGAAGCCCATTAAAATTGCTTCTTTAGCGATGGATCGGGTCCAAACACACAATCAAAGGATTTGACTGGGATTATCTCAGATTAGAAACACTCAGGGACAAATGAGGAGATGACAGGATATCATGCATTGGAAGGATAAATTAGCAGTCACATACCAGACCAAATTTGTGATGGGTGTTAGGGTATAAAGAGCGGGGGAGGGGGAGGGAGGAGGGGGAAGATTGAGTGCTAAAAAGCAAAGGAACAGCTCTTTAGTTTTCAGTAAAGCCCAGTGATACATGGCCAATGTAAACCACAGTAAAAGCTTTTCCCCTCTCCCTCTAAAACCTCCTGCCATGTAAATAAAGTCCACATCAGGGGGAGAATCAACCGCCGAGGACGGGAAAGTGGACACGAGTAACTCGGTTCGTAACCTCGCCGCGTTGCTGTGAATAATATATCGCGTTTCTCACACACACACACCGCGTTCCCGCGCTCGAAGTCCGCTCTCCAAAATCTCCCAAACGTCTGAAGTGGTCTGAAGTAATCTGCTCAAAGTGGAACTACATTTAAGACGAAAAGAAACAGTCCTCGCTTCACATAGTAATCTTAGAAAATCACATATTTCAGTTTAAACCGTAAGTGTTTGTTTTCATATCATAAATGAACAATAACTGTTTGGTTTTTTTAAGCACTTAATCAGCCAGTAGTGAATTTTCTCATCAGACTACAAGCAGAGGTTGAACAATCGTCTGCTCTCGACTGTTTTTCAGCCACAACGAAGAAAAAATTATATTGATTTTTGCGGGTCGCGATTGCAGCCTTCCAGAATCTGCAATAAGCCAAAGTAGTATGACCAGTGATATGAGAATTGTGAGCTTTAATTTTGAAATTAAATGTAAAAAGAGCTTTTTTTTTCTTGCATGGTAGATATTATAGTTCCGCTCTAATTTGAATATTTAAAAGTAAAAAATAAAGCGGGCCGGTGCTGATAAAACACTTTCCAGGAGGATAAATAATGTAGGCAGTGCTCAATGTTAGCATGTACTTCTTTGCATATTTTAAACCCAATGAGGACCTCTGTTCTACCGCATTAAAAGGAAGGCTTTTGCTTTCTCCCAGACGGCAATAAAAAGGTATTTCAGAGGGTTTGCACATTAAAGAAATGTGACCTCTGAACTCGACATAATCTCTCCTCTGTCATGCGCTCACTTGTCAGCCTCTTTTCTCCCTTTTGTGCGATGACTAGGTGTCACGGGCCGTCGGAAGCGGTATCGTTACCTGCAGCGCTGGAAGGAAAAAAAAAGGGGGCTCAACTCACCCGCTCTTTGATCTGTTTCAGCGTCTTTAATGATGAATGATGTGACGTACAGATTGTCTTTGTGTCAGATTTCACTCGAGTTTCAGAGGTTCATAAGTTCACTATCCGTTAAACTGAAGCTCTGTGCTTCGGGTATTGTATCGGGTTGGAAAAAGAACAGATTACGTCCCGCGCTTGACGTCTACCGGTACTTAAAAGATCCTAGAAATCAAGCTAGGAGATAAATAAATCTCTAACCAGACGCTACTTTCAGAACATAAAGAACTTTTTAAAGTTTTTTGGTCAAACAGAAATCTTTATTCTCTATAATATTGGATAAGGAAGTAAAAATGCAACAACTTCTTGTCTGCTGGCTCTGGGTTTTAATCGCGTATGATTGTTATATATCATTGTCTGTTGCCATCTTACGATATTGGCTATACGTAAGGAAACTAGAAGCTAGCAGGCTAGTTAGCATATTCAACCAAGAAAGCACTCAGAAAGTGGAAGCTGGCATACGTTAGCTCCCACAGGGAAAGTGAAAGCTAGAAATATAGGATATGGAATCAAATCAAATCAGTTCTTTCTATAAAGCCCCAAATCACAATCACATTTGGACATCCTCTGTCCTTAGACCCTCGATTCATGTTTCAACAGGGGTAAAAAAAAAAGATGGACCTCAGGAGGAGCCACAGAGGAGGGATCCCAGGACGGACAGACCAGTGGAGTAGACGTCACATGTAAAGAACAGAACAACAAAAAGGTAAAAGGCAGGGAACATTTGAGCTAGCAGGCTAGTTAGCATATTCAACCCAGAAAGAACTCAGAAGGTTGAAGCTAGCATACGTTAGCTCCCACAGGGAAAGTGAAAGCTAGAAAGATGACAAGTGGAAGACAGGGTTAGTCTCCTCGGTGCTCCTTTTTGTTCATGTTGTACTGGTTCATCTTACAGGACGAGGGATTGATTTCATGTTACACCGTGATTCAGATCACACAGCAGAGCGGTGGAGGGAGCGTCACCTCGCGTCACCGCCGGGCCTGTGTAGCCACTGGAACCGAAGTGACATCAGGAACCAATTCTAGCGTCGTCCGCCCACAGAGACACTGATCCAGTGAAGTCACTGTCGCTGTTAGTCAGCGTCACAAATCCAAACTCTCTCTGGTGAATACTAATAAAGAGGCTGCTTAACCCGGCAGGAACGTTAATAAAACAGAAAAATCTCATTTCTGGTCATTTTGACCAAACAGATTAAAACAAAAGTCAAAACAAACATCACGGGTACAAATATTTAGACTGATTTCCTAACAAAAAAATTTAATTTCAGTTTGACTTTAAACAAAAACCTGCTGACACACACACACTCAGCAGAGTGCTGAACGCCTCTGATCACTCC
This sequence comes from Diplodus puntazzo, assembly GCA_963678695.2. Classification (NCBI taxonomy): domain Eukaryota; kingdom Metazoa; phylum Chordata; class Actinopteri; order Spariformes; family Sparidae; genus Diplodus; species Diplodus puntazzo. The sequence goes on along the minus strand of OZ023163.1, from coordinate 5,025,653 downwards.
ACTTGATCACAGCTTTAGGGTGTCAGCTGCGTTTAAGATAGGGAGAATTTGTCATTGGCTGCTGCCAACTTTCTCTCTGTCATCCAATTTTTACTGCCCTGATTTACAGCAGACGCCGACAATTTGAGTGTGAATGAGGGTGTTTCACAGACACATAACTCCATATCTAACACCTTCTCATAAACAATAAACTGCTCAAGTTATTTTGTTCTCGTCTCATCCGCCACTATTAACAAGGCTCCATTAACAGGCACTGCGGGGGAACACATCTGATGTTCTGGAGCACTCGCTGAAGCTTCGCCTGCTCCCGAAAATAAAAACAGTTATTGTCACAAAGTTCTGAAGCGAAGGTCGGATGTTCAAGGTTGCGATGCGGTTTAAATATTCAGACTTGACCATGTAAAGCTTCGGGAGGTAGAGAAATTTTCACTCCATTAGAGAAGGGGACAAGCATAATTATGAAAATGAGATAAGGGAGAATCAAAATGACCTGATTGAAAAAAGAGAAAAAAGTCCTCCAGTGCAGAACTTGGTTTGATTGATTCAGAGCAGATGAGCCCAGGGCTCCACTGTTGGCAGCCCAGGGTTCATGCTGTAATGATAGCTTTATAATTAAGATTAAAGACCAGAGAGCACAGACAAGACACTCGAGTGGTGTTGGGGGCTTCTCCGATGACACTGGGAATAATTGGAGAGAAGTATCTACAATCCCTGCCTCCCAAAAGAGTGCGACACTGCGGGTATCGCTATATGCAAACACTGGACGTGACTGTAAATCGGAAAAAGGGAGCTGGAATATCAAGATCGCTGACGTCTTCCAGATAACGTGCGACACAATCTCTCTGTGTCAAAAAAAAACAACAATAAAAAACAGGAAGAGGTTGATTTATGTATTACTGTAGTGGATAATTTTTTAAAAAATTGAAGCAAAAGGCATGTGTTAAACAGCAGATTATGTGTGATTATGATGATTCACTCTTTACACGGGGCAGATTGGGGAGCCATCTGGGCCGCAGTCCTGACTGAGACGGACGGACTTCTGTTACTAATGAGTTGGACAGCACGAAAAGAACAACCGCATCCTCCACAACTTTCCTCTTTTTCACGTTCGAGGGGGGATGACGACACTTCATTTCTGTCTAATGTTTTAAAGCGTTCCTACCCTCCACACATACGTCCTTTTTGTGAAATAACATTATCAGGCTGCTTTTCAGCGTTTTTTCGCCGCGGCTCGTCGGGGTTCACGTTCAAAGCGGCCATCATTCCTCACCTTCGCTGACATCTCCTATCTGATGAGGGTTGAAGTCGAGTCGCTTAGATGACTAATAATCATATCAAAGGTGCCGTGTCACGCAGCAGATTTAAATAAGAGGGTTTCGGGGAGCATTTGCATGCATCTGTACGCCCGGGCTAAGAGGCTAATGTCATAAAGTACGGCGCAGACATGATTTAATGTAATCTGTCATGTCATATGCTAATCTTCAGTCCTCTCCAGCAACATACAGCGTGTTAGCACGGAGGAGATTTCAGGGAGCAACTACAGTAATTCAGAGGTGCAGCATCGAACAGAACAACTACAGGATGTGTTTTTGTGTTGACATTAGTTTACTGTAGTTTCTGTCGCTGTACAGATAGAGATGAAGCTAACTCAATCTAGCGGTTAGCACTCCTTGAACTCTTCAGGCCTTACAGCGTTATTATTCAAAGATTATTGAGAAAAATTGTCACCTACAGCCACTGAGAAGTCTTTCGCAGCCCGTACTGACAGCAAAAAGCTCTGACTTTGAGGGAAACTGTGATATATTACACTCAACGTATCCAGTAAGAAATAAAAAAAAAAGAATTAAAACAAGATGGCTGTCACATCTGTGGAGTTAAATGGGGTTCAGCGCAGTTCGGTGCAGTGGATTCCTTTATTTTGGAGCCACTGTCATTAAACAGTTCCTTGACAGTCGAGGTAGTGGTGAATATGACAGCGCACAAGATGCAACTTAACGACAGCAGCCTCATTATTATAAATATATACATACAGTACACTGTATATATACATATATAGATCATGCATTCCAGCAAACACAGTCAGCCATGTTTGCTGGTGAGACGCCTGCAGAGTCTCTCCTCGGCCGGTCATCATGTCAGCAGAGTGGAAGCTGGAACTGAGGGGAGATCACGAGACCCGTCTGTCACGCCCTCCTGATCGAGCTCATTACCGGCTGCTGAGAAGAAACAGCCAGCGACATTTTGTGCCACTCAGGTCGCGCAGTCTGTCCACACCCTCCCGATAAAACTAGAGCTAGCAGTTACTAAGACTGTGTGGCAAACAAGGGGAAATTATATATTAAATGAATAAAGTAAAATAAGAAATAGAGACACGCGTTTGGCTAAACGATTTTTCAGCTCCATCCAGTCTGGTTGCTTCATCAAATAAAGGCTGTTCAGGCGTAGCACTAAGTGAATTTTGGCACAAATTCTACAGCTGCACTGAATTTGTGGGCATTTTGAAGAGCCATATTTTAAAAGTTACATTTTTATAGTTTAAATATGTCTGAAAATACGCATTAGCATGAATTCAACATGCGATTCGCAAACAAAACAAAAAAAACAATGATTATAGTCTACCCATCCTTCCACGAGCAACCATGTGGCAAAGCTAAGCTAAGCTAAGCTAAGCTAAGCGTACACAAAATCACTGTGCAGCTAAGTACGTATAACTGAAACATACTGACCTATTATATGTATTATCATCCCAACTGTATGGACCTTCTTGTGAGCCACAATGGTTCTGTAACTTATCGAGCGAGAGACTCTGACAGCGCCTCCACCTCAGAAACCACTGGAGAAATTACAGGTGGTGACGCCAACTCGCCTGACATTAGCCAGACTGCCGCGACTCGTTTACACATGACACAACAGGCTGCCTGCCCTACATGCTGTTGTAGGCCCAGTTTACTATGTAACAGAACTTTAAGAAATATATGTAGTAGGGAGTCATTTTCTACGTCTCTCTTACATTAAATGGCCCTTATACTGTACACGTACTGTGGCTCTAAGAATAATTTTAAAAACACATTATGCATTTTGAGCCCGGGGTCTTTGTTGTGGGAAAAGGCCTCTTCATTATGCAGCTGTGCCATATTTTATGCGATTTGATGCATTTAAAGCATCAGCGTCTGCACGAGTGACTTTCAGAGTAAAATCAATGTCGGACACAGAGCACATCCTTCCTGGTTTTGGTCGGTCGCAGACAAAAGCCTCGTGGTAACTTGATTCTGTAGATGAGTCGCTGATTTGGCTTCTCCGTGAATTCCGTGGCCATTTTCTTCTCCTTGAAAAACATTTTTCAGCCAAGCGAATACAAAACAGTGAATCATGAACTGATTGAACACCGGTGCGTTTGCCCGTTCATCAGCTGCTCGATGTGATCTTTTCTTGACTCTTTTATGTTTTCCCTCTTTTTCATACAAAGTGCAATTTCCACACATTTTTTTATCATTGGCTGGCGGTACACGTGGTGGGAGAAACACCCAAAAAAAGATCTAAATTTGGTCAGGAGTGGCACTGCTGCCAAAATACCAAAAAGAATGAAAAATAAATTCATTGGAGGAAAATGTCAGGTAGGAAGCTGTGAGAGGGACTTTGGAGGTCTGACAAGACACAATTACAGACCGGCCCCCCACAGAGGACCGGGATGTGGTATTTTCATGTTGGTAGTCTCTCAAGTAAGCCCACAGCGGCGTGGCACACCCCTCTTTGATCCATGTGGAGGAGGGCTGTGTGATGCATCCCTTTTTTTTTTTTTTTCGCCGCCTGATATAGTGTGGGAATGAATGTCAGGACAAAGTCAGCAAAGGGCCAGCCCCTCCCGAAACACACTCCCGATGCACACGAGCATTAAAATGTGTAAACCTGCAGAACAGCGAGCCTTCTGTCTGTTGTTGATGATCTCTGCGAGGGAGGACACGCTGTGAATAACCATGAAACGGCCTCATCGAGCACATGTCACCAGGTTAGCGACTATAATATGATATAGGATGTAAAAATAAAAAACTTATATCGCATGTTTCCATGTCTCCTGGAAAATATACCAAATATTCTTCCATCTATATTCTGATATATAGAGTTTAGACTCTCATCTAATAATCTTTCTAATTATTCATAGCCTGAGGACAGCCTGATAAATTGCCTGTGGTAATTAAAATGATTAAGTGAGAAGTGCAGAATGGTAATTTATCCTTTGCATGACAGAGTTAAGTAAACCTGGTTATAAAACTTGCCTAATTAGCCTAGCTGTCGTGAAATAGAGCAGGATGGTAAACCGGTGAACAGGTAGTTAGAGGGAGTGAAGGGTTTGATTTCAGAATAGTTTCACCTTCACAGACTAAAACACTGCATGTGTTTTCTTGTTAAATATACAATCACTAAAACATCTCTTGGTCGTTTGCTACTGACACATGAGAGGCTTAAAAGCAAAAGGTGGGCGTGAAAATGTGAATCTTTTAAGCAGCTGACAACATAATGGGGGAATTTGTTGACTACTAAATAAAACTTAATTCAAAACTTAATTCAAATGTCTAAAATACAGCAACATTAATATACCAGGGACGTGCAATCAAGCCTGAATGGCTTGGATCTGACTTTTGGCCCATCAGATTACATTCAATCAGTTGTGTGATTAAAAAGAACATTAAAAACAAATGGATGTAAACGTCCTTGTCCATTCATAAAGACGCACTAAGAAATGAAATACATTTCCTACAGTTAGCTCTAACTCTGTGTTCCTGTGTCAGTTGTGTCTTTTCTCTTCCTATGAAAAACATCAACATTTCTGATGAGTAATCTTGAACTCACTGTGGGAGGTGTGTGGGTGGATATCTGATGGTAAAAAACTTTACGTTTAGTTTTAAATTTCCAAAGAACGTAGTTAAAGTGGAAACTGACGACCTTTCCTCCCCCAAAGTGTTTCCAGTGAGTTCGTTAATTTCAGACGTGAAAACAGATGGAAGTGATGCCAACCTGACTGGATCACCAACCTCACCTCTAACCTCTTATTCTTAGCCGTTACATTACGCAACTAATATTTCCTTTACAAAAGCAAGCTGAAGCATGAAACTTGTCCGTTGCCAGTTTAAGGTCTAATTTATACATTTCTCCCTCCTCCTCCTCTTTCTAATCTAAGACCACTGGTGAGGTAGGTGTTGGTGAAGTTTTGTGTCTCTCCACAGCGTGATATCGATATTATCAGGTAGCTAAAGCCAAAAGATTTGTCTAAACTTAACCGACTCTAACCAGCTTTATCTTCAGCTTCAGAAGTCGTTAGAGTGAAGCTGCTGTCATGACTTCATCTCTATAATGTCTACATCTATCTATGAAGGCTGATGTTCAGTGGAAACACAATGTGGGTCGTTGACATCTTATTCACACCTTCACCAGGCTACGTAACGGACAAGTGACCCTACTGCTGCACTAACTAAATATAGTCAGTTGAGTGAGCTGCCATGTGAGAACATGTTCACTGAGAAACACTGGAGAGTTGAAATACGGTCGGTCCAAAAGTTCAACGGCTGAAGGGTTTCAAACGTCGTAAAACACGGCTCAACATCACGGAATATTTAAAAAGCCACACCCTTTTTTTGCAATACAATCCCATATACATCCAAACACACCACGTATATAAGTGTGTGCGCTTGTTAGCCTACAAGAATATAACATCTAGATCCAATTGCGAGAGCTAACGTAAAGCTAATGCTAACTTCAGCTGCAGTGTGACTTTCTCCACCGTTTCCGAGCTGGTCCTGGATCAGATTTTTGCCGATTGTGAGCAGCTCCGTCTGTCTGTTTGTTGCATTTGGGAAGAACTTTACATTTCAGCTAAATTAGCCAAATTCATAACGTTTGTTAGCATTAGCTTGACATTTGTCAGGCCTCTTTCTAATAGGCATGTGAAAAAACAACATTCAGCATCTGTTTGCTACACACTGCTATTTAAATTTAAACATTAAGTCGTCAGTGTAATCACATTTTACGAAGATGTGCAGTTGCTTATAAGACTAAAATCTTTTCTGCCTAAATTTCCTTCCTAACAGATGTGAGATCAACATTTTGGAGGCTAATTTAATTTCATTTAATTTGTAAGTTTGATGATTGTTCACAGCTTCCAATCAGTCTTTGTTAGTCTGAGATAACAACAGATATAGTTGATACCAGTGAGAGACAGAACGTATAATAAATATCTTTTTCTCTTCTGTGTGTTTTCTGATATCGTCCGTCTCAGTTTGTCAGTTTGCCTCTCTTCGGTTTTAGGTTAGCGTCTCTTATCTTGTCCTGTCTCTGAAGTTAAATTGTAAAGTCGACAAACAACATGTCGCAGCCAATGCACGGCCGGCGGAGACATGCACAATAACCTTTTCCCAACATTGCCAATCTCAGCACGGGTCTGTCACATGCTCTATTGCATTGCATGTGACACTACACTCGGGGGCAGATTTCTCTCAAATATGATTTGAGATGATTGAAAGCTTTTTGATTTAAAAGTGTATTCTCTTAAGCTAAGTGCTCTCAGAGACCATCAAGGAAATTTAATTGCCTCACTTAGAGAAAAAAAAAGCCGGTTTTCTGACCCAAATGATATCAGATCTTAACATCTCAATAGAAACACATGGAATTGGATGGTCAACTGGGCGCCTAATGTCATTGGGAAATGCAATTTTCTGATGGCATTTCCTACGTCTGTCTCACCGAGAGCACAAGATTGATCAAAATCTTAATGAGCCATTTTCAGAAGTGGACTTTGGCTTTGGCTTTATGGTAGATTATGAAGCCAAACGACCATGAATGTTGACCTTATAAAAGGAAAGTTTCTACATTTGAAGGAAAGTCGGCCTGACGTGACTACTCAGTCACCGCGCGCCGGCACAAAGGATTAAAACATTTCATGAAGAAAGACTGAACAATATAAATGTACACACAAGGACACACTTACAGCCACACACACACATGTATTTTTTTTTAAGCTTGGATGCTGAGCTGAATTGTCTTTTCTCCTTCATCTGCTTCATCTCTAACATCAGGCTCAATAACATCAAACTGAACAGACCACACGACTGTTCCACATGTTGCTCAGCATGATGTGAAAAGCTGGCCGACAGCCCGCTCGTCGTAGGTGATGCCAGGCCGAGGTTGATCATCCCGAGAAAAAAAAAGAAAAAGTCTGTGAGGAGCATAAAAAAGATTGTTGTTCAAACCGGGAGAAGAAATGTTGGAGCAGATGAGAACCATTACGCTGAGAACGGGGGGAAGGAGGGCACAGCTTTTTTCTGTCAGGCCGTGGACGCATGTTGTTCATATTCGACTAAGCAGCAAAGAGATGTTGTTCACTCCAACAGAACCACTCGACATGACGATGTTAGCTAACGCTGTCATCAAAGAAGTGCACCGGCCCATTACGAAGCCTCCGTCACATTTACTTTGGATTATATTCTTTTTTCTTTTTTTATCCTCCGGCTGTCACTCACGGCCACTTTGTGATCCGTTGATGTTGAAAAGGTTAATTGGGCTAAATGCCTCCACCGCAGCTTTAATGGGGATACTGTGAAATAGATTTTCATGAATTATAAAAAGGCTGATTTCTACCTTTATGCACCAGTTATTTATTCTAAGTCTTTTCCATTTTTTATCTTGCATGGTCATCCTACCATGAAATGTCAAGGCACTGTGCTTCAGATCACGTGTTTCTTGTTTCAAACTGGTTTCTTGTGTCTGGGAGAAGAAGAACTTATTTTTCTCATTGGGCAACGTTAAGGTCGTAGTTAAACACCTACAAGAGAACCAAATGCTGAGCCTGTGAAGGAGAGTGCAAAGGCTTAATGTTGGACTTGGACCACACGCGTACATTATGTGAGGGATTGTTACGGCTAATTGTACAGCCACTTGTAAAAGTAGGCAGCGGGGTGAAGAAGAAGCAGGCTTTTAGCTCGGTATTATGAGAATCTGTAGGAGTGTTTATCCACTCTGCACTCTGAAGAGTCCAGTGGCTTTTTGTATTTCATGCCTGGCATCGACTGAACATCGTTGTACAGTAAGAGGACAACGCGATCGGCCAATGCAAACACATTTTGGTGGTCGTGAGTCCGGCCGAGGAGGGTCAGAGGCGACCTGCAGCTGTACACGTGGTGTGTTTTGGCTCGGAGCGGCTCCACGCTGGCACACGGACAGCTGGGCCGACTCCGCCCGGGCCGACGCGCCGTACGATCCAGCCAGCAAGCATCACCTCATTGTTAGGCCACAACAACACTTAGAAATCTCTCCAGTGCGGACTCTTCAAACACTTTCGAACATTATAATATAAACCTTCAGCACATTTCAGGGACTATTTATACCCGGCAGTAACAGCCCGGTGCTGCACGATGTCTGTACTTCAGTACTTGGAGTACATTAACCGGGTCTGAGCACAGTTTCTACCACAGCTGTGTTCTGTACACTGTCCGCTGCGTTTTCATTGCGCTCTACATTTTCACAACTTTTCCTCCATTACTTGATCTCACTGAATGGGCAGCTGCTCCCGTAACCCCTGATTTAACAAGGTTGTCCTCGACTGTTGTGCACCAGAGAAAAGGCTTCAGATAGTAACAAAAAACAGAATTAAGATCTGTCTTCCTCTGCAGACAGACTACAGCTGCTTGTCTAACGCGCTGGTTGAGTTCGAGTGTTCGACAATACATCCGCAACTTGCTTCAGTACAGACACTCCAGTTTTATTGGTAACCCGTGCAACACAACAGTTATTATGTTGGTCTGTGCATTATGATGTTTACAGACATCTCTGTAGATGGAGATAAGCAGGGATCTAGCCGAGCTCATCACTGACTGTCCTTGAGGCTTTGAAACAAGATCCATTTAGATTGTATGGCAGAGTAAAAGGAATATGGCCTATAATATCTACAACGGCTTTGTAGATAATGATCAGATGAAGAGGTCTTAGGAAAATAGCTTGAACCCCGCTGCTGATTAGGATCCAATTATAGGGTAAGAAGACGTCCCTAATTAACTTTAGGATGGAGGATTCCAGACTCCAATTAATGATTTCATTTGATTCTGACCAAGAAACTCTTCAGATGATCAATTAGCGGCAATTAATAACTTCATGGCCATGTCATATCCCAGGTAGGTTTCATTACATTGTGCACTGAACATCCCATTCTATGTTTTCTTGTTGTTTATTGTATTTAGACACCTTATAAAGGCCACGTGACAAGAAACCATTTTTTCTTCTAAGTCTTTTGTCAACAGCTCTGATGATTCATGTCCACGTCAGCCATTAAATAAAATGTTTAAAACATTTTTAAATGTAAGTTTTTATATGGAAACATACAGTTTTCAATGTAGAATAAACAATACTTACTGAGCTGAATAATATACACAAGTACAGACAAAATATGTTTTAAAGAAATTCAACTAAACTAAAACTCACACGATGGTGAAACGATTGTCAGGTTTCTCAAATTCCAGAATTCTTTAAAAATGTCCTTTATAGTTTTTATTCCGTAATGACAGTTTTCACCAGAAAGTCAGTTCTGTGATTGGTCGTTGCTTCGGTCTGGTAATATTATAAAAAAAGAAAACAGAGAGACTTCAAAATGGACATTAAAATAATAAAAACTGATGGAATTAAATAAAAATGTACTTTGAGCTGAGTTTTAAAAGTTGAAAATTCCATTTCACATTTATTCATTTCCTATCTTTCTTTTTTTTATTTAATATTGACCACTTTGGGCTTCCATACCCACATGCTGACACCTTTAAACTGCAGTACAGCGCGGCTGCTCGCCTCAGGTTTAAGCCGCCTCATCTTGTTGTCAGCGTCCAACTGACTTACAGACTGAAATGTGATCGCCTTAATTAAATAATTTACAATTACTCTTATTTGCACTGACAGCATAGACAAGTACAAACTGATAAACATTTTCAACCCATAAAACTGTTTCAAGTTAAAAAAAAGAAGATTACAACGTTGATACAACTGAAAAGCCGCCGAAGACGAGTGAAATTATTAACAACCGAGAGCAAAAATCACACAAAAACTGATTCCACATGGACGATAACAAATCGAGGTGCAACAAACAAGACGGAGTTAACACCAGTGTGTTCCGTCGGAGCCATCCCAGAACTGTAAGGCCCACTATGGTGTTTGTTTGCCATGCAGTAATGAACTAGCTTGATTCACTAAAACCGAGCCGCGGCCGTCACACTGAGACGGCAGAGCTCACAGCTGCCTGGGAAATAAGATAAACTATTAGCAGATGAGAAACTGAGCTATCTGTTCCGTCTCGCTTGAATCAGGAACTTGTTTGCCGCCGCACAACCTTCAGGAAATGCACGGGGCCTCGGCTGGTACCACGAAAACGACGCCCAGACACAGAGCGCAATTAAGCCCCGCGTGGCATGGGCAGCCATTATGTATGAAATCAAATTACCTTCATTAACCTGCCAAGTTGGCTGAAGGCGTCACTACCCACTGGTTCTTTCTCCGCCCTCGCCGAGGAAGATGAATGACAAACCAAAAGAGGTGCAGCATGCTGATATCCCTGTGGAGTTCTAATACAACATCCCCTCCCAAAATTTTCTAATGCATTCATACTCATGGAAACCATTTCTGCTGCCTCCGCCACGTATGTTTTAATGTTGCACAATGAAATGCACGGCTCCAAAACAATATCGCACCGTATGAGATAATTAGCCCCCCTAGCTTGACAAATGGGCCGATACCTATGTGCATACATGCTTGTGAGCGCCGCATACGCTGCCTTCATGAATAGGCATTGTGCCGCAGCCCCAGCAGCCGTGATACATATATTTATTGCCACGACTCTTAACGTCTGAACAATGGCCGCACAGACGACTAAGCTAAAATGCGCCGTAACCGCCAAATAAAGGTGCAGTGGATAAAGAAGCGGGATCACAGAGGAGACTCGTGGCCACATCACAGTCACAGTAATAGATCTTTTTTTGTTAAAGTACTCTGACTTTCTACCACTGACCTCATTTTCCTCCATACAGGATGTCAAACAGTGTTGAATTTACACTCTTAAAAGGGAAAGAAATGCCCCCTCCCCTCCCTCACAAACGGTTATTCCTCACAGGAAAAAAAAAAAAAAAAAAACACGAATCAAGTTAACAACAAAATGCAATCCTGTCTGGTCGTGCAAATAATCATTTGGCCTTATGTAAAATTGCAGGCAGAGGCACTGGGGGGAACTGATATTTGTGGTGACTGGCTATCAGAGGCAGCATCAGAGGTAAGTGATTCTATTTAGATAGATAATAAATATGCGGTCATGGGGAACCTATATCCAAAACCCACATAATGACTTTCCGCTGTGGCTGGAGGAGGAGGAGGAGGAGGAGGCCGCCTGCCCGATCAGTCCTCTACAATGTTTGCAGCAATTTGCTCCCCTTCATCCCTCTCAGTGCTAATTCTATTTCCTCTTCATTACGAACACCATATTTTTAATGAGCGGGGGGCCTTTTCCCAGTCGAAACGTCTCCTCAATTCGTGTATTTATCAATCACACGGAGGCTTTTAGGGCTGCAGGCACGCGGGTATCACATGGCGAAATCAGTCTTGAATTCCACTTAGCCGATGCACTGAGTGATTTGGGGAATTAGCCTGAATAATTTTTTTGGACGACGGTCGAGAAACAGTTCCGAGACGACGCAGAACAAAAACCCCCCGAAAACTTAAAATGTGCACTCCATCATTCGCTGTAAACTGTGGAGACATCGACGTTGAGTTTTGGACTTTGCATGTTTATTTATTCAAATTCACCTTCCAAAATTTGGGAGCTCTGATAACTAATACATTATGTATGAGGGCAAGTAATGCTTTGTCTCGTCTGATTTATTGTGACTAACAACGTTTTGAGCCGGTGCCACCTGGAGCCGGCCGACGTATCAATATAATGTAATATCCTCGAATGAGAGTAGATATTATCTGGGATTTTGGCCGTCGTATTATTGCGATGCGCTCTAAATGTTTTTTTCTTTTCCCCCCTCGTCCTAAAGACTGCATTACAGTTAATGAAACAATTTCCCTTATTAGACTCTTTCTAGCTGAGTGAAATGAAACATGCATCCAGCCTGCTCGCCCCGGTCATCACATTCACACTCCTAATGATCATTTCTAAAAAAAACCTTTCATATCTTCTGACGCACCATCGGCAAAATATCAGCACATTACAGATATCCAGGCGGAAATATTGAGGGTTTGTGTTTGGCATTACACATCCTACTACAGGTATACGGTGTGTAATCAGAAAAGCACCCGTCTGGGTGTGTGCGGCGATAAAAATGTGATTTTTACAGACATAAATGCAGAAGATCTGCGTCTGATGGGTCTGTAGAGGCTTTATGTGAAGTAAACCTGCAAATGTGCCATGTTGCTTTTCGGCCAGCTACAGATAACATTTTATAAACTGCTAGATGCAGACTGAAAATAAAGAACAATTCTGTTTTAGGTTATACATTAAATGGCTGCGTGTAGATATAGTGAATATGTGATGCTGGGCTGCAATGACTCGGTGGGTTTTATCGGTTTGAAATAGCAAAACAGAGTCTGCATCGCTTGAAAAGGTTGTAATTTGAGCAGAAATCTTGACAGGAAAAAGTAGAACGGCATTCAGTAGAGTGCATACCTCTGCCGAGGCCCAACAGGCTCCTTTAGTTCAATCAAGTCTTGTCCAATATCAAATAAAACACATTTACATCTGCTAGATCAGGATTTTTATTTGGCGTCAAACTGTGTTCACTCGTAGAAACCAACCACTTAGAGACAGCTGATTAGAGAAAGTAACAAGACTTTAAAGACTGTTAAAGAAAGTGAGGAAAAAGATTCCAGGATCCGTCACTTTTATCCAGATCCGTACCAAACGTTAATGAGGTCCATTCTGGGCCCGGGACCCATCCTCCATCCTCCATCCTCCATCCTCCATCTTCCACCCTCCATCCTCCATCCAACTTTTGTCAAGTCAACCGTAAAACACTGGCTGTCTGTAAAACAGTGAACTGGACACCAGTGGTTAAAATCATAAAACCTGCACTAAGCTGCAGTTTTTTACCACTTCAAGACAGCAGAATCATAACACTGAAATATTATGACCCTACAAATTGATATGATAAACTCAATAAGCAGACACTTGCATATGTAAACATGAGGACATGACTGTTGTGTGTGTGTCGGTCCGTCTTTCTTTGATTCGTTCGTCATTTGTTACCTCGAGGCAAAAAAAGAGGACGGGCGACCACCAGCTAATATTTATTTACTTACTCATTCATTAATCAATCCGCCCACCAATCCATCCCAGGCTTCTATACAGCCTATACATTTAGTGAACCCTGAATTAATGTTGCATTCAATCTGACTGCTTCCTACAAAGACGAGGACAAAAACTCCAGAAGAACAAAAAGAAATGTGCACGGCGATCAAAAGAAGGGATGATGGATCCTTTCTCTTCAGACCGCTTGGGGTGAAATGGAAGCAGTGGTGGAATCACTGTTAGCAAGTTAGTAAAATAAGAAGTCAGATACAGTTCAAATGTGTCAATAATGTAGAAAATCACATTTTAAATCCAATAGTGAACAATCTCAGCCTTCAGAATCGTCTCGGCCTCTAAAGAACTCATCGACAGCGCTCGGCGGCGAGGCTTTGGCGTGAGTCTTTCCCAAAGTCCATCGACTAAAAAGAAGTGTCTATAAAAGTGAAAAAAAAAAAAATTCTTGGTGCCTCAAACACCCTGAAATGATTTGTGGTAAAAATCAGAATTTGGTCCAATGAAACTGACCTGTGCGGGTTTTCCATGAGTTCGTCGCTGATGTGAAGCGACCTCCGAAAATACCTGAGAGACTTTGTGTGTCTGTTGTCGGCGTGTGAAAAGGAATCAAGCACAGTACATTTAATATCTCCTCACATCTCATTTCACTTTCTCAAACGGACGTCTCGAGAATCACGGCAGACACGCGGCATCACGGTAACTAAAGGAATCCTGGGTAGTATGTCATTGATTGACTCTAATAGGTTACGGTAAATCCCATTTTTCCCCCCTCCCACACTCATCAATTACTTTCATTTATTTAGTGGACCATAACTCTATTTGTGAATGAAAACCTTACTCAGAAGACAAGAAAAATTAGCCGGTGGCCGCTGGATTGTTGGAAAAGGAAGAAAATGAGGTGTCTAACCCAAAGTGACATTTACAAATTACCTGTTAATTTCAACTGGGTTGAGGGATGATAGGACTGAATTACACTGACAGGAGGGTAACCGGGTAATGAAAGTCGAGTCTGTAGTGGCCAAATGAGTAACCTGCACTTAGAGACAAAGTGGGTTTATTCCATGTGAGCACCTGAAGTATTTTTTCAGCGTCTTATCGTGAACTGTATTCTTGTCCACACACACCTGAGAGGCTCGTTTTCCAACCTACAATCTACTTCTCCTTTTTTTTTTTTTTTTTTTGCTCCAATTAAGCGGAGGCCGGATGATGAATAGTTACAATCAGCCTTGTTTTAGAGGCCCGGTGCTCAGGAGGATACTAACCATGCAGGGGAGAGCGCGAAACGAGCGAGCGAGCGTCCAGGTGTCAGAGTGCGAGGTGAAGTGGCGAGACTTACAACGGTGTCACCTTGAATCTGTCGGCGCTAATGTCTGCTGAAAAAATAAAAAATAAAAAAAAAGTAGTCTAAGTGCTGAGACAACAAGGCACAAAAACTGGTGTCCCTCACCCCCTCCCCCGTCTCTCCCTCCCCTCCCCCCACCCCACCCCACCATGCCCAGAGCAAACATTAGGGAAGAGAAAACAGTGCCAAGTGGAAACGGGTGACATTTGAATTGAATACCTCAATAATGGATGCAATCTCCCTGTAACCTCCATTTAGCTGGCAGAGCCGTAGCGCCACAAAAAAAAAAAAAAAATCAAGACAGGATCCCTCAGGTCAATGGAAACAGAGGACGTTGGTTAATGATGCCTGCGCTCCTCCTGAAAGCATCATGCTAGATGCTAAGAGGGGAGATAAAAGCCCCCCGCTGCCTATTAGCAAGAGGAGAGAACGTACATTTCCGATCGTTTTTTTCTTTTCTTTCCCTGGAATCTGGATTTCAGCACGACCGCGATCCTTTAGTTTGGGCCGCTGTCATGTTTATCAGCTTCTCTTATAGGTCAGCAGTTTCCTAACACTTGTGAGGGAGAGCGAGGGGGGAGAAGGAAAGAGATCAATTAGGGCGGTGCGCTGATTTGCCTTTAGAAAGGTCACCCAAGTCTTTGTAACCATTGTAGGACACTTGCTGGAAAAAAAAAACTCCTTAACAATCTCCACTGTGGCGGCGCAGAGCAACTCGACTCCACCCTGACCTCTTTAGAGAGGCCGGCGCAGCTTCTCCCTCACTCTCGTCTGACCGGAGAAAACTAATGAGTGTGAGGCTGTGGGTAAAACCTAATGGGGCTCAGTAGTTTTTTTGCTCCGGGCTGACTGCTGAAAATGAACATTTAACCACAGCTCGAGTAATTGAAAAAATGACAAGCAGTATATACAGGCCATCGCCCCACACACACACACACACACACACACACACAAACACACTCCCTCACACACACGCACGCACAACGCCCAAATTATTATGATTATTTGCCACCTCCGGATTAGAAAGCGCCCTCTCTCCACTCTGTCACTTACATCACCAACCAGGAGTAGCGTCAAAAACACAGGAAGTGGCAGAGGAGTGGAAGTGATATCAATTAAAATGAGAGTGTTGGCCTCTAGTTAGGCCAGATAAGGAGTAAGTGCGCGCAGAGGCAAGGTCTCGATGTTGACATCGACGTAACTGTGTGGAAAGCAGGCTGCACGGTCGTGATGGAAATGTAATGTTGCTGGGAGTTTGTCTGAGATTAACTTTGCTCACAGCTCCACCTGCTTGTCATTTATCGACACTGACACTTGTGTGTCTTTTTTTTTTTGAAAGTTGAAACCGGGAGGACGGCTGGCGTGCGACTGACTGACCCGCGATACAGAAACCACGAGCAGCGTCACGACTGGATCAATCAGAGGATCAGGAGGGAAACAGTTTGAGCTCTGAGTGTGTGTGTGTGTGTGTGTGTTTAACATCAAATCAAACAACTGAATCAAATACACACACTCAGGTGGATATTGGCCATTTATACAGCTAAATGTTTTGTTTCATTAATCAATTACCTTTTGTTTTCTTTCTGACAAGCAGTTAACTGGAGGTGATATTCAGGTATTGAGAAAAGGTTTTGCCTCAAAATCCTGATCATTTTGAGACGAGACAATTATTTTGGAGCCATTCATGGTCCGACATGCAGCTATCGGGGTGTGGAAAGCTTTCAGCACAGATTCACTGAGACTCTCGATAGGAGGCAGGGCTGAGCGATATAAAGAAATTATATCATTATTGAGACTTTATGTCGTCTTAGATTCTGGATATCTTTATATCTTGATGTGACATACGTTTTTTCCTGGTTTTATAGGCTGTTTTACAGTAATGTGATGTCATTTTCTGAACTTATCAGACTGTTTTACTTGTTCTTTTACTTGTCTTTACCCACTTAGTCATTATATCCACATTATTGACCAGGTATAGCCTTAAAAATATTGCAATATAGTTGTATAGTTACCAGACACAAATTATTATTCCAAGTATTCCATAGTATTTTTATAACCACAACATGTTGAGGGATCCTTCAGTAAGAATAAGTCTGAACGAAGCAGCTCTGCTAATGTAGTTACAAATCCATTTCATTTACTTCTTCACAATAAAAGCCCCCCATTATTTAGTCATTTTTAAAGATTTTATTTTGAAGCAGAGTTACAGGAAATGTTTTGTTTTCACCATCAGTTACTAAACACGACTCACGAAACAGCTGAAAGTGAACACGACGAAACGCAGCAGATGTTTGAAAGAACAAACAAAGACAAAACCAAAGAGATTCACTGAGAAACTACAGACGTACGTCTGTCTCTCAGGTTTCCTGCACAGACGTGGGTTCAGTGTCGGTTCTAGGGGGAGACTGGTGCTTGTTACGGGGCGGTCGCAACTTAGCCAAACTCCGGAGCAGGTCCATTACCGGTGCCGCCCAACTCAACTCGCCACAACTCGCCTGCAGTAAAACTGGGAACTGAAAAGCAAATCAGCGCGTTTGCCACCTTGCTAGCAGAAAAACGGCATATTATTATTGTTCCTTACGTGTTGAAAGTGCTGCCAGTACCTCCGTTATTATGATACTAAGCTACTTATGCTAGTGATGCAGACGTATCACCCATAATCATCTCCCCAGGACTGTTATGATGATAATGATCATGATGCATTAATACATCTGAAGCATTTTGTGTTTTATAATTGTGCCCATTTGAGAAAGGCGGTACAGCGGGTTTAATTTATTGTACAACAATTCTGTTTTTTAACTACTGCTGTAAAATAAATGACCTCGACCCACCGGGTTGTGACAGCCTGTTAAATATACACGTTCCTTTCGTTTTAAACGACTGTTAAATACTGTGTCCTGTTGTGTATATGTGCAGTCGTTACAACAAATAACTAAATGTATTTTGCATAATCAGTCGCTCTGCTCTGCCTCAGGAGGTGGTAGGTGATTTTCCAATATATATAATAAGACTGATTAAAGCTAAATTATTATCTCGGACATTAACCAGATTGAACGCGAGCTCTGAAACCGTGATCCATCATAATAGTTGAGCATTATCTTAAATGTCCAATGGCTATTCCATTTATGAATGTTATGCTTGATGGATGATGGCAATTAACAAAATGTAATCTCCAAAGAGTTTCTCTGAATTCTCCCCCCACATTCAAACACGTTCTCGCAGAATAGGTAAGACCTTGTTTGGCGCGCCGTCCTTCAGCGGATTTACCGTTACAGTTGAATTATTTTGCTCTCGGAGTCGTTTCAAATGTTACTTTGAGACAGATTTGATTGCTAAACTGTCATATCAGTCATCCTGCTGGTTATTTAAAGATGTTTAGACAGACCTGCGTTTGCAATTAGCAGCAGTTAATGGAGCAGCTTCACATTTTTACCACTTTGTTCCAATGAAAACAGGATTTTTCTGTTGAACCCATTTTTTTTTCCTCTAAAAACTGAAGCACAGGTCCTTTTTCTGTCTTCCTGCCAGAATGAAACCTCAGCATGCAGATGACCTGAGTGTGCAGTCTGGGTCCACTCATCTTACAAAAACAGTAAATGATGTCTCCTTCTAATGGTTCAGTCATGGATCTGTAACGTTAAGCCTGATTCTGAGGGAAACCAAAGATTTAATATCATTTTAGAAGTTCAGGGCTTTAATTTAGACACTGTCAGTCCATCTGTAAATATTTTTTATTGTGGTTACGAAAGACATCCACCAGAATAAATAATAAATGTTTGGCAGTGTAGTGACAACGTTGTGATTATGGTCTGGTTAGGTTTCAGGCACAAAATGCACTTGGATAGATTTAGGAAAAGATTAAAATATCTGGTTTTGTTGCTGGGAAATGTCCCGACGTCCAAACTAAAGAAACATCCGACTGCCTCCCGCTTACCAGTGTTGAAACTCGACTCTTACACTGGTCTCTGGCTTCATCGACTTTCCCCGCCACATCCTGACCATCCACACGAAAGTCTGCTCATTTTTCAAGCAAAAACTCAAAAATATTTACAACTGAAATGACACTGTTGTTATTACAGAGACAGTGCGGAAAAAACAGCGGCTGTCGGATCCAGTATGAAATTCCAGGTAGGATATCGGTCCAGATGTGAACAATATCGCACTCTACATCTCGAAGTCGAAGTACAAGTGCTTGAAAACAGATCAGTCACGGACGAGGCTCGGTAATCAACGGCTCCGACACCATCTCCTGCCAACCGGAGTCATCGCTGACAACTAAATTCAAATTATAGCTTTCAGATTAGTCTTACGTTGCGTTTACACTCATTATGTCAATGAATGTCTGTGCGTTTGTGAGTGCTCGGGCCAACGCCTGCTGCTCCTAAAGTTCTGTGTGCTTAAGCGGCCCAATAACAGCTGTTTTAAAACCCTTTTTTTTGTGAATGCTGCGCCGCTGAGACAGTTCTGCAGATTAATTTTGAAATAATTACTTCTTTTCAGTATTCCACTTCCAGCTCTGACCTTCTTTCCTGAGCACTCCACCTGTTTTTTTTCCCCTCCTCTCCCACTTGACGGTAGCCTTTTCCCTTGGCCTCTGTGCCGTCTTCATTACCGCAGCATATAGATGCCGCCGCCCCGGCTGCCTGCTGTAATGAGGGAGAGGCTCTGCATATGGACGCCACATTCAATGCAGACTTACAAACCGCTGGAAAAAAAAAAGTTTTAATGATTTTTTTCTTTTTAAAGGGAAGCTCCCGCGGTAATGAGAGGTCAAGTGATTGGGTGTCGGATTCACAAACACGGATGATAGTGATTCAGTCCGAAGCTCCTCCCTCCGTCATCACCTTCATGTCGTGCGCTCCTCATTCATAACTGTCAAGAACCTACTAGCCTGTACCACCAGCTTATTTGGGTAAAAAAACACATACAATGTATTTTTCAACTATGGAGAGGACATCTTTTGACACTTCCTTATAATGTTTTTTTATTTTTTTGGAGGGGAGGACAGTGGAAGATGATCCGTGGACGGATATGAGCTCGTCCAAAGAGCAGGAGACGCAGGCTGACTTTCAGATGTACCCTCCAGCTTCTGCAGCCAGTTGAGGTTGGAGGGGTTGGGGTGGGTTGGAGGAGGGTAAAGAAGAGGTAGAAGACACTAACAAGATCATGCAATATTAATGAGGTGTGAGATGAGGGACATGCAAGGCAAATTGGTCACTGTATGTGCAGGAAAATAAGTAATATCTCACACAAGCGTGAGGACTTGTATTAGTGGAAGAGAGTGATACGTGAGTATAAAGAGGGAAAAGGGCGACAACAAGTGTGAACGTATATCAACTAAAAATAAAACAAGGATGTGAGGAAGCTGTAATTAGGTCTGAACTGTCCAAGCAGAACGACAGTTAATATGCAGATTTAACCAGGAAAGCAACCCTGGAAAAAACACACTCCTTACTAGTTTGCATTTCATTTTAATAGAGTTAAAGGTGTTATTGGTAACATTCAGCCACTAAATGTACCTTCTCATCTCATCTTTTCTCCTCAAGTGGTCGCCAGTTTCCTGTCCTATCCAATGATGCTAAAACTACCCACGACAGGCTCGGGGGTAGAGCCAGCGTCTTGTTACCGGAAGGTCGCTGGTTTGATTCCCCTGGTCTGCATGTCAAAGTGTCCTTGGGCAAGATGCTGAACCCCAAACTGCTCCTGATGTGCTGGTCGGCACCTTGTATGGCAGCCATCACTATTACTGCAAGTCGCTTTGGACTAAAGCGTCTGATAAATGCCCTAAAATGCAAATGTAATGTTAACACTGCTATTGCAAGCTAATGTCAACGTTGCTAACGTCAATGCCGCTAACGCTAGCAAGCTAACGTGGGGCAGTACAGTAAGCGGGTTTAGAACTCGGCCATTTTTTTCCCCCGTAAACTGGCAACAACCAAGACTGTCGACTGCTGATGAAACAGACGCCACAGAAGCTGACGCATTTTGCTCGAGGCCGTCAGAATTCTAACACAGAGACAAACAAAACAATCACTTTGAACCTGATTACATTGCAAAATTATCAATTCACAATCACAATGTTTTTTAAGGAAAGCCGATTATCATTATTATTATGCATCTTTCTACAAGCTCTGCAGATCATTTTATTTAAATTTGACCTTTAATTCTGACGCATGAAAAATATGTCCTGCAGACTGTAAGAGGAATTGATTTAATATTAACAGTTTGTATGAGAACAACTCTTAAATAATTGTGCTTTTTACATCTACATGTCTGAATTTTTTGGGACAGAAGCGACTATCGACCATTTTTCCCATTGTTTCCACATTTGTCTCTTGCTATTGCTGCCAGTAATTAGTCTTTCCTCCAACTACCGTACTTTATTTGCTTATTTACCACATTAAACATCAATATTTAATTATCGGTGCCATTAAGCAGGTTTTTAACAACATTTGCATTCTGCAGCTGGTAAGAAAACAAAAAAAGAAAAGATGGATTTACTTGTGATGAGAAATCTGAGCTGGGATGTGTAAAAGCAGCACTTTGCAACCTATATTGTTGGAGTACAGTAACAGATGGGACGCTTCAACATTAGCTGACTTGACCAACAACCCACTTTCTACCCGCATGCCAAAGTAGGTCAGCAATCGCACACACTGGCCCAACATCTCTGTCCACTTTCATGTGGAACAATATAGATGACAAAAGATTAATAGCCCACACAAATTCATGAAGCAAACAGCATTAAAAATATGTTTGTTGAATGCATCAGACGGCCAGCGTTATCGGTGCAATGAATATGTGTAGGAGAGCTGTTGGAGGAGAAAGCACTGCGACACTGCTGCACGTGAGAGCGACAGTCCCAGTGGGAGAAATGAGACCATCTGCCCCTCTGCAGGTGACCGTCCCCGGATAGAGGAAGGAGTTAAGCTGAGACAGCGAAAGAGAGCAGCAGGGTAAGCTGTCCTGCTATGAGGCTGCTGTAGCAGGCAAAGCTCTATAATCGGCCCACTACTGTTGTTTTCCAAAGTGTTACGGTGATAAAATTTCATGTCGGAGCGATCATGTGTCGCAGGGGTCAGGACCGACCGCGTCTACTGCTGAATGACATCCTCCCGGGCGTCACGCCGGGGGCGAGGCTGCAGCCAAGGGTTTGTCAGCGGCTTCGAAAGAGGCTGAGAGTGCTACATGCTGGGAACACAACAACACAAAGAAACAAAGAAAACAAAAACACGCCAGAGGAGGGTTGAAGGAGTCGTACACAGTCATGTACCGCAGTGCTGTGAGAGGAGTTTGGCCTCCGAGCGTCTGATTATAGCTGAAAAACAAAAATCAATACCCTCATGGTCGAGTATCTCAGTGCTGCCTTCAAAAGTTCCCCTTTTCCGTTATAAATAAGCGATTTAACTCCAACCCGATTGTCGAGAAACTTCCTCGGCCTCGCCCCCGTGCACTCGGCTCCACAATCGCTCGTTATGCAAATACGTAGCCTGAGGTGATGCAAACCTAAAGAGCCGGAGCGAATGAGGAGACGCAACTCCGTGCAGTTAAGACACTACAATTAACATCTCACTTAACGACGTTACTCTATTTTGGATCAAAAAGGAGCGAGGTGCCGCGAGATAACCTTGTTTTTCTCTTTCATGTGTTAGATATGCCGGTTGGACACATGCAGTTTATAATACGCCCCGAAGGAAACAGCTCACCTAGCATCAGCGTACGAGCGAACGCCGCTGATAAGGAGACTCACAGCGATTCGACACGCTTCCGTTTATCAGCGACACAAACTGGGACAAACGTTGGGCCACTCCATCGTTCTGAAGGAGAATGTATGGTGCCGGGTAAATACATTAAATAAAACAATAGAATTAATTAAGCCAGGATTAATTTATGAAAGATAATTAAAGTTACCCTGTGGAGGTTTTATTGTGAACAAACATTTTTTTTTTATTAGTCAGCCTCGCTCACCAAATGGTCTGTGTGTATATCTTCAAGGCTTTACAAACACGCTGAATGCATTTCATAGATCACAAAACATTTTTTACACAAAGGGCTTTTTAAATGTTTTAAAACCTGTATATTCACTGTTGATACGCGCCGCCGTCTGCAGCCTGAAGAAATGTGCATGCCGGGATCACAGATTGTGAGACTGAACTGCAAACTGGCCTTCAGATGAGTGCGTTTGCCTTTTCACGTCCAGATAGTAATGACAGTAATTTAGTTTTTACTTATTCCATTTGAGAACGGATGATGCAGAATTCAGTTGAACGTTCACTTGAAAGCATCCAAACTGCGTCAACACATTCACGACTTAATGTGTGAATTTTATTAAATGATCAGAAGTGAAGCTGTGAGCCCGTTTCATAAATAAAGAACCAGATTTATATGGAGCTCCTTAAATCTGACTGGAACAAGAACAAGTACATATTACTGTCTTTGTGCACACACACAGCTTTCAGTATTCCCATGGCACGCAGTGTTACTAAAGCCTGATTTATGCTTCTGCGTTGCGGCGACGGCGTAGCTACGTCGTCGATGCAGACCCCTACGCGGACCCTACACCGTAGCCTGACGTGCGCCTCCAAAAAATCCTGACTACGCGTCACGTCGATGCGTCGAGACGCGAACGGCAAGGATTGGTCGGACAGACCACCTCCGTAAATGTCTTCTGCGTCGCCTGCGCTTCAACATTTGTAATAACAGCATTTGTTGTTCAATATCCACAAGCTCCATCTCCAAAAACACCCGCTCCATCTCAGTTGCCATTGTTTACTGTCTGACCGGAAGAAAACCAAGGAATCTGATATGAACCCCCGAAACCAAACAAAAGACACAGCCACACCGGTGAATTGGTGGTGAATTGCAGAACAATGCGTTCCCTCGACGCAAAACTTCGAATGCTCAATGACGGCGTAGGGTTGACAACGTAGCTACGCCGTCGCCGCGACGCAGAAGCATAAACCAGGCTTTAGATATTTACGTCAGAGTATTTTCAACACCAAACGGGACGGATGCGTTGTGTTTTGGTAGCATCGAACTTTGCTAGCAAACTAGCTCTCCCTCTCTCTGCGACTAATTCATTGAGGACACGTCACATTCTCTGGGTTGGTCTTTAGCTAATATTACTGCTATTTTGTAAATTACGCAGATGCTAATGCTAGCTTTCTAATGTCACTTATTGGTCAGACATGTTGGGTTGACACAGCGAAATGCTGTCAAATTCATCTGCACTTGTGGATTTTTGCTATTTTCTGCTTTTTCCAGACTGCAGAGGAAAAAAACTGTTCCCACTCTGCGACACACCGGAGTCGACTTTTGATTGTGAAATCAAGGCGATGGGAGTCGAACATGGAGTGGAGAAAAATGCATCTACTTCGAATCTGTAACCCGAATGTCTTCATTCAGCTAGACAGACAAGTGACGAGAGGCACGTAATGTGAAGACACACTGGAGTTTGTTAGTTTGTTTATGACTTTTGGGAAGGAAGTACTTTTCTCTTCCAGTTCCAGGTTTCCTAGTTCACCGTTGACCTTCAGCACTAACAGGAGGTTGGGAGAAAAAGATTTGACCTTTTCATGATCTGGGAAGAAAACGAGAGCAAACAATGTGTGACGGCAAAAACTACAAGATATAAATCAAAAATAAGTTAAATGTGTCCACATTATAAAGGCAGAAAAGTTCATGCACGTCTCCACGGTGCAGTTTCGGGGGTTGAGACTTGCTCACGGAAACATTTTACTCCCGATTTGGACAAAAAACCTCGAGGAGATATTTATATCCGAATGTCTCCTCCTGAGGAGTTTGTGTGCAACTGTGAAATCATGGAATGATTAAAGTGAAGGGGAAAAACATCTATCATTACACTAATTTCAATTAAGCAATGCAGCGGCACTTAAATTGTCTGCATGACATGTGCTGATGACATGACAACATGAGTCCTGAGCTTTTTTTTTTTTCTTTTTTCCACCACCTGGGGTAAACAATTAGCAAACATTTCTATATTAGTGAGGGCGCTCGCTCTCCTTCTCTGCGAGGCTCCCATGCCAACGTCTCTATTAACAGACAAACTCCATTAGCTAAAAGCATGTTTGTTTTTTTTTCTTCTTCTCTCTGCTTGTTCCATATTTGACTATTATTAGCTCCAATACATCAACTGTAACATTATTATAATATCAGAGGCTTTTTTTCACTAATGTCACCCCCAGACATCTCTGATAACGAGCGAACCCATTTCTTAAAAAACAGAAATCATCAAATAATGTCTTGATTGCATTATAATGCCACGAAGAGACGAGTGTGTAATTGGTAAATGGAACGTGAATCCACAGAACAACAAACCAAATGCATATCATCCGCTGATGGAAACATCTGTGAATCATTATGCAAACTTAGGTTAATTCTTTCGAGTTCGATTCATTAAGGAGTATTGTTAGTTTCAGTGGCTGAGCCCTTATTATCATGCATTTAGGAAATGAGGCAAATAGAAAAGGCATAAGAGCCCAATCAATAGCTCTTTTCATTTTGCCTTAATGGCCACGTCTTTTCTCCCTCGTGGACTCAAAAGAACACGGGGGAGGTTGGTGTTACAACCATAAAATGTAATTTCTCTGCAGGAAAAACATCATAATGCCTCCTATCCCCTTTCTGCATATTCCTATAACATTCTGCCAAATTGAGTATGGATTTAACATCAAAAGGTTACATGAATTTTTCAAATGAGATATTAAAGTCAATATTTCAAGCGGAGGATATTTCAATTCGGAGGGAGCTTACACGATAGGGGCCGTGTGCTGAGATGAGCTGGCTCGCAGCTCTTTCCCACTAAAATTGACTCGCTAGAAAAAAAAGTCAAACCCGGGGATTTTGATGTCAAACATGGCAGGAAATCTAACGACGTTCAACTTTTACTCCTCACGAGTGTGGCGGAAATATAAATGTGCGTGTTAATGCGGAAGAGATTCACCCGCCGCTGTGAGAGAAGCCACTCAGGACTTATTCCACGATGACAGGATGCTTTCGGTCTGTACACAACCAGAAGAACTGCAAAATGATACTGAACCAGATTTTCCTGCATTGTAAAGCGTTAGAAGGACACAATGTCTGAAGCACTGATGCAACATTATATTCAGAGCAGCTCGGCTAACACGACCATTGTTCCAGTCTGGACGGTGCGGCCATCAGGAGCAGCTATGAGTACAAACTAGATTCTCAGTGTATCTGAATTCAATAACTTTCGTCTCTTCGTGCTGGAGCAGTTTCTCGTTACTGGAAGAAGTTCACCTTCAAACTGTGTCTTCACACGCGAGGGGTTCACAGATAAACCAGGTGCCAGAGTACCGGAGGTGAAGCAGGAGACGAAAGTTGATGACTTCTTTATTAAAACACGACGACATAATTAATCCTCTCTGCCTTTGTTTCAGGGTATAAATATGGAACTTGCCCTTCTTTTTGGTGCATTGCTAAGTAGCTGATCAAGGTGTTTCGCAGCCCCCAGTGGTCACCAGGACCTGTATGACTAAAATGTGCTTCACCAGCAGTAAAAACAGGAGTTGCTAATGCTAGTTCGCCGCCAAATTTAGCTGCTCTACACAGATGCTTTAAATGCGGGTTAACCTGCTAAAAGTCGACCACACTCCCACTCTGCAGCCCGTCTGTGATTTTCGTCTGAAGCCTCACGTTGTACGTCACTGACGTCATGTTTCACGTACAGTTGTAACAGAAGAGAAAACATACCGCAACCCAAATTCCTTCCCCATTCATGCGCCACCATTGGGTGTTGATCATCACTTCGTGCAGCAGGTTGTACGTCAGAATTTATCATGCTAAACCCAGTGAACTGTACGTGTCCTGGAATTGGGTGTGTGTTGTTTCGCTGCTACAGGTCGTCGCAATCAAAACAAGACTCAAGTTTTAAGACGTTGTGAAGTAGTGTGGGATCCTGGGAGCTGACGGCTTCATTGTTAAAGATAGCAGATGATAATTCTCAAACGCAGCGTTACGTTTTAACGCGGAAATGTTACTAATTTTACCATTAAGGCCTCACGAACACGTCCAAATGTCTCTGTCTGAAAATCGGCATCATTTGTAACCGCCTGTGGTCGTCCTCTCGTGTTCCATTCATGCATTTTCCACCTATCACGTGTCATTACCGTCAGCAGCTGGTGCACGACATCACTGTCTGGTGCGTGTGCTGGTTGACCACAGGATCCAAACACTGCTCGGCTTCTCCACTGACCTACTCTGGACATTTAATGGAAAACACGTGAACAAATCATCATCTGAAATATGTCTGAGGGTCTAATTCCTTCTGATGTTTCTTTGCATGGCACGTTCACCACCAGCAGCATCGACAGCAAAGACGATCTTTAACTGGACTGTGCATTAAACTTATACTTGTGTTAGAAAATGAAACTGTATTTTAGTTCCCAGCCACCAAAAACATGATTTACCAGGCAAACATCCAGTCTCATTAAGACCCGACAGAGAAGATCAGAATCCAAGAGGAGGCCTTTTATATGTTGTGTCCAATCACGCTCTGTAATCAAGTCCTAATAAAAGATATGATCCTCTGCACCCGAGAGCTTTTATACCAGCGTTCACTACTAATTTCACTCCAGCCGGAGCAGACTGACTGAACGGACATGTGATAGATCAGACCGCTGCTGTGTGAAGAGGGCATGAATTAATCTTGTTGAGCAAAGCAACAATCGCTCCTCTACTCCTCCAGATTAACAGCTGTATTTTCAATATGGCCTTCCTCCGGCTAATTAAGAAACAGGAGCTGCTGATTCCAGCAAGAAGCGATTCAAAAAGAAAGTTTTTACCTCCTCCCTCGATCACCGGGAGGGGGGGGGTATTCTTGGGGGAGCAGGTCGTGGGGTGCCCGCTCTTCCCAAAATCCTCCACGCCTCATCCTTCATCTCGCGGCTGCTCGTCATGTCCCGTCACCGGCACAGTTACACCTGAACACTCCGCTGCTGCCAAACACCTGGCTCCATCTCCCACTGTCCAAATGAAAAATAAGCATAATCTGCCTTTCTGAGTATCCAGCAAATGAGGGATTTCATGACAAATTGGGTGGAGGTTCATTATGCAGAGGGGAAAGGCAGAACAGAGCCAGACAGAGGCTGGAATAAAGGGATGTGTACTTGTGAATGGCAGAAATTGTGCTAATGACTTGTAAAAATTTTGGCTCGGCCGCTAATTACAGTGCATGTGTTTAAAATTCATGTTTTTTTGGTGAAAAATGAGATTTACTCGTTATTAGAATCATAACTACAGTCGATGCAAACTAAAAACACCATCGGCACATTACATATTAACGCCTAAACATTTTATATATTTGAACAATATCTGCTTACACAGTAGGTCGGCCGGAAAAAGGTCTTGTTTTTTTTCAAGAATAACTTTATTAAAATCTTTAATCCCATTTGTGCGAGAGCCTGGCGTAAAGTGATGAGAAATGTGCGCATCGTCTGGAGGAGGATTTCAGATTCACTCTGCAATAGTAAATTAACTGCCTCGATGGCTTGATGGATGTGTTTCTTAAAACTTAATTAGTGTGAAGATAAGTGGCCGCTCAATAAATGTCTGGCAGTTAAACACAAGTGGCATTCAAAAACATTTCAAATCGCATAAAACCGAGAGGAGCACGTCAGGACGGAGGAGCGAAGGCGAAGGCGACTGGACTGGTCTTTGTTTGCAACAGTCAAACTGGGGCTGTGTTTCCTAAAAGCATGAGAAAATATTGTAGATGAACAACTTCCTACTTCATATATACTCATTTTAATTTTTTAGCCTATGCTTTGACATCTCTGCTATGAAATGAATCATGATGTTTAAATTAATGAAAAGAAGATAACCTTTCACGTGCATACAATAAAAAATATTAAACATTTGATTTGCATAATTAATCTGTCCGTTCTGTCCCGCCGCCCTGTCGTCGCTCCTGTCGCGACACGGAAACGCCACTTTTCTGATGTCGATGTTTATCTGACTTATCTTAACGCGCGTGCTGCATGCGAGCGCGTGCACAACTGGCAGAATCTGCATGTATACGAAACATTATATTGAATATATTTATCGGTTTATTTAATCAGTTTAGCAAAGATTTCACCCTCATACAGTTTGTCCACTAGCGAGCACTGACAGAGATTTTTCATCAGTATCCGTCTTTGTCACGATTTACAAGTAATATATAGTTTAACGCGGCGGTCCGTCCTGTCTGATGTTTCTGCTGAGCTTGTTTCACACACTTGCTTGTGTGTTTAATGAACCTAATCCACCGCTAGCTAACTGCTACTTTGAGCTAACCACAAGCTTAAAGTCATTTTCTTTCTTTCTTTATTAGGTCTTCCAAATAATCAAGAGCGCCTTACTGCTGACACATTAAAGGTAAGCTTTGCAGGAGACATTATAATCAGCAGGTTGAAAGATCTTCACTGACTGATTGTCTGTGTTTTAAAGGTCCCATATCATGAAAAACACGTTTTCTCTGGTCTCTACATATATAAGCTGGTCCTCCCTGAGCCTGCCAATTCCCAGAATGATGAAAACAGTGATTCCTGCATGGTCTCTGCAGCCCACCCACTGGTAACACGGCGCTCCTACAGGCTGTTCAGATTCTGCTCCTTTAATTACGTAACGAAAGGAGTCATTATCATAGACAGACCTCCTCTGCGCGGTGATAGAAGATATCTGAGAGGAGGGCGTTCATCCCCGAGGTGAAGTTCGGTGTGTCCAGCAGTGAGACAGCAGCTTATCGCAATGTCGTCGCTCAAAGCTGGACACGCAAGTTGCTCTGTTGTTGGTTGTAAAAATCAACATCAGTGCCTATATTCTGTCCCAGCTACAGAACAACAGAAGAGACGGTGGTTGCTTTCATTTTTTAATGACAACGTGCCGGCTGCGGTTCGTGTTAGCTTGTGTGTGTGTGCTAACCACTTCACATCGGACTGCTTCAGTAACGGGGGTCAGTACAAAACTGGTTTTGCCTCGACACTGACCCTCGTAAAAGGATCAGTCCCACTCATACCGGACCCAGCAGCTGCACCCGAGCCACCGAAAAGTGTCGCTGCGGTTTGATAGTATTCACAGTTGCCTACGAATCTGGAGAAGTCAGCTGGAAATTGGCTAACTAGTTAGCTCTGCTTCGGTCCACTATGCAATGGCGTTTGAAGCGAGTTTAATGTTAATAATATTACGAGGGAGCTTGGTTGTCACAGTAAAACGTCTGGAAACATGTGCAGACTGGAGACAGAGACGATGCGAACAGTGTCCAAGAGTTTGGAGACTGTGTTTGAGACAAACACAGCTTCCGCTAGCTGTTAGCCATTAGCTACACGGCAGTAACTGTAACAACACATAGAACAAGCTAACATTATTCAGACTCACTAACCATTCTGAAACGTCCTGCTGCAGCCGCAGAGTCTGTACTTCTTCAGGAGCCTCTCCTTCTGGGTCCGATTCTGGGTCAAACCGGTTCAGTTGAATGAAAAAACCTCCGCGAGCCATAGCGATACATCCACCGTAAACATTAGCGCATGCTACCATTAGCATAAGGGGCTTCCGCTCCCTGAGAGTGACGTAGCAGGAAGGGCTCTCCAAGTGGGCGTTGACAGACGGAGCTCATTAGCATTTAAAGGTGCAGGCACAGAAACAAACTGCTCTGAATAGAGCTCTGTAGAGCGACTTTTAGACAGCTGGAATTCAGGACCAGGGATGCGTTTGGGGCAATGCATATCGAATACAGAGTTTTTGGACCTCTGACAGCTGTGTGAAATTGATAAAAAACAAACAAAACAGTATAATATGGAACCTTTAACAAACGGAATAAACAAACTGATCTTAAACGAGGACACAATAACACCTTTTTTGGAATTGGCACACTAAAGCCGGGGCTAATTTAATGCTGTTTTGTTTACATGTGGCGGACCCTGCCACCTTTCTAGCTTCAAACAGTGTTCTAGGGACCTTTTTTTCCTCTGAGAACAGCTTGTTTATTCCCATAATAGAAAAATAACTACTTGAGTTTGGATTATTGGCTCATTCATGTTTTAAATATTAAAATTCAGAGTTAGAATTTCTTCCCGAAAAAAAAAAAAAACACATCGTGCCTCTTTAAGCCTCATCTTCGTAATGAACTATTCCAAAAATGTGCATTGTGCGTGTCTCTAATAGACAGTTAAACACAACATGTTACTTTAGATTATATTCTGCCTTCTGGAAACAGGACCTGGTTTGAAGACTTGCAGAACCACCAGGACCGGCGCTGAGGAACAACAGCCCGGACCTATAAAGTTCACTTCACAGAGTATGCAAAGCATCCTGTCTTGTTAAGTCACCAAAGTAGATTATTAAGGCAACACTAATGAAGTTAAACAAAGCCGTCTGACAGAGTGTGTAACTCCTGCTGAAAACCTAAACACGAGTGCAGATGAATAAATATCAAGTTAAGCAGGACCGGGGACAGATGAACAAACAAACGAGGGGGGGAGAGCGGCTTCACTCGCAAAATGGGACATTTAAAAAAACTGCTGACGTCTAAAAGGCGATTGAATTTGCATACCACAAACTTTCATCTGGGGGGGGATGTGAAGAAAGACTCCACACCACAGGAATCATTTAATATTTAATAAATTAGAAACAGTGGCTGTGGCTAATTAGAATTTGCACATTTACAAATCAGCCCTGATAGCAAAACAAATTATGAAATATAACGGTGCTCCGTGGATTACCAGGGGAAAATCAGATGATAGACAAAGCAAATGGAGTATCACTAACAACATACTGTCAGAACACATCACACAGCTAATCCAGTTAGAGGGGGGGGAGTGCCAGAGAGGCTTTGCTTTAAAATATTGATACGCTATTCCGTAAAAAGCTTCAAGACCACATTCAGTGTAACACTTGCTTATTGCTCATGGGTCATTAGCCTCTCATCCTCTGCTGCTCGGCCAGTTTGCTTTGAAAAGAAAAAAGCCCTGTGATTAAATGAATGTGTTGCTCCGGCGCTCCATTAGGAGGAGGTCTGGATGCTCGGCCGTTCCACTGTTTATATTACGGGTACAAAGGCAGGCAGTGTGTAAACTGTTGTTGTATTCATTATTAAATTACTTCCCGGTGCAATGGCTTTTGGTAAAAAGCCACAGAATTTCTTGTAAGGGGGACTCGACGTGAACTCAGAGGGAAAGCATTTATCAAACGATGAAGGCGGAGGCCGAGGCATATTCAAACTTAAGTAGTCATAGAGGAGATGCCGTACGTAATCTACGTCAATAACAGTCAAATAAAGGAGGAACGTGGAACGGCGCAGAGTGGATTGGGGCCGTTCTGCATGTCAGGTTTTGGCTTTTAACATAAAAAGTGAGAGCGTATTTATCATAATGCAGCCGAACACTAATGCAACACTTTAACTTCATCGCGTTTTCACTGCGGCGACGGTCTCAACGCGTACAGCAGCTGTCGGTTAGAATGCTGCATTAGAGGGCGAATGAAGACAGAAAGTGACGTTAGCGTGATGAAAAACACATGGCGAAAAACAAGAAAATGTTTGTGTACTTTGGTGGCAATTCTGGTTTCATGAGTGCTGACTTTGTTCCGTTATATGATTTGGAGCTGGAAACTGATATTCTTGTTTATTGCGCATTCTGTTTTTTTCCGAGCGAACCACACAAAACAGCGACGCAAACAGCAAGTAGCACCGCAGGAAACAAAACGGACCACAATTCAAATCAGTACTAAAGACTTGACCCGAGTTCAGTTCTGATCCCATTCACGACCGCAAAGAGAGACCGACCGTCTCCGTATCAGGTTCCTCTTATGAGACTCATCATGGCCCTGAATAAACTGCTTTACTACGTGGCGCTTACGTTTTCTTTTTTCCGTCCTCACCAGCCTGCTGTTTTCTGCTCCGTGAGTTCATTCACCTCATTTGACATTGCATGACCAGCGATGTGAGTATCGGGCAAGGCACATCGCGATGTCGATGCTGAAATCATATATATATACGTCTCTAATATGACCAGACATCAGCATTTCATAATGATAATAATTGCATGACACCATCCTGTTTAAAGCCTGAAACACACCGGGCCAACCGTTGGCCGTCTGAAGCATTTGAGGAGACTCGGACGAGTTCGGGAACAAATCTGTTCGGTGTGTTCAGTTGCGTTGGAAGCTTTTGGAACCGCGTGAGCCATTGGATTCTCTGACTGGTTGCGTGCTAGCTGTATGACCATTCTGATTCGCAGTGTGCCAACGAATCAGCGCGGTGCGTGGGAGGGCCAGAATTCTGCGTGCGCCGCTGAACTCTATGGCGTGCGCTTTGTTTTTCTGTGCACTCCGTTCACGTCATTTCCTGACGGGTCAACGGGGGCTCATGCGTCCGGACCTACTCGCAACGCTGTGACGCCGGCTCATCGTCTCCTCACTCTCGAAGCAACAGTAAAGATAATTTCATGTTTTATAAAAGATTCATGTTCTCTTTGACTCAGAGTTAGCGTCATTCCCTACAGAGTCTTTAGCGAACACCTTGTTATATGTATGTCTTTTTCTCGCAGGGCCGCGATAATTAAAAAGGTAAGAAAGCCAGTATAGGAGGAAGACGTGATGTTTTATTAAAGGCTGCCGTGGAAACCTTTTGCACTCCTTGACAACAGGGGGTCAAATTATGCCCTTTGAAAGAAAAATGTGTTGTGACATTGTCAGCCTTAATCTGCAACTCTTATGACAGTGTGCTATGATAGGTTAGAGGCAGGAGGGTGATGAGGGGGAGCAGAACTACACGTTACATGGACCATAAATGTGCCTAATCCCGAAAAAGGTTAGTAGTGATTTTAACAGAATGATAACAATGACCCAGTTTCATAGATTTTCTTCTATAAAGAGGCGGTTCTGTTGCTCTGTCTTTAATTATGTAACAAGTGATAAGAGAAAGAGATTTCATGTGATGTATTAACTCTCTAGTGGCAGAGTGGACATGGTTTTGCTGTACACTGATTCCCATCAGCCAAATCCAGTTTGTCACTCGATGGCTCGGTATCACTCTGGATTTTAAACCACCGTTAAAGTGAAACTCTCGCCAAACAGCAACCTAGACTTTTTTTGTGAATGTATATGAGTCAAAACTTTGTGCTAAAAGCATAACTACGACGAAAGAGGCACCTTTAAGATTTAACGTATATTTTCGTTTTCGGGTCAAGCTCATTTTCAACGGGAGTGCTACGGGCACTTTTACGCTAGCATCAAATTCGCTATTTTTAAAACACTAAGAAGGCTCAACACAACATGAAACTTTGCTTGTAGTATCACCAGGGTCTCTACACATGAACACGAGCATTGAAAACATTGTTTGTGTACACAGAGTTTACTAAAAATGACATTTTCGAACAGTTTTTGGATGAAGACAAGTTGGTAAACCGGTGTTCCTATTCACAAACCTGGTAGTCCCATCTGACTGCTGACATTTTGCCATCCAGTAACTTCTGGAAACTCTCTTGGCTATCTCCTATGTTTGCATGTAGGCCCTCTGGCTTCATCGCATATAATAATAAAAATAACATAATACACTCTATCTCTTTAGCACCTTCAAAACCAAAGTAACAAGGTGCTTCACAAAAACACAGCACCGTACAATACAGGTGCAAATCATAAAACACAACAAAATGCAATGAAATGAGTCCTTCACAAAATACAATAGCTGTCATCTCATTGGCTGCAGCAACCAAAGTCAAAGCTGAAATATTCTCAACTTTAAGTGCAGCGCTCAGGTGTTTCGAGCAGTTTTGAGCGGTGCGTCGCTCAGAGGGAAACAATGGCACAGCCAGCGCAGAGTGCTTCTACTGTTGATCATGATCACGCTGCCCATTAGTGCGTTCCTCAATAAAGCCTTTTCAGCTGCTGCAGAAGGTTTTCCTAAGTAAAACGTACTG
This sequence comes from Diplodus puntazzo, assembly GCA_963678695.2. Taxonomy (NCBI): domain Eukaryota; kingdom Metazoa; phylum Chordata; class Actinopteri; order Spariformes; family Sparidae; genus Diplodus; species Diplodus puntazzo. The sequence continues at coordinate 4,991,059 of OZ023163.1, read as the reverse complement.
TTAGTGATATGGAATGGCATTACTTGGTATCTCCCCACATTACTGCTATGGTTTATTTTATTCTAAAGTATAGAAGACGGTTAGGAATTAATCTCTCGGGCTGTTAAGTCAGTTAAACAGTAAATCTAACATCTGTCTGCATGTTAGTCTTATTTATTGTTATTCAAATAGTCGTTACTTTAAGACGGGCATGTAGAGCATTTTCCACATATAGCAGTTTTTCTATATCTGCAAACGGGAGTTATTTATTCATGCCTGCTGTCTGAACTGAATCTAAGCAGAATTTTGAATCAAGGACCTTCAAATAGAGCGTCATTTGAAAAGACAGGGTAGAAAAACAAACAAAAAAAATATTTGATCAGACGTACAAAAGATTTTAGGGAAATAAAAAAGATATGATTATGAAAAATAAATACAGACCGGAATCCTGCTAGCTTTTATAACTCAAAAGGCACGTCTAGCCAGAACTGTTGGAAAGTGTAGCAGCTCGTACGCGTCTTAACTGCCTCTTCAATGTCCCACGAGGAATCCATCATAGTTGGATATGCATTTCAACCAAAACTGCTCAATTAGAGAGGGAAGAGAAGTTTCTCCTGCTTCCTGCTATGGGTTCCCATAACACAGGTTGAATAATGAATGAACTCATACATGAATAGCTCAAAACTGATAACGTGGTGGACCAAATGGTTCAAATTGTAACTATTTAAAGAGGAATCTTACGTATAGAACGTAACGTAAAGAATGGGCGGAAAGAAATAAATGATAAATAAATAAATACGCACACATTTCCATCCACTTCTGTTGGAATATGCTGAAAACGGGAATATCAAGAGCTGTGAAACATCAAGAGAAACATTTTGTGGTTCATTTTGTAATTCTGCAGTTAAGTGCCAATTAAACAATGGCAGAAGAAGAGGGAGCAGCAAGATCAAGATCACATAATTACAAAAAAAGCACTGATAAAATCTCAAATGATTTAAAAAAAAAAACACATAGAAAACGGGATCAAATTATGGTCCATATGATTGTTTCATGCATTTCTATTTACTTGTCTCATGTTTTCGTCCACCACCAATTTTTGGACATATTATTTGTTTTTGATTCTAGTGCTCATATTCTCTATTTCAACCTTGGGATTCTGGACAATAACAGCAGTAAAGTCACCTTTTGATCTGCTACGTTTCACAGTTCTGTTAAAACGCGAGTACTTTTTGGACTCATTGTAAGTGGAGCCAAGAGTGGCCGGAATGTTTGCAGTAGTCGAGGTCATGTCCAAAATAGTTTTACGTCGTGTTACAGGTTTGCTGAATGTCAAGGTGAGCAGACGTTTTGTATTTCGGGAGATAAATGGTTCAAACCCACAAACAGGCCCATTGGAGATGTCGCTGTATTCGTCATGTCAGTGGTATTCATTGGATAATCTAAACCTTTATCTTCAGTTTTTAACCCCTACGTTGAATTTGATATTTTAAAGTCTGAAATTACAGTTTTTTGCGATCTGTTGTGTGACAGAGAAGGTTCATCTGTGAGATTTTACTGGATGTCTGTAGCCACACACAGTCAACATCATCAGCCTTTTTTTTTTTACCAACCCCCACCCTACTTTTCCTATATCTCAAGCCCAAATATTAAAACAGGCACATCATGCAAAGTTCATGAATGTGTGCATGTTAAAGAAGAAAAAAAAGCTGAACATTTTCTGATTCAACTTATTTTAAAAAACATGTGAGAGCCTCTTTTGCCAGCTGGCAGTCTGTAAAGAATCAAATATTCTCTTGCCACTACTGATATCCTATTGATGTTATGAAATTAGGTTTAATATTTAATCAGCAGTTTAAACAACCACAGATCAAAGTGTATAATTTAAAAGACAAGGGTCAGTCAGTCAGTGGATACTCACAATGATTCTCTTTCAAATGGAGGAGGTTTGGGTGTCATTTGGAATCACAGACAACATCCATTTAAAAGGGCACACTTATTTGATTAGCAGCCATGATGGGAAGGCCCAGAGAGGGCAAGACATCCTTGATCAAAAAGGGGGGAAACTGGCTGAGGATTAAAAAAAAACGACAAGTAAATCCGTGCTGTTGGGTCCTCTGTGTCAAAGTGAGCGGGGAAATAAAATCATGGGTTCAGAAAACGGACCTGCAAACTCGAGGGCATTAAAAAAAAGGATACAGAACATAAACATGAAGCCTTTTGGAGCAATTTAAGCTTAAACTACAGCAGAAAGACACGTCGTCGTGATCAACAAATACGTTTATTAGTGCATTCGATTATTTTAATCACAATGTCAAACAACAGGCGAGATAACACACACACACACACACACACACACACACATACGGTGGAGAGAGCACAGAGGCCCAGAAGCAGAAGAGGTTGAGATCTAAGAGGGATGAGAGAGAAATGGAAAAAGTAGAGACAGAGAAGGTAAGAAGACAAACATTCTTCACTTTCTCTTCAGTTTTTTAAGCCTTCCTCGTCTGTACAAATACTTTACAGGGTTGTAAGTGGTACAACCGAAGCGTAGAGTTGTTAAGCTCTCTCCTTACGAAAAGAAAATAATATTTAAGTAAAAGTGAAAAAGTATTAGCACCAAAACATGCTTAAAGTGAGGCCTTATACACACAGCTGAAGTACTTATTATGCATAATGGCCCATTTCAGAGTGATACATATTATATGATCGGATTATGATTATTAATTCATTAATGTGCTCATCACTTTGATGTTAAAGCAGATAAACGCTGAGCTAATTTGAATCTATTTTCATATATTTTTCATATTACTTAACATAATACTTGGTAGCCTGTGGATGTTCCCCCGGGCACCGATAAAAGCCGACTGCTACAAATACAGTTCGTTTATTGATCTTTCTTGAATCGTTAATCTCAATGCAAAGAATCTTAAGCTGTCAGATAAATCCAGCAAGTAAACAGAAATAGAAAATGCTTGAATACTTTAATAAATGTGCTTAGTTAGTTACTATTAGTTCCTCCACTGAGAACTGAGGAAAACTATGCAGTTAGCTGATGCTAGCTGGTTAAGCTAGGCTATACATACTGTATAAGGAAGGTGGCTTTAAACAAAGTCAGCGACAATGAATGACTCAAAATTGTTGATCTTGTTTTTTTCATAAAGAGAAAACAAAAAACAGTCAAACTGATTTTGAAAGAGTCAAATAAAAAACAGAGTCAGTAAATACAATAACACCAAAAATATGTGGCCATGCTGCCTGTTTAACACATTTTATGCCGGCTTGAACTGTCCTCCAGGTTACTGAATATTTCAGCTTTGACTTTGGTTGCTGCAGCCAATGAGATGACAGCTATTGTATTTTGTGAAGGACTCATTTCATTGCATTCTATTGTGTTTTATTTCCCAATGATTTGCACCCGTATTGTACGGTGCTGTGTTTTTGTGAAGCACCTTGTTACTTTGGTTTTGAAGGTGCTAGAGAGATAAAGTGTATTATGTTATTTTTATTATTATATGTGATGAAGCCAGAAGTCCTACATGCAAACATAGGAGATAGCCAAGAGAGTTTCCAGAAGTTACTGGATGGCAAAATGTCAGCAGTCAGATGGGACTACCAGGTTTGTGAAAAGGAACACCGTTTACCAACTTGTCTTCACCCAAAAACTGTTCGAAAATGTCATTTTTAGTAAACTCTGTGTACACAAACAATGTTCTCAATGCTCATGTGTAGAGACCCTGGTGATACTACAGGCAAAGCTTCATGTTGTGTCGAGCCTTCTTAGCGTTTTAAAAATAGAGATTTTGATGCTATCGTAAAAGTGCCACATGTACTCCCATTGAAAATGAGTTTGACACGAAAACAAAAACACAGTAAATCTTAAAAGTGGCTCTATCGTCGTAATTATGCTTTTACATGAAGGTTTGTCTCGGGTACATTCACAAAAAAAGCCGAGGTTGCATTTTGGCGAGAGTTTTGCTTTGAGAAAAACAAAAAACAGTCAACAAATAAAAAACAGACTAAAAGCTGTCTTCAAGGAGGCAAAGAGACATCAGGAGAGACAGACATCAACTACAGTAGCACCAAAAATGTGTGGCAAACCATCCAGACATCACATGATGCTGCCAAAGCCGCTGCGCCCCTGACATGTGAGGCCAGGTTGCCAATTTTAAATTTTATGCCCGTTTTAATCTTCTTGTCTTCCTAACAAAGAGCTAGCTTTGATGTCAACTCGTCCTTAGGACCGGCCACTGTGAGTAAAGCTGCTGGACCTGATAACATTCCAGGATATGTACAAAAAAAATAGCCAATCAGCAACCTGATGTTATTATATATTTTACACTGTTAACATATCGCTGTTGTACAAGACTGCCGCCCAAATGCTTTACGACAACCACCATCATCCCTGTACCTAAACAGTCGGCACAGTCTAGTCTAAACAACTTCCACGGCAACATCCCAGCCCGTCTGGACCTTCACCAGTTTGCAGTTAGAACCAACAGATCCACAGAAGACGCCATCTCCACTGTCCTCCATTCCATCTGCACACATCTGAAAGACACCAGCAGCTACACCAGAACGCTGTTTGTTGAATTCAGCCCTACATTCAACACAAACTCCCCAATGAACCTCATTGGCAAGCAAAAGCAATGTAGGTTTAAGTACATTACGCTGCGAGGATATTGGACTTCATCACCCAGACAGTTTTGATTGGCGGTCAAATCTCCTGCACTCTCGTGCTTAACACTGGATCCCACCCAGGATTGTGTGCTTAGCCCCCCTCCTGTTCACGCCGTTCAACCACGACTGCTTGTTTGTGGACAACAAGCGCAAACCACCCCGGATTTCAAACAAAAAATGAGTATTTATATCAGGAGGAAGTCAACAATCTTGCAGAGCGGCGCACACAACCTACCGCTCCACGTCTACAAAACAAAGAGATGATCGTTAATAAAAGCCGAAAACACACACGTCTGTCTACGAACGGTTTAAGGTTCAAGGGAATCAGAATCACAGAGAACCTTGTCATCGTCATCTCGTATCTCCACTCTAGTAGAAAGAGATCACAAACAACTCTGAAGCAGCCCAAAGGAAAACAAACCCTACCTTTGCATGCTGTCTGGCAGAAGATAAGAAGTATCTGCTCTCGAACCACCAGATTATACAGCACTTTTATTTTTTGTTCTTGAGTATTATAAAGGCATGACGAGTGACATTGTGTTGCAAAAATGATAAATCAGCATCCGCACTCAGCATCAGTGTGTCAGTACAGCACGACTTACATCACAATCGCTTCATGCCAGTGACATGGGTGGTGTTGTTAGGATACTGTATGTTATGTAGAGTAGATTATTTTGCCCTTCATGAGGAGCCCCTCCACAGGCACGAGCTGCAGGCTCCACCCCTCTATCCCCATGTGCCAACATGTCAATCAGCTGTAATTGCCATCCTGGAGGAACAATATCAGGCCGCCGAGCTCTAACCACACAGATTCATTGCAACACCTAATCTGCTAATGAGCTCAGCATGGCTATTTTCAGCATTGCCGCAGACATCATAGCCATCGCTGAGGAGGCCTGGCGCGGCTTCCAGTGACAGCAGAGGACAGTTGGCCTGTTGGAGGAGGTACAAAGCAGACCTCAGCCTGCACGCTTCAGGACAGCACAGTCGCTCCAGATCCTGGTCGGAGGAATATGTGTGATCCAAGCACATCGCACTTACTGCTTAATATTCTGATTCACACGGCCTCTTTTTTCATTCCTTCAGAGGCTGCACGCCGTTCTGCCACAGTAATGAACACCTTGATGTTGTTTTGGTTAGAGCTGCTGGTTAGTTTCATCCGTCTCACAAAATGATCAGCGATCTTTTACAATCGTAAAGATATATTAAATAATGGGCCACAAACACATCAGTTTGTTTTCCGGCAGGCTCTTGGAGCTTCAAGTTTCGCTGTTCAAGAACAAGAGCAAGAAGAAGAAAAAAAAAGCAACACAAACAATCCTTAATGGAACTGATACAAGAGGCTTTTTAATTATCTAACTCAATCAGCTAAAGACCAGTGGATCAATGAATCCCCATTACACTCCCCAGCTCTGTGCCCAGACAGCAGCAGTTTACATCAGTTCAAACAGCAAGGCATGCTGCAGCTAAGTGACAGATTACAGGTTGTGGCTAATCTAATGCGGCCACAGCATTTGTACAGAGTACATCTTTAATTCAGACTGCAAGCTTTTCTCATTGTGACCATGTCACTTAACTGATACAACCTCTCTGAAATATTTATCGTCCCCTGCAGGAGATTGGACTTTTGAGGGCTTGTGAGTTTGCTGGGTAACCCACATAATGGAGCTTGGAGAAAACAAAAGAGAACCTCATTTTGATCCAATTTCCTTGTTTTCATACGGCATTCATCATTAATACCAGCAAAATAAACAACTCATTAAAGGAGAGATCACACCACAAGTCAAAGTGCTGTACAAGCGCATTGATCACAGAATGTTTCGGTTTCGGGTCGCAACACAAAGAAACAATGTCTGTAAAATGTATCTGCAGTTATATTCTTCTGAATGCTTCTACGTACGGTTTGTTGTTGTTGTTTTTGTGAACCTGACCTCAAAGGTCACCATGTAGAAATATTATTAGGATCTACATTTAGATGAGAGCTAAACTGATTTACATCCATTCCATTACTTAATTAATCAATTGGAAAAAAAAATGTATCTAGAACTTTTATGATAATTGATTCTTTGTTAATGTAATTTTCCAGTTCTCCATCACAGTTTTTGAACTGTGAGCATTTGCTGCCTCCTCATCTTATGCGATATAAATAACAATAAATGTTTTTACGTTTTGGAATGCTGGTCAGTCAAACCAACATTACTGATGATGTCACCTGTTTTCTGACATTTGTGGACAAAAATAATAAATTGATCACATAAAAAAATGTCAAATCAAACATGAATGATGAGTGAATGGATGAAAATAAGCATCAGTTTCCTTGTAATGTTATTTATTGTTGTTATTTTATAGTGTAATAAGGAGTAAAAGCAGACAGTTCCAGTTGTTCAGAGATAACAGTGCTATTGTTAAATTTAAGGGTGCTCCGATTGATCGCGCGCCGATCATTATCAGCCGATATGCGTAGTAAAAAGTTTGATCGATGGTTTCTATAGAGCCCAACCAGAAGAGTCAGTCTGATAAACACACAAGACAGTTTGTCCATGCGATGTTAAAACGCCCAACACTCTAGAGGAAGCTGCTGCTCACCGGCTGCTAGCAGCTGACTAGCTATCCCCCTCCCAATATCAATATGGATTCTCAGAACCCTCCTGGTTTAACCAGTACAATATATTTGCGAGTTCCTGCCAGCCAGCTATTTTAGAATGAGGGAATGGATGGACCGGTACCAGTTCTCGTAATGTTGCGTCTCGCGCTGAGATGTTATCAACTAACAACTGTAGATGACGACAAAGTGAAGAAACGTCCTTCTGATCGGTATTGGATTAGACTGCTGATCAGTGATCGGCCCTACAAATCCTGATAGGAGCACCCGTAGTTAAAATTATAAAGATCTTTATGCTCAATATAAGGAATCACTCTTTGTTAACTTATTGCAGATGCATCAGTGTACAGTCAGGTGTTTAACAGCAGTACATACATGCGACAGATATGTTTGAGGTAGTTTAGATAAGAGTGTCGTCATTATACAGACGGATAACATTTTTTTTAAACTCTAAAATGTCTTTAAAACAATACATTTAAGGGATCACTGAAACTATATTTTCATGGGTTTATTCCAAATATTATTAATACATTGGCTGATACATGATTATCTGCTTTTTGAACTGTCCAACATCAGCTGGTAAGTAGAAACACCATCAGACTTTTACTGCTACATATAACTATAACTACCGCACAGTTGGATTTCGTTGAACTTCTAGTACTTAATGCATCGAGACCAAAGTCACCCTCTTCCTACATTGTTGTTTTTTTTATTATTGAATTGAATATATACGAATGTATAATGTATAAAATGAACGTATACCCACTGGATTATATTAGTCTTGAATTTCAGTATGTCGATTGCGAGTGCAGAGTTATTTCCATCAGAGGATTGTTGAGGCCCAACATGTCGATCATGTTTGGATTGCAGAGAATTCAATATTTCTTCAGGAAACGATCATGACTCAGACACACGTGTGTGTGTGTTCCCCGCGTAAAACACGCAACAATCATATTCTAAAAACATAACTGCTTTGTCAAAATCTGCCTCTTCTTTTCTCTGCGGACTTGATTTGGTCCTTTTGGATTAAGAAGTATACAAAGTGAACGCCAGATTAAATCAAGACAAAGTCAAACGCTCAGACTGTTTCATTGAAAGGACAGCGCCGCGTGCGATATTGAATGGGCAGCGTTGCTTTTGTCCTGCCTCTGCCTCGCTGCAGGATTTGTTTCTCATTTGTAAGCATCCGCACAATTATTTTGGGTAGTGCCAATTGAATATCTGATTGGGGTTATGAATTCAGGGGATTAATTTCACTGCAACAATGCATCAATTGTTTCCAGTAAGAGACGCAGAGGCGGTGTTGTTGTTCAGTAAACTGATCATACACAGAGTGTACTAATGCTTCTGTGGTGGAATCCATTGATCTGCTGTCCCCCTGCATAGTACTTTCCTAATGATATCTGAGATGCCACTGTTACAGAAACGGAGAGCAGCATTTCCCCAGCCCTCTAGAGCAATTTATTGTGGGAAGGTAATAATAAGTCTATATTTGAAAAAATGGACTGGATGAGCCCCTGTCTGAATGTGGGCTCTGAGCCTGAAACCACAGCGGCTCATGGTGGCACTAGGAGTCATTTTCAATTTTTCTCCAGACTGAGACATCATTGACTGTAAGAGGGCAGTTAAAAAGAGAAGCTGCATTGTATATGTTAGAATTTGCACCAGCTTTTTTCAGCTTCTTTTACCCCCAATCTGTAAGGGAGTGTACACAAATTATCGGTGTGAGGACAGGGGATTGCATATACATCTTTTCAAATAACCATCCTTTTTTTGGATTGTTGTCTTTCTATTTTTATCCCCATAGCGCCCATAAAAACTGCCTAATATCTCAAAATACATATGTGTACATACAAATGGAAAACATTCGAGACACATTGAATAAAACGCTGCCAACAGTGATTACAGTCGCAACATTTGTTGACGGACTTAAGCACTCCAGTATTTTACCACAACTTCAAGATTAGAGAATGAAAAAATATACAGTATATGAATTAAATAAGATGTCTGACTACCCCTCGAATTATTTACAAGATGCCTGAGTCACATTTTAAAAGAGTTCAGTGTTAAATATCAAAGTGAAAGCTCTCTTTGTGGTTTAAGTAAGTTTCTCTATACAAATAAAATCTTTTGTATTTGAGGCGATGATAAATATAACAATGCCAAGTGAATTTTGGGGAATTCTGGATTGTGTTTGTACAGCTGACAGACTGTCTTGTTTCACTAACACAATCAGGGATTTTGTCATGTAGTTGAAAATTGAATAAGCAGCAAAAAACCACCATCAGCGAATGTATTTCCAGAGCCTGTATTTTTTCTCCCCGGGGTGAAGCGTGTCAGTGGTGCAGCATCTGCCACAGCACGGTAAACATAACACTGAATCAAACCACAGTCAAGTTTCTGGCCATTGATCTTCAGTCATTAGCTATGAGCTCATGGCGCCACTCAATGACCAGCAGGACTCCCAGGGTAATATAAGCACGCATCCCCACTATCGATCCTCATTTTGTGTCAAACACTCCTAATAGTTGGTGTCAAAAACACGACGGCCAAACCAGGAAAAGTGGTTTAACCAAGCCGGGACTGAAGGTCAGCCTACTTTATCGTTCATTTTGGCAGACGGACAAACAAACACATTTATACACAGCAGTTCATTTTGGTGCCTGATTCTGGTTTTCAGAGTTTGGGTCCTTGCCTTTGGACAAAAATGCTAAATAGTCCATCTGATTTTAGCTGTTTTTTACTAGTTTTAATCAACAACAATAAAAAATACTTCAAAAATGAGTTTTGTGTAGGTGTAAACGTTACGCAACAAGGCACCTAAAATTTGTAAATTAATGACCTAATGAATTAATTTAGTTATCAGAAAAAGGTTCAACCCTGAGTCATTTTCTGAGTTGGTTCGACAATATTTAGGCTAAATTCCACCAGATGCGTGTCCGCTGCGTTATGTCTTCGCCATGACATCAGAGCTGATTCAGTCCATGTGTAAACTTCCACCAGGTCGCTGCGCTGCGTATCTGCTCCGTCCCAGCTCCGGCGGTCCGAAGCCCTCCAGCACAGATACGCAGGACTTCTATCTCTGGCGGATGCCGGAGCACGACACAGCAATGAGATTATCGCGGGAACTCCTCAGTCTCGTGACGCTAGCTGTGGACCGCCATCCGCCATCCGGCAACCCCCACCGGTTGGCGGATGGCGGAGCAAAACCGGATCAGAGCCGTAACGCAGCAGACACGTATATCTGGTGGAATCTCGGGGTAAGGTTCCATTTGCAAAGCACCAATCAGTGCTCGGACAGAACAAGTAAGTCCGGCCTCTTTCAAATGTCACGCCAAGACCTTGTGACAGCATAAAAGAAGGGAAAAGATCATGAAATGTTGCTCAATCTTAAATTTGAAAAATAGTTAACTGTTATAATAGTTTTATGGATTACACTTTACATGACTGTCAATGTTAATTGTGCAGTTTGACCTACTGGGTCCAAGAAAGACTAAATGTTATTGTTGAGGATGTTCCTAGTAGATTCTTAAGATCGGTTTTGGGGGCCAGTTTTGACATATTTGAATGGATCAGCATCAGTTAAAATGAGGTCAATCCAGCATGCTGCACGCTCACAGTCGACACCCCACATTCACATACGCGTTTGGTTCCATATGTGAGTGAAAATATAAGTATGAACGAGAAAAATTATGCGTCCCCACCAGTGACTGACTCTGTTCTGACAGCTGGGTTGGCAAAAATACGAGGGATTGGCTTAACTCAGACGGTAACGACCATGTCCAGGTTCAATTCTAAAGCAGAAAGGAGACGAGATGAGGAGCAGTGGAAAGAAGAACAGGACGAGAGACGATGTGTCGATCTCAGGAGAATATAATGAACTTGATAATGATCTCGCTGATGCACGCAGGTGCTCAAAAAAGACTTAATAATTAAACCAAGTGTAATAACTTTCATCTGTGTCTTTGTTTCCAGCGGCAACTTTTTATTTAGTTTAAGTTTTGTTGTCAAGGAAAAAAAGCCTGTCAACAAATATTTTTCATCGTAGTTTACACACACACACACACACACACACACACACACACACGGACAGTCAGACAGACAGATAGAAAGATACATTCCAATAACCCAGAATGATTACCAGTAGCAATATGATAATCCAAGAGGAATTTATTTTTTTTTTAAAAGAACTGCCAATCTAAGTCCATGCAATAAACATCAAGAAAACCCATCTCTGCATCAGCTTTCCCAATAAAATTTTCTCTCAGCGAAAAGATAATTGGATGACTTCCTGAGATCTATTATAGAAAAACAGTCACTTTCATTACACCAGACTTTGACATCATTTCAAGTTCTCATTTTACAAAAAAAAAAAAAAAAGGAAAAGAAGAAAATAGTGAAACTGGAATGGAGCACAGTTCAACCCCTGGGCTAATCGTGGGGCCTTTTATCTGCAGCAGAAAAGAGTGTCTTTTGTCAGAAAGATGCACCCTCAGTCTGGAGTGAGGACGAGGAGGAGGAGGAGGGAAAGTTCTGGGTATTGTCTCTCCAGAGGACACTAATGGGTTTTGGTGTCATGTGTTCTTCACTCAACACTTGACACATGGCGCTGTTCTCCCTCAATCACTCCACTTTAATATCCATTACGATGACGTACGGCGAAGTAACGGGCCGACTATCGGTCACTTAGATCGTCCGAAAGGAGAGTCTAATTTTAAGACTGTAAAACGACGTCCTCTTCTTTGCATCTCGACACGATAAGTTGTCTTGGTAACGCTGCATCCGGTGTGTGCGGCACTTTTTTTGTGTGTGCAGAAATTCAATGTCTGAATACCTTTTGTGTCTGGCCATGTACAGTATGCAAGCGAACGAGACACTATTGCTTGTAATTCTCTTCTCAAGGCACTTGACTGTCTAATGAACCCCTGAATGCCAATGAGGCTGGGGGAGGAGGCTTCACAGTATTTGGGGCAATAAAAGATGTATTCGGTGTGAAAGGAAAGGGAAAAAAAAAAAATACATTCTCCTGAAATACAACTTCTCCTTGTCCTCACCTGGCACAATTTAAATTATTGCTCCATCCCGGTAAAGTAGGACACTCCATACCTCCTTATCCATTAGGCAATTAATTTGGGAACTTAAAACATTGCTGCAGATTTCTGCCGAGCAGTTTTCATAGTTACTACTAGACGGAGAGCACTCGGGGGCAGTCCCCTGAAACTTGAGTAGATGATTAAGTGCATTTCTGCTCCTGAGAAGAGATTACGTCTTGTGCTGGAGTCAGAGGATGGAGCATGGCTGTGGAACTTGGCAATGGTCGAGGTACATTGAGATAATGATGTACCTGTCCTCAACAATAACGCTAATCATATCTCACCTCTAGGGTATCGCTTTAAGGTCAGAACAAATTCGCGACCATACATTAAGTCCTTGTATTGTTTTAATGAAGGTGCACCGATTCCTGCCGCTACGGATTGCACTTACACCTCTGATACCCCGCGTGTATAGATGCCTCCAAATCCTAATTCTCTTCTCACTTACCGGGAAAAAAAAAAAAAAAAAAAGTAAAGAAAAAACACCTCGGAACTCCAAACATTATGAGTAAGGAGATTGTGACATATAAGCCTGCAGGCCCGTTTTTAATGAACGTGAAACCTGGCCTGAGTTTACACCGAAACCGCAGTCTACCGCCCCAAAATTATAGCCATGCACCACCTCTCCACTCTGCACTCGCATAAGGTGCAGCAGCGGCTCTCCAAACGTGTGGGGGGGCCACTGAAACCAGCGTCTGTGTTCCGACGCCGGGGCCTGATGGGAGTTTTTTTTCACGGAGGGAGCCGTAGAGATATATTTATGTTTCTCCCCCCCATTACCAGAGCTTTAAATAATAAAGTAAAATAAATAGCATCCATTAAACTGATCACATTGTGCTAACTCAAATTGTGTTTATTATGCTAATGGTACATGAAATTAAGAAAAAGACCTTGATGCCAGTGGATTTAATTAATGGGCTTTGGGAAAGGCACTGAGACATAATTCATTTCTGAGTAAGTAAGTCTCATTTGCAGTTCCATGGGTCCTCATGCCGCTGATTGCCTGAGTTATTCTTGCAGATGTGCTGCTCACAGCATGTCCCTCCATTAGAAATGAACACCTCATTATATAAACTACCTAATTAAACATAATACAGCTCCGCATTGACTCATTAATGCGTAGCCCTCTTTTCTCTGAAGGAAAGAATGTGAGGAGGGGGGAGAAAAAGGGGAGAGAGAGAGAGAGAGAGAGAGACAGAGATAAAGCAAATGAGAGATGGAGAAAGAAGAAAAGAGGCTGTGAACAGTACGACGGGTCCACTGTCGTCCCGTCGCACGAGAAAAAGGATTCACAGATTTAAGTCATTGTTACAAAACACAATAACAAAAGTGATGAAAACATTACAGGTCTGACAGAACCGCTGAATCATCTTTTTACCCTCTCTTAATTGCTAATTATATTTGGTGGAATACAATAGGAGCCAAATTGCAATTTTTAATGTCACCTTTTAATTATCCAACCAAAGGCTACAGCGCCGGACAAAACACAAACTCGTGTCTCAGTCGCTGAAGAAGTAAGAAAAGTGAAGTGGAACTCAGGATCCGGCTGAAAAGGAGATCAATGAGTATAAATGAGGCCGCTCCCCTCCCCCACCTCCTCCTCTGTGGCTCAATCAACCCCTTAACCCAAAGCAAACACTGGCTGGAGTCTCAGCAATTCAACATTAATGTCGACGACCCGAGGAAACACAAGTTCCTTGAGTGCTGAGCCATCAATCGTTGACATGCACACATTCAATCCTTTACGTGGTGTGTGTCTGAACGTGTGTGTTACGATCCGTGTTTGTCTTTAAAGACATTTTCCATTACGCTGATGACACTGTGCTTTATGGCTGCATTTAGATGTATGAAAATGTTTGAATGAAACTAAGATTTAGAAGGTTTGTTTAATAAATATTTACTCAAGGTGCACTTACTATTATTCCCAGTGCTTTCATACATGGCGGTAACACTGTATTTAAACCCTCGTATTTAGGATTTATTATCTGTATATATACTCAAACGATTCTAATTGTGCTCGGATCAGAAGCTGTGGGGCTGATTACGAATCGCTGAAATCTTCTTTGCTTTATCATCATCATCTGTATTTGTAAAGAGACACCATTACAATGTAAAGGAAGGTTTTAAAACAAAACTGAATAGTTATCTGAAAACAAAACAGGACTCAAAATGTACTGACACAGAATTTGGGAAAGATTCTGTATATCAGTCTTCTTACTTCGTCAGTGCTTGTACTTGGATACTTTCTTCTCTGACAGAAGTTTGGTTACATGTTAACTGATATAAAATGTCTGCAACTCCAAACTGAAAGTACTTCCACCTCCAAACTAAGCCGAAGTACTTCAGTTCAGAGTCCGCTGTCAATGCTAACACCTAACGGCTAACTAGCTCTCCTCCTGCCGGTTTCACTGCAGATTTGCCGTCTTGGTTTCATCAGTGCAACGTATTTGTTAAGTCCTGATAGCAAGCTGTGACTGAGCGGACAGATGGAGCGGTACGGCCGAACAGTAAAATAAGTCATTTTAATAATACATCTTTTATTATTTGGTCAAAATGCATTGATCTCTTTCATACAAAGGGCTGTATGAGTTCATTTACATTTCATCCACCCCTACGCGATGCCTGATTGCAGCAATGGGACTTGGCAGGCTTCTATTATTAAGAATTTACTTTCTTAATTATGCAGCAGTTATGTCACAGCTTTATGGCTCAGCTGTGCCCTGCGGTGTTCTCGCAGACACATAACCCAACAACTCAGCCCCGGACTATAAACTCTACATTAAAAGTTCCTGCATAGTCACAAAGAGAATTCACAACAATTGCAAATGCAGATAATTAGTCTGCGATTGCTAGAAATTAGGCCATTATGAAAACTGCAGCCACCCCCGCTGACAACTTCACTCCATGATTAACTGTTAATAACGTTGCCTCCCTGTAAAAAAAACACTATTCCGAGTGACTTTGAGGCATCTGCAGCCTTAGTAACAGTACAAAGTGACAAACGGAGCCACGAAGACCGAGAGGATGCATTCACATAATGTATATTCATCCACACTGCTGGAGATCTCTGTCATTCCAGATCAACAGAGACGTCAAACCGAACCGGTGGAACCAAAGGTAATCATCAGTTACTGCAATGAATTTAAGGGAACGTTGACACACATTTATTAAATGTTCCTCAAAGCTTGAAAAGAGGCTCTTTACACTTTGTAGTCTGCACCGTTTTTTTTACAGAGAAGAGCTGTGATCCGGAGTCACAAGGAAGTAGGAGCGTCACAACAATAGTAGAAAGATGTCAAACCACATTTTCAGCACGATTCACTTCTCCACATTTGATCCAGGTGCTTGATATATTGAGTAGAGGCACAGATAAACCATCCTTAAAGATATAATATGTAAGAATTCAGCATTAATCTAAAAAAGGACAAGACCTTTGTCGTATATTTCGTTGAGTTGCGTACTTACAATTCAAAATGTCGCTACGAAAGAGGAAGTAAGTCGACGAATGTGACTAAACCTGAAATGAATCAAACTAAAGCATTACTTCATCCATGAATATTTGAGTTATGTCTGCTGATTTTCATCAGCGGTGTCGTTTGTTTATTGGTTTAATCACCACCAGCAAAGTGTGTTTTTCCACGGGATCATTTGTGTGTACTGACGTCAGGGTGTTTATTTGCCCGCAAACAGCCAGATTACTTTGTCGATTGTTAGGCCCCGTCCATATGGGAACGCTCTTTAGTGTAAACGCATATGTTTTGCATCATTTTGGCCGATCGTCCACATGGATCCTGTAAACTCACTTTTTTGAAACCAGGTAACCGCATAGTTTCCGTATCGATGACGCTATCGCCCCACCCCTCAACCTCTAGCCTTCGACCTTTGAACCCTATGACATCTCATAACAACAACAACAACAACGGCGACTACATGCTTGTGTTCCTGTTTCTTGCAGCTGACTCACCTTGTATTCGAGTGTGAGTCGCAGCAGCAGTTCGGCGTCATTATCGGTCCTCACAAACTATTTCCTTGCAGTAGCCATTTTCGTCTTTAAAGCGCAAGCTTTATGCGCATGCTCCGTCTCTTCTTCTCCGTTTTTGATTAATTTCAAGCGCCACCTATAGACTAGAATATGAACTACAGCGTTTTGAGTCGTTTTCAGTGGATCCGTTAGGACGCAAATATTCTTGAAATGATGCCGAGGAAAACGGAGGAAAAAAAGATATTTTTTGTACGCGTGGACAAGGCCTGAGTCTTAACCTAGCAAGCAGTGACACTCTGAGGATGTGTGTGTTTGAATTCAGGTCAACCACTGAACTCAGCACTCACCAGAGACTCTGGTTTCATTACGTTTGTGAAGTAAAGTAACATTTCCCCCTTCAGCCAACATTACAGTACATAAACAGCCAATACACACACCACACACACGCACGCACACACACACACCCCATACTTACATTTCACTTTTCCTGTTGCTTCACACTTGTGTAACTAAAGATTAAAATACAAAACAAAGTTAAGCACTTACCTCTTTTATAAAGAGGTGCAATCTCCCAAACTGGGCAAAGCTCACTGTGAAGTCTGGCTGCCTCTGTGAAGACAACAAGTTTGTTAGTGGATTATTAATATTATTTTTTTTTTCAAAATATATTTTACAACTAAAGTTATAAAATTCAATGCAATCCCACAGTTCGATACAAATGTACGGTATTAAAAACAGCTTCCAGCCCCTCTAATCTTAAACTCAATGAATGCTGAATATCCAACAGAACCCACCTCAACAAGAATACCAATAAGGTTCTCTATTCAAGGAAGAAACAACACTCATTAATCCAGCCTTTCCACTTACTGTATGTACTAATAAATACAGGTCCTTAAATGAGAGGAAGAAGATCCATAAGCTACAAGAGCGATAACAACACTCCCAATGAGGTCGATTGGTAGTGCAACTTTTTGCTGGTGACTGAATTTTTTGCATATTACTGCCGTCTGGAGAGTGGAGATCTCTGCAAAATGGTAAATGGAATCCACTTCTATATCAATTTTCAGTTTTATCAGACATGTTTTACAGCCGGCCTCTCAACAGTGACAGGTCTGCCCAATCGAGAGCCACTTGAGGTTCAGCGACTTTCTCAAGCAGACCATGTGGTCAGGAGGAGCCGGGGATCCGAGTCCTGTGATCCGCTCTGGATCCTGAAACTCATGGAGATCTCCACCTGTGGATAAAGTCTATCTAGATCTATGACACGCTCTTGTAGTTGTTGGGCATTGTTTAACTAATAGTCAACAGCTTCATCTTCTGACTACACCCAACAGCAATGTGGGCAGTGTGACTGTCACTTAAAGGGTGTGAAGCAACTGAACAGTTTCGCCCACTACATGGCAGCAAAAGTACAAATTTCAGTCGGTAAGGAATAAACAACACAACTAAAGATTCTAGAGTCACAGTATCAACAACATTTTGATCGTGTCTGCCAACTTCATGGCAATCCGTCCAATAGTTGTTGAAGCATTTCACAAGAGGAAAAGTCACGATCTCCGGACATCACCAAACACGTCAGGATGCTTCAGTCTGGACCAAAGTTGTGGATCAATGAGCTAACTGCATTTTCTGGACAGGTAGATGGTGCTAGCATGGCTTAAAACATCCCCTCCTCTGATACATGGAGTTAGCACCATCTTGCTTGTTGTAAAATTCTTTCTACATCATTACCTGATGGTGTTTGTGATTCTGACTCACTGACACATGGAGAGCTACGCCATCAGCCTGTCAAATCAAAAAGCTGGGGGAGTCAGAGCTGGTCTGGATTGGGTTTGAAACACACCGTCACCTTGTGCAAAGATTTTCTGCGACTACACAACTGGTTCTTAACGCAGAAACGTTTCATGTAATATCTTAAAAACTGATTACTGCGGTAATGGCCAGTAGACGATTGGCATGATGTATTATGTGATCGTATGAATCCTTAGAATAAAAGATAATCTGCAGAAAAAGAGTAGCAGTGTGAGTGGCTGAGCAGTGTTTACATGAAAAAACTGCATCTGTGAGTGAGAAGATTTGGGAGAAAAATACAAAAAAATGAAAATCTTGTGACTCAAAACAAAAAAAAAGTAATATCTTCATACGTAAACAGAGATAATTGTTGTGAATGACGGTAGATTGTAATCTTTTTATGTTGTCTTTTATTGAGTGTGTTTACGCTCTGTATATGCTGTGTTGTGAATGTTGCAGGGGACGGCCTCTGGTCATCGCATGCCAGCCTTTTCAATGTAACGCAAGACCTTCCTGAAACTCTTGAAAGCTGACAGTGCTTTGACGTGAGCTGTGTTAATTACAGTAATGGCACGCACTCTCATTAAGTCATTGTTTACGTATCCCGGGGCCTTATGGGAGCCTGAGTGGTGCTCCGGTCTGCTCGAGCACCGCCGCCTCGCTGGTCTGTGTGGCTATGGCCTCGTTAACGCAGACAGCTGTTCCTCCCAGCCACAGCCATGGCCAACATGACGAGTGGCGCCGGACATGCCGCTGAACACACCCACTGCGGGAGCAAACTGTCAGAAATAGAAGTATCCCACAAGGCAGGAAAACGTCAATGAGTAATCAGCGAGAAAGTGCTCCTCGGGTTATGTTTTTCAGGCACAGAACCTCCCCCAACCCCTCGTGAACCAGCCGCTCCCCTTCACAAGACCGCGAGGCTTGTCTCATGACCCCCGTCCTATCCCTTTAAATTGGTGCAGTCAAAGGTGCAGTTGGTGTATAATTCCACCAGTGACCTGTGGTGAGGAGAGCCATGTGCAAGAGATGAACAGCGTCACAGGAATCCCATAAGATTTCTCACACAGGGCATGAAGCCAAAAGGGCGATTCTGCAAGAGGCAGAAAGAAGATATATTTATAAAACTACTAAAGTAAAAAAAACTAAAAGTAAAGTAGACGAGACGAGACTGACGAGGAAGATAAAAGAAAAAACTTGTGAACTCGAGAGTAAAAAAAAGCAAACTATTTATCACATTTCTTTTGAATTTGAAAATTCTCTTAAATTTCCGAGAGCTCAAGAGATCTGTGAACCTCTGACGACTGCAGCACAGTAGCAGAGGTGAGCAGACACCTTCCGAGACCTGTTACGGAGTGACGGCACAAACTATCACCGACATTATGAATAAAACATAAGCCGAAGCAATTAACATCATTCTGAACGCGGTACTTTTCGCACAGCAGACTGAGAACAACGCCGACACCAGTTTTGTTTGCCATAACTTTTACGCTGATCTTTATTGTCTGCGCGCGATTCAAGCAGCACAACTTTAACATCTCCCAGATTGCTTTCGTTGAATATTTAACACGTGATATACGAGCACGTCGCAGATGTTCTGTGAAACAGCAGATGTAGGGTAAAGTTAGTGTCTGATTGGCTGTTCTTCCTCCCAGATTACATGTGATTGACCATGTGATCACTTGACAGCTTCTTAAAAGTCACTCTGACACTTTGCTGTCAGCATCAGACGCCGCTGAAATAAATGTGTTCCATTTTCACGCTCAGCAAACAACATTTGAATCCTAAATTGGCTCTTTATACCACTCTCAAGCATAATTATTTGTTGAGCTTGACAAACGCTGACCCTGGTGGTGGCGGTGCACATTAGGGCTGCAACCAACAATTATTTTCATTAATCTTGGCCTATAAAAATGAAATAAAAAAACAAGTCAACACACTCACAGAAAGGCCACGAGACACCTTTAAATGTCTCTTTTTGTCTGACCGACAACACCGAAGCCTGATAGAACTTCAATTTACCGTCACACAAAAATGATTATCATGTGACGGTATTAGGACGATAATTCAATTATCAAAACAGTTGCAGATTTATTTTTCCGTCCAATCTGGCGCACATGGCTGAGAGGATGGCGTGCCGGTCAGTGTGTGGCGCGGACAGCTGGTCGGTTCAGACCACTTTGGCCCGTGCAGCACGTGAGCGGCAGCCACAAGCGGACGTTTCTCATTCCTATTCCTGTTTTCCATCCAATCTGCAATCATCTCCCAATCATATCCGGCTGCGCTGCTTTTTTTTTTGTTTTTTTTTTTACTAAATATTTTTGTTAGAAAGCTTGTCGATGGGAAAAAAATTATAAAAACTTGTGGGATCAATCAGTGCGATCAGCGCAATCAGTCCATCTACTCCTGACAGTTTCCCCCCCCGCAATCTGAAATATTAAAGCTTCATCAAATGTGATTGTGCGGAAATTGATTAATGCTTTCTAAAAAATGTATTGCAATATTAAAAATTCTAACTTATCATGTCAGAGGGAAGATGGCAGCGATGGCTTTGAGACACGGGGATTGAAATGTCTAATAAGGGAACACTGCCTTCCCTCTGAATGTGTGAACTATAAAAGCTTTAATTTCCCTATCATCGCTCGGATCTAATACCAATCTGTATTCTTTATTCGGGCCGTCTGTGTTGCTGCCAGACAAAGCCTTTGAGAAGCCAATTCCTGGGAATTAAAGAAAGAGAGATTAAAATATCATTAGGTGCTACATAATTGAATGTCAATTTTGAATAAACTTGAATTCAATTCCCGGCCATTACACTGAATGCGGCCTCTTTTTTCCAATCAGAGTTTTGAGCCCGCAGATGAGAGCGAGGTACGAACTTCAAAATCATTAAACTGAGGGGAGTTTGTTTGGCCTTGGCGCGCCAGACTGCTTTGATTCTGGCTCCGAGCGGCGGGATGAGCAGCTGGAGGAGAGATCAAATTGAAACAAAGCTTCAGAAAATTGAAGGAAACATGAGCATAATAATATTTAATAATTAAATTCTCGCAAACAATGGCAACCGAATGAAGTAATCTGCAAAAGTGTGCAGCATCATTTGCATAATTGACACAGTCCCCCCCGTCTCCCTCCTGTAAATGAATGATGACGACAATAAAAGATGTTGCTAAAATTGGGAACAATAACAGCAAAATTTCATCAAGGCCCCCATGCTCTGATTAATCTGCGCTTGCAAATCAGTGCAGGGGAAAGAGAGAGAGAAAGAACCAGAGAGAGGGGGGTGAGATTTGGGGTGGTGGTGGAGGGAGGCAGGTGATTAACAACAGCAGGGATTGCCGCCGTGGACAACGTGCCCTGTTTTGCTCAGCTCGAGGGGCACCATACGAACCGCTCCGCACAGCTGCTGCAGGCACTGGCTAGCTCGATCATCCCCTGAAAGCCTGAATGAGTGCAATCATTTGTATTGTCATTAACCCCCAGCGCACTGTCTCCATGCCTCAGCACTTAGAAAACCCATAATTCCGCTCCTCAACCCCCGAAAATCAGCTCAGACAGAAGGACGTGTTGGCAGACTTGGGGAAAAAAAAGAAAAAAAAAGAAGTTCAGTGACATGAAAAAAAAAGGCCGCTCATATACCGACTATGATATCATTTTATAGGACATTCCTAAATGTTTCTAATCTTTTCTCAGCTAATTATTTGCTATCTGAGTACACTGCCATTTTTAATTACTAAGTATGAAGGAACTGTATTAAATGAAAGCGTGACACAATGAGAGACCTATTTTATATTCAAGATTTCTAATTAACGGCTTCTCTTTATACACATTTTCTATCTCTGCGATCGTTCAGATAACAGCCTTCATCATCATCTTTTGATGTTTACAAAACACAGAAAACAGGCATCATCCAGATTTATGCGGCGTCTTAGCAATAGCATTTGCATTTACTAGTCAATTAACTTGATTAAATTCATATTCCAAGTCTGATTCAACTTTGGTTTGCGGGAGACAGTTATTGCTCGGTGAATTAAATAGCGGCGCGGGCGAAATGACGCAATAGAGGAAAGAATTGGGGTGTGTGTGTGTGTGTGTGTGTGTGTGTGTGTGTGTGTGTGTGTGTTGGGGGGGTTCTATTATGCTGTAAACAACACAAGACAACAGCAGTGACACATTACAAGCAGCACAACTCATGTTAGGCTCTGAAATAAACAGTCTTGTTGTGCAATTAAGCGTGTTCCTTTGCACTAAAAATAATGATAACTTAGGTTTCGGCGCGTCTTTAGCGCGAGACCTCCTGGAGTCATTAGTAAACACAATGATGTTTTCACGACATTCTTCCCCGGACTATTCCCACAAGCCACCACTATCTTGTAAAATTCCACGCAATTAGTAGCCTTAACATACCCGGAAGACGCTCATTTGATTTTAACCTCCTCTGTCCAATTAACAAAAATGTAGGTTGGAAAATAAATGGCAGACGCCTAAGCAAATTAATTATGTGTCCACCAAGCTGTTAGGCCGCGTGCACAGAGCAGGGGCTGGCAATAAGAGCCGGGCACACACCGCCATATGGCCTCGTGTGAGAGCGGACATCGTTTGGGGGGGGGTGCAGCGGTACACCCCTCAAATTCTCACACATATTTATGTCTCGGCCACAATGGAGAAAGACAAACATATGTTGTGGAAAGCTGCAGAATTAGTCGCAGATAAATGTTTTTTTTGTTTACAGTTGTTGTTTTGACGATGAGCACTTCATTCTGACCCATCTGTGATCCCTCCGGGGACTTTTACCTTCTACTGTAAGTTATATTCTACTGCCACGTGGTTTTAATGCAAAATATAAATAAAATGCTGCTTTTTGGGTCGGTGCACTGAGAGAACTGCTCCTCTCTTACAGCAGGAATTGTTAAAGGGACCGTCCGTCGAATGTTTAGTTTTACTTTGTCACTTTGTACTCATATGGCTAAATCAACTTTAGCATATGAGCACGTGTCTGATACACAAACTCCGACGACATCCTCTGCATCAGTAACTTCAAGCTGTTTGGCAAAGTTTGGTCAGGGAGCAGGAAGAAGGCTGAGCTCAGCTGTGATGTTTCACCTCAGAGTGTGACCAACATGGCCACCTAGAGGTAAGAAAAGATAACACAAACATCTGGTCTCATTCTAAGAGCAACAATAACCTAAATCCTGCCTCATAACAAGATCAGGACATTAGATTATTGGCACAATAATTATAATCAACATAAATTATGACGGTATTATGCCGACAGACACTTAATCCACAGGGATCCGGTAACAGCCGACACAATAATCCCATTCAGGTTTTTTTTTTTTTTTTAACTGCAGTTGTTGTGTTCCCAGCCCCAGTTTTTCACACTGCGTTACGGCTAGAGTTAATATTCGACACTCTTAAAATGAAAGATAAACTGATTAAATCTCACTGAACACTGATCGGAAATAAGAGAAGCACTTTCACAGACTTCTGGAACGTGCTGACAATGTGACATGTAATATTTAGCTCTAGACATTAGACTGTAAGACGTTTTATAACAGGTGAAGCTTCTCCCCTGTTGAGCAGATATCTCCCGCTCACATTCAGAAGCCAAGACATGTGGCACGTTGGCCAAACGATGGCATTCCAACGCCTGAAGCCCGTCTTTGTGTGCTCTGTAATAAACACCCAACTTAAAGATGTTTCCAGCCCCTGACAGCCAACAGTGGCATGTTCGCACTTAATCGGGTGAAGGAAGCGCTATCTGATGAAATCCTTTTAATAGCAGCGTTCCGAGCTGTTTGGCATGAAATTATGCTGTTGGTAAGGATGGATGTGCTCTGTTCTGCGAGAGTAACAGGGGGTGGAAGTGAGGAGTGGTGTTGATGCCCCCTCTCACCCCGTCAGTAACATCTACACACCGTGTGAACCTCTGAATGAATATAGGCTGTTGATGTCATGGAAACTAGAAGTTCAGGTTTATGCAAGGTAATGCATAACTAAGGGAATAATTACACCTGCCGGCCTGCGTAGACAAAAAGATCTGTTTCCTTCACATACACATTTCTGCAGCCGAGGCCTCCTCCTCTCGCTGCACGGCACCGACGGCCTCGTGGTTATGGAATGTCGACAGCGAGCTCGTCAGGTAATCCGATCTCTTGCTCTGTGGTACTTTAGCCATCTAGGAATTAAGAGGATGTATCTGATTAGCTTCAAGTGATTTCCTCTGTGGTGAGTTAAGTGAGAGAGTTGGAACATCAAACTGATTAGATTAGTGAGAATGCTTCTTTCCACGTCTTGTTAAAGATTAGTAGTTTGAATCCGATTGTGTGTGGCTCAGAAACGACGCAGCACGACGGATGTACTAAGTCACCAGACACACTATGCTCTTGTCGTTTGGAGGTTAGTCTAAATGTACAGTCTACATGTACATTTAAGTATTTAATTTAGTTATTACCAGCGGGAATAGCCCTTTAATTGTTTTGATGACGTTACACAGTATTTCCAGCGTCTTGTCACCAGTCAAACCCTGAACGTTACAACGTGTCAGCAGTGTTTTTGGTCTAGTTGTGCCATTTGCAAGACATTTTACATTAGGACATATAAACTTTGTGTTTTCTGGGGCAGCACATGTTTTTGTTCTTCAGATGTGAGGGTGACCACGCCTCCATGTTTTCACCCTACAGAGGCAGCAGCCACGTGACATAAATATCAAAATAGTGGAAGTCTGTTTTTTTTCTTTTGCGTCCCCGCTGTTAAATGTGAGGACAGAAACCAAACGCTAGTCTGGTTTTGTTGCAGTCTGACGTACTTTGTCTCCCTCAAGTGGTCAAAGGAGCAACAGACACATCCTTCACAGTGCAGCGAGGATCTCATGATGAAGAGTTTTACCACTTTAAACACGTGAATTTACCTTTTTTTAAAGGAGACATATTGACAGGTTACAGCAGGGAAAGCACAGGTGGAATTGATTATTTTAATGATGGCTGCATTCCATTCAGGTGAGTCGCTTTGAGGCCCCTTGTCAGGTCCATGCTGGCCAACTAGTGGGCCCCTTATACAGAGCTTAGCGATCATTAATATTATCAATTACAGCTGTGTGTTTCAGGCTTTGACAAACCTTAATCTACACATCTGCTGTGAGAATGGCCAATCAGAACTGCCAGACGATTACTTTTCATTCATCCTGAAGCCTTACCAAAATATCTTTTACATACAGCTAAAGACTAATATTCATCCAATGCATTTGAAGGCGAATTACATCACAACGCTGCGCGAGGGCTGTCCCAATCCGAAGGCTCCTCCAAATGCAGCTCACAAATGCGGCCTTCTTTTCTCTGTTTTTGGAGGATGTATCGCTACTATCCTTCGTGGCCACACATATCCCAAGATTCTTTGCGTGCCCGAAAAAGAAGAAAGAAAGAGAGAAAATGGCAACATCGCTTGGCGTAGATCGTCACCTTCGCGGGCCCAGAAATTGTGACATAAGGGTAAAACATCTGGTGACGCAACCAGGAAATGCTCCAAAGACTAGACCATCCCATTTAAAAGCGGCTGACGCGGTTAACAAGGACTCTCCGAAGGACTCGCCTTTGAAGACCGCAAAGGCCGGGTCCTTCGAAGGATGCAGACCCTGAACTGAGACACAGCATTTGACTTGTCAAAGTAGCAAAACCCCAGGTGTAACTACATTAAAGCAGCATGATGTAACTTTTTCCCTTAAACTGTCAGTAACAGGGTGAATGGTGTCTCTGTCACAGCCACCCTCCACCTCACATGCTTGTTTCTGCAGTGAGAGGGTCGGATCACGGCGTTACATACATGTTTTTACTTCAACACATGACATTGTTATGATGTGATGAGTATTATCTGTAGTTAGCGCTTACATTACATCTGACAAATTTGTTACAGATTCGATTTAGGAGTGCTGTGACGCTGCCGGGGGCGCCAAATCGCACGAAATGCCTGCACAATGTTGCTTTAATGATGTCGCATCCCGTTTCCATGACAGCGTGACAGTGAACCAACGTGCACATCAGAAAACCACAGCTGCTGACTGGAATTCACCCGTAAGTCGTTGTATTATTAATTTTCACCTTTGCTACTGTGTCAAAATGTGGCCGTGTTGCACTGTTCTGTGTTCTTACTGTTGGAGACTCCTCAGTGCATGCGCACAACGTTAATGCCACTTAAATTCCTGCATGTCTTTATTCTCCATGTGCCTCGCAGAGCCCGTGACACACATGTCAAGACTGGTTAATTAACATGATTGGAGTAAACAAAAACCTCAGCCTCTGCTAATTAACAGTACGTTTTTCTAATTTAGTCAGTAACAATGTTAGAATGCCACCCATCCCCCCCCCCGAACAGATTTCAGTCCTCATCACGCAGTTGTTGGAATGCTTACCATTTCGAATACACTGTTACCATTTCCCATTGTAGTCACAACCAGGTCAGAATTAGTCTGGAGTGAAACATTTCGGCAAAAAGGTCAACATGGACTTTAAAAAGCTTTTTCGCAAATCGTCTCTTGTCACAAGCCGACAGTTTGACAAGTCAAAGAAGGAAAAAGCACTCACACTGCTCCAGTAACCATGGCTCCAGATGCAGCTGAGGTAACCTGCGGCTCCCCTGGAAAGTGGAACTGAGCAGTGTTCAGCACCAGGGGTCAGTCAAGACGGAAAGTCTGCGAAAGTCTGGTCCAGTTGGATCCGATCCTGATTTCATTAAATGTTATCAAACCAATCTATTCAGCTTGTTCTCAGTCTGATGTCATTATTGTTTTAATGATGTTATTTTTGATGAGTGGTTAGTCTATTAAAAGTCTGTATAGGCTATCTGTGACCATCGTGACAGGGTCCGCCGTTTAAAAACTGTATCACAAAGTTATTTTACATTAAAGTCTAGATGGGCCTGAATTCATCATAAAAATAATAAGCCTGTGTCAGGCAGTTCACTCTAACTGCAGTTGTGACTATTAAAATGCCTCGCCACAGATGATTTATCATCATGCTTATGAACAGATTACTTATGTTCACAAGTCCTGGTTTTTAACTCGTGTTTTGTTTGTTCCAACAGGAGACAAACTACATTTTAACAGGCAAACCACACATTGAGTACTGTGTGTAATTTTGGCCCAGAGTTCTGATGTGTGAAGGGATAAAATATCAGTGTAAACAATTATAACAAGGAATATTACCTCCAGGGGGCTCTGATTTGACTAAGCTAACCTAAATATTTGTGTTAATAGGTCTTCCAACTTGCAAATCTCGTACAGAAATATCAAGGCAGAGTTTGAACTGAACTGACAGTTTGGAAGTCACTTGGGTCATATATGCCAACGTCTACTCACTACTTGTTTAACTGACCTGGATATAGGACTGTAGGTGGAAACAAAGGCATGACCCTGACACGAGGCCTCACTAGTAGGGATTGCTCCGATTTATTGGCCTAATATCAGCATCTTATTGACAGATATGGTGGCATTCACTGATGTCATGTTAATCTGTTGAGTTTCACAAATGTTTTCTCAATTGTTCTTGCATGAGGGTTTTCAAGAAGAGTCGTTTTGATGGAAAAGTTAAAATAAAGTGTGACTGACATTGTGCTCTGATTCAAAGATATTTTTTTTTTATAAAGAGGATTTCTTTGTTTCCTTGGATAAAATGTAAAAAATATCGTCATCAGCAAAAATGTATTATTTCAAACATCGGTATCAGTAGCAGCCAAGAATTTCCACACTGGTTCATCTCTAATCCGTAGACCTGCAGAGTGCACACATTCCCATTGCACACAATAGCCTGATTTTAGCTGGTTTAAGTGGGATTTCTGACCAGTATAAAAGGGCGATTACAGCTATTTTATCACACATCACTATATGAAAATATCACCCATGTTGTCTAGCTGTAGCATTTTGCTGTATTGACTATAGGACATGAAAAGAAATGAAAAAATTAAACTTCAATAGCAAGATACCATCCAACATATGCATTTATATTTAGTCATCTGTCTCCACATGAAAAGACTCAACACTATCTGAGAACATAACAGCATTAAATATAACATCCTGACACAACTGTCGTTCACAAAGCAGTCTTGACCAGGAGTTGTATCTGGGTTTCAGTTTTATTAGAAACTCAAGACAGGACACAGTCACAGCCAGGAGAAATATCAAATGTTAGAAACTCAAAAAATATTACCTGAATCAATCAATACTGTACGACAACAGGAATGAACACTGGGTTTGTTCACAGCCACTGCGGGATAATTAATAAAAACGGCATCTCATCTTAAATCAAAAAGATCTTACAGTTTACAGGATTTCTCACAGCAGCTCAGTTCAGTAACACTGATTTTCAGATTCTCTCCCTTAAAACAGGATTCAGGCCATGTTTCCAGAGGCATTTCACTAGTAACGATTTCATTATGATCATTTCATCAATCTGCAGTTTGTGTGCAATGTTGCAGTGGAATGCCGTTGCTACAGTTGGACCGCAGAGTTCTTCAGACGCTGCGTCCCGTTAAACCTTTTTCCAGCCTTTCAGGATTTCCTCCGCAGCGGCGAGAGTACTATCTTGCTGTTGAGGGAAAAACAATTGAAGGTTATGAGAAAAAGAGCCAATAATAATCTTTACTAGATCATTGTAGATGTGTTGTGTTTCTGCTTTGACGGTTCAGTGTTTACCTTAATGAAGCAAAGGCGAATATATTTCTCAAAGTCCTTCTTGGATTCATCGCCAACGAACGCTGTGACTGGAATGGCTGCCAGTTTCTATGTATATTATTTTATTATTATCAAGGACAGCATTAAAAAAAAAACAAAACAAACAATGGGTGCAAAGTGAATGTAGCTACATTAGAATAAATAAGAATTATACATTGTAGGGAGAACTCAATCTACCTTTTCTTTCATCATCCACTTCACAAACTTGTAGTCGTAGGCTTCATCGTCATCACCGACAACATGTGACAGGTCCTGATCTGTGATGAACACACAGCACAGATACACATTCACAGCGAGGGTTAAATATATATACGATTAATCAAATTTCAGACTGTATTAAGACTATTTTTAATTAGCACGAGGCAATGCAACAAACAATAGTAGAGGTAGTAATTAATTTAAATAGTGGATCCAAGTCATACAGGTATAAATATATGTCTATGTCTAATAAGTTATCTCAGTGTTAACCTAAACAGTAAAAGCTTTTTAATTTCAAACCTGTTTGACATAAATATATTTTTCTATATTTGCGTGTTTCAAACGAATCCCCCTGACCTACTTCAGTTTCAAAGGACACATATTATGATAATTTTCATGTTCATAATTTTATTTTGGTTTACTTGAATAGGTTTACATGCTTTAATGCTCAAAAACACATCTGTTTTCTCACACTGTCCACTGCTGCAGCTGTGTATTCTCCCTCTGTCTGAAACACTCTGTTTCAGCTCCTGTCTCTTTAAGGCTCCTCCTCCTGAATACTCAGTCTGCTCTGATTGGTCAGCTCACAAACGCCTGAGCCCAGCCCTCCACACTGTGTCTCCGGTCGGCTCCGTCGTGTTTGCAGCTTCCAGTTAGTTTAAATTGTACTGTGAATATAGGTGTCAATTATGCAAATGTGTGACATGGTGATGTTATGTGTTTTCACAAAGTCATGGAACTAAAGGCGGGACTACTGACTACTGTTTTTCAGGAGCAGTGTTTGTTTTTTTTCCTGGAGCTCCTGGTGGTGCTGACGATGTGATTTTAACTTTCAAGATCTTTTACAAGCACAAGAACACACTGAAGCTCTAAGGCTGTTAAATAAACAAGTCACATCACTCTGTGGCATCAACAAGAAAACTGAAATTTGTATAAGAAAAACTAAAATAGAGTTTGAATGAGCCACCAAGCTGTAATAATCCACAACACTTGCGAGCAACACCGGTGAAAATGTGCTAACGATGTCAGTTTTGAATGTTCAGTCACTCACTGAGAGATGTGACGTCGACCAGCATGAAGTAGCCTCCCTCCGGGATGACAGGAGTCATGCCAACATCTTTTACAATGGCGGCCATGCGGTTCCTCTTGCCCTCCAGTTCCTCAGCCAGTGAAGTGAAGTAGCACTCTGGTTGACCCATCAGCTCAAAGTTCCGGAGCAAACCTTGTGCCACGGCCTCCTGAGGAATCAGCCAGAAGTTTTAGACTTTCAGACATTGCTTTCTTTAATGGATTTCATATATGTGAGAGCGGTGCAAACTTGCCTGTAAAGGTGTTGCACAGGTATACAGCGTGTTCTGCATGACGGTCTGAAGATGCTTTATCAAGTGCTCAGGTCCTACAGACCAACCGAGCTACAGAGAGAGAGAGATTTCAGCTACATGATGATGCAAGAACTGTTGCGTATTCAATCTGCGTCTAAAGCCACAGATTTCTTACCTTCCATCCAGTAACACTAAACGTCTTCCCCGCACTGCCGATAGTGATTGTTCTATCCCACATTCCAGGCAGAGTGGCTACAGAAAGAAAATGATATCAAAACCTCAGGAAACTGAAATTTACTTTAAAAAACGGTTTGAGTCATATTTTGTGTTTTAGGGCCAGTAACACTTTTTAAATTGTCAGTGTTAACAATATAATAATAAGTACAAATGGTTGGCTTCACTAACTCAGCTCCCTTTTTCTTCATCCCGAAACCTCATCAGACGCACCAGCGCCACGTAAACAAACTTTCACAGGGTTAAATGAGGTGGTTTTTTTTAGTGTGGGCAACATTCGGAAAAACTAAATTCAACCTCGATTTCCTTTCTGCTATAATGACTTTAGCAAACTCCTAACTTTCCCAGACTTTATGCTCAACACTCAGATGGTTGAGTGATTGCACAGTCTGTTTTAGGTTTTCCACCACATAGATTTAAATTGTGCTGCTGAAGATCCACTTATACAAACCTGTTATCTACCTGGTCCAACACGTCTTTGTTCTTTGTGTAGTTTCGTTTGTGTTGGTTGTTGTTTCATATCTTGTCTGTAGCACAGTAATAATGTTTGACTATAAAGTCGTTGTTTTGTGGTCTGGTCAGTCACATTCCTGCTTTGCTATTGTTTTACTTGAATTACAATTATTTTTTTCCCCTCAATTAAAGGTGCAATGTGTAAGAATTGTCCAGCTGTCGGTGTCTGTAGCTGACGTTAGCTAGTTAGCTGAATTAGCTTTGCATCTAGAGGTGCAGTCTGGGGGATAGGAGCACCAAGGGAAGGTTTTTGTGTGTACACTGCTATCAAAGTAATGTCAGAGCAGGACGGGCTGTTGCTAGCTGCTTAGCATGCTAACTGCGAGTCAATATGTGAATGTCAAAACATCAAACTTTTATTTCTTCACATTCTGTAGATTATTTTAGTGATGCTTTTAACTAAAATTCTTACATATTGCACCATTAACGTGTGGGTTAATGGGATGCACTGCTGACTGATGAACCTCTATTAATATCATATTAATATTGATATTTTCAGCAATCAGTTTAATTTCACATGCTTGTGTTGAATGCCAGGAGATTAATACAAATGTTGGTTAGATCCTACACAAGCTTTCAGCCCGCCTACTTCATGACAACGTTTGTTTTGTTGTGTTTCTTTCTGGAGTGAAGGGACTCTAAAGTAAGTGGTGCTGACTGGTATACAGTTTTCCATGACTGGAGCTGTGTGTAAAGACCAGACCAGCTTTCATATGTATGCTAACGTATTTTTATCAAACAAGTTTGTCGAGCTGAAAACGTACCAATCTTGATATGTTCGTGTCCCCTATAGATGAGCCACTCATAGACCTCGTCACTGAAACACAGAGTGTCGTGTTTGATGCAGAGGTCGGCGATCATCTGCAGCTCGTCTCTGGTGAAAATCTGCAGGAAGACGACAGGAGCCACTGAAAGCATTTGTGTCTTCTGTCATGTGGAGTCAACGAGTGTTTATATTCCTCAGACGTAATGAGAGATGACTGATGATGGATACCGACCTTCCCAATAGGATTGTTGGGGGTGTTGATGATGATGGCCTTTGTCTTGGAGTTGAATTTGCTGGAAAGCTCATCTGGGTCGAGATACCAGTCTGCGCTTGTGATTGTCTTCTTTCCAGACTTCTGAATTATTGTACAAGACATTTTGTGTCATGGTTCCTGCAAAGCATCCTTAAGAGGTGCAGTTGGCGGAGTAAATACTTGTATTATGTATTGTGTATAACCAGCATCAGTAGCTTTCGGTTCAACTCACAAGGCGTAGCGGTATCAACACAGGTTTGGCCCCGGCCATTCGCACCATAGGCACATAGCAATCAAAGAAAGGTTCGATTATGATGACCTGGAGAAAGAAGCATCACACTATCAATACACCGTCAACACTGGTAGCATGTTTATGAATGCATATATGTGTGAGAGGTCCTTACCTCATCTCCCACCTCCACCAGTCCCTGCATGCAGCTGAATAAGGAACCATAGCCTCCTACTGTGACCAGGATTTCTTTGAAGGGGTCAATCTGGCGCCCGCAGACCGTCCCATAAACCTGAGAAAGGGCCTTCACCAAGGGTGGGTGACCCTTACAGATAAACAGAGGACATAAGTTATACACTTAGACTTATATTCTGTATATAATATACAGAAAATAGTGTATTTCCACCAACTGTGTGGGCTCAGTTTATATACAGTGTATTTTTCTACAGGGGACTCACAATTTAACTTCTAAGTCAAAAAACGATTGAAGTGAGCATTTGATTTCAATTCATTGTGATGAAAAGCAGGATCAGTGATTCACCATCTATTCTGTTTTTTTCTCTTCACCCTCACCTACTTGCTTCCGTTAATGTTAGCATTCAACTACTTCTTAGCTAGCGAATGTTTGATCGTGTGACATGATGATCATGCAAAATAATTCTAGAATATCAACATAAGTCTTGTACACATTCACTTAAGCGTGGAAGAGTGTGATCGAACGGTAATGTTAGCTAGCGAGTGGTTGAATGGTAACGTTAGCTAAGGGGTTATCTTTACATACCGCCCCACGTCCCTCCAGATTTCTACTTTCCATTGTCTTTTCATTTGCTGATTAATTGGAAAGTGGGGATATAATAATGATTTGTTAGATATCCTACATTTATAGCAGTACATCGAAAGTATGACATCAGCGGGAGATGGCTGTCATGTGAATATGGACTATGAACTTGTCAAATAGTGTTTATTAACAATTTAATCTGGAAACATGGCTATAAAAACAACACAAAACAATTAGATCACACATGTATCCTATCATTTTAAAGTAGAAATCAAAAATGTAAACGACAGCAGTGAGGGCATGAAACCAATGATCTGCTGATATCAACAATCAATACGCAACAGTTCAGCAATGACATTATTGTCAATGTTGAAAGTTGTAAATCAAAAACTGAATCTAGTTGTGACTTTAACATCAAGAATTGTGACCAACATGTGTAATAATACATGAAAAACGATGTATTACATTGCACAAAATAGAGTTATATGTACTTTAGTGTCAACAGTGTATTACACATTATATTTTATATAACATAATGTAGATTTGAAATACAGAAAAGAGAGGATTTCTGACAATAGCACATTTTTCACTGAACACTGTATTATGATATAAATTTCAATCTGATAGAGTCGCTCCTGTCCTAACACCAACAAACAGCAGCTATAACAGATGATGGAGAGTTTCAGCTGGCAGCAAATCACAATACATGTCAGTTCTTGATGGACATAAGATGACAATAAGTGACATCAGTTCATTGGGAAATCAGGCCGAATTATCAACTTTAACTAGTAAAATGTGTCCTGTAACTCGCACCGTACGTCACTGTCGATTTGCTCTGAATGACAGCTTACCACTTGTCATAACAAGTGATGATAGTTCAATTGTAGTTGGTTTACAGCACAACTCAGTTCCACACAAGATCAACTCTCAAGACTGCGCAGTGTAAAGGGGACTTTCAAGGAAACATGGATAGTATCTGTTGGGGAAGAAATATAATTATCCAAGGACTGTATGTCTCCAAACAATAAGAGGTCATACATGTCTTGTAGAGACATTAAAGTCTGGATAATGATAGTGATGATTGCTCTACAAGTAATCATCTCATAGTCTCTGCAACCTAGATACTCGAAGCTACTGTAGAAATGGTCTACAGAACGATGTCTGACGAACCAGGCCAAGGCCAGGCTAATTGTTTGCGTAAACCTCGTAAGGAGGCCTTCCATATATCTATGTTAGCAGCATAAGTGTCTCTGATCTATTTTACCTCTTTGTCTTCTGGCTAGAGGGGAGACACTCTGCATCACCCCCTTGCTATGTTGTTAAACAGATGTATGTATGTATGGAAGCACTGCCTCCTGAAGCTGTAAGATATAATTTGGACACTTGAGAAGGTTTGTGAGGATTATCACGGCAGCACTGTGCAGACAGGCCTTATGTTATGTTGCTCCTCCAAGATCTTATTGTATAAACTATCTCAACGTAAGCCATCAGTGTCTCTGAGTCTTCTTCATCTCTCCTGAACGGTCAAGTGAGCCGAAATTCGACAACGGTATCAAATTCTGTTTCAAGTCCCTCATCAACACTCTTCATAGAACAGAAATGTGAAATACTAGTAAACTATCATTCTTCTGTAGTAGTGAAGCACGAGTAAGCAGTAACACAGTTTCTGGGTCTTACAAAGCCTCTGGTGTACTGGTTCATCTTGTCCACTGATGCAGCCTCCGCTAGTGCCTGCTTGATGTAAGAAGGTGGAGGGATGTCTGGGAAGCCTTGACCCAGGTTAACGACAGACGGGTCCGCTGCCAGTGACGTAAACGCCACCCTGAACAGAAAATGAAATAAACCGTTACTGGTCGCACCAGAGGTGGCAAAACGTTTGACACATTTTAATAAACAGCCTCAGAATGTCCTCAAACTAAACACAAATGTATCATTCAAATGTTTTGATATTAAGACTATAACAACAGAATGGTGCAAATTGTGAATCTGATCAGGAGTCTGTGAACAGAACGGCTCTCCTGCTGTGCAATACAAAGAGAGGAATGTCCCATTTTTTCCACTTACCACACATTCTTGTCCAGTCCCTCGATTCTTTTTGAGTGAGTGTGCCGTGACATCTTTATATGCTGCAACACAAAACCAAATATAGAAGTTGAAACCTAAATTAATCGCTTACTAAGTATCCTTTCACAATTTCAACTTTAGCAACACTGACGGCTCACTTCCTTGTTCAGCGAGCTGCGTGGTAGAAGTAGAGTAATCGCCACACTCTCGCAGATGCTGCTGGTCATTAGCACACCAGGACTTCGGTCACTTGTTTTGTAACTCTTTCAGCTACACTGGTGCATAATGACTTTATTGTACAGAAAGTCCTGGCTATCAGTTAATCACCAACCAGCACATCATACACAGAGTAGCTACATCTAAAGATTACTCAGGTGGACTTACCTGTGAAGTGCAAAACCGTCTGCAGTTTATGCTCGCTGACCGACATGCAAACCTGGTGCGAAGCAGGACTTGTCGTGCTATGATCATGCTGCACAAAAAGAGAGAAAAACACCATGAAAATATTATTTATGTCACACTGGCAGTTTGCGCAGTTGTTAAACATATGTTTATACCTCATTTAAATCACGGCACACTCAACAAGAAACTGCAATAACAAAACTGTATACAATATCAGTTGCAGCGGTGGGACCTCTGGAAACGTTCAGCCCCAACTGACTGATTTTGGGGCAAACATGCAGATTAAACAGTCACAGCCTGAACCTGCTAATGGTTCATATATTAAATTTGGTCATTCATTCTTGGTAAGTAAATCTGGCTACAGTCTTGACTACAAGAAAGGAGAGCGCAAAATAAAGTGAAAATGCAAAAACAGTCGTACTGCCGATGTGCAAAAGAATAATTTCTATGTGGTTGGACTTTTGTTGATAGGTCAAATGACTAAGATTTACTCAACAAATAATTGATCATTACTTCATAATTCATAAAGGTAAAATGTTTCTAACTCCGGCATTTCAAATATGAGGTTTAGCTGGTTTGCAAATCATTGTAAATTGAGTGTGTTTGTGTTCGCCAAAAAGTCTTTAATGAAAATCAGTTCTACAGCAAAATACGTAGATGTGCCGAATGTACAAGATGACAAAGAAGGCAGCGAAAGTCGATATTACCGAAAAACAATCAGTAGGTATAATGATAATGCAGGAAGTCCTCTACTTTCAGAATGAATAAATAACAAGTACAGATAATTTCAATGATCTTATTGAACAGTTATCTCATCTAGAATGTGACTGATGTGTTGGAATAGAGCTGAATAGTAAAAAAACAGCCAACACACATCCGAGGATCGCTTTACCTCCATCTGAAACCCTGTTATGTCTCATCGTAATGAACTAAAATCCCTCCCTGATAATTAGTGGGTGTCGAGCACTGAGCGATGGCAAACCATGGCACACAATCTTAATATTATTATCATATTATTTCACTGGTCTCAGGTGGGATGGGGGGTTGGAAAAAAGATTTCTGTGTTATTTTATATTTCTACCATTCTCGTAATAAAATAAGCTGAACAATAAGTACATTTATGTACAGTGTACATCTGTACAGTGGTCAAAAATATACATATAACATAACATAAAGGGCTCCGGGAATACAGTGAGTGGTGGCCACAGTAACCCTGCAGAATGTGACCAGTAGGTGGCGCCAATGTGCAGCACATAAGGCTCCTTGACACGCAATAACAACAGTCTGCAGATTTAAAACACCCTCTCTGAAGCTTTTCACCAGGTTATTCATTTCAGCAGCTCTTTTTCTCTCCACTGTACCGCAGGAAACGTGCATGTTATCAGTGCACCAGGTGCTTTCTTCAGCTACAGCCGCGTACACACCGCCGGCTAACGCTAGCATCTGCTAACCGTTAGCTAGCTTTCACCAACGGTCGCCGCACTTAGTTATGGCCGCTAAATGAGCCAGCTGTCGCGGAAAGCTTTCTCTCGCAATGAGCCACAGTGATGGCAGCTTCTTTTAGCCTTGCTGTGAGTAGCACGTACCATGTACAGATAGAAGTTAAGGCACCAGCAGGTCAGCAACCACAACACACAACTTACATGTAGTAACACTGAAGCGCTCTACACTCACGGAGCCGCAGCGGTCAGGAGGCGAGGCCAAGGACTGGAGAAAGTGATGCTGCGTTCACACCCGTCGGAAATTGGCATTGCTCAGATGTAGGCCACGGACAATGGACGTCTGACGAAGCAAATATAGCGAAACTCAAGTAGCAAAACCCCGCAGCATCCGAGGTAATAGAGCAAGGCTGCGTTAACTGTTCCTCAAATTAGTCTTTTGAATTAGCATTAATTGTTCCATTTCCTCATCTTTGCTTAACATGTGTTCATGATGACGAGGGTAATCATTAAATAATCTATCCAATCTATTCTCTTTATTGTATTCCGCAGTATATTCTCGACTGTTTGGTTGTTGAAATAACGTCACTAAGGGCCACATTAACCACATCACATCACGGCTGGGAAACTCTGAACTCATTCCGCAAGACAGCTCAACAGTCACGTAACGGGACAGTCCGGGGTTTTCTACGTGACGACCCTGAAGGCAGCATTGTCCCGGGTTGAGCACACCTTCCACACACTTCTGCTTAAACAAATCAAATCACGAGTTAGATAAGTCAGTTTTATCATAACTTAGCCTATCTGATGACGTTTTATGTTTTTAGAGCAAGCCAGTTTCCAGTTTTATTCTTGTCCCTAAGTACTGTAGCTCCACTGATCCAGTTATAAACTTAAACCAAACCCAAAGTCCTGCACATTGTTGATTTGTTGACATGACAGACAGTAAAGGATTATATTTGAAGAAAAGGAAGTCTTAATAATAAGTCTTATAATAATAATAATAATAATAATAATAATAATAATAATAATAATAATAATAATAAGGATTAGAATTATAATAACCTCTCAACAAGGTTACAAAGTGCTTGTACAAATAAAATAAAATAATATACTGATAGGATAAAAGACAAATATAAAACAACGCATTGCCAAATATATGTAACTATGTGCTTTGCTTTTAATTTGCTTGTTGTGTTTTACTCATTTTACATATAAGTCTGATACGAGTGAAGTAAATTTCATATCGATAAAAAAAAATCGACTAATTTACATTTTATGTCTTTATGTTTTGATCTGCTACCACATGTGCAAAAGTTATTTGGGAGGGAGAGTAGGTCATAAAAGGGGGAATTATTTATTTTTTTTTTCTTTTGGCTGAAAGTGGCACAATCTGACTTTTGGAAAGCAGAGAAGGATATTTTTATTGTAGACCTAACTTTACAGGTTTTCCAGTTTTTTCTTTAAATACATAAAAAAGTTTAATAATTATGATTATGGTTCATAATGTTGTTCTTTTGTTGTCACATGAGGACACAATCCTGTCTCTGGGTTAGTGTTTTATTCACGTGTGCATCGGTGGCAAACATTAGAAGTTTAATTTGGATGTTGAAGGTTTCAGTCGGGACACATAATTAACAATGAAGTTTTCCTGACATGTTGTTGAGAGGAGGTTTCGGACCTCAATAATTTTTGTACAGTCCCTTACGTAAATAACAGATAATGATAATGTAACTCAATATGAGTTGAAAAGGGATGTCAGACTGTTCCTGCCACAAAATTATATAGAATCCATTTCAGAAAATGTTGTTGAAGTGTCCAAGTTTATGTGTGCGTGTTTTCTGTGAAATGGACAGTGGTTACTTTACTATAGGTTCGAGTATGAGAAACATATTGATCTGAGGGTCACAAAGTATTGAAAAAAAACACCTCTCAATAATAAAATGCAAATAATCCAGCTAACGACTGTACATGTGTATATTTTGATAAACTGGCCTCTAATTCTCTCAGTCCTCTTACTGGAACTAGCAACACTTGAATAAAGATGCTGTGATGGAAAGTAAAAAACAATCTCCTTAAATGGCAATAAGTCACATTTTATATAATTACTGTGACGCACTGTTGTTCTGTCAAACATCAGCTAAAGAAAATCTTCATAAAAGCTCTTAGGTCATAACAGTCTGATCGGCCCACACAGCTGTAACAGCTGACAGCGTTCCCAGCGTCTGAAGGCTTCCTGCGGAGGGAACAGATGGGAGAGTGAAGGGCGAAGGAGCCAGACTCTTATAACATTATTAAGGAGACGGGAAACATCAGTCTTGTTTATCGCATCAGTACGATGCCTGTATTGAAGTACCATAATGATATAGACCTACAGCACATGTGGGCTTCTTCATGTAGCCTTCTTCACAGGAGTATTTTCTGTGTATCACTACTACACATTCTTTAGTATTGCTTCACTCTACACACCCAACATGAGTCATGGGGGGCAATGAGTACTTTCACTTTTGATTATTTCAATGTGAGATTTGCTGATGATACCGCTGCACTTTTATTTGCGATTTTGAATAACAACCTTTACTGGTAATGGAGTACTCTGACATTGTTGTTGGCCTGTAGATACTTTAAGTGACCACGAGGAACTTTGAAGTGTTTATGAAACAGTCTCATGATTCCTCTGATGATTATAAATGAACTGTAACAGAAAAAGACATCATCAGTGAAAAAAGACTACTATTTTTATATATGTTATTATTAACGTCTGTGCTCGGGTCTGATCACATACATCACATATAAAACCACATGTACATACAGGACCACTTGATCCATCATGTGGTCTATCCGTCACTCGCTTCAAAAACACATCCACACGTTAGCAAATATAACAGGAGGCGCTGGTGTCGTACCGCTTTGGTCAAAGAGAGCGCTAGAACCAACAAAAACTGAAAGTTCCCTGTCGTCACAAAGGTACCTAGTGGAGGTTGTGACTGCTCGTATCGCCATGGAGCAGTGTTTTTAATGAATGAGTAACCGAGCACATCCATGAGCACAAGTGATGAAGAATAAAACAAGTTAGCAAACTAGAATGGCTCTCAGTAGAGCGCATACTTCCTTCATGGGCCCAACAGGATCGGCATCCAATTGTACAAGCCTATAGATACCAGCCACCTGAATACGCCCGAGAATTTTATAAAAGGGTTGAAAAATAACCAATCACACAAAAGTTAAAATTTTCGAGTCTCATTCCCAACTCGTCAAAAACGGACAAGTATTGTTTTTTTGATGAGTCAGGAAGGTAAGAAATCTAAAATTCTAATATCCGTTCATTAATCCACCAAAAGTTACTGAGCGCTATTCTGGGCT
Organism: Diplodus puntazzo; assembly: GCA_963678695.2. NCBI lineage: Eukaryota > Metazoa > Chordata > Actinopteri > Spariformes > Sparidae > Diplodus > Diplodus puntazzo. The sequence continues at coordinate 4,950,654 of OZ023163.1, read as the reverse complement.
GAGACCCATCCTCAGTCCAAATTCCATGAAAATCCGTTCAGCAGTTTTTGTGTAATCCTGCCCACAAACCAACACACGGACACGGCTGAAAAGATAATCTCACTGCAGAAGGTAATTATGATGTACGTAAACAAATTGTGATGTCAGATATTTAGAAGAAAAAAACTAATTCATTCACACATTTTGGTGACAAACCCTGAACGTAAACTTAAAAGTTCTGCTTGTTGTTATTTCGCATCCGACCGGATGTGAGAACTTCTCCCACCACTGTATGACATACAACTTAAAGTAAAACTAATTATAATAACCAGTAATAATCAAATTAAAACCACAGATTATTCTGACAATCCAAAATGATAATGTTGCTTCTCTGGCTGTTGTTTCTGTCAGTATTCAGAGTCCGGTTCTGTCCTGTCCCCCCTCAGCTGTCTCATAAACAACATGTTTCTCCAACAGTAAAAGTCTCAGCCCCCCCCCCCACCTCCCCAGAAGTCCACGCCCCTGTGGGCTGACAGTACATGCCTTCATGGGTCTGACTGGCCGAGGATCCAGGAAGGTTTCAGCGGACACACACAGTGGAAAAGAAGAAGAAGGGGGGACCGCGCGCACATCATGATCCGAGACCTCATCATCGCGTGAAGGAGCCGAGCAGTCCAGATCCCCGAGTCCAGCTCTCAGCTCTCATCTCCGGGAAGGTAAGTCTGCTGCGATGGACACTTCATACATGAGACATGTATCAGTCCGCTGGCGACATCTGCAAGTCGACCAACTAGTTCCAACCGAGTTTACCTGCCGTGTACAAACAGTAACTCGTGAGTTTATTCCGCGAGTCTTACAGATGCGTTCAAAGACGTCGCTCCTTAAACGCACCTCCAGTATTTTAAGTAAAGCTGCTGAACGGATGACTTAGAGATGTTTTAGTGCTGATCACAGGATGAATCACAGCTTCTTCTCACTGTATGTGCACTTTTTTTTTAATATCCCGCAGCTTCCGTTTCTCCAGAAGTGCGTCTCATTAATAACAGCGAACCTTTTTTTTTTTTTTTTTTTTTTTTCCTGCATTGCGGGTAGTTTTTTTCCACGTCCCTCAACCAGACAGGACTTTTTGTGTTTTGTGTGCCCAGGGGGGAGCTGGGTGTGTTCCCAACATGTCTGTTTTTGGATATCTGGGATTCAAACAAATTTCCTGTCAGGAAGGGGACAAGGATGTGGCCTGGTCAGGTCAGCTCCACAGGCTGACTCATCCAGTGGAAAGACAGGGTTTAAGTGTTTAATACTACAGGCTTCAGCTGCTTCAATCCCCTTTTCTCTCTGTCATTTATTGAAAATGTTCATTAATCTGTCCTATTGGTATTAAAGGGCAGTGAAGTTAAATCACAAAACACAGTTAACTAATTTCCTCACTCACCTCTTCTGGTTTACAGCCGTCTAATTTGATTTTACCAGCCCAAGTTTTAAGAAATCAGTTGCGGAAATGTGACCTTAAAGGGGCTTGTTCACGTGTCACTGCTGATGATGTCATCAGGGTTATCTCTGGTTGGATTTGAGATGATACAAACTAGAGGAGGTGTGCTGTCGGTGGGATGTAATTAAAGGTGCGATACGTAAGAATTTTAGTTGAAAACATACACACACAAAAAAAAGGAAATTATAAACAGAATGTGAAGAAATAACAGTTTGAAGCTATGAAATCTATGTATAACGTTAGCATGCTAACCAGCTAGCCACAGCCCACCATGGTCCAAAGCTCCGGTGGTTGGGATGTGAACACCAGCTGCTAACTGTCACTGCTGGTGGCTAGTTAGCTCAGTTAGCTGTGCAGTTAGTGGTCCAGGCTGGGAGCTAGAAGCACTGGGGGTGTGTTGATGTTTACTTTAGATGACACTCTGCCCCCTTTTGAAGTGTGATTATTCCAGTAATGTAGCATTACTTTACTTGAGTACTTCCATTCTTTTATACTTTTTACCTCCACACCTCTATATTTTGGAGGCGAAGTTGTTTACTCCACTACACTCAATAACTTTAGTTTAGATTGCATTTTGAAATATATTTATTGGATCAGAAGTTGGATTGAAAACATGAATTCCAATAACCACGAAAGTGTTGAATATCTGAAAACTCGACTAACAGTACACAATATATGCAGATATTTACTTTTATTGTGCTTTTTATACGCTACTTAAATACATTTATTGCCGATAAATACTTTTGATACTTAAATGCTCAATATGTGACAACTGGCCATCTGTTGAATTCCCACTCCAAACAAAAAGTAACCGCTAACTGCTGCTAACCGGAGCTGCCGTTAGCGAGTGAACTCAGTTCACCGTGCAGTTAGCGGTCGTATTAGCTGACTCTCTCGGACTGAGAGGTCAGAGCACCAGGGAGGTTTTGGTGTTGTTTACTATCGGACTCTCACCTCTTGAGATTCAAACTGGCTAGGGGCTAGCTGGTTAGCATGCTAACTTCAGTAGATATCTCTGCCACACAGCCGATAGACGTCTTTGAAATAATGACACTGACACTTCTCCATTTTCTGTGGATGAGTTCAGTTAATTTTGTCATGTTTTTAATGTACTCCACCTTTAATACTTCTCACTGGGACTGTACTTCCAATGAAGGTCTTCACAGTGACGGTCTGCGGATCATCCAGACTCAGTAATTCAATAAACATTTACAAAACCAGACACAGAAGTCCTTGGAAAGATGGCTATCTCACACCATGACACATCAAACTCTCTGCACAGCCAGATGAAACTTAAGCTTAGAGAGAAAAACTAGTTCTTGTGATTTTGGCTGAACTTGACCCTTCAGAGAGAACCGCCGGTAAACACTTCAATAAACTAAACATCCCCTGAACAGCTGCTCTCATCCCTGCTGCTGTTACGACACTAAGATGGAAGAATCGATAGAAAACATTTTGTGTCGAAAAACTTAATTGAACTATCAAAAATACGCCCCGTCTACGAGCCCCGAGGCTTTCAGCAACATACCAGCAGTTACCTTACAGCCGAACTCATTAATAATGAACCGGCGCCTGAGTGTGGATGAGCATTCAACTATTGACAGCGCCTGTCTCTCTCTGACTGTATTTTATGTTTCTGGCACCTTGTAGATTATTCATTATGCCTGCTCAGACAGTGCATGTTGGTATTCTATCGTTAAGAGAATCACGCCTCGTGTATTTCACACGGAGGTGTTTCGCTGCACAAATCAGCGGCGCTCGACTCGGCCTTTTTCGTTCTGAATGACACTGCAGACAAACTCCTGGAAACAGAACACCTGCAGCTGTAGTAAGCACTTTACAGAAGGTGACCACAGAGAGTAGGAGCAGAGAGCAGCGTCAGGGATACACCACTGTTTCTCATGACACTGCCGTTAACAAAGACAGCTTTTTAATTGTGTTTTAAGAGACTGATGGCTCGAGGACCACGCTGTGTGTAAACCAAAAAAAAAAAAAGGGCTGAGATCTGGTTTAATTCTAATTAAACCAGATTAATTACATCAGTCATTGTGGAGCTACAGACAGGCTTTTTTTTCTACATCCAAAAAACACACATAAGACACGAAGAACAGTGATAGAAAGTGTTTTTACCAATTTTTTATATAATACCAAAATTTTAAGTATTTTGCTTTACTTGAGTCTTATTTTCATGCTTGGTACTTTGATTTAACATCAAGGGAAATATTGTAATATTTTACTAAAAAAGTTGTAAAAAGTAGAAATATTCTTTACTACACTAAATTTATCTGATTACTTAAGTTACTCCTTACTAAATAAGGTTTGTCTGATTATATACACGTAGTAGCAGTAGTCATCATTCCACCTCAACAAATATGAAGATTGTTCTGCTTTTCCTTTTAATTGTTTTAATTTGACATTATTTTTATTTTGTTATTCAGACTTTTTGAGTTCTGCTTCGACAACACAGGTGATCTGAAGGTGTAACTTTGTGTTTTGGCGAGCTGTGAAGGCATTTTCACGATATTATACAATTAATGGCGAAAACAATCAGCAGTGATGGAATGTAACTAAGTATATCTACTCAAGTAGTGTACATGACTACAGCTTTGAGGTAATTTGGATATTTTTGTTTCTTCTTCTTCTTCCACTCCACTATATTTTTTAAGGAAATGTTCTCCGTTTACTCCAATGCATTTTTAAATTAATCTATTAAAGCAATAATCAGATACTCATAATATTCAGCATGTACATACATGTATTTACTGTATATTGTATGTGTAATATATGATAGATACATATTCAATCAATCTTTATTTCGGACTCAAATGGTCCATATATAAAAGAAACTACAGGGGACCAACAGGAAAAGGAAAAAAAAAAAAGGAAAAAGGATACATAAAAAATAAAAGGATACATAAAAAAATAATATAACCATACTTAAAAGACATACAAACATTCTCTCCAGTGCCTCCAAAAACCAGAGATATACATGGTGCTGCTCTCCTTAGGCGTGGCTAAAACCATAATGATTTCATTTTTAGAATTCTTCAGCCGGGCCATAAAACTATACATAAGATTTCTAAGAAGAGCATCTAGAGTGGGAACAGCATTATGTACAAACAGCATGCTGGCACTCGTCCACCTCGGGAGTTTCAGCAGAATTCTGAGTGCATCGTTATAAGCCACCCGTAATTTGTTAAGCTTAGCCTTACTGTAGCTACACCACAAATGGGCAGTATACAGTGGACTACAATACGCTTTAAAGAGGGCAATTTTCACACTATCAGAACACATGTAAAATTTGCGTGCCAACATATTCGTTTGTGCGTACAACTTACAGTACTGTCGCTGAATGTCATCATCATCACTCAGGTCATCCCTGATGATGTGACCTAGATACATTTACTTGTACTTTTAAAGTATTAAAGTACATTTATTGCCGGGAAATTACTTTTGATACTGAGTAAATTTGATATTTACTTTTACTCAAACACTGTGAGTTACTTTCACTTTTACCAAAGTAATATTTCAAAACAATATTACCTTTACATAACAGAGTATTTTTACTCTCTGGTTTTAGTACTTTCACTCAAACAAGGATCCAAATACTTTCTTCTCTACTGACGTAAACATGCATCAGTGGAGAGATGTCAACAGTGATGAGGCTGCGACATAGACCATTATGATCCAAGCAACACCTTCTCCTGTTCTAGTTCATGCTGGATCTGCAAAACCTCCTGGCACCAAGTCCCTATAGGCGTTTGTCTACTGACAATAAAATAACATCATTGTTTCAGCGCTCCATAATGGCCGAACCACTTCCTCCATTGTGTAGACTGAAGGCCTTGTAGGTTAATTTCCCGTTTCTTTTGTAACAGGCATCATGATTCCTGTGATGGAATTCCGGCAGTTCTCTGAACAGCAGCCCGCGTTCAGAGTCCTGAAGCCGTGGTGGGACGTGTTCACCGACTACCTGTCTGTCATCATGCTCATGATTGGTGTCTTTGGATGCACGCTGCAGGTCAGTAATAATTCTTCACCGTGATATCGAATTAAAGGGTAACTCCACCAATTTTACACATTCAAGTGTGTGTTTACAGGTTTTTGGGTGAAGTACTGCTGCATTTTGGAATGAAAAATGTAGTGTAAAGAAATGTGTGACTTAGTTGCATTGTGGGTAATGCAGTCTCGAGTCAAGTCTCTGAAAAGGTGATATCTCTGTGGTTCTGCTGTATTGATTTTGATAATTTGTGTTTAATCTGTCCATAATGGAGTGCAATGCTAGACGAGTCGACTGCTTTTCAAAACTGCCTACATTACCGACAGCGCATCTTATCATCGAGAGACATCACCGGAGGCAATTTATCAGACTACATACAGCTTCCTCTGAAGCCACAAACAGCGTCAGTAGTAGTTTTCCTGTAAACCCACTTTAGTGTGTGAAGTTGGTGGCATTACCCTTTAAGAGAACAGGGTCTGCCGTCATGTATTACATAAGGTTTTTGTCATGGCTTGTGCTGCATGTTTTTCTACTTCTCAACTGTAGCCTTGTGTGGCTGAGGCACAATAATGTAACTTGAGTTTGAACTGCAACACATTTGTGAGATATGATGAACTTGTCCTGCTATTCTTTCCATTAAATCCAGAGTAATTCAATTTAGCACGGGCAAAGGCTTTAGACTCCCTGATGCAACATGACTGCACTACCTGCTGCTTTGGCACCGACTGAGAGCCACTAATTCCCTGCTTTTACAACCTGGACTCCGTGCAGCAAAGGAAGCATTCAGGAGTGTGCCAGTGGAAACACCCACCCTTCTTCGTAAACACAAGATTCCAAACTCTTTCAGCCAGGCACTTTACTTCTCTCTCTGGGTGTGGAGAGGGAGCATATTTTGGCTCCTGCAGATCTCTGTAATGTAAATCCTGGAAATTATACCAAAACACTTTTAGAAAAACTGTTAACAAGATATTTATCAGGACACGTGCAGCTATTGTTTCCCGCTCACTGTAGCAGTGTGTGGGCCTGATGGAGCTGTGAGTAAATCGAATGGATAATTGTTTATGCAGCCAAGTTTACTCTGGAAAGTCAGCAGTATCCACATGCCATTTTGTGGAATTACTTCACTGTCTCAGACAATAATCCCTGCATTTAGAGTCAGAGGGGAGAAACACACAGAGGAAGCTGAGTTTGTAAAGCTCTGCACATCAGCTCTTCACTCAGCAGAACCTGACTGTGCATTTTAATCTGTGATGCTGCAGCACCGCTGCGCTGCGCTGCCCTTACTGTAGTAATAATGTCATTATGAACTCATTCCTCACAAAACGTGTTTGCTGTAATAGTTTCAGATCGTGTTACACAATGATGTGCTGAGCTGAGTATCAAGCAGCTGAAGAGAGTGGACAAAATGTCTCCCCCTCAGAAGTGCCCATTTCCTGTTATTAGCATTGCTGAGTGAAGCAGCTGTTCCTCATCATTTACACAACAAGCAAACAAGAAACACTGAAGGCATTTGTTGTTTACTGATGTCCACTTGTGGACAGTATTCAGGACGCTAACATGCACTCAGTAAATAGGTTTCTCCAAAAAAGATAAGAATGATTTATTTATAAAAATGCATAAACAGAATGAAATATAGGTCAGGTACCTTGACATAATGCCTGTGGTGAAACCTTTCTCCAGTGTGTCTCCAGAGGACGCTGCATGTAATCAGATAGATCGCCTACGATGTGTCACTCAGTGGCATAGTTGCATCGTGGGTAACGTAGGCAGTGAAAAGCAGTCCACTGGTCTTGAACATTGCTCCCGTGTTGGACTCATTATGGACAGTTTTAAAACAAATGATAATAGTCAATACAGCAGAACCAGAGATACCACCATTATATTCCACTTATTCTTCTTCCTCTTCCAAACCTGGTGCCTACATTACCCACAGTGCAACTTAGCTACTGAGTGACATCACTGCAGCTTCCTCAGGAGCCCACAAAGGCTCTTTACTACTTTTTTCCCATATGCCGTATACCACCAAAGACTTATAACGCCCAATTTAATGTGTAAAACTGGTGGAGTTGCCCTTTAAGTGAGTACACATACTAGCTTGTACAGGTGTCACCTGCAGGCCTGTTGCACACAGACTTAACATGTGCAGTCAAACACATTACATATCTTACCTTACTTAACTGTTTTACATGTAATGATGGTGTAACACTGTGCAGGTCTATGACTCCGGGCTGATGGTGCGTTGATAGAACACAAATGTGTCTCTCTCTCTCCTTTCATACCACCGCTCTGCTGTCACAGCAGTTTCTCATACACCGCTTTACACCCGAATAACATGTACGTACGAGCAGGTTTTTTAAATGCAGGTAAATGTCATAAACAGGCCAGTTGACTACTTTCTGATTGCCAGGGGGTGAGTTTGTCTTTCAGTTTTCTTTCCTTGTGTGTCACGTTCGTAATCACAAACACACTGAAGAATAGAAAGTAGCAGATCATAATACCCAAAGGCTACATCCACAAGATGTTTAAACTTGTTTTAAGAAGTCATAATCATTGCATTAAAAGTATAAATTAAACATATCTCTTTTTCTAGAGATGATGATGGAAGTAGCAAAGAGTGAGACATCCTGCTTCTCTCTCTTCTCTGTGTAGAGCTTAATGACACTGAAGCTACTATACTGACGGTAGTTACTTACTAAAATATCTTTTACTTCAGTCTCTCTTTCAAACTCTCGCTGACTGAATGACGTTCAAATGTAAAAGCGCCTCGGAGCATCACGCCTGGGGAAGTGAAAGCCGTTTCACATTCACATTAAACACAAAAGCCAGAAAACCAGGTGTAAGTTGTTTTATTGTCCCGTCTGTAAGGAAGTTGACTGTAACCCAGCAACTTAAATCCATGTAAACATACTGATTGTTGTCTCCAAGTCTTCTTTCTGTAATCTTGCTAATCTGTCTTTTTCTTTTACACATTTTGTTTTAGGTAATGCAAGATAAGATCATATGCCTCCCTCAGAGATCATCATCGCCTTCAGAGAACTCAAGCGACATGGAAGTGAAGTCCCTGTTACACCTGCAGCCCAACATCTCAGTGGTGCCAAGAGAGATGACGGGCCGGAAAACTGATCTGGACCTCCAACAGTACAGTTTCATCAATCAGATGTGTTATGAGAAGGCTCTGCATTGGTATGCCAAGTACTTTCCTTATTTGGTTCTTATACACACTTTAGTCTTCATGGTGTGCAGCAACTTCTGGTTCAAATTCCCCGGCTCGAGCTCTAAAATAGAGCATTTTATCTCTATGCTCGGCAAGTGTTTTGACTCTCCCTGGACCACGCGAGCATTGTCGGAGGTATCCGGAGAAAATACTGAAGAAAAGGACCATAAGAAGAGCGGCACGTCCAGGTCCAACATCACTGTGTCTCCTGGAGAGGGAAGTTTGGAGAAGACGCAGTCGCTCCGATCGATCCCGGAAAAGATCGTTGTAGCCGAAAAGCCATCAGCAAGTGTTCTTGATAAAAAAGAAGGTGAACAAGCCAAAGCTCTTTTTGAAAAGGTGAAGAAGTTCCGCTTGCACGTCGAGGAGGGCGACATCCTGTATCTTATGTATGTTCGGCAGACAGTGTTCAAGGTGTTTAAATTCCTCCTGATCATTTTCTATAACAGCTTTCTTGTGAATGAAGTGCGGAATAGAGTGAGCTGCGAAGTCGAGATCCAGGACATGACAGGCTACAAACACTTTGCGTGTAATCACACCATGGCTCACCTGTTTTCTAAGCTTTCTTACTGCTACCTGTGTTTGGTGGCGGTCTACGGATTAACAAGCCTCTACACCTCTTACTGGCTGTTTTACCGCTCACTGAAAGAATACTCCTTTGAGTACGTGCGACAGGAAACAGGCATCAGCGACATCCCAGACGTCAAGAACGACTTTGCTTTCATGCTACACATGATTGATCAGTACGACCCGCTGTATTCCAAACGATTCGCAGTTTTTCTCTCCGAGGTCAGTGAGAACAAACTGAAGCAGCTCAACCTCAACCACGAGTGGACTGCTGAGAAACTGCGTCAGAGACTCCAGACCAACGCCAACAACAGACTCGAGCTTCAGCTGTTCATGCTCCCCGGGCTGCCCGACACTGTCTTTGAGTTGACCGAGCTGGAGTCGCTCAAGCTGGAGATCATCAACAATGTCACCATCCCTGCCTCTCTGTCTCAGCTGGAGCACCTTCAGGAGCTGTCACTTTACCAATGCTCTTTAAAGTTGCACACAACAGCTACCTCCTTCCTCAAAGAGAACCTGAAAGTGCTTCGTGTGAAGTTTGACGACCACAGGGAACTTCCGAACTGGATGTTCGGCCTTCGCAACTTAGAGGAGCTCTATCTCACCGGATCTCTTATCCCCGATGCCTCCAAAAATACTGTTTTTGAGTCACTGCGGGAGATGAAGTGTTTGAAAACGCTCTCCCTCAAGACTAATCTGACCAAGATACCCCAGTCCATAGTGGATGTTTCAAGCCATCTGCAGCGCCTGTACTTACACAATGATGGCACTAAGCTAGTAATGCTCAACAACCTGAAAAAGATGTCCAATCTGATCGAGCTCGAGCTGGTGCGATGTGATCTCGAGCGCATCCCGCACGCGATTTTCAGCCTGACGAATCTGCAAGAGATTGACCTGAAAGAGAACAACCTTCGCTCAATAGAGGAGATCATCAGCTTCCAGCATCTTCGAAAACTCACCTGCCTTAAACTTTGGTACAACGGTATCATGTACATCCCAGAGCATATCAAGAAGCTTGGCAGCTTAGAGCGCCTCTACTTTAGCCACAACAAGATCGAGATTTTGCCTTCGCACCTGTTCTTGTGCAACAAGCTGCGCTACCTGGACCTGTCCAACAACGACATCCGGTTCATCCCTCCGGAAATCGGAGTCCTTCAGAGTCTGCAGTATTTCTCCGTCACCTGTAACAAACTCGAAAATCTACCAGACGAGCTCTTCTTCTGCAAAAAGCTCAAAACGCTAAAGCTCGGCAGAAACTCTCTGTCCATACTCTCACCAAAGATATCCTACCTTGCTCTGTTGACATATTTGGACCTCAAAGGCAACCACTTTGAGCATCTGCCACAGGAGCTCGGTTGCTGTCGTGCTTTGAAGCGCAGTGGCCTTATAGTGGAAGAGACACTGTTTGAAACTCTGCCTTCAGATGTCAGGGACCAAATGAAGGCCGAGTGAACTGCCTTACTGTAGCCACAGTGCCTGCTGTATGTTCTGTCTACCAATGCAGAGCATTTGTTTTGTATGAACTCATTACCATACTTAGGTATTATACTACTGTTAAATAAGTTAAGAGCTATTTTTTCAGTTTCCTTTAAAGGAGGGAAGAATTACATGTTCATATATTGTTACATGTGTTAGAATGTGGCTCCAACCGCGGAGCTCGCTGTGTTATTAACTTCTGACTGCTGAGAGTTACATGAAAGGATTGATATTAGTCTCAGATCTGTATGTTTAGGTGTAATTTGTAAAAGCTAGCGCCAAAACTCAACGTGGGCAACGAGGCTCACTTTGAACTATCGCCTCTTGTGGTACAGAGGGGTAGTACAAGAAGGGACAGGGCAGAGGCTAACGGGTTAGCATGCACACAGTACATAGACATCTTTGACAAAACGTCAACACTATTGTTTATCACACTGTCTTGATAATGTTAGTTTATTTTTTTAGTGTTTTAAACTGAAATTCTGGCCATATCTTACACATTGCTCCTTTAAAATTTGACTAAGCACATGATAAGCTTAGCTTAGCCTAGCACAAGACCAGAAAGCAGGAAGAAACATCTTGCCTGGCTCTGCCCATAGGTGAAAAAAACCACACCTACCAGCACCTCTAAAGTTGGTTGCTGGTTGACGGACACTGGTCATCATAGGCTAAGCTAACTGTCTGCTGGTTGTAGCTTTATATTTTGCATAGAGACATGAAAGTGATACTAATCTTCTCATCATACTCTCAGCAAAAAGATAGTACTCTTATTTTCCAAAATATCGAACTATTTTTAAGCACATTTCTTGTCACTGCTACATAAAAAAAACATTTGAGTACTGAATATAAATCTAAACTGAAGACCTCACTGAAATGTAGGCCAGAGGCCTTATATATGCTGTATTTTATATATTTTATGTTGCTGTAATGAAGCGTTTTGTTTTACTCAAGACGAAGTTAGTTTGTATAGACTGACAGCAGGGAAAATGCAAAAAACAAAGGATATATCATAATCATAACTCTGTATAACAGACAGATGACATTTTAAAGTGCATTAAACTTGAGGGACTATGCCATACCAGTGTTTTTCTTCCCTTGAAAGACCACAAAAAGTGTGCAGCCTGTTACAAACATGTATTTTTATAAACAGTATTTTTATGTTGTCAACCAATAAAAAAGGATTTACTTGTAAATTAATTTCTTAGGTTGGAATTTATGAAAGTTCACCTAGCGCAAAAAATACATGTTTTCAAAACGGAACAGATTTTCACAATTTTTTCGATCGGACCAGTGATGCAGTTTGCTGTACTGACTGGAATTTTAGAGAAATAAAGTTAATTTCCATCCATTATGCTTCTCTACAGCTGAAAGAGATGCCTGCACATTGTATGTTCTAAATTGTGTTGTAGGATAAGATATCACCTGCCGGCTGGTGAGGATTAATAAGTAAAGAAGATTAATCTATTATTATGCACACATGAGGCACCGGTGGAAAAATAAAGTTGGCCTGAAGAGTGTATAACAAAATTCTACGAAGTATATGTATACAAGGGAGGAGAGTGAAGTTAGGTGAAACGAAATTAAAGCAACATTATGTAACTGTCTTACCCTAAAATATTAACTTCAAAGTCATGTTGATGGTACAGTGTTTTGTTACAGACCTGGGATTTGTATTTGTTTCAACATAATGTTGCTTTAAAACAAGGCTAAGAATATAGGAACATAAAGGTTATTGATATTTATGTAATCAAATGTATTACGTGCCTAAAGCCGCTGTAAGCACTGTCGCTGTTTTAGCTAACTTCCTGTATATTTTGCAGTTAGCGATCCCCTCCCTCCTCTCTACATCACAACATTAATGCGGAGCAGTGATAAACAAACATAGCAGCAAACAGGAGGGTCCTGCCCTTCTGTCCAGGAGCAGACAGGACCACCTCTTTATGTAGTTCTGTGTCCTGATTGGATAAAGTGGGCAGGGGTACCAGAAAAATGATTTTCTCTTTTACTGCTTGAGGTGAAGGAGAGACATGGTTTACTGACATACATCAAATGGCATTTATTGTGATTACTGCTGGAATATGGAGCTATTAATTTAAATTAGAATTTTTTTTTTCCTCGAGCAGCTTTAATGTGCAAAGATACAGAACACACAAAACAGGCGGTTTGAATGACAGAAGATATTATAAGTTTCAAATGTCTCTGATAATACGGGGTTGTTGTTTTTTTTACTCTTAAATGCTGTAAGCCTATTTAAAAAAATAGATAAAAACTGAATTTACACTTTTAATTAAGTGGTTCTACATTGCATTAAAATCACAACATCGAATGACCTGCCCCCTCAAGTGGTTGCCAGTTTGTCGCACTGGCTAATGTTAATAGCACTAGCTTTACTAATTTGAACATCGCAAACGCTAGCCAGCTAACATTAACATCAATGACACAAGCTAACATCAACATCGCTAACAGTAACTAACATTAACGTCACTAACACTAGCTAACATAAACACTGCTAACAGTAACTAACTTTAACATCACTAACACTAGCTAACATTAACATTGCTACCAGTAACTAACATTAACTTCACTAACACTAGCTAACAAATTAACATTGCTAACAGTAACTTACTTTAACGTCACTAACACTAGCTAACATTAACACTGCTAATAGTAACTAACATTAACGTCACTAACACAAACTAACATTAACATTGCTAACACTAGCTAACAAATTAACATTGCTAACAGTTACTAACATTAACATTGCTAAAAGTAACAAGACGCTTCTTTCATAATGTTAGCTTATGGGAAAAAAGGTATTTTTGGGTCTTGTGCATCACGCGTTGTTGTAATTACACAGTTTGTCCACAACGAAAACGGGCTTGTGTTGGGCTCATACTAGAACTACATGATACCAACAGCATTATACTATTGGCTCACAAACCTTGTAAGAAGATGGAACCAACCATCAGAATTCGTATGGAGTCACAACAATAATTTCGGACCCATCCAAGAGGCTTCTTCAGCTCTGAACTGAACTGAAGCTTCATGGATGAGAATCATAATATACATATATATTTTTTAGGAAAATAGATACTTTACACCTTTTTTACAAGCTCTGTAGATTAATTATCTATTTTACTTTTTTTTTATGGTCTACAGAAACATGTTAACATGACCCGTAAAATTTCCCGCTGCGCACTTTGACGACGGTCCCTAACTTGAGCGGGTCATCTCCCTCTCTCTGTCAATCCATCATATCTGCTCCTGATGTGAAATAAACAACACCTGCCGCCACATTAGTCCAGATTCATCCCGAGCACTACGACAAGACCACGATGCCGATCTGCGCTCATGATGAAACGCATTAAGAACCGACGGCGACCGAGCGACTGAACATCCAGACCGAGTCCACCTCCAGCAGCTGGTGCCGCCGCGGAGAGAGGACCCGACCATCTGAGGCGGAGTGGGGGGAAGTCGGCTAAGCTGCTTACAGCCCCGGCCAGCAGGGCCCACGGTTGAACAGATGCGAAGAATGGACAGCTTCATCACCGCGGAGAAGCATGGCGTATAAAAGGAGGCGTTGTTCGGTACTGCCGCCATCGACATAACTGGACCAGACCCTCCTGAAGGTGCGTATCTGTGGAGTCACATTCGACCGTTACCAGTTAGCCGTTTCCAGTTAACCGTTATCAGTTAGCTAGCTAAACAAGTGTAGTGCAGAATTAGCAGTGTTTTTTTGTTTTGTTTGGGTCGACTGTTTAAACAGACCCAGTAGTATTTGTTGCGCACTAATGGGCCGTGAACGTGTCATGATGTTCTGTTAAGGAACCCAGATTTGTGTGCTGCGTTTACGGACATCAGGTCCAAACCTCTTGTTTCTGTGTTTGTGGATGCGTCTCGCTGCTGCTGCAGCCGGTCTCAGCCTGCTGCAGCCTCCCTCCACACACACACACACACACACTCACACACACACACACACACACACACACACACACACACACACACACTGACCTTCATGTGCTTCAACACACACAATGGGTTTCAGTAGCAGGGCTGGCACCGATGATTTAATCTCATCCAGTCATGTATTTTCTTTTTGTATTTATTTAATTGTAATGCCAAACACAGACAAGCAGACAACATGTGAAGGCTCCAGCACTGTGATAGTGTGTGAGTGCTGCTAGGGCTCATGACTGTAAACTGGAGGAAGGTAGCAGTTTTGTTAATGCACTTAAAGGTAAAAAAAGGTGTGTTATGAATAATTCACACGACATCAGGGTCAGCAGATTGTGTACGCACCGCCTCGCGTCTGCAGATAGTCCGCCGTGTCCTAGTTCAAGGGCAGCGTCCGCCTCTAAATCCATATCTGTCTGACAAGGCTGTTCTCTGTTCGGGCCTCCTTCACACATGTGGCCTAAAAACTGTAGGACATCACCAAAGTATTACTCAGAATCCCAGAATCTGTTGTGCGCTGGTCGTTTTACACATACTGGGATTTTTAGGGCCAATGTAAATATGATTTTGGAAGTTTTTAAAATCTGATATCGATGTGTGATCGCTTCATTGTGGTAATCAAAGACCAAGATATGTTACCAAAGAAGCAGGATATTTCTTATTAACGATAAACTTTATTGTCTAAATTGATCAGTGCACTTTAACAGTAAACTTCACTAAGAATTTAAAAATTATGAATCACCCCAGACATCTTTTTCTGCATTATTATCTCTAAATAGAGAGTCTGCATATTGGGAAATGTATACGCTGAAACCAGTACATCTGTAGTTGGCCACTATTGACCAATACTATCAGCCAGCCAGTATATTGGTCAGGCTGTTGTCACATGTGCTGTGACCATCTATGTGATGTACAAGTGACCAGACACAGTAAATATACAGCAAATGTCTTCTTCTAAAACATTCCTCTGACCTATAGACTGTCCTTTGTGTTATTTTTGAAATTCATTACTTTTTATAGTCAGCCCATGTTGTTTAACATTGGAGTAAAAATGTACCATTGTCACAGGGTTACAGAAATTGTCTCTAATTGATTCCAGCAGTCTGTGTACTTGCTCTTTATAATCTTCTTCTTTCCTGGTGTTTTCTGTTTACACCCTGTGGTTTGTTCATGTGAGTGTATCTGAACAAACCACAGGATGTAAACAGGACATTAGCTCTGCTCCTTCACCACAACACAGCTTGTATAGAAGTATTTACAAACAGATTATTGTGTTAAAAAAATTGAGGATATGGGGATATTCTCATAAAACTGCATTTTTTTTGTAGTTATCTATAATTTCTTTAGCTGAAAAATAGGGGTCAACCGATATGTTTTTTTTTTAGGGCTGATGCTGATCTTGATTATTAGTAATCAAGTGGCCCAATAACCCATATTTGGAACAGATATACGTGTGCCGTTAAAATGAAAATCTTAGTGTTAAAGTTGAGAAAAACTACATTTTGCTCAAGTACTGCAGTACAGTTTTGAGGTACTTTACTAGAGTATTTCAGTTTTCTGCTACATTATTTTTTCTCTGCAGATTCAGATCACTGAATGCTGATAGGCTGTTGCTAGTTACTAGTGTAGCCAATCAGAAGGGTACATCGCATGAGACCACATGGTGGTGACGACAGACAGAAAAAAGATGGCGCATCAGAGCCAAAGCAGTGCATTTTTAAATCAATTATTTTATCACAATCGGACACAAAAAACAAAGACACTGATAAACGGTAAACTGCTGAATGCTGGGCACTGATAATCAGCCAGGCTGATAGTCAGTCGACCCCTACCTGTACACCTGTCTACTTCCTGTTAGGGAGCTAAAGCTAAGATAACAGCTCTTTCCTACAATATTGCATCATTATTTTGATTAATTCAGGTATACATAAATAACTTGTACAGTACATGCTGCTGGTCACAGCAAAAAAAAAGAAAAATACTTTGTTAGAAATGGTATTCCAAAGACAAGGATGGCATTGAAGATATCGATGGATAGGATGAGAGACACTGTAGATTGAATACGGGGCTGAAGGTGCACACTTGTGGTAACATACAACTGTACTTTACTGCTGAAAGGCAACTTACAGCTGCCTGTGACAAAGACTATTTAAAAGCTTCTTGGCCATAACTTACACTTTCCTTCCTGGAGCCATATTCACACAGGACTACTATTATCTGGAGACGGGTAGTTATTCGTAATATATGCAGAAATTGTCTCTGATCTTACTCCTGAGTGAATCGGCTATGTCCATAATATATAAAACATTAAAACATATTATACTAAACACAGATGTCATGTTATAATATTAGTCCTGTGTGATTCAGTATCTCTGGGATTTGGGGTTGAATTTCGTTTTAAACATCTGTTTGTTGTTGTCAGACAGCTGAACATGTAAGAAATTTGATCACGGTTCAAAAGATGTTGAACAGCAGTCAACAGCTGTGCTGTTAGATCACCTACAAGTGATGACAGCGAAGGTTGGGAGCAATGAAAGGTTGTTTAATTCAAGTACAACCACTAAGCATCTTTTACTTGGAATAAATAAGCTGCAAATGTGTACTTATGCTTGTAACACATGCAGAAAGTGAGCAAACAACTGTAAACTATATTATTAATGTGGCTGGAAGAACAGATGCTCCACTTCTGAAACAATATCACGCTCCTGCCTTGACATCATATTCAGGATATTTGGGAGTAGATTCATGTAAAATACAGACTTTGCTTGTCGCGTGTGAATGCGCCACACAAAACACAGATGTTAGAAGTTAATTTCTAAATCACATGAAGTCCCCTGGTAACACTAGGAGAGGTTATGTGAAAAAAATTGAGTAGGTCGGTGAAATCCCAAAAAAGGACTGCAAAAAATCTACAGGGATAAAATCTCATGAGAATTATAATCATGTTCTCTGTTTCAGGAATGTTCACCCTCACAGAAGTAGCATCTCTGAATGACATCCAGCCAACTTATCGAATCCTGAAACCATGGTGGGATGTCTTCATGGATTATCTTGGCATCGTCATGTTGATGTTGGCCATATTTTCTGGAACGATGCAGTTGACAAAGGACCAAGTGGTTTGTCTTCCAATTCTGGAACAAACTCCGGAAGCGACTGGGAGCTTCTTAGGACCCCAACCACCAGAGACCGCTGATAGTTTATGGAACAAAGAAAGCGCCATCGGAGAGCAAGCAGCTCCTCTGATGGCTAAAAGGCCTCCGGATCACATCGCCCCCACAATTCACTTCACACCGTCGAGTACTTTAGGGCAGCCTCCTCCTACAGGTGTCAGGACCAAGCTGGATTTTCAACAGTATGTTTTCGTCAACCAGATGTGCTATCATGTTGCCCTTCCTTGGTATTCCAAATATTTCCCATACCTCGCCCTCATCCACACTATTGTATTAATGGTCAGTAGCAACTTCTGGTTCAAGTACCCAAAGACTAGTTCCAAGATAGAACATTTTGTTTCCATACTGGGAAAATGTTTCGAATCACCGTGGACTACTAAAGCACTGTCTGAGACTGCCTGCGAGGATTCGGAGGAGAACAAGCAGAGACTGGCTGGTGCCTCCTCCCTCCTGAAGCATCTGTCCATGAGCAGCGAGGAGGGGAGTCCAAACCAGTCCGCCCCAATGCTGACTAAATCTGGGGTCACGTTTTCCGTAGAAAAGCTTGTGAGCGAAGTTCCCTCCATGACCATATTGGACAAGAAAGATGGCGAGCAGGCAAAAGCCCTGTTCGAAAAAGTCCGGAAATTCCGTGCCCACGTTGAAGACAGTGACTTGATTTACCGGCTGTACGCCCTTCAGACAGTCATCAAAACGGTCAAATTCATTTTGATCCTGTGCTACACGATGACGTTTGTTGCCTCGATAGATTTTGACCATGTGTGTGAGCCTGAAATCAAGCATTTGACTGGATACGCCAGGTTCCATTGTACACACAACATGGCGTTCATGTTGAAGAAACTCCTTGTTAGTTATATTGCGCTCATATGCGTTTATGGTGTAATCTGTATTTATACGCTGTTCTGGCTTTTTCGACGACCACTTAAGGAGTATTCCTTTGAAAAAGTCAGAGAGGAGAGCAGCTTTAGTGACATTCCAGATGTTAAGAATGACTTTGCGTTCCTCCTCCACATGGTCGATCAGTACGACCAGCTGTATTCCAAGCGTTTTGGTGTTTTTCTCTCTGAGGTGAGTGAGAACAAACTTCGGGAGATCAGCCTGAACCATGAGTGGACCTTTGAGAAGTTGCGGCAGCATGTGACGCGCAACCCTCAAGAAAAGTTGGAACTCCATCTCTTTATGCTCTCCGGAGTGCCAGATGCTGTGTTTGATCTCACCGATTTGGAAATCCTCAAACTAGAATTAATCCCAGAGGCCAGGATAACAGCTAAGATCTCACAAATGATAAACCTCCAGGAGCTGCACTTTTATCACTGTCCAGCCAAAGTTGAACAGACTGCTTTCATTTTCCTTCGTGATCACCTCCGGTGCCTTCATGTCAAATTTACTGATGTTGCTGAGATCCCTAGCTGGGTATACTTGTTGAAAAATTTAAGGGAACTGTACTTGGTTGGTAACCTGAACTCTGAAAACAACAAAATGATCGGACTCGAGTCTTTGCGAGACCTCAGGCACTTAAAGATTCTGCATCTCAAAAGCAACCTCACAAAGATCCCGACAAACATCACGGATCTGTCTCCGCATCTGGTCAAGCTGGTTGTTCATAACGATGGTACGAAGCTATTAGTGCTGAATAGTTTGAAGAAAATACTGAATCTCGCTGAACTGGAGCTGCTTAACTGTGAGCTGGAGAGAATCCCCCATGCTATCTTCAGTTTGACCAACCTTCAAGAACTGGATCTAAAATCCAACAACATTCGTACCATCGAGGAGATCATCAGCTTTCAGCACCTTAAGAGACTGACGTGCCTCAAACTTTGGCACAATAAAATCATCACCATTCCATTGTCCATTAGCCACGTCAAGAACCTCGAGTCGCTCTATCTCTCACACAACAAGCTCGAGTCTCTACCCGCATCGTTGTTCACCCTTCTCAAGTTGAGGTACCTGGACGTTAGCCACAACTCTATTGCAGTAGTACCACTGGAGGTCGGCTTTCTGCAGAACCTCCAACATTTTGCCATTACCGGCAACAAAGTCGAGGTGGTTCCCAAGCAACTGTTCAAGTGCACCAAACTGCGGACCTTATGCCTCGGCCACAACTGTATCTCCACCATTCCAGAGAAAATAAGCCAACTCTCGCAACTGACGCATCTGGAACTGAAGGGAAACTGTCTGGATCGTCTCCCGGCTCAGCTCAGTCAGTGCGGCCTCCTGCGCCGGAGCTGCCTGATCGTGGAGGACCACCTCTTTGACTCGCTCCCCATGGAGGTCAAGGAGAGCATCAATCAGGAATCTAGTGTTTCTTTTCCAAACGGGTGCAAGTGTCTAAGTGACGGGCGGTAGTCACAAAGCCATGCAGTTCATCTTAGGTGTACAGAGGTCTTTTTTTTAAACCATGTCATTAGAAAACAGTAGTTCAGAGTACAGTATTCATGCTTCATGATGTTTTAGCAACTTATTAAATGAATGCACCACAGCACATACAAGGTTGATGCCACTGGAGACGTTTTGAATTAACTTTAGAAATGATCATGGCTTATGTCAAATTGTTTATTTTGTTTTTGGTTAATGTAGGTGCACAGTAGCAGTAAAATCACTCTGCTTATATTTTTTACCTTTTGTATGCAAAACTGTCTAAACTGGATCTATGTAAACGTGTATCATCTTGAAACAATCCACCTTTTTACCTGTATATTGATTCCCTTTGGTTTTCTTTGCATTAACATCTGACCTTCCTGCAGCGCAGGGAGTTTTGGTTTTATCAAAAACCTCAGTCAGGTTTGTGCCTCCAGCCAAATAAAACGGATGGTAATAAAAAAAATGTTCGCAGTGTTTACATCAACAACAACATTTCTTTTCAGAAACAGTGTCCACACTAGCTCTGGATAAGACCTTGCAGTTTTATTACACCTACTTTTGATCAATATAATATTCTCAGTAAAACCTGTTTACAGCAAGTGTGTTAATTAACCAGAGTGACCAGGACATTGCCTCTGAAAATATATAATGTTGTTGCACTTTCAATGCTGCAAACAACATAAACAAAATCAAAATCTATGAGGCCGTATTCACACAGAGGACATGTTCCTCTAACATCACTCTCAGGTTGGGTAGCTTGAATGTTGTACTGCTGTGTTCTAGGTTGCAAGTCCTATAAAAGTGTGGAATCTGACAAATCATAGGTCAAATCTAGGTAAAACAACACATTTGATAACCGATAAGCTTCCGTTAGACAACAATTATGTTAGCATTCAACCACTGCTTAGCTAATGTTGAAGTTTGATGGTGTTACACAGTTCAGGAGGCAAGAATTGATTCTTAAATATCAACATACATCTTGAACACATTCGTTCATTGATGTTAAAGTTAAGTTAACTAAGAAGTGGCCTCATGCTAACCTGAGCTATGTTTCAACTTAAAAATATGGCCCAATGTCCCTCCAGATTTTCACTTTCAGTTATCTTTTCTTCCACCGGTAATTGCCAGATTCCCCACTTGTATAGGACTTGCACCCTGGAACACAGCAGAATAACATGTCCCAGCATACGCGCTTCTAACCCCCGAGCATGATGTCAGAGGAAAATGGCCGCCAACAATCTGCATACATCAGTTACTTGGGATGAGCTGACCCTTTTTAAAACTATGGTTTTAAATCTCAACCCAAGGTCCAATCGCCAGCTTTGGCAGTTTGGTGATATACAGAGAGCACCCATGAAGAAGACTGCAAAAAGTGTCTGAAAGCTCCATAAAAGGATAATAAGTGGACCTTGAGTTAAGAATATTACTGCTGCTATTGCTTCCGAGTTCAACAACGACTCTTTTACTCTTCCATGGCACTGTAAACCACAAACTATCACATTTGCAGCACACAACAAATTGAACTGAACTGTGTCACCTTGTATTCTTACTAACAGTATGCATTCCAATTTGAATATACTTGTGATACAGAACACACTGATCCAGGTTCACATCTGATCCTTTTCTCTACTTCAAAAAGTGTTGTGAATCATGCCATTTTATTTTTGATACCTACCTTTTTGTTTATTTTTTCACAGTAGACATTAGTTGTTTTTCATTGTTGTGTTTTCTTTTTCTTGTGTACAGCCAACCCACAATGACCTTTTTTCATTAGTTGCACATTTGCTTTAATTTTCAGTTACGTTTTTTTTCTTGTAAACAGTGTTATGACATGCATTTTGTGTGTTTTATTTGTATGTATTTATTATCTCCTTGTGTTTTATCTGTTCTTCACTCTGCACAGCACTTTGTAAATCTGGTTTTAAAATGTGCTATATAAATAAAGGAATTACTTGATACACTATTATTACCACTACTACTATTTTATAACTAGAAATTGACACACATTTGGAATTCTTTGATGCAATTCTACTGTTGAACCTTTATTTCTTAAAATACTGTAAACCCCATGAAATTCACATTTAAATTAATTGTCTAAACAGTGTGCTATACAATATTAACTGCTTGAAAACACTGTCAACAGGCTCCATCAGTCCCGCAAGTCCTTGTTTTAGAAGCATTCATTTAAAGAGGTTTCTGAATAAGGTGATTCATAGAAATGCTTTTTTTTTTGGTTAGCAGCAAATAACAATAATAAGATAGAATTAGATGTATTTGTCAGACTTTCTATGTTTCGTAAACACAAGACTTTACTACATATCAGTTGTGTATTAACAGTAGTTTAGGCTACATTTGTAAAATTGGTGTTTCAAATTTATATTTTAAAATCACACCCCAACAAGTTTCCTTTAACAGCTAAACAAATAAAAACCGTGAACAGCGTCTTGAAGTTCCTGAACTTTCCCTCTTCATCTGTTCATTCAATAAACTAATTTGAATGACATAATTTCTTTAAACATGCGTGTTGAATGACTATAAAATATTGGTACCATGTCTTATAAGACAGTTAAATTCATGTTATTAACACATGACTTTTAGCTATACCATTTAGTGTGAGTGTGGTTCTGATGCCGCCTTCAGCTACAAACAAGATCCAAAGCTTAGTATGTTTTATATATATATATACCTTTGCGATGAGAAACTTTAATAAGGTCGTAAGGTCAGATATACGAGGCATTGTGCTTGTTCTGTGATAAATTTAACCACATAGTGAGGTTAGAAAGAAGCCAGAAACTTCCTGTTCCAGTAAAATCAGTGATTACAGAATGACTTCTTCTTCTGTATTCGTCATGGAGTATTTGCTATCATATGAATTCCTATGATGACACATTTGGTTTTCCCCTCTCTGGATTCCAAACTTCCTGTTTGCTCTAATACTAATGACATTTTACATATCAAAACCGTCATCACGTTTCCAGAACTTGATCTGATCGGAAAATGCTGTGTTAGTACAGCGCAAAACACATTTCTTGGTTAGTGCTGCTCTCTGGTGGAGATAAATTGTCATTACATGTTGTAACAAATCTTTGCAGCTGTCATGTTGAACGTCACTGGATCACGTTGTTTAGGATGTGAGCTAAATCTTAATGTTGTTTCTGCCGAACATACAATCATTCTGTTCAGGTCATAGTTAGTAATCGATTAACCCTTACTCTTCCTCTTATTGTTGAATTAATTAGGTGATTATTTAACGGTATTGTCATACCTGCATTCATACCTTCATAAAAACCAACCCCCACAGTTTCTGAGTGCAACAAGACTGCGGTAAATACAAAACCCAGGTCTGTAACAATTTGTCAGTTTTAACGTTGGTGCTGACCACAAACAAATTTCATCACGTCATTACAATGTTACACGATGAATCTTGAGATGTAAACATGTACGCTGTATAAGAGATGGGGGCTGAGACAGAGACACAATTCACCCTGTTACAAGACACTGTACCATCAGCATGATGTGGAAGCTGATATTTTAAGGTAAAAGTATTACATAATGTTGCTTTAAACAAATCATGTCTGCTCTGGCAAATGATTAAATATGAGGCTCAGTTAAATCACAGACCTATGAAAGCTAAAGGCCTGCAGGTCATGTTATCCTAGAACATAAGAGCGCATTGTGTGCTGAGAGGCAGGTTCACAGGTTTGGTCTGATACAAAACACCTTAAAAAACACATTTCAAGTTACCTTACAAAACACTTTATAAAGATTTATATAATATGTAACATTTCCGCATCAGAATGTCTAAAACCTCCAGACATTTGGTACGTATTTTCTTGAGTTGTGAGAAATGTTCACAAGAATATTCAGACTCAGAGAACTCTATAATTTCATACAAAGTAAAGGTGCATCTCATTTTGTTGCCAGTGGCTGTAAGTTCTCAGGGAAAGCCAGAGAGTGAGGAAGGAGGTCAGTGAATGTGACTTTGTTGCTACGTGACGTGAATAAAGCTCGTCATGTTCATCAGCAACAGTGACAACAACTCCCATGATCCCACGCTTCTTCATGACATCATCAAATGACATCTATTGTTTTATTGTTTTGATTAAGAGACCCTGCAACAGAAATGACACCCCGCGTGTTTTAGTGTTCATGAATGTATTGTCAACAACTGTAACTCCTTCTGTGACGCTGGATAACATAACATCAGCTCTAATTATGTATAATCATATTTTTTATGTTTTGAACACATTTAAACAGTTACTAACCAGCCTGTAAATAACAGTTCATTAATACCTTCAGACACAATATAAGATGTGTTCATGCCTGTTACCACATGGCTTCATTATATAATGTTTATACACCTGTTACGTACGCTTCGTAAGCAGACTTATACTTGTTGAGGACTCCACTGATAAGCACTTAAAATATATTTAAAGGGGCAGGATGTAGTTTTGAGAAGAAATCCAAACTCAAAATGTTAATGTTGACAATGTTTATGTGGTAATAATAGAAACTCAGAAATATTTATTTTGTCCACAACTGAACAAATAAGCTCCCCCGGGAACAGTTTGTTTATATTAGGCGGACCCCGCCACCTTATCTAGCTTTACAGTATGAAACTGTGTTGTCCTTTAAGCTCAGTGTGTTTATTTAGTTGTGAAAACAAAAAGAGTTTGTTTAGATTGTTTAGGCAAAAAAAAAAAACTTCCTCAAAACTACATATTGCACCTTTAAAAAAAAATAAATCCAAGCTCTAAAAATGTGTGTTTCTAGTATTAATATGCTGCACAGAAATGTTCTATAATAATTATTCAAATCCTAGTTAACTTTAAATGTTATGCACCTTTTTAATGTAGCTGTATCCTGCTGATGTTTTTATATAACGTCACCATCACAACAATAATAATCTCTACAGTTGTAGTGTGATCAGTTTTCCATCACTCGTGGGCATTTCTTTCCAGCTTAGCGCCTTTAGCCGAGGATCTTCCTTACATTCACAAATGTAAACAAACAGACTGAATCACACGGAGGGCACACATCATCAAACCGGACCCGATTGTGACCATTGTGCCATTTGGCTCCTCGGCTCTGTGCCGGGAGGAATAAACACACGTCGTGACAACTCTGGATGAGCAGCCGAGAGGAAGGACTCGTGACCGTAAGCCGGCCTGACACCGGGGTTTGTTAGAAGTCTGCTCTCAGGTGGACGGAGGAAACACAGCGCCTACAGTCCAGCCTTCATTACTTCCTTGGAATCAAGCGATGGCCTTAGCGGTCGTCACAAACACTTAGCGTGCGCTCTCCGCCCTTACAGGACTGCACTGCCAGCCATGTTTGCATGAAGTGGTCATCACGGAGCCAATGGCCCGTCAAGGCCTTACGCCGCAACCTGGGGGACACAGCTAACGCGGTTTCAATTTGAAAAAGCCTGACTGGCTCCTCAATCTGTGCATCTGCGTTTCTCTTACGGAGCACACAGTTTGACACATCAGCCGAGGAGACAAGTTATTGCTTTAACGACCTGCTGTGTATTCTCTGCTTCCTGTTTGATGAGCGCTGCCTGCTCCGTCCTTGGCAGACAACATATTTTTTAACAAATGCAGGTGTTTATCGAGGATAATAAGCAGCTTGTAAGTAGCGATTTCTCTACAGCGAGAGAGATTCATTTGAATTCTGGGCTGTTGGGGCCAATTTATTTTCTTTCCTGGTATTTCTGCTAATAAGACATAAGCATTTATTTTGAGTAAGTGCGGCTGCGCTGGGAATTTTTGGGTCTGTATGTGGCCTGCTACCGCGCCGATGCCCCGAGGAAACCGGCAGATCGTCAGCGACAGCACTTTGTGAGCACTTGCACAGCTGATGAGCTGTAATTATGTTTTAATTATTTCTGTAGGGCATCATTCTCTCCCGACGTGAACCCCCCACCATCCCCACCCCCACCACCACCACCACCACCCGGCCTCCTCCAAATTAAGACGTTCAGTATTTTGAAAACATTTGGTGATGAAACTCTCCTCAGTGAAGTCCACTAATTACTGCACAGCCTCGTGTCAGCGCCCATCGACGGCGGCTTTGATGTCGGCTGCCCAGGATGATAATCAAGGGCACAGATCGCATGTGATTGGCTGTAATTGGGACAAGTTGTTTAAAAAAAGGGCACCACATGACTTTGACGGGCTGCCTCGCACAGCCGCCGCCGCTCCGAGACACTAACCCCACCCTCCCCCATCCCGTGCCCACGGGTGAGGAAGCCTTGTCACTTATTAAGCAGGCTGTCGCCATGAAGTGACAGATGTCCTGATGTGATCTGTCTGCATCTTTGGCCTCCATCTGTCTTGTTAGTACAAATAGTTAAGGATGGTGTGAGCAGGGAGCTGTTGTTCTTTCATATATGTTAAATGTATTGTGAGCTCTTGTTTCTGGGAGCTGAAACTGGCTCCCCTGGCAATCCCTCCACAGCAAATCTCTCAGCTCTTCTTTTTCCACCCCGTGTTTTTTTTTTTTTTCTTCTTCTTTCTCAAGGTTTGTCTGCCTCCTCCACCACTTTCTGCAGGCCCTGATGTTTAGGGTTCAGTGCCACTGAACCATATCTGAATCTCCATTTTTGCTCTGCTTTGCTCCCTGCTTGGCAGAGAAAGATTAGGGGCTCGGGTCCTGAGGTGCGTATCCCACCCTCTCTCTGGTCCTCACACCCTCCCTCTCCTCAGCCATCCTCGGAGATTCAAATCCTTTTAGCTTCTTCCTCAGGTAAAATTGCCAAGGACCTTGTGAGCCCTGGGTTCCCCTGGAGGTAAAATCTATAATGGAGTTTTGATTTGAGCAAGAACAGCCTTGAAAATGGACTTCTTTAACCAGGTAGCTGCCTCGCAGAAGGTCAACAGTACTCCAGGTGGACACAACATGCCACAACAGTGTTAGAAAAAGGCAGAACAAAGGAACAGTTTTATTCCAAAGAAAGTGACCTGTAGACACTGTTGTAAATAAAAAATCAAAGCGCTGCGTTGCTTTTGTAAAATATCTCAAACTGAATTATTCAGCATCACTTTTAGCATCAGGTTATACACAACTCACTGCTGGCAGAGGAATCTCTTATTTAGCCTCGCGTCCATCATAGATTTATTTATCTGTCAGATTCAACGACTGCATTTAACAACAAATGGCTCCAAATGAATGAAATTGGCACGAAGCAGTTGATCAGCGTACATTTGGTGAATGATGGGTTGTTTTTGTTTTTTTGCCGCCTCGACTCAAAGATAGAGGGCACCACAGCCTCAGTTTTGGAGAGACTGCCGTTGAAACATCAGCACTGAGGACTGGAATCGCTTTGTGTGTTTACAGTTCAGTGTTTTTTTTTTTTCTATTTTC
This sequence comes from Diplodus puntazzo, assembly GCA_963678695.2. Classification (NCBI taxonomy): domain Eukaryota; kingdom Metazoa; phylum Chordata; class Actinopteri; order Spariformes; family Sparidae; genus Diplodus; species Diplodus puntazzo. Next base: position 4,923,082 of record OZ023163.1, on the reverse strand, counting down.
ACATCGACCCTAACCCCGACTCAGAGGGTCGGGGGTTAGGTTCAGGGTGGGGTCAGGGTTAGGGTTAGATACAGGAAGGGTTAGGAAATATCTTATTTTTGGTTAAAATAGCTGCATCTGGCGCTTTTGTTGTATTTTCTAATTTTATACCAAATACAACCTCAAGTCAGTGCCTCAGAATCGGGGTTGGGGTCACAGGTTTGAGTTAGGGTTAGCTACAATTGGTGTTTACTGTATTTTCTAATTGTATGCCGACTCTAACTACGAGCCAGAGGGTCAAGGTTAGACGTACGAAGGTCGGGGAATATTTTATTTTGAATTAAACAGCTACATCTGGTGTTTACTGTATTTTCTAAATCTGCCCTAAGTGCAGACAAGAGGGTTAGAGCTGAGTACAGGTATATAAAGGTGAGGAAATATTATATTTTGGATGAAATAGCTACATATCATGACAGAAAAATTCTACACCAAGGTGGATCAAAACAAAAAGGATAATAATAAGTATTTATTATTGGCTCCAGCAGCAGTTCCAGTAGTAGTAATAAAAGATGACTATGTAGTTTGGGGGAAGAAATTATAATTAGAAGAAAAAGCTGATTATTTAAAAATTCAAACTGTTTTACTTTGTTTTTTTTATTTGTGGCGGACCCTGCCACCTTTCCAGCTTCAAACAGTGTTCTGTGGACTTTAACTTCCTCTGAGGACGGCTTATTTATAACGAACATCTCTGAGTTTGTATTATCACCCCATTTAATATTGTAAACATTAAAATCCCGCGGTTGTATTCCTTTCTCCAAAACTGCGTAGTGCCCCTTTAACGGTGTTATTGTTATTTTGTTTCTCCTCCAAAAGTATTTTCCAGACGTTCGATTGAAAAGCCGCCGCTTAATAGAAATCTAATTAACGTTACAGTTAATCTCCGCCACAACACCAGATGTTGTAGGCTCGCTCCAAGAGTGACAGAGTTTCAGGATTTCGAAAATTTCACACAAATATGCTTCATTACCACTTTATTGATGTACCCTCTGCTGACTTTCAATTATTCATCAGCCACTCAAAAAAAAGAGAGAGAAAAAAAAAACTGTTTGCTCTGCCTCAATTTATGCTCCGTATCAAAACAGAAATCACATCCCTGCCGCAGCTATAATCTTAGTTAATCAGCATCATTTAATGCACTTAGCAGCAGTGTTTCAAATTCAAATGAAACACTTGTGCAAAAGCAATCGCCCGTCTGCCCTAGTTCTCATCGACGGTGGGTTTGTCAAAATGATGCAATTGGTCATTACCTCACATCAGACGCCTCGGAGACATAATTCTGCCTGACAGTTGGATCCGAGCTTTGACAGCCTCAAACTTGTTGAGTTTTCTCTAAATACTTGCCATTGCAATGAGTTAAACATCCCCCGGAGGCACCGCAGAGTTTTCCTTTTGAACAAACACCCGAGGGACGCCAAGCTGGGACTGCACGAGGAACTGGAGGTCTTACGGAGAGGGCTGTTTGGGTTTATCTAATGGTACAATGGGTAATTTCTTCTGCCACTGCAGAGGGAGGGGAATAAAAGAGGGATGAAAAGAGAAGAAGAGAGTATGTTTAAGAGAGAATCTTTATCTGGGCTTAATATCCCATGCTCAAGCAGAGTGGAGGATTTTTTTGTTGTACAGATCTCTTTTGTCAGATCCTACCTACCCATGGAAGACCCAGGGGCACTCTAAGAACATACGCATCACCTAGATTTGCCTTCCAGCCCACTTCTCTCCAGCGATTGCACCCTCTCCCCGCTGGCTTCTTTGTGTAGAAGAGACGAGCGAGCATTTTGGAAATCAAATCTCGGTTTGTCGGCGTAAAACTGGAGCAGACTTCAATTTGAATAGATTTACTTCGACATAATTGTTCTGAGCACATAAACGCGCCAAACCCTCTTCTTCTCGCGCTTCGCCCCGGCCGTGGTGCAAAACTGGGTTGAATGGGGAAAAAGCACTGCGAGCGTCTCATCGGCTGCACCATTGAGAATCCCCCCTCAGAACGGGCGGTCTACAGTTACATACGATCAAAATATCTCAATTATAATCTGAAATCGGCGTCTTCTTTTTCCCTTTATCCCCTAGTTTTCACGCTTAAACCGTCTTTTTTTTCCGTGGCGCTCCCCCCCACCCCCCCCTGGAGCGGCCCGAGTCCTTGAACGCAGCATGGCTGGTCTCCGAAGGCCAAGCCACTTTGCAAGGGAGAATCCAGGCAGGTACAGTAGTCATCATTGTCAAAAAGGAGTGCACAACACTGCTGGGACAAAAGGAAGGTGCTGGTGAAAACATGAGGTGAGTGGAGCAGGCTGAGGTGGAGATTGGAGATAGGCAGGGGGGAGGGAGGGAGGGAGGGGAGGTTGAAGAGAGTCCCAAAGCTCCCTGCCAGTGATGACCAGAGTGTCCATCAGCGAGGTCTCACGGGTGCCCACTGAAACAGCAGCACTGGCAGAACTAAAAAACACCCACCCTGGGAAAGTGCTTTTTCTCCCGCCAGACGCCGAGTGATGGATTGGGCCGGCCAGTGCACACAATGCATTTGTGAAGAGAGGGAGAGTGAGGAGGGCAGCATGGGGTGTGTGTGCGTGTGTGTGTATGTGTGTGTGTGTGTGTGTGTGTGGTGGGGGGGGGCAAGGTCTGTCAGAAAAACACTTCCACTTTACTCCTAGAATGCACTAAAATATTTAAGAGTTCGATATTTATTTCATTATTCCACACATCGGATGTGAGAATGGACATACACACAAATGGAAAGCGTGCAACAAAAGGTTTAAAGTCACACGCCGCACTGCTACGGAGCGCCGACGCGGTCCGAGCCGAGACAAAAGAAGCGTCCGGGCGAATGTTTCAACGCGGCTGCCGTGTTTTTATGTTTTTGTACAGCAAAATTCGGAAATGAACTACTATTAAATGACAAGCGAGGGGAGGCCTCGGAAAGTTAGAGCACATCTCCAGCTCGGTGCGGCGTCGAGGTTTTCCTTCCCCCCGCTGATGGAAACGCTTCTACTTCTGCAAGATGTTCGCGCCGACCGCACCTGCCAACCTCGAGAGTCAACAGTATTGATTAAACCGCCGCATCCTCTCAAATCCATCCCCATTTCCTTTGAAGGCGAAAATCATCCTTGATATCTGCCAACAGCTTACTTACTTAGGGATTTCTTCCCTTTCCATCTAGGTTGTATTAATTAATGCATGCTTTTCTTAAATTAGCCCTCTGAGGAGCTATAACTCAAATTCCTGTATTTATGAAAGTAATAGGTTGGAAGGGGGGGGGGAAAAAATGCTAAACTGAAATAATTATGCAGTCCAACACTTTGCTTTGAGAATAAACTGCGAGAAACCCGATGAAATATGAATGTGCATTGGGTGCAAAGATAGTTAAATATTTACAATCCTGTGTTAGTCCACAACCCCAGTAAAGATGCTAGTCAACTGCAATAATTGCTTCACTGCAAAACTTTGCACTTGATCCGCGGATTCGCGGGGCGTTACACAAGTTCACGGCGCTCCCCTCTTTTCCCGTTTAAAGGTATATGTCCTTAAAAAAACTGACGCCGCAACGCCGCGTGCTTCTACGTAATGCAATCGGGCAGGTAGTTGCATCTTAAGCAGCAGCGCATACTGCGGCTAAGAAAGGCCACGCTGCAGTAAAGATGTTGAGCGAGCCCCCTCAGGGACTGATCTTATATCAGGAGACTGTATATTTCTACGCTAAAGAGGCTATTCAAACCCACCAATGCTTGAATTATTAAAGACACTGTATGTTTTTCAAAGCCTTGATTTAGCTTTTTTTTTTTTTAAGGGGGCGGGATGTGCTGGTAGTGGTGTGGCCAGGGGTTGGGGAGGGGAGAGGGGGGAGACGGGGGAGAGCTATCAGACGCTGGATTGTTTCTGTTTTCACCCCTCCCTCTGTTAGCCTCCCCCCGTCTGCCAAAATGGCCTTTTACCCGCTAAGCATGCTTTTACTGCCCGTGAAGGGTTATTTTTTGTTGATGAAAAGGATACGCCGCCTGGGTTAAAGCGAAACCCTTCTATTCACAAGGTTGTTTAATACTTTCCCCTCAGTTTGGCTTATAAATTTATCATCAGTAAAGTATACGAGCGGTCTCATGCCGTCGTACAGGCTTCAAGCTAAGTGGCTCAGGTGGAGTGAGTGAACGGAGGGACAGAGAGTGGGAGGCGGAGAGGAAAACAGCGAGAGACAAAGAATGAAAGAAAAGCGGTTTAGCGGCGGTTGATCCCGTTCTGGAGTGGAGGAGTGTGTACTCGAGGTTTTAAGACGGTAAAAGTCTTAAATTGGCTTTATCGATGGCTCTCTTGATTCCGAGATACAGTACAGAGGCCTCGCTTGTTAACAACGTGTATGTTAATGACTTGTATTAGAACTGATCAATCTACTTTGGATGCAAGCGTTTCCCATCGCTTTGAAGCGAACGCATTGATTGGTGAGAATATAACAGAATTAAACAATCGGTCCCCCCCCCCCCCCCAAGTGCAGAGCGGAGACGTCTGGAAGAGGAAAGGCTGCCTCGCTCTCTATTAATAGATCTCTAAACAACATGGCTGCTCCAACACAGACGAGCACATCGACACTGAACAGCAATTCACAGTGTGTGACGGGAAGGAGTTGGGCAAAAAACCCTGGATTACATGCGATGACAACGTTTTTATAAAAAAACCTTCCTTTTTCGTCGCGTATGGCGAAGGAATGATCATGGTTATGACAAACAGAGACTATGGTTAAAGGGACAGTTCACGCCAAAATAAAAAAAAAAACAAAACATATTTTTACCTGTAGTGCTATTTATGGTGTGAGTTGCCATGTTTAGGAGATATCGACTGTAGAGACGTTCGCCTTCTCAGCAGCATGGCGCTCTGCTTGTAGCATCCGCAAAGCAAAGCGCCATCTTGGGCACAAATCTGAACCACATCGTCTCAACTTTTTGGGGGAATTAGGGTTGCAAAAGGAAATACATATTGGCAAATGAATGCTACATATGCGACTGTTTGCTATCACATTAGCCATTTCAACTTTATAAGACGGCAACATGACAATGCTGTGTGGTCAGAAATATAACGCAACGTCTTAGATTTCATTTAGCTTAAACAAAAACCATGAACTCTGAGTTTCTGGTGACAGGATGTTGTTACACCTGATTGCTCTTCTCACCTAACAAGACCTCCCCATTACTATCATACGCAGATGTTTCAGAGTCGTAGCAGTCGTTAAGAAGCTGGTGTAAGTGGTGTTAAAACGAGCAGATCCCGCACATAAATACGTATAACCTCCACCAGCACCAACCTCAGCTCTCTGCTCTCTGTGTCTGAGCGCTGGGTGAAAAGATGGCGCTGCTGTTTATGGATGCAATTCCAGGTGGAATATTGCTGATGCACTGCCCACCAACCAGATGTCTCTCCTGAATTAGTTACCTCAGGATCCTCCCTGAATACCAAATCAGGGCAATCATATAAGTTGGGCACAATTCTGATTTATTCCTGCAGTGTGGGCGTCACGCTTGAATACAGCATGTAAATCAATGACATTTATAACAATTTCATCATATATATACATATATATATATATATATATATATATGGTATGTAGTAGTATGGATATTGCAGTTTGATGCTTTATTGATTTGTCTCTTACAAGGATATCATAGATGAATAAATGATGCGGCCTTGAATTAAAGGTGCTGCTGCTGCCGCGTCTGACATCATCACACCTTCAGGGGTTTAAACGACCGGCAAGAAATCTCTGAGCTCCCCCGAACACAGTGCAGGGTTGCAGTTGTGTTGCAGTGGCACGACAAGGTGGTCTAGACTCTCGGGCCCCCGTTCGATCACGCTTACATCATTTCCCCTCTTAAAGTGGGAGGGCATGAAAACAAGAGGAACTCATGATATCACCCCCTCTCCTCCTCCTCCTCCTCCTCCTCCTCCTCCTCCTGTAGCCGACCACACGGCCCAGCCTTCCTTTATTGATAGTGGAATGCTTGACAAAGCAGGGTAATTAAAGCAATAGTGCGGGTTGGGTTTCATTGATAAAGATTGGAGCCGATGCACCTCTCTGTGGTGTGTCAGCAGCAGAGAGCTCCCGTCCCCTGGATCCCTCGTTCGCCTTTCATCTCCCCCACTCAGCCATGAAAAATTCATCCAAGACCTCCAGAAATATTTATTGTAAAATCTTAGGGAGAAGTGGTAGCACTGAAAAATTCATGGCCTTATTCGCCTCCAACAGCTGTGGACCCCTTAATTAATTTGATTGCTCACATTACACAATAAATTCATTTATACAATATTTATCTGTCCTTTTCCTCAACTTGGGCTAATCAAACAGACACACATACAAAGCTAGTCTCTTATTTTTTATTTTATTTTATTCTTCTCTCACATGCAGCGAGGAATATATTCCTGTGTCAATTTGGTTATCCAGTGAATATTACAATCCCATTGTGTCGAAGACCCTGAAGGGTAGATGTGATATACAGTGTGTGGAACAGCTTCAGAAACTTTATCGAACGAATTCATGAGAATATATTCTTGTAATCTTGTGTTAAATTACTTAAATAATCTGCAGAGTGTTAAAGCCTTTTCTGGACACAAGCATTTAGTGCTTGTTATTAACGTATGCACACCGCTGCAGAGCATTTGTGCGGGGGAACACATATTGGGACGGACCTCGATGTCAGCAGATTTCCGCCTGTGCCTTTGTTTCAGCTGACGTTCAGGTCAAAATGGGAGAAAACCGTATTAATTTGGTCTCACAGCATTCGATACTGTCTGACATACGCATGCTAACATGCTCACAATGACAATGCTAACATGCTGGTGTTTAGCAGATATAAGGCTTAAAACATCCACCATCAAGTGCAGCTAAGGCTAAGGTTAGAAGTAAACGTAATTATTGGACATATCAAAAGTTTGACCTGGTTTGGCTTCATCCTCTGGGGACCATGAACATCTGTACTAAATGGCATTTCTAACAAAAGTTGTTGAGTTATTTCCACCTGGACCGAAGCGTGGCTAAAGAAGCGCTTTCATGCTGTAACCGGAACATTACAATAGTTCTTGATAATATGATAGACTGTTAGATGAATTGTGGTAATGACCATTTGTGCTTTATGCTACTTCCTACGGAGGATGTCCATTATTTTGCACCGTTTGATGTGTGTTTTTCTTCTTCTCACATGTAAAGCTTGACACACATCAGCGCGGCAGCTGTTTATAATGATGACTGGTGACAGTCACGCTGCTTTGTTAGCTTTCAAACGTGTCGTCACAGCTAATTTAATGCTGATTTATATACGGCGGGACAATTGACATTTTGGACTCCCTGTCTCTCATCTCCAGCACCTCACAGCGACAAAACACACCTTCACCGAAAAAAACTCCCAACTCCGGCTGAAAATGATTCACCGTTCAGCTCCAAATATCTGCAAAGTGATTCTAAATCACTTTCCAGACTCTGTAATTCCTTTGCTGCCTTTAGGCGGCAACGTTTTGTTTCTGAAATAGAGATTTCGGGTGCACACAAACAAAATTTTACACTTCAAGATTGGGTTTGTCATCTACGCATTCATATGAGCAGCAACCAATCTGTAGGAAGCCTTGACAGCTCGTAACAGCTAGTAACAGCTCCATGTGACAGGTGTCTTCCTCCGCTATGTAATCACAGTGTGAGGAACCATGCTGTGCAAAACAGTCAACAACAGTTTTTATAATGATGGAATATCTACAGTGCGCAGACTTAAAACGAGGACTCTTGAGGATGCTTCAGATGCACTTTTTGAATCGTATTTTTAAGTCAATGGCGGCGTTATGAGAAGCACAACCCTGGAAATATCACACTGTCTCCTAAAGGTTGAATTTACACTTAGTACACCGGAGTAAATGAGAGATAATAGGGGCCTATCAGACAATTCATTACCCGTGGACCCAGGTATTCAGTCTTGCTGCCCACTGAGATTTGGTACCGGTCCAGTCCTGCACCAGATGTAAGCCTGAGGGGAGCGCTGGGTCAGGGTTAATGGATATAGCACGGTATCATGTTCTGCTCTGTTGAAGGCCACCCTCTCACCCCGCCAAGAGGGCTCAGAGGTCAGCGGGGACATTAGTCTCAGATCTATTCTTCATTAGCCTTGCTAATTACGGGGCTCCTCTACGGGGATGGCAGCTCATGCCCGGGACGAGCCTGGCGCTCTTCTGCCTCCTGTCTTTACTTTACGCCACCATGGACTCGGCCATATGCTGTGTGCTCCGGTTTGCTCCAGTAGAGGAGGGCGGTTATTCTTGACTCAGTGCTTCTCCAGCCAGTGAGACATATGTCAAGTCAACACATATCCACACCCAAGATCACTTGCTGGACTACACACTCTGACATGAAGCCCTAGAATTTTGCGCGCTGACAGGCCCTATTTTCTGCTATGAGAAAGCTCTCTTACAGGTCCTTTGCACTGTTATCGATGGAGGGGTGGCCTGTGACATTGCCTTTGGCCTCCATCGCCTGTTGTTGTTATGTGTAAGACAGCTCTTCTAGCACTGCCGGTGCTCCGGGTAGCAGCGCTGCCTGCTGGGCGAGGTGTCAGAATGATGATTGCTTTCTGACCTTGGCCGGCTCTCCATTACATCCATAATGAAACCTGCACTTCCTCTACAGCTGCCTCTAAATGGTAAGAGGGGCCTCGCTGTATGTCTTCGCCTTTGATTTCATGTGGTTTGCTGGCATTTGATCCTTACCGCCTTTCCTCTTTTGGTGACCATGCACCTCTGGGACCTGCCATCACGGTGGAGTAGTTGGGTGCCTTCCTTCCTTCCTTCATCCGTGGCCCTGTCTGCTGCTCTTTGATTTGACACCTTCTTCTCTTAGACTTAAAGCAAGTCTGTGACCTTAATGTTGAAACCCAACCCCGTTATAATTCAAAGAGTCTCTTCTGTCTCTTAAAAAGACTACAAAAATGTCACTTGGTGCCGGTTTTGTCACCTGGGCTGAATGATTCTGAGTAAAAAAACTTTAGAAATGTTACCAGTAGTTCACTTGACAACTACTTGGGAAGTAAAGTGCTGATCTGAAAATATGAAGATGTCATCAGCTAAATAAAGGATTTATCTAGAGAGATTAGGTCTTAAATAGGTCTTAAGATATAATGACAGAGTTGTGTTTGCTCCTCTCTGAACAAACTTTGCGTAAATAATAACACTAGCATACGGAGATGTGAATATTGTAGTTTGGCTAGCTCATGCGATGAACATAAGCTAGCTAGAGTTTATTTAGTGACATTAAGAAACTGTATTTAACTGAACTGGCCCCCTCTTAAAAAGCATATCAATATAGTAACCGCTTACTGCTGCTAACTGCACAGTAGTGGCAGTTAGCTAGTTAGCTCAGCTAGCTGTGCAGTTAGAAATCAGGACTATAAGCTTGGAATAGTATTATAAGACAGGACGGGCCGGGGTTAGCTGGTTAGCATGCTAAATTCTGTAGATATGTCTTCGACACAATAGCGTACATCTTTAAGATAACGTCAACATTCCTATTTCTTCACATTCTGTTGACTATTTGTATAATTTTTTTAAAAAATATTACATATTGTGCCTTTAAAAATGGCCGCTCTCTCGATTTGATTCAATTTGAACAACGTAAAGATCATTCAGCCGTATTTTCATCCTCCACCAGCGCAGTGACATCGGCTCGTTTTCTCTAATTAATCACATCTTGAACTAAAAACTGTGTGGGCAGCAGGTCAGCCTCCAATGCTGCATCTGTATGTTGCTTTCACGTGCTATCGGAGTCAAAAAACAAAAAAAAAGAGGGATGTGTGGTTATTAACAAGTGAGAAAGTGGGAAGGGGAGCTTTTTTGCGCAGCACAGAGGCACCATCCCATAACTTCTCTGCACACAGGCCTGTCGGAGGAGTCCCATTGATCAGCTCCGAGTCTCTTGTTCAGCACTAACCGCTATCCCTCATCCCAAACTGTCACAAAGCCATCAAGATCAAATCCCGCTCCTACATGGCAGGCCTGAGAGTGCGTTTCCCTCTGATACCATACAGCCCCAATAGACAGGGGAGCAATAGAAAGAGCCCAGTAGAAAACTAGAACTGCTGCCACATCTTTGGCAACCATTACTGCCTTTTTTTGTGACACGGTTTTTGATATGTCACCTTCTGATCTGATGCGGGTTTCTGCTGGTCTCGCCTCAAGGGGTCGGGGTGTAGGCTGCGCTTGCAGAAAAGTCAGCGTGAAAACGAGCACTTTGCATTCAATTGCTCCCCGTTTGGTGCTTCTTTCCCCCGCCGCATCTGAGGAAGCGAGCAGACAAACAGATATCCAGAGGAGCTCGCTCTCCTTTTTCATCCCCATTGTCAAGTTAATTTACAGCGGAATCGTCCTGGATGCAGGATGCCATGTGAGTTATTGATTATTTTCCTCCCCGCTCTCAGAGCCATCATCCCGAGCCTTGATGGAACAATGAGGGAGGGTTGGGCCCCAGAGGAGTGGTATGTACAACTCTGTACACGCCACTTTACACTTGTACTCGCTGTTGGGAACATACAGCAGAATTCAATTTACACTGCTTTTAGACAAATGTAAACATCGCGCACGCAACGCGCCGGTTCAAATCTCAGTAGTCTGGTGTCATCAGACGGAAGCAGGCAGGGATGCGGACTGACTTTCACTAAAGCATGTGTAAATTAGAAAAAGGAAAAGATATGTTTTATGGGATGTAAACTCTCATAACAACAGCTGTGAAAACACTCTTTACTGGTTTCACTGTGAGACAGTAAATACAATTTGACAGCAGTAAGAAGACAATAAAACCGGCGTGCGTTTTTTTTCTTTTTTTATAGACGATCAACACGTCGACGCACGGTTTCGGAAGCGGCGCAGAATCTTCCTTTGAATTGCTGTTAATTTGAAGATAAGTAAATGAATTTGCTCCCCCGGGGAACGAAAAGACTGTGAGAGCTGGTGTTCAGGAGGGGGAAAGTGAGGAGGAGTGACCCCGGCGGAGCACTGTCAGAATGTCAAAAAGCCTCCCTGACTCGGCTAATCCCCTCGCCTATGAAGTACTCCCTCCTGTGATTAACCGCCTAATGAACATGCACAAAGACGGCAACGAAATAGGTCAGAATAATGCCTCTTAGGCAGTTTGATAAGACTTTTGTCCTCTGATGTGCTACAGATTGAAAATTCTTTGCCGATTCCCTCGGAGCCGATCATTTACCGGACGATTAGGGCGAGTAAACACTCGGCCATCGATACCGTCGACCGTTTAATTTACCTAATAAACAACTGGAGCCGTGAAAAAAAAAACAAAACAATAACATCAGATGTTCAACATAGTTATTTTTGTCTGGTGACTGTATAGCACTCCTCAGTCTGAGGTTTACATCAGTGTTTGCTAACAGTTGGCTCCATCGGTTTTTATACTGTGTCATCAAAGGAAAATCAAACAGTCGGATTGTTGCTTTTGATGTGAACAGATTAAACCATCAAAGATTTTAATTGTTTCTAAAACGCTTTCAGATCTTTAGTATTCCCTTTGCTGAGACCGTCTTCCATCTGTCTCCCTGTACCATGAAGGGGGGATACAACACACCCACACACACAGACACACACACACACACACACACACACACACACACTCACATACACACACAAACAGGCATACAAGCAGAGGACTGTGTGTGAAGCTCGTTCATTAGAGGGTAAAAGTTCTGATACTCCCATTCATTTTTGAACTCCGATAATTGATTCGCTATTAAAGTATATGGTGCAGATGAAAGGATAAACATTTCAGCTTTGATTCGTTCCTTGTCACATTTGCACGGCGGCTGATGAAGCTCAAGGAACTTGACCTTGATTCCCTCACGGTGTAAAGTCAGTTTTTGAAGAAAAGAAAACAGCTTTTTAATTACTTGAGAACAAGCTAACATCAGGTGCTTAATGAAACAGTGTAGGCATCATCACATTTGAAGATTATTTTACAGTAGTGATCAATTAATATATTTAGGTCACACTTATTAGCGCTTGGCTCGATCCTCTGATTTTGTCATGTGTATCTTAAATCCGCGCCCTCAAAAAACTGCAGAAACTTGGCTAATGTTCCGTTTCATCTTGTCAGCGGCACTGCTACAAAATACGTATCGAAACGTATTCTGATTCACACAAAGAAAGGTAGTTTGTCTTTAACAATGTGTAGACTCATAACAATATCGTGTATGTGCTTTTAGTGCTGAGCTTAAGCCAGGAAGTGGTTAGCTTAGCTTAGCTTAGCATAAAGAACAGAGTTGGAGGAAACAGCTTGCTAGCGTTCAAGACAAACTATAAACTAGCTATAATTTCATTTATACTCGTGTAAAGGTAAATCCAACTTAATACACTGTATGAAGAAGATATTATAGTGTTGGTACACATGAGTTGAAACTGCTGTTTAGCCCTTCTAATCTCAACGCTACGTTGAGCTAAACACATTCTGACTCAGTGAAAATCTGCAGTTAACTTTTTGTACTTTATTTCTCCCCACAAGTGATAACGATTGCTAAAGACAAACATGATTTCTGGTTGGTCATCTGTCCGTCCATCCGTCCCATTGTTGTGACTGCAAGATTTCAAGAATCCCTTGAGGTGACCCCTTGGGGGTCAAAGGTCAAGGTCACTGTGACCTCACAAAACATGTCTTTTGGCCTCCACTGGACAATTCATATAATCCATATCATACAGTTTTTACACAAACGTCTGACAGGATGAAAACAATTCAGTTTTGAGATGTTATGTCCAAAAGGTCAAAGGTCAACCTGTCACTGTGACGTCGTGATATTCTGGAAACAGCAGCCTGACTGGAGGATGGAGGATGGAGTAAAACCCAAACAGTTCCGTAAGTACAGCAAGTTGTTGGTTTACTTTATCTCACAAAATCAGAATACACATCCGTATGTTGGGTTTTCCAATCCTTACAGTCCTGTTTATGCAAACTTTTTGACTTCTTTGTGCTCCGATGTCTTCATGAAGTCGTCTCAATCACCAGGTTTTTATTTCTAATTATGCATTACTGACTTCACTTTGTACATTTGGGTTATAATTATAATGTCAATCTGGGTTTTCTTCTCCTAAACTGATGTTCACTCACCTGGTGGTTTGTTTACAACCTGTACGATCCGTCTGACTGCTCATCTTTTGCTCTGTAGGAACTATTATTCACGCTTTAGCGATGATTTATAGCTGTTCTGAGATCTCTGCAACAACTTTGGTGAGTACTTCGTCTCTATAACTGATACAAGCATCAGAATGGAGCCGCCATCATTTATTAACGTATAGACCTGAGATCGATACTGATTCTCTCATCTCTGAGGATCATATTTCTCACGCTGTGCACCGACTCCTATAGTATGACACATAATCTCGCTGTGACTGTGATGCCTGCCGCACTTTTCCCTCCAAATTGGGGCAATTAGGAACGTAAAAAGTTGCTGGAGTGGTAGAAGTGCGCAAACTTAGTGCTTGCAGTAATCTTGGCTTCACAGCGGGCCTTGGCCCCGGCTTCAACCTCTGTCTTTTATCTTCCCTTTGTTGGCGTGGCTGCATCGAAGCAGAGGTTCAACGCATCTCCTCCCTCCTCTGGTGTGGCTCCACAAAGATGATTGCCTTCTAGTAACACGCCTTCTGCCCCGCGCTCACCGCTACCATCAGCACCACACCTCGCCCCACCTCTCCCCCCTTTTTTTTTGCTCCTTCTCCCTTGTTCCCTAGCTCTATGCTTAGCAAACATCAAAGGGACCTATCATACCCCAATGGCTTAAATCTTTTAACAGGGAATAACAGCCGGAGTACATCCAGACCCCTCGCGTCCCGCAGTCCTGTCACCATGTGTTCCCGCAATGATCGCCAGGGGAGAGGCTCCGGCCGGGGTGGAGATCCTTTTTCTGGTGGTGCGTGTTCTCTCTGCAGGACCGTGAGGGGAGCCCCGGCACTGTGATCAGGGGCCAGGCCAAATTCTGTTTGAAATGTGAATGGGCTAATTTTCATCAGCCTCCCCTCATGCTAGGGGAGGTCCCAGGTGCCACAGCATGCCAAGGGTCATCATTAGAAGACGGGCTGCCTTCAAAAAAAATAAAATATATTGAAAAAAAAAAGAAAAAGAAGAAGAAGCAGGCACGCCACTGCATCTCGTGGCAGTGTTTTCTCTTTTATTCTGTTTTATTATTTCTCCGTGTTAAATTCATAAACATTAATGAACAAAATTTATACAACCCACACGCTCGCACCCGCATCTTCACTCCTTCTTCATCTGACTTCTTTTCTGTCTTCATTTTTTTTTTTTTTACCCTCTTCTTTCTTTTCTCCCCGGCTGATGTATAAACAAACAAAATAGTGACTGAAAATGTGGAGACGACCTAGCTCCAGATATCAGGGTGGTGGTGGTGGTGGTGGTGGTGTGTGTGTGTGTGTGTGTGTGTGTATGGGGGGGGGGGGTTCATATCTGATTTGAAATTCAGACGGATTCCATGATCAAAGGAGGCTCAATATCTCTCAGCTGTTCAAAGGGACTTGTATAAAACAAATGTGATGTGACCAAGTGTAGAGGAGCACTCATTAAGCGCTAAAGCAGATAATGACAGGTAAGATGAGGAGATGGCGCCGCGCTCTAATTCTCTCCCCCCACTGAACAGGCATTTGTTTGCTTTTGCGTGTGTTTTTTTTTTTTGTGTGTGTCTTCCTCGCGCCTGCGTTTTTTTTTGTTGCTTTTGATATTGATTAGGGAGGGAATAGGAGAAGAGGTACACGAGGGTTTCAGACACCGCTACCCTGCTCCCTTTTGTCGGAGACAAGCCCTTGAGTTCTCGCTGTTGTTCTCTGCCATGCGCCAGCGCGGGGAGTTTGGGTTGCTTTGCACACAAAGTCACACGGAGCTAAACGCCTCCCTTTAGGGTCTGCAGGGTATAAACCACCCCATTGTTTTCTCTTTTGTGTTGTTAGGAGAAAGCGAGCGAATGCGCGTTCTACACCCACCTTCGTCGAGGCTTTCTATAATAAAGAGCAACTTTGTGCGTTTCGCAACTAGAAGAGAAATACATCAATCTAATGAACCGGCGGCTCTGGAGATCTCCAGTGATGTTTCAGAAGTAATACATGCACTCGACATTCTCAGCTTATAATCGCACCGATAGAGCAAAACAAAAATATGATATTATTAAGCATTAGATGTATGTTTGATGTGCCCACCTCCCCCCCCCCCGCCTCTCTGTTTTCAGGTCCTGACCTTCAGCGAGCGCCGGGCTCCAAATGAGCCGGGTCAGTTTTGTAGTCTTTTTGTGCTTGGAGGAGCCATGAAATATTCAGGCTTAGTGCTTCCCTGAGACCAGGCTGGTGGCTGTGGCTTTGTTAGCACGCCTCGCCATGCACTCCTGTCCACTGTCCACCCTGCACCCTTGAACCCGGGCCGCCCCGCTCCCTCCGACCCTAACGCCCCAATTCTCTGCTCATCTTCACCGAAGGTTGTTTCCCGTTTGCACGAGATCTCTCGGTGCCGTCATGCAATTCCTCCCGCCTCATTGCTTGATAGCAGGTATACATGTATGGCTATTTCCAGCAGGTGAGGGTGTGGGATATAGCTCTATGTGGACTTTGTCAATTCATGACCAATGGCGAGGTCCTGCATTATACACTAAGCTGAGCAGGAGAGCAGGTTTGTTTTATTCACAACCTTGTGGATTCAAACAGATTGCTCAGACTGGGGAATTGAAGCAGATACTATCATACAGGTCCAAGACATGGAGAGAGAACAGGTAGGAATAAACTATGTATAAAAGCACTGGTAAGCTTCAGCCTGAGGCAAAGCTACATGGGCTACAATGTTACCCTCCCCAAAGCCACAATCAATTCTTGGCTTCACCGTATCCAAATGTTTATTTTTTGCTCGGCTGAAATATAATGACACGTCGTTCTGAGATACAATTGTACCCCTGGCTCGCATTGGTATTACAGAGCGCCTCGGTAAGATTTACCTTGGTTTGGGATGAGTTCATGCTGATCAAATTTAAACAAGGTCTAAATACCGAGAGCGATCATTACAAATCGGGAAATGTAAAGGATTCACGTTGTTTTAGAGCCGAGCGCACGCATCGCAATTTCCTCCGTAAGTTAACACCCGACGATTCCAACAATTCAAATCACTCCAGATTCCAAATCCTGCATGTCAGAGCTAACAGGTGTAACATATTACTGCTCTATCCCCTCCTCTATAAAATAATGCCCCATCACATCCAAGAAATATTACCATCTCATTCAGATTCATAACACTGATGGCTTTCAAGCATCATCTATATAATCCTGGAATAATTTCCCCGTGCGTCTGTCCATATCTGGAGTCATAAATAACCGTTCCGCCGCAAAACCCTCCGTAAAAGGGCAGGATGTATGTGCGGATGTTGCCGCCGTGTGTCCGTCCTGTGTGATATATAAACCCGGGCTATCTGCTCCATCTAGCCTGACATGCTCCTAATCCAGCCTGATGAAGGGATGCGCTCTGTCGGTTAGCGGGGGCTTCGCTGAGGCGCCGGGCGGAACCGCAACCCCAAATCCCACCTCCACCCCAATCTCTCCCTCAGCCTCAGACACACTACATCCGTAAGTATTCCATTAACCCCGGTCCTACCTGTCTGAAGAGCTGAACATGGCTAAATCAATGAGGATGCGTATGTGTCGGCCCACATGAGCTCCGTCTGTTTGTGTCTTAATGTACAAATGTGACTCCATGCATCATCGCTGCAGCGTCGAGAGCCCGGCTGCAAACAAGATTGCTTATTAAAGTGCTCATCGGCTGCAGATACGCCCCGGCGTCTTTGGCTCCTGTAGGCCCTTTTCTGTCCCCTGCAAAGCAGCGTGGGGTCCCAGGCGAGGGAGGGGGGATTCACCTGCTCGGAGCTGGTTTTACCTTGGGGGGTTGAGTATGAAGGAGTGCATCACAGCGCTGTACGCACACAAGTGTTTATCAATGTGTGCATGATTGCAAACAGAGCACCATATTCCTGTGATCCTGTAACATCCAACTCTAATGTGGCCATAACTCCAACTCTGGCCTCACCTGGATGAAGACACACTCCATCATTTGTTGAGTGTAAAGGAGCAGTATGTAGTTTTGACAAAGTAATAATATTACTACAATATTAATGAGGTACTAATACAAACTCAGAAATATTTATTTTCTACCATAACTGAAACAAGCTGTTCTCAGAGGGGAATAAGGTCCCTGCAACACTGTTTGAAGCTAGAAAGGTGGCAGGGTCCGCCACATATAAACAGGTTGTGTATTCAGTTTATTCAGTCATGAAAATGAAAGTTTTTTTTTATTTGTTCAGGCATAAAAAAGACGCTCAGTGAAGATTTTTGTCTTCTGATTTTTTTTTCCAACCCAAAACTACATGTTGTTCTTTAAGTGCAGTGAGAGCAAATAGGAAAACAAATTATCCCCAATCAGGGAGGCTGGTTTGAATCCAAAAATGCTCTCGTTTTGTGGCATTGTTCAGAAAACACACACACACACACACACACACACACACACACACACACACAACCAAAAAACAATTTTGGATAATCATGCATTTTCCTAAATTTATGCGTTGTATTCTTGCTTCGAAGCGTCTCTAAGCACAGCAGACTCTCCCACAGGAGCAGGCTGCCAGGCACTGATTTACACACCTGCAATACCTCTGGCTCACACTAGGGGGCAGTATGTGACCTGAAAACATGAAGCCAATGCCTTCACAGGCCCATGTGTGTGCACCCCCCACCCCAAACAAAAAAAATTAAATGAAAATTTGAAGTCAAATTGATGTTATCCTCTGTAGAAGCAATCCTCCCAGCACACATCAGCAACATTCCTACGAGCCGCGTTTACTGCGTGTGAATTTAACGCCGCCTAAATAATTACATGTCCTCCATACGTGGAGATCGTTGTGCACACGGTACCTGAGCAGGATTCGTGGTAGTCGGCATACTTTCACAGTCATCCACTATTGTGTTGTGAGGTCTGTATCTCACAAGATGGTCGTGTGATGGGAATGACACAGGAAATTCAGACTCGTATGCAGCTGCACATTATGTATTGAGATGGATGCAATTTTTTTTAATTTTTAGTTCTTTAGACAATTTAAATTCAGTCCAGTGGGTGCAGATGTGGTGCTACACCTCTGTTACGGCCTCACACTGTCATTGGATTTCCAAACGCTGTTGCTCGGGCCCGTTCAACAAAAATCCCCTCGACTTGATGTTACGCGGTGAAAGGTTGATGTGAAATAGTTTCACCGAGAGGACGTCTGTGTTTTTTTTTCCTTACAGATTCAGATAATAATCTGCTTCAAACACAACAAACAAATGAAAAATGTTCGTGTTCCCGTTTTAAAATGCGGGCGGCCTCGTCCGCGGCGCTGACACATGCACCGCTCCGTGAACAGAGTCAATTAGGAGCGGCTGCAGATTATTTCTTAATTAAATAGGGGGGCTACCTTAACCACAAAGGTACAGCGGCTCACACCTCACAGTGCAACACTAACAGCTGCCAGGCCTTGTTCTGCTGAGAGAGAGGGGGCTGTTCATTAAGCAGCGCTATCTCTCCTGGGCTTGTCCACCTGCCTTGATCACGTTTGCATTAATAATGCATCGCCGAGTGCAGTAATACAACCATTACATTCGCTGCTCTTCTCAGCCTCTCGCTGGCAGCTCTGCCACCTCAACATGGGGGGAAAATTGTAATCTTTTTCTCCTTTATCCAGGGCTCCCTCTCATATTGCCACCCCAAAGAACACATTTCTGCTGTATACACACACCAAAATGGCTTTACCCTTTTTCCTTTTGGGTTCACTACACTTTGAAAACAATACAGTCGACACGCCAGATGAAAGTTGACCATTTGGAGTCACAGTCTGAAGAATGTTCATTCCTCCAACAATCTGCTGCGATACATATATATATATATATATATATATATATATATATATATATATATATATATATATATATATATATGTGTGTGTTGTAGCGAGTGTTTGTTTCCCGGCGCCGACTGATGGGGAAATCTCCGCCGCAGTCACGCCTTTTCAAGGTGACCATGAATTTTAATGGTCGCAGGAGTTGTTTGGGAAGATTCCCCTTCAATTACCGGGCTCGCCTGATAGGAATAGATTGGGGGAGATTTGCATAGATTTCAAACACCTGTAATTAAATCTAAATGTGGCGTGGCCTTTTTGTCAAACAGCGCGGCTTTACGTGAGAGAGGTCCAAAAAAAAAAAAAGGGAAAGAAAAAAAAAAAACGGGAGGGGAAAGACACCAATTCCAGGGATCACATATCTTGTTAAAATTCACTGAATAATTGTCTTTGTATAGGCGAACAGTATATCCAAACAGTCAATAGGAGAAATTGAACGAGTTGCGGAGCACCCATGACTGCTCGCTGCTTGGGTAAATATTACTTATTATTTTCTAATGTAACACTCCTAAGCCGGAGCTCAGATTTCCATTTGGAGGCAAACATTAAGGAGATTCAGGAGCCATCCAAATGGCCAAGTAATTAATGTTACCACGCACGCCCAAGATATTAGAATGTTAACAGTGTTGGAGCCATGTGATTCCGAATACAGAGTGAGGGCTTTATTACTACGGCCCAGACAGGGGGTGACATCCCTCCTAATTGGGGACATCAGAGTTCCTGCTGCTGCGTCTTATCCTCAGTTCAGATCGCTCCTTTTTTTTTAATTTATTCACTTTCCCTTCTCCCCCCTACACTCTTTGGTTCTCCCTCTCTCCCTCTCTCTCTCCCCCGCTCCTTATCACTGGGATCTGCTCTCATTAGCAGTCGGCAGCAGGCCCCCCTCGTTTGCATTTCAAGTGGCGGCGCTGTGCAGGAGCGGCCCCGCGTTATCGTCAGGCAGGGAGGGAGGGAGGGAGGCGAGAGAGAGAGAGAGAGCGGGAGCCGTCGCACGCGGTTGATGCTTCATCACGGCGCCGCATCCCGACATCTGGGGCCGTCTTTTTTTCCCATGAGCACCAGTGTGTCATTAACAGGATTAATCTGGGCCCTAATTTCCTAATGATCGCTGTTTTAATGTATGTGAACGAGTGCAGTCTCTTGACTCATTACCGCCAATTTGCCTGAGACACACATAATCAGACTCTCTAACAACCCACCAACATTTATTTTTGCTAATATGATTTTTTTTCTTTTTTCCCTCCACTGTGGATAGAGCAAACACAGTTTAGTTCAGGCTGAGTGGATTCCCAATCAGTGCTGACTACACGCTTTCCCAACGACGATGACATGCAAATGAGGTAAAATCTCATTAATCTGCGGATGTGTGGCCTACTGTTACTGTACGAGGCCCGACAGAGGCTGCTTCACGCCGTCCCTTACATTATGAACTACATCATCCTGACGTAACACCAACTGTGGTGCTCAATAAAAAAAAGATACGACCTCCTGCAATAAAGTTTGCCCGTCCTGAACCCACGCTACACATTGTGGTGGAGGACCAGTTAGCCCACTTAAACATTAACATCAAGTGTAGCGTTGACTGGGGAAATGGTCGGGGGTTTTGTGGGCTCGTGGTACCACAACATCCAATAAACACACAGATGTATTCAGGCCCCGGGGCGGCTGCAGGGCAGACCTGTGAAACCTGGCCATGGTGTCTTGGTTTAAGGGAAGAGTCTCAAGGATCTTCACCCAGGAGGATCCTCTGTGGCTTCTGTGACAGTTGACCTTTGACCCCCTCCCCCACAAGCCTCTGGCGGTTGAAAAAGAAGTGGTTCAAGTTGCATCTTTGCAGGTCAGCAGCCCCTATGTGATTTCATAAAGCTGAACCTGGACAGAAAGTGAGGATGACACAATGTTTAATATTAATGTTTGATCCAGAAATGTTTGTTTGCAGCTCGAACGCACATAAAGTATTTAACAATTAGCTTTGTGTGTAGCTGCCGGCGAATCACAAATACGGGCATTTCATTTTAGGAAGATAAAATCTATTTTATGTTATATTTCTTATTGTAGGATGACTAAAGCTAATATTGGAGTCCTTCTGGAAATACAAACTGGAGAGTAAAACTTTTCTGTTGCGCAGAGTTTGGGACAGAAGACAAAGTTCTTGATAGTCATGTTATGTATAAAGTTGTATTCTTGTCTGGAAATGTTTCACGGCAATTGCAACTGCTCAAGAACTGGAGAGAAAACTTTTTTTTTTATATGGGACAAGATGACCTCTGACCCTTTATTATATGAACTGAGAAAAGAAGAAATGGTAAGTTTATTGTTAAATAAACATCAGTTAATAGTTATTTCATTGTAAAAAAAACCATAACATTAAGTGATTGTTTATTGCAAAGTTGTAACTGATGTTTAACAGTGAAATAACTGCTAACTAATGTATAATTAAAAATACATTTACTGTGTATTAATGATGGTTATTATAAAGTGTGACCGGATTATCTGCTACTGTTACACATTTGCTGTCACGCCAATCTGTACAATGTAAACAACGATCAATAGTCATTTGGGTCATTCGATAGACATTGTATGTGTATTGACTTCTGTCAACAGCTGCGATTTAAAATCTTTACATGAGTTTTACATCTGACACGCTATTATACAGTCAGACCCCGAGAGACTGTAATTATCTAAAAGTGAGCTGGTTACAAATCATTACGAGTTTCCGTCAAACCAAATAAAAATTAATGACTAAAAAAAAAAAAAAGACGACATCTGCTTTTGATGGCAGACTTTGATGGAGATGTGATGTGTGGCTGACAACCTTAAATAAATCTATGTTCACGTGATAAACTGCAGCATGCAACAACTTTGTTTTCGAGCCGCCGCGCGCACACAGCACACGTGTGAAGGCGCGAGGTGTCGACGGAGGAAGCTCAGATCTCCAACCTGCTGACGCGCAGCTGCTAATAATGCAACACTCAGAAAAACGGGTGCGAAAGGTATTTAAACATAATTGATATCTGATTTCATCCATGACGAAATGTTAAAGTTCTTTAAATGCCAGCCCGCTAATTGGTTTGCACCTGCATACGAGGAGCAGGTTTCATGATTAATATCACCCCCGACTCACCCCTCTATCCCCGGTAAAAACTCCTGGTACAAGTAGAGGAGTGCAGGGTAAATATTGAATCTGGGACTAAACTCCTGCAGAACCGCGGCAGAGCTGAGCAGGGGAAGGAGATGTGTGAGAGTTGAGAAGCCGTCCTAATTAAGAAGCTGTAATCAGGCTCGGAGCGAGGGGGTAACTCCCTGGGTGTCATTTGTGATATTAAACCGCGCTGTCCTCCTCCTTCTGTTTGTTGTGCTTCACTGGCTGGAGCTAATCCCTTTTAATATAGCCGCAAATATGCAAATGGACGTTTCAATATACCGAACCTTCGATAGCTATCCTCTTTTAATTCAACACGAGTTAAGAGCAGGACCTTGTCAGTCAAACTCCCTTTTTTTCCTCTCATAACAATACTAATGTTTTCCCATTACGCACAGTCCAACTAATTAAGGGGAGGTTTGTGTGGAGAAGGATTTGCGGTTCCCAGGAGAACGCAGGACGCGGCTTTTCACACTTCTCGGGGCCGGCCTCGGGCGGATCTGAAAGTTGTTTGCTTACACTCTTCAAATCTTCATAAAAATAATGCAAAAGCGGGAAAATGCACATAACAAATGGCTGGAGTCCGGTCTAGACCAGCTCCCCTGGCAGATGCAATAGCCTCCACATGAGCAGCGGTGGAATGAAAAGCTCAGCATCACTGTCTGTGAATAGATGGCGCAGTCTGTTGAGCGGGGTTCGAAAGGCCAAGTACCCCACAATGAGATAGCAGCATTTATATCCTTGCGACACAATTCATAAATAATGGATGAGCCTGTAGATCTCTAGCACCCTGTGCATCTACATGTCACAAGTGACTCAATGATGATACCATAAAGCAGAGCTAAAGTGGTTTAAGGTCTATTCTGTGGAAGTCTCAGGATAAAGAGGGCTAAGAGAACCGAGGGACATGCTTCCTCCAGTATTCCCCTGCCGCCTGTGGGGAATACTAGTGGAAGAAAAACTCTGCTCTCAGCTGCTTAACCTCCCAGCTAAAAGCAACCCATGAACACTGTTACTGCCAACGGATGGTGGGAGTTTCACAAACACAAGCCCGGTTGCTGTTGAATTCTCACTTTCATGTCGGTGATGAAGTCTCAACGAATAGGTAGGATGAAACTCATTTTAACTTTCTGTAGCAGAACCATTTTGCTTGGTTATTGGTTGTGTACGATCACCTGTACCCTTTTTACAATAGACTAAAAAAACTCAACAATCAAAGCGTACAATCGGCATTAATTTCCCACTCTGCAATGGTCACCGGCAAGGTCGCTGATACGGAGGGGAACTGGGTGTTCCCCCTTTCCCCCGTCAGATGCCGCGGGCCCTGGTGAGGGATACTGGGGGGATATTTGGTTCATTGGCTTCAGTTCCGATTGGCCGTGATGCAAACAAGCTAATTCAGGCCCCTTTCCAACGTGATGCTATGAAGATGCTACGTGTCGAACATTGGTGGGTGTTTATGGTTTTACATCTGCGGTCAAGCTCAACATATTACAGTCGGCGTTGAGTTTGAAGGAGACGCTGAAGTAAAAGATGTATAAAAGTAACCACCCTGACATTGTGAAAGGGCCTCCATGCTTCTTTCTAGCTTTTCTTGTCTAATAGGTAAATACTTTTACTTTGGTTAGCATCATTTTTCCTGGTTCTACAGTGTCATATTCTTCATATAAACACAAAAAATGAAATGAAAAAGGTAAAATCCTTCAGTACACACAACGTATATTTATCGGCTATAAAACGTGTAATTTCATGTCATGCGACTTGGCGTCCCGTGCATACGCCAAAGTTCAATTTTGCGTCCAGGTGATCCGGTAAAATTCTTCTCTTTAACCTTTGTGGAGGGCAGATCCACAGTCAGGTGACCTTTTGTTGTCATGGTGACAACAATAAATACACCAGGGTCACAGTTTGTGTTTAGGGGTAAGCCGCAAAACTACTTGGTTAGGTTTTAGAAAAGGTGATCTTCTGTTGCTCAAGTTAAGAATGTGATGTCAGTTAACGTACGAACAATGTTGAGTTTTGCTTTCCTGAACGCTCTTTGTCTGATTTTTTTTTATGCGTGGCATTTTAACGCGTCTGGTCTGTCTGTCTTGGAATTTAATGGGAAGAATTAGCATAACGCATGCACCCAAAATTGCACTTTGGCGTATTTGCTTTATGTGTAAAAACGTGTTATTCAGATGCAGGTTAAAGCGACTAAGCTCGACTTCCTGTTCACATAGTTGACTGTTTCAGATTGGACCATTCTATAGATGCTTCCTTGCATCCAATTTATACGGTGCCACAGTCTTTCAAAGTTAAATCACCGGTTTGACACCAGCTAGACTTCTTTTCCCATCCATTCATGAATAGAACCAAATCCTGACAGCTGACAGGCTAACGTAGCTGGGATCATGTTAAGTAGTGTCCTCTTAGTTCAGCTTCTTCCACTCAACTCGCCGTGTTCCTGTATTAGTTTGTGGTTCCTCTTTTAGCACTGCTTTTCTCTATGTGGTTGTGTTCTCTGTACTTGTGTGTATAAACTAGACGTCTCCAACTTTTGCTTGTTTTGTCTGTCGTCTGTGAGTTACTTACGTAGCTATAAAGCCTGACAGGATTCACGGTTAGCCTCAATCACTGTGAGACCTTAATAGGCATCATGCCCGACTTGACAGTTGCTTGAAGGTGTTACCGCTCGTCGAGAGCAGCGCCGGGCTATGACCTGTTGTTAATAGTACTCAGATGCATCCCCGTAGGTGTGAATGAGGTGAAAATGAGGATCGGATGGAAACGGCTGAGACCGTGTATTTACTGTGTTTGTATGTCGTGTGCTGCTCCAAACAGATTTAGTGGATTAGGCTCAATACAGATGCCCGAAAAAGCCGACAGAATAATACAACTCTGCATCACCTCCCTCCCACCTCAGCAGCGACTGTATTCAGTCCGCCGGAGCTTTACGACGTGCATTTTCACTTGCTGGGTAAACTCAGCCGCCCTTGTGCACTTTCAAATAGCTGTGGAAAAAAAAAAGCTCCTTCAGTGGCTTTTCAATTATTGATTGACAGTAAAAAGCTTGTGGGTTCATTAAGATCATAGATGTGCTGCGGGGTAATGCTCCAAAACTGGGGTAACTGCACAGCACTTAGTCACAGATGGCCCGGTAACAGTGCTCAATAGCTGGGAGGAAGTAGCGCAGACAGGAGCCTCGGTATCACACTGAACCTGGTATTGGTGTACCATTAAACACTGAGCCAGACTGTTTCTGCTAAGGATCTGTGTATCTGCTCGAGGGGAGCTCAAAGCAACAGCCACAGACAGCCTCCTCAAGGATGCCACATAAACGTCACCTCTTACTCCTGTTAGAAGGAGCTCCTCTGTCTCGCGATGCTGCATGCAGAATTAAGTCTGTCGTCTGCTAAAGCGCATGAATATCCATACGGCTGATGGAGTCAAAGAGCCTCGCCAAAATTCTCTCTAAGAGCGCCGTAGCCAGCGCACTGCTGCTGCTGCTGAGCCACATCTGTACCGAGCGGCATCAGCGCCGAATGACATTATCTGACAATCTCGTCTGATCGGCGCCGACACCTTTACCTCCAGAGTCAATTTATCGGAGGGGGGGGAGTTTACATTTTTGTGGAGTCAGGGTGAAGGCTGGCGGAGGCACAGTGGAGCCAGGTAATGGGGTCGCTCCATGGGAGCAAGCGGAATATGAAAACAAGTAGAGTAGTTCATTAAAAAAAAAAAAAAAAACCTGCTATCTAGGTCACTTGAACTAACTGCATAAAGATCACTGAATTATTAACTATAATTGGAGCGCTTCGTAGAAAAAAGATTGAATCAAATGAGGGAAAACCTTTAATGGTGAGTTAAAAAAAGGATTTCTGTTTATGACAATAGCTCCAATTATCACACTGGAAAACATGTTCTGGGCGCTTATTTTCCTCCGAGAACAGCTTGTTTATTCAGTTACGGAAATATATGAATACTTCCGAGTTTGTATTATTACCTCATTAATATTGTAAATATCAAAAGTTTTGAATTTCTTCTCCTAAACTACACAGTGCTGCTTTGACGTCACTTAATTTATTCAGTTTATTCAGTCGGTGAAAACAAAGAGAGTTTGTTCATTTAGTTTGTCTAGAGATAAAAAAAATAAATAAATCACGATCTTTCTCTTCTAATTAAAACGTCTTCCCCAAAACTACGTAGCACACCACAGAAACACGATTGTTGTAATTTTTTCTTGACGTGCACAACTGTATGTTCATAATTAAGTCGGAGAGAGGACTTCTCCACTCCCCCTCGAGGTAGGCCGGGTTAAATTGAGTTGAAAATGAGATTTTAGCATCTCCTGCAATAATAGCGGGGAGCTGAACTTGGGTATGATCTCTGTTAATAGAGTGAGAGCACAGGAGAATTTGGTGTTACGCCGTGAATAGAGGCAGAGCAGGTGGAAACCGGGATCTTTTTCATGAACAGGCATGAAGTCAATTAGACAGGAGAGAGGGAGTGTGAAGAGCGGTGGGAGGAACATGTGCGTATGGGCGGGAGGAATCTGGAGCCGCGGTTAGCGAGGCTTTCGGTAGACGTCACGCGACAAAGATGAAGGAGACTCGCTGCATTTGAATCTTTTATTCCTAATTAGACAGTATTGAGTAAGAAAAGAGGTCATGTAAGTGCCTTTTTTTATTATTATCTTTCCAATTAGGCCTTTTAGTCAACATTTCACTGAGGACAGCTGGTGTAATCTTGTAATAGTGTGTTGTCTTTCCTCGGCAGCCTTTTGTGTTCGTCTAATTAGGGCTGACCCCGACTTGGATGTTCCTCGTCGACTAGTGGTCATTAGGTCAAACCATTAGTTGATGTTTATGACGTTAATAATTTAAATATACTGGGGCACGGACTAAACAAGCCGCCTGTTAGTGACAGCGGTCTCAATCAAAGCAGTAATGATTGTGAACCGGCGAGCAGAGTGAAGGTTTATTTCAACACGGTGTCAACGTAAGTCTCCTTGATCAAAATACAGGACTAAAAAAAAAAAATCTCAAACTTAACAAAACAAATAGTTGAACGTGTGAAAAAAACAGATGACGTGTGTCCTCTGTCAGTCTCTGAGGCAGTGTGTGTTCCAGGTCCGGCTTTGTTCACCAGGAGCTTACTTGGTTGCTTTATCTTTTGGTTCTGGTGCTAATTTCTCAAAATCTCCTCCTCATGGCGGTCCAAAGCTCCTGTCGTTGCAGTGTAAACACCAACACTCCCACAAATGATGCACGGCTAACTATCAGATACAGTTAGCAACCGTTAGCATTGTTAACAAGTCGCATAGAAAGTTTAGTGTATCGTAGAGCTGAATGATAACAGGCTGGTAAAAGTTTAGTGTACTATTAACATGTATGTGACCAAATGTAATAATTCCTGAGTCTGTCTCTTCCCTTAACATGTCTCCGGCTCTTAGTCATTGGTTCCTATTGAAGATTTAAAGGTCCAGTGTGTGGGTGAATATGTCTTCGTTTGTGTAGAATTACCTGAAACTTTAAAATACATTAGAATGAACCTTTATATCCACAGAGTCTGCCATGTTGCGCCGCCAAAATCTACAGTAGCTCAGAATAGACAAACCAAACACAGGGTCAAGAGAGGGTCGCTCAGGAACATATTTTATACGTTTTAGCTGCCATTGTTTAATTCTCTGTCATGCTTTGGAAGGGCAGAGGGGTATTCAGTTCGTTGCGATCTGCAACATCACCACTAGATGTCGCTAAATCTCACAGACCGAACCTTTAAAATCAGATATAAATCCGTACTTTCATACTCTATCATAAGACGGGCTAAGTCATTTCCTGTAACAGATGGGCAATGTATATACTGGTTTTTTTTATATGTTGATGACAAATTAATGCCCCATATTTTTGGCTTTTGCCAAGGAAGAATATTTGTAATTGGCTCAAAATAAATTACGTCACCCACAAGATATATGAGGTGTTGGTTACAGATATCTATCTATCGTTCGTATATGTTTGTGTGTGTGCACCTTTATTCACATTGTGGGGACCTGCATCCTTATGGGGACAAATGCAACCCCCCTTAACATAAAGCATTAAATACTGGGGTGAGGACCTGGTTTAAGGTTAAAGTCTCCCAAAAAGTGATGGAAACTCGACTGTGTTTGTTTGCTCTAAATAACGGGAATTTGGTTTTATTGCAAAAAGAGCCTTTTTGTGTTTGTGTGTTGTTCATGTGCAGGCAGGAGACGTTGACTACGGCACACCACAGTTAAACTTACACATCTATTTTGATCCCATCATTATGAAATCACTCAGTGATCTCACACTCGTCCTCTGCGATGCATCTCCACATGCGTGCGGATGAGATTGTTTACAGCGCCGTCGCTGCGGGGGGTTCGCCGGGTTTCTTTCAATTAAACCCTGTTGTCTTTAACATTCCAAATACGCAATTAAGCTAATTGGTAGGATGACTTCTTTGTGATCCATTGTGGAGCATGATGAGGGGCAGGTCTCACCCGTTCCCTCTCAGCCCAATTCGTTGGCCTTTCATTGTAATCTGCTTCACTAGGCGCACTCTTGCCCTCCCCATTAGGACTATCCCCAGTGGAGAACCTTTTCCTGCATTACACTGTAACAGGCTTGTTAATAATACATTAATGAAGAGCTGCTCCTCCAGATTAGGTGGTGGCCCCTTGATAATGGGGAGCTGGAGGAGGGCCAGGCAATCACCTCACTGTTGTAATCTAACCTTGGGTTAAATAAGCTTTTGTTAGTGAGAGAGAGAGCACGAGAAATGAAGGGAAGGAGGGAGGGAGGATGGGGGGGGTGTGACAGAGAGCACTCGCCCAAGGAAATGTAAATGACTCTTTTGTCTCAGTCGTTGCTGAAAAATATGAAACGGTGAGGAGGCAGAACTAAAGCTCGCCGCTGTTTGTGGGTTACCGTGCGTAATTGTGTGGTGAAAAACACAATTACCAGATACTTTTAGGGGCTGACAGGTGATTGTTGCTCTCCGCCTGTGAAGTGCCGCAGACAGGGCGAAATGCAGCACCGTCAGCAAAGTGCGCGGCAGGGATCGCTCCTCGTACGTCAAAATCTCCCCCCCTGTCCTCCGTGACTGACGGTCCGCCGCTCTCGCACGAGATGTACCGCCGGAATCCGTGCTTGCAAATGTATTCCGATGCTAGCAATCAACAAATAAACACGGGGGGGGGGGAACGCCAAAGAGTTTGGCTTAAATATTTTAAATACCCGCCGCTCTTCTTTCGAATGGTATCCCACTCTCAGGATGTATATACTTGTCGTGCCTGCGCGCTGTTTTGGCAGTCTCTTTCCCCTGTCTGTCTCCTAATAGAAATCTTGATAGATATATCAGAAGGAGATTTTAATCACAAGGGTGTTGTGCATGCTTACTTATCTGAACCACAAAAGGAAGAAAAGAATTTCCAGCCGACGCTGTCACCCTTCTCGCGCGGCAGCCTCTGTCAAGAGAGAAATGTGCCTAAAGACACGTCTCCCATTCAGGCTATGTAACACTTGCCAAACTGCAGCAAACTTAACAGCAGCCGAGAACAAACGGAATGAGGAAGTGATAGGAAAATAAGATTGAATGAAATGCTTCCTAGAGTCAAATACAGTATGTTAAAGGAGCGCCTTGAGAGAAAACATTCAGGGGGAGAAGGTAAACACAACCATTAAGTTTCTAACTGAGACAGAGTGCACAGGGAATTTGAATTGTGCTTTCGTCTCCTGATCCTTCCCTCCACCTCCCCCTCCTCCACCTCCACCCTCCTCCTCCCAAACCCAGTCTTTGTTTTGTTTTGTTCCTCAGGGTGTTTTTGATGGGGACAAATTTTAAAATCCACCACTCAAGTGTTTAATTTGAAACTTCTGAAGATGAAACGCAGCCGCCGCTTCGGAAGGGTTTAGCCGACACGTTTCCTCGGCTCCTTCACCTCGACGCGGCGGCATTGTGGCGGGAAGCGCCTTGAAGCTCGTCACCGTGATGTCCTCCGTCTGTAAAAGTTGCTGCCAAGAAAACTCCACTCACTAAATCCAAGAACACGTCTTTTACTTTTGTCTGTAATAAATAAATAACGGCACAAATAAAACTTTCGGGAGTGGATTAAAAATAAAGACGGGCGGCTGGAGTAAAGTCAGTCATGTTCAATTAAGCCCAATGTTCTTTCTAAAGTTGGGGTAATTTGAAGCTCCCTGATGTTTTCATACAGGCCTTTTCTACTCATCTCCACATAAAAGAGGCAGTTCAGAAATTGTTGTCCCAAAGTAAGTTCTAAAAGACCTTCAAATCATTAAGTATGAGTTTTCAAAGAGCTGCCGATTGAAAGCCAATGGGAAAGTCCTCACACTTTTATCTTGGATGTTAAAGAAAAAGATGAGGATCTTGAGCCTGGGCCTTTCAGATAAGTGAATATATTTAATTTTTGAAAGAATCACAGAGTTGGTGTCTTTGGTCCTCATGCCTACTGGGACCAAGGCGTGAAGAAGTCAAAGTTTTTTTCTTTTTCTTTCCCTCCCCCCCTCTTTCCATGTCTCACCCTGCTGTACTCATAAAGAGGAATAGGCCCTGAAACCTCACTGGGCCTCTAAGTTGATTTATTTATCAGGTCTACTCTGCTCCCGAGTGATGGCTGTGTGTGATGGATACCCAGGGGTGGGTCTTCGCAGAGCATCCCCCCCCCCCTCCAACTCATCCTCCTCCTCCTCCTCTTCGCTCCCTCGCCGTGGCATCAGAGCTCACGCCTGACACCGGGCTTTCATCGCGGGGGCACGACTCAGGCCTCTGCTCCTAATGAATACCGAGTGGGGCTGCTGCCTCTGCTGCTGCTAGCATTTGCAAGAATGTGACTGACCAGGCCATTAAACAGAGGCAGGTTAGGTTTTTTTTTTTTTTTTTACATTCCCACAAGTCCCCTCATCCCCGCTCGCTGTGCGGCTCAGACGTGGCGCTGAGCTGTACGTCCTACCCATATGCCACAGCTGTTTGTTTAGCCCGGAGAGAGCTCTCTGTCACCCTGCCAAAACTGCACTCCAAGAGACTCCTGGAAACCACACATGCAATACAACGAAAAAAAAAACCTCCCTCATCAACCTGATATGGAGCGAAAAGACAGACAATGGAAAAAAAACTGTAAAAAGTATGAAAAACAAGGGCACAAGTTTTAGGCCTCCCGCTGTCGAGAGTTCCGAAAAGAAAAAGTCCTTTTTGTTATTTGTTCCAAAATGGCTGCTGTTGGTAACAGAAAACACTTGTTTGTTGTTGTTTGGTTTTCGTCGCCGTGTTCCAACATGTTTACGGCGCAGGGACCCGCCGATAGAAGGAACATCTGGCTTTTGTGCATAGCTGAAAGAGCACACATATATTATACATGAGGTTCTGTACATCTGCCAAAGAGCCAGCCTGTATGTTCCTCAATCAGCACACGACACCAGAACACACGATAAACACACTCCTTTCTCAGCCGCGCTCAGCTCAGACGCTCATATTTTAGCTCCTTCACGTCGCATTTCATCCCGTTTTTAATCAGTTTTGTACGGGAATCTCCTTTCATTGAATTCTTAGCCTGATTAGCTGTGTTGCACTTGGGGCAGACGGAGTTAAATATTGAGCTTTCCCAATTTGGGAAATTCTCACGGAAAGCAGATGGATTGCCAATGGTGTTACGGGCAACACCTGAATTTTGTCAATAATTACACCACGCTTGGGTTTTGAGGTGAATTAGTGGAAACTATCAACACTCCCTCACATCATTTCTATCCATTTTATCTGCAGAAAATAAAAAAAAAACAACCTTTGTGTTGCAGTCTAATTCACTGCGCTGAGGCCATGTTTCATTAAGATACAGTCACCCGTCCATCAGCTGACGTTACAGCCTGTGGCAACGCAAGATTGTTTACATCAATTAATTGCCACTCAGGGACGTATAACGGTCGCTCATCTACGTATAGACGAATGACCGCGCAGTATAAAGGAATGTTCTCCAACGCGTGAAATCCCTTCAACTCGCCACATTTTGAACACTGAATTGTCCAGTATTTCATGCGTGCCAGCCATCTGAACACTCAACGGCAATTCCTCCGGGGTCTGAGTTAGTGAGGTTCCACTCGCCATCTGCTTGATGGCTGTTATGATGACAGGAACTCTCCCATCTTTTCCAAACAGCAGAAGAAAACAAACTACACCGAAGCAGATGCTGTATTTTTCTCTGAGAAACTGAGATCAACACAGAAATCGACCGATTTAACAGAAGCAGGTTGATGTTTGTGTGTGATAGTTCAACAAACCTGTCCACTAAATATCTTGTTGGTATTCAACTTATTTACATTAGCAAATGTGTGTTATGTTTCTTATCAATATAACAAAACATTGTTTAAAATTAGTTTATATTGAACATTTTGCAGACTGCAGTGTATTTCAGTCATACTGGCTGAAAACAATCATCCTGAGTTAATTACAAACCAGATTGTCAATTGTAAACATCAGTCACCCTTTACAGGCCAGCTGACGGTTCACCATCGACTGTGGCTGATAGTATTTTAGGTTATAGTTCCAATTAAAGAGTATTTAATAATTTTGATAAACTCTTGGCTTGTTTGTTGATGAAGGCTCTCAGTCATTCAGGTAAATCTGAGTTCTGTATCGAAGGCAACTGGATGCGTTTCAGTGTCTTGAAGACGTTTCACCTCTCATCCAAGAGGCTTCTTCACTTCTGACTAACTGGAGGGGAGTTGCCAGATTTTAATCTCTGTGTGGGAGTGTCCTTACAGAGTTGTTAAGAACACCTGTGAGCTCTGAGTTTCAAAGTTGTCAAGGCCACTTTATGTGGGTTGCTGAGGCCAGGTGAGCTCAGGTGTGAATGGTTGTTGAGCTGTCTGTGGTGGGACCTCAGTACAGCATTGTAGGTGGGTGATAATACCTCAGGCCACCTCCTCCTCAGTTAGCCAAGAAATGCTAACAGAGCTAGTGTAAATAAGAGTCAGCTCATGATAAATTGGAGTTTCCCTTCAATCATCTCTAGAAAACATGTAATTCTTGAAAGAAATGTAAGCAACATTGTGTAGTAAGTTATATTTTGTGTGATTTCGTCCCGCCACTGTTTCTGAGTGCAACATAACTGCCATAAATACAAAATCCCAGATTTCTGTGAGGTCACGTCACACGCTAACTACAACATCAACACAAGACATACAACTTAGCAACCCTGCTAATGTTACGTACTATCCAACAGCAACAAGTCCAGCTCTCCGGCTGTCTGCAGCCTTTTATCTGCTGAAGCTGTTACCAACGATGAAAAAGAGCCAGTCTGGGATTTAGTCTTGTCTCTCACTTGTCTTAGCTTCATCCATCAACGTCTTCTTTGGTTTGTTCACTTCTGTCACGATGTCCGTAGAGGCAGCTGAGCTTCGCTTCCCTCAGCTTCGGTCCTGGTACCCGTTCTGGCTCTGCACTTGAAATGTGCGGTGCAGCTGCTGTGATAGCGATGTAAACTCAGTACACAAAAGAGGGAAAACCAGGAAACAGTTCCTGCAGAAAATAACTCTAAAATGATTTTTGCAGCTGTGATTTGAAGGTAAAATAGTTACATAATGTTGCTTTAGAGCTAACTCTAAGTACGAGATGGCGTAATAACTTTTTGAGTTAAGTTTTTGGGTTGACATTTCCGTCTCTAAACTGGCCACGGAGTCATTTCTTTATATTGTGGCGACACTGTGGAGACGGTGGATAGAAATGGGCACATGGATAAAACAAAATAATGGTATTTTTTACATTACAACATCCATATATATTATGATAAGGTACATTTGTTTGTACGGTCGTAATGATTACAGCGGCCATTAACTGTATAAGTGTGCATACGCCAGCCAGTTACTTGTAAGGCTGCAACCCCATAACTCTGCACCCTCACACTATACACTCGCAATTCTAAATAGTTAAGTTCAGTTTACCCGGTAATGCATCTGCCTGTTGGCTCACGGTCCACAATATGTCACACTGTCTACTTGCATAACGCGGCACGCCTCTCGCCTTACGTGTCACATCCATTCGCTGTCAGACCGGGGCAAAGTGTGCGCTCGACGTGTAGCACGATCCGCACTTCTGTTCTCGCAGGAAAAAGTTTCACCGCTCCAACGTCGTCGAGCCGCGAGAGTGATAATTGGGTAATGAGTAAATAAACAGCTGGAGTTGCCGTCGTTGGGGCTCTTCCAAGTAAAAATGGTTAAATGTACAAGTGGAATTGCGTTGGAGCCACACACACACATACTCAGGAAGAGACACACACAGTCCTCTCTGACACGCCTTCCAACAGTACAGAGGTAAACTTGTCACAGAGGGAGCAGCTATTTGGGGGCCATCTTGTTGTGTGTGTGTGTGTGTGTGTGTGTGTGTGTCTTCTTGGCTGAACTGCGGGGAACAATGACAGGAAGGAAGCAGGCTGGAGGTGAGTGAGGTGTGAGAGCCCTAAGAGTGTGTATCCAAGCCCTAATTAACTCTCTGCTGCTTCCTCCCTCCCTGGCATTCCTGCCTTCCTAGGGCACATGCCAGTTACACGGATGGTGTGTGTTTATGCATGTGTGTGTGTGTGCGCGCGCGTGCGCGCGTGTGTGTATTTGCGAGCAGCGTAATATCACTGTCACCATCGTTTGTTCCTGTGCTCTCCCCCTCCCTCCGCCTGGCACGCCTGCCCTCCTGTGTCAGGTTTTGTGAAGCATCCCGAAGCCACCGGATGGAGCATAATTACCCTCTGCTCGCCGTGAACCCATGTCCCCCCGATGCAAGAGCTTTCTTACACTGTATCCATAAACAAAACCAGCACACACACACCCCTCCCTCCCTCCGCACCCTCCTCCCCCAGTGCCACCCACTCATTACGGGTGCTCTTCTCACTGCAGACCTGGTCAGAGAGTGGCCCCCTGAGTCTGACAGCAGCTTTTTAATGACATCTCAACATGGTAAATGTTCTCTAACAATACTGTCTTGTATAGTAGGTTCTGACCCTCTTCTTTAAGCAGGAAAGTCAGCTATAAGTATAACCTAAGACAGAGGAGGGGGGGCTTTCTGCTCAGTGGAAATGTATAAGACTAAAACAAAAAAATAAGCGATTTATCCCAAGGAGCACCAGCCGCCCGGCCCCTCATTTTGCTAAGCCCATTGCTTTAAGTAGCCTTGTCAGAACTTGATGCCAGCCATTAAAGGCGGTGATGATGCACAACGGCACCCCCCACTCTGACAGCCGCACTGTCGCCGCCAAGCTGCAAAGCTTTAATACATGACTAGGAAGGCGTCCAAAGACCAGAATAAATAAAGGAGGGAAAAGATGAAATACATGCGACAGTGAGGCAGACAGCTGAACAAACGCAATGACTTAGAAAATGGGCCTAACAGCTCACTCTTCCCCCACTCTTTACACAATCAACCATGTAAATTATTGAGATATCATGAAAAATAAATAGTTCAATAAAAAAAGGGGGCTCTGCTAAGGCCCAATTATGCAGTTCAGCCGCATACATCAGTGTTTTTTTCTCCTCGGTAATGAATGGGATGAAAAAGGCAGGTTGTTTATGTGGGAAACAGTGGGTATCTAACAGATCCGGCAGTGTCTCGGAGAATGGAGAGGATCCAAAGTAAAGAAGGCTCGGACCACCGCATAACACAGCTCACTGCCAGCCTTTATCTCTCCACCCAACGAGGTTGTCTGAGAATCAATCAGGTGAACTTGACAAGGCTCACTTCCAATCCGAGTCAGGGTAGCTCCGGAGCTGCAGCGCCACTATCTTTTGAAGCATTAGCTGAATGAGTCCAGGAGAAGGGAGAGTGCAAAGGCTGTGTTAAATGTCCATTGTTTTAACGGTTTGAGGCTTTATCCCTGTGTTCTCCAGTGGCGCTTCCTCAAAGAGTAATACCCTGGGAGTCCAGGCGCTTTGAGCTGGGACTAGCCCTCTTCCTCTGGTCCTTACATGTGATCTCCTTGATTTTAATGAGGCCACATGGACCCCCTGTGATGTGCTTTGGAGGATGGGGAGATCCCGCGCTCGCTCTGAGGCCGCGATGGTGGTTGAACACCAGTGACCCCGTCTCCCCCGCCCCTCGTTTCAGCCGGGCCTCTCAGGCGCTTCTAATGTTTTATTAACCAGGTTCACTGGTTCACACTCTTCTGAGGAAATACAACAGCCTGTCAATCATCCATCTGTAAGTGCACTGCGGCTTCACGATGGGGCCTGCATGTATCACATTCAGGAGATCGATGAGGAATCTTTCTGACTGCTTCACAGAGGACGTTGACGACGTGCTGCACCTGAATATTAAGCAGACTTCGGGAGTCGTCTGTAAACATCCGCAGCACAATGGCAATAATTAAATAAAACCACTTATAAGTCCTGTCTTTTCAACATGATGGAAATATGTAATGTAATCAGCAGCACCAGTACAGTGTCAGGACCATGTGCTGATCGCGTGTGTATCATTAGATATTTAGACAAATTCTGGCTCGGTTAAATGTGATGTGGATATTTAAAGCTTTCAAGGGACAATTATTTATTAATTTGGTGACTCTGTACATCTACTGTGGTCAAAAGTAAGTTATCAAAAGTACAGATATTTCAATAATCTATAATAATGCTATGTTCCTATAGCACATGTTTCAACTGTACAATATACACATTCAATAAAACAATTATTAACATTATTACAAATGTGTCTGAACCAAATCGTCATATTTTCTGTGCTAAGTACTTTTTTTCTTTTTGCTGTGGTATAAGAGCTATTAAGTAATGTTTTCTTTATTGACAAAGCCATCATATGCTCCCTGAACAGGCAGCCAACAGCAGACAGAAACAGTTAGCAACTAGCTGGGAAACAAAGCGGACGGTTTAGCAGCAAAAGCGAAAGATGCTTTTCTCTGGAGGTGGTGGAGACCAAAATAAAGCAAAAAGCAGTAAATATTGACCAAGTGAACAGAAGCATGAATCTAAACTCAAAGCTTATGATGGTCCATGTGTAGTGGATGTGTAAACAGGCAGCTGTTTATAGCATATTCAGCATATATTTAACTTTTTTAAGTGATAATATGTCTGTGATATGTTTATAGATTGTTGTGCTGCGACAAACTAGGCAAAACATGTAAATAGCAGCTTAAAATGAAAATGAACCTAACTAGAACTGTTTTGTCTGGACCTGAAACAGAAACCAACACTGGGTAGTAAAAGATAAATCAGACATCTATTCATATATACAGAATATTTACATATGTATCCTGTTTTTTTTTTTTACAGTTTGACAATAAACTTTATAGTACAAAATAATGTTAGTGCACTAAAACAGTAATCTTAAAAATATTGTATATGTTTTCATACAAGCATGTATTGGACAACACATTAATTGAAAGCATCGATCTGCGATAGGCTAATACTAGCCACTGATATCTGTATATATTACAGATATATATGTCAGACTCTACTCATTTATATTTAATATGTGTGACTCTCTGACTTTAGCACCACATCAGGCCAAATTTCTCAATTCTACAGAACAAAGGTAACAATCAGACAGGTAGATCACAAATACTTTTGTCAAATATTATACAAGATCCCAGATTCCATCAAACAAGTTTGGATTACGTGTTGAACCAATATTACAGCCATTATCTTACTCTGTGTGTGTGTGTGTGTGTGTCTGCCTTGACTTGTTAGACCGAGAGATAACGGGTGTCAGTGTCACAATATTGTGTATCATAACTCTGCTAGTGTGTCCTTTTATTGTGTGCTTTCGCTCACAAATCAGGAAATGGCACTGAGTCAGAGGTGACAGTGTTGAAGGTGAGACGGGAAGACAGAGGTAAGACACGGGAGAGAGGGAGCGGGCCCGGGCAGGATCTGAGACGGGCTTGTCATGTCAGCATGGGGCTCTGCACCTTCTCTGACACAGCTGTACACAAGGTGCAGCGTCGACAGGGTACTTAATTGTTCAAATGCTCGCTTCATCCAACAAGACTGGATAGGAATAAAGCTTCTCCGGCATTTAAGAATCTATGTCAAGATGCTGACTGGAGTAAATTAGCCTGAATGCTGAGAAAAAGCTAAATAACAGTGAGTAAAGGGGCTAACGGCTAAAAACAGGCTGTGCAATGTCAGTTCAGTCAGACAACTCACGTCTGAAATGTTTATCAGAGCAGCGAAACGTGGTTAGAGTTCGGCGTCTAGGCTTCGAGCTCATCACCCCCCGTGGATATATTTGAATTTTTCAAACTGCTCAGAGTGCTCTAGCTGCCTACGTTCTGTGAATTAGTCAAGGTAAAAGACAAATTATGCGTGACTTGCAGACAGAAATAGACCCACTTTACATCCAGACAGCTGTAGTTAGCTAAAATTAATGCTAAAGTTAAAGCTTACGTTAGCTAAAGTTAAATCTTAAGTTAAAGCTAAATGTTAAAGTTAGGTAAAATTTGTTAAAGCTAACGTTAGCTCAAGTTAAAGTTAACTAGCTAACGTTAAAGCTAATGCTCACGTTAGCTAAAATTTAAGCTGAAGTTAGTTAATTAAAATATGAAGTCAAAATTTTATTCACCGTGATATGAAATAGTGATTTGTATTTGAAATTACCCAATAAAAGAGAAATCACAGGCGCTCAGGCTCGATACCTTTTGACTCTGATGTGATTATACAGGCCTTTTTTTTTTTAAACAGCAACTATTTCCTCAATGTTGCTTTTATGTCTTCTAAAACATAAAAAAAAGCCTGCATGAACTTATAAAACGGTCGTTTTTAGACAAGGTCAAGTCTAAATTTTGCACACTTTCATGAATCGAGAATACAAAGTTTAGTCGTATCACAAACAATCTTTTTTGCCATATATTTGAAGACACTGCATTGCATTATATTACATTCTCGCCCAAACAATAACTGTCACCACTGTACTGACTGTATCTACTTTAACCCTGGAACTCGCCTTAACCAACAGCCCTGAAATCAATCAAAAAATGTCTTCACAAAAACACTGGACAGTATAGACTCACCAAACATACACATCCCATTGACAGAAGTCCGAGGGGAAGTACATATGCAACATCTGTTCCAGTCACGGCATCTCTTTCTCAATTACGCCAACATTTGAATCCACACAAGTCATTACCGCTCACCTGAAACCGCATCGCCGAGCAAAGGAAGGGGCCACACGCCCTCAACGCTTGTTGTAAAAACTCATTTCGTTTTCCTCTCTGGATCGGGTCAGCAGCTCGACAGCCGACCGCCTGCAACAGTCTGTTTTTCAATTGTTATTCTAAGTGGATAAACATGAACCTAAAGAAGCAGCGAGAGTTATTGAGTTCAGCTCAACTCCATCTTCTCAAAACACACCTTGATAGCTGCATTTCGTACTTTCCGTGGACTCGTGCGTTTCCAGTTTGCCTCAGATTCGGCTGCTGATGGGCGCTATTAAGTCTGAGAAATTGACAAGTCTCTGTCAGTCCGGGGCGATAAACACATCAGTACTAACAGAGCGAGATCCATTTTATTAAAAGAAAAAAAGACCTCTTGACTCAATTCAGGCTGTAATATTTTCATATATATGTATTATTCTGCCTAAAAGTATTTTTAAATTCATAGCGTGAGGTTTTGCTCTTTCTGCATAAGCACAGCGAGGACAGTGTGGCTTCACAACTACAGATGAGACTATTTTGGCGCTATGTACGTTTATTTTTAGAATGTTTTACAGCTTTTTGATGACCAGAAACAGCCGTAACATAGAGTGAAAGGACGCACGACTTGATAATAATAATAATACTAATAATTGTAGATGCAAAATCCAGGAGATGACAATGACAGGAAACGAAAATGTATCCTAAAGAGGCCATAATTTGTCTTATTTGTCCTGTTTTTCTTTCAATGAATACTGCATGGAGAGTAAACAGATGAAGACGACAGTGATGGTCGGAGTGGTGACTTTACATCCTGCTTCCTTCTTCAAATGGACCCTCAGTGGGAGGAAAAAGAGGGCTTCTCTCTGTGACGCGTCCCACAACATCGCGGTGAAGGGCAGGCTCAGGAGAGGAAAGTGACATTTAGGAAGAGCTAAAAACAATGGACCAGTAGTGCTTTAATGTCTCATAAGACGTCCTCTAAACATGGCTTTTCCATCTGAGAGCATCTCCATGCTGAGTCAAGTGCACTAACTGTGCATGAAAGAGCCCGTTCCCTCAGGACAAGGCTGCCTGATACCCGCAAGAATAAACTGGCCTTTAACTGCCGAGCTCTGCAACAGCGCAAGATACACAGAGTGAAGCTCCCTGCGCTAAAGGGACAAAACAACACCAGAACCGGGCCTACGTATCTGTGAAGACCCCACGCGACGGTGTGACCTCTGCAAATACCATCTGACTGAGACCTGATAACTCGTGTCAGGAATAAATCTGTGTTGCCTGGTTTTCTATTTATTAAATGCAAAGAGATAAATAGAAATGTGTTCTAGATAAAAACTCATATTGTCAAAGAGTGTAAAGTTTTGCACTTACTGCTGCTGATGAAACGTAATCCTGAGTGCGTACTGAGATTCTTTAGAGGAAACTGACTGACAACACTTTGGGATTGTCGGGCGGGTCCACCACAGTGTCAGTACATGAGGAAAAATGTACTTTCTTACAAAGTGGACATTTGAGACTATATTATTGAAGTTGTAAAATGTCACATTTGTGCTTTAAAATGTCTTTATGGTTATATAATTGGTTGAGTTGTGTTTTTACATTATCCCAAATGTTTCTGACAACGTTTAAACCCAAAGATATCACAATTTTATTAAAGGTAACTGTTTTCTTTGCTCACCTTTAACCGTTATCGAACAAAGAAGACAACAACTCCCATGATCCCACACTACTAATGTCCCATAGCAGTGGAAATTACTTAACAAAGTCAACCAATTGATTTGTTCAGTCCCAATAATGTCACAATTTTACTAACTGTGGCGTCTCGTATGTGTTTGACCCCGTCATCTAATAACTTAATCATGATTTGTTTTTCTACTGACTAATACAACACGGTCACAATTCAACAGAAACTGATTTTTACCAACATAAACAACATACAGAGTTCATGGTTAAATATTTAGGAAGGCAACTGTTAACATAAAACAGAAACTACAACATTTAAATGATGATGT
Source organism: Diplodus puntazzo (assembly GCA_963678695.2). NCBI lineage: Eukaryota > Metazoa > Chordata > Actinopteri > Spariformes > Sparidae > Diplodus > Diplodus puntazzo. Next base: position 4,881,787 of record OZ023163.1, on the reverse strand, counting down.
TGTGCTTTTGGAGTAAAAAATGCATCAAGGTTGTCCATTTTCACTGGAAAAGAAAAAAATGCAGAAGAAAAGTTGGAAACGACTTGAAGTAAGTAAGTGCAGAACTGAGAGAGGACGAAAAGTTGTAATTATTTAATATCATTAATATTTAGTAATAGTCCAATTCCCAAGAAATGAAGTCATATTTTATATTAATTAACTTGAGAAAGGAAGTCAACATTTAAAACATTATTTCTGGGTTTTATTCATATGAGAGATGTCAAAGGTTTTGATAATAATATTTAAACTCATAATTACTTAAAACACGTTAAGTTTTTCCATATGCAGTATAACCGGATTACATTGTTGAGCTAAATGGTCAACATGGTTACAATTGTATGGCCCATTTCCGCCAGGAGAAAGTTTGGAATGGCAGAAAAAATATGTAAATACTCATAGTTAGTCAAAATAATGTGTACTTTACGAATACATTCTTTTAATCAAAACCGGGCCAGAGGTCTCATTTGAGAGGTCACAATGATCAGAAGTAAAACTTTGTATCTCTAATTAAACAAATGTGTGTTTAATATTTTATATCTGTCACATTTCATCTACGCCGACGACTTCCTTACGTACGTCTCAGTATTCGCGTTTGGTGTTCGGGTATTAGATCCAAACCTTGCGATGACGTGACCTCTGAATTATAAACACAACACTCTCAAAGCTTTGCTGCAATTCCATTTTTTTTTTTTTGTTTAACCAATGCTTTCCAAGAATCGCCTTTTTTCTCAAGGTAAGATTAAAATTAATGGAATGGAAGGTCACCCCTGCGCCCGGATGGATGGCTCACAACAGTTTGGAACGGGCTGCTCAGGAAAACAAATATTTTTTGCCAAGTGGCTGTGGTTGTGAAGTACATACGTCCCGCAGCTCTGATTTTACATCCTGTCACATCAATGATTCAAAGCACTCAATATAAATATTAAAAGTAATAGCTCCACTATTCAGCTATTACTCCATCATTCCCTGAAATCATCATAAAACATTCAGAGCCTTTTAGAAAATTTACACACTTGAATTTGATGGCAGGGAAAGCAGGCTGTCAGAGTGCGAGGTCCTGGAAGCTTAAATAATAGTGGAAAGCTGTTTATGGAACATGCTTTATTTATTCATCGTCTCAGAGTAAGGTCTTCAGTTTAGAGGGAGAGACAGAGGGAGAGGGGTGAGACAGGGAGGAAGACACACAGCAACACACAGGGAGGGAGAGAAAAATCAAAGTAAGACCTATCTGGGGAAAAAGCTGCAACATAACTCTTCCCACAGTGCAAGAAAAGAGGGAAAAATGCAGAGTCCATGAGATTCTCGGCACAAGGTCAATCAATGGAAGGACTCCGGGTCCAGGAGCAGCTAATGGATTGTGAAGACGCGTAGCAGGGTTATGAATTTTTAACCAGTTCCTCCTTCAGCCCAGACCTCCATAAATCAATGACGACTTATTGAAGAAGATCAATTATGCAAACTTAAAAACATTTAATGACAGATAATGAAGAGGTCCCTGGAGGCAGGCTGGCGGGATGGAACCCGACTCGTAATCCCACGAATCAGTCGCGGAGCCGGAGCCGAACCTGGAGTTCTGAGTACAACTTTTCAAGGTCCGCAACTGAAAACACCTCTGAGGTTACTGATGGGAGCATTAAACCTCGAGTCCGTCAGAGGGGCTGAACTGCTTTAAACATCGTTCTTTGAATGAGCAGTAACCAGTGACCCCCGCAACAAGTCGAAGTGAGTCAGGGCAACACGTAGAACCTGAGGAGACACCTGCTCAAACCAACACATCCTCTAAACTAAACGAATGAATAGATCGCTTGTCACATCGCTTGTCGTAACACAAACACACATACAGGACCGTCGTCGTACGGTCGCAGTTTGGTTTACGCATTAAAACTACTTGGTTAGGTTTAGGAAAACACATGGTGTGAGTGAAAATCACTTTTCTTCAGTAACTTCTTTTACCAACGTACCTACGTTTCCTAAGTAGTAGTGAAGTAACATTACATGTGTTACGTAACGTAAGGTAAAAGGTCTCACCATTGACTTCTGGTTTCACTCTGGACACAAACAGTCTCCTGAAACACAGTACTTACTTCACACATGCTTCTTATTGGCCGTCACTGGTTGGTAAACTCTGCATCAAAGTATTGGACTGACTTGCAGCTTTACACTTGTGGCTCGTCCGTGAGTCGTTATCGTCTCATTAGCTCATTAATCTACAGGTTCAACATTGATATCCCGCCCCTCTGCATTCTGATAGGGCCGACAAGATCGTCACAACAAATGGAATTAACCAAAAGGCTACAGATGGACAACGTAACGACCTGAGATTAGATTGTGAGTTGAGCTGACCACCCGACTCTTCTGTGCACTGTAAACAACCGTGTTTGAATTTCAATTAACTTTATCGACACAATGACAAATACTTATTAGTCTACTACAGTTCTGTTTTTAATTCATAATGAACTGTTTTTAACACCTAAATGAACCCATTTTAATTTCTTAAATTACATTTCAACATACTTATAAGTCTGACATGAAGTATTTCAGACTGGGCTCCATATGATATGACAGCAAAAAGGTTGGTATGAAACCAATAGTGCATACTTTGCTAATTTACAGGGAAATATATCAGCAAGTATTTAAAGTAAATCTCATAGATTTACAGAAGCGACAGTTGCAGGTGTATTTTTGGACCCCGCTGCTTCCCGGAGATCCAGTGTCGCCTGTGTGATGTCAGTCGGCAGCTTCACCATGCCTCCATAACAACACCACATGAAAGCAATTTGCACCTTTTTTTTTTAAAGTTTCACTGACGACTGTTATCGGTGGAACAGCAACAAAATCCAGATCTTGGTATATGTTTACTTGGTACTGGATCAGGCTTTATTGATCGTTAATATATATACAGAGCAAAGTACCCAAAAACGGTACCGTTGGGTATCAATATTGAATCCAGGTTACCGGTAAATAAAACAGATTTTCCCCTGCAGAAGAAAGACACAGCCACAGCCTTAAAGAGCTCAGCGTACTCTCGGCCACATCTTCCAAAGCTCATCATAAAAATGCCCTCGGGCCGCCCCCTGTGGTCGTAATCTCAAATCACTGAGCTCTAAACAATGTTAAGCACAAGCGCGCACATTAAAAGACTCTCTGCAAATCTGTCCCCTCCACTCACATCGCGCACAGTGCCCGCGACCCTGTCACCACATGATTTTATGTCGTCTGTGTCCTTCGAACAATTCATGTTTAATGTATCACTTCTCTTTTACTTGTCTAGCCATCCGCGCAGGCTGTTCAAAGGATTGTACAGCAGCTTTAGTGCTTGTTATATCTCTATAGGAAAGCAATAACGCGAAACCATTTGCTTTTTTTAAAAAAATTCTGATATTAAGACGCCTTTAAACTGGCGTTCCAAACACTGAGTCCGTACAGTCCGGGGGACTATTTGCAGTGTACGACTTTGCTCAAACTGTGTGCACTCAGGAGCCGGAGAGCAAGGAAGACGCGGATACTGAAGGGATCAAAGCGGATCTAAGCAAACGCGTCGTGGCTCAGGTCATTTGTGTTTATATCTCGGCAGGGAGATTAATTTTTTATTACTCTGGGTACTATATCAATCCCATTGACAATTCTTTCCAGATGTGCGTGCGTGTCCCAGGGGTGTCGGAGCGGCATCCACGGGGCTGATGGAGAGACTGAGAACCGAACTCACATCTGTCCCTCTCGCCGTTTTTATTTTCTCGGGGAGAGCAACCTTTTCATCACTCTGACAGCGGAAGAGAAAGTGCTCTCCCCGACTGTACTGAATTTCCTCTGTAAGCACACTACATTCTGAGAAAGTGTACGTCTTTTGTGAGTGACGTGTGCTGGGTTCGTTTCTCCCCGTCGGTAATGCCAGAAGGTCATTTTTTTTTTCCCCTCCTCGTCTCCAGTGGCTGGAGGAGGTAAAGAGGCACTTAGCCACTGATGGGCTGTACCTCGGACGGGCCTCGCTGCGATTTCTTTGCCCCATTTCCTCTTTGATTTTTTTTTCCAAATGTACCTTTGAGACACGTAGTCACATAATTACGTATCATTTGGAATGACATTTCATTTACTCATTTGCGGTGTTATGGTGCCACGGTTTGTAAAACCAAAACTCGTGTCGCTGTGGCGGTTGTTGTTTTCCTGAAATGGGGCACTGTGTAGTTCTGGGGAAGAAATTCAAACTCAGAATTTTAATATTGACATTACGAGCTCAGATATATGTATTTTTTTTTCCATAACTGAGTAAACAAGTTCTTCTCAGAGGAAAATAAGGCCCCAGGAACACCGTTTGTAGCTAGAAAGCTGGCAGGGTCCGCCATACATAGACCAAGTAAAACAGCATGAAATTGTTTTATATTATTTATTAATAGTTGCTGAGTTTATTTAGTTTGTCTCAGTCTCTTCTGATGAAAATGTCTCCCCCCAAAACTACATACTGCCCCTTTAAATCAGACACCGAGTGGATCAGAGTAATCGCTGGAAACTGCCCGAGGATAACGTGATTCAAACGATGTAGATTTTTAGTTTTTGGAGGTGAGAAAAACCTTCAGATTGCTGAAAAATATTTCGCAGCATGTATGACTGTGACAATTAAGACGGAGGCGGCGGGGCTAAAAGGGAAAGTCTGAAGTGACTAAGTCCGTCTCGGGGTTTGTGCAGGTACATCTTCACGCTCCGCTGGCTCCGGTGGAGACAGGAGAGATGACCCACAGTCAGGCCAAAATGTTTACTGGCAGATGTGTTTTAAAGGAGCTCTCCTTAGCTGGTCATGGCAGCGGAAAATACCCTGCTGTTCGGTGCATCTGCAATTCGCTGTTCTTCCCAATTCCACCTACAAAATCCTGACCTTTTAAAGAAATGATGGATGAGCTGGCCGTGCTACTATTTCTTCCCCTTTCTCATCTTTTTTCTTTCCCTTTTTTTTTTTTTTTTTTCTCCATTCCATTGAAGATTGAAGCTCTGTCTATGTAAGGCTCCGAGGCAAATTCTGCCCCTCCTTTGCTCACTGTTTCAAATCACTTTAAAGTCTGATGCTGGCCTCGGCCAGAGCCCTTTGGCACTTGGCTTCTGTGCAGCGGTTCGCGTCAGGAGCTGCGATTTGTGATTTGCAGATGACATGAGCAATGCCTCGCTTGTGGCTGTTGAGGTGGTTTTTCGTAAAGCAAAGTCAGTAATGTGCGATATGATGTGACTGGGCTTCACATCACTGCTGCTGATAAATGGATTCGCTTGTTACAAAAACACTGTTTTCTGTTAGGAATAGTCGGCACGCTGTGTTTATGATGCTGTCTGTACATTTAGATTAAGTCACGTGTGCACTGAAGTGTGTTTTTATATTTATGCATGCTCCGTGCATGATTTTCACAGTCTAACATTTATTCCAACATGTTAATATATCCTCCTGATGTTCAACGTCTGCAATCATTTTCTTTTATACCTTTTGTTCCCTGTGAAGCATCCTGTAAGAACAATGCTGCACAAGAGGGAAGACAAAAAACTCACCTCCTGGATGTTCACTATTTCAGACCACGTTGTAAATATTTTCAAACTAAAAAATGGAACTTCATTTTTCCACATCAATACTATTTACAAAATTAAAAGCACCATCAGACCTCGGGGTGGCTAAGACTGGCTATAAAATGATAAACTGTGTTTTTAAGCTCTTCCTGAGATTAAAAGGTAATCGTTCTGCGTGCTAACTCTGCCTCCGACTGCCTGAAGAAGCTTCACACACCGATGAACATCGTCGTCTCGGTGTGATGAAGCTCTCTCTGCTCTGCAGGTCTTTCCACCGGCCTCTGATCAGCAGAAAAAAAAAGCTACAGCAACATGATGTATCAGCTGTGTAAGTGCTCTCTGTTTGTATAATTGTACAGACAAGCAGCACAAACTGAGCTTCAACAAATATACAGAAAACTGTACAATCAAATCATGTGTTTAAGACACTGCTGAGCTCTTAAAGGAATAAATAGAACTGAAATTTAGAGAAAATGCTTATTTACTTCCTTACAGAGGGAATGAGGAAGTCCACACCACTCTCATGTCTGTACACAGCCAGCCGCTGGTTAGCATAGCTTAGCATAATGACTGGAAACACGTGGGCTTCAACGAGAGGAGGATAATCCGCCTACCAACACCTCTACAGCTGTTTATGTTACATCTTGTGAAAGTGAAAAAATATATATATGCATATGAGCATAATGTCAGTCATTTCCCAAATATCCCAAATAATCACAAATGTCTTGTCCACAACCAAAACATGTTAGTCAAGAAGCCAGAAAATCTGAAGAGAAATCACTTTTTATTATTTTTTCAGTTCAGTAGAGCTCCTTCAAATAAAGGAGCTCTATGTTTGTGACATTTTTCACATATTAATCACTTTTTCATTGGCAACACGTGACAGAAACACCATTGTACCGTGATTGTGAACACAGGCCTGTGGACAATGTTTAAGTTATTAAACACCGCTGGACGATCAACTCCCTGCGAAGCCTCAAGTCATTATTTTAATGCTTTGTGGTTTTTACGGATTAAACAAATGAACTTTAGAGCTGCTGGGAGTCAAATCTTGTTTCCTGTGGATGGAGTCAGGCTAGCATTTTCCACCCATTTCCAGTCATTGTGCTAAGCTAAGCTAACGGGATACGGACAAAAAGTTTGGTATGAATATTCTAAGAAACCTACAAAGCAAAGAAAAATCTGAATGACTGTATGTTATAGATTCACTTATAATCAGACTCATAATCGACACTGTGCTCGTGGATCTCGTTCAACGCTCGGCATTCTGGGAATTGAAGCCTATCTGACTTTAGCCAACAGTTCTCCTGAGGATACAATACGCCCAGGGCATTGTTTAGTTTAAAAAATCCTCAACAGGAGCTTTTTGCTGGATTCTATCGACCCCCCCGATCTCAAAGATGGAATTGACAGAGTGTGAGATAGAGCCGACACCAGAGAGAAAAGCCCTGACAGCGTCCCAGACAGTCAATCCCCAGTGACTGAGTCCACTGATAATTTACTTTTCAGGAGAAGATGTGTTTACCAAGGGTTATAATTGATGTGCTGAAATATTGATAGGGGACATTTTATAAGCTTGGGAAGAGGTGGGACGATTGACCCCCACGCGAGGGCAGGGAGGGCGGAGAGTGTGTACAGAGCCTATATGGAAAAAAATACAATGTACAGGACGGTGTGTACTGAGAGCGCCGAGCCCGGAAACTTAAAGCTTCAGTGTGTACAAGAAGGGATCCATCTGTTCACAGTTTCATTAGTGTCTGATCACCTGACACAGAATCGGGTTTTTGTTACCTAAGAATGAAACTTTTATATCTACAGCCCACCGTGTAGCACCACCACATCTCTACGGTGGCCTATAAGGGACAAATTGAACACCGGCCCTTTAAGAAAAACACGCAAATATTCAAAATACAGACAAATCCAATAAAAACATCTACCAGCTTGACATCAGATAAACAGCATTAACAAAAATGCTATCAAATAAGAAAAATCACACAAAACACAGATTTCTACATAATGTTGCTTCAATTTCTCCCACGTTTCATCAGTTTGCGTATGTTTTTTTGGGTCTCTCAAGGCCACCGTATTCTTCTTCTCTACAAATACACGAAACATGCTAGAAATCTCATCACATAAGTAGAATTCAGCATGAAAGCATTTTGATTCTGAACTATTTCTTTCTTAATTCTTTATTTCTTTCTCATGTAAGTTCAGTCTATCACTGATGTCTCCGTGCTTTTTGAATTTGTGCTTAAATATCTCAGTAGAAAATGCAAGAAATTAAAATAAAGTCTGATGTGGTAGAGTTGCAGCATCACTGTGATATACATGAAGCATCACGTCTGTGTGAGGAAAATATAATGTGGTTTAATTTAATCCACGAAACAAACATTTTACATCAGGTTTCACACTATTTGAGGTTTGACTGGCCCTCGTTTAGTTACATCATCCATCGTCCATCTTCTTCTGTGGTGGTTTAACAGCAGGAGGCTGGAAGAATCAGCACCACCAGCTGTTTAGCTCAACGAACCGACGCCTAATTTTCATGTACAGCTTTTATTCTATCTGATTTTCTCCTCACATTTTCCCAAATCTCTCTTTTTCAGTGAGAGGATATCTTTCTTTATTACCATTAAAATGTCCAACAACAGCAACAAAAACCTGTCAAGTGAACATGAGAGGAATATTTTTGAATTGTGCTTCTAAATACAATTACAAACGCTTATAAACGCTGACGACGGCGATCGAATCTATCAAACTGCGCCTTGTATTTTTGAAGTGCAAATGTGATGCCATGCTAGTATTGACGGCTATGCTCATGACACATGTGTCCTGGGGCGAGGTCAACAACACTGAGCCCTTCATTGTAATGCCGGCTCTACAGGGACCCTCGGACACATGCCTCTGCCCCTCCAGCCCTTCTCCAGCCGGTGAAGCCCACAATCCCTCGCTGATGAGACGTGGACGCCGCCTTCTTTTGTCCAGTGGCCTTGTGGATCAGGAAGGTGTTACTCTTGCTGTCAGAACGGGGTGAGCAATATTGACTTAAATAAGTTGACCCGGCTCGTCCCTGATGGCTCTACCTTTTCACCCCAACCTCTGAACTCTTTCAGCCCACTGCATCATTCTCGCGGTGCGTTCACTGTCGAGCTGGAAGCCTGCCCAGCCTGCCCAGCCTGCCCGACGGGTTGCCCCCTGTCCGAGTGAATTAAGCCGCGGGATGGGACGGCGAGAGTGGGAAGAGGAAGAAAGGACCCATGTCTCGACAGTTTAATTATCCAAGGCAGCTTTTTTTTTTATAAGGCCTTGAGAAACAGCAGGTTGGATTTGGTCTCCTTAATCCCAACCTGCCATAAACACATCCCAGACCTCCACCAGCTGAGCCAGAGAGGGAGGACTGGGCGGAGGCAACAGGGGACTGATGGTGTCCCTGATTCCTGAGAGGAAATGGGTCAAAAAGATAAATGATTCTGATTCTTTATTTATATAAAAAGGTTACTTTTACATTTTATTTGACATCAGACTTTTACCTCTTCATTTCAGTCACATGGATACAATTAAATTATCTGTACGCTGTAATGTAGCCGGTAAAATAACCCAAAACGTCATGTTTTTTTGTTAAAATACACTTCCTGGGTAAAAAAAGGTCAAACTGTAATATGATGCAATAAATTAGGATAAGCTATATTTTATTTTAAAGGCGCAATATGTAGGAATTTAAGTTCAAAACATTCAGCCGACATTATCAACAGAATGTAAAAAAAATAACAACTTTTACTTTATGTAAAATATTTCAGTGTATAGTGTTGAAGAGATACCTACTGATGTTAGCATGCTAACCAGCTAAACCCCGGGCCTGAAAAACTCTTCCAGCGGTCCAAAGCTTCTGCGCCGGCTGTGCAAGCAAGCGGCAACACTCTCCTGGCATTCTGGCTAGCTGCACGGCTAATCAGGCTAACAGCAGATACGATCATGGACGTGTAAATAGATTACAGTTAGCAGCATTTAGCAGTTATACCGGTGATTAGCTTGTTCAGAATTCACGGTGGACAACTCTTACAGACTGCATCTTTAAAAGTGACAAGTTGTCTCATTGAAATAAAGACCGAAGCTCTTCCCTGTTTCAGGTGTTTTAAATGGAATAACTTATATAATATATTTAAGTTTACAGTAAAAGTTTAAAGTTTTGCTCTGGAAGCAGATTTGATGCTACTGAACGATAACTAAACATCACTTCAATTCTCCAAACTTTCTCTAAATGTATTTATTACAAAAATAACAGCATTGTCAGCATCTTACAAATCTTAATACATGATAATCATGGTGATGTTTTGATTTCATATTCAACTTTTTTCTGTAAATCCCATCGACTGTGGCTGCAGGACACCATTAGTTACCACATGTGGGGTTTACCATGTATATTTAATCCCTCTCTCACCTTATTAGAGGCATGATTTTATTGATTTCTTCCCGCCTCCTTTCTCTTTCAGGGCCAAAAGCTGTGTTGGCTGGGAAGCATTTAAAGAGGCGCCGTTAATAAGCCCGAGTATCTCAGGGATGCCCTACAGAGAGCGAGCGGCGCACCTTTGTCCCGCGCTGACGAGCTCTAAGAGCGGTGTGCGGTGATAATATACTCACGGAGATGATCAAAAAAAAACGTCCCGTCACGCTCCAACACATCCTCTGTTCTGTCAGGCTGCAGCTCCTCTGTAGGACATGAATGTGGCGAGTGTGTCAACATGGTCAGATGAAACGCAAAAATAGCTCCGCGTGTACTGACAGCGATAATGACACGTAAATTGGCGAGGCTTCTCCGTCGACGCGCCATCTTTCCCTTTTAAAAAACACATGGGAGAGGGAAGTAAATGACAGAATAAATTGGACATCCAAAGTGATATTAACACTGCTTTACTTTTGAAGTGGCTGCCACATGTGTAATATCAGCTGCGTAAAACAGACAAGACAGGTAAATCACACAAATATATACAGTTTTTTTTTATATATTTATATATATATATGTGTGTGTGTGTGTGTGTGTGTGTGTATTGCTGGGGTGATAATTTGTATTGTCTTCCATGGGGCAGGGGACGGTGGCGATGTGGAAATTATCTGCAGCACTCCCCCACAACTATCCACTTCTCTAAACTGATAGGGTGCATGTGTGGACAAGCATAGCTTTAGGGTCCAATAATTGTATCCTTGATGTGTCAAAACACGGTATTCTTCCAGTGTTGTGGCCGAGCCGAGCCGTCACGCTTCCCCATGTGAAAGGTAGAGTTTAGATGTGCCCTGGCTTGCGAGGGGCCCCGGGTCTTTTTGCACCATGAGCTAATTGTGTATATTATCACACATTTTTTTGGTCTCTGTCCGGTCCACAGCGGCGAAACAAGCAGGACGCCCATCAAATCCATTATTCCCAGGTGTGAAAAGCTGTCACCTTCGTACGTGTCACTTTTTTGTCTCTCTGCCTTGTCCCACTTACTGGCCCATTTTGCCTGGGCAGGTGAAATATGTGCCACCTGCCACCGCTTGCCCGCGTGGCCGTCTGGATTGATGGAACACGTTCTCGGGGAAGGTGATGGTCACTGACAGGGTCTTTACATCATTCTGCGTGGAAGAGAGAGGGGCGATGACCATTAATCAATACTATTTTCACGCGTCGAGCAGAAAAAGACGGGGCTGATTCTATTTCCGAAACCTTGCCCTTTACCGTTTCCCTCGCTCATGCTACAGTAAACAAGCAGAAAGCAGAGAGAGAAATCAATTTTTGTCTTTTTTTTTTTAAAATAAAGAATGATCATTTCCTGTCTCACAGGCTGACGTGGACGGTTGGCAACATCGCCGCAACACCGCAACGAAGAGTGATAATTATCAAGCTGCATCGTCTGATGACAGCGGATGCTTGTTTTGTGGTTACACGCTGTCATAACAGCTCCCGACCAAGAATCCAGGCGATTTTATGCTACATTTCATCTCTGACTGACCCGTAAACCGCATGGTGAGCGCACAGAGCCGACTGCCACACCCTGTTAAGTGAAGGCACGCGCAAATGGGTGCCAACTTCCCGCTCAGACCACAATCTAATATGCACAGTAACCCCCCAAGCGCCATTTACCAGCCTTTCCTGACAGTCGGAGCCGGGTGCGCTCACTGATACTTCTTGGCAGGTCTCATCCTTAAAGAGCTCACCTACGCCAGCAGTCTACCTTTTAATTTCACTTTGCAGAAACCTTTCATATTTCCGATCCGACGTCTGGGTTAAAAGTGAGTGAGTGCTGCTGGGAGGAATTGCAGCGCTGAGCAAAATCCAATCTGTTGATTAATCATCTGGCGTTACAGGCGAGATGACTTCCGCTCCAGCGCACCGTTCATGGAAAAGCTTTTGTCATGCTTTATTTAACAGGGAGTCATTTTGATTAGTGTGGAAAGATACTTTGAGAGGCACAATGACTAAATCAGACCTGTCAGTGGCTTTTAGTCACCGAGGGCATGATATTGACAAGACAGGCGAAGGCAGCCGAGGAGGTGGCTACTCAGGACATCGCTGCCACAGAGGCGGAGGGGAAAGCGTGTCCCTTTTTTTCTGTCAGTGGTTTTAAATCTGTTTACTATCATCACAAGTGCATTTTAACTACGTGCTGAAATAAGTGGGATTTTTCTGATGGCGCTCAAATCACAATGGCAAATATGTGAACGAAATGGCAAACATGGCAGAATACGAAACACAACCGCAAATCACGAAACACAACAGAAGATCACAAAGAACAGAAAAAAATTAGGGAAACACAATAAAACAGACAAAAAAGACAACAATACACAAGAGATCGCAAAACACGACAAAAAATAATAAAAAACAACAAAACAAAACATAAAACAAAACCAAAAAACACAATATACAAAACACAAGAGATCACAAAACACAACAGAAGATCACAAAGAACAGAAAAAAATGAGGAAACACGACAAAACAGACAAAAAACAAGACAAAATATAAAACAACACCATAAAACACAACAGCAATACACAAAACACAACGACAAATCACAAAACACGACAAAAAAAAAGAAAAAAAACAACAAAACAAAACATAAAACAAAACCAAAAAACACAACAATATACAAAACACAAGAAATCACAAAACACAACAAAAGATCACAAAACACAATAAAACAAATCACAAAAAACAATCACAAAACACGATAAAAAATAAGAAAACACAACAAAACAAATCACAAAACACAACAAAAGAGCATGAAACACAACAACAGATACTAAAACCCAAATCACAACAGCAAATGCACATACAAGAAAACAACAAAACACACCACAACACAACCACAGTCAGGCTGTGTTGTTTTTCTTGAATATTTCTTGTGTTTTCCTATTTTGTCATTGTTCTTGGCACTTCAGGGCCGCCGTAGATTTCCTTTAAGTCTTAATGTCAAACAGCCAAGAAACTATTAAATCTGCTCCTTTCTTTTATGTCTTTCACACTTCATCCTCACAGATTGCTTGTGAGAAACGAAAGAAAAAAAAAAAAAAGAAAAAGCACAAACTGACACCCAGCCTTAATCTTTGCCATTCCAACAATCAATCAATCCTCCGGCCGCTACAGGACGGCTCGACGTTTATGGGTTTTGCTCAGTCAGACGGCTTGACTGGTTGCTATCGATTCACGCCCCAGCCTCAAATGTCAATACCACCTCTTTTGGGTTGTGTCACTGAAAAAAAAAAAAAATCATCTTCATTGATCACAGCGGTCGGTGAGCAGGTGGCTCTCTCGCAGTGTGCCACAACAATTGGAAACACCGGTTGGTACGCTGCCCGAAATGTTAGACAGGCAATTCATGGTCCAGTAGGTCACCTGTCAGCCGCCGACAACAGTTTTTGAAGACACATCTTCACTGACCTGTGGCCACCGTTAAGAGCAACGCCGCGCCAACCCCCAGCGTGCGCGCATGCGGGTGCACACGCACGACAGCACACACTCACCAACGGTATCTGCTTCAGTTCAGATTGCGTTTCATGTGTTTAGCAGGAAAGATAGTCAAGAAAAGGAGCATGAAATGTGTGTTTGGCGATGAAAAGTCAAGTGAAAGGTCAACGCTGAAGCATGGACGGAAATGTGTTCATCTAAAAATCCACATTGTTCTTCAGTCGGACCGAAACAAACGGGGCTGAACGCCTGTCAGTTTAATTTGGGCGCAGCTTAAAGAAGAGGGACGAGATTGAAGTCGGATTTATACATAAATGAAACATTCATCCAAGATTAAAAATAAAAACAGCAACATGGCTTCTGTATGTCCCGTATTTGTTTTCACAGAAAATCTCATTTAGAATATTTATAAAGACAAACAAAAAGCAGTGCAGTCAGTGTAAAGAGAGCGACTCTGATTCAATAAACAGTTCACAAGGCGTTTTGTATTCCGCCGGTCAGAGTCACTGAGGCATTAGAGGCCGAATTAGACACAATTATGCTATCCTCCGCATGCTAATGAATTAAAACACGATGAATGAAAAAGGTGGCGATGAATTAAACATTAAACCAGAGCAAAAATATCATTAATGTTATTATTGAATCACAGCGATGTTCAGTTCTGTTCTGATGTTGTTGTTTTGTGGCCTTTTTCAAAACCAAATCCAAACAAAAGCAGAAGGAAAGGAAGTAAAATGACTGAATGAACATAAAATAATCAAATACTTTTATTATTTTTATCTGCTTTAGTGTGAGCTGCAAATGTTAGCATCAATAGCACACTAGCTAATGCAGCGTTAGCGAGGGCTCCGGTGCGATCCAGCCTTGAACTTCAGCAGCTTTTAGTCTCTTTAAATTAAATCTATGTATAAATGTTGTTTGCAGTTTTTTAGCCATTTCCTTTTGTCCACCTTGTCAAACTCCATCGAAGCGACCTTTAGGCTGGACACATCCTGCGTTAGCCTCGGCCTTTGAGCACAGTTTCTTGTATGTTAGGTACATATGAGACACATTCAGCAGCTAGATTTTCAGCTCGACACCTTAAAAAAGCCAGCCTGAGATGGGGTTTTGAACCTATTCATGGGGCAAACATTAGCCTAATTAGCTCGCTTGTGGCTGCAAGTGACGGTTCTCATTTTAGATAGAGGAATTGAGAAATGACAAACCTGCTTTTGTGTGTTTCTGACTGAAATAGAGAAATCGGCAGTTTCAAAAACCACCATGAATTTCGAGTTGACTCCGCGACGCTATCTTTGATACCTGCACGTGTGTCTCGACAGAACGGAGAGTCGAGAGGTGTGGAAATGTTAGCGGAGGAGAGCTGATCACAAAAAGGTCACTTACGCGCTTCTCAGTTTAACACACAATCAGAATGAACTGCAAGTCTGCTCACAGCACCTGACAGGTGAAGAAAGGAGGGATCAAGGTGTCAGTGTGCTTCCACTCTGAAGGTGTTGTACAGTATATACTCATTAAGGTAATATTCTGAGGCCGTGAGCTGCGCGAGAGCATCGCACGAGCGTCGGCCCCCGTTATCATCATCAGCGTTACTCGGTGATGTTGCCTTGGTGGGTGTCGGCCGACTTCTCCCACTTCACGCCTGAGAAAAGGCAGCGATGGGAGACAAAGAGCCTCCTCTTCCTAATCATCGTGATAAACGATGAAAGCACTTTTCCCCTTCCAAGTGTCATTCTCTCACGGAGGAAAAATCTTTTCCACTTTAGATTGGGCTTGTTTGAAGTCGCTCTCTGTCTTCTTGTCTCATTAAACATAAAAGAATGAAATAAAATTCAGATGAACTGTTTACCCTGTTACTTTAAAATGTGTAATTTACCCTCACTCCAGCGAGAGAGCTCACAATTACAGCGGGTTGGCTCTCCCCAGATCCGTTTAGTGTATTTTCTATAACAAACCCCTATTAATCATTTCGGAGATCAAAGTGACACCGCGGAAGAATTTTAAATATTTAAATCTCCACTATTCAAATCTTATATCAGATCAAAGAATTTTTCGCTTTAATTTCAGGAGGCACATTGCCAGTAGATACAGAGACATACACAGAGATGCACACAAACTCCAATTAAATATTGCAAATTTCACTAAATCTCCATACTATTTTCATATCTGAGCACGCCTCACACCGGGTGCAGCTGAACCGCCGAGGAGGAGGCAGCCGCAGACGTAATTGATCCTCACGGTCGGCCTTCAAATGTTAACGCGGATGACAAGTAACTTAAAAGTACGTGCCACTTGTGACGGGATGACTGCTGCGCGCGCGGGGGGGGGGGGGGGGACCACACAAATATATATAATATGTTATACGACAAAAGGTGTTATTGTGTAATTGTACGCTCGCACTCGAGATGCAGCCACGTTTGTTTTTTTTTTCTTCGTCACGGCGTTCGTAACTGCAGATTTTGCAAGTTTCCCTTCCGTTCTTTAACTTGGAGTGTTTTTACGCACGTTTACTGCCGAGCGTGACCTCTGACCTCGTGTTTTATGGCTTCTAGCTGAAAATGCATTTGTTATTTGTGAGCGGCTGAGTTTTATTTGTTTTTCTCTGACATCTAACCTGCACACACACATAACATGAGATCTGCCTGCGTACTTTTAGTCACTTATATTATCTAATATTTTCTATGCAGGACCTTTACATAGTAGTGACATTTATACGTAAGTAAAGAATCTGAATACTTCCTCCACCACTAACACCACAAGAGTTTAGTTATTTCATTGTATCCATGCACGTAAAAATGAGTACAATCCATTAATCCTTATGGTAAAACAAGTTAGATGTGGGTTAAATCTAAAGTTAGAGTTCGAGCTATATTTAATTTCAAAACACAAGAAGAATCTCAAGTCTGAGGCTGATGCCGTCTCACTGTGATGGCAGTAACGGGGAAATGTGGCGTATCCAGCAAATACAAGGCCGAACCTGTTGGATGAAGTTGTTCAGGACCAACACGTCACATTCAGCAGCTTGGTCAGCGACCCTGAGCTTCAACATATGATGCTCTTCCTGTCGCTCTAGCTTCAGTTCTGCGGTCAAGTTAGAGCTAATACGTTACACGCAATCTTTTAAAATAAACGCGCTGACAAACAGTTTGCATAGAATTAAATATGCTGCATTTAGGAAAGATATTTAGTCCCTGTCCAGGGATCACAGTTTGATTAAATTGCGTTAAAATAAACCACTTGGTTAAAGATGATACTTCGGGGTTAAAGGTGCTATTTGTAGGAAAAGTTGATTTTCAAGAACTGGCGCATCGTCCAGCCCGTCCTACAGTTCCAGAGCGTCACTTTTTGCCGAGTTGGGAAACAAAGAGCGTTGTTATTTGAACTATAACATTTCTAACCTAACCTACGTAAGTGGCTCACTGACTTGTGTTACATAAATTAAAAACAAATCGCTCGCGGTCACAAACGGGATCTGAACCCTCGTCTCCGGTGGGAAAAAAGTCCTATAAATAACCCAAACATGTAAGTGCAGCAGAGTTTTCTGAGGACAGAAGTACAGCAGCAGTCGCTGAACCTTTGGAACTGACGATGACCTTCACTGTTAACATACAGTCCATCACGATAAATCATTTAGAGGACGAGAAGAGCGAGAACATGAGTGCTTTAATAGAATATATGATGGATTATTCTCCTTATCCACATATGACACAATGAATGAACATTACACATTTATGCACACACAAACATTAGTTTTTACGTAAACGTCTCCTTCCTCTCGCCGCAACATCGCTGTTGTTTGAAGCATCTGCCCTCTCAAGTGGTTGCTAGTTTTTTATTTTATTGTGTTGGTTTTGGTTTTTTAAACCACTGTGACAGGAGCTTTGGACCAGAACAAGCCCGGGTTAGCTGATTAGCATGCTAACTTCAGTGGATATCTATGCAACACAATCTATGGATGTATAACATAAAAATGTCGTCACATTACTTCTAAAATTTTAGTTAATTTCCTACTGAAAACATACATATTGCACCTCGAAGGTGTTTGAATTGTTTTAAAAGCGCCTTGAAGTTTCCTCCATATCTCCAGTGAAAATTAACCCATATATTTTTTTGACATTTCAATCTGTACCATGACTCGGTCTCAGTCACAGGTGACTGATATCTCCGCTTCCAATGACACCTCTGCCATGTATTTCATCATCTCTCCCAGTGGGAGGAACTAAGTAAAAGGCTGGAGTGCGTCATGGAGACGCAGCCTCTGAGGTCTAAACCAGACGCCGCTCCGGCTCGGGAGGTTTTTCAGCCTTTAACTACTTAGTGGATTTTCCGACACTCCTGGCCGAGAGGCTCATCCATCCGTTTTGCCTCTGATCTCACATTCACCAAGATGATCGTGGCCTTCCTGTCGCTGTCACCTTCACCTCCGCACTCTTCCTCTCTCTGTTGCTCCAGCGGCATGATGGGTAGACTCTTTGCCCAGGTGCCTGCTCCCAGCCTCGGGGCCATCAGCTGCTCCAAGATGCCGACATTCCTTCAGTATAAATGCACTAACACTGAAGAAGAGGTGGCGGCACGACTTGAGAAAGGTGGTGAAATAATTTTTGAGAATAACAGAAAACAACGTTGCGAGCTGCTGAAGCAGTTGTACCCCGCACTCAGTTCGCTCTCGCGTGAAATAAGAGTATGATACGCAACACGGCGGGTTCAATTGAAATATACAACCTCGTCTAATTAGACTGCGGCACTATATGCCTCGCAGAGTAATTGCCGTTGTGTCCCTGTCAAGCTGTCTCATTACGAGCGCAAATTGGACGGATCGCTCCCAATCACATTACCGGCGAGCGATCAAACTTCTCAGAAGAAAGCGCCGCAGCCTGGCAGGTGGAATACCTCCGTTTTCACTGAAAAGAAAGGGTGGCCATGCAAATCAGTCAGCTGGCACGCCGCTCCGAGGAGCTCCTTGTGAAAATTGCATAGAAGAATTTTCTAAATAACGGAAGGCACGACGCCCCCCTTTGAAAAATGCAAAAGTGAACAGATGGATGCGTGCCACCAAAAAGCTCTGGTTGCGGCGGGCTAATGCTACGCCTTTGACTGCGATCCCCGCTTGATGTTACCAGTTCAGCGTCTTCTATTGTGCCTTTTTCCTTTTGGAATGGGAGGAACATTTTCCCTGTGGATTGGAAGGTTTTCATGAGCAGGCAGAAGGAGAAAATATTGTTGACATTAAACTGTTCCTCTTTAAGGGAATTGTTGTGACAAGGTGGAGCTCCCATCACTCGAAATAGCAGCTGTGTGCTGTTTACAAAGGGGCCCAAAGCAATGTTTGTTTCCATTGAAACGGTGGCAACTTTTCCTGTCTTTGTAATGAAGAAGCTTCTGGCATTATATGTTTGCTCTCACATCTACTGTCACCATAATACAATATTTTTGTAGCAGCAGTGTTGGTGTTGTTACGAATGTAAACTTCTGCTGTTGTGATGTTTTTTAATTATTATCACAGCCGTCCTGTTTCCCTTTTTTTATTCTCATTCCGATGTAGGGACTGTATGAAAATGACTGCTGTGTGAAGGGCTGACAAACCATCCCAGCTTTATTTAAAAAAAAAAGGAATTAAATGATAATTGTTGAATCTATATAACTTATTTTCAACCCTGCTGCCTGAAGGAACGGCACAGGAAGTCGTTCCTATCTGGTGCTATCAGACTTTATAACTTTAAGTCACGTTTGCACTTTAAATTATTATTACCATTAATAAAACTGCACCTTTATTCCACTTACCTTTACTCCTCAATACAGCATTTAATTTTTTGATTTTATTTACCTCAGTATTGTTCTTTTATATCCATTCATTATGTAGTAATTCATATTTTTCTGTGATTTGGCTTCAAACATAGTTTCTGAGTGGAACACAGCCGTCTCCTATTCAGATCCCAGGTTTCTGTTGCCCTTTGTCAGATGTAACGCAACGGACAGCAACGTGCAAACTACAGGCAAAGCTCAACACCTCACAACAATGTTATGTCTTGAAGTAAACATACACGCTCAAGCATTTTATGCCGTACGGAAGTCAAAGCTTGCACAAGTACTGCACGCAGCTCAGAACAGTAACAGCACGCCGAGCTAACGTACTGTAAGCCAGAGACGATGACGCTGGGCTGTAACGTGACCTGGTTCATGCTCAAAAACTAGCGTGTTGCAAACTTTGCTAACAGTTAAACATGGACAAAACCCCATCAGGCTTCACACTCTGATGCGTTACCTTCTCACTGAGGTTACACGGTGCAGAAACAAGCGATCATGAGGTTGATTGGCTGAGACAGAGACACCGTTCACCTAATTATAAGCTACTGTTCATGCATTTTTGAAGCTGCGCCGATAGCAACTGACTTAAGACTTATTCTAACATCGTCAGTGACTCAATGACCCGTCCTCAGGGAGCAGCTCCGTGCAGCTCAAGGTAAAGCTGAAATTTGACGGTCTTGTATTTTATTTCAAAGAACGCTGGACGTCCAGATGTTTCACACTGGCCTCTCCGCACACCCTGACATTTTCACACAGCCTTCTCAACTGCGGAGAGAAGCGTCTGCAGACATCCCGTCTATCCTGTGTTTTTGTAAAGGCGGTTTAAAAACACAAACTTGGCTTACTTGCCTGAACGCCCCCTCGGGAAAAGCCGCAATGATTTGTCGGTGTGAAGTCTCAGGCAGGAAGCCGGATCAATGAACCGGCCTGGGCTCTTAATTACTGCTCCTCTCGCCACTGTAAAGGAGAAATCAATTATGTCAAGTATTCAAAGCGAAGAGACAAGGCTGCGGCGCGCAACACAGAGCAGACACACTTCATAGAGCCCGAGTCACATCACAACTACAAAAGCTCTCCTTCTAGTTAACACGGCGCTTCTCCTCCACGGCGCCGCTGATCCTGAGCCAGTCGATTCCAACGTATCGCTGTAACGATGGTAATATAATTGAAAGTGACAACAGACGACAAAGATGAATGTTAAAGCAATCAATCAGGTGTGTGCGAGTCAAGACGGATTTACTGATGCGATAATGTATATTGAGAAAATATTATGTAAAAAAGTGATACTGTGCACTTATTCTCTTTAATGTCTGAGACTTTTATTGTGAAAGAAACAGGATCAATACTTCCTCGGTCACATTTCCCTCATTTGTTACGCGTCCTGAAGTGTTGTTGTATTTTTCTGCCTAATGCAGAATTTGTTCACTTTCCTTCTGTTAATATATTTATTTTTTGCATTCTTGTATTACAAATGGACTTCTTCATTGGGAAGACCATTTCTTTAAGACCCTGTGAATGTTCTTCTTCTTTTTTACAATAACAGGGAAGTTGTGCTGAAGCCAACAGAGACCTTCCCCGAGACGCCTCCGGCACAAAAAGGTTTTATTTATTTTTAGTTTTTAATGGAGCATGTATAAAACACATCTGCTTGTGCTGTTACTGTAGTTGCTACTTAGCGGCGTGAAAAATACGATCCCTTAAAATCTAAGAGGAAGTTGCAAACTCGCTATCGATGGGGAACGCACCCTGTTTCGCCCCTGAAGATGCAACATTGTGAATAACAAAACCATTTTTAAAACCAGCAGGAAGAGAGCTGGTTGTCTGTTAGCTGTTAGCTGTTGTGACAAGTTGCGATGGCTGCATGTTTTTGTTTGTTTGATACAACACCTTCATCCTTTTTTGGTTTTTACGTGGATTTTCATTGTGATTTTTCCTTCATACTTCACAGAGATTTTAGCCGGACACAAAACACATGTGGCGGAAAATTTGTCCCCCTGGATCGGCTGAAAGTTTCGCGCTAGTGGCTTGCATGTATTAGCTCCATTTCCTTCCTCGTTGGTCATCTCTCTCACATTTCAAATGGAGATGCTGAAACTTCTTTGAGCATTGGATGGAGGCGCGCGCAGGATGCACCTCATCATGTGATTGGATGTATGATGTAGACGTAGACTATAAACGGGAAGAAAACAGAGACATTTTTGATGGGAACGTTTCTAGACTACAGAACGAAGGAAACCAAGTTAAGGTGTTACATTTTCCCCCAAAAAACGGGACAAATTGTGTCCCGGGAGAGATTTTTACTTTCCCTGGACAGCTGATGAAAAGAGAGAACAATTCTGGGAAAAACGGGACGGGTGGTAAAAGTACTTCAAAGGCTAAAGTTTTAACAACCAGAGGTGTGTAGTCATCAGTGTTTTTTTACTTTCAAAATGAAATTCATTACATATTACTAGTTACCTTATGTTTATTAATATGTTACATTGTAAATTACTGTCTGCGTAGAGTAATATATTACTTATCACACAACTTTTTAGTTGCTTTCAACAAAATACCTAAATAGCCTTTATAGAACAGTTAAGTAGCTGAAATCTTTTTAAATATATGAATATCCTTAGACACAGTGATGAGCCTGAAGTCAGATATATTAAGAGATAGGAATAAATATGAAACACAACAGACTTATACCTTCTATTATGTAGCCTATAGTGACATAACAAAACAAAAATCTCTTCTTCTCTGCCTTTAAATATTTAGTCCACAGAACAAGGAATGCATGGTGTGACTCAAGAATGTAAATTAAAGTGCGTTCGGAAGATTAAGCTTCATCGTGAGGCTCATTTCAGTCACACAGAGACCAAACAAGTAACATACAGTACATATAACATTCGGTTATATTAAACACACGCACAGCTTATAATAATACGGTCATGTTGGTGTGGATGGATTCTTTAAAAAACAACAAAAAAAAACTTCACTTTGGTTGGTAACGCGAATTGCAAAGCCTTACATTGCTCTGTTACCGCTAAAAGAAACATATAGCTGTACCGCGTTGCTTTTGGGACTCTTATTTTGAAGTTTTCCAGGACGGTTCTGTTGATGGCGGTGTCGTCTCAGGTAAATCTTCACCGGCAGCTTCATCCACCGCTTGTCCCCACTGGAGCTCAACAACGACGGTATCCTGATCCCATGTGGACTCCAAAGTGTAACTGAACAGTCCACAGGTTTAATAAGAAATTTATACGACGGTCATTCAAACTTCTATTCCGACCTCCTGCGGTCTAATTCAGATTACGCTCAAAGCTTCAACTTAACTACTTCTTCTCTCCCTTATTAAAATCGTCTGTCTAATGGCTACTTTACGGACTTTAGGATGGCAGGTGAATGAAATTTTCATGACCAGTGAACTATTCCGCTTTCACATTAAGGGCCCCACGAAGCCGAAACCTGAAAGCACACAATGTGCATATCATCCGTCCTCATTAATGTATGCATCGGTCCACCCGCGATGGAAGTCGGCCCTGTCTTCCACGCTACGACACGATCCGCCAGAAAAGACGACCGCACGGTTTATACGCACCGGTAAAGTGATCCTGTTCTCTTTCTCTACAAGCACAGAAACTACTGTGGCTCAAGCGCTCGTCTGAGAGCAGGAGGCTAGTTTTCTGTCAGTAGTGACCGTCAGAGTCGAGCTGGTTGATTGGTGAAACTACTGTTAAATGATTGATCCGTACATATAGTGCATAATGTGATTTGTGTAATATTGTGCAATAAATCAATGGTAGAATTCGGTGTTTAAACAAAGTCTCTTCCTTGGTGGTTAGTTCACTGTAATTTGTGAAATTGTCATCAAACATAAGTTATAGGATTTGTGTAATTGGAGAAGAGTTGTACATTATTTTCATGCTCTCAGCTCGCCTGCACAATGTGTCTTTGAATGAAACGCTACATCTATAAACCACATGGAAGCGGTCGGGATGGATGACTCAACAAACCTCTGATCCAATGCAATTTGAGCATCGGACCCCCCTCCTGTCCCCAATCTGCTGCCACCACTTATTCTCATTGGTTGCGTTATTTTTTTCCTTTTTTACGAATCTAACAGCAGCCGCTGCCAGAAGACTCCAAAAGTCTGAACCATCCGTGCCAGAAAATGTGGTCGCACTAGAAAACAAGAGGTACTGTGGTTCAAATTCATCTTTTTTTTTTTTTTTTTTGTCCGACCGAGATTTTTGGCTTTCCGGGGGAAGTTTCATATCGGTAAAAGTCTGTAAGTGCTGATCAAATTTTTAGGTGTGAATGGAACTTCCCAAACCTCCTCTGGTGAGGCTCTCAGCCCCGAGGAACAAAATGAGAACACAATAGTTAATTTTTGACGTTCTTTTCAGCTGTGGAATAAAACATATTCAGTGCCCCAGTGAGTATTTAAGGCAGCAGGATTGCGTATTCAGGTTTGAATCAAAGTTAGCGGCTGTGAACGTGTCTCGATTTGTATGTTTTCACTCAGAGCTACTGTCCATATTGTAATTCATCAGTGCACAGAACTGAATATGAATCATCTGCTTTTCTTATCTTAGTGTTTCCTTTTGTGTTCTTTCACCTGCTGGAGGGAGCGATCACTTACCAGGACCTGTCATGTCGACGGCACTTAACACTGAGATTAACACGAGACTCACGACGAGCACAATGTATGTTAACACACACCGGACGGACCTGGACGTCACCCCTGTTCACAGCGACATGAGTTAGCAGGAACATGTTGGTGTGGACTAATGAACGCTGATATGTAACAGGATTAATGACGACAGGCTGCACTAAATCCTAATGGAGTCGTTCACGTGCCGAACATGAAAAAGTATCTTGCATTAACAATGTAAATGCTTCATTAGCACATTAGAAACAATCGAGTGTAAGAGAAAAATACCGTGACCAGTTACACTAATTGAATTAGCAGGTCTGTTAAACATGCATAAATAGTGAGTGCACTTCAAGGACAACAAGTGAAATGGAGGTAGCGATTCTCTTTGGTGTCATTTCCTTTTAGAGGGCGCTTTATCAACCGGGGCTGCTCTCATTTCACCTCAGACGCTCTCCGTCGCTGATGAAAGTTCTTTATTTTATGTTACCTGAATTAAGAGTGTAAATTTGCAGGTTAAATTGACTGAATGTAGAAATCTCTGGTTTTTGTGAAGTGCTTTGGGGAATAGATTTTCATTATTCTTTAAGGACGGCGGGGTAACGCTGCTGGTGGGTCAGTCCGTCCAACAACACGACTCAGATCGACGAGCTGCACTCGATATTCATCACGTTTACAGAATAATCACTGATTTTTTTTGCGAAGCCTCGAGCATCAACATCACAGCAAATTTCCACTTAAACGTAAGAAATCTGAAAAAATCTCATGGGATGATTGCCAGGGTTGTTGTTCAGATTGCCAGCTGGCGTTGCTGGGCAAGTTTTTGACCTCCCAGTTGGGAAAATCCAAGCGCCAACTACCCAACTTCATCTTAGGCAGTTGTTCTAAAAAGGCTCCACCTCCCTGATCTGCATACTGCTACTGAGAGACTTTTCTCACAAACTGTCTGTAATCGCAGCACATTCTCACTTCCAGTGCGTCAAATGCAACAGCCTGGTCAGTGATCCTGTATTTTTAAGTTTGACGCTGTAGTCTTGCATCATTTCTTCACTGGACTTTCATTCCAAAACCAGGAGTTTGCACCTGAAGTGTGACCAGAGTCAAGAGTGATTTGTCTTTTTAAGATCCAGAAATCATGTAACTTCTGTTATGTGAGTGCGCATTTCAGTTCAGGTTACTTTGGTCGTCATTAACAATTTTCCTGAATACTTGTGTGTACTTACTTTACATACGTTACGTGGCACAAGTTTTGTCACTGTCATAACTTCCATTCTGTAAGTTATGAGTCTGAATATAGATTTTTTATCCCAAAGTATGATCCGTTTCTTGACCTAACCAAGTAGATTTTTTGCACCTAAACTTAACCGGGTAGTTGTTTTGGCCCTAAACCTGTCACGGCTGTGGCTCAGGGGTAGAGCCAGCCTCTTGCTTTTGGAAGGTCGCTGGTTCAGTTCCCCTAGTCTGCATGTTGAAGTGTCCTTGGGCAAGCTACTGGATCCCAAACTGCTCCTGATGTGCTGGTCAGCACCTTGCATGGCAGCCACAGCCATCAGTGTATGAATGTATGTATGAATTACTGCAAGTCACTTTGTACAAAAGCATCTGATAAGTGCCCTAAAATGTAAAATGTAGATGTAAAATGTCCCTAAACCTAACAAAGTAGTTAAACTTAACCAAACAGCAACCATTTGACACCAATAATAACCGTTCAACAGTCAGAATATGCCATAATATGTAAAATGTTGGTCTGAAAGCTTCAATCTGAGAGTTTATAATAATAACCTCTATTTGCATCACATATTTCAAGACATATCACTATAAACGTTACTATATGTTAGTTATTACAATGTATAACTGATAAAATGTTCCGATATTTCAAACAATGTGACGTATTTCAAAACAGTCATTTCTTACCGTCTGTCTCCACACAGTGCACTTAAAAAAACATATCACAATAAAGTATAGATGTTCTGTTCACACCGTGCACGCTGCTTTATGATACAATACCCCAATTAAATGTGTCACATTAGTGCGAAAATTAACCCGTCAGCCGTGACACACTGTAGAATAAACCACCGAGTGTTTGTCGTACCGTCTATTGTGACAACCCGATCAAACCTTGATATTTCACATGCTAGCTCGCTTACATTATTAGCCAAAGACCTAAACAGATGGCGGTCGTTGTTCATTGCTGTCAAGTCACATCCGTGGTGGCCGCAGCGTCTCCAGCACATCGTCCACTCGAGGCAGGAAAATGTGGACTCGGAGCAGAGGAACGTGTCTCTAATGAAATCAAATCATGATGGAAAATTAAAGTAGCAAAATATTTGAGTCTCAATTGTGCAAATTTAACTGTTTTCACAGATATTCAGAAATCCCTCCACAAACAGTTGGTCACAAAGCGCCACGTTCAACATTAATCAGTTTCCTTTTTGTTTTTTTTTTTTCCCAAGTTTTGGTCTTTTATTTCTGCTGTCAATCACTCACTGTCGCACTTGAGTGAGTTATTTAAGTGCCGTTATTATAAACTCGAAGGATAATTAGATTTCTGTAATCCCGCGGTTGATCTTTCACAGAGAAACTCTGTTGCCGTCAGCTGTCACTCATCAACAACTGATTTAGGTGTTGAAGAAAAGCCTTTTTTTTTTGTCTCGCTGTTCGGCGTCCTGACCTGCGCGCCAAGGTCTTGTGTAATGCAGAGATACTCCATCACTTAATAAGGCGGTGTGAGGAGCCACGAATAATTCATTCAAACTCATCAGCACAAAAAGAGCCCCCGAGGTTAAATGTACCACCGAGTGCTCAGAGTGCGCATCAAGGAAATGTTTTAACACGATGGATAAAGCAGTAAAATATCCAATATGCTACGTTAGAGGACATGATTGCAAGTTATGCTAATGCAAGAAATACAATTAAGTAAAATGCTGCAATTCCAAACAAGTAAACCACGTTGAATGATTCAGATTCGATGAAGACGAAGATGTTGTACGTAGCATTTTCCAACAAAGGCTTATATTCAAGATAAAGTCAATTTCACGGCTGCCTTTATCCTCAAACAGGTTTTTTTATTCTACTGAGACATTCAAATGCACGACTCCGCCAAATCTTCCCAGCCGGCGTTTTCCAGACGATCTCTCGTGCTATTGTTTTCCTCCGAAAAGAAATAAATAACTAAAACGAATGTGGCTTTAAGCCTCAGACCCTCAATCACACACAGCTCCTCTCTCGTCCCCACACAGTGCCCGTGGCATGCCCTGACTTGCTTTCTCGCTGACTTCCACCAAACAGCGAAGGCCAGGGCCAAAATAATTTGTATCTGTTCAATAAAACATTAAAGACCATCATGCCATGTCCTGCTCTCCTTCCCTCTCCCTCTCCCCTTCTCCCCTGCTCTCAAAGGTCTTGTTAATGTTTCAAAACTGCACATAAGACAGACCAGCCAGACGATTAATTTGAAAGATACCCACAGGGTACCTGCAGGATTTTTTTCTTCCTCCTCTTGCTTCTGTAGTGTTAACACCTAGCTGTCTTCAGAAACGAGCGTGGAGGGGTGGCAGGCCAGGGAAGGGGGTGAGGGTAAAACGCGTACAAAGTGTACCCTGCAGTTATAAAACAGAGCGCTTTTCAAAAACAGCCTTTTGATATGTGAAATACGGCGAAGTGGGATGGGATAAATGTTTTAAATGCAACAGTTTTTTATTTGTTAGAAGTGTGATGATTCAGAATATCCACACTAAGGATAGCACGTTGCTTTTTTTTTTTTCTTTCCCCCGCACGTTACGCTAATTGCTCCTGTTTTTCTGCCTCCTTAACGTTCCTGCTAACATCATCAGCATACTCACTTACACAGCATCCATCCTTTTATTTAAAACCATTAAACTATACTTTTATATCGGCTGCTGTCCTGCTTTTCCGTCTGATTATTTTTTTTTTTTTTTGCAAAAATGATCTTTTAAGCAATTTGACCTGATTAAACGCAATCAGAATTAAAGCAGAGGACATCGCTTCGAGAAGAATTAAATAAACCAAAAAAGAAAAAAATCCTGACTTGGTGCTTGCTGACTCGTGGAAAGCGGTCTTGAAATATTTAACGCACCAAACAAGCTGCGGAGAAATTATATTTTTAATGCACGACACGCAGGTCAGACGTGTTCGGTATCCTCAAAAGCAAAGAAGAAGAAGAAGGAGAAGAAGAAGAAGAAAAAACCCAGCAGCCTGTTTACTTCTTCACCGAGGTTTGAATGCGCACTAACACCATGTTCTGCCTTATTGACATTGTCTGTGCTTTTTTTTACGGCGGCGCGTCTGTTATTCCACAGTTCCTCTTTTTAAAGCAGCTCTAAATGCTGAGCGATGAGAACTAATGCAGGGGTGCATTCATTTTAGATAAATAGTTTAAGCTCGGGTGAATAGATGATTTATTTAAAACTCATAAATAATTTCATCACAATATCCCAAAGCACTTTTTGCCTCATTGTACATCATTTTCTAAGTATGCTAGATGAGGCCCCTCATTTATTTTCAAATATCACACCATGTCTCTTGTAAATATGTATACTGGTCTTTCTACTTATTTATTTTACAGATCTGATTTTAATATTTCATCTGCAGCATAAAGTTCTATTTGTTTCCAAGGGCATGATAGCATGAAATAAATATCAGAAGTATAATTCCCAGTCTTAACATATTGGAGGGCATGAATCATTTAAGAGAAACAGATTTTGTACATAAAGCCAAGGCCTAATTTTCGGAGCTGCACAGTTTGAAAATGTTAATCAGTGAAGTCTGTCTTGTGTTTTCTAAAAAGGCTGCAGCTTGACAGCACAGTTTAGGTGGATGACTGGAGGGTTGCAGGCTCACGCCATATGGTGACAAACCTGGCGCTGCCGCCCCGAGCCAGGGATTTACTGTGGATTGCTTTAGTAAATATTCCTCTTAACTGTATAACGATGCACAACACAGACCTAAAAAGGAGGATTAACTGTTTGGACGCTGCCAGGAATTACAGAAAAAAAACTGAAGAAAGAGTTGCATCTAATCTTGTGCTCGAGAACATTGGTGTTTGAACAGTTTCATTACACACAATAATAAGTGAATCGCTGTATCTCAGCTGTTATAAGCAGCGGGAGAGACTTTAATAAAACATTTAATGCCTCAGAGTTGGAAATATATGCTCATAATCTGTGAAGACAAAAAGTCAACACGCCGTCGAGCCATACAGCTCGGCAGTTGACTTTTCTGAGGAGCGAGTAGGAGGACGTGTTACACTACACGCTAACTTAAATGTCTGTGCTACTCGGAGGCAGACGCTTCTTCTCGAGCGCTTTGCCACCGTATAGGAGGCTTTCAGACGGCTGAGTGGGCTGACGGAGCGTTCGCACGAGTACAGTAAACAAGCCGCAGCGCTGCCCTGA
This sequence comes from Diplodus puntazzo, assembly GCA_963678695.2. NCBI lineage: Eukaryota > Metazoa > Chordata > Actinopteri > Spariformes > Sparidae > Diplodus > Diplodus puntazzo. The sequence continues at coordinate 4,852,425 of OZ023163.1, read as the reverse complement.
GTGGGACACGGCATCCGTTTGACCGGCGCGAAGCCTGTTGCTGCTGCAAACTGTTGAACTCCATAAAGGCGAGCGTGCTAAGGCGTTCGAAGCAGGAGGCCGAAACAAGTTTTCTGTTAAGAAATGAAAGAGAGGGGAAGAGAGACGGGTCAGACGAGAAGAGTGCTATCAAGTTAAAGCATGACGGGTCCCAGACAAGTTCTGCCGGGAGGGTATCTGGGCCCCCAGGGTCCGGTGTTCCCCCAGCTCAACATCCTGTTAATATCACACATTAAGAAGACCTCGCAAACGGTTTCATGTGTTCAACAGTGTTATTTTCTTTAGGTCAGTGTATTGAAATCATCCTCCTACAGATTATACTCTTCTAGTGTTACAGTGCTTGAAACCAACTGTACGCAATGAAAGCGAGAGAGTTTTTTTACAGGTTTGTGTGTGAATGACTCACACAAACATACATCCACTGATACCTCAGTAGTTTAAAAAATATAAATCGCTTATGATTGGTTGACGGATCTCTCGCTAGTGGTTTTGCTGTCCTATGGGTTATCAGTGACGTGTGTGAGGAACGTGTCCGAAAGTTAAAACTTTTCAATAAAACAAAATAAAACCCTCCTCCCGTCTTCCTCTCTGGGCCTGCAGACATTTTGTCTTTTGCCCTTCTGTGCTGCTGTGTTGGATGTGGGGGTGGTGCTGGTGGTTTAAGGGGGTTAAGTTTTTTTTAAAGTGGGCATCACGTCCAACCCTGATGTGTCTTTTTTTTTTTGCCATCTCGGGGTCCTGTGTATTTGGTGGCATTCTGTCTGAATGCGCTCCAATGTGCAGACGTCTGTATCCGAGCCCTCCGGTCCGGCCTGAAGTGGGGCACGCAGGTCAAAGAGCTCCGAAGGTTGTGAAAGCACGGAGGCCACATGATCCACCGCGACACCAAAACAACCCTTAAAAGTGCCGCCCTCCTCGTCGGACATCAGATCAATCACGATGTCCCTCCAGAGGTCCATGTCATCTGCAGCAAGTACACTCCGCTGGTTCGCTTCCAGCAGCTGTAAACACAACACTGACATATTCTCGCCTCATAAAATTTAAGTAGTAAACATGTTAGCAAGCAGTTGTCTGTTCACAGATACAACATTAGCATTCATTTGAAATTGTCATTTGTTACTTGTAGCTCTGTTTTGGTCTCAACCAACTTAACAACTCATCAAAATATCTCTTTAACTGCTAAACATTCCACTCTTTAGCCAACCTATACTGGATATTGATATTTAGATGTATTTATTTTATTTGACGTAGTTTCTTAATGACCATAAACCTGGTTGGACATGTCTGCGAGGAGATTTCCGCTATTTTACAGTTAGAGTGTGCAGACGTGTTCAGAGTAGCATGAGTAAGGTTACAGTTTCTCCGTTACAAGTAAAACTGCTGTTATTACAATAACAATTTAGTAAAAGAACAAGGCACTCTTCTCAATTCAAGAGATTCGATCCAAATCTTCAGTCTAAATTACTCCCAATTACTCCTGCGCTGTTTTGCTGGTCACCTCTCCAAACCCGGGTTTTTATTGGTCTGTTTGTAATCAGATAGCCTTACTAGCTACACAGATGCTAACTATGCTAATTTAAAAGCAAAAGTATCCCCCAAAAAAGTGACTACGTTACAGTAATTTGAGCACATGTGATTAGTTAGCGCCACGTCTCGCCTCCTTTCGCTCATTTTCTGGTATCCCGGCCCAAAAGAACTCCATAACGAGGCGGTCCTGTCTGCTCGTGAACATGCAGACAGCCGGATCCTCCTGTTCTGGTACCTGGCATTGGCCCAAAAACAGGGAAAGCTGCCATTTCCAGCGCTCCTGGTGACGGCGTATACAACCGGACAGAAAATGCTTGAAGAAGAAGAAGAAAAGTTCCCTGAAATAAAAAAAAGAAAGGGGTTGTGCATGTGTGTTTACTTTTATTCTGAAACAGTAAATACAAGTATGGGACAAGTTGGGTTTGGGCAGAGGACAGCGCCAACACTTTAAAAAGTGTCCACCATGAATGATTGAGCAGAGTGTCGGTTATAGCTCCGATGTTTCTGCTCAGCGATCGCTACAGATTAAAACGAGAGGCCTTCTGCCGGAGCGACCGACTAATGTATCTATAAAATGCTCCGAGCGCAGATTTTAAGCAGCAGTAATGTAAGGATGGCACATTGTAAATCACTTATTGGATATTTTCCAGGGCGTTACTCACGCTCGGCTGCGTGACGAGAAATCAAATATTCCGATGTTCTCTCCTGCCTCTCAGTCTGATGTGTGAGTGCTGAATCGTTAAGTTCACAGCAAGATGTCCGCCGCGGTGTGGGACACAAGAAAGCACTGGAGTTAGTGCATTTACAGCAGCCAGAGGAGATAAATGCCTTTCCTTCCAGAAGGTTTACCACAGAGCCGTCAACAAGAATCAACAGAGCCTGCATGCTCGTCGCGTACAGTATGTGGGCCTCATATTGATACAGAAGCATCATATCCTTTGGTTACAGCTGCATATATACAGTCACATAATTAAACACTTTCCTCAGGTACAGGATGTGAAAGACATAATCCATAAAAGATGTCACCACACATACTGCAGCTCACAGAATTATGTCTCACAGGGACATTTTCAGCAGTGGAGTGCTAGATATCTCTAAAAGTAAAAGTCTAAGAGTAAATAAACAAATAATTAGGATATGTTTTATTAAATTGATATAAAAACATGATAAAATGCATGACACAGCGTCTAATTAAAGGCGTACTGTGCAGGATCTGGGCTCAAAGGGCAGAACAGAGAGCGACAGAGCAGCGAGTAAGGAAACAGCGCAGGGAATCAGATAAACAAAAATGATTTTTTTCTCATCATTTCTTGGTGGTGACCCTCTAAAGCACAAGTAAACAGGCCCACACCTCCACACAACCCTGCAGATTTATGTGTGAATGCAGTCGAAGTGTACGTGTTCATCCCCGCCCTCAGTCAAACAGACCGACACACTCAGAGAGCAGAGGACAGAGACGAGAAAGCCATAAAACACGTGAGTTAAGGTTGATGCCCAGAAATGTCCTAAACACAGAATATTATGAAAATAACCCAATCATTACTCCAAATAACAGTATATAGTTGGAACAGGTCTGTTTCTTTAGTTAGGAAATAAATCAAAAATCGAGTTTGGTTCAAAGTGCGAATGCAGAGAAAATCAATTTCACTTACTTTTACTGTAGAGTTTATCCAAATATCAATCGCTAACTTGCCATCTGATCTGTTCATTTGGTCAATAAATACATAAATTAAATGATATGCTATTCACCTACATTGGTTTAACATCGGTTTATGATTGCAGCTCAATAGCTCATGTTTCTGTGGCTAATGAGCTTTTCTTAAAGGGATACAGTATATATCCTGTAATGTGGTATGTGAAAGTCCATCTATCTCAGACTCATTATTGACCGCTTTGTCTAAAATCCGTGTCTGTTGAGTTGTCAGCATTCTATCAGTCAACTCAGTCTCAGCACCTGGTGCAGGTTAGGTAAAGACAGAAGTCTGGGTTTATTAGTGAAAAAGTCAGAACTGCCTTGAAGCACAATGTGTTTACTTTATTAAAGTTTAACCAAAACCGTGATCTTTTCTGAACCTTCAAGAGTTTCTGTTTCCCGAACCGAACCACATGCAGGAGTCCAAATGTGAACCTGGTCTGCAGAGTCAAAGTTCTGTAAAATAACCTCCAGATGGTACTCACACCAAACATAACCCTGGAAACAATTATGTTTCCCTAACAAAGAAACAAATCAAGTTCACCTGGTAGCTAATTAGCTAGCTAGTGAGCTAGCTGGTCAAGGCGCAGATGTAATTTGATTAAAACAACTTCAGGTGATGCCCCAAAAATACTTTTTCCAATAAACCAAAATTGTGAAAGAAGCTGCAGTAAAACACTGGAGACACATGTTTGAGGTTTGATAACTTCTGGAGAGGCTAGATGATCCACACGATTAAATTATTTAGCAAAGTTAGCAAAAGGCTAAAGCAGCTGGCCTCGTCTGTTGGATGTCTCCAGTGTGCACGCTCGATGGGTTCGTATGAGGCGGATGATCCAGGTCACTTTATACCTGGGACGTCGAGCCTTTTTGGATTTAATGTAACACTGATGCCGCTTTCATAGTAATGAACAGGGAGTTCGCCTTGTTGTTGTTGTCTATCCAGTTTCCAGTTGTCCACGATCTTGGCCTGCACAGATATGTTCCGACTGACTTTATCTAACAGTCTCCACTACAATGCGTTAAGAGCACTTGGAGCCGGCGAGCTGCAGTATATGAAGGGCTAAATGTCAAGTATTTTAAGTTGAGGGCACTCAGGATGACTGGAGGATATTAGGAAATTAATTATCATGTAAAGTACATTTTTATGGCAGCGAGAAACTGACACATTGATTAATGAGCCTGAAGGTGTTTGCTTGTAGGAATATCAATTAATTTTTTACATCCAAGTGGAGTCATTAAAATGAATGAGAAGACCTTGACTTAGCAAACCCAACAAACACGCGGGGAACCACAGCGTGATCACAGGGAAGAACAGGGCGCGAGACGGGGCTGCGCGGCGGTTGGCGAAGCTCCCGGGTCACATGCTCGGCCCGCCCCTCACGTCTTCCCCCTTCTGCGGTGCTCCACATCAAACCCACATGCGGTGCCAATTAGCAGCGCGGCTGAAGCACCGGGGCCGCGCACTGCCCCTCTTTATTTACCTCTTTAATGAAGCTCAATCATCGCCTTAATTTCCCTCTAAAAAGGACAAAGCAGGGAGCGGGATGAGCGGCGCGAACAGAGGAGACGGCTGAAGACAGAGATAATAAGAGTGTATCAAAGGCAGGAATCGCCCCAGACGAGGTTTGTCTGGTTTAAAGCCTTCGCTGCACAGATATGAACCGGCCTCTCCCTCTCTCAGCGATGCACTTGATCCTTTGCATTTGGCTACCTGCTAGGGTTAAGAAAAGCCTTCCCATCGTGCACCGTTCTGATTATTTACGACGGGCTTAAGGTTGCATCTTGGGAACACACAGGGTTTTTTTAAAAAAAAAAAAAAAGTAATCTCAAAGCCCCGCTCAATTACAGCAGCGAGCGGGGCGGAGGATGGAGAGAGGTGGGCCGTGGCAGCCTTGGCCGGTCACCAGGGGAGAGTTCCTCTGTGGGTCTGACAGTACAATGAAGAACAGGCCAGGTATCAAGGGCAAGCTGTTTCTCAAGACTACAGCACCAACTGTTTTCACCTGCCCTCACACTCGACCCCGTGCCATCCTGTTCTCTGAAACTACGCAGGCAAAAAAAAAAAGCTGCTCACAGACGAGTTAAAAGCACCGTAGCGTACTGTGTGTGTGGAGAAAACGCTGAAACCGACGCTGCAAGGAGATGAAGACCTTTTCACGATGGAAGCAAATTGAACACAAAGCAGCTCTATGCATTGATCCATCACGAGATTAAAGGTTTAATACGCCGTATATGTTGTCACATTTGCATCTTTTTAATGAAATGGTGAATCAGTGAAATGTAAAAAAGGAGCGTGCGTTTCATCTGTTGGACAGACGTCTTTTCTCGAGCATATAACTCAACATAGTGTACGAAGCTTTGATAAATGCTGTAATCAAACAAAGTGTAGGCCAGCGTCTCTCGTCTCTTTCATACAATAATAGACTTACCACTTTGATCTTTTGGTTAAAGTGGACGGCTGCGCTTATTATCAGGGAACAAATCCGTCATATAGAAAAATTATATTGTCACTTAACTTTAAATAAAAATCAAGTATCACACGCAGCGTGAGACGCAGATCAAGGACAATCAAATGTTTCGACACTCTTCTGCATCAGCCAAGGAGGGATCATCAACATAATTCATAGGATTATTTTATATATTTAGCTTTTTGTTGGCAGGGAGAACACACGCATTCGTAACACGGAGAAGCCAAATTGGCTTTATTATACTGACAACTCTCTTTTTTTTTTTTTGCACACTTCTTGTAAAATCAATATATTTGCAAAACTTATTTATCTTCTATACACCAAACATGCACATTTAGACTCCATGCCAGTCTGAGAGAACTTCTTTAATCCTGCACTAATACATTTTGGGTTGCCAGGTTGTGGCAAATCAGCAGGACACTTCTTTGCTAGACGGGAGCATATATCAACCCTTTAGTATTTACTTATATACAGTGCATGTTACTTGTACAGTTTTGCAGAAATAATAACGTTTCCCTTTATTATTGGAATAGTTCGACATTTTTAATAAATATGAGGCTTTAGCGAGCAGCTGCTTAGCTTAGCTTAGCATACTAAAACAGTTAGCTTGTCATTTTAACATGTACGCTGGACAAAACGTTTAAAATGACGATGCAATAGCTGAATTTTGTTACCCATTAATAAAATAGCCAGACTAGCTGTTTGCCCCTTGTTCTTCTCTATCCATCATCTTTATGCTAAGCTAAGCTAACTCGATACTGGCCGTAGCCCTACATTAAACCGACAGGCATGAGCGTGGCGTCGACGTGAATAAACATGTCAACAGACATGTCAAGCATTGACTTTATTTTATCTGTACAGAAACAGATTTATTTCATTTTTTTTTTTTTTACATTTGGACAGAACCCAGCCAGCTATTTCCCACTGTTTCCAGTATTTATGCTAAGCTACGCTAACTGCCTGCTACATAGAGCCACTTTCAATTAAATCAGAATTAGGCACATAACCAACAAAAGCCATCCGGAGACTCTAAATGACGTGAATGCAGAAAGCTGTCCTCCTGGACAGGCAGCCTGACTTCCTCCATCACTAACTTCCTTAAAATGTCTCTCCAGACAAGCTGTGGCACTCTGTTTTTCAGGGTTGGTGGAGCCCAACGCCGCTGCTAAGTATGGTATGTATTTTTATGACATCCATCATTGGTGGAGATCCGCAGACAATAACCCCGGCGTTACTCACACATCACAAAACCCACCACCTCTTGATACCGTGCTTGTTTGTGTCTCCATCTCTGTCAGGGGCCTCTCCACTCGTAACCCACTGCAGACGGCTCCTGAGGGCCGGGTGTTACCTACACGGAACAACGGTGCAAAGCCATCTTAAATAAGCAGATACTTTAGCGGGGCCCTAGGTGCAGCAGAGGATCATTATTTTGAGGTGGAAAAATCCAGTTTGACAGATGAACCGCGGCCGCAGAGAGACACATCACTGATACGCCACATAACAAGATCTCAGAAGAGTGAAACACCGACTCATTACATATCAAAACAGACTGGGAGGAAGGATTTATTTGTTCTGTTGCAGCGGGTGATGATTCTATTTCATGGGAGCCAAAGACAGCCACAGGTTCAGAGGGTGTTATCTCTCGATCCGGTGATGAGTCCAAGGCAAGCCTCCCCCCCCCCGCCCTCATCCTCAAACTGGGAATAGCACGGGATCAGCAGAGATGTCAGGCCAATTTAATGGGTGAGTCACTTAGGTGTTATTAAAGTGTGCCTTTTGCTGCAGGGTGGGAGCAGTGATGTGGTGTTAAAGAGTAAACTTCAAATGACCAGCATGGAGGTAACGTGTGTCTCTATGTGCTCCAACTTCTTCTCTCTAATTTTCTTGTCTTCTGTTTTTTTTTTCTCCGTAACTTCAACATGTTTCAGACGTAGCTGGAGTCATTTGATTATTGTAATGGGATCTACTCCAGACGCAGTATTGATCAGGTGTCTTTATCCCATTGTGTAAGACTTGCTATCTTTTTTTTTTGTTGTTCAGGATTTCAAAATCTTCTCTGGACTGATTGCAGTGGATTCGGATCACCTGTGTGTGTGCAGGGTGTGGAGACTGACTCCTGATTAATGAGTGGAGGCAGCTTGGGGCGTTTCTCCTCCCAGCCAATCAGGGTGTGACGGCGACCTCTCGTGAAGGCCTAAGAGAGATGGGGAATGACACCCAGGTTGGACTCGCTCTCATTCCGTATCTGTCCCTGACACGCTGAAGACCTCATTGCCAGCCAGAAACTCTGGTCTGTTTAAGGCCCCCATTGAGATTTCTTCAATGCCCTGTTTCATTCTAGTTGAGTGAAATGGTCTTTATCCTTCAGCCAAGTAAAGTGACCACGAAAGTTACCAGTCAACTAGGCTACCTGCGTCAGGGCCGTCCTCATTCGTACAATTGTTGTCTTACAAATGGCTGCAGGTTTTCTTTTGTTTGCCTCTCTATACACCTTTAGATTTCAACATTTTATTGAATTGGGTATGTAAAAGTTTTTAAAAGCACATTTCAGTTTGATTATCCCTGTAGAAACATTTTTTTTTCCAAGAAGCTGACGTGCCAGTACCACCACATATTAATGTCACAACTTTGCACGATGCAGACAGAAAACTTAGCAGGTGAGCTATAGTGTGTAGGATGGTATGAAGTAGCGAAGGGGAGAAGAACTTCCCCACACAGTCACGGTGGCCATTTTCCTCTGAAGCTCAAATGATGTACTGCTGTGCACCAGGTTGAAAGTCCCGTAAAACAAAGGGAACCTAATAAACTGTTATCGTTCACCACTTCCTGATTGATCACCAACTCAAGACGGAGTGAATAGTGAACATCTGGAGGGACATTGGGCCATATTTATAGTTAAAACAAAGATTTGATAAATCCTGTTAGCATCCTTTTAGACAACAGCTTGCATCAGCATTCAACCACTTCCTGGCTAATAAATATAAATGCTACATGACGCGATAGAAAAGGTGCAAATCAAAAATGTAATGTTTTACTGTTTGTTTCAGAAGCTGCAGTCCCTCGTTACAACACTATCAGCTGTCTGAAGGCAACTGAATCACTTGATAACAATTACACAGTAAGATGAGACGCATTTATTCCACACGGCCGTTATTTTCTTCCAAGAACTGCTAACTTTAGCTTGGACGTTACTGGCGGAGACACAACACTGCAATGCAAGATGCTGCTTGTTAGTCTGACGGGGCAAACGGCTAATTAAACTCCTAGACATGTTTTTTTTCTTTTTTGTTTTCACCAATTTGGAGCAAACCGCACATGTTCTACACATGCATGTAATACTGGAAATGGCAATTAGCCAAATTTGTTCCATATTCACATTATAATTAAATTTGCATCTTGTCATCGGCCTCATTTTAGAAGGTCTCTGCACTGCCCCCTTTGAAATCCTGTGCTGGGGCTTAATGATATGTGTCTTCAAGACTTATTTGCAGGAAATTGCTGCGAGCCTGCCTTCACGCGACACTATTACAGAAGGTTTCAGTGTCATTCGATGATGACTCTAAAATACACGCCATGCTCATCTCGCTCTTGTTGAGGCCTAAATGTGTTGTTTAGAGGACAATTACCGTACCTGAGAGCGTCTGTCTATCCAGACAGTAACATGACCAGTGGAGAGTGGGGTCTTAACCCCTAACGTCCGTCAAAACTGATTAACGTCTCATCTGAATCAAGCCGCCATTTTCCACCATTGCTCTTTCCCTCAACCCTCCATCCCTCTCTGCGCTCAAGACCCGGTGATTGTCATCAGATGTGACGGCACTGGTATTCCCAGGGTCAGCCTGTGACTGCAGTTTAACCTTGTTTCTACACCCCTCGTCTGTCCTACCGCCCTGCCGTTCATTGTGCATCCATCTACTGTTGTGCTCTGCTGGGGAAAAATACATTTCTGATCCGTCTAGAAGTGCGTCCAGACTGAATTCAAAGCAAAAAAACATTAGAGCAAACTGCATACATCGTTGGGATGAAAAGTAACGAGTGTAAATGTGAAGATGCAGATTCACACTATGTGGTGCTAATTGAGGGCTTCATTAGAAATGTGAGAGCCAAAAATGTTTTTAGCTTAATTGAAATATTAGCACTGATCCCGAAGCTCTACGGCTCTTCACTTTGTGAATAAACACAAACTGGAGAGAAAATAACTGGAAAAAAGTAACACAAACACACAGTTGGTGTGTACTTTTTATAGCTAGCAGCTAAAGCTAGCATCTGTACAGCTGGTACAATGGAGGCTTGTGGCAAATAAACATGGACTGATTAAAAAAAACAGGGTAACACTGTATGTAAGGTACACAACATGGGTGACTACTCAGCATTATGTCACACTTTACTTAAAAGTACACAAACAGGAAATGATGATTTAGTACTTAGTTATTGATAAGTCATCACTAGTTTGGGCCAATCAGCAGGTGAGTCAGTATGCTGATCATTATCTACTATATAGTCCTGGAATCAGTTTTTGAGCAATTAATCGTTCCTGAATCATTCCTGACTCGCTCCTCAGTAACTACTCACATTTTTGTTGTCTCTTATTTTAAAGTGTCACCAAAAACATCAGTCGTTTTAATTTATGGGAAAAGACAAGATTACAATTAATTTCAAGTTAGTGTGAGCCAAATATTCGCCCCGGATCAGATGCACAACTCGACTGTTAAAGCATACATACCTACAGATAAACTACAGATAGACTGTACAGGTGTTGACTGTTTACTAGCAAACAACTCGAGCACTCACCGTGTGTGTTTGTGCGACGGCTCAGGCTGTGACTGATGTCGGAACTCACCGGACACTCCTTTTTCTGTTTTCTTCTTTCCCCCATCTTTCTCTATCCTAATATCTTTGTATATTTGTGAGGGTATAGGTTCATAAAAACATTGGCATAAGTGCTATTTTTTTTACTTTTATTTTCGGTCCAGTTGGAAACTTCTCAACAAGTTGAAACCTTTTAACTTGTGTTGGACGTGTCTTTGGATCAATTTGTGCTGCCCCGGGCAAATTCACGTCTAACTGCGTCTCTCTATTGACTCTTTAAGTTAGCGTTCTGTCTGAACACACCTTTAGGGAAAAGGTCGGGGCTGGATGTCTGGTAAACAAAACGCGTTAGTTGGTCGATGGAGACGACCAGTTTTCTAAACCGTGGATACAGTTTTTGCTCTCGCCTCCTAAAGTGTTCTTCTTACTAGAAACTTAAAGGTGCAATATGTAAGATTCCACCACCTGTCAAATAAAATAAAAATAAGGGGACAGTCACTAAAGTAACTAACTGCTGCTAACAGTAGTTGTAGTTAGCTAGTGAGCTTAGTTAGCCATGCAGCTAGCAGTCCGGACTGTGACCTGAGTTTGAACCATTAGCACGGGAGCTTTAGACAATGAAGGGTCGGGTTAGCTGGTTAGCATGCTAGCTAAGACAGCTCTGCAACACAGACATTCTGATAATCATGTTAAATTTCTCTCAATTCCTACATATTGCACCTTTTTTTTTTTTTTAACAGAGCATGAATCACAGCTGGCAGATCAGAGAATAATCACATGAAATGTTTTTTTTGTAATGGCTACATATATCAGCACTGCAGAGATCCAAGTGAGAACAGGGAAAAGGTTATTTGTGCTATTTACTACAGTGTTTATTTTGTTTTTGACATCTGAGGTGATTTAGTATTTAGTCTGGAGGACAAAGTGTGCAGCCTATGAAAAGTTTCCCAAATGTACAGAAATATAGGCTACGCGTCTCTCTCTATTCTACCCACTTTGGCACTGAATAACTTTATCCTTTCAACTTTGCTTCTAATATTTTTTTTAAATTGACTTTCAAACACTCTCTTGCCTTCAATTAAACTGGCGGGGCCTTTGATTCGAGTTGCAAGGTAAGGAAAAAAAAAAAAACTTCTGTATCAATCAATTTGCTTCATTCCTTTCATTTGTAAAAACATGTAAAATATACTTTGGCACCTGATGGTGGGGGAGCAAGGCTAAATCAAAGTGTATTAATAATTAACTCTAATTAGCAGTGTGTGGGAGCGGTGTGATGCCTGTTTTGATGGCAGCGCTCCACTCCCTCCTGAACCTCCAGCCTGTTCTCAAGATCATCCACTGCGAGAGATGACAGGCTACAGAGAGAGGAAGACAAACGTTTCACAGAGGGAAGGCGGCGGGTCAAAGAGACAGGACTGACTTTTTGTATCTTCGTTTTTTTTTTATTCGTTATGTTCAGTCGAGGAAACTCAGAGAGAGAGAAACAAAGAGGAAAAAGCAAAAGATGGAGACAAAAGTGTAGCCATTTGTTACGACTTCAAGTTAATTAAGGGAGCTTGTTGTGAGATGATGGGGGCACCTGCATACGCAGGTTTTAACTGAGCAAGAGCATTACGGGGGCAACTGCTGAAAAAAGGACCTGAAAGGAGCCTTAATTAATGTCTCAGCAGGGGTGGAGGGAACATTGAGACGGAGCTAAAACCCTCACAGGCCCAGATCCAAACTGGAGCTCGACTAGCTGGGAGAGCGTTTCGTTTCAGGGTATTGCATCATCGCGGATTATCTAACAAGCACAAGTGTCACTAAGCCAATAAACATCTCTGGGACCTTGAGGGGTAAATTAGTCTCTTTCCTCACACTCGAAGTGGAAAAAAATAAAAGTACTAAAACAAAATTCACCCAGTTCCTTTTTTATAAAAAGCAGGGACACGCTGCTACTGAAGACTTTAATTAGAAGTGTGTGTGTGTGTGTGTGTGTGTGTGTGTGTGTGTGTGTGTGTGTGTCTACAAAGCAGCAGATCCTCCATTTCCACAGATACATTTTGCTAACAAAGACAATTCATCTCATATTTTGGGGGGGAAATCTGATTACAGCGAACACTTTGACCCTCGTTGCCGTGATGAATCGGGCGAGTCACGTATGCGGATTTTGATTTATCTCCCTGACCTTTTGTATGCAAAGGAGACGCGTTCCGTATAACCATAATGTGACACGTCAGAAAAAGAGGTCAGGCCTGTGAGAAAACAAGCCTCCCTCCTTCTCTCCTCCTCGGTGATGAGTCTATTGTTTTGCCTCGCAGTGGCTGCTTTTATATTGCTGAGCACTGGAAGTTTACGTCGCCTGCAACTTAACATTCGTGCCTCGTTGTGAGGTGGCCTACGATCGGGATGTTTCCATTACACACAGAAATCGAGTGGACAAAAAAAAAAAGACTTTTTATCCCTTTGTTGGAGCACACTGTCATCATTTAAAAAACAAAAAGCTTCTTGAATTGTAAAAAACATCTTTCCTTTTTAGTTTCTGCTTTTGAGGAAAAACATTAACTCTGAAGCTAAAACATCTCAGTTTATTAAGTGACCACTGCAGCTTTTCAAGGCACTTATTCTCTTTTAAGGGCGTGCTTTGTAGTTTTGGGAAAGACATTTTAATCAGAAGAGATTAAGATTCTTTTTAAACAAACTAAATAATCACATGCTCTCCATTTTCATTACTGAGTTATAGTTTTCTGAGTCTCGCCAATGTGTTACCATTGCAGGTATGGAAGGCCAAGGAGGCCAAAATTTTGATTTAACATGTTTTTGGCCTCTTAGGCTTTCCATAGAGGCAACTCCCTGTTGAGTTTTGACAGTTTGGTCACTAGTCGTCACCAGAGGAAGAGTTTTTGAATAGAACTGGATATTGAGCACCAAGACGGCGCCGATTCAGTCCAGTGAGATTGGCTCGCCAGGCACATACGCCAAAGACAATTCTAGCTTCAAGGTCAAACTAAGTTCCTATGTGGCCGATAGTTCCCGTGAGTTGGTGATGTTTGTGATGATGATTTTTAAGTCACCCTCTATATTGTACATAGATCAGATTTGACCTTGTTTGCAATTCAAGATATCCTGTCAACAGTTCAACAAATGTCTTAATATTGAAACAAGTCTGTGCAGTGGCCTCGTATCCGGATCCATAATCAGGACCCATGAAACACAGAAAGCTAACAGTAGCTAAGTCAATGGTAGCAAGACCCTGAAAAAGAAGGTAAAGAGGAAGAGCAGTTTACACGATCGGGTTGGAATCAGTGTTAATATAGCGAGCTAAGCTAACTAACGTCCAGTCAAATATTAGTTATCTGCTGCAATCGGAGGCCTGATGCTTAAACGCTGTTTCTAAAAATATATCTGATACAATTTTGTCATTTTTTTTTTTTTTTTAAAAAACACAAATGTCAGTTCAACTCTAAGAATCACGATTATTTATGGCTGTTTTTCTTTTTGTTCTACATAAATGTAAAGTGTGCTATCAGCTGTTTTCAGTAATGTCACATGGTTCATTTTACCCTCGGATTACAGAACACACTTACGTTTGAATGTTTCAGCAGTTCATGCATCAAACAATAAATACATTATACCTCATCGTGAACCCAGAAATCAGCACTGGATTAGGCCGAGGAGGAGATGTGTGTACATATGTGTAGGTGTGTGTGTGTGAGGGGATGGCAGCAAGCACTTTAAATATTAATACCTTTTTTTTTTTCTCTTGCCGTACTTCAAAAAGGCGACAATAATGCAGGGTTGCAAGGAGGCACCTCCTCTCAGAGGAGAGGTCTATAGAGAGAATGAGAAAGGGAGAAAGCAAGAGAGTGTGTCCTGTTATAATTAAACATGCATGGGCACTTTTTTCACAGACGCTGTTTGTTCCGCTGGCCTGGGTTTTGACAGGACGCCAAAACAAGCCCAGGTGGAACCGGGTGTGCAAACAAGCTTGTGAGTACAGGCATGAAACACACAAATTAGCACCTAGACCAGATGAATATGCAAGTGCTGGGATCAGGGCCAGCACGCCGTCCCATGATCAGAGCACGCAGCCAAGTCAGGTGAAAGTAAACAGCACAACAAAGACGAGGCGTGCGTTTCTCCAGGTAAATAGAGCACATTCCGGTGTTTGAGGTGGATTTTTGCACAAAAACATCAGATTAAAAGGACTCATACCAACTTCAGCGTGATGCCACCGACAGGCCGGTTCTCATTATCAGTCTAAACCAGTCTGTTATCGGAGAGAGAAGCCGAGGAGACGGTATGCAGGTAGAAAATGTGAGATTGCGGCCTTTGGTATTTCATTCAGCCCTGCTCGACTCCATCTTGCTTCTCCGGTAATTGGTGCAAGAGTATCTGAAACACTGGTCAGCAGGCAGCAAACCATTTGTGAATACAGGCCTGCCAAACCTTAAAGAAAAACAATAACAAGCCAGGATATGCTGGGAAGACAACAGATGGATGTGAGAGTCTGGTGATGGATGTGATGGGGTGGGGTGGGGGGAGCTGGCGGAGCGCTGGAGAGGGAAAAAATTAGGTTGAAAAAAAAAATTGATAGAATGGAAGGAGAAAGGAGACAGGGGAGGGAGCTAAGGAGACGGATTGAGAGAGTGAGTGGTCGGCACCGAGTCCCACAAGAGAAATTGTAAAGTAAAGCTGAGTGAGTGAGCACCACCAGTCCGGGGACATCTCGCAGGGTTTTTTTTTTTTTTCTGGGCCGGACACTTCGGAGTGCATGTCAGGTCCCCGGGCGCCTCGGAGCCGAGGCACTTCCTGACATAAGTAGCCTCCCAAAGATGAACAGCATCACCTCGGCTACAGTTAGAAGGTTGAGAAATTGCTCCCACTGCACATGGCCCTCCTTCCCCTTACATCATGTGACCTCTCCAACGTCCGCCTCGGAGATGTTTCCCTCCTATCGCCGGTCCACTCTGGCCTCTGAAAAAGGCAGCTTTTACACTTCTTAACTCTTCCACTTGGCGGGACACGGAGACCAGCTCTGCACAGCAGACCTTTTTCCACATGAGTTTACCCGTTAAGGCTGTTCTAAAATAAAGCCCTCTTAGTCACACATGAACTGAGGGTGAATTATGGATGGGGGGGGGCCTTGGTGATGAAGTTGTGGGATATCTTAATGACACCCAACACGTCTCCCTTCGACTCCCAAGCTGCCGTGAATTAACTAGCTCTCATAATTAAACTGGGGGAAAAAGAACAAGCTCGGTCATCAATAAGTCATCTGGCAGCTTCAATTTACCAGCCTGCACTCACCGATTGTGGCGTCAGAAGTGATTCCGCACGCTCCTCGGGGGTGGGTGTACACTCTACCCTAAAGCCTCATTTCACAGCGCTCGCCTAATAATAAGCAGCGAATGAATAACTTAAATTTAAAAACACTGTTATTGTGGATTAGCCACAATAAGCAACAATGGTGAATAATTAAATCGCAATACTCCCTGTTCACACATTAAAACTCCATTCCTGTAACCTGTGGCTACGAACGCCATCACTGGGGCGTGTAATGACACTGTTGCCTTCGCTCGCCGCTCCATTAAGGCTTTTTGGAGCCTCATCAGCTCCGACTTGGATCCGCGGAACACGCGAACGCAAAGGGGGGAACGGAGATCCATTTATTTGCATCAGGGCGACGGATGGAGCCGTCCCAAATAAGTTTGCAGTGTATACTTCAGCACCCCCATCTAACATTCATGTCTCCTTTTTATGCTTTTCTCACCTCAGATACGCTCGACTCAGCCAAGCGTGTGCGCTCTCCCTTATCTGCCAGTTCCAGGAACATCTCGCCGGCCCCCGCCAAAGTAAAACACATCCCGCGCTCCGTGTACGCAACTTTCGCTTTTTGCCATTTAGTGACACAAACATGGAGGTGAATTATATGGCTGATGGAAAGCGAAAGTTGATTGTGATGTTTTTTTTTTTCCCCCCACACTATATTCATTTTAATTTTAGTTATAGTTCGAAAAAATTTACCAAAATGACATTATGTAATGTTTTATACATGGAACTAATTAAATTCAAATTTTAAAGGTGCATTATGTATGTTTTGGGGAAGAGATTGTAATCAGAAGAGACAAACAAAATAAATAAACTGAATAAACAAATGCAATTTTGATAATATGTGGCGGACTCTGCCACCTTTATAGCTTCAACCTTTCCTCCGAGAACAGCTTCCATATTTAGCTTACATTGTATTATCACCTAAATGTATATATAACATGTAATAATTCTCCTTCAAAACCGCGTAGTGCCCCTTTAATGTCATGCAACAGTGGTGTCCCCGTGTACTGCACTGGCTATTTAATTTCCTTAATGAGCTCAGCAAAATAAATGAAAGCTACCTCATTCGGTTTGGACGGTTAAAGCGTGTCCCACAAGCGTCTGCATGAAAGGAAGCGTAAGGCTGGAGGCCTCGCGACGAGAGGCTGCAGAGTGTGAATAGAGTGCAGTAGTCAGGATGATTGAACTTGGCTGTCTTCAGGGAGGGGGGGAGTACATGTGCTAATCCTAATCAGGACCTGTTCCCTGCCATGTTATGGAGTAGGAACAACCCCGAGCTCCGCGCTGGACACGCTGAGGCTACATTAGTGAATAATGTTTTCCAGCATGGGACACCGTTTCTATTACGCTCCACATGCGGGAGGAAGAGGAAGCTGTCACTGTGAATTAACCACAGAGCGTGCCATGCAAACATATCTTGTGTAATTGGAGTCTAAAAAAAAAAAAGGGAAAAAAGTGAGCGAGGGGAAGAGGAGGGGAAAGAAAGGCTTTTTAAAATAACACTCGGCTCCTCTACATCACTGAAGACGGTATGTTTGAGACATTATGAAGCTTTTAGCAAACTGTCAACCTTCAGGACAAAGGATTCTTACACTCCATCCTCCGGAGGCTGTTTTATTTACTCATTCTGCAGCGGTCTGTGGCTCGCCAGAAAAAGCTTCTGCTTGGTATTTGTTCGCTCTGAGCGCTGCTGCAGTGTTTCTCTCTCTTTCTCTCTCTCTCTCTCTCCTTCTCTCAACAATAACAACAACAAAAAAAAAATGACCAGTTTACCTGATTATATCGACAGCTCTACTGTAAAATCTCCTGCCGTCAGAGGTCATACCGACTATGTTTTTCTTATTGTCTCGCTGAATTCACTTCCATCTAGAGGAGAGCGAATCTCAGAGTGGAATCACTTTTCTGACAATAATTTATAAATTATGCACCGCTTGTGTTTGAATTGAGAAAGGCTTTCATATCTCTTCCATTAACTCAGATTAAGATTTCATAGTGATGCTGGGGAGAATGCTAGCAATATCCCCGTCTCATTTCAATGAAATTTTTATTAGTGCTTTTTTCTGTAGTACACTCCTATTGGGATGTCTGTGAATCTGAAGCTTGGCTTTGGACATGAACTCCCCTCAACCTGCCTGCCAGTGGCTCTGAAGGTTTCAATATTTTATGGGCTCCGGCTAACTCAGCCGTGAGATTCCAGCTGCAGAGATTTAACTCTAATGTAAAAATTCTGAACGGATGAAAACTGGGGTGTCATAAGTAATACATCTGTTCCAAGAGGGGTCGTGGTTATCATCCACGAAGAAGGGAGGGGAAAAAAACAGGGGAAAAAACAACCAATAATAAAATAAAATAAATAAAAGAACAGAGGAAAAAGGGCATTTAAGGCTGGACACTCTTCTCCATTCTGTCTCTTTGTGCTGCTAAAATGAAAAGACCTAAAGCTATAGGGCTAAAATATATCAACCTAATCTTCCGCTGCTTCAATTGACTCCTAATTGTGTGCACTTTTTACCCCTTTTTGTGCAGCCATCAATAAAACCCGGGTCCCCCTAATGTCATCCTTCTGAACAAATGGGCATCACGCCACTTACACTTTATAGGCCAAATCCATTTCTTTGAGCATCTTGCCTTTTTCTTTCTCGCTCTCCTAACAGAATTCAAAGCATTTGGAAAATCTGTCTATTCAGCGTTAGCATCCCGGCGCATTCTTCCCCAGAACCAACTGAGGTCAGATGAGATGGGTCTGATGAACTTTCCCATTTTTTTTTCCCATCCCTGCAATCCATAGCTTTTCTCCCTTGAGCCATATGTTGTCCAGTGTAGTCAAGACTGCTTGTAATGGCCCTGCTAACAATGCACTCTTTGTGCTGGATAAGGAAAGGAAAAAGCCTGATGCCGAAGGGCAGGAGAGGAGAAGAAACACTTTTAGTGCCTGCTTATATATATTTTTTTCATTCCATTATACAAGTGGACTCTGCTGGAAATATTTGTCTTGACAGTAGTTTAGCATCGCTCCCCACTCCTCCGCCCTCACCGAGAGATTAAACTATTGAAATTGTCATAAGCACAGATGCCACGCTCTTTTGTGCTGCAGAATCCGCGGTGTCCTCCGCTAACATTTCTTAACGTACTTGTTTGTTAGCTTTTGCACAAATGCTAAAAGCTTTTTTTATTATTATTATTTTATTATTTCTGTTGTTCTGGAGGAAAGACAGACAGAAATTTCGTCTACAGCAACTCTCAAAGGTGCCTACACCCAGCGGAGTGTAACTTCTATGGAGGCATACGTTTCTCTCACACTGTATTTATCGCTTCTTATTACCAATAATAACATTGCTCCTCTGGGAGCTCAAGGGTAAGTATGCCCCCTAGCACTCCAGCCCTTTTAGAGACTCACTGTACTGGACTGAACACGGTCCTTGCACTTGCTTTACAACATATCAGCTGCTGGAGATTCTCCGGAGGATTTATTTTGTGCAACTTACAGATTTACCTCCAGCAAAGATCAACATTTTTTTTATAGAATATTATATATAAAGATTTGTTTTAGATCGATGCCTGCACTCTTTTGATAGCAACATATTTTTAGATCTATATTAGAAAAAACTACAAAAAGCCAAAAGCTTATCTACAGAGCCGACACAGAAGAAGGCATTTGACAAAGAGAGCCTAATTACTGCAACTGGCTCTGCTGATATTTGGCCACTAAAGCAACGCTTCCTATCTGAGGGAATTCTTGTCTACACGGGGTTCATCTGCACTTCTTCTGGAGAGACTGGGTTCAATTCAAGGGTAAATGTGCTGAAGTGGTGAGGACATAAAAGCTCAGATAAAGAAAAAAAACATGTACAATTTTAGATAATGCAGTAAGGTAACATATGAGGTCAGATTATATAATTACGGCAGCAAGAAAATGCATAATGGAGGATCAAAATGTATTTCATGTCATTTGCTGGTTAACATTTGTTGATGCAAGCGGTTTCTTTAGCACATTTTCAAAGTGATGGTCATTCTAAAGAAAGTGGTGGGGGTCCTCAGTGTAAAAGGTTAGAATTAGCTCAGCTATATATGATTTGATAGTAACAATACAATATGTTCATATTTGTTTTAAGAAGGAAAATGAACATGCAAAAAGGTTCACAAGCTGCAGGTTGAAATTGCAATATGCAGATTTTAAATGATTTTACCATCACAATAAGCAGTAACTGTTAGCTACAGTATGCTAAGTGGACACTGCACAACTCCCACCTACTTTATTAGGTTGTAGCACCTTTTGCTGCCATAAAAAATGGTAAGTTAGCAAGCGAGCAATACTTAACATTTGAAATACTTGGCCAAAAGAAACTGATAAATGGTAGTTATCTTAAAGTAACTGATTTAGCTACTTGGTTAAATTGCTAAAGTGATGGATAATGCAAATTGGTTTAAAACAACTTAACACTGACAATGTAATCGTATGACAAACTAGAACTACATAACATTTGAAATCCTTAGCCAAAAGAAATGTGATATATGGTACTTATCTTTAAAGTAATAGTTCACCAATTCAGTTAGATGGCTAAAAGTAATGGATGAGGCAAAATTGGACTAAACCAAGCAAACACTGACAAAACAACTGTATAAACTTTTCATATTCCAACGTATCATCCTGTTTAAAATCCGTTGAACTGAACACATTTAAACACGGTGGGTGGTGTTGATGAAGTGGTACTTGAGCTCATCTGATAAGGATGTATTTGTACATCAGATAAAAAAAAAGAGTTGGACTCACTGCACTTAAGTGATGCTGATAAGTCTCTTACTGAGAACTGACATGAAAGATGAAAATGTTTCAGGCTAACTCTTAAATGATTGTAGAGAATTAAATGTCTCTCTTGAAAACACGACACTATGCGCATCTCTCTCGGATGCATTTTATAAACTCCCAGTCCAATTGTCAGTGTTTAAATAAGATATTGTTGACTTCTTGTTGTTGTGGTTGAAGCCGAGTCAGTCCATTGTAATTAAAGTCACGCTGACATATATATAAAGGCAAGGGAGACGTGGAGGCCAAGCAAGTAAATGTCCAGGTCACTGTGTAAACACAGCTGATTGTCTGGGACACCCTTGTTATCTAAAAGTCGTTTCCATCATTAACACAGAAGGACACACGTCTCCTCTGGGAGTAGACGGACAGCTCCGGGGTTAAAAGGCACATGCTGGACTATCAATAACTTCCACTAATTGTATGCTTTGTAATTAGAAGCATAATCAATTACGAGATCGTTTGTTCTGTCACGGGGACGAGATAACAACGGTCCACGTCTGAATCTGCTAAAGGAAATTAAAAAAATAAATAATAAAGCCTTGTAGCAGCCCATGCGTGTGATTGCACAACATTATTTGTTTGTCAGTAAAAAAAAAACCATTTGCATCTCTGAAAGGCGGCTCGACGTTCCTCTGACAGAAGAACTTGATCGTTTGACCTCTACATTGTTGAACTGCAACTGATGCGCTTAATCGTCAGCTGTCACTTCCTATCTTAATTAATCCTAATTGACTATTGATGCGACACAACTGTTAGGCTTTATAATTAGTATTGCAATTTAGACCGGATAATCTAACAGGGCAGTCCAATTACTCCAGAGGAAATAGAAAGCTGTGAGGCAATAATTATGAAACAGTCGCTGCACAATGGAGGAAAAAAAAAAAAAAAAAAAAAAAATCAAGAGCTTTTTTCTTTTGAAAGAGAAATCCATGCATACATTAAACAATAAATGACAAAACACTACCTCGGCTAATCTCATCAGCCATTCAACGCACGAGAGGCGACTAATTGAATTGATTGCTGCTATCAATAGCAAACAAATCTGTTGAGTTGTCCATGCTCATATAATCTGACCTGATTCCTTCAGCTGTCACTATCTGTGAGAAAGCTGCCATGCTACGCTTTTTTTCTCCCCTCTAAATCTGTCAGGGCTGGGGCATTTACATGTCTGTGTTTCAATGTTGATAGGGCAATTAATAAAATATATGTTAATAGGAGCTTAATTGTTTTACAACAGCGGTTTGACAAGGCTGAGGGAGAGGAGACTTGTCAGCGATATGAAATGCGTGGCTACTCTCAGCAGCATCGCCCTCAGCCTAACATATGGTCTCCTTTCCAGGCTTTAACTGTACCACATAATAGGAGCCTGCTGTTTATTTTTGAAACATTAGTGATGTCACTACTCCTTTTGTCTCCTCAAGACAATAGCTGCTGTCTCTGCCTCGCGAGCAAAAGACAGGCACACCCCCCCGTCACCACCACCGCCACCACCACCCACCCCTAAAGATGACATTTGAATAATAACAAATCCATCACTAAAAGCTTCCACACAGCTCAATTACAAACATAAGGGTACTGCTATTTATTTGAAATGGCAAGGAGGATTTTACAGAGCGAGTATTATTATTTTTTTTGTTTATTCGTCTTTGCAAAACAACCATTTTTAAATTAATCGGATTAATGTTATGAGGTGCATAAAAATCAGGCGAATTATGACGAGATTTTTAAACACACATTTATTGTTTTTACATTTTTTTTTTGGTTCTTAAAGGATGTTTTTACTAAATTATATTAAGAAAATGTGACACTCAGCTGCTCTAACAACAGACAAATAGATTATCCCGTGTGACATCCCAGAATAATAAAGTGGTTGTTAGTCTTTAACTGTAGGTCAGGCTCGTTTTTACAGATTAGTTCAGCAAATATTAATCACTTAAAAGAAACTAATATAAAAAATAATATCACACTTAGCCACTGCTTTTAAATTTGCACATGAATTATGGATAGGATCCCTCCTTTTTTTTCTTTTTTTTTTTTTTTTTTAAATGACACATCGAGCAGATAATATTAATGCTTTTGCTCTCAGTGTTTGTGTGGAGCTGGTTTCTGTGGCAGAGCTGTGTGTTTCAGTGCCGAGCGACTGCCAAGTGATTCATACACAAATGACCTGAGGGAGGCAGCAGTGCAGCGAACAAATGTGAGCACAGCATCTCACACTCTGAGTGTGCTTTAAAGGCCATTTACATAGTGAAATCTAATTACCCCAGCTCTATGAGAGAGTATTTGATCTCAATCTTAAACAGAGCAGAACATATTATTAAGAAAAAAAGAGAGAGAGAGAGAGAGAGAGAAAAAGAAGGAGGGGAGGCTTTTCTTAGATGAAGGTGGCTTACTGAACAGAGGAATCAGCTTGTACACAATTCAGCACTCTCGTTTTAATTATTTCCCAACACAGATGAAAAGGGGGGGAAGAACACTGATTTATTTGTGTCCTGGGAGACAATGCGGGCTTTTGAGACATGAAGAAAAATCCAAAAGAGGGGAACTTGTGGCGGACAATGGTGGGAGAACAAAGTCACGCTCGTTCTGTTTTCTGCTTTTTAAAGCAAATGTGAAGTTTCTCTGTGTTGATCTATTAACAAGCTTATTTCTGAGGGAAGTGCTGTTTTTGACAAGCAACACAATCGTAATTACACCAAAGCCCCAGACGTGACTAATGTCAATGAATCATCACGTTTAACAATAACTGACTTTTCTCATACTTTACAGGTTTTTTAACATAAATCTTTACCTTTTTTACTGTACAATGTACTAAAGACAACTCAAGACGGAGAACATCTTCAGCATAAACTGAATCAGAAACTGTACAAAGTGCACAAAGACTTAATAAATGTTAATTGAACATTAACAGTTGTTACACTGTTAACATGCAATGAGTTTTCTTTATGAACCATTTATCAATGAATTGCTGTAGTTCATCTATAAACATCACTTGATGTCACTATAAAGTTTCAACAGTTGTTTATAAGACATTTAATCGTTGTAACCGCTAAGTAGCTAATAACTAATGTTTAATTAGTTATTAATTAATGATGGTCAAGCGCTTGGTTCTGGTAACATATTGCAATCTAGTGAATAACAAAGATTGATGACAATGTAATAACAATTTTAGTTTCACAATATTTTGTAGCACCTTGAATGGAATAATATCAAATTAACATGATTTTTCTACATTGGGGTCCATTATTTTTTACAATCATCAAACCAAACATTCGAAATCTTCAATAATATGAGAAAAAATATAGAATGGAGTTTTAAGAATATGAGGAAATTGAGCATAATGGATATTTTAAATGCGATGGATTCTATATCGTGCATGTAATATCTCTAATTCTGCTAATTCTCCAACAAAAACAAAGACGAGCGAGGTAGTGGACAGAAAATACGATTACTGTATTTTCACTTTTGGCTGGTGTTGCAGCACAATGCATGGACAGGAATTATGAATTATGAATCACTTCTCATCAGCGCTGCCTATATAGAAAGGACAGGAAAACTTAGTGGACACATTGAAACGTGGACACAATTAGACACTATGCAGAGAATGCAGCTCTTTATGTTTACATCCATTTATATTGTATGCACACTGTATGTATTATGTACAGTGAATGGACCATTAGATGCAAGATGCATGTTCGAACCTTATCCATATAGAATGCAACATGTGCACGGGTCCAGATGTTCGGTGTGTATGCATGTGCGATTGCTCACAAACACACACTTGCCTTTTGCGTCTGTGCCTTCTTGCCCCTCTTCCTTTGTTGTGTTAATACAATCCCAATGCTGCACCAATTTTCTGACTCCATAATCTACAGGATGTTTTTTCCATTACTCAAGGATCGTCTAGTGCTTCTAACTTGCCCTTATTTTGTATTACAAAATTAGAGCTTTTGGAAAAAATTACAGCGAGTGGAGGAAGAAGGAAGAAGGAGGCCCCTTGTGCTCTTTCGGTTCTTTTGTTCCTATATAATTGTCGTCACTCCATGAAGATTTTTTAGCTCTGACCTTTAGTGCGCGGTAATACAGAAAATGATGGGGAGTAGATTTCCTGCCTGAGCCTCCACTCCTTTCTCGCGTACATCTCCAATCTTTGAGGGATAGACGCTGCCCGCGGGACTGTGTTGATACTCTTTTAGTGGTATTTACAGCCGCTATTGCCAAAGTGGCATTACTAGGAGCTGTAATCAAACTTAGAGTTCACAAAAGCAACAGAGCCTTTTTATGTTTTCACCTTATCTGAGTAATAACAATGAACACTGATGCTTCCTCTCCTCTTTGGTTTGATCTACATGCTAAAGAAAAGAACACCTCAGAAGAGCGGGTGTATTTTTTCAAAAATCGACCCAACTATATCAAACTACAACATACAATCATGAACTTTTTCAGCCTTTTCTGTACTTGATATCTTTCCCCAACACAAAACTGACTTTCTGTGCACCCAGCAGGGATCTTCGGTGTAATAACATCTGTAGGAGCCTATGGATTTGCCGTATAGAGAACTTGTTTGGTAGATGTTAGCCGCTGGAGTAGTGCATTGTGAAGCCAGCGTGTCTCTAGATCTAATGGCTTCACAAGGGAAAACAATCAGGATGACTTCACTGCATCATCCAGGGTGGTGGTAAGCTGCAGGAGAGTGCAGCGGGCCCTCCGCTATTCCCTTAAAGCAATGTGAAGTTTGCTCCTTCTCAATAATCCTGAGCTGGGGAGCTCAAAGTCACGATGGGGAGCATTGTTGTTCCCCTGGTCTATCCGTGGACCCGACATGTGGTACGCTGCTCATTTCCGTAGCTGCCCATGGCTTCTTGTGGACTTTTTCAACCAGCCCATGAATGCAGGTTTCTAGACCTCAGACTGTCAGGAGCCCCTTTTCTCACCAATTATAACAAAGTAACACTGGACGCCATTTTAGGGCTTTTGACTCGCAGACAGATTTAAATTAACATGTAACGAGAAAGATATTGTACAACGAAGGCAGAACTGAAGTATTTATACATTAACTTGTGTTGAAGTGAACGATCTGCTCGCGGTGATTTATCTCTGAGAGCGCTGCAGACGTTGGGTAAAGTCGTTGGAAAGACTCGAAGAAATCATTTTTGTTTATAATGCTGCTGATCGCTCTGTAGACGTTGAATATGTATTGATCAGCAAATCCGAGATAAAGTCCAGTGCTTCAACTCGTATTTGAACTCTAAATCGATCGATCAGTCAATTCAGCTGCAGGTGCGGCGGTGGTGGTGGAAAAAAAAGCTACTCTGTTCCTTTTTTAATACATTAAAGAGTTACTTCACTTACTGGAATCACTTCACAGCCCGTATTCATCATCATACATCTCTCTAAAAAGTGCTGAAGATGTCTAAAGGTTGATATTATTGTCATAATCAGTGAAGATGAAGGTTTAATGATTATTTTGAGACTATAGTTTTCTTCTTTTTATACCTGAATGTCATGTAAATCACTCAACACACTATCGTTATCAGTGGAATGTGATAAAATAACTTATTTTAATGAGAGACTATCACTTGAATTAAGTAGTTTATACTCCTGAATGTGACCTCACAACAAGTCAGACTTGATTTAAAGCAGCATGATGTAACTGTCATGACGTAATGAGATTGCAGTTAACGCCTACATTATGTCTGATCTGAGAGTTGTATTTACGACAGTGTTGTTGCACTCATAAAACTCTGGGGGGCAACAAATTCCACAAGATGCGAAATTCTACATAATGTTGCTTTAAATCTAAATTTAAGATTATATCACTTATTATATGAAATATAGTGCTTCAGATGTTTTTTTTGTCTTGACACACTAGTGTTTGAAATAAGTCCTCTAGCCTTGAAGTGAAAGTGAAAGTTCGGTAAGTTACATTTACTTGAGTGACGTCGCTTGAAGACGTTAACTAATCAATAAATACTTAAAACAAGAGTAACTGGATTACATATCTAAATAAAATTTGATTACACTTGGTGTTAAAAGTCTGGAATTGAAGGTGTAGTTTGCTTTTGTTACGCCTAAATAAACTGATTAAACTCAATAAACATACTGACCTTAAAACACAATTTCATTTTTAAGTTTGGTTATAAGTGGCGGACCCTGCCACATTTCTAGCTTCAGTCTGGGACCTTATTCTCCTCTAAGAACATCTCGTTTATTCAGTTATAATATAGTTATTACCTCACCTCACCTTACCTCATTAAATATAAATACATGTCTGAGTTAGATTTTTTTTCTTCAAAACCCGTTTAATAACGTTATTGTGTTATTATAACAAGTTAAAGTGCTCCATTCTAAAAGAAGACAAGGTTCATTTAAACCTAATTTATCCAGTAATTACTTTATTATTACTGATGTGTTCATCTGTAAGTAGTATTTTGCTAACTTTGAGTATTTTACATACTGTTGTGTAGTTAAATCTACAGCGACATGTCCGATTTTGTAAGATCATAAAGTAACTACTCACTATCGCTGTCACAGACTGCAGTGGAGCAGCAGGTAGAATATCTGCCTGTGAAGTTTTAAAGTAACACAAGATGAAATGCTCTTTAGTGAACTTGCCTGTAACCAGATGAGATTTCTGCATGTGTCAGTGATTTTTCTCACCTTCCTCCTTCCACTACATGAGCTGTAATGTATGCAGCTAATGACTTTTATCTTTAATGGCTCTTTCAGGTCATATAATGAGGACTTACAACATAATTACCAAAAATTAGAGCTTTCAAGAAAGCACTTTTTAAAACCCAGCGGCTGAAAGCAGATTTTAAATGTTAATCATTTTATGTGCGCAACCTGGGGCCTGCATCGACCTATGAACTGAAGCTTAAAGGGCTTCTTGCCTGGACATTGGTTGTTATGTGTTTTTTTTTTCTTTTTCTTTTTAAACCAAGCAGCAGAAAATCCAATTATTAGCAACAACCCAATTACTTTCCCCTCAGACTCAGCGGCTCAAATCCAAGGTTGGATTTGTGGATTAGCAAGGTTTACCGATAGACTCCTAAAAAGGGAAGCAACAATGTCGAATTTCCTGGCCGCCTGCGCTCTTCCGGGATTTGGAGTCAGAGGGGTGACATGATCATTGAGAGGTGGGATAATGACAGAGCCAGAGAGAGAGAGGGAGAGAGGGAGAGAGGGAGGAAGGAAGGGTGGAAAGAGAAGAAGGGGAAGACGAGAGCGGTCTCTGGACAGTAGATCACAGTTAGCCGGGGTCAAAAGTGCAAGTACGGCCTGTCAATGGAGACCTCGCCACTAATAAAGTCATATTGACTTTACAGCCATACTTAATACTGCGAGTTACTTGACACCGATAGCACCGCAGCATTTGTAAGTCAATTAGAGGGGGTGGATGAAGCGCGTGGTGCGGCTGTCACTCTAACCTGAGGAGGATAAAGCCGGACACTGACCTCCGACCTCGCCCGTCCTCTGACTTCTAACATCTGCAGGCCAACCTCTCCGGAGCACAGCAGGTTGTAAAACGCCTCCGACTCGGTGGTCGTATTGATCACAGCGGACACTGATTCATAATTAAATGGAATATTTAAACAAAGATGAAGTCGGTGTCAAATGGGTGGCCGAGATGGTCGACGCACTCAAGGTTATGAAACCGCCATTAAGTGGCTTCTTTTCCTTTTTTTTCTTTTTTTTTTTTGGTCGTACTTCTACTTCTGTCAAAGTGGGTCAAAAAGTAGCAGGAAATGAATTACTCATTAAATGAAACACTTCAATCTCTCTAATAAGGAGATCCACGAATGATATGTGCCACCTGCTAAATTCGCAAATATCCCCTCTAAAAGCTTTGTAAGCTTCATCAAACTAATCGGAGTGGACAGCCACCAAATAGAATCTATTCTGAATTCTCCATTTGTGACTGCGCGGAGCAGGTGAAGTCTTTCGGCAATAATTGACTGGAAGGTAGGCCGTTCTCTATTAATGTGCACGGATTAAATTTAACACCCACCTTATAGCGTTCGCCAGAAATCATATTGCACTAAAGCCCACAGTAACCTGAGGTATCTCTTTTCATTATTGCCTAATTAACCTGCTAATAGCCATGTCCTCACTGCTTCTTCTCTTTAATTATCCGCCGCCTGCACCGCGTTCGTACCGAGATTACAACTGTGTCAGTCAGCTCCTCCGTCCCATCACATCTTTTATGAGATCAAATTTCTATTGGCTTTATTCTAAAAGACACTGTTTAATTAACGGCTATTTCCATCCTTGAAGAACGTACCATTCACGGATCGGGGTATTACTCTGTACGACTCTTCAGCTCAGACAGTCGTGGCTGCGAGGGGTCGTGCAGGTTGCAGACGGTGGTCGCCGCAGTGAGTCGGTCGGGTGTGCAGCCGCTAGATGTCCTTTGCGGTGAAGCGAAACGAGCCCTGACTGAGCCCCGGCCGCGGCGCTGGAGAGAAGAGCCAGGAAGGAAAGGAGTCATGCCACTTCATCACGTGTTAGTCACTCAGATGAGACGCTGTCGTTAATCGTAATAACGACTGAGTGTCAAGTCTCTGATTCACAGCCAGCGCATCATGCAAACATTTCCGTCCACTCAGCAGAGTTTAATTTGAGTGTGACTGCATTTTGTTTCAAGTTTGAATCTCCGTCAGAGCTCCATGACATAAACTGATAGCAGCGTTATAAGTCACTCTTTGTAAAGGTGAGGTATGATTCTATTAATGGCCAATCAATCTTTTACTAATGCTGCAGTGATAAACCATAAGACATTTGAATATTAGGGCATTTTTGCATTGTTTTCAGTCCCTTTATTTAGAGCTGACTACATGCTTTGATCAGGCAAGCCGTAAACTGCAGATTAACAATAACGATATTAATAACAAGCTTTACTTCACATGTTCTGGGACATCTATCAATGAAGGACATTGATGCCCAGCTAAACTTTGAAACTCTGAAGCTAATAGGAGTGTTTTCTTTCTCTACATCGGAGAAAATGAAATCACGCTGTGATTTAATATGAAGTATTTAGTTTGTGTGCTCGTATTCAACTACTGTGAATTATGATTTATCACCAGAATTGCTTTAATCTGGCACCAATATCTCGTGAGTTGCCAGGTTGTGGAAAATCAGGAAGAAACTTGTTTGCTAAAACGCCACAACATCTTGACTCTTTAGTCAATACTTACATACGTGTATTATGGGAATAGTTTGACTTTTGGAGTAATAACCTTATTGGCCTTCTTTTATGACTGATTCAATTCTCAAATCTGTCTATGAAATATAAGGTTACAACTAGCCCCAGCCGCTTGTTAGCTTAGCTTAGCAGACAGGAACATTTAGCTTGAGAGTTTAAAATGTACAAAAGCAGGATTTTGTTACCTTGTGTGAAAATAGTCAGGCTGGCTGTCAGGTGGCTGTGACTCAGGGGTCGAGCCTGCATCTTGTTATCGGAAGGTTGTAGGTTCGATTCCATGTGTCCTTGGGCAAGATACTGAACCCCGAACTGCTCCTGGTGTGCTGGTCAGCACCTTACATGGCAGCCACTAATTCACCATCAGTGTATGTATGAATTACTGTAAGTCGCTTTGGATAAAAGCATCTGATAAATGACCTAAAATGTAGTTGTCGCTCTTTGCACCTGGTTCCAGTCTTTACGCTAAACTAAGCTAAGCTAAGCTAAGTTTAGCTAAGCAAACATAATACTGGCTGTAGCTCTATTTTAAAAGGAACAGAAGTATAGAAACCACAATCTTTATAAGTCACTGCTCCCTGTAACACAACACCATTGTTTGTTTTTCAGTGTTTGGCATTTGCATCGACTAAAAAACAACAACATATAACCTGATAGCGAACTATGCTGTTAGACAAGTCTTGTTACATTTGGACGGAGCTAAGCTAGCTGTTCCCCACTGCTAAGCTAAGCTAATAGCCTTTTATTGAACAGACGATTAATAAAAGTGCTGTTTATCTTTTTCATTTAACTTCCAGGAAGGAGATGAATAAGTGTATTCCCCTCAAAGGTTAACTTAAGAAATTAATCGCAAGTAGTTTTATTTATGGCTTATCACTGATGTATTAAAAAAAATGTAAATACTACATGATGTTTCATTAAAACGTTCCTCCTTTTTAATTCCTCAAATGTTTTCATATAAAAAGCCTCGTACAAACAGGAAGAGCAGTGATTTCTTAAAGCAAAGATCATGTCAGTGTATAAAAACCAGGACAGGAGGCAACAGTGCAAGTTAAAATGCTACTATCTGCTGTCATTTCCCTCTAGACATACAACCAGTGGAGCATTTAAGTCGCTAGACGCACAGCCAAGACTCAGACAAGTGAATTTATGTGTTAAGTTGGTGTCCCCCCTCCTTCTCCCTCACTGTCTCAGAGGCCCAGCACAGATAGCGAGTTCCATTAGGAATTTCAACTCGAATTAAGGTGCTTGGGGAGGACACATTAACACATGTGCCGCTTCTGTAGTTAAATGTCAGAATGGGAATGAGGCCTGTGACTTTATATTCCATTAGCCACTGCCTCATGTTTCCCTGCTGTGTATCTAAATAAATAATCAAGACAGCCTCCAAAACACGAATCATCTTTTCACAATAATAGAAAATTAATGGCTCTGCTTGGGTAAGTAAATTACACCGAAGGAACATCCCACAGCCTTAAATCACCGCCGAGAGATGATGACAAAGGGATGCATTATAGGCCGCAGGAGAAAAAAAAAAAAAAAAAAAAAGGAAAACCCAGTCGTCCAGAAAATTTTTGAAATCTGAATAAAATGTCGGGGCTTTCAAGCTCTTTACAATCACCTTGCATGAAAGTCTAATTCAGTTTGGCTTCTTATTAATTCATAAGCCATTAGTAACATATTTCTCAAACAAAAAGCCCCTGACAAAGGAAGGAGGGGAAAAAAAAGAGTGTGTTTGGGAGAGGTATGTGCAATTAACATTTAAGCATGGGCGATTAAAAAGAAGTCTCGAAGAAATGGCTTAGAGTGGGCTCTTGAAAGATTTAGACGGCAGAACTATTTTATGGGGCATTAGCCAGATATATTTAAATACAGCTGAAGTGTGTTTCTTGCCATATACTAAGTATAACACCTGTCATGCTAAATCATGTACACAATCGACTACTATTAAGGGGAAAAAAGCCGGACTGGAACGGAGCTCAAACCATTAGTGAAGCAGTACACTCCGCATTTAACTACGGCTGTGTGCTGCTCTTTGTAGCTCTGAGCTGAAATATAGAGCCGAAACAATTTAACATATTTAGAAATACTTAAAATACTTGATTAGATGATTAATTTTCTGTTTTTTCTCAACATTCTGGCCTTTCGTTAACAGGTCAAAAGCATTTTAGGGCTACCAAAAATGGACAATTTGGAAAACTTTTTCCAGTGTGAAGTTATTTAAGATATATATATTTTTTTTTTATGTGTTTACAGGCAGAAACTGGGCTCTTTGGATCGGATGACACCAGCATTCACTTCCTGACTGGATCCTGTCACTTGTGATTTTGTGCCTCCCAGAGTCTTTTCACTCCAGAAGTAAAACAAAGACATCAGGCTTGACTCGGTCGGCCCGCTTGTGAAAATACAGATGAAATAAAATAACCTATTTCTAGACTGGAGAGTAGTTTTGATACAACATTGCATGAACCAGTGAAATAGATTGTATTGAGGGTGTTTTGTGGGAGTCAAAGTGTGACACTGCACATGAGTTCTGATGGGACGCACACACCAAAATAAACCACCTCTGTTTTAACGTCGAGACTTTGAGTATGACGTAAGTTTAAAGTCCCAGTAAACACCAATCGGATTTCTTTGGGGGAGAGTTGTGACTTGAAAAGCTTGACAACCACCCAACTATGATAGAAGCTGTTGGGTAGTTAAATTCTGCATTTTATAATATCCCAACTATTTACCTTTTCAGGAGGCAAGCTACTGTTGAGTGACCAGTGTTCCCATGTACATCATCAAGTTTTGGGTGAGGCAGCTGAGGAGAACGAGTGATTTACGATAAAACCGATAACGCTTATAGCAGCTCTAATAGTCTGCAGCCATGTTAGCAGTTCTTTGACACTGTGGTGCTTTAAACTGGAACATTTGTTGATTAAAAAATGAGGCGCTAAAATTCACCGTGTCATCTGCATGGTGGCACTAAATGTTACAGCGACAACGGAGTCGATGGGATTTATTTTCTGAGTACCATGAAGTTCTTCACAGCAAATCATTCATCATTGAAATATTAATTGTTTGTTATATCCAGCTTCTGAAAAGGGCGATTTGTCAGAATTTAAGTTGAAAACCAGAATTATCACATTGTGTTATAGTGTTGCAGAGAGAGAAGTCAAACATGCTAACCAGCTAGCTCGTGCCTGTCCTGGTTCTGAAGCTCCTGCACTAGTGATGAAAACAGTCTGAACCACTAGCTGCGCGGCGAACTGAGCTAACTAGCGAACGGCAGCTACAGTTAGCAGCAGTTATGGTGGTTACCCTGGTAATATATCACCCCATGTGTGTTTTGACTACAAATGACAGGTGGCCAATTCTTACATATATATCTTTAAACAGGTGCATCATTTAACATTTCTGTCTAAAAACGACCTTTGACCAATTTCAAACCCAGAAATATATGTAACTTTTCATTGTTCAGGGTAACGACGTTTCACATTTAGTCGCCTGTCGCTTTGACTTCAGGGAGACGGGAGCTAAGAGGTCGGAGAATGTGACAGAAACATGTCAATAAACATTTCTACCTGAGTCATGTCATGTTTGCTTGCTTCTCTTCCGGCTCGTTCCACCCTCGTCTTTGTAATGTCACCGAACCTCATGAGCTTACTTCCGGTAACACCCTCCTTCAAATTAACACCATCCCAGACATTCACACCTGAGCGCTGACACGTGTAACTTCGTTTTTCTTTCTTTGTCCTTTCCTTATTTCTGTTACAGTCTTAATATGTGCCTAATTACCACATTGAGAATGACCAGTCAAGGAGATAACAGTGAAAGGATCTCTGATGTACAAGAAAAAAAAAAAAAGGACAAATGCTGGGAAAGAATAGGTGACACGTGCAGGTAAAGGCTGCGTTAACCCTTAACAGGAGCGTATTCCGCAGTGGTGGAGGTGTTAATGCCGTCTCATTTCCCCACATAAACACCTTTCGCTCTCCCTGCACATTAATTATTACCACCGATGCAACCTACTGTTTACTTTTTAAACAGGATGAGGAGCGAGCTGCAGCGTATGAAAAGCCAAAGAGCCGGTGCCAACACAGGTTACAGAGCAGACCCGGGACGGAGAGCACCGGGAGAGTCATGAATAAGTCACGCAGCCTCTGGACCTTCTTCTGAAGGCACAGAGACGCTGACATGGAGCTGTTTCATCTGATCGGACCGAAATGTCCTAGAGACGTGGGGAATTCAGATACATGCAAGTGGA
Source organism: Diplodus puntazzo (assembly GCA_963678695.2). Lineage (NCBI taxonomy): Eukaryota > Metazoa > Chordata > Actinopteri > Spariformes > Sparidae > Diplodus > Diplodus puntazzo. Next base: position 4,818,309 of record OZ023163.1, on the reverse strand, counting down.
TATACTGTATATGCAATGCGGCGCTGTCTGTGTGTGTGTGTGTGTGAGTACCTCACAACCCTGTAGAACACACACACACACACACACACACACACACACACCAGGTATCATTCATCCTCCAGAGACTCCCTCAACATCCACTCAGTTTTTCAAAGCGCTTCTTCTTCTTCTTCTTCTTCTTCTTCTTCTTCTTCTTCTTTTCTCTCTCTCTCTCGGTGTCTGTAAGGCCAGCATGGTGTCAGGGTGCCTTGTGATTTTTTTTTTTTTTTTTTCCGCCTATACAGTTCAAATAATGACTGTAATTAAGCAATTAAGACCTGAGAGGCTGAGAGGCCAAGAGCTGGCTTTCGCTTTATACACGTGAACAGACGGCAAATGAGGATTCAGCGGGGAATACAAACATTACGGCTGTGGCATATGCTCGCTCCCTTTGGTGCTGATAGCAATAGCTTATGTCAATGAGGGAACAAACAGTGGGTGAAGTGATGTGGGAGATATTTTATTTTTGTTCCGCAGACATTTTCTGAAACGTTTGTGTGTGTTTACTGTGTGTGTGTGTGTGTTTTTTAAAATAACCTCCGAAAAAATCAGATATCATTTAGTCCTGCATTTACAGCGCTCTACTCTTTTCAAACCAAACAGTATTTAGAGAATAATCTCCCGGTCATGGACTGTTTTCACTGAAGTACCAACCTCAGATACTGAGGGTTTTTTCTTTTCTTTTTTTTTTCTTGGCTGCTTGAATAGCCTTTCAAGGACCGCAGCGAGACACCGGGCAGCCGCGATGAGATATTTGGCATTTTCAGGTAGGAAAAAGTCCAAGCTGGCCTTACATTCAGAAATAACACAAGTTCTTAAACTATTGACTGCACTGAAGCAGTAGACTTCAAAAGGTCCCTCTGACCTGTTTGCTGAGGAGCCTCAAACCAAGTTTTTTTTTCTTCTTCTCCTTCTTCTTCTCCTTCTTCTTCTTCTTTCCCTCCCCAGTACTATGCGTTTCATTATTAATTTGTTTTTTCTCAAGTTTCTCTCTGACCCAGGACATTAAATAAAACATTGTATGGTTCATGAAAGATTATGAAAGAGCAGAGCGTAAGCAGCAGGAGGTGTAAACTCAGCACAATTCATTCTGGTATATAATGTCAATGCCAGCAACCCCCCTCTCACCCTACCTCCATGCCCTGCAGGCATATTGGCGGAACTACCAATGGATGCTAAGCTTTTTCCGACAAAGCTCCGAAGATAAAGTATCTTCCTTTTATCCCTTCTGCAAATCAATTCTGGGCCTTACAGCAAAATCCCATAAAATAACTTCAAACACCACTACTTACTCCAAAAATTTGTATTATGGCTATATCTCTTTGAACCTCTACCAGTGAAGTTTTGGAGGAAAATGATTTAAGTGTTATCTGCTAAGACATCAGCATGTCAGCACTTCACCTCAGTTTTTCTTCACATGCCAACCTGAACCTTGTATTTCTCTCGCTGTGTTTGGTTTTTGATTGCTCCTAACCATCCAGGCCTGGTGATAAATACAAATGCTGCTTGTAAACTTAATGGCTGCGGTAAGTGCAAACAAGACGGCGCGAAGCCCTGCCGGTGCCTCCGCGCTCGCTCGGCTGCTGAAATATTCATCTGCCTTCACTCTTCTTCAACAATGTGATATAAACTGAGGCTGATGGGACGAGTTACTGAAAGGCAGCCGTGTCAGTCGAGGTGGGGGGATTACTGGAGTAAGCTACAGCCGCTACTTTGATTAGCTCGCACCGAACGGCACAGAAGGAATCCTGGCGTCGGTATTAATTACCGGATATACATTTAAGTACACTAATTATGTCACAAAACACAGATTAAACCGCAGGATGTATCCTTATATATCACTCAGCATAATGAGTCACTTAATGTCTCTTTGCAGTTAGCATAATTCGCTACCTGATAATTAGCTTCCCGATGGATGGATGGATGGATAGAAAGATAGATGAGAAGTCCTGACAGTGAATAGATGATTGCTCTTAACTACCACATTTGGAAGCCAAATTAGATACTCTGAGAGGTCACTACTCGGTACATTTAGAAAAAGAAATAAAAAAAAAAAATTTCGACTCCCACTTGTTATATTTTAATGCCAAATCCACACGGTGTTGCCCGAAGCGATGTAAAACTCGTGTGAGATAGGGTAGTGTAAGCGTTCTTACATTTAGAGTAGGCAGCGGTGCGAAATTTAATCTCTCTCTTGCACAAAAAACTGCAATTGATAGGCACTTCCCCCTGCTGCACAAACAACAGCGACTCATGCATAGGCACATTCAACCTTTATCTTTTCGGCTGGCCTATCTGTGGGATGCGCGCAGAGCTCCCAGATCAGAGGAGGCTTGAAAAGATGACCCGACAATCTTGTGCGCGGTCACATGGTCTTTCTGGGGCTCCTCTGACCTCTGTCAGTAACACGAGCTCCAAGATTTCACCTTAAGGAAAAAAAAGAGGAGACATCGGATGCCCACGAAATCAATAGCTTTACTTTTTCGGAGAGCTTAAACACAAACACACACACACACAAAAAAGAAACACATTCATGGAGAAATTTTCAAGTTGGTGAGGCCCCAAATTTTTACACACATGAGGAAAACATAAATACATTTTACAGCAGCACAGAAAGGAGAAACATTTGGACTGTCTTACATAATTATGTTCATTTTTATTACATACACATTGATTTTTATATAAAGCAACGAGCTATTAAATAATTTTTCAACAGTTTAGTTTTTGGTAAATGGACAAAAAAAAGCTTAGAAAAAAAAGAAAAGAGAACAGAAAACCGCCTACATATCACAAGGTTATCAATCCAAAGGTGTTTGATCCTCTGCGTGTTTCTGTTTGCTCGAGGCAGGTGAACCACAGCAGGCCGATGGTCAGACCTGAGGTGACCCTTCACAGGAGCGAGTCACTTACTAAGTGGCCTATTAAACCCCAGAAAGCCCTCTCCGTGTCAGAACACGACCCAAACCTTCACAAAATGTCACGAAACCGCAGTCAAACTGACACGAACAATTAAAGAACCGTCTGCACGTAAGTGAAGGATCTGACAAAGAGAATTAGAGGTTATAAAACCATTTGTTTCATGATAATATGCTCATTGGCAACTTGGCTTACAAAGGATTGTGTGACTGAATTTGACTTTCCTCATGCCGTCCCTGAGCAGCGATGGATATATCTAATAAAATACAAGTAAAAGTCCTCACACCTACTTCAAAATTGTGCTTAGACCAAGAACAAATACAGAATTATTGGCAGTAAATGACAATGTGGAGCCATGTGAAGCAGCATTGACAGAATTATCATTTGAATCAGCATCGCTCGCATCTCTTTGGGCCACAGGAGGCTGAGAAGAACAAATAAAAGAGACGCACGAATCCAAACACCTGCCAGGTTTTTAAAATTAGCAGCTGATTGCTAACAAGCTCGCCGCATCAGCTGAACGGTAAATGTCAGTGTTAGTTTCACTACTGGTTTCTGTTTCCCTCGAGAATCTTCATAGTCAGTAATTGCAGGTTTTAAATATTAAGTAACAGTGTTTTCTGTGCAGCACAATGACCTTTCAATGTTATTGGATTATTACTGATGCATTACTGTACGTCTGGTACTTCATGTCGATGTACCGAGAAAATCTAAATGAATAGAAGTATATAATGTGCTTTACTACATTTAATTTATAGTATATTTACTATACTATAATAAACTTTACTTTCTATGAGATTAAAAAAACGTTTTTTTAAACATGTGGGATCCCTAATTGTTAATTATTTTACATAATCTGACAGTAATTGTGTTGCAAAGTCAGTCAATTAGAGGAACTTTTGATTCTTGTTCTCTACTTTGCATTTCAACAATACAGCACACATGGTGTCTGTTTCTGGCTTCTGTTCCACCTTTGACTTACACAGAATAAGTGTGGGACTCTTTGTTGTGGGTCAACATAAAGCTAATTTCACGACTTTGTGTGTTATGGGAGGCCGATAACACCAAAGACACGTGCCACCAAAAACATTTTTTTCCTAATACATGGCACGCCCAAGCGTTTACTCCAGTCCTACGAGACACAACGCATTTCTCTGGTGGATTTCAGAAGTTGAGATATTTTCTACTCGTTAATTACATATGATGTCCGGTTGATCACGCAGATCTGCTCAGCATGCTAATGTGTCCAAAACATGTTTCTCCGAGGAGTTTTAAAGAAACTGCGCTTGAGCTTTGGATTGGGTGGTAAGAGCTCAGAGAGTAGAGCGGGTCATCCAGTGATTAGAAAGGTTGGTGGTTCGATTCCTCAGCTCCTCTGGCTGGATGTCGGAGTATCCTTGAGCAGGGTACTGAACCCTTACTTTCTCCTGATGAGCAGGTCGGGTCCTTGCATGTGGCCTCTGTCATCGGTGTATGAATGGGTGAATGTGAGTGTTGTAAAGAGCTTTGAGTGGCCGGTAGACAGACGGAAAAGTCATTTTACCATCTGTTTCGATGAGTCTCTGTGTGATCGGCCACCTAAGGTAGCTTAATTGATAGCGAGGGCATCACGACTTATGAAACGATCGCATGTTTTGTCTCTGACTCTGAAATCACTGAAATCTTCAAAGCAACTGAGAACTTTAGCTGTCTCCAAATGTAGAGGTGTAAAAAAGAATGATACCTTCCTCAGAAATGTAGTGGTGTGGAGGCAGAAGTAGCATAAAAATTACTCAAAGTATCTCAGAACTGTACTTGCAGACGTGCTCTGGTGACTTTCCATCACTTCCCCTCAGATTTTTCTCAGAGGCCCTTTGGGGAGTACCAACCCCCCCGTTGGGGAGCCACTGATTTACAGTACAGAGCAGCGCAGCAGAACAGAACTGTGTGTTATTTGCTTTATAATGACGTCCAACCACACCCAAACCTCGGCAGCACTCAATGCTCCAAATATGAACAGAGTCCTCGGTGCTGTGTTGAGTCAGAATTACAAAAGAGGATATGTTACTCCATTTAGATAAGTGTTATTTGCCATCAACAGTGTTGTAAGCTGCACAAGTATTCATGAGAATGCATTTGAATAATTCAGAGTGCTCTTGCCAACTGCTGAGGGAGGCCAAGTGACAGTCTGTGCATTATCCTTTGATCAAGGGGTTCTATAAGAGCGGCCACACCGGAGAGAGGAGAAAAAAAAAAGCATATTTAGGCCAACGCGGATGCACAAAGCTAAGATGACAGAGCAACAGAGCAACAGAGCAACAGAGCAGCAAGCAGCGTCTAAATCTCTTTACCAGCTGCAGAGAAGGATACAAGGTGGGTTTGGCATCGTGTTAGGCCGATAAAAGATCCGTCGAATAAAACATCCCATCTGGTCGCAGCAGATTTAGTGACCAAAGAGCACAACCTCCATATTCCCCCCCCACAAAAAAGGTTATTGTCTTTTTGGGATTTGAGTAAATTCTTCCTTTCTGTGTGAGCTTACAGAAATGCTACAGGTTCAGCTGAGGGGTGGCAGGATTTGTGCACACGGGATCCATTTAGTTAACAAAGGATCGTGAAAAGACTTTGAAAAAACACAGCTGCATCTACAATACAGTGGAAGCGCAACATTTACAGCGTGAGGACGGGATACAGTCTGAATATAAACCTCAAAACAACTTAAAAATATATATATACACAAGCCGATTAGCTCACAGAGAATCATTAAAGGCGGCTTGTTATCCGGCAAGCGTGAAGTGTTAAGACAAACAGAACAAAGGGAAAATGGAGCACTGAAGAAGTGCTGCTCAAATTCCAGACCCAACACCTTTGGACAGCAAATCCCCGGACGCAGCCCGCTACAAACTAAATCATTTCAATAAACTCTGTCACGGAATCAAGCACTGCACCACCCAGGCATAAGCTACGACACAGAAAAAGTCACCCGCTGCTCTGAAAAGCTTTGTCACCAAAATGAAATGTGATGCAGAGCGATTTTCCATGCATTTGCCTCTCAATTATGGATCGTGATTGTAATTAGTTCGGATGGCGCCCCAAACACTGAACTTCTGTTCGGTCCCATTACAGTTTGGGAAGGATGAAAAATACATTAGGTGTGTGTGTGTGTGTGTGTGTGTGTGTGTGTGTGTGTATATATACACTTTTTAAAGCAACACTTATGCCATGAAATCCCGCAGAGCCTCTTAAAGAGTTTTTCTCCTTTGCAGTTTTTCCAGAACGATCCGCGGCCGATCCTGAAACAATTAGAGATTTTGTGTAAATATTCAGCGGTCGTCGCCGGAGGACTCAGGAGACGTATCTGTGATGTTGACAACCCCGGGAAGGTTAGTCGTCTGAATCCAGTTTGGGGATTCTTGTATGTGCGGATCCTGAATTCTGTGACAGACTGCCGTTCTGCAGCAGATTCTTAATGGAGAATGATCTTTAGCTGACTGGTTCAGGGCCAACGCTTCACTGTCTGCCTCTCAACAACAGGGCTCCAGGGTAGAAGAATCTCTCTTTGTGTAACACGCCTGTAAGTGCTGTTTGTTGTCAAAAAAAATCTACTACCCAATGTCCTAGATTAAAAATGCAACATCTCCTGTTTCTCTTCGATTCCTCCCCGTTTCAGCTCCTGTAAATGAGCTCGGTCAGGTTAAATAAGAGATGCAGATTGAGTGTAACAGCAATCTGCGGGTAAATAGACATGTGCTCGGCTCGGCGCAATCCAACCTGTGAGACGTCTCTGCTCTCATTTTTTGACTTGTGTTACAAGGAAAGCTGTTTCAGGGCGGATGTAATCTGTCTTTTATTTTCACATCCGTAAATGTCACGCCGCAGATTTCCTATGGAGTCGGCTTTTGGTGTCTTAGAAACGGCAAAATGATCACAAGAGTTTTACCCAAGACAAAAGACTGGTGAGAGAAATATCTGAAAAGGAAGGAAAGTGCAGCTCCAATACAATATTATACTCTTTATATACATTATATACACAAAACGACAAGCTTGCTAGTGCTAGTGCTAGTGCTAGCTCGTACCATCGGTCTCTCCCCTTAGTAAGTCCAGAATGCAAATAAAAAACAAACAATTCTCTAATCTTTTAAACTTCTCAAAAGAGTTATTAGGCTAATTATTCTCTCTGTAGTTACGCTGCATTTATTCTACAGCTGTTAGTTAATGCTGAAACCAATCCCCAAACTGTTTCAGAGATAGCAAAAGTGACAGCAACTCGATTTTCTGATGAACGACTTTATGAGAAGGACATTTTTATTAGCGGGACGTGAAGTAAAAAGAGTCACTTGATTCTTGTGAATATGAAATGAAAATGCATGCGAAAAGTAGCCGAGATAGACGAGATCAAGCTAAATGCTGGAACAATTTGTAGTGTAGATGTAAATGTGTTGTAATTCAGACATTAACACGCGCTCAAATATACATACACTCAGAAAATAATTCGGTAGAGCATGTTTCCCTCCTAAACGCTGTTCATCTCACGTGTGATCAAGAATGAACTTTAATAACAAGGTTTCGATACACAGACCTTCAGCAGGTCATCTCACAAGTCAATAGAGACCATCTTCAATATGCTGGTAGAACCATGTGGACCAATAAGGTCGCGTTACTGAATGAAAACACTCCTGAATCAGACGAGATGCTATGCTAGGTAGTTTTTGCGTTGTCTTTACAGAAATATGAAATCACTGCATTATTTTTCTACCGTTGGCTGAACCCTGTACTCATCATTCTCACATTCATAATAGTGACATTGTGTTTGTAGACGTTATTACAATAATGTCACAGTATGTGAGCCCGAACTGGACCACAGAACTTTTAACTCTTGTGTAAGACACACTGGCCCATTTATTTCTGGTCCGAACATCAGCGCTGTATATGGGTCAGACACGGAAGCGTGTGGTCCCAGCGTGGCCTACCTGTAGACAGTCACAACGATTTAATCCAGTTGTGACTCTGATTAATATAATTAATGCTGACGATGGGATGAGTCAGCGTCATTGTTTCCTCGTCGTTAACAACAGGGCTCGTCGCCGCAGCGCCACTTGTCCACCAGTTGCCGTTCCCTCGCTGCCGCCATCCACTAGAAAGAGCAGCGGTGAAACTGTGTTATCTCATCTGGGCCTTCTGTGCCATGTATGCAGCGAGCAGAGACGTGGTGGGGAGGCTCTGTAAACACAGCGTTACAGGGAGCACGCGTGTCTACCTTCTGAAACATCAGTCTCACACTGAGGCTGTCAAAGAGAACGAGGGAACAGACTCACAGCACAGCACACACACGACGGGAACGGACCTGTGGCGTCGCTTTCAAATGCAATCAGAGCTTCGGCAATCCGAAGCGATAAAATATAAAAATAAAAAGTCTTTCAGCTGAATGTGTCACATCTGAAAAAGTGAAACCGTGACCCGCGTTTAAGGCGGGCGAACGGAAACAACTCACCGTCTTAAATCTCGCAAACAGGTTCTGATCTGACGGGTGTGTTGAGGAAAACCGTAATGACTGTGATATCTGAATGAAAATACTTCGCTTTTGCTCGCGTCGACATGAGAGAAATATGCAAAGCGCTCTGCCTCGCGCTGCTGAGAAGTAGTATAATCGTTCGTAAACTTGAGATTTTACCAAAACTAGCAGGTTCCTCCTGTCGCTGTTTCAACACCGCCCACTCAGAAGCCAAAAAAAGCAAGACAGCAAGAGAGTGAAAACGGAGCCATTTATGGGATGTCTTATACACTGAGCACACATTCTGCCATCAATCTGAATGTTTTGAGCTGTTAGATGCTATAAAAGCGCCGGATAATGATTGTCGGAGACTCCGCCACTCGCTGTTGTTCCCCCTCACAGAGACACGGAGGCTCTTAGAGTCACCCGTCAACTTTCTCTGCCTTTAATTGAAAACCATTTCCTCCGTTATGTCTCGGCGCCTCATCACGGTCTCCAATGAGCTCCGCTGAGGTGCTCCGAGGCAGCCCCGCCGCTAAAAGGATCAGACCTCTGGGGTGAGAGAAGACGGCGTTTGTGCGAGCGCTCCTTTTTTTTAAAGTGGCTGTTTTCCTGCCTAGTGTGACTGGCTTTGGTCCGGGCTTCCTGTGACTGGGACAGTCAGGGAAGCCAGCGCGGTGCAGCCGCTGTGATGTCCTCATTTAAAAAGTTCTCGCTCTGAGTTGTGTGCTGTACAATCCCCTCGCCACTTAGGGAGAAAACAGCCGCTTGAGAGCGCTTTTGATATGTAGAAATATGAAGGCGTCATATTTATCCCCTCTCCCCTTCATGGAGAATGCTCGGATGAAAGCAGCAGTGGGAGCACGCTGAAGGCTGAGGCTTAACAATGACATAACATGAAGAGGGGTCTGTCAGCACAGTGACACCTCGTTTCGCCTGCCATTGTCTGATTACCCCAACAGCAGCCCACCAATGACAGGGATGATCACAGGAAGGCGGGAAGAACACAACTGTCAGGCTTAGGCTGCAAAGCCAATTCCCACCATTTCTGCGGCTTCAAACCCCGATTTTAGACAAGAAGAAACAAGAGAGCAGTGGAGAGTGAGCGAGAAAGGGTGGAGGAGGAGGAGAAAGAGAAAGAGAGTGAGGGAAAAGGACACACGGACAGCTTACAGGGGATACAAACCAAAAGATTATGGTAATCTTCCCTCCTTTGTCCCCCGCGAAATGTTTTCGTACTACGCCTTTTATCTGTGTAAGAAGGGATGTGAACCTCTTCAGTTAGTGACAGTGGGCACTTTCTGTGTGGTTTCTGGGTAATTAGCACCAGTAGCAGGCCCTTTCTTTTTCTCTGCTCAAGCTTATGGTCTTCTTAGGGACAGCAACAGGGGATTTTCCCCCTGCAACCCTCTGTCTGCTCTTAAGGAGCGATTCCCAGCCCAGGCCGAGCCACAACAACCATCTGTTAACGCTAGCAGGATCAAAAAAAAAACCTTCAGAGAGTCCCAGCACCACTGACAATCAAATGGACAGCTTAAGTTCAGACAGGTGACTGAATTAATTATTCTATTCAGCGTCGCAGCAGAGATGTTTTCAACAGAGCGGTCAATGGAGACTGCTCATATGCTCCGCTCGGCCAGTTTGTTACTGTGTCCAAACTGTGAAAGACAATTAAAAGGATCTGATTCGCGTTTACCGCAAGAAATCGTTAAAATCCAATCGGTATAAGGTTTTCCCGACTCCCGTCAGCCTCCTCGCTAAGTGAATCAATTAGAGGCACAAAAACTTTTCTCATATCTTTTTTTTTTTTTTTTTCGAAGTCCGGGACTTTTCAATTCCCCTCGGTGGTCATTTTGCAGAGGTGTGTGTGTGTGTGTGTGTGTGTGTGTGATGGGGGGTGGTTTGACTGAGGGGGCTAATCTTTTTTCCCATGCAGAGTGACAGAAGCCAAAGGATAAATTGGCCGCTGGCACCACAAACACGCCTTTTCAATTTGGGATAGCACCAATATAGGATCTAAAAGAACACCCAAAGCTTACGCTCATCATATCAACCGGAGCTTTTCACCGGGGGGTCAAAGGTGGCCCTCAGATAAAGTGCCATACAAGAGATCAGTGGGGGCCCCGGAGCCGTCCACACCTCATAAAAGCACTCGCGGCGTTAATAGTGATAAATTTCTCGATCAGAAGAAGTGTTGGCACTTCTCTGAGAATTTGTCTTCTTTTTCTTCCTTCCTTTGATGTTTTTTTTTTTTTTTTTTTTTGCCTCTTCAACAACACCTCTTCTCTCCACTCCAATGGATGAAACCCTCTTTTTGTTGTGGTTCAAGCTGCATCTTATTGTCTCTGTCACGGGTGCTTTGTCTTACCAAGGCCTGCTGCACCCACAGAAAAAAAAAGCAGGAGAGGGGAGGGAGGGGGGTGGTGGTGGCTTCATCAAAGCTGGGGCGAGATGGACTCAACAACAGTGGATTAAGGTCTTCTGCATGATAAAGTCCCTACCTAGGGGTGGAATTAACTTAATATGTGAAAGAATGTTATTGAGAGGGAATAAAGTGCCAAAAAGCTCTGTCATTCTCTTCTTAATGTCCTAATCCAGCGCCTGACACAGAGACCTTGGGCTGGAGTTTGTTAATCACAGAGATGCCCATCTGTATTGCCTGTCCTTTAAGCTATTTAAACTTCGCCTAAACTCAATTATTGTCCCTGGGAGACCAAAATGGCATATTAAGTTACGTGAAAGGGTATGCGACAGGGGTGGCGGCGAGGGGAGGGGATGAAGAGATCCCGGCTTTAAAACGAGAAGATGTCAACGCAGCCAATTTAAGTACAGCTAAACAGATTAGACGCAGGATCTATGGACCTGAAAAACAACGTGACAATGAGTTAAAGAGAGGAGGAATCTCACTTTCAAAGCATCCTCTAAACTGTTAAGCAACCTAATCATGGAGGATCTGACGGACTGTGCCCCGGCATATATTTCTCTATTTACAGCTCACACATGGCTGAGATCACTGAAGACCTCAGATATCTCAGGGATCCACTGACTGTGGACAGCATTTATTCTCACACCACGAAGGATGTATGTTAGATTTAAAAAAAAAAAAACATCTCTTGCAGTTCAGATTTTCTACTGTAAAGTCAGTATTTACGTTTATTTTAGTTTGTAGGTAAAAAACAGTAATAAAACTAAAGCAGTGGCTCTTCTTAACAAGATTTTCAGACAGAGCTGAGATGTTTATGTATTTTTTAAAATGTACTCTTACAATAATAATACAAGAAAAGTGGTTTAATCATCAGTATTAAAGGTGCAATATGTAAGATTACATATATGTATGTATATCACTAAAGTAACCAACTACTGTTAGCTATAGCTGCTGTTAGCTAGCTGGCTAAGGGCTAGCATATCACCAGAGTAACCACTAACTGCTGCCGATGTTAGCTAGCTCGCGCTAGCTTAGCTAGCACCAGGAGGGGCCAGGCTAGCTGGTTAGCATGCTAACTTCAGTCAAATGTACTCACATTCTGAAGATATATATATATATTTTTATGTTTTAAACCAAAGATCTTCCATATTGCACCTCTAAAAAATTTCCAAAATATATCTTTATAACACAGATTAATATCTACAAGCTAGCAGCCTATTGTATCTTCTTGTTTTGTAAATACACAGCATGTATTCACGCAAATAAAGTAGCATGGTATCATGGGAGCTGCAGTCTTACTCGTCACAAGTGTCACAACCACCATTATTTGACGTGACTCAGTCAGAGGACGTTTGCAGACGAGGTAAAGTTTGTTCATGTTATGTTTCGTCACGTTCACCAACTTCCTTCCTCACACTCAGAATAATATTCTCTCAGGGAGGCAGACACGTCGTTCACCACTGGGAAAACAATAACCAGCACTGGAAGAACCATTAAGATAATTTAGCAGTATAAAAATACTTAGTTTTGTACGTTAAGTAACTTTAGCGGTTGAATAAACATACAGGTCTGATGGAGGAAAGAGTTCAATATTTCTCTGTACTGTAGGAGAGCAGAAGGATACTGTAGCATAAAATGTGAAACCCCCACACTATGAATACACTGCTGCAAACAGCATTCTTCATTTATGGATCAGCCTGCTTCATTATAATGATCACACTAACTACAGGTGTGTAAAAGGGGCATATTGGCACAGTTTGATTCCCACACGCCAAAGTGCAGAACAACATGCACAAATTGGATGCAATTTCACATCCAGCAAAGCACATGAACAACAAATGTACGCGGCGGCGGTTCGGCTCCATATGTGGCCTAAATGTTCCTTCACTTGAGGCGCATGGTCAAGTGAAAGCACAGCGGTCGAGGCAAACGGACTCGCTTTGCGGCACGCGATCGCGCCAGAGTCGCTTAGAAAAGAAGCCGAGCGAGCGTCGCGCCAAATACTTAAATGGGAGCATTTGTGCGGAGAAACCGGAGAAGTGCTGGCCTTTGTCAAACCATCCGTCTAAAAATGGCCAAACGCACTCGAGTCTAGAGAAGAAAGTCGCCGCTCCCCCTCCAATGAGCGTGGTTTACACACTGTATCCTGTCATGCAGGCAGTAAATGACACAGGACTGTACGGAGCTCTGGAGAGGCTCCACATCTCCCCATGTGCCCTGAATAGTGTGATACCGCTCAACAAGCTGTAAACAGGCAGATTAACAAGGTTTGCCACACCATGATTCACACGTTCGCCGCGAAGATAAGAAATGTGACTCGTCCGTGTGACGCTGATGTGACTTTATCAGTGCCTGCGTAAAAGACAGGGATGATAAAATTAGATGGCCGCGGACACTTTAGCGGAATAGATTAAATAGTTCTTAAATAACTGCGGTGTCAAAATATGTCTTTGCATTCTGGTTTTTTTTTTTTCGCTCTATACACGACAAACAACACCTCTTTTCTCACCTTCACTCAAACTCATATACCTCTGATTATAGTGTCAGAATTATAAAAAGAGAGAGAAATGTTTCCTGTGCTTTTTTTCTTTTGTTCCGGTGGAATATTCCCAGCAAACAGGTCGGATTCCAGCCGTCACACCGATGTGCACATCTAGTGGAGAGGATGCCTCTGCTGACATGCTGTATGGAGACATTAACCTGGCCAACCATCGTGCCAATGGTGAAAGCTCCTGAATAAAAAGGAGGACACGATTGTCACAGCGTGTTTTCTCTCTTTGCCTCTCTTGTCTGAGCCGGAGCGAGAGAGGAAAGCCCGGCGAAGAGGAGCGCGCCGTAATGAAACGAGAGGCCGGCGAGACACTGGACACGCTTTAACATCAGCGTCAACTTAAAGGAGCACGCTGTAGTTTGGTTTTTTTTCTCCGTCTAAACAAACTAAATGAACACATTGTCTTTGTTTTCATGACCGCATAAACTAAAATAGACAAACTGACCTTAATGGATGACACAGTTTCATACTGTTTTACTTTATATGCTTATGTGTGGCGGACCCTGCCACATTTCTAGCTTCAAACAGCGTTCTGGCACCTTATTTTCCTCTGAGAAGAGCTTGTTTATTCGGTTATGGAGATGATAAATAGCTCTGAGTTTGTATTATTACCTCATTAATATTGTATTTATTAAAAATCTGAGTTTTCCAAAACTACGTAGCGCCCCTTTAATATCCATGTAAACTGATCGTTTACACAAACTTCCCCTTTGAAACTGTTATAAGTATTTGTCTGAAAACACACTCGCGTGCGCGCTGACGCAACTGAACACTGTCAATATTAAAAAGTCAGAGCGTGCATTCCTTCTTTAAAACTACATAGTGCCCCTTTAAAAACTGACTTCTTTTATTTTTCTTTTGCTCTGCAGATGCTCGAAACCTGAACAAATTCCCCATTTGAAAGCAGTAATGGTTAACGCTACAGATCTATAGTAGTAATCCAGAGGAGAATCAACAACAGAGGAGTGCTAACAGAGTTGTGTGAGCGCCGGCTCCTCTTCCCTCTGGATAAACCTTTGAGCGAAAACACCACAGGCTATAAGAGATGTGTGTGTCTGCTTAAGAGCGGAGCGGAGTTTAATTACTGTGAATAAAATGGTTATGCCATGTGGCCTAAAGGGAACGCTGCGGTTTCTACTTCAAGTCTAAATGTTTCTTTATCATTACAACTTCTAATGCTTTAAAACATCAGAATTAATGGAAATATTCATGTCTGGCTTTGTTTGAACAACTTCCACATTCCCCCGTTTACCGTCAGCGAGGGGGAGGCGAGTCGCATCCGTCTGATACGTGCGTCCCGACTCCAGCTGTGGCTCTTTTATTTGTCTTCATGACGGTAATACAATCGGAAAACTTGTGCTCCAATTTGTCTCGGTGGTCATCTCGCCCCGGACACGCCACCGTCAGATGAGCCGGGCCCCCCTCGGCGCTCAATTTGGAGCACTTTCCCCCGAAAAAGTATGGATCTCCTTCTGTGCCCTCCAGTCTCGAGGACGATATCGCTCCCTCGTACGTCGGGCCGATGTCAAACATTACGCGAAACCGCCCCGCACGACTCTTCTGTTTACACCTAATTCCTATAACTCACGTGTCTGTTCGTGAGGACGGTGATTAAAGAGAGGGAAAAAAACAAGGGTTTGAGGGGCGGACGCGGGCCGAGAGTGAAGCTAACAGAAGAGAGGAAATGACCTCAGGATAGTCAAGACAGAAAAGAAAGCACACATCTCTAACTGACCACTCATGCTCCATCAGAATCATATTTTTTCCACTTCATGCTTGGTTTGCCGATGAACCTTTTCCCCCTCTGTAAACAAAACACATATTTGCACAGAAAATTACATATACAAGGAGATGCGCGTTTTACACTCAATGCTTTGGACACCGCGGCTCCTCCAAATGGAGCAAAACAAGGGCCTTTATATCTAGTTACGGACAAAGTGCACTTCAGCATGGCTAAGTGGTTTTGGAAGGGGGGGGGGGTTGGGACGGAGGTGGAGTCAAGATCCGTCTTGACATTTCTTGCGCCGCAATTCTGTAGGATAGAGAATTCAAAGACAGATGTGAAGACTTGCAGAGACAAGCTTTAAAGAGCATTAAACAAATACACTTTGGAATTCAAACCAAGGGGTGTCACAAACGCATTTCCCCCCCGAAAACAGCTGCATCGGGAGACTGTAACAAAACATCTTTTTTGATGTTTATAGGTTATAATGTGGCCTCCTCGTTCGAGCGGTCCGCAACGTAGCTGGAGCACATGGCACAACAACTGGAATGGAATCCCATCTGACATGTATATATTCCAACTACAATTTATAAATAGCTTAATAAATGTTATGCTCTCCCCGCACCACAATACTATTACAGCGGGAAGCAAATGAAAGGAGACGTTTCGCCCTCTGTCTCCTCGGCACGCGGAGAAAAAGGAGAGTCGTTAGTAGGTAGGTACGCCGGCGTCTAATATGGGAGGTTAGAGATGAAAGAAAGCCGAACGCCCGGATCGGAGCGTCTGCTCATTTAACTCGAATCCTCCTCAAAAAGGAAAAAAAAAAGAAACAAAGTTCTTCACGCGTGCTCTCGGAACGCGCTCGCTTTCCAGCGTTTCCTCTCAGCTTAAGACAGCGGCGAGAAGAGAGCCAGTGACGGTGGAAAAGGTCAATTAGCTTATTAGAGCCTATTCAGGTAAAGGTGGTTTCATGCTGTTGACACGTAATATCCCTCCCTCCCCCCAACCCACATCTCTGATTTGACAGTGTGCTTACAGTCAGTAACATTTGCCATTTACACTTAAATTAAATGCGAAACCTTGAGTCCAGATAGATAGATAGATAGATAGATAGATAGATAGATAGATAGATAGAAGGACGAGCGCTGCAGTCCACCGTTCATACCTCAACAGCTTCTAACACACCGGGAATAAATTGTGGCAAGGTGAAGAAAAGAAGAAAAAAAAAAACCACACAATTGGAAAAATACCTGCTGGCATGAGCTGCAGAGAGGTCAGCTCATTGATACCGCCGGCCTGTCAACTGTGTTCTTTTCGAAACAAGTCCAGTCCCCGGGGTCACGGCGGGGCAGCCGCTGCCCGCCGACATTTGTGTTACTTTTTTTCCCCGACGCCAGCGCTCCCAAAAACACAGACTTGAGACAATTTCTGGCTTTCCCTTTTTGCTTTTTTACTGATTACACTTATTCAAATACACTGATCCTTGTTTTAACACATCAGCAAGACTTTCTTTAGCTTTAACTTTGATACCTTTAATGAGGTATATCATCACTTAAGTATGAGCAGCAGTTAAAAGGATAATCCTGTGGGAAAATAATAGAAATGAAGTCAATTGCTGTATAAAACATCTTGAAAACTTTTCCTCTTCCATATAAGCTTTACAACCCTGTAATAAAGATGGTTCGTTTGTAAACGAATCAGTTCGAAGGAACGACTCTTTAACGCGACTGAACTGACCTGATTCCACGTTTCACTTCTCTCTCGTTCTCTTTCGTTGTCACAGATGAGCCGCTGTGTTGTTCACTGTTTAGTTATCAGAGTGGTGACGAGGACTGAGAGCCGGCCAATCGTGTGCTGAGTCTCGGACACTGTCGTCGGATTTTAGCCAACGAGAAACAGGAAAGCATAGCAGAAAAAAACATTTAATTTCGTTCGTAGCTCATCGTTCTCGTTTAGTCAGTCAGTCACACTTAGCTTACGTTCAGTACCTGTCAATTTAATGTCAAGGTGAGTATACACATTATCCACTGTTGTGTTAACACATAATCATGATGTTGTCTATGTATTTGCCTTGAACTACGATGTTTTGTTGACCGTTAGCACGATCGTTTGAGAACGGGGAGCTGAGAACTGCATTACATGATTCACCGCTAAACGTTGTACCGGAAACGTGACTAAACGAACGATATGAACGATTCTTACTGCCGAACTGACCGACGGGAACTGAATCTCGACATCGAACGATGAAATCCACCTCTACCCTGTAATGATGATCTGGCTAGCGTGCATGTTTTCAGGATGTCAAAGAGGTAATGTATCTTTTTGTGGCGTTTAATAACCGTTATATGACGAGGTACATGTAATCCTACAGCTAACAGATCCAGTCACGCGGTAAAAGTTATCAACATTCCCCTGTCGTGGTTTGTCTTCATAATTAGAAGGCAACACCGAGAAACAGCTCGTTTATATTTAAGTTTACATTAATTGCCAGTTTTTCTGCTGCCGTCTGGTGACACAGAAGAATCTGCCGTAACAGCAGACAACAGAACAGCTTCTTTTCTCAGGCTGTCAGACCATAAATTCATCCTCAGTACTCAAAACAGTTCTGATTTTATGACTTATCCGACCCAAATAATACGGTATTCCACATACAGTCGAGCCAGTCTCTGCGCCGATGGCCTCGCAGGTCATCCAGACACATCGGTGTTAAATTGCGACTGTCTCAAGTTCTTTGCTGTACATTTAAAACACACTAATCCCAAAAGTCTAGTTCCACATCTGCTCTAACAAACTGTTTGTTGGATTACTAATCTTGCTGCTACAACTGCAATTATTGATTTATTGATGCAAACCTGAAATTGTCAGAGTTGATTACCACAGGGGAGGATGGAGGTCAGTCCAAGGTTAGACTGTGAGGAGAGTACTCGTGTAAAATGTTTAAATCGCCGTAAGAGTTGTTTATTTCCTGATGTTTGTGGCGTTTATTGTCGTAACAATTTTGACCTCAAACCTTTTGTTCTTTCTATTTACCTAATTTCACCGTCGGAGGAGCTTCGTTTTACATGTTAAATAATGACATTAGAGGAAAACTTTGATTGATTCGTAACAACTTAAAACAAGCTTCCGGCACTTTACCACTTCCAGTATCATGTTGTCATCGTACCGCAGCAGCTACACAAAATCCTGGTGCGCTTCTGTTCCTCCAGCGTTCTGAGGATAAAACAGTTTTTTTTTTTTTTAAGGAAGATGTCATCTTAATATAGCTGCCGTTGTTTCTTGCTCTTGCTACGGGATTTAACGCTAACGCAGGCAGCCAGGCCTGCTCCATCACGACGTCTCCCCCTAATGAACAGTGAAACGCTCCATTGACCAGGAGAAGGGAGGGCGCCGGTTTGAGATCGCAGCAGATCTGTCTACAACGCTAATGATCATTGCGGTTAAATTCGACTAATTAGCCACATGCACGCCTGCTGAATCCGCTGCTGGTTTCAGATGAGCGACGAGAAAACACTGAGCTTGTGGTTTGGAAACGCAGAGACGTATTGAAGTGCAAAAAAAAAAGATTCCCCCCAAAGGCTCCCGTTGCCGTGTTCATGGCACCCAATATAAGTTAAAGACATTCTCATGCTTATGAGAGAGAGCAGGCAGTGTAATTTAAATTCTGTTGACATTTACTGTCAAGGAGTATTAATTCACAGGCATCCTCTGCTGCACGGGCTTACTCAGCACCAGCGGGCCGCGGGCTCTGGAGAAAGACATGCTCCCTTTACTGTACTCTTAGCAGATTTCCCCCTCAGACTGTTGCTGTGATCGGAGGCACACAACCCCCCCCCAACCTCATAGGTCACAGCGGCAAAACGCATGGATATAGCCTGGTGGAATGTCATATATACAGGTTGTGTCCTCTAAGCGCAGAGACACCTTCACACCGCATTTCAGCCGATGTGCCTCTCTTCTCATCGCACGGTGTCACAAAGGAGAGGATACCCGCGTTTCTTCGGTGCTCCACTTTAGCAGAGGGAAACATCAACCCAGTTTGCATAGTGTGAGATCTATTTCTGGTCAAACTACGACTATTATCCGGCTGAGCATCACGGGACATTTCCAGAGGGGCAACAGCGGCACAAAAACACATCAGTTAACCCCTTATAGCTGCTATCTGCTCTCTGAACACTCCTGTAATTCATGTCAGGCATCACAACTTTCAGCACCGAAGTTTAAAATAATAAAGCTTGACCGATCATATATCTATATATCTATCTTTATGTGGCTGTGATACGCGCTCATACAAAATGTGCATGTCCACATGTGTTCATATGCTCCTTAAAGCCCGATTTACCCCGCGCGCATGTACATTTAACCGTTGAGGCAGAGTGGGTTGGACAGGGCTCGCGCTTGGTTTGGCTCCTGGCGTTGACACAATCTTGGGTGAATAATGCAGCCCTAATCAGCGGATGATCCGCGGCTAGGAAAAAAAAGAACTTGAGGGAGAATTGGGAGCCTTTTTAAATGTAACAGAGAACAATTACTTATTTGCGCGGGGGGCCGATACATAATTGAATATATTTAAGGAAATGTGTATTATGTGCGGAGAGAGAAAAATCCAGTTTTGCGAGGGAATCAAAGAGCATGGAGAGGAAATGAAGCGGTTGTATTAATACGTGCTCAAATAAAACAGAGCGAAGCGGAGGGATGCTTCTTGCTCTTCAGCCATTATTTATCTTTTTTGCACATTTAAATATTCTGGATGCAGGAGTAGCCAGGAAACAGGGAAATATTAAAAGCTGATCAAAAAAAAAAGCTCATTTTTAAAACAGCAAGGGGGAATCGTGCTCTCTCTTCTTATTTTCTTGAATTAAGACACGTCTGAACATAAACCCTATTTTTGCTGGTGGATTGTGACCTAAATGGAGGATTAAACTGTGCATAACAGAGCCTTTAACTGCCTGCGCTGGAGCTGTGACAGGTCCTTGGGAGATACACAGAGACTGCTTGCAACACATGTCATATATCATAGCTTCAATCTGTACCCCAACCACTACCTGCGAGCTACAAATGTGCACTTCTCCTGTCATTTCTGTGGAGACAGAAGAGGGGAAAAAAAGCGAGGGGATGGGGAGGAGGGGGGGCTGCGAGCTAAAAAACCAAATAGCTTTGCATTGTTTGTTTTTGTCTAGACGACATTGTTTGAATCCGGGAGAAAAAGGAAAATGCTGTGATTTGGAAACATATCGAAGCTTTTAGGTTGTTTTGGGTTTTTTTTTTTTTTATATAACCAGAACGACGCCTTTTGACAACATTTACATCATAAGCGCTGATCGCACAGATGTAAATATAGTTGTGAGGAAATAACACTTCACATCCCTGTGTATCACATAAAGTCACAATAATTCCAGTTTTACTACACTAATTATTGAAGATCAATTATCCAGCTCTTCAGTGATATTACTGAGTGGTATTCACAGGGAAATGTATGTTTTTGTGAGTTGATGTCCGTCTACACGCTGCAAAAACAGCAAAAACTCTCAGGTGCTAACAGCTGATTTTAAAGAAGAAATCTTGTTCCAAACTTGTTTCATGAATATTTACATTTTTACCTTTTTAGCGGCTTCAGTTCAGACCACCGCCACCTCACACAGATATGAAGCGTATGCATCACTTTGCACTTTTTGGCTGTAGGGAAGCAGCATAAACAGTCTCTTGCTGATGTAATTTATTGCGCCGCTGGGTTAACCGTTGTAATGTTTGATAAACAAGGCCGCATGTCATGATAAAATATGTTTTGTACGCTACACGGAGTTATGGGACATCTTCAAATATAAACATTTCTGTTATACATTCAGTTGCCAGCTTACTTCTGTAGGTACTCGGGGCAACGCTGGCGTCTTTTTCTGGATCTCTGTTTATGTCACAAAAATATGTATTTGTGTCTCTATTCAGATTTAAACTGGAAGTGGGCTGGAATAACAGGACATTGTTAATATATATAAATAAATAAAGCACTTGTTATTTGTTCATTAATACTTTTATGTAAGTGTAGAAGTTTAGCTGCCAACCAATTAAATAAAACATAATATTTTAATCATCCTTTGCATTTGTAAGCCTCCTTCAAAAACAGAGGAGTTACTCTAAATAAAGCTATATCAGTTTTCAGTGGTCCAGGTGAAATTAAAGGTGCAATATGTATGAATTGGCCTTCAGTCAAATTCATGCTCAAAACAAATAGTAATTACGTTATCAACAGAATAACGGCGCACTGCTGCTGACTGTAGACGTCCAGACTGAGAGCTCAGGGACCCGAGAATCGTTGTGTTTACACCGCTAACACATTGAACTGCTATGTGTTCACATTCGGATGATAATTTTGGCAAAATTTTGTAGGTTTTCAATTAAAATTCTCACATATTGCTCCTTTTTAAATAGTGAAAATACCACAGTGGTTTTAACAGATGTAAAATGCAAGTCAGAACTGCAAGTGGCAGCTTAATTCCAGCTTGCTTCCAGTTTAACCCAGTGGCCACTTGAGGTATTGCAGTGAAAAAAAAAGACACAAGAAGATCAAAAATGACTCTTTCTATTACACATTTTCATCAATGTTATATAGGTAAAACTTTTCTTAGGCTGGGAAAAGCATTTTAAAATCCATGACGTCATCACAGGGTCTATGGGCGGAGTCAGTGCACAGAGTGGGCCACATAACCAGGAAGTAAACCTGGAAGCTAGAAAACCTTTTTGACATAAATGCCAGGTGAGCAGTTGTCATTGGAATAAATAAGTGGCATCGTTGTGTTTACTGTTCGATTCTAAATCTATAGTATGTTTTATCCAAGAAATAAAAAGGCTAACATCAAGCCATATAGCTAATTGGGCAAGAATGTATTATTTATGTTCAAGAGGTTGTGAATTCGGGCGAGATGAAGACACAATTGTTTTTTTGTGTGCCTGAACAGAAAAAGTAGAACAGTATCGATAATCATTAGAAAAATCTCTTTGAGCCATTTTGCATGCACTTTAGAGACGGTCCCTAACTTTATCTTGTCATCCTGTCCTGTAAAAAGTACATTACATTTACATTTTAGCCCATTTAGCAGATGCTTTTGTCCAAAGCGACCTAATAAATACATACATTCATACACTGATGGTGGTGGCTGCAGTGCAATGTGCCGACCAGCACATCAGGAACAGTTTCGGGTTCAGTATCTTGCCCAAGGACACTCCAACATGCAGACCAGCGGAATCGAACCGGAGACCTTCCGATGACACGACACTGGTTCTACACTTGAGCCACAGCCGCTAAAGTAGAGTTAGCCAGTATGCAAGTTTAATGCAACATCCCAGCAATAAATACGACCGCCAAGAGGGTTATAATATCCAGTTTTTGTTGGAACTTAAATCATTTCGGAGGCTGCTGTTTGTCGAGGTGTCACATTGTATGAGAGATGTTTCATTTTCATGTTTTGCACCTTATTCGTGTTGGCGAGGGTGGACTAAATATTAAAAAGTAAAATGAGTTTGTCTGAGCATCGGGTGTTAGGAGTTTGTATCCTAGAACTTTGAATTTTGAATTTATCACATTTTAAATAAGTATGTTTACCCAAATCTCCCTGACAATTACCCAAAATGGGAAACAGTCAGCCCAGCTGTGAAGGAGGACGCTCGGGTCAGTTTGTGATATTGTGTAATTCACTGCTACTGAGCGCGCTGGACACCAACAGCGCCTGCAAATTAAATCATGCACTAACCAATCATACCACTCAAGCTTCAAGTGCAATATGAGTCACACTGAAAATCAGAATCCTTTATGGCAGACCCAACACCTGCCAGTTGACTTAACTTGGTGGATAAACAATTTTTTTTTCCCTCCCCTTTTCTCAGTCGGTATCTAATCATACCGTGCTGCAGCAAATCCAATGGGCATGAGGAAGGAGAGCATAACACACCGTGTTGCTGCAGAAGAGCCTTGGCTGGATGAACAGGTGTTATGGCTGAATACCAATGCAACATCAGAGACAGAAACGCTGGAAGGCTAAATCCCGCACTGCAATGACTCGTTTACTTCCAAATAAGCATTTAAGATCGCTAAACTAAAACAGAGGAGAAAAATCCATCGGTGAAAATTTTGCATTTATAAGAACATAATTAAAGAGGAGCCTCTCACTGTGTGCTGAATCCGTTTGTGCTGCCCTCTTGAATTAAACAGAAATGAAGAGTCCAGGTGGTGAATTTCATGCAGGTATTTTCACTCAGCTTTTGCACTGTTTTACAATTTTATTGAATGTTTTTTTGAATGCCGTGTGTGTAATATGCTTTCTGCCCAGAGCAGCTTCATGATCCTGTCTTCACAGAAGTTAGAAAAAAACTCTCATGATTTGTTTTGTTTTTGTTTTTCTTAGTTTTTGTCCTTTTTTAATTAGTTATACTCCGTAAGATATATTTTTTATAAGGTCGCTTAAGGCAAGTGTGATGAGATAAACTACTGCTTATCATTTAGACCAGACAAAGATTCAGTGGGGTTCACTTTAGGTTTGTAATTTGGGGATTTTATATCTTATAAGTGTAGTAATATTTTGCTATTCGTATGTACAGGTCACATGACGCTCTGTGACAAGCAATGACACGACAAAAAATTACACATAAAGATTATTCTGGTTGTGGTGAATTGAATAAAATGTTGTAGAAGAAGATTTAAGAGGAAATCTGATGGCAAAGTATTTGATCAAAAAGAAAGAAGGAAAAAGAAAAACACTGTACATAACATAAATAGAAAGCAAGATATATACAATGTATATACACAGTGCAAACTAAACTATAAACAATAACAATCTGTACAACTATACAAGAAATAAACAATTCCAATGAATGTGCAGTAACAAAACCAACATATACTTATGAGTGTGCAATAACTATGAGCTGATATTCTACAGTGCAACATGTGATAAATGACAATTATTTAGTCAAATGGTTTGAATATGATGTAATAATAAATGTTAAAACTGTTTCAAATGTCTCTAAATGTTGAAGCACATATATGTAATGGTGTCATCTGCATATAGAGAGAGTCACTGCATTTCTGTAAATTTGTTTAAATATTGTCATTTGTGTGGATTCACAAAAGCTTTTCTGTTTTTTTTTGGACCATCAACTGACTCTACTACTCCCACTATTTAGCTATTATTAAGCTACTATTAAGTTTCTATCCAAATGTATTACAAATGTGAACCAAAGTTAAAGAAAATTGGCTAATTCATCAGAATCATTTTGATAAACGTGTCAGTCCAGACCTGATTATTTAGTCTGCTGCTATTTTCCATCTATTTATTAGAATGCAACCTTTGGATGGGTATTTATTGTAAATCACATGCGTTGCCATGTTGTGTTTTTATCAACACGTCAACTCTTCCAACTTAGCCAGTTGTAAAAAAAAAATCTTTTTTGAGATATTCCGAGATATTTTTACATTTTCTGTTTCCAACTATAGATATATTTTTGTATCAAAATTGAAAATGCACATGAAAATGGGTACTTGAATCACAACTATAGAAAGACCTTTGAGAGAGATCTTGAAATCTGAGGTGTTCTGAATTTTACTTCTGTATACAAAAACCTGCCTCACTGATTCTGATGTTAGCAACAACTGGATTGGGCAAGTAGGGCTGCAAGTTATAAAAACCTTTGTAATTTGTACGTTTTTCTATGCTAATACTCTCGGGTTATGTATTTTCTCTGGTGATAGCTGTATTATCTAGCTAATCTGAGTTGTTCTGCATGTCAGGTTTCAAGATCTATCCATCCATCCATTGTCAGCCGCTTATCCAAAATCGGGTTGCGGGGGCAGCAGCTTCAGCAGCGAGCCCCAGACTTCCCTTTCCCCGGCCACATCGGCTAACTTTGACTGGGGAATCCCCAGAAGAGATATAATGCCTCCACCTGGTCCTGGGTCTACCCCTAGGTCTCCTCCCTTGGACGTGCCAGGAACACCTCCCTAGGAAGGCGCCCTGGTGGCATCCTCATCAGGTGCCCGAACCACCTCAACTGGCTCCTTTCCACGCAAAGGAGCAGTGGCTCTACTCCGAGTCCCTCCCGGATGGCTGAGCTTCTTACCCTATCTCTGGAGAACCCCAGCCACCCTGCGAAGAAAACCCATTTCGGCCGCTTGTACCCGCGATCTCATTCTTTCGGTCATGACCCATCGCTCATGACCATAGGTGAGGGTAGGGACGAAGATAGATAGAAGATAGATAGAAGACTATTTTCCAGTGGCACAGGTGATCTTAAGACTATTCGCTCATTTTCATATGGAAAATTGAGTAAAATTTTTTGTTTTTCTTTGGCTGTAACATTCATATTGTATTTATCAGGTGAATGTGTTGTCAAAAGTCCTCTTGCTAAATAAGTTAGTTCCTACTTGGCTCGTAATACTCAGTCATGTTAATATCAAACAGTAGTTACGATACAATTAATTTGAGATGAAGCAAAGCTATTGTCTTCACAAAGAGCAAGTTCTGGTTGGATTCATTAAAGCTTAAAAAAACATACAGACAAACTACTTATTTCCATATCGAAATTCTGTGTTTCTCAGCTTTAGCAAACTTTAGCTTACGTCTGTAGTTTTTTTTGTGTGTGTGCTGTGTGATGCTGCTTGCTGATTGTGCATGCTACTAAAATACATCACTTGAAGGTCAGACGGGTGACATCAGACGCTGCATAGGTAATCAAACTGCATTGGCATTTATATTTAAAGCCTCTGTCTTAAACCCACCTTTAAAGCTAACTATCATCATTGGAGCTGGACATTCATTGGACATAGCAGCCAGGTTGAAGTTATTCCATTTGTGTTAATTAAAGTCTTCTCTTCACAGCTGTCTGATTTTCAAGTTTTGGTAGAGAGCCGTTCGTATCCATTGTACCAGCACCACACAATTATACTAATCTTAGCAAAGAACAAGAACGCTCGGATTATTAAATCAATGGTGTTCCTTTTCAAAGGAAAATCACACGCTGCTCCTGCACGGTCGACTTTTATTATTTTATTAAAGCTTTGAGTGACATCGTGATCATCTCATGCCAGAAAACTTTTATTTCCTGAATTCTAATCTGATCCCTGCCACGGAGAATGAGCCGGCTCACGCTGGCTTCTTAACTGCTGACACTGACCGTCAACGAGATGATTTTCTTTTCCCTCTCCGCGGGTGATTTTCAACTTGAAATGGAGTGCATTGGCAGGACTTAAATTGGTGGCATTTTGTGGTCTCTAAGAAAAGGGGACTCATTAAAAACCAACCCAGTGAAGCCTTCAAGTTTCCTCCATCATTAGCCAGTGTAACAGCAGATAAGAGAAGTATAATTATAGATCTGGGTAACTTGTGTTGTCAATTTAAAAGTGATGGAGCTGCATAATCCCCAACCTTGTAATTGGCCGACGGCCCCTGCAGCGTCATCCCTGTTTTTAATGAGTGTTAGCCTGAGCAGAGGTACGCTCACACAACTGGTCATGATAACACTTCTGTTATAATTCACCTAATGCTAATCTCGTCACTTTCAAGTCTTGCTACCTGTTTTGTTTAATATGACTTACAACATACTGTAAACCTATTTGAATGAGACGTCGCAGCTGTGTAAGTCCATCCTGCCCGTCGGCAGGCAACAGTACAAAGAAGAATAAAGACGCTGTGGAGGATTTTCAAGAGTAACAGTCAGTGTGAAAGATCTAAATGAAGAGTTAAAATTTAATTAGTAATTTTCTACTACCTCCTCTGAACTCTGAGATTTCAAAATCGCTTTTCATTCACTGTCAATACAGCAATCAGTTAGCCAGCAAACACAGCACTTATTCATAAAACCTTACTTTGACGTGAAACGATCGTATCTCTGAGGGAAGTCTACACTTGCCGTAAGTGATTTCCCCTGCTGGTTATGTCAGGGTATTGCAGTTTGGGATGCATACGTATCACCTCTCCACATTACGTTTATGTATACGTAACACGCAGAGGTGAAAAACTCTTGTAACTCTTATTTGCGCTGGCGTTACGTGAGGGGAAATAACAACAATGCATGTGCAGTCAATTTAAGTTCATTCAAATTTAAAGCTCACATGTTTTTTAATCTTTAGCATCTTTTATGAATCACATACAATGTTAAGTCTTCCTGAGGGGAAATATTTACGCCTTTAGCAGCTACGTTTTTCTCACATTGTTCACCAGCTAGTTGCTAAATTTGTCTATTATGTTTTTATTTTATGGCTCTTTTGCAGACCACAGTGCTGATCAGTGTGATGAGACTCAATCCAAGTCGTGAAGCTGAGGGCCAGTTTGATCCATTCTTTCATTGTGAATTTAAAAGTATTGATTAAAATAACATCCTTTTGGTAATTAATGGCATTATGTAGTTGATTTAAAAACATCATTGTATCATATCACATTGGTTGATATGATGGTTTGATCAAAATTGGAAATCCGAGGTCATTTTCTCTTAAGAAATTGAGGTTGACGACAGATTATTTAACTTCTATAAAGCGTACAGACTAACGAAAAAAAAGCCTTTTAAAGTCGGAGCTCCATTTTTAGTTCCTATAATAGATCAGATATTCAGATGTGGACAATCAGCCCTGCAGTTTGGAGGGAAAACACAACTCGTATAGAAGAAGAAAAACTTAAGATATGTCAAAAAGCAGTTGAGCTTTTGACCTAAAACCAAGGAATTTAATTGGCTTGGGGATAAAAGCCTGACAAATAATCTCTGTGTCATATTAAATTACGGCAGGCAACTTTAATTACAGCCATTAGAAGTTATTTCATCGCATTATTTGGGAAACACTAAGCGTGATTAAACATTAGAGGATATGGCTCAAGTAGGCATTTTACCATAAAATTGCAGTCACCCCTCCACCTCCCCTCGCACTCAGATCAAAAAGAGAGGAGAAAAGGAGCTACACAGTAGTGCCACACATGTGGTCGAGGGTTTAAAAAATTAGCAATGCTCAACTGGAACGGAAGTAGCTTGCGGTGACGGCCACAGCAGAGTTCCTCTAATCATATGTAACATCTACCTTTGGAACGTAGCGGAGGGAGTTTACAATGAGCTTAACCTCTACTTTTATATTGCACTCAGCAGGTTCCCCCCTCCATGTTGGGCACTTTGAACACTATTTTGTTATTCTGACTTCACTTGGTTTAATAATCTGCAGTTCCCCCCCCCACTTTTTTTTTTTCTAAAACTCTACCTCGCAGGGCTTTGATGTTTTGGTGGAATACACAGTGTAGCCGCTTTTAGTCGGCCGACGTTTGACGGGTTAACCGCTAAAAAACCTCGCAGCAGAAACAACAAAACTTTCGCTCAGATACAACCATAATGAGATGAGCGTGAAAACAGTTTTTTTTTTTGTTTTTTTTTTTATCTATAAGGTCATTTGTTGATGGCGAGAGAGCCGGGTTGGGGGGGGTGAATTAGGGAAAAAGTTCCCTCCCACCGACCCGTTTGATATCACACAACGGAGGCTGTTTGAGAATTTTGGCAGCCGGCGCGGCGCGTTTAGCGAGGGGTCGAACTTTTAGGAGGCCTGTGGAAAAACATGGGAAGAGAGAGAGCGAGACAGACGGAGAGACAGACAGAGAGAGAGAGAGAGCTGGAAAGTGGGTGCGAATTAATTGAAGTCTGTACGTAATTCTGCGTCAATGGCCTCCTCTGTCCGCCGCGCCGAGGGCTGAGAAAGAGACAGGGTTCGATTGCTCAATATTCATCTACATTTTTTCCCCTGGATAGGCACAATATGGCGGGCTTAATTAACTTCTCTCAAAGGTGAAGCAGTGCGCACCATCTGCTGTGAGACAATCACATTTGTATGCCTCTCTCTGAATAATCCCGTTACTCTATTAAAGCAGAGCCGTATGCAGGGAAAGAGAGGGCCGGCTGGAATTTACGCAACTTCTCCGTCATATATATATATATATATCGCTTTGAAAGCTAAAGAGTGAATTGCTTTTTTGTTTTGTTTTGTTTTTAAGGTTGCATGCTTAAAACACGAATAAGTCGGTGATATTTAATAAAGCTTTGCATTTCCAGGAAAAAGGGAAGATTTAAAAGGTGCACTGTGTCGTAAACTTAGAATTTTGACATTTACAATATTAATGAGGCGATAATACATTTATTTTTTTCCATAACTGAATAAACAAGCCGTTCCCAAGATGTAAATGAGGTCCCTAGAACTCTGTTTGAAGCTAGAAATGTGGCAGGGTCCGCCACGTTTAAACAAAGTCAAACAGTATGAGACTGCAGCGTCCTTTAAGGTCACGTTGTTTATTCAGCTTATTCAGTCGTTAAAACAAAGAGAGTTTGTTTATTTAGTTCATTTAGGCACTAGGAAAAAAATAAAAAGAGATCAGTCGATGAAGATCTTTCTCTTCTGATTAAAACGTCTTCCGCAAGCACGAAATAGGCGCCGAAGTCCATCACATACTCCTCTGATCGCCATATATGTTGTGTACGAGACGATTTGAATTCTTTAATATATCTGAAGGACCACACATCGCAATCAAGGGCCTGCTGAACTTGCCCTAAAGCCGGGTCATTATTTGATCTTTGTGCATCTTAATCTGATTATCTCATTGTGGAGGTAAACTTCAGACTCAATCTTGTTAGCAGCTGGCCCAAGATGGATTACGACGGCCAGTGAGGTGGAAAATGAACTGAGCAGTTCAGCTTTGGCCTTGCTCTCTTTCAAGATACTCACCACCACTACTTCAGCTCCTTCTGCTTTTCTTTCTGCTGGCCCTTCAAACGAGATATTATCCTTCAGGAAAAAGCATCGGGCGCCCACACCACCGCCCCCTCCGCCGCCCCTCCCTCCCCCCTCCCCAGCACACCCTTTTCTTTATCTCCCGTGCTTTAACTAAGCGAGGACAATGGCGGAAAAAAAAAAAAAAAATCCTGACCCCTCTTAAACATTCAGATTTTGTTCAGACACACCGTGTTATGAGAGGATGGTTAAAGTGGCTCAAACCTTAACTCCACAAAAAGACGAATTTCACCCCCAACGAAAAGGCTTAAAACTCTTTAGACTTTGTGTTGTTGGGCCGTTTCGAGCGAAACATGCAGTAACCCCGACAGGTCGAGAGAGGTATGTGTTGCCTCGATTCTCATCTTAAATGAAGAGGGTTGGTTTTTTGCCTTTTTCTTTTTCTCTTTTTTTTTTTTCCCTCCCCTCCTTAAATTATGCAAATGCCTTAGATGTGTGGTCCCCGCTTAAGACACTCAGTTTTGCTTGTGGTCTTATTGCGGTATTGAGTGCCTTTACAGTGAATGCACACCACAGTCCACAGCACAAAAAAGTCCCCCTAAAGGCTGAAAGGAGTTCAAAGCATTCAAAAGACAAAAAAGGACTAAGCTGGGGATTTTTTTATGTACACTGAAAAGAAGAATAAAATATAAGTTCCCCCCCATTGGCGCCTGTTATGGCAGTGGCACCCATATTAAGGCATTATGTTACGACATAAAGGGGCCGGCTAGAAAATTTTTCCGTGCGCACCATATGCGGAGAAGAAACGGGAATAACTTAGGGAAAAAGGCGCTGATTTTCTAACACGAACCACTGAATGCTCTTTTTGACACACCATTGAGGGAACAAGGAATTCAAAAGAGGTTATATTCGATCAGGTTTTCTGCCTCAATAGGTTATAATCACTCCTAAAGTATTGAGCACTACACAGAGAAGAGAGCTTCTAAGGAGGCTAATCAGCAGGTTTTCTCCCTATTATCGTTTCCCATCTGAGGGTAACAGCGCACAGAAGTACCCCCTTCTATTGATTATCTGGACTGGAATTTAAATATTAATACACTGCCCGGCCCTGCTTGGCACTCTCTCTAGAGCCGGGCTGCATGGCAAAGCACTCATTCCCCAGATTAAAAACCCCCTCGTTCTTTTTTTTTTTTAAAGCACAATCCTGCTCTCTCTTTTCAGCTATAAGAAGAAAAAAAAAAAACTTCAAGGGGGAAGTTGAGAGGAGAAAGGGGCCAGAGCTCTGTGTCTCCGCAGCGAATTCAAAGACGACACTTTTCCTCCAGGCCTGGGTCTGCTGAAGATGCAGGAATCACACGGCAGCCATTTAACCACTGCCGTCTGCTATACAGAAACAGAGACTCAGCAGCCATGTCCTCTGTTTGGCTGGCCGGGTAAAAACTAAAGGATTCGTTGAGCTTTTTAGCCCGTTTTAGCACATGAATTACGTGGGAAAACGAAGGAAAACATTCGCTGAATCGGAGCAAAACTTGTTGATGTAAACACCCTCAACAGGAGCCGGCTAGAAGCAGCCGACGTAAATATAATGCGATCACTTCCCCCCTGCGTTCTGTACATCCGCGAGCCCGAAGAGCCTCGTCCACTCGACCTCCTGAATGAGCGCATTTGCCTCCGGGGCCTGGTTCTGCACAGAGGGGGGACAGAAGCGTGTTGACATCAGTATCGGTGGGGCGACCCGAACGCACAAGTTGTGGCCCCACTTGACACAAGAGCAGAGAGCCACAACAGAGGAAATAATGTGCCACACTCACTGAAGAAGAGGGATAAAACCCTAATAATGTCGCCAGGAGTTTAAAAAAAAACTCGATCATGGGCATAAACATCAAAATGAACAAAACACAGATTAAAAAAAGGTGCGTGTGACTTTAAAAGTCCACGCGGTTTAATATCGTCCCTTCCATCTCATTTTCCCCATATGCCACTTCAATATATACACCTCGCCGTTGTTTTTTCACCGTTCGCATTATGAGTCGGAGGGAATCGCCTAAATCCTGGAGTAATCCTCCGAGAGCCATATAATGAAGAGATCAGCCCGGAGCACAAGACAAACAATTTAGCATGACGTTAAGTCCCCGTCTCATACAGTGAGAGAGATGTCCATTAATACACCTGCCTTGATTTGCATTCACTCTGGCCGAGGTTCATTGAAAGAAAGAGGAAAAAAATTGGTCGGGCCCCTTAAGTCAATCAGCTCCTTTCACTCTGAAATTGGGTCCTAAGATACATAAAGCTTTGCCTCTCTGTATGAGACGTATTCAGGCTGTAATGGAAACTGTTGCTGAATGTGGAATGACGGACTCCTCTCCGCTGAGACGGGGCTACTGTCATTCCTGGAGATTAGTTCTTTTTTGCACAGCACACATTCTTCTTGCTGTAATATCCATTTTATTTTAATCAGAAAACAAGCAAAAACAAAGCACAAAAATCCTCATTTCTGCCCCGTTGCATGCATTCATACTCCCCCAACACTTAGTTTAATAGTTTTGCAGCATAGGCTTTTTTTTTTAATTGGTTTCTTTAGGAGAATGAGACGAGAAGTTCGACATCAGCCTTGTGTTTGTGCGCGTTACTGAGATGGAGTTGGGAAGTAAGTTAGCCTAGCTTAGCATGAGGACCAGGAAGCAGCTGGAAACAGCTAGCTAACATCTGTGCCAACTGGAGAAAGGGCTTAACAAGGCTTATAATGCTAACTCATGCTAGCAATGCATTCACCTGTGATACTACCTTTTTGCACAGCACACATTCTTCTTGCTGTAATATCACTAAATAGTTGAGAGTTTTGCAGCATAGGCTTTTTGTTTTGCTTCTTTAGGAGAATCAGACGAGAAGTTCGACATCAGCCTTGTGTTTGTGCGCGTTACTGAGATGGAGTTGGAAAGTTGTTAGCCTAGCTTAGCATGAGGACCAGGAAGCAGCTGGAAATAGCTAGCTAGCGTCTAACTGGAGAAAACGGCTGAACAAAGGGCGAACTCATGCTAACAACGTAATCAACCTATTCAGTCGTTTCGGTAGGATGTGTTGTACTCGAGGTTTAAATCTTCTCATCCAACGATTGAACTCTCCTTCATACATGGAGAGCTAATCCTGCTTATCACATGCATGTGGCTCTATTAATATCGTTTTACACACACCCTCTGACTGTATTGTAGGTGAACGCGGAACTTTTTTTCTTTGTCCCGTGCCGCCATCAAAGTTGTTCATCCCCTGCACGTCCTAATTATCCGACCTCGTTCCAAGTATTAGTACAGCTTTTTCTGATTAAAGGTGAGGACCTCTTCATACACCTCTGCCACATGATAATGTGACAGCAAAGGCCATTAATGCAAGAGCACAGAGGTCATTAGCATCGCTCCATGGTGTAGCATAAAGTAATCACCTCCTGAGATCTGTCTCCTGTGACTGCTGTACTGTCTGTCCTCCCCCTGTGGTTATTCTCTACACGTGTAAGGTCAGTTAATGATGGTGGACAGAGATATCTGACCAGGGGAGCGCTCTGGCAGCTGATTATGCCCCGCTCCCGACACTTTTTAACCAGCCACGAGATGACAAGGCCAACACTGTTGAGGATTTTTAACATTCCTCGCTGCTCATCAAAGATTGTGCAATGAGAGCCGGCTGGCCATAAATTGAGATTTAGCTAGTGGGTGTGAAACCCTGCTTTTCCTCTGATTTCAAGCGGGGGGGGTTTAACGATGTCTCAGCGTACCGGAAGATACAAATAACATTTCCTGATACCTACAAGTGAAACTGTGGTTTTTATCCCAATTTGTCCATCTGATAATGGCCCAATTTAATGACTCTGAGCTTTACAGAGGGGGGGGGGGGGGGTTGGTGTGATCCCTTCCACACGTCATAATTATCCACTGCCAAGGGACACGTTAGTGAGGCTTATATGTAGCAAGGTGGAAATTGAGGGAGTCGGGGTGGTGGATCGTCATGTCGCGAGTCAAGCTTTCGTGCAGAGTCACAACCTTTAGTGTCCACAATGATTCATATAGCAAAGGAGGAAGTCAGGTTGGGGGGTTTGAGTAAACAAGAACAGGGTTTGATTGTTATTTGTGTCCTGTTTGAAACCAAAGTGTCAACTTGCTAGTTCACGTACATAAGGTATCTTAAATTACGTAAGTAACTGAAGTAACATAAGTTCTCTTACCCGAACTAAACAAACTGATAGCATATTATGAAGGTTTTGTTCGCGTTTTGCTGCAATGCTGCAACAGTCATATTTTAGGGAACAGAGATACTTCGGGAGTCGCTCGTAGTCGAAGTATTCAGTCATGTCGGTTTCACTTGAATAAAACTTCTTTAACCATCATTATTTCACCATAACGATGATCTTTCTCTAACTTTGCACAGATATTAAGATTTGCCAAATCGATAGTATAAATACCTAAAGTACATATTCTAATGATACTAAGTCTTGTTTCTATATCAATATGCTCATTTCAATCATTACGCTCTTTTTCGTTCTGCGATCGTTGCCTCTCGTACTTGTGCACAAAGATCACGGCGCAAAATAAAAAATCTAATGTTTGGCAGAATGGACGCAATTATTAATTCATTCTTTCTGCTTCTACTGCACTACATATACTGTACTTTTAACTTTACATTTATCTGAAAGCTTTAGTAACTAGCTAATTCAAATTGCTAATACAAAAGATAAATGATGATATATTGTTATAGATGCAGAACCATCCAGTAATGGCATTCTGGGTAACTCAACACATAATATCAACATAACATCTGTACGACTTCCAAGTTAGATTCTATAGCATACAATCTCATCAGCGCTGCGTCTGAACAGGATGTGTCTCTACATGACGCAGATTTGATTGCCTGGAACCGTCTCCGACTGATTTGTGCTGATTTAGCAGTACGTAACTTGTTGTGAGGCGACGATGGGCAGCCTCGGTGTCTCGTCTCGTCATTCTTATTTTCAAGCGCGTGGTCTGAGCATCAAGGGGGCGCGATCGGATCAAAGCAGACGAAAATTCGCCAGATCTGAAACCCAAGTTCCTTTAAGCACCTTCAAGAAAAACCCAGAGTGGCGTGTTAACATCCCTGTTGCTGTGGGGGAGAGCGAAACAAAAGGAGACAGCAGTGACAGTTTAGCACGGATGACAAACAAAGATACAAAAGAGAACATCACACCGGAACAATACATCACTACAGCTGATGTTTCTCCTTCACACAAATGGCATCCCAGTCATTTTTCTCTGAGATGTGTGAATGATGTTTGCAGCCATCCATCATAAAAGGACATAATGGAGGTTGGGGAAGTCGGAGAGACTTGGACACTCCAGGGAGCTCATTACTGGACCTATTAATCTGTTATTTGACCCCTGCGAGAGCACTCCCCAATCTAAAAAAGACCTATGCTTCCATAATCCAAAGATAAAAACAAAACCTCCGCTGTGTCTCGGGGATCAACGCTCCAATTCAGACAACAAAGCAGAGAAATAACATCAATGCCTTAGATTGGTTTGTTCTCAGTGTTAGATAAAAGCAAGTTGATACATTTCTTCATCTGACTGAGTGCTTTGAAAATGAACTCCAAGCAGGAGCTAAATTATTGATATTCGAGAGAAAATCTTAATGTTGATGTCTGTGCTCGAACCGCAGTGCAAATATAAAATGAAGCCGGGGAAACGGAGGGTATGAAAATCGCCGTCCGGCAGACCTTTGTTATGACGGAGGATCTTAACCGCAGGAGCGTCGGATGGTGAGTGCTCGCCACTTTCCCTTTAAAGAAGAGTCCTCCTGCCATTCTGTGTATGCATCCTTCCTTCAGGGGTTATTGTCTCCTTGTTAGTGGTCTGCTGTTGAGCTCAGCACTTTGCCAAGTCAAAAACAATGTCATGCCTTGGAGGGCTGTGTGTCTCTCTCTGTCCTTTAGTGAGGCTTCTGCACCGCTCAATTAAATTTCCTGTACGTAGCAGACAATAGACGCAGGTACTATCAGACAGTTCATGTGTTCTACCATCATTTCTTTTCCCCCCTGAGAGACACTTTCACATGAACTCTAATGAATTTATTAAGTGACACAATTTCCCAACCATTCGCACCTCAATCATATCATCTTACTGGAGTGAAGGCTTTCTCTGAATAGATTAACAGGAATGGATTGTTTAACAATCTTTCTAATTAACCTTGACACATATACACCTCCAGTGATTTCCATCTGCATTTTTCACAAAATCTAAAGAGCAAGAAGGTAAGTCAAGGCGCCCGAAGCGACGTGTTTGAGACGAATAGCTGCTTTCCCGCTTAGAAAGTGCATTTTCTCTCAGGTTACAGCGAACACCTCGTGTTTTAAAAGCCACGATAAATCACAGATTAGATCATTATCACGTCTTGTTTTCTGCCATTCGTATTATCTTATCATGTAAGAAATAATTTGTCTTAAAGGTGCAATATATTTTTTTCAACATAATGTGAAAAAATAGAATAGCAATAGTTGTTGCAGAGATTTCTACTGTAGTTAGCATGCTAACTAGTTAGCCTGGGGCCCATACGGGTTCAGAGCTCCTGTGCTAGCACTGTTAACACCAACACATCCCCTGTAATCTGAGTCTGAACTGCTAGCTGCACTGCTAACTGAGCTAACTTGCTAGTGGTTGCTACAGCTAGCAGCAATTGGCAGTTCTTCTGCTCCGAGTATGTTTTGATCATGAAATCGACAGGAAACCAAGTCTTACATATCTCCTATTACGTGACTTTGAACGACATTTACAACATTGTTTTAAACTATAACGTGAGATTTCCTTGACAATTACATTAAACTTTAACCTTCGTCAAACTATTTCCTTAATCTGTAAGTGACAGCAATCAAGTTAACTGTCCACATGTCGTGTATTCTAACATTTCAGTTAGATATGAAGTTCAGTTTCTATAAGAGCAGAAATGTAAAACGCAACCAATGAAATGTTTTAATTACTTAAAAATGAACCAGCTTTGTTAGACCTGACTGCAAAAGCTAGCCACATTGCAGAATGCAAGATCATCTACAAAGCTAGTTGATTTAATAAATATTCTTATCTGTTGGTGTTAATTTCAATGTATGTGAATGAGTCATTTAACATCAATTTCACTGTAGCTTTGACTGCTTTTGCTCTGTTAGTGCTGACTAGCAAACTAAACTAAAGGCGCTTTTATTGAGCAACATCAACGTTATTCTAAATCAGACAAGAGAAGTTCTCATTTCTAACACATGTCGGGTCTATTTTAACCCAGTCAAGTAATTTTGTTGCCTAAACCTAACCAAACTGAGACAGAAAACTTGGTTAACTTATCATAGAAATAATACGTTAACGGTAAAAACAGCACAACAATTTCAGAACAGAACATGGATCCCAGTTTCAGAGTTTCAATATATCAGTTTTTTGTAGAAACATATATTCATTCTGGCAATTGCGGTCAACTGTAATACCATAAACATAAAACAGGTGAAATATTGGATAAATGTATGTCAACATACAGTTCGTGTGATATAAAAAGAGCTTAAACTGGGATGTTAAGACAAAAAATAAAGATGTAACCAGCCCATCTGCTCCTGATTTACCTGAAAATATCCACATCTACGCGATCGGAACACACGATTCTGTATTTTAGTATTTTCTCTGTGATCAGCGATGCTCAGCCTGTGGTGGATGTTCATGTTTTCGGAGGTCATGAAGGGGCTCTGTGCCGGGAAGCAGGTTAAGAAATGATGACACTGTGTGGACACTCCATTTCAAACTGATTCTCACAGAAACTTCAGGCTTTGATTTCCCCCCTCAGATGGCTGGAATGAAAAGGACAGTTATACATATTTCAAGGCCCAAGGATCCACAAAGGGACTTAGGAATAAAGAGGTATGAACCTTTGAACTAAACAAAGGTCCATCACCCACATATCATATCAGATGTGCTGTGTAGCCCTTGTAAAGATATGGAAGGAGAGGAGAGAGGAACCAGCATGCCCTTGCAGACAGGTTGTCTGAGTGTTGTCTGCATGTCCCATGACCCCCATCTTCCCCGCGCCTCCATCTCTAACCCACACAGCACTTGTTGGCCGCGGAGGTCTGCCCGAAAAGCCTCGGCAGCATCGTCCATCTGTGGGCCTCTTTGAATTGGACCAGAAGGCTCACAACAACAGGCAGTATCGGTTGCATTAAGTTGATTAAAGTGGTCGGCGAACGCGGGCACTTGTGCTCTCACAATGCCAGATGAAAGAGCGGCAGCGAGCCGCTCTCCTGGTTGTCAGAGAATCCGCCTTTGCTCTCAGCAGAGGTCAACAAAAGAAGACGAGAGTGAAAGCAATCGAAAGCTTCTTTGCCAAATGATCTCTAATTGGCCCTTTCTTCCCTGCGGATCAGTCATATGATTTTGGTGGTGACAGTCGACTTACCCACAATTCTACCTTTAAAAGCTTCTCTTGAAAGTGGACTACTTGAAAGAAGTGACCATTACCTAAACTACAGTTGAGAGGGGTAAAAAAAAAAAAGAAACAACCTAACCCTGAGGTAAAAAGAAAGAGAAGATTTCCACTAGCTGAATTACAGTTATCAAAAGCAATCCACGATTGAATTGCATTTATTTAATAAGAAGAAATATTGCAGTCAAAGGGAAGCTGATGACACGTAATTAAAAAAAAAAAACAGGCTTCTGAGAATTGCGGTTGTGTTTTTTAAAAAGAGCGGCGCAACGGAGAGAAAAGAAAAACTGAATCTGATCAAGATCTGACAGCACTTCGGTTTCATTTATCAGTGCTCGGCGGTAATTTATTCAAATAATTACGATGCCAGATGCCATCCCCTCTTTAACCATCAAAACAAACTACAAGCTTTGTCCCTCCCATGCAGCTGAAGAGGTGTCATGTGAGGCAAGCTTTCCTTTTCATTACAGATACGACTTGAGGAACATGCCACGTTCCACTTTTGGAGAGAAGTCGAGACAGAAACTGACAGTATTGTTCTAGTATCAGTGTAGGAAAAAACAACAGGAGGAAAAAAAAAAAACAAAACAAACAAAAGCTTTGGCACTAAGGAGCTGTTCCAGGGATGATAACAATAAAAAAAAAAAAGAAAAGAAAAGGCGAGGTGATCAATGCTGTTCTAGGATTTTTGATAACACATTGCTCATGCCTGAGACAAATGATGGAAATTCTTAAGGAGAGAGGGCCTGCGATATGCCAAATATGCTCCAAATTAGCCTTCAAGAGCAGCTCTCAGAGTGTATACGGGAGCCGCGTGAGTAAATAAAGGGCCAGCATAAATTACCTTTGGATGTCAATCGTGATAGCACACCCTGTTTTCTTTTTGTTATCGTGTCGCCTATTCGTCTCGCTGGCGGATGACATGAAATGAAAGTATTCTCTCTCTCTAGCACCACCAACAGTACTCAGAGCGCTTTCTGACACTTGAAAACGCTACGGGTTCGCGAAAACCACAGCTGGGCCCCCACTGATTGGCTCGCGCGCAGCCTTGCCACTAAACTTTCGCTGCTTGAGGAGTTGTCTGCGCCGGGACAGGTGGTGTTTATGCAGATGAATGAACACATTACTGTGTGCTCTTCCTTTTGGTTTAAACATTAGCGTTTCAAAAGTGACAAATCAGATGTTCGTCTCCCGCTATATGCAGCCATCGTGTGAGCTGCCGGGAGACCTTTTGTATATGATTTTTTTTTTTCCTGTGGGTTGTTGACGTGCACATCCATAAAGTATGGACAACGTATACAGCCTCAGACTGTGATGTATTCAGGGAATCTTCTTTGAATATCTGCATTGAGACACGGTGATAATACTGGAGTTTCAGCTTCATACCTGATATCATATCTGCCGTACTGTATGTTGGAACGATACCTGGAGGCTTCGCAGTATTTTTGGGGGAGGCTGGAATGAGCGAGCTGAAATGTATTTTTCATGCTGCAGCTGAGTGGAGAGTTAGCTGCTGGGGCTTTAAACGGGTATTGTGAAGACCGTGCAATTATCTCCCCATTATCGCACATATGTTGGGTTATAATTGGGCCTCTCCCCCAGTCGTTGCAGAGGGGTGGATCAGTGACAGTGAATGGCAACCTGTCATCGTATTACATCGTCTGTATGTGCTGAGAAACCTAAAGGTCACACAACAAAAACACTGTTTCTGTCTGTGTAGGATTTGATAACTCGTGTCGTTTATCCTCTTCAGGGCTGTAATAACAATTACTGTCATTATTGATTTATCTTTTTTTGTTGAATTGATTTATATTTTGGTCTTTAAATTGACAGATGATGGTGAATAACGCCCATAACAGTTTCCCAGAATCCAAGCTGACATATTTAAACGTCTTGTTTTCTCCAACCAAGAGTCTAAAAGCCAGAGACGTGAAGTTTATCATTTATTGTTTATCAATGTCAAAATTGAGTATTTTCACTTGTGCAAAAACTTTTCAACATGAAAAATGTACGTTTTCACATGTGAATCGCACACAGTCATTCATGTGCTCGGCTTTTTTTCACATGTAGAAACGAAACAATGCAAACAAAATCACATAATTGCGCTTCTTCACATTTGAATTCTTCATTTTTCACATGTTTTCATATGTGACCAAACATTTAAATGGTAAAAATAAAATATCACATGTGAAATGGGCAATTTCAGCAACTTTTTTGGATGTATGAAAGAACATTTCCAAGTAAGAAAATATTCATTTTGACGTGTCTCACACATCCACATGCAGTTTAATGTATTTCACATGTAGATTTACATACATACAACAAAATAATAACAATCA
Organism: Diplodus puntazzo; assembly: GCA_963678695.2. NCBI lineage: Eukaryota > Metazoa > Chordata > Actinopteri > Spariformes > Sparidae > Diplodus > Diplodus puntazzo. The sequence continues at coordinate 4,777,640 of OZ023163.1, read as the reverse complement.
CAAAGATTAATTTTGTGCAAGAACATACTCACAAGAACAGTTTCTCCTCTGCCCAGCATCATGATATTGATGAGACACGATATTACACAGGCTAACTCCACAATAATATCCACTGTGGAAGTTTTTCATTTCCCTCGCAGCACTTTAAAAACACTGAACCGGCTGAGCTCTCCACTGAAATGTTAAGTTTGAGGATACAGCAGAGTTTTTTCTTGATATCATCCCTCAACATTCAAATTGGTGTTCAACTTATTCATGGGATTTAAAAAAAAAATAACGATAATCAACTTCGTCTACCAATTAAGGCACGATGAATATGTGAAATCAAACATTTTAATTCCGTCATGTGTAACCGCGATGAATCCAACAGAAGAAAAGATCTGCGGGTGTTTTCCTTGACATACTTTAAAATATAATTCATTTTCGATTAAAACATGAACATGAATAACTCTGAATGTTTCATCGTTCAGAGCAGAATTGTGTAAAGCAATAACAATATATATCGTACGATTTCATATTTAATGAACGTCTCTAATACGGAACGATCACACAGACGGATTCAAGACTTTCATGGCAAAGCTCACAATAATAGACAACAAACGGTTGAAAAGCTTGAGAAAAAATTCTCTGCAGAGTCCAAATCATAAAAAGAATTTGGCATAAGAAAGTAATGTGGTGAGATATTTTGCCAAATATTGATTTTTTTTTTTTTTTTAGTTGCTCAACAAAGTCTTAAAAAAAAAAAAAAAAACAGATGAAAGGTCTGCTTGATGAGAACTCGCAGATTAGAACGGACATTTATAGACTGAGGCCACGACTTTATGAAATGTTTGCTCCACTTGCAGCGAGCTGCTTTGTTTCTGCGACACTCTGTGCTGTGGGTGAGACACTAAAGTCCCTATTGTCTGAGTCAACTTGACCTGACCTAGCTGGTTAAGCTGAGGCATTGTGAACAGCAAATCGCTTCAACTAGGGGGGTAGCTGCTTTGTGTGGCTGTGGGGAAGATAACCTTATAAAAAGCCCATAGCCACAGTTAATGCAGAGAAAGACCAGTTTTGTCCCTGGAAAAGCTCTGTTTATTTCCAACCGCCAGCGAAAAAAAAAACACAGTAACTGCTTCAATAAAGCAACCTGACTTCCCTGGTGATCTTCTCCTTCCTGATCCATTTAGCAACACTTTTAGCAAATGCCACTTGTTTATGCACATTTTTTTCCGTGTTTCTCACCACTTAATGTGTAGGAGACACTGACATATGTCTGCATATGCATGTGTGAGAAAATTCAGCCGTTCCCGATTCTTGCAGGAGATGACGGTTGTGAAATGTCTCGAAGCGTGGCACCAATCAGCTCGCATCCCGAGCCCCGCAGCCTGCAGCGCTGGAGTTGTGAGAGGGCCGAGCGGTGCTTAGCACAAGCTCCTAATCACATTTCACCACTCGGCAGGCCCGTGCTTGCACGTCGTGGGTTCTTGTGAACTCCTATCAGTCCTTCTCTTCACACCCGGCGCTGCGCTCCATGCCGCTCTTCACAGAGCTGATCTGGAGACGGCTTTAATTTAAAAATGTAATTAACTGCGCCACAACACAACCTCCAGGAAGCACTCGTTGCTGATTCTTGTGATTCAAAACAAAAACAAACAATGCGATTGAAATGAGGTGAACAGCATCACCTCCGCTTGGTCCTGATGTAAAATCAGATCCAGCTCTGGTTCTGTTTGGACAAGAACTCTTCTGCTGCTTCTCCGGATGTTGTTTATTGTTACAACATGGTGTTGATTTTTATTTCAACAGTTCTTTTATGTCTCTGGAGTGATTTCATCACCGTATGTAAACACTGTTGTACCTTAATAGACGTAACGCTTGAATAATGAAAATAAATGACAACTGTTGCCTTATAACGTCATAAAATTCACCCAGCAAACCACAGCTAGGTTCAAACTTTACATGTCTTTACATTCAATTGTTCAGTTTTACATGGTGTCAATGCTGTGCCAATGGTCTGGTTGGGTTTAGGCACAAACACCACTCAGTTAGGGCGAGTAAAAGATCATGTTTGGGAATAAAATACATGTTTTTGTTGCCACAAACATGGTGTGACATGTCCCGACTTTTACATGAACAACATCATTTTTTTGGCTAGAAATTGTCTCGGGATGTCCTTGAAAACATCCAGTGTTGTCACGCTTACAAATATTGAAACACAGTCTAGAACTACTTTGGTGTCCACGGACTCGGCGGAAGATGTCAACAAAAATACAAAATTGTTGTCCGCACACACATAAAACGTACATTTTCCCAAGGTGTCCATAAAAATATCCAGTGGGGTCACGCTTACAGATGTCACTGGCCTGACAGCCTTCTCACCAAGCTTTACTCCATCACCATCTCCTCCACCTTCCAATATGAAAGCCAGGTCATAAACATGTAAATGTGAACGTGATATGAATTTTGTATAAATGTGAACATATCAGTGATTTGTTGACACGTTAACTGCCAACATTTTATTTTGGCGACCGGATTGGATTAGATGTAGAACACTATTTTTAAGTTTTAATAGATATGTTGTTTGCTTGAATAATGAAAAATGACAACATATAACAACTCTTCGCTTATAAAAGACGTATAAATCTTTGCTAACGCTGGTCGGGGCTGTGTGTGTTGACACACACAATCACACCAACACCACGGAATCGCCTGTGAAATCTATCAAAAGCAGAATTACTGGCGGTTTGGTCCAGACCAGTCCAAACTTGTATGATTGTCTGAACTGGGCACAGCTCTTGTTTGTGGTCTCCCACAGTCTACCGAGTGGGCACAGAAGGGGGACAGCCTTTCTCTCCCCATAGGCCCTGTGCCACCTCCTCATTTCCTGCTGGACCTCACCACTAGACACCTCCCCGACTCTAATTACCGCAGCGTTAGTTCTAGTTCCAGCAGCGGCGGTCCTCCCCAGCAGCGGCACCTTATCCCTGCCATGAACCACACCGCTAATTGTTCCATTACATCAACAATAACGCATCTTAAGAAGAACAAAAGAGGAAAGGAAAAAAAAAAAAGAAAAGAGAAAACACAGAGGTAGGGACTAACTTGACATGCTAATTTTCATTAACCCTGATCTTTCTGTTCTTTCATCATCCGCCCTCCTCCCCGTCGTCTTGCTCATACAGGGTGGCGAAGCACTCAAATTATCCACAAGCATCCCAGCTATCACTAATTATCCAAAGAGTTCCTCATTAGGCTATTTCAAATCCAACCTTAGATCAACACTTACTCAGACCTCGGGGATTCTTGATTCCCAGCAGCGGTTAAACAAACAATCAGTTCAAAGGATCAGGTATTCTACTACAAGAGGAGGAAAAAGCCATGGGTAAACAACTGCTCATTTGAAAGAAATGACTCCAGCGGCTCTCTGGCATGGATGCACCGATCTATAATTCATTTTGCTCAAATAGATTCGATTTCTCTCTTAAATTGGGTCATTAAGTTATGAAAAGGTCTAAATACGAGGGTGCTAGCTTAGCCCAGATTAAAGCTGAGGCTCTTTGCTGCTTATGCTCGCTGTTGCCACGTCTTTAAAAAGCTATAATCAATATTTTACATTAACAATGGATCACAGAAGACTGCTTGATTGTGAAAGGGGATTGCCTGTAGTGATGAATCCACAGAAAAATAGTGCAGTTCCCAACGGGGTTTTACAGCATTTCATCGCAACTTTCGGCTCGCTGCTTTGATAGTCGATGGTTTCAGTCTCACCGCTCTCGTAGCGTTGTTTTAACTCAGCACAGCAGGCGGTGTTTAAAGCGAAAGTGCTCAAAAAACTTGCCATATGCTAGCTGCCCATTACTAAATGATGACATTAATAGACAAGGTTAGCGGCTAGCTGGTGAGCAAAGTGGAGCATTTAGCTCCTACAGAGGCTGATATCTGCCACCCGCCATCGAGTCCGGTTCTGCTCCGAGGTTTCTGCCTGTTAAGAGGCATTTTTTCTAGCTACCGTCGCCAAGTGCCTGCTCACGAGGGGAAATGTTGGGTCTCTGGAAATAAATCAATCAAGGAGTAAGGTCTAGTCCTGCTCAGTTTGGTGCCTTACAAATAAAGATTGATTGAACTACATTACATTACATTTGCCAGTCGGCCATATAAACACCAAAATGAATGCTAATGTTTCTCCAAGTCCGCTTGATGAGTAAACTGGAAAGTCTTTGCTAACATTGTCAGTGTAAACGTTATTGCTGGTTTAGGCTCCAGACTGTACAAGCAGCTCATTTCATCCCAAATGTACGTTGGCTCTTACGTGGCGACCTCTAGTGGATTTAGTGATAATAACGGGAGCAAAGGAGGAAGTCAGGCGACGCAGTTTGAAGAGCGACAGAGTCCACAGAAAATATTTTCCCCTTCCGAGCATTTCCAAGTTGTATTATCGCCAGCGCCGCTGTCGCAAAGACAACTGGATCACATTCTGTTTTCGTGAGAGTAGCAATAAGTCAAAACGCAGGAGCAAAAGGAGAGTTTATTCATTCGTTTAGTCTGTAATGACTGGATCAGACGTCTGCCGAAATTTTCCCGGGAGAGTTTTTCTGGGAACCAACCTTAACACCATTGTTATTATTCTGTTGCCATTACGTTGTGCAAGCCATATTTACTTCAAATGATATGACAAAACAAAAAACTAACAAACATACCAGACCACAATCTTTTCCTAAACCTAACCAATAATTTTTGGTACCTAAACTTAACCGAGCTGGGACTGTTTTACGTTGACCACGAGGTTTGGTAGCCTGTCGCTGAGATACTCTCCAATATTTACATTTGTTGTTTTTAGAGTCATTCCCAAAACAATTCTATCTTTCATGTACGAGGATGTGTTGGTACAAACGTGACCCCTGACCCGAGGATCAGAAACCCCACAAATGATCGCAGGCGGAGCAGATAGACAAGAAGCTGAATCTAGAATATTTCCTTATATTGTCAAATGCAAAACCAAAATTTAAATGAATGACTCTTAGATGCGGACACGACTCGACCTCTGACGTTCGGTCCCTGAGAGATGTTGCTTCATGATAACCTTGTCACGAGTAAAGCGGGTTGGGAACCACGTGAGCGCTCAGCGATACGACAAACAGCTGAATCTGCTGAGCAACACAAAAATTAGATATTCCATCAGTTTCACATAATGGGTCAATACTTTATACCCACGAGGGCCCGTAGACAGCTCAGGAATGGAGAACTTGAAAGGATGTTTTCAAAGTACATGTAACATTGTCCTTTGTTTCCCCTTACAGAGGTAGAACCCAAACACTAGACCCTATATATAATGTTCCTCAGAGACTCACTGCTTTTCCACCCAATCACATTTCCTAATGTGCAGTAATTTCAATTGCTTCCTCAGCCGCCATCCTCCCGAGCACACTCCCTTAATGTCAGCGCTGTGCTCTGTGAAACACCACCAGAATTTGAGTCTGTCACTTAAAATATAATGCCGTCAGATCTGTTACTTTAACCTTGAAGCAATTAGCTGTTGCCGAGCCGTAATGAATCCTGACATCACTCCGCTGTGATGAAACCCCTAATTGCTCTGTAAAAACTGAAGCTTTTGACATCACTGCTGACAGACTTTTTTCTTCTTGGTTGTGCGGTCGCATGTGACGGCGCCTGGTTGAAACTTGAAAGGTAGCGGAGCTTCTCTGCCATCAGCTGTCCTGTCACTCGACAAAAAGAGAGAAGGGAAACTGGCTGGATTTGCTGAAATGATGAGGCCATTTAAACTATGATATGTCGCAGCTATACGGCATCATTCAGCGGGGCTGTTGCAGATGTCCGTGCTAGTCTGGGCTCAGCCGTGAGGTGGGTGTTTATGAGATGACAAGTGGATGGCTTACAGCCTCCGTGTCAACAAGTCTGCTCGCCGGGTACTCAGTGCGCTTAACAACCAAACTTTAAGAGCATTTTTTAGTTAGGGGGGAAGCTATACAGCACTTTATATCGCTAGTACTCCCTGCCACTAATTTGGTATATGAACACAGAGGGAGTAGAGGTAGCATGTTGCCAGGTCAGAGAATATGGCAACCGTGTGCACAGGAGGGGAAGCTTCTTTTTGATAATCAATTGTACGTATTTCAGTCGCAGAGTCGTGACCTCGCTGCACTTTTAGTATCTTGGATAGCAAAATAACATGTGAATAAAACCACGTAGGCAACTGTTATAGATTTTTTTTTTTTTTTTCCACATCCAAGAGTTACAAAATCATAATATCAGCACATTTTCAAAAATAGCTTTTTGGCCAATTCTAAGCATATGATGCATGTTTTTGCTTATTTTATCTGCTTAGAAGTTGTCTGGATGAGCCCCGGCTATTTCTGTATTAATAACTTAAATATAGCAACCACGTAAATAATTAAATGCATGATATTCAGGTGGGCTGAGGGCTTTAAAAATGTGCTTCTCGTGGTCCATAACGCCTCCCTGAACAAGTGTGATGTTGCATCATGGCTGCACATGTTTTAGCATTTACATTGAGAGTAAAATTAATGCTAATTAATGCTAAGAGACAGGGGTTTCCCTTCCTTTAAGCTTTTTTTTTCTTGTCTTTTCTTTTCCTTCTACTAAATATAATTGAAGAGCTTTCACACAAAGATGCTTATCAGTGTGACACCATGAGGATACAGTACGCAGCCGGTTTATTTAAAATACGTTGGAGCCAGACTGCGACTCCTAACATCCCCTCGCAAGCAGGCAGCTACAGGCTAACACTCAGAGTTTAAGGGTTGAAAATTTGGAAAATTGGAAGCACACTCTCAAGTTTATGGTGTTTATTTATTTTTTAAAGGAGTGCTGATGATTGGGGGGAAAATAAGTCAAAGTAAGAAGTGCCCGCTGAGGAAAAATATCAAGGCTGACCATCTCAGTCTAGTTTCTCTGAGGTTGTTTTATTTTATTTATTTTTTTTATGTGTGTTTTTGGAGTGTGATCAGTGCATGTGGTGTGCAAAGCAGCCCGGTACGTAACCCCCGCCAATATGTCCATCTGATGCTTCTCTTCCAACAGGAGCTATCAGTTGATGTTTCTTTTTTTAAAAAAAATAGAAATCTGCCTGTTGGTCGAGCTATTAGATTCTCCTGCAGGCTTCTTAATGAAAACAAGGCGCATCAACACAGACAAGGGGGGGGGACCGGTAGACAGCAGCTGTTGATGATAGTGTACAAGACCTATAGGAGAACTTAACCAAGATCCTTCTTTTTGGGCATGAGGAGGGGGTGGGGTTAAATTTGTGTTTAGTGAGTGATGTAGGAGATGTGATAATGAGAGGCCAAGGAGAGCAAGTGTTACCTCATTATTGTAATGAAAAAGATATCCCACCATTACATCAGTTGGAGAAAAAAAGTGGCAATTAAAGTGCCCAACAAGGTTCCTCGAGGCAAGAAGAGGAAAAGAAAACGACTCTCTAAAGCCCATCTGTTCTGGATAATATGCGCCATGTAAAAGAAAAGGCCTAATCCTCTTTATTCAAGTCTGCTGCCCTTTTTTTTTCCCTTTTTCCACCAGTGATTGTGTTTTCTCAAGTATTGCTCATCTTCCTCCCCCCTCCATAAAAAAAACTGGCCTCAGCAGCGAAATCACACGAAGTTTTAGCCCAGATTTTAATAATTAGAATCACATCAGGAAACGTCTCGTTCCTGTGCGTAAAAGTGTCTGACGTGTTTTTGTGCGCGTTTATATTTGTACCGGCTGACATATATTCACTCATTATTATTTTTTTTTGCATCTATAATAATAATAATTATAATAATAAATTAAATTAGAAATGCTGCCAGTTGGACTCAGACGCACTGTGGCCCACTTTAAACCTCTTTTGTTTTCAGCGCAACACACACACAAAAAAAAAGAAACACAACACACACACACAAAAAATCTGATTATAGCAACGCCCAAAAAATTACCAGGTAGCAGGAGCCGGTAGCAGCCTATTAATTCAGTGCTGCTGTACGGCTTAGGCTATTATTAATGAATTGGAACAGCCCGCACAACCGCCGACACCCCCGCCCCTCCCACCCGCAGAGTGCAATAAATAAATAATGCTGCAGAAGTCATGCATATGAACAACGTGCGTCGGCAGTATATACTGCAGTAATGGGGAGAAGCTGTAGGGTCAATATGGTAGGCTAATATTTTCCAACATTTTGGCGATATAGGCCAGAGCTGCTCTCCGCAATCTTTCTCCAGAAAAGGCCAAGAAAAGGGAGCGATTCATCCTCCGAACAGCGCGCTGGTGCTCATCCACAAACTCCGAGGAGATTTTTTTGTTTGTTTTTTTTAACGAGAATGGATTCTGTGTTTTGAATTACAATTACTGCGAATGTATGAAGAGCGATGCGTAATTACGCACGAGCCAGTAATGATAATAATGATCGTGGCATCTTTGACAAATTTGGGTTAAATTGAGGAGAGAGAAAAAAAAAACGCGCGAAATAGACCTTTCCAAAAAAAAAAAAAAAAAAAATGCAAGCAGACTGAGAGATGTCCATGCAGGGAATGACAAGCAGGGCGGCTTAAACAGGCGACATTAACATGTGTCCAAAGTATTAAGAAACAGATAAACTTAAGCCTGCTGTTTCCTGCGTCTGCTGGCAAAGTGACACCGCTGTCGTGTGTGTGGTGGAGCTCAGCAGGACCGCTGTGTATTATTATTATTATTATTATTATTATTATTATTATTATTATTATTATTTATTATTATTATTAAAGCTTTAAAATGAAGCTGTGTTCAGTGTTCATACGAGCGGAATTTAAAATAAAAGCGCACTGGGGGAAAACGTAACAAATGAAATGTTCACAGCGAGCGAAGGTTTGTGTGCATTCCTCGTGTTTCACAGAGCAGCAAAAGGTCAATTTGGCTCACTGTAATAAGAAAATGGGTTCAAAGACGAGAAGAAGAAGAAGAAAAAAAAAAACCCAAACAAACGGGCCCCGAGGCGTTAATTCACACCGCGCGCCTCCACGCCATATTCTCCCGGGGCGCGTGCGTGCGTGCGCGCGCGCTCTTATAGGAAGGCTAAATAGAAGAAAATCAAAGTATTTTCATGACATTTAATTTTCGGTCCCGAGATGTGTGTACGTTCAAGCTTCTGCTGCTGAGGCTCAGTCAGCCGCAGCACAGACGCGTCTGAGAGGGAAAAGATGTTGATCGTTGAGAAACGTGAAAAATAAAAGTTTGGAGGGAAAAAAGCTGGAAAACGCAAAAATGAAATGACGTGACGCTGAAAAAAAAAATACTAATAATGCGCGCTGAGGTCACTGGAGATTATTTCTCCCCCTGAAAACTTCCTGGAACAAGTTCACTACCGGCTACTGGTTATTGAGAATGAGCAGATTATCAGCAGGTTTTTCTTTTTCTTCTTCTACTTCTTCTTCTTCTTCTTCTTCTTCGTCTTCGCCTCCTGATCCTTGCGCCTGATCGCTCACGCTGAGAAATTCAGGCTTATTGTCTGCTGTGCGCTCCCAGATGAACAGCTGCTAAGCCAAGGCCACATTTCCCAGTTCTACCCCGACCCATCAGAAACCATTCATCCCACCGCCACCACCACCAATCAGCTGCTGCTGCGCATCCATATGTATATGTGCCTGCGAACATAAATATAAAGAGAAAAATCTGACCTCACTGCGACTGAAGCTAAATTAAATATCAGCCAGTTTAAACACCATATGCCCCCAAATAACTAATTATTTACGTTGATCCATTTACGTCATAAAAAATTATGTCAGCCTTCAGATATCGTGTGTTAGACAGCATCGTAATTATGGTTAAATATCAATAAATATATACACTGTATTAATGTGTTAACAAAATAAAAGCCAAATAATAGAGGTTGGTTATTGTTTTGAAAATTGAAAAAATAGATTTAAGTGCTTTTATTTTGATAAATATTTTTGATAAATATTTCCGGATGTTATATATTTTTTTCTTTGCTGTATAAAAGTTTTGCGAAAAATGTAAAAAGAAAAGAAAAAAAAAAGAATGGTATTTTTGAAGTTTCAATAGAAGCGTCTGCAAAAGATTCAATTAGTATCATTACTTCTTTATTCATTCCGTTCCTTCTCCATCTAATAAACTTTATAAGTTTATTTGCTAATGTAAGTGTATTTGTACAAAAGACAAACAAACAAACAATCAGACATGAGCAGTCCTTGTGTTCTGGTTCTGTCTCGGCCCGGACAGAGAGTCTCTTTAGGCTGTCAGGGACCAATATTAAATACCTCCTTTACTTCTGTAAAATGTCTTTAAATGGGTCTTTTTTTTTAAGGGGGAGGGGGAGAACAAGTCCCGCAATGTGGTTCCGATGCAGTTACTCACATCACGTGTTCAACCAGGTTGTTCTGGTCATCGTCTTTTCTCGTTTCTTGTTTTGTGTTGTTGTTGTTTTTTTTGTTTTTTACCGCGGGTGCGGTGTGCCGGGCATGGGGTTAGACAGGGGGTTTAGCGCCGGTTGCCCCCCCGGCCCAAGGCCATGAATGAGCACCCTCGGGACAAGAGGTCTCTGGAGGCTGGGATGCGGCGCGGTAGGAGTCCGGTACATACTGCTGTACATGGCCGCGGCCGCAGCGGCTGCCGTCGTGCTGTCCACGGTGCCCAGCAGGCTCGGGTGGTAGAAATAGGGCGACGGGAACATTCTCTGTAAGGCCGAGTAGTTTCCTGCTTCAGCCAGGAGCTCTAATCCGACCGCCGTTTGCCTCTTCCACTTCGTCCTGGAAAAATCAGATCAAAATACAACAGATGAATTATTTAATCAGCTCGCTCTCTCCTGTTAATTCCCCAAACGCCCCCCTCCTCCTCCTCTGCTTTAATTGGTATGCACAGACCCCCCTAATTATTGCAGGCACCAATTTACGGTTAAGGTTTAATTAGACAAGAGAGGGAAAAAAAAGGGGGGAAATATCAAGACACACTCCTTCACGAGGGTCCAAACTTAATCAGAAGTCTGCTTCTTCTCTCACACCTGTACAATTAACACAGGCTCTCTGATGACGTGTTCGAGTGGAGCTTTATTTTGAAGAGTCGCAGGTGAAATGTCAAAAGATTTCAAATGAAGTTCTGCGAGTGAAAAAGTGCGTTTTGTGCGTAATAAACAGCGTCATAAACAAATATATACATTTATTTTTAATATTCCAAAGCTAAAATCCATGCATCTTTAAAATACAAAATGTAAGAAATGGACTGAAGATGTCAACAAGCGTGCAGAACTCCATAAGAAAAAAAAGGAGATTTTAAAGAAAACTTGAAACGTCATTTTCCTCCTGACAGACACGAGACACGACTTTTATTTTGGAATTTGGCCACAATGTCTGAGCCTCGCGTGTGTTTATTCATCAGCCGAAATCAAATCAAAGACATATTTATTTATGTAAAATAACAAATGCAAGAAAATCCGCGGGCCTTCCGGAGACGATTTAAATTAAAAGTTTTGCATATGGCCTTCTGAGAAGCGTCTGCATGGATTAGAATAGCTGAATACAGGCCTGTCAAACAATGCAATGAATAATAATAAAGTAAAAAAAAAAAAAAAACATGTCTTATAAATGTGATATAAATAAAAAGTGAGGTGTGTGAGTGTTTCACATGTTATTTTTGTCAAATTGTGAAATTCCCAAATGGAGTTCCGGTTTGTTTTCATATCATCCCCCCTTATAAATCAGAACCAGGATCAGCTGTGTGTGTTGTGATGATGATAATAACGATGGTGTGTGTGTGTGTGTGTGTGTGTGTGTGTGTGTGTGTGTGTGTGTGTGTTTTAATTCCTTACCGTCTGTTTTGGTACCAGGTCTTGACTTGTGTGTCTGTCAGGTTGAGAGCCGCGGCCAGGTCCATGCGGTCCTGCACGCTGAGGTATTTTTGTCGCTCGAAGCTTCTCTCCAGCTGGTTGAGCTGGTGGTCCGTGAAGGCTGTCCGTGCTTTGCGAGGCTTTTTCGTGCGCATCGGCGGACTGTCTCTGCTACTGGAGATCTCCCGGTCGCCCTCTTCTTTAGTCCCTTAAACAACAAGGGGCGAGAGTTATTATAAGAGGGGGGGCCTGAGTGTGGGAAATGTGGTCCGTCTTTAAATTAAAAAACACATTAAACATACTGAGGTGTGGTTAAAAGTCTCCAAGCCTGCAGTGAAAACTTTTTTTTTTATTCTGCTCTGACAGGTGCAGCAACAATACAAAACAAAACAAACAAAAAGCGAGAAGCAATAAATAAAAATAAGAAAAAGGGAAATTTGCGCCTATTTGTCACCTGAAGTTTTCTTTCTTTTTCTTTTTTTTTTTTTTGAGGGGGCTTCAGAAAACGAGAAATCAATACGTCAATCCATCTCTATTTGTAGCTGTTTTCGCAGTGCTCGGTGATCTCCCCCCTCCAGGAACAACAATAATCTCTCTAATTGACCCACGAGGGAGGCCCCTCCGAGCGCGCGCGCACCGGGAAAATCACCGGGCTTTACATCTGTTTTCATCTATTAGACTAATAAAGGAGGCGAGACAAACCGTCACACAGGAGGCATTATTATTATATTTATTATTATTATTATTGTTGTTGTTGTGAGTCTGAGCAGTTAGAAGTTCTGGTTCTGTTTGAGTTTCTGTTTCTCGGTAAAACAACTCAGCCGCTCTAACTTCCTCCACGCGGTTCCTGTTCTGAGACTTTAACACAGTTAACATGTCGACGAGCTCCTACCGTTGCATTTCATGTCGCTCTGAATGTCGTCCCTTTTGTCCAACTTGCTCCTGTTCTCGTCCTGTTCCAGCTTGGGCCTGAAGCCGTCCGGAGCCGTGGCACTTTCTGGTTTTGGCGTGTGATGGGGTGAGGATACGCTGGTGCTGTAAGGTGCGCAGGCGGCCAGCGGTTTGCTGTCGCCCAAAATGTCTTTGATTAGAAACGAGGAGGTGGCAGTCCTCGGGGCGCAGCCGGCCCCGGCGAGCGGCTGCTGCTGCTGCTGCTGCTGCTGCTGCTGCTGCTGAGGCGACAGCGGCAAACTCTGCGGCTGGTTGTGGTGATGGTGGTGATGCTGAAGGCTGTCCTGGACCAGATGCGCATCGGCGGCGTGCTCCATGGTGACCGAGATGGGGGACGAGGGCGCCGTTCCCACCGTGTCTATCTCCGAGCATGGTGACGGGGTTGCCTGGCTCCTGAAATCCGCTGTCCTGCTGTCGCCGAGCCGAAAATCTCCGTTCATGAGCACGGGGTTACCAGAGTTAGACGCGCTGGATAAAATAGTGTCTATCCCAAAACTCGACCCGCTGGATCCTTCCATGTTAAGAAAGGAGGGATGGAGCCTTCATAACAACAGATTGAGATTGCTTCTCCTTCCGGCGCGAATCAGGGAAATAAAAAAGAAAGTAGTAAGTCAGCGCACACGTACACACAAAAAAACAACAAAAAAACAAAAAAAATGAACTCTGAGCTGGAGCCAAACCAAAAAAGAAAAAAATTAAGATTAAAAAAAGACGAGAGTTGGAGAATAAAACCCAGGAGAGAAACACAAAAATCCACGCAGATGGTCCAAAGATGTTACATTCAGTGACAATGCGGGGAGCAAAGTGTGGGTCTGCGTAGTCCACGTCGCTTTTTGTATTTGGATATTGAACTTTGTGTTAAAAGTTGAGGCGTGTACAGAGATATACATGGGGCTGACTCCTCGACATCAGGCTCCCCCTTTTTGCTGCTAATCGCTCCAGTGTTGCTCTACAATGACTTCCTATACTGACGTCACGGCCCACGGCGAGGGGGGAATTAATATTTTCTCCTTTATAATAAACACTCGACGCCTTTTTCTCTCTCTTCTCCCTCCCTCCACCCTCCACCCGCCTCCTCCTCCTCCAGCCTTCCCCGCCCTCCGCCATTGGCTCGCGTCCTGACCGGCTCCGGCAGCTCACCAATCAGGGAGTTGTTTCTTTATCTAGACAGTTGGATCCGACCACTGAGTTGAGTTTAATTCGAGAATAGCTCTTTAAAAAAAAAAAAAAAAAAAGAAGGGGGAGGAAATAAAACATAAAAAAAAACATGCGTGAGCTGCGAGGCCACGCTGTAAACAGGGTTTTTATATATGAAGCATCCGAGCTGCGACAGAAAAGATGAGGAAGTGGGAAAACAAAAAAAATGCAAAAAGGAAAAGAAAGAAGAAGAAAATGATAAATTATGAGATTTTAGCACATTTAAAGTCCAGCAGCTGCAGCACTATGGTAGGATTTTATTATGACTATCTAATTTCTATTCCAGCTTCAAGTTTATTGACTCTCTCAAGAATATATATATATATTTTATTTAACTTTTAATAAGCTGTGTGTGACACTTTAAAAAAAGGAGGGGGGACTCGATTGATGCCACTTCTTAAATCCGTCAAATTTCAAACCGGGTTTTGAATGGGGGAAAAAAAAAAATCATGTCGCGAAAAAAATAAGAAACTACTATTTCAGGGCCACGATCTTGTCCTGATGTGCGGGGTTTGCGGTGTCACGCACGCCATCCATCCATCCATCCATCCATCCATCCATCCATCCATCTTCCACGCATGCATCCTCAGAGCCGCAAGGTCGGCATATTTAGGCGCGCGGAGGAGGAGTGCTGGTGACTGTCATGACAGCGCATCCTGTTAATAACCATGTCATCCTAATTAGTAAAGTAATTATGAGGTGCTAATGAGCGTTCAAAGGTAGTAAGAAAATTCAGCACTTTTTTTCCCTCCTTCTTCTTCTTCTCCTTCTTCTTCCTCCTCTCCTCTCTCGACGTGGATTTGACGGATATTGGAGGGGAGAAAATGTGCGGGGCGTGCGGGGAAGAAGGCTTGCAGGTCTTGTATGTGTGTGCACGCGGCTCTCCTCTCCGGGATGATGCGTTCAAGGGAACTTACCACTTCTCCTCACAGAGAGCCGAATGTAAGATCCTGCGTGCACTTTGTCTCAGACGGATGTTTTTCTGCACAGTTTTTCTGCATTGCAACCGGAATCAGAGGACGAATTCACGACGAGTTTAGTTCATTTTCATCGTTCTTCTTCTTCTTCTTCTTCTTCTTCTTCTTCTTCTTCTTCTTCAGCAGGTTGATGCTGCTGACGATGACTACTGACGTGAGGCGGATGAAGATTTTATGCTGTTGTTGAGGAAATCTGGATTTGCAGGTTTGTTTCTAATTTAATGCTTCACTTTTTGCATTTAAAAAAAACGCCATCAGGGACTTTATCATCTAAAAAAGGATATTTATTATTATTATCATCATTTCCTTATTCTTTATATTTGGTGTTTGCATGCAACACATTCTTAAGAAATTCTGTGTTAATAAAAATAGGAGGAGAATTTTTATTTTCTCGAGCTGTTGAAATAAAAATGTCAGATTTTTTAAAAACATAATTCCGTCGATTTTTTTTCTCTTCACTCAAACCAGAAAATGAAAAACGCGGAAAAACTTTTTTTTAATTAACACGTCAAATGTTTTGAATCACTAACAAGCTTATTAACAAGCTTTTAATATGTTGATTATTCACATGTTACAAAACGTTAATTATTGAGTGTTTTATTTGTTTGTTTCTGGAGTAAATAAATAATATTATTTTAAAAAAAACGCTTCACATTTTCATTTTCAACATTTAATTCAAAAATACACATTTTCAGTATTTATCATTATTTACGGGGAATAAATAAAATAAATATATTTCAGTTAAACATCCTCAAATGTTGTTTTTATTACACTGATGCAGAATAAAGCTGTTTTTATTCCTCTCTCAGTGATGCTCGGTGCTCCTTCCTCTCTCTGGCTGCTCCGTCAGGGACGCAGGCGCAGTCTGAGCACCAGGCGGCGACAAAAGCGAGTGTGCGGGGTCGAGCGGTGCTGATGGATCCACGAGCCAACCGGAGGCCTCAGCTGCCCTCTGACGACTTCACATCCCAGCAGCACCAAGCTGATGTTAAATTAACACGGACTCGGAGATAATTACCGACCAGTCAGCCATTATGGTGGAGCTCAGAAATGAGGCAAAGTGACAGCCAGAGAGCAACACATGGCACACATATACATTTTAAAATAAACACACACTATCTCCACAGTGGAAGCCCCAATTAAGAATAATCAGGCCTTTTCGAAATAAAACCCGGTCCGACGCGCGTGTGTCTGTCCGGACGCGTCAGTCAGCGCGGCGAGAGGCGCGTCAGCTGCGCACAAGCAGCCGATCAATCGCTTTATTGGCTTTAAGGCGCCGCAGGAGCGACATAGAACGCCACCAGTTAGTGTTTCGTCTTATCGGGCCTCAGCTTGATGGTCGATGATGATGGGCCGGTGTAACAGTGGCTGGCACCATATTGATTCTCCGGCGGCTTTGCGTGTAAGCTGTCACTTCACCGCTGGCGACCTTTTGGGTTGCACAGTTGCAGCGTTTACAGAGAGACACCCCGCGTTTAGACTGTCAATCAGTGCGGGGGAGAGGGTTCACTGCTGCGGGACCGCCGGACCCGCACGGAGGGGGGGGGGGGGGGGGGGGCACGTGAGAGCAAGTAAAAAAAAAAAAATGGAGGAAAGGTTGAAATTAGTTTGCTGAGAGAGAAGATAGTTGTAGCCTGTGTTCTCGTCTTCATTATCTAAAGGGCTGTCTGTCTTTTTTTTTTTTTTTAATTACACGAAGTTCAACGTCATGAAATCATCATCGTCATCATCCAATCAGGAGACATATGGGAGACTGCTTGTGACGAAAATATGCAAGCAGGAAAATGATTCGTTATTGGGTTTTTTTGGCAGGAATTTTCTAAAACATGGCATCAAATATAAAAACAGCTTCAATTATAGTATCTTTTAAATTGATGCATTTAATAATTTTGCCTTTAAAATTAACAATTAAAAGTAGAAATGACTGGAAACAGCAAGAAAAGCGACAATTTAACTCTTATTCCATCTTATTATTTCCTGTTTTTAACATTTAATAAAAAAAAAGTTACATGTACCATAAACAAAATTGGGTTTGTAATCTTTTACAGTAACTAAATAAAATAATCCAAATGATGTAATAGACATATTTTATAAACTAAAACCAAGAAAATTTACAAATTTAAAAAAAATCAAAAGTAGAAATCTTCATTTAAAAAAACTCACATTGTAACACCAGTTTTTCCTCCATTCAGAACTAGCTTAAGAAAACACTGAATTTAAACAAATAGTATTTTTCTCTCTCTCTCTTTCGCAAATCTCTGTGGGGACGTTTCAAATTGGGAACAGCTGAGACAAATCTGGGCTGACTAATTGCTTTCATATTGTCGTGGCATGAAAGTGGCAGAGCGGTGGCATGTGTGTGCGCCGGGCCGCCGTCTCATGTCGGAGTGACCGTCCCATCAAAGTGCTGCTGTCCTTTGACAGATGGTCAGGGAGTTACATTGATTAAAAAGCTGCAAAAAAAAAAAAAAGGGAAGACAAGCTGTCTGAGGGAATGCGCAAAGTCAGAAGATCACAGCGATAATCAAACCTGTATCACCCAGATGTCTCCTCTGTTTCGGTGGTCAGCGTTTGAGCAGGAGATGATTTATTAAAAAAGAAAAAAAGGTAAAATAAGTGGCAGAAGACGGAGCAACTGGCAACTGTCAAACCTCCATCGGGGTACTTTATAAAATGTTCGCCCCGCTGGATTATTCACAATCCCAAAAATCAAATCCTTTAAAGTCTCGGAACCGTGTTGGTGCAAATCACTCTGCTGCACTGACGACTTACTTTTACTAGAAGGAGAAAAAAAAAGTGAAAATGAACCTCTGTGAAATTTTTCTTCCCAAGACTTCAAGACCATTTTAACACCTGGGCACGCGGAGAGAGGTCTCATGTGTTTTGAAGAAATCTGGCTCCAGCAAATATGATACGCTTAATCTTTTTTTTTCTGTGTGTGTGTGTGTGTGTGTGTTTTTGTCGTTCCCGGGAGGTCACGCCGGTAAAGCCGGGATGGTTCAGAGGGAGGACGGCTGGAAACAGGGAAAAGGTAAACTGGGTGGTTAGAGCGCTTCTGAAATCTCCAATGAAAGTTCAGAGAGAATTAGAAAACATCTTCATCCGTCAGCCGCGACGCGCTGGTCCAAAGAACCACAGCTGATATCAAAGATCCTGCTGACGATCTGTCTGGATGTTGGTCCCCCCCCCCCCAGAACACACATCCTGGAATAAAATGTTAGTCGAAAGCATCTTTGGACTTTTATTAAGAGACACAACATTTGGAAGAAATGGTTTTGTATCTTTTCAGATGTTTGGTTCAGAAAAAAAAACAAAAAAACTCCTCGTCCGCGTCTCAAACTTGGTCATGTTTTCTTCCATGAATTTAACATCAGCTGTCTACATTTAATCACACGTCATTCCCGCAGTTTGTAGAGCCGCTCCAGAAATCAATTATTCATCCGAATAAGTCACAGGTCAGAATGAAAATCAGTGTATCTGCGACTTTTTTCAAAACCTTCCACTTGCACTTCTTCTTTTCTTTTCCAGTATAATTGCGTTTGGAGTTTGGAAGCGACGGTGCAACAGCTTTGGTTTGACTTGCAGACAAACTTTGTGAATGACATCACAACTAAACATCCACCGGAAACTGTTTTCACTCGGTAGTATTTCAGTTGAGTATGTTGCCAAGCTGTGCACGATGTACTATACATATTATATCGTACGCCGTTACTGGGAAATGTATTCTATTGGCTATTTATGTGAATCTGTTTAGCCGATACATAAACACAAAATACGACGCCAGATTGCAAGCGCAGCTCTCTACGCGCTCAGATACAGCAGGTGACAGTTCACACCAAATCAGTTGGTTTGCAGTCCGCCTGTAATAGAAAAGAAGAAGAAGAAGTGCAGCGCGTCGAACGATTTCTGCTAGAAAATCACCAGTTTTAACAAGCTCACTGCATCTGAGATGAAACTAAACTTGAGGAACTTTTTATTCAACGTGCAAAAATGTGAAATCATTGGTTATGTTGTCGGTATCGGCCACAGCAAGCAGGTAATCATCGGTTGTAAGTATCGGCTAAAAAAAATCTATATCGTGCCTCTACAGTATCGTCAAACATGATGAGAAAACCAGACTAAACCATTTTAAAGTCACACACTGTCACATCAGACATCACTTCCTTTACAAAGCTCCACTCTGATTTACACTTGAACCCTCATTTAGCAGTTAATAAATGTGTTTTAACACACTATAATTCACATTTAAAGTGTTTTATTAATGTATACATCAACTGTTATAATGTTGACCGTGACTGTATGAATGTTTAAAGGCGTCTTTTATAAACATCTAATGCGCCGTTATCAAATTTAAACAATAAAAGCACACACACACGTTATGAAGCATTTTATCATATTCCATACAGTCGAACTGTTGGACATGAAACGTCCTTCAGATTTCTCCAAAAGTCTAATTTCTTGATTCATCCCGGAGCTTTCAGCCACATCTACTAGGAAAATAAACAGAGGGATGAAGTGTTGATCGATAAATCAACCATTAAAATTAAAATATGGTAAATAAACATAATCGCTCTGATAGTATGATTACTATATAATGAAGTCATACTTTAAAATTCATAATCACATGTGAATTAAGACTAAAGACATGTTTACATGATTAACATGATATATTATGTTGTGTGTTTGCACACCAGTCGATGCTTAGAACTGTTAACAATTACATTAATAATGTAATTTAATGTAGCTGTGCGCAAATATAACAAGTGTGTCAACAAGAGTTGCAGGTCTGAGTGTGTTCCCTGTTTTTAATTTGTATTTTCTGATCCTTTCAGTCAAACAAGCCAACAAACGGATCATGTGACCGTCTGCCTGCCACAGTGAGCTAATGAACCAACACCACGTCGGCCTTTTGTAGTTTTTCAGATATAAACCAGTTTAAAGCCGGAGAGCGTCGCAGTATCAGTATCCGTGTGGAGGGAACGCTGTGATGGTGCGATATCCTCTTAAGTACATTTAGTGATCAGATTCAGGACAACACGCTCCTGCTCGGGCACAAAATGGCTAACACTACTCATCTCTCCGCTCCGTTGATGGAAAGAGAGGGCTAAGACGATGATGGGGAATCAAATTTCCGATTGCAAAATTACATCCCCCGGGGAGCTCCGGAATGAAAGGTTGCAAAGCGTGAGAGCGATGTGACATTTAGGACGGACATATTGTACGTTATTCCACCGTCCGAACGTCATTTCCACTCGTGCGGTAATGAAACATTTGACATTCAAGTTCAGTTTTTTTGAAGTGCAGGGTTAGTATTATTCCATACGATTCAAAAAAATATGATCAAACAGGAGGGAGGGTGAGCGTTAACATTTCCGGCTCTGCCGTGAGAGTTAAAACATCCCAAATCCTGGAGCATCACACAATGTTATTTACTGCTGCTGCAAGAATTCAAGGCCGGCTTCTTCTCTGCTCCTGTGGGGGGTTTTTTTTTTCCTCTCCTCCTCCTGTGTGAAGGTACATGATCAGGAATACTCAGGGAGCGGATAACACATTGATTTGAGTGTGTTCCCAAACGCAGACTGGCCCTGACAAGGTTGTTATAACAGTCTGAGGGGTCTATACAATCACTTAATTACCAAAGCTGTCAGTCAAAGAGGGTCGCTGCTGGCTCCATCCATGGCTGCGAGCGGCGTTCCACTAGCAGCCTCCCTGAGTGATTGATCCATGCTGATGGCATCGCAAAAATAATTACAACTCGTCTCCTGATGTGTGATTCCGTACCACATTCACGCTTCACAAAGGTAATCGGGGGGATCAGGAGGGGTCAGTGCCATTTCCTATTACCTGAAGTCCAAGCGAAAGGGTAAAACAATGCAAACAGAGAGCGAGGCGAGGAGGAAAAGGCGGAGGTGGGGGAGGAGGAGGAGGAGGAGGAGAGGTGGCCGATGGACATCAGGAATAGCCGTGGAAAACACTTTGTCAAATTGTGCTGTGTGTTTTTTGTTTTTTTTCCCTCTCCTCCTCCTCCTCCTCCTCCTCCTCCTCCCCAGAGCCAGCAACAGCAGCAACATACTGTAACAGATTGACGGTGTCCAACACGCGGTAACGGAAATTCAAAACAATCACAGGGTCATTAAGTTGATTGGCGTCACAATCGTCAAGCTGTTGGAGGCTAAATGGGGAGGAGGAGTAGCTCATTCACAAGAGTCTTTGCTTCTGGTGCTCCAAGTGCCCATTCAGAGTGTTCTGGGAGGGAAAGTTTGCACCAACACACAATCACAGTCCGACCGTAATCACAAAACCCCCGCAGCCTTCATTAAAACGTGAAATCCTGCACATTGAAAGCACTTTCCTCTCATATCCATGACAGTTAGTGTCAGATTTAAAGGAATATATTGTGTCAAATACACTCAAGTTATGTGTCTCATTATCCTTTTTGTCAGGTTTGTCGTCTTTTTCCTGGTTTTAAAGGCTGAATTACTGGAAAGGGATGTTTTCTGAATTGTCCTTTATTCACTTAGTGACTAAATCCACATTACTGATGATTGTTTATCAACAGTCTTATCGGAGCCTGAGCGATGTGCATGTTGGTAGATATCGGCCTTCGGTTTACGTTGCCTGATAAGCTGCTATGTGAACACTTTCAGAGATTGTAATACAGAAAATGATGCATTACATATTTTTGTCACGACCATATCTGAGGGATTTTTGCAGAAAAAAAAGTGTGTATTATCAGCCTGTATATCGATGACGGAATCTTTTAATTTCTAATATTAGTATCAGCACACAAAGTACATGAAATTTACAAATAATATTTTAGCTGCCCTGTTTGGTGGTTCGGCAGCGAATACTTCTGTATCTCTTGGCAGACGGCAGCATTACAGTGATGTAATTCTCTGAACGTAGTTATTAAATCCACATTACTGATGATTATTTATCAAAAACCTCTTCAGAGCCCGGTCGCTATATTGGTTGGTCGCCTGACTTGTGCTGACATTAAAACTTATAATGTTTTTAATATAATTCTTATATTTCCAGCAAGTTTAGTGTTTCAGTGCATCATTTTCATTGTACACAATATATTTACAGTATAGTTTAACTAACATTTTTCTGTGCAAGTGTTTGATAACCACATCTGAGGGGTCATTGCACAAAATGTGTGTATTATCAGCCAATATGTTGTATTGATAACAGAATCTTTTATGTTCTAATATTGGCATCGGCTCCAAAAGTCTCACAACCTGAGGAAAGCAGCCTCGCTGTGGTCTGGTGGCACGGCAGCGGACGCGTCTGCATCTTTTGGCAGATGGGGGCGTTACCGTAAAGTGATTTTTGGAACCTACCAGACTATTCTACTTGCTCAATAGAGTGCATACCTCCGCCAATCTATTTCTGGACACATCTGGACAATCTTCACCCACTTTAAAATCGATCACACTTCTGATTCTGATTCATGGCCCAGCTGCCAGATCCAGATTTTTATCTGGATTTGCATCAGTTTGTACTCACACATAGTTACCAGCCACTTAAATATGCCTGAGTTTTTACAGTGCGATCCATGATTTATTCCCTGAGAAATGAACGAACATGTTGAATAATGCTCAACACTAATCTCTCAATGTTAAAGACAGTGAGAATTCCTGGATCTGTCTCTTTATCTGGAACCGCACCAGAAAAAAATTAATGGTGTCTGTTCTATCACACTTCATTCTCACACTCCAGTACAGGAAGTGGTGGTATGCACCTTTACGGTGTGTCGGCAATCTGCCCATAAACACATTAAATCATCCATGTTTGCTCACTTCATTTTAGCCTTTGCAACTCTCAAGTGTGATTAATCTGCAGGTTAGGAACTTATTTTTAAAATAGAAAAATGTGCAATTATTCATTATCTCACTAGGAACGCTAATTATCGGTTATTATCATCACCTAAAACACTTCATAATTATGTCCATTATCTATATTTCTGGTTTTCTTATGACAGAACACTGGATTTATTTGGTTTATCACCCTCTGATAACACGCCAATCCAGCTTCCTCCACAAAGATATTTAGAATATGTTCAGTTTCAGTGGCTCCATGGCAACTGACAGGCAAAAGGAGCCCGAATCACAAGTGGAATCTGCCATATGGTTGCAGATGCTCTTTGCGGAGGCATTCATATTCATGGTGAAGGCATTAACCATCATTAGCCGTCTCCCTGGTCTTGACACAGAACCGCAGCATCAGGGCGACTGGCAGAGACGCGGCGCATTTGTGCCACGCGTTACCCATCCTACGCTCCCTGACAGCACGCGCTCGCAGTGGAAGAGCGGCGGCGAGAAAAACACAGACAACACAATGTAAATTGTGAATCAAGCGAGTAAACAATGTATGGTATCTGCACCTGAAGGGGACTATCACCATTCCTCCTTGTGTTACTGTGAGCGGGCGGAAGAGGAGGCATGATGTCACTAATGAAGCCCCGCAAAATACGGCGGTGAATAATGAAACACAACATTGCATTTTGCAACAGAAAGAATAAAAGGTGAAATCATCAGCAAGCGAGGGAGGAAGGAGTGAAAGAAAGCAAGCAATGATTAAATGATCAAAAGCTGGCAGAGCGAGTCTCTGTGTCACTGCGAGGCACACTCATCTACCCACAAGTGAAAGTTAGGTTTCAAGCACAGTGTAATTATAGCTGGGGATGTCAGTTTGACATTAATGCAGCCAGCAGAAATTCCCTAATTGGCCTCAGAGGAGAAAGTGAACCAGAAAATATATTAACATTTTAAAAAAGCATATTTTGCCTAATCCTTTCACTTTCCAACAATATTTGAAGACCAAAATGCCCCAGGCATGAGAATTTAAATGAGCAATTTTGTTTTTGAAGGAAACGGCCAATGAGACAGAAAATAGACTAAAGGGAAATCATTAGTGTATGAGAGATCCTGACAGGCTCGCCTTGCTGACTGGCTGGCCTGTCACTAGGAGTCTGTGTTCTTCAGCTCCACGCTATGAGCTAAGCTGATAACATGAAAAGACCCATAAACGTGCAGCCAGAAGTCAAAGCCTATTATCTAGAAATTCAAATGCGGGGGTAAGGATGAGAAAAAAAAAAAAAAAATGGGGAGGGGGAGGCCTAGCTCTCCGTGTCTCCTGTAGGGGAAAACTGGCCAGATCGAGAGATCTTGTAATAGGCCCTGTTACCCGACACAAACGTGTGGCAGCGGCGCTGCCAGGAAATATTGCAACAAATCATAACATCACTCAAAAAGGGGGGGGGGGGGGAGATAAAAGCAGAAAGAACATGGATGGCAACAAACTGCTTAAAGTTAGAAAGAGATGCAATGTCACATGTGCCCAGGCTGATGTGATATGACCGTATCAGAGAAACACAGCTAAGTGCAGTCAGGAGACGTTAGCCCAGTCCCCCGGTGATGAAGCAGCTGAGGCAAGCATCGCCCCTGGCGTGGGACTGCAGGGCAAACTGCTCAGGCTGGAGCGCCTTGCCCTTTTGAAACAAAACAGAGAGGAATGGCCAGGGGAAGCTAGCCGGCCTCAGCAAAAAGGGGCCAGGTTTATTTCCTCCAGCCATGAAGAGAAAAAAGAATGATTGAGAAGACAGAGGAAAGTGAGAACAACAACAGATCTCGGCGCTTGCGTCTCTTTTTGTGCGACAACAAAGGGCATATGATATCTCAGCCTCCTTTACAGCCGGCTGGTCAGAGGTTTCTTCTGGCACCTCGGTTTCCCCCCACGCTTTATTCTGCTCACAATCACACGAGGGCGGCTTGCCAAGGTATAAGGATTTGATTTTTTTTTTTTTTTTCCTATTAGGCTGTTACCCTGAACACAGCAATTTAATCAGGCCCTTTGATAAACATTTGACACAAAGCAGTGGGCTTCTGTCTCTGCTGCCTACAGCCCAGGGCAAGAGATTGAGACTGACGAATTTTCATCCACAATTTTCTCTATTTTAACTCCACCTGTCAAATAGTATGCCAGTCAGTGTGACACAAAGATGGGGGAAATCAAAGCCTCTCTCATCTTAAAGGAACACAGACGTGCAGAGGGGCTGCGAGTTTAGCGAAGGGATTACAACGGCACACAGACAATGAACCCATGCAGATGCAGGCAGCCAACAGTTCCGCAAAAATTTCCTGCATGTATTATGAATGAACGCAAACAGTGACATAATGCTAATCACCAATCAGCAGCCGGCTCGTAACGTATTCACGAGGAGCGCACATGATGATGGAGGCACAATCACCTCCTTGAGCGAGAATGTCAAAAACATCCCAGACCCCTCCCCGCGCTGCTATCAGCCCAGATCCTCCCAGTTCTCAGCAGTCATTTGCAACAAACATCTAACTAGAGGAAACTACAAACTACAAACCATTTGACCCTGCAGCACAGAGTATGGAGCAGCCCTTTCTCGCCCAATGGAAGCAGGCTCAGGTCACCAGGGTCAACACCTTCTTTACTGAGCCTACAGCGGGATGGAAGCCTCAGACTCGTGCAAACATCGGGGGGATTTAACATGGCCTGAGAGCTTTGTAGACCCGCAGCGACGCTCCCCGGAGACCAGCGCAGGAAATGCGCGCTACAATAAACGCAACACAGGCAGCGAATCTAAATGCAAAAAAACGTGATTATCTGTTCATTAGCTCCCATAATTGAGGTGAGCAACGCTAGTTACCAACACTGTCATGGAGGCTGCTCTTTATTTGCCCCTCTGGTGCCAGCATGCACTGCAGCACAAAAAAAACAAAAAAAACACACAACACATAGAGCATTCCAGAGGCGTCAACGCTGAGAATAAATGATATGACCTCTGGCTATAGCATGGCCTTCAAATCTAAATCCCTACCTGACCAGCAAGAATCATCCTCCTTTATTCATTCTTCCTGCATACCAAATACTTTCTGCAGCGAAAACCACATCTCCGTGAATCTTTTGATTCCTTTCAATCAGTTTCAAGGACTGTAAACAATGGGGCTGCGAATATGATAGGGAAGGAAATCTACCTCAGCTCAATTAAGGAGCTGCCCTGCAGCCTCCCGCGGCCCTGAGAGATAGGAGCTATAATTAGAAGAGGGCAGTTAACTTGCAGACATTATTGATGATCCGCCGCTGACACCTCCCTCATGTTAGCATTAGCATTTTCCCTGAGCTGGGGCTCATGTCAAGAGAGGCTGGTCTCTCAGAGTCCGTGTCAGCAGGGGGGCTATATATGAGCTACACAGCGAGGCCACATTATGGCTGCAGAGAGGGAGAGAGGGAGAGAGAGACACCGG
Source organism: Diplodus puntazzo (assembly GCA_963678695.2). Classification (NCBI taxonomy): domain Eukaryota; kingdom Metazoa; phylum Chordata; class Actinopteri; order Spariformes; family Sparidae; genus Diplodus; species Diplodus puntazzo. Next base: position 4,751,423 of record OZ023163.1, on the reverse strand, counting down.
CGCTCTCCACCGGGCCCCTCTCGGTGCTCGTCCACCTGATGGGAACACGGAGACTTGGCTGTTCTCCCCCTCATCAATACAGCAGGGCTCTTTGTCAGTAATTTGCAATAAGTGTCCGCGCCACATCTTAAGGGACCTGGAAATCATTACTGGCTGAGGCCCTACTCGGCTACTAATTGGATGCGTTGGGCCTTATCAACTGAGGATTTTCCGAGACCTTTGACGGATACCAATTCGAAAATCATTGTTCAGTTGTCAATTTAAGAGACCGTTAAAAGAGCTTATTTTAATTTTAATTGGAACTTCCTCCTGCCTTCACAGTGTGCCGCGAGAATTAAAAATGAGCTCGGGGCGTGTGTATGTGTGTGTGTGTGTGTGTGTGTGTACACGTGTGTGTGTGTGCTCGTACTCCCTTTAGAAGAAGAGAAGGAAACTATGCAGGTCAAATTGACGGGTAACAGTTCTGACCGGCGTACGAATGGAGACGGCACGCATGCACATTTAGTTTACAAGAATCCCCCCAGCTTTCCTGGGACTTCATCATCAACATCAAATAAGTCGGAATCCGAGCTGCAAAGCTCCCAATTAAGCAAAAAAAACCGCATCCGCTTAAGATGTTTGTTGGGCGAGTGTGCTGGGACCATCATCGATCACCCCCAGTAAACTGACCGGCTGATAGTGCTGCCCTAACATATTTATGTGCTGCACTCTCTCAATGACCCTGAACTGAAACACTCTCTTGGCTTTAATAAGGCCTGGGAAGGCTCGGCCCCGACTATGTATGCAGCTGTGCGGAGGGGGAACGGCTGCGAATGCTGGCAGATGCGGCAAAAAAACCTAATATGCGTAAACGGGCGTAGGGCTCCAATGAGGGCGCTGAGGGTGACGTGGCCACCCAGGAGCATGTGGGGGGGGGACGGGGGGGACGCGGGGCTGAGGGCGAGGGGACGAGGCTTGGCAATGAAAGGGAACTGAATTGTTTTGACACCACTGATGATTTAAGACGCCAGTGATCCCTTTTTTTTTTTTTCTCTCTCTCTCAAACCGTGGCCGTCTCGCTTTGCCAAATATCACCCCGACTCACGACCCCAATTCAAACAGTAGTTGTCTGAAAAAAAAACATGTTTTTCCTTCCTGTTTTATTTTTTTTTTAAAGTAAATAGAGCTGTCATTTGATAATAAACCTGGCATTAATGTTAATTCTACCATCCAGTATTTGCAGTATTAGAGGCTTAGAGCAGGAGAGCAATACTGTTCAGAGGGTAATAAGTGTCTAATTAAGGACTAGACAGGAGGGAAATTGCCAAGGTATAAAAGAGCTTTTTTCTCTCTCTCTCTCTCTCTCTCTCTCTCTCTCACTCCTGATTTTTCACAACCATGTCTCTGGGAGCGGCGTTGTGTTTGCCGGCTGTTTTACTCGCTGTCAGAAAGGATTTGAGGCGAGGAGCCATCTAAGCATGCGTACGAGGGGATTCATTTGACCTCATTATACATCAATAAAGAAGGAAGCCGGTTTACTAAATATCACCATGCTGCCCGCACTTCATGTCAGATCATGCAGGAGTGTGCTAAAAAGATGATTCCAGAAACGTCTGGTGAGCAAGGGGAGGGGAGGGGAGGAAGAGGGGAGGAAGAGGGTGGATGATGGAGGGGGGGGGGGGTTGAATCCTGACTAGCCAGGAGGGATTCTGACAAGCACAGAAAAAAAAGGGGGAAAAAAAGCAGATACGCAAAGCCCTGTTTAAGAGCAGAGCAACTGAAGAAAAAGATTTATGCTTTTAATTAATGGCAATTAAACCATGCCTGTTGGGCTGGCCTATGGCAATTGTTCTCAGTAAAAAGGAGGCCGAGCTGGTGACAAGCATTTGAATCCACTAAGTTCTACCAGGGGAGCTGACACTGCAGGCATCAAACCTAAACTAAATCAATAAAAGAATTAAACTTTTATAAATTGCATTTTGACAAGTATCAGATAGCGCTAAGCTTTGATATTACGAATTCCTCCGAGGTGATGCAAACAAGGAGAGGCACACTTAGAGATCCAAACAATCAAAGGGTTTCTCGTTAGCATGTGCTGTCAGACGCGGCAGTGCTTTTAATTACTACAAATTAATGTGACTCTCTCCACCTCTGCTGATTGGAATGATAATCAAGCTCGGCTCCGCGCGGGGAACATATGCAACCCTGCCAAAAATAATAAGGACACAAACCAACAGACGCTCCTCTATGGTGGTGTTTACAAGCCCAAAATGCTTGTTGCTTATTTTTATCCTGCAGCCACGCGCACACACACACGCACACACACACACACACACACACACACACATACACACACACACACACACACACACATACATATGCAATCCTGCTCTGCTCTGCTAATTTACAATGTATGTACATAAATGTACATAATGCATTTCTTCATTTGATTTTTCCATGAGCTTACTTAAATCAGCGGAAGATGTAAACAGACTTCAAGGTTGCGGTTTGCTGCGCACGCACAGTCGCGTGCACACACACACACACACACACACACACACACACATTTGTAAGACACAAAAAAAAAAAAGTAGCAGTTAAACCGAGCAATATGTGTTCAGACAAAAGTAGACGTGACGCTGTCTGGTAGGGGAGCGCCAAAAAAAAAAGGGGGGAAAACACAGGAAGTGTTCAAAGCTGGCATGACAGCTCACACGCCCTGTCACTTAAATCACTGTTCATATCTGCACATCACGAATCCAGAAACGCATCCGGCATTGTAGTGACATCATGCTCCCGAGCGCCAACAGGCTTTCTAAATGAGACTGAAAGCAGTAATTACTGCACGCCCCCCGCGCTAAATTGTTTACCATGAGACTGATCCAGCTCGCTGGTGCTGCTGCTTACTCACCCAATTTTTCATCCTTAATATCGAGATCTTTGGTGGCAGTCAGCTAACAGTGGGAGTGGGGCACGCCGCAGCTCACACCAGTCTAATTTGTTCAGCGGTTATGTATTATTCATTATTATTCAATGCATTTTCAGAGTGATTTGCAAATTTCTATCAGTACACTTAAGTTTACACACATAATACAAAATGTAAGATTTTATGTTTCCCTACAAGACACAATCGCTTTAAGGGGAATACATTTTCACAAAAGTTGGCAATGTAAATTTAATGGCACAGATAAATTGCGAGCATTAATATGTGGAAATATATTTTAAATAACTGCAGACGGCGAATGCCCAGCGAAGCGTTTTGGAGACAGCGAGGGCCGGGTAATGAACTGTGGTGGAAATATCTTCATTCTTTATTGGCAGGTGAGTGCTGTCAGTGCCACGGAGCCCCAGCTGGCCTGCAGGTGTTTGCCCTTGTTGACGCTACTTTTTAAGCGGCAGGCCTACATGATCTCATTCCCTTCATGAATTTGTCCCAGACTCCACCTGGCTTTTGTAACCTCCCGACCCCTGCCGGATCCGCGCAACCCCAGAGGACCCTAATCGTGACCTCAATGGAGACCAGGAGCATGTTATTAGCTACTGTTTGTGTGTGTGTGTGTGTGTACGCGGCCTCTGCAGAGCTGGAGAAAGCGCATCGATTTGACTGAGTGAAAAACTGGAGCCTGTCGGGGTCCCGGCGGCTGAGAAGATAACCTCTCGTCTCCCGTCTCTAACTGAGGGAACTTAGGGAGGGATGGCTCCACTTTCAGACTAATTTCTATGCAATTCTCACTCTCTGATCTCAAAGTTAAAAGACAACGTCGACACTCTTAAGAGCACGCCTGACTCCTTTGTGCATAATACGCCTGAAATTCAGGTCATCTGTTGTATTTTTAATTTTTTTGACAAAGCATTCCACCTTTACGCGGAAATATGTAAAACAGACGCCCGATCATTACCTATTCCCATTGTCATCGAGGCGTTTTAACAATCGCGAGACGTGCTGCGATGCAAATTAATGTTACAATATTAAGCGAGGGGCACCTATAGAAATATGTACCTATACAGAGATGGTGTGCAGTTTGAAATAAAGTATGTACCGCATTATGTGTAACCTCCTTCTCTGATTTTAATGCTTAGCATTTATATGCAGTTAGACCTCATTATGATAATTTGATATTTTGACTGAATGGCTAGAGGCAGGATTATAAGAGAAGTCTGTTTTAGAATGTTAATGTCTGCCTTTGAAACTAATGCATGTATTTATTGATTTTTCACTCCTAAATCTATCCTTCTTAAGTTGTCACGGTGTAGTCGGAGGAGGAGGGGGCTTTTTTTTTTTTTTTAAACAAAGTGGTCAGGGCCCGTACTGGGGAATGCGAGCCGCGCGTGATCATTAACATCGAATCCCTCGCAATCGTGTGTTACGCCTCATCTCTTTTCTTTTTTTTTTTTAACTCACACCTTCAATGTCACATTTCACAGATGTAGTATTAGCTAGAAGACACACGCAAAGGCAGGAACGGGTGGAGAGAAAAAAAAACCTGGCGGAGGAGAATCTGAGAGACAGATTAATGCCTCGCTGGTACTTCAGTGTATCAGGACAAGGATTACTGCGGTAACAGCTGCGCCCATGAGTCCCCTGACTGAGAAGAATTACAAGTATTATCACCTACATCATTAAAGTAGGGTTCATAGATGTGGAATGGCTTCAATCAATTCATCCCCAGATAACACCGAGCCAGCTGGACCCCCTGCGTGAGTACTTGACTTAATTGGCCAATAAGTGGTGGGGAAGGGTGCATGCTATTTGATCAAATTACAGGGCCCCAGCGAAGGGATTACAATTTTCGGATGAGTGCTGGAGGAGGCTGGCGGCGGAGGCGGACCGCGGGTCAGGGCTACCGTTAGCACGGGCCCAAATAAGCCTGTCCGTGGCTAAGTGTGAGGCCAGTGAAAAATGGTGGCCCACTTGGCACTGGGGAAGGGGAAGAAGGAAGCCGTATCCAGGTCAGCCTTTTGCTTGGGGAAATATACCCATTCATCATCCCCCCTTGGCCTCATTTCTGGCTGGTGATACTTGTAAACTAATAAGTTCCTTGTGCTATTTAGTTAGGATCATTATGCTACAAATTCAGGAACTTTTCATGACTTCACACAGTGTGGGGAGAAGCCGATACAGAGGAGGAAAAGAGGACAGAGAAATAATGAAGAACGAGAAAGAAGCACATTTAAAACATACTGTAACCGGTACAGAAATATGAATATTGCAACATTTTTAGGCTGCATCGCTCACACAATATACATCCTGATGGTTTGAATTCTCCTCAAAAGCCTCAATAGATGTTAAAACCTTGCAACTGTTCATTTTCGACCAAACACCGTGATAACGCTACAGTATTTTAGGTATTTAACACAATATTAAAGGTGCAATATGCAGTTTTTGGAAAGAAATTTTAATCATAGGAGACCGATTTTTTTTTTTTATGTCTGAACAAACTAAATAAACAAACCGACATTAGAGAATGACACAATTTCATACCGTTTTACTTTGTTTATTTGCGGCGGACCCTGCCACCTTTCTAGCATCAAACAGTGTTCAGGGACCTTATTTTCCTCTTAGAACAGCTTGTTTATTCAGTTAAGGGGGAAAAAAATACATATATAGTTTGTGTTATTACCTCAATCATATTGTAAAAATGCATATTAAGATTATGAGTTTGAATTTCTCCTCTACAACTACATTGTGCTGTTTTAACATATTGAGTTTTATGATAAATAATCATGTAGATATAAAGACTAGGTGGTACAGAGAAGTGTTAGAACAAGTAGAACAGTTCAGGTAAGTCCAGAATATTATATCACTTTCCTCTAATTCTTCTGTCTGCCAAAAGATACATAAGTATGTAGAGACGTGACTATTATAAAGACATCTTTGGGTATTGTTTTTGTTTTTTCTGTGCGTGTATGAAGGACAACAGAAATCTCTTTATCCAATCTTGTACTGCGTAATGAGAATTAAACATCTGAATGCTTATCTTGAATCTTAAAACCAAGTAAAAGTAAACACTTAAGCCGTATTACAATATAATGACATCCCAAACTTCAGACAAATATCACAATAACGATGTAACAGATACATTCCCCGGCCCCCGCTCGAGACGCTTAGATGTTAGACTCGCATACTGCGGAGTAGCATTCTCCATGTTGTACTAGTGTTTCAGCTGATTATTCAAATGTTTAATTAGCATTCAGATGTATGGTTAGGCTCTCGTGGCCATAATGCATACACAAGTAATTCTGCTCCAGTAAACCATAAAACCAGCCAAAATATCAGAGCGATAACAGGAATTTAAATTAGTTAAAATGCCAACGCTTCTCTGAAATTACCTCTTTGCAATATTCATGGGTGAAACGGCTTGGCTGAGAGGCATTTGCATTATCATTATTCCTAAGTAGAGTACAATTTAGTCATCAGTGCCCGACTCGGTTTGCTGTTCTTTTTCGGAGGTGGGAAGGAATTCACCTCTACAGGACATGAGGGTAAAGAGACTGTAATTAGTGCTGGGGCCCTGGAAGGCAATAGAATATCTAAGAACGAGTTGGACTGGACTCTGTTTACAAAATGGGGATTCGTGATGCAATTCCAGCTTGTGCTCATGTGTGTGTGTGTGTGTGAGGGGAGGAAGAGAGGGAAGAGCGCGTCTCCGCAGCCATTTCTCAAGATAATTCCTTGCTGGAGAGCATGTTTGTCATCGCTGTTAAAGTGTGGCGCACATTAATTCTAGTTTTGCCGTAGTGTAATTCTGGCAAAATGAGCGGCCCTCCAGGGGGCCCTGCATGTAGACTAACTACCGGACAGAATTAGACTCCACAGTCCCTGCTATTCATAATGTCATTAATATAAAGGCAATTAAATGAGTTTTTAACCTCCCACCTCTTATCGTTATTAATGAACAAGCGCATGGAACAAAAAAAAAAAACCCACCCGAGATGAAGCTGGTAATTATCTTTGCATCAGGCCTTTGAAACAGGTTTTTTGAAAATTAAAGCTTAGCGAATGAATTGTTGGGGTTTGTTTCCAGGCAAACCCAGAGGGAGATGATGTGGTTTAATTTAATCACATGATGTCATACCAGGAGGGTTAATTAGATGGGTTTTTACTGTCGCTGGGCTCGGTGGCCGACGCGATGGCATTCTCAAACACACACACAGCATCTCCTCCCCCCTCCTCCGCTATCAAACTGTCAAATTGGTCATTAGTAGCTCGTGTGCTTTCACTGTAAAGAACACTTGTGCAAAAGGAAAAGAAAAAAAATCCAGTATGATCAAGATAATTAAAAAAAGCGATGGATGGAGTGCCTGGAGGTCGTGTTTTTTTTTATTTCTTATATGCTCATTATGGCCTTATTACAATAGCAATTATGTAAGTGATTGTGCAGCTCAGCCAGTGTTATCAAGTTCCTAACATGCTGACATTATGAAGCATCGTGGGTCAATTTCACCGTGAGAAAGAGAGGAAATGTTGCTCTCGCAGACTCGTGGTCGCATTCAGTGTTTCTGCAAACCGTACCTTCAAAATTGTATGTGTTATATTGACATTTCTGCGAACACACACCATATTACGTTCAAGTTACATGTATAGTATGAGCTGACTTTCATGTCTACAGGCGGACGGGATGATGGTGGTGGCCTTACAAGCCAGAGACCACTGTTCGAGATGGTGTTTCAACATTTGTGAGCATGAAACCACTGGATATGTTTAATGAGATGTCGGGGACATTTACAGCTATGTTTTTACTGCTAGGCGAGACAGCTGCCAAGCCAGAGACCACTGTTCAAGACAGTGTCTCTATATATGTAACGGTGACCGTTGATCGAGATAGTATGAAACCACTGGATATCTTTGAGGAGAAGCTGGGACATTTCCAGTCATGTTGTTACAGACAGACAGCTGCCAAGCCAGAGGCCACTGTTTGTGACAGTGATTCAACATTTGTAAGCATGAAACCACTGGATACATTTAAAGGAGACATCAGGACATTTCCAGCCATGTTTATACAGCTAGGTGAGACAACTGCCAAGCCGGAGACCGCTGTTCAAGACAGTGTTTGACATCTTTAAGCGTGAAACCACTGGGTATTTTCAAAGCAGTCATCGGGACCTCTCCAGACATTTTTTTTTTCATATTTAGGCGAGACAACTGCCGAGCAATAGACCACTGTTAGAGAGGGCGTTTCAATATTCCTGAACATGAAACCACTGGATATCTGTGGGGCAACGTCAGGACTTTTTCAGCCGTGCTTTTACAGCTATAGGTGAGACAGCTGCCAAGCCAGAGACTACTGATCGAGACGGCGTTTCAGCATGTAAGCATGAAACGAGTGAATTTTTTTAACGACACGGGACATTTCCAGCATGTTTTTTTTGCAACAGAACCTTTTCCTAACCCCGACCAAGTGGTTCAAGAACCTAAACCCAACGAGACCATAATCACAGCATTGTTACAACATAAAACTGAAAATTGAACGTTGATAAATGTAAAGCTTCAACATGTCCGTGGTTGGTGGAATTGTCAACATTTATTCCGACTCTTGAGCAGCAGCGAGTCTCTCTGAGGTAGAAAATACCTGAGAAGCGGCAGAAAGGGGGGGCAGAGTCACAAAACTCGTTTGACCAGGAGCACAGAGTGAAGAAGCAGCACGGATAGGGCAGGCTTTTCTTCTCTAACCCCTCGCTGCTCCCCAGACGGTGTGGGTGAAGGTCAGGGGTCATTGTCACTGTGTACCCAGTTCTGCAAACAGCTCATTAGTGAGTCGGCAGTCTCACAACAGACAGCACCCTCGGGAGCGGGGTCGCGTTGGTACCTGCTCCACGCCCCGTTTGTTTAGGGGGTCTCTTTAGGGACTCTTTCATGCTTTTCTCTCTTCTGCTTCATGTTTAATTAATAATTAACTTATGTCAACTGCTTGTTTACCCACATGGGGTAACACAAAAAGAGATGCAACTGCAGCGATGCACATGCCGAAGATAATTCACATTTATTGTTAGCTTGTTAGCCGAGCCCTTCTGGTCTTATAATTACTGCCCCTTGGTTACAGGATGTCTTATTTATAGAACATGCAGGAAACGCTTTTTGTGTTTTATTGATGGCAATAAATAGAAACAGAACACATGAAAACTTTAATTCAAGGTCACAATTATTTCTTATCGTGAAATATATGACATATGCCCAGTGGGTACAGCAGCTGTCGGCGCACCATCGGCCTAATCTCACAATTTCCAGTCTCACATTCCCTGCATGGCTCTCAAATTGGAAAAATAGGTGTGAGTGTGATATTTCACAAGTCCTTGGACTGCTAACTAAGCTGTCAAACGGGTAAACTGCGCTCCATCTCGCTGACAACAATCCGCAAATGAGCTACAAGTAATTTACTGTGATTATACCGGCAAATGAGTCACGTTGTGTGTTTCTTTTTTCTTTTTTTGTTCCCAAACAGCCAGTAGTCTCTGACAGGACGACAGAAAGGCTACCCCATCAAAGTCCTCACCTCCCCCTCATTTGGCTAATGCATTTGTTTGAAATCTGGGCGTTATTCCGCAATCATGACAATTACTGGCGGAACGAAGAGTGACAGGGGTCAAAGTCTGATGTCTTTATTACAGTTGTCTCCGATCACAGAAGGCACGGCTGTGGCAGGAGCACCTAGACTCACGGAGAGACTTGACAGTGCATAAATCTGTCTGTCTGAAGGTCAACAGAAGTGAAGAGGTTCCCCGACCCGCTGACCCACAGGTCCGACTTGACATCTCTATCTATAGCCTGTGCCCATGACAAAGGCACCGCTGACAGATGGAAAGAGAAAATAAAAGAGCAGGCTGCACTTCTGAGGATCCAGTCGGTATCTTCTCTACGACGATGACCACATGGTTAAATGTCAGTTCAATAGTTTGATTCTTTAAGTGCATTTGATGAATAAATGTCAGATGTAAATGGGATTCTCATTTTGTCAGAATATAATTACCTACAGCCTTAATTTGACATGTAATGGTGGAAAGTAATCCAGTACATTAACTCAAGTTCAATTTTGAAGTACTTGTATGTGACTTGAGTATTTGTGTTTTATTTTTCTGCCCTACATTTGTTGGGAAAATAAATTAAAGGTGCACGATGTAGTTTTTGGAAAATAAATTCAGAAACTACAATATCATAATAATGCAAGCTCAGAAATATTGATCATTTTTTAGTAAATTAATAAACGAGCTGTTCTCAGAGGAAAATAAGGTCAGAGAACACTGTTTGAAGTTAGAGAGGTGGCAGGGTCCGCCACAGTAAAACAGTATGTTGTCCTTTAACGTCAGTTTGTTTATTCAGTTTGTTTAGGCATGAAAACAAAGAGAGTTTGTTTATTTTGTTTGTTTAGGCATGAAACAAATGAAGATCTTTCTCTTCTGATTAGAATTTGTTCCCAAAACTGCACCTTTAATATTTTGTGAAATACCAATAGTCATCCTCGAAATACTAATGATGTCTCGATATCAAGGTGTTTGGTCAAAAATATTGTGATATTTGAGTTTGTTGCCTGGCCGCCAATGAGGATCTTTCTCTCTCGGTTGTACTTTATTCCCACAAACTACATAATGCACCTTTAAACTTCACTGTTGTTATCTGCCAGCTTAAGTTACCAGTCAATAAGCCAATTAATATTTTATATGTAAAAAGTTGATGATATTATCATATCAGATGCACTGTTAAACTGATCTGTATCAAGTGATAATGTGTAACGTTTGTTTTTATAAAACACATTACACATTATATTTGTGATACTGTTACTTTAAATTAAGCTGAAGGATCTGAAGACTTTTAATTAAACACATACAATAGTTTTTTATCGCCATCATGATATAAGAACAAGAATATGTTTTGATATTCATATTTAATCCCAATATGGAGAATTTACTGTATGTAAAATAAAAATGTGAAACTGTCATTTAACGCTTAATTAACTTTATTCTACTGTCGTCATATTAGATTTAATGTCTCATGTGTAAAACATTGACTTCACAACTAATTTTGTAAGTTTTAAATGATAACTGACTTCAAACAACAGAAATTTGTTGGATGATGATACTGAATTATCATGCAGCCCTCGCTATCAAACATGAGTTAACACACATAAGAGAAGCGTGAGGAAATTATTACCCTGTAAAACATAAAAAGACATACTAACTCAAGTAATACCGGACCTGGTACCTGAAGTTTCTGTTCTTACAAATCACAGGTGAGCTGTCACAGTCCACACCAACCTGGAGGTCATTCCTCGGTCCACTGGTCAACATCTCCTCACCCTCTGCAGCCATGTTGGAGAAATTGTTGATTAATTGCAGCCACACTTAAAACAGAAAGTGTCCTCTGACGTGTCTGGGTATTATTTTGCCCACACATGCTTCTGGCTCCGGCCCCTCGTGCCTCTGATGGCTTTAATTGACTGTCTCCGCTGTGATTAATGGTCACATGTTAAACATGCACATCGTGGACATTCTTACACAGATGCGGAAGGCAATTTGAGGGAGAGGGGGCATCTCTGGAGAAGCACTTATCTCTGACTGTGAGCTCAGCATTTGGGATGCGATGGGGAGAGAGGAGCACTGCTCTGGTCTGCAGGCCCCAGAGCCGACCTACGCTGCATCGCAGTGACATTGAGGATATTTAAAGAAATGGCCTCCCCCCACTGGGCTTCAGACAATGGGCTCTGGTAGCAAAGGAAATTCATGGCTGAGGCAAGCTAAAAGGTTGGAAAACAGAGGCAGGGTTATGCTTCTGTCAGACTTTGAAGCTCTCTCAAAGAAAAAAGGAAACATTAGTACTCAGAAATAATGTTCCTTAAAAAAGTACCTAGACATAAATATGAAATATTACAGTAAAACTTGGATATTTCACCTCGCAAGCTACATTTTGTGCCCATGAAAATCCTGAGACACTATCAGTTTACACATGTGATCCCCAGTCCTGTGATCCCTCTCCACCCTCCTTCTGGTCGCGGCTGCAGATTACAAAGCTTGCCACTGATCTAGGCTTTAAGGAACTAAGGGATTCACCACAGTGACAGTGTTTACACAGTGGGGTCCACATGGCAGGGCTCTGTATGGAAGCTCAGGCCAGCATCAATCAACCCAGCACCAGGCAGCCACCAGCCATCAGGACCAACCACTGTTCAGACTGATTATCGGGGTTGCTTTTACATCATTAGCGCCACCCTCCTTCCCCCTTTTACCCCACCTCCTGATGACCAACGAGGCTTGGCAGGCCGCTGCTGAAATGTCTTGGCTAACGCAAACCAAGGACCGAGCGTTACCTGGAGCCACACAAACACCAAACAATTTGACCCTGCTCGCCGAGGGGGCAGCCGAGGCAACGTGCAGAGAAGGGAAAACGCAACCAAAGACAAAGCCCTTGAATGAGAGAGGTCAGTATTGGAGCATGTGATTGAGCTAATTGAAATCAACATCCATGATTGGGCACGTAGGCTGGGGCACTTGGCAGCGCGTCTCATGCCAACATCAGTCACCGTTCGCGCTGCCCTGCCGGCAGTGAGGGCGGCCTGCTGAGGAGTGGCAGGGGTCGCATGCCTGTCATGAGTGCACAGAGCGAGGGATCATAGAGGAGCTTCTGTGGCGTCACTGCTGCATGGGCGCTCCTTCACAAGGACATTGAAGATATGGATCGGAGGGAGCTCCGAGCCTTCACCCCGAGTCTGGACCTGACTGGGTCTAGAGCACTCTCACCTCCCAGCAGGCTGCCTATGGGCCAGTGTTAATGGTGGCTGCTCCACCGAGCCACGCCAGCCCCCACACTCCCCCCAGCAACTCTGGCACCACACTGGCCCAGGGCTGCACACATTAATGCTACACTAATTAGCAAAGGAGCTGACCAACCAATTATGCACAGTTCAGTCAAGATTCAGAGGTTAAAGGGTCTCCTAATGCTGCATCACACACTTCAAAATGATCTACATGTACAGTCCAAATGAGCCAGCTGTGCGGGTCACACGCTGCATCCCAAACCGAGCATCCACACCCAAACAAGACGCAGCCTCAGCTCCACTAACACAAACAAACACCAGACAACTGAGACACAGGAGCCGTCCACACAACGGTTTAAAAAAATCAGATCATGTTTTAACATTCGCAGGTGATGTTTCGGCTGGATGGAGAATATTGTCGGTTACATAAATTGCACAACAGAAGCTGAGTTGCCAGCAGCATCCTCCTGGTGGGAGAGACTCTCTGCACTGAGGCATAATGTGATCTCACATTTAATACAAATTATTTACTGTAAACAATCTGAACGAGATATTCTATTAGCGTGATGTAATGATTACGCTGAGTTTCCTCGTGTGCAGACAGAATACACAAGCTTCTGTTCGGGGCTGTGTTGTTGTGGGTGTTTCAAGGTAACCTGAAGAAAAAAGGACATCAGCTTTATTCATCGGTCATTGCTTTATTTAAGGTACAACAGCACAAAAAAAAAATAAAAAATACAGTGACCCATTTCTGCCACATGCTTTTGTCGGGGGTTGTCACACACTACGCGCCCAAACACTGCAGCATATTGCACTGACAAAATGTGACAGAAGACGGGCCTTTGTTTGAATTCACTGAACGACAACTGACCGATCTCAGTCACAATACAATTTGGTGACGCAAGAAATTACACAAACACCGGCCCGTGACCAGAGATTATAACTGTATCATTCTGTGTGTGCATCAAAAAAAGCACAAAGGCCATTTACACACTATTGTGCAGTTTGACCTCACACAGACCTTCCATTGGGATCTATCCAAATATAAAGTCGTATTGAATCTTTTAAGCTATAATCAATAAGATATCAGTTATTTTTTGTTTCGGCAAAACCTGCGTTTTAACAGTAGAAATGCTAATAACGCCACAGCGACAGTCTGCAGTCCATCCATCAGGACGACATGTTTATTGATCACTCGGGGAGCTGCGGTACTCGCTTTAAGAAGCTGCCGTGTCAGACATGTAACACAACCAGACAATAGCCTCGTCCTTCACCTCCTTCAGATTACCTTGTTGCGATGTGCGATGTGCACACGCTTCAGCTCACGTCGTGTACGTGCGTGTGTCATTTCCTGTGAATCCTCTGTGAGCGTGAGCGCGCAAATTTCAAGGCCAGTGTGCAAAATGGCGAAACCCACCGCTGCAGATACAGATAGCATAGAAAAGAATAGCATAGAATGGCACTCAGTAGAGCTCACACCTCCACCAAGGCCGAAAAAGTCCTCTGTAATTAAATCCAGTCTGATACAGTATCAAATAAAACGTATCTATACCATCGACACCCTCCTGGTGCTCAGAACTCCCAGTTTGCATTGCGAGATGAACGGCTAACCGAGCAGTTAGCGGTTACCCTAATCAAATGCTGCTCCCTGTTTTTGTTTTGTTTTTGGAGTTGGACATATTACTGCTTTAAATCCACTAGATTCAGATTTTCATTCGGCTCTGCTTGAAATACAACGCAGCTCTTACATACCAGCCACCTAAATATGCTTGTTGTTTTCATCAAGATCCACAAATGATTTGCTTGCAAATTAAGGAAAAGGTTAGAAAAAAAAAAAAAACAGATCCAGATCCACACCAAAAGTCAGCGTGGGTCTATTCTGGACTGAGACCCGTCCTCCATCCACATTTTGTGGAATTCCACTTAGTAGCTTCTGTGTAATCCTGTTGAAAATCCAACAAACGACACAGGTCAATACATGATGTCCTTAGAAAAGGAAACACAACAAAGACAGCAGAAAACGTATGTTAAATGAGATTAAATTATTTACAATCTATGCATATAAATAAACCTTAACTTACTTTCTTGTGGCATTAACTGCTCTTAAAGGCCTCCATGTTCTTGTAACCATGATAGATAGTTAATAGAACCGAGAGATTTGCTTAGTACAGAGCAGCGTCGTCAAACTTTGCATCTGGCGCTGGTAACCGAGGGAAAGCTGGTCTCCTGAACAATTTCTGAAATCTACCCACAGCCCAATTAGCAGGGATGTTTAAAAGACCAGACTTGTGACCAGAAGGTTGGAATCCCAGCTGGGACGCTGCTGTGTATCTAAGGTACTTAACCCGAATTGCCTCAGTAAATATCCAGCTGTATTAACAGATATAGGACATACAATGGCAACACACTTACCCTTCATATGGGATTTAATAGGCAACATGAGCACACTGTCAGTTTTTTGCAGCTTTCTGCAAATAAACTTCAATAACTTTGCACAAATGAAAAGTTTGCTGTCATAAAAGCAGCAACAGCAGAAGGCTATGTATTATCCCAGAGGCGGTCATTACTGTGCCTTTGTCCTAACGGGATCCACAGTTCACTCTGTTGGACCGCAGTCATTTGTATTCTGCTCGCACGGCACTGATCATCTGCCACCATCTGCATAGTTTTACTGCCTGTGATCATGGTGCTGTTCTGAGGGCCTGTCATTATGCTTTACGGCATTGTTAAAGCCTGCCTGGGTGCAGCATCGAGAAGAAATGGCTCATTCAAACGCGGCTCTGCCCCACCACCGCCTCCCTTCGTATACGTCTCGATCGAGGGTTACAAAATGCACCTCTTCTGCACGCAAGAGCCTAAAGACAAAAACTGACCAACATTTTTGCAAAGTGATACGCGGAGCCACTGAGGGGAGTCTGGACTTAAAAGGTCTACATTTTTTTTTTTTTTTCAGAGCTGTGAGCATCAGAGACTCAACAGACACAGACATAAAACATCCCCTCAGACAGCAGAACAGTCACGCAGCTGCTTATGTATATTGTAAATCGCTTCAATGTAAAATATATCAGGCCGTGGGTTATGATATGTAATACCATATTACCCATTCAGTGTAGATAAATCATGTGTTTTTAGTATGCGATGAAAACAAAAATACAGAACTTCTTTGAATAATGACTTTCCAGTGATTTAATGCTGAAGTCTACTTCCTTCTGAGAGTCCCAGGTGCGAGCACTTTGCATATTGTTGTGAATAACATCCGTTTGTGTGATGGGGGAGAACCCAGCGTTGCCCCTTCGGCTATGTAAAGCAGTCCTTTAGTGAGAATCACATAGCCGGAGGTTACCGCTTCAAATGCTTGAAGTTCGAGGCAAATCAAAGGGCCCGATGTAAATGTAATTATTCAAAAGACAGTCAACGATTTTGTCGAGGTGGGTGTTCATCCAGCTAAACAGTTTAAATCCATCTCATGTGGAGCTGCGCTTTTAATAGTTTGAATCAAGTTATTAGTATGACACGAGTAACGTGACGCGAGCTTCTGACTCTACCAGAGAGGATTAGAAAATTGCAGGCGTGCTCCGGAAACAGGACGGATTTCTTTTAATAAAACGTTCCCCATCATAATTCTGTCTGGTTGGCTTCTTTTTAAATATTACAAATTTAAACGTAATGTTCATTCTTCAACAGTCTTCTGTCTCCTGCAGCTGTTACTTAAACGTGCTAAAAGGAACTCATAACTGTCTCGATTTAAAAACTAATAACTCGTCATGACCTACATAAGCAAACAAGACCATCAGCAAGAAGACCGGCTATTTATATACAGTTATAGTTATTCTTAATGTCTGTCACCAGGTCGGATTATGACTTATCTGGGTTGGATCACTTATAAAATTGGTACTATTTTTGACGGCGGGGTGCTGAGGAGCCTCACAGGCAGACGAGCGAAGCTGCTGTGTCGTCGGCTGGTGCGACGCCCAAACAGGTTGTTGTGTTTCGCCGTCGTCACCGTCGCCCGTCCGCAGACAGAGCTGGAAGCAACAACATATGAAAGTTCCTCGTCACAGCTTCAATCAACCTCTGCTTATCAAAGTCTGTCACTTTATATTCCAAATTGACGTACTTCTACTATTACTACCACTAATACTGCGTTCAAACACTGGATATTGTTGTCGAGAGACCACAGCTTTCCATCCCGTTTTTAAGCGAGACACCACTGGATATTTTTGAGGAGACCTCGGGATTACACCTAGACATGATCCAAATCCAGAGATGTTTGACGGAAAGTCAAGAAATCTTGTTTGTGGCGACAAAACCGGCCGTTATCATCGTCATCGTCACGTTTTGGCTCAAGATATCTGATAAAAAACATGATGACGATGATCATAACGTTGAGAAAATTGAGCCTAAAGAAACGTAAAGCTGCGAGATAAATAAACATTGATTCTGACACTGGGTCGATCTGTCTGTTGAAGTAGCACCTGTGTTATGCATTCTTCTTTATTATCTCCCAACAGCGCTAATTTGACTGGAAAGGTGTCAGTAAGATAAAGTCAGACTTTGAAGGAATTTGTGGCAAATGAGAAGCTAAGAAACAGGAGGTGGTGGGCTCGGGAAGTCCTATTGATTTCTAAAATACATTCTAAAAGGTCCCATGCCTAACGTTAGCTTGACAGGCGGATTTGTGAAGACTTTGAACTACTCCAGAACAAGGGTGCCGGGATAACTCCCAAAAAGACAGCGCTGCTGTGGACGGGGCTAAGAGGGCCTTAAGGAGACGTTCAGAGACAGTTGACGACTCTGCTTCAACCGGCACGGAGGACCGACCGTGGGCCACAGCCGGTAATGGTATGGGAGGATGCTGGAAAAACGCTTGGCCCAAATTTGCATGTGAAAAACCGCCAATGGCAGATTCGGATAACAAGACAACAGAGGAGGAGGAGGAGGAGGAGGAGGAGGAGGAGGAGGCAGGGTGGGAAGAGTCAGCAGCATCTTTAATAATATCAGGGAAAACTCAGAAAATGAAAACTCTGCCTATAGGTATGGCGCTAATTAACAAAGTTTTTGTCTGAGAGAGGAATCCAGGGCAAAAGAGAATGGTTAGATTCAATATTCCCCAAAGATTGTCTTCAAAGCTTAAACCGAGGATATTAAATGCATCAGAAATAATAATAATGCGAGCGTGTGTGTCACTGCTGGCGGCTTCCGTCTCTCTCTGACGGTGTGTGTGTGTGTGTGTGTGTGCGTGTGTGTGTGTGTTAACATCTACAGGAGGCTTTTAAACTGAAGCGCTGTATTGTTCGCAATCAGCAAACAACAGTTTTCACGCAAAGGAGGAATATTTTCTTATACGAACACATTCACAGACAACACACACACACACACACATGCCCGCCCCCGCCATGAGACCCGTCCCCTGGAGATCTCCCATTACTAATTAAAACTCTTGATAAACCGTCTGTCTGCCTGGGACATGGTCACCGTAGGACCCCCGCGTGTTGATGAGATGATGAACAACGCAGATGAGCAGAAGTTTATTTTCTAACACGTCCTCCTCCCGTCAGACGACAGCCACATTCATCTCCGCGGTAATTGAACCGGCCCGCGTCGGTCTTTCAATCCATCACCGGTCAGGAACGGCTCATCTCGTGGACACGAGACACAAATGTTTTTCTTTTTTTTTGCATAAGGCTCCACAAAGAGTTAAAGGTTCAGTTCACCAAAACATAACAAGACCACATTTACTGCATGTTCCTTCACTACCACAAACATTGTCCTTTGCTGTAAACACTCACCTGAGAACCAAACATGTATTCATCCACCGCTAAAAGTAGTTCCCAACAAATACACCATATGCTCCTATTTAAGTCATCGTCGTTTATACACTGACCAGGAACATCTACACAATTGCCTGTTTTGTTTTTCTTATTGGAGTTTGAAAATAGTAAGAACACAGAAATAGAATGGCATTCAGTAGAGCGCATACCTCTGCCGAGACCTCTGATGCCCTTTAATCAAATCAAACCTAATCCAATCATCATCACCAGATCTGTTACAGCGAACCCACGATATGTCAACAAAACAATCCAGATGGTCATAATCTCTGTGGTGGTGTGGAAGGATAATTTCTGTTCTCACCCGGAGATACGAACCACCTGAATCTTAACCTGATCTTTGCATCAATACCCGAGAAATTAAAAAACATGTCAATGTTTTAGAAAACTGAGAGGATCCGTCCCTTTATCGGATCACATCGTCCATCGTTTTGTGGAAATCCTGCTCACAAACACACGAACAGACACGGGTGAGAACATAACCTCCCGATGTAATAACACCGCCCTCATCCTTCAAGGTTTTCTTTTTATTATTATGTCAAAACTACTATTTTCATGGTCAAGGATGAACTTTCACACTCAGTTTTTGGCTTTATTGGCTCAAGTCGAGAGATCTCCGACATTTCTGCCTCCACACAGCAACACAGCGGAGGTGAAATCTGCAGCGTGCTTCTCATGTTCAAAAAACAGTCAACACCGACGTCTCTTTCCAGAAAACAGTGTCCGTGTTGTCCGGACGATTCACAGGACAGAGTAGTTTGTGAAATTGTCACAATGTATAAATCTGCAGGATTCGTGCACGTGGACACAGTGTGAAACCGTTTTCATGATGGATTTCCTGCAGCGGGATTCCTGTAAATTACATTTCGTCTCTATCTCATGGAATACTGTGATACAACGATGATTTAACCAACACATTGCTGGTTAGAATACTTTTTAAATTGTTGTATTGTTTTTTTTTATTATTTGAGCAACACAAACAACATTTACTGTCGTTGTATTGGGACTGTACTTTCTAAGCTTGAGGCCAATGTAACAACATTGATCTTGAGGACTTATTATCACTAGAAGTAACTCAGAATGAACCATTACGATCCCTTGCAGTGGATGGGAAGTCTTAAATCTCAAAGTGCACACTGCTGTATCATGTCTGTGACGGGTGCTGTAGCCGCAGCAAACACTGGCGTGGTGCGCTTGCAAGAGCTCTCCTTTTTTTTGAGGCAGCCCTCAAATATTCGAGGCCAATGCAGCATGGCAATAACTGAAGAATTACCATGGAAGCACTCTTGATTCGAGCCCTTTAGGTTTCTTCCAGCAGCTTGTTTACAGTCGGGCTCGCTGAAGGTTGACCCCGGCTCTTGTCAACCTTGAGCAGGTCTCTGACTCCAGGCCTGTCCCGTCCGACGCCTCCGTCCATTTGTGGATCTTGGAGGGCTGAGGGGTCAGCTCCGTTCTTACACCGTCAAGCCCCCTCGCCTGGATCCTCACTCTGCCAGCTCCACTTACCGTCTCCTGCCCCGTCTCCTGCTCCCTCTCCAATCTGCCGCTACCTCCGACCGACCCTGATACGTAGCAGAGCACTACGAGACATGTTTCCCTCTCAGCCAGCAAGGAGGGTTATGTGGTGTGTTATCTTCCACTATCTGTGCCTTTCACCAATTTTTTTATTTTTTTTTCTTCCCGAACTGTCGACTCACATCGCATTACAGCTGCGTGCTATAAGACTGGGAGCCATTGCAAAAGGATCAGCTTCTATTAGGGTGCCTATTATCATCCCAAATCAGTCGCATTTTAGCATTTAAGTGTCGAAAGTTCACGCTGAATTTTTCCAGCGCCGTGCCTCAAGGTATAGAAGACACATCAGGCAGCCGCCGATAACATGTTCTCTCTCTCTCTCTCTCTTTTTTTTTTTTCTCCCCCCGCTGCCTCTCCAACACACTGACTGTTTGCGAAATTACAAGGGATTTCACAGGGCCAGAGTTGGGTGTGATGAAATGCTTGCTGAAAGTTCCTGGCACTAGCAATAAATGTTCACAATGTTCAGCCAGTGTTGCTTTGTGCAACAAATATTAAGCTAATCATCAGTCACTTTTGTCTTCTAGGCAACACTGGAGCCCTCTTTATAATCCTATTTACCATTTCCAGTGAAGCCACCCCCTCCCGTACCCACTGCCCACCCCCTGCATCCACACACACACACACACACACACACCCACACACACACCCCCGCCAATCCAACCCGAGGCTGTTCATCTCTAATGAAAGAGAAGATAACGCACAGACAGTCGGGATCACACACTAAGATGCCTGCCCTACATAGTGCCTTTTTTTCCTTCCACCAAATACTTCACAAGATGTCACTGACATTATTTAAAGTGATTACATTTAGCAGAAGTGAATGCCACGGAGCAGCACAATTACTCTCATGGCAAATTTAGCCCTTTTGACAATCTCCCCTACAGGTTAGCCCCACCCCAACGCCAGCCCCGATCACACACACACACACACACACACACACGCCCACAACCTTTTAACACACAGACAAACAACAAAATGTCCTGTCATCCATACTGTGAAGTGTATACATCAGAAAACAAAGAAAAACGCTGGCTTATGTTTCAACCCAAGAGGAAAAACACTCGTTGTCAGGGGAGTTCGTTTTCAGTGAGCAGCACGAGGACGCTGGTGTCGGCTGTTACAGAATAATGAGTAAAAAAAAAAAAAAAACAGGAAAACAACTTTATTTATAAATGCTGTCTGTTAATCTGGGGGTGGGGGCTAAAATGTAAAAATACATAGACATGCTTCTGATAAATAAGTAGTTACATCCACGGGACTCTAATAGAAAAATCTGTCTGGTGCATAATATTAAAATTCAAACATCAGTGTAGAAAATCTCTCTGAAAAGAAAACTAGGCAGACATGTACAGACACACACATATTCATCCTCACTGCACACACACACACACACAAATAATTGAGATTTTTTTTCACAAGGACATGCAGAGCCTGAAGCCAGTGCTTAATTGCACGAGCTATCATTACACGGAAAATCAACAATTTTAAAAATACACCGAACACCTTTCATCTTCACCCTCCTCTAATCGCACCAGTAAGAGCCGTCTGGAAGGGAGCTTGATGTAGTCAAACTATCTAAACAGCGCCAGCGGGTGCCTCACAATCAGCACCACTGATGCAGATACTTTTGGACACGGCGGAGGGCTGCAACGCTGCCTCGCACCGCTGCCATCCTCTCGCCATCTCGTCTCCAATGGGGAATCAGATGTGACCCGCGTGCCATGTTTGCCTGTTTCGCCCATGGTGAACAGCAGACAAATGAACCAGAATCGCAGACACCGACACAAATCTCTCCCCACTGTGTTGCTCTCCATTCGCTTTTTTTTGAAAAGCCATTTGGAGATTGGTGTTGAAACCAAACTGTTACTCGTCTCGTCTTGTCTCTTTTGCGAGAGCGAGGGGCGAGGATGCTCACGTCTCCCTCCTTCCCCAGCTGAAGCGCTGCCCTCAGCCCTCGGGGAAATGATATAATGAGGATCTCTATGCCTACACTCTGCCTCATTTCAATTGTAAACGCTGCACACACCCTGCACTTTGGACCGGTGATGGTTGCATTATGGGCCGCACTCAGAATATGACAGTCCATCATGTCCGCGCAATGTGCCGCTTCTCTTCTCACCGCTGTCTCCCGCAGTCTTTATTCTACGTGGACTGTTTCGGTTTTTTTGATTTAGCTCGAGCCGCTTTATGAAAGTTTGAAATAAACGTGGGCGCCGTCGGTGATGAAACAACCTGCAAACGCACTCAATAATTGCCAAATAGCTAACAACATTAACAAACGCTAACCTAGTTGTGCGAGTGTTCACACGCGGGAAACCTGCTTATAAAAAAAAATGCTATTTGGTATTTCTGGTATAATTGAATAAGCGAGCGGCGCCGGTGAGACCGAACGCAGCAATTAGCGCAAACAAGGTTAGCGAATGAGTGACATGCCGGGCTAAAGGTCAACCCGCATTTGAGGCGAGCAACGGCGCCAAACTCCCAATTTACACACACTGGCCCAACCTCTTAGCCTTAATATTGACAAATGCATAACAGCAGTGTCAAGTGCTCAAGGGTGATCTACTTTTTTCCTGATGTGGGGCTCCCTGGAGTACGGTGCAGAAACATATTCTCTTCAAACAATCCCAATGACAGCCAAATAGCCTGCTTGTCGCTTGTAAAAAACCTTCTAATGATGCGTGTCGAGGGAGCGCCCTGCCTTCTTGTAGCAGACGACTCCCCTGTGTACGAGGAAAAAGCAGAAGGGAAAAAATAATCATGTTTCCCCCCCAAATCATTCCTCCTCATGAAACCCAACGACACCCGAGCATCTAAACAAACCCTCTTCTGCTCCTCTCAGGATTCACGCGCATTTCCTTTTTTTTTTTTTTTTCCTCCTGCTTTTCTGATCCGCTAAGTCAACATTCATTACAATAACCATTAAATTTCCCCTTTTTTCAAACAGCTTTTGCACATGTGCGCAGACTGGAATATGCACTGGAAAAAAATTGGACATGATAGGTACATGAGTACAGGCACAGGGGTCTTCATGCCGCTGTTGCATCAACGTAACGCGGGGAAGCAACTGTTCCCTCCCTGTGCAAACATCTCAGGTTCCCCCCCTCTTCACCTTTCATATTATAATTAGAACAAGAATGAGAGGAAGTTGGATCATGTTTGCTGTCTGGGGCTTAATGTTCCCTCATGAAATATCGGGGAAGGAACACAAAATCACATTCATGTATTCCTCGTATTAATTCTTGTTGAAATTTGAAGCCTGCGCCGCCGACGGTAACCGCCGTTGTACCAGCTCCACCCGAACAGTTTGGGTTCATAAAACTTACTTATTTCCAAGATCAATTAATCCGGTGACTATTTTGTTGATTTTACTGGAAAAAAAGGCAAAGATCAAATTCCCAGCGCGCAAATTGGCACGTTCAAACTGGTTGTTTTGTTGCGCTAACAGTCGTAAATCTAACAGATATTCTGTCACACAAGACAAAGAACAATCCGACGCTGGAACCAGAGAACGTGAGAACAACGGCTCACGCGATTCATCAATTATGAAAACGTTTGCTAACTAATTTACTTTGATCGTCTCGGCTCGCTACGGCCACATTTATACGCACAATTTAAAACTAACCCCAATTAGTCCGAGCGTAACCGTCACGAGAAACAGGCTCAGATTTCATAAAACAGTAATTTACCGAGAGATTCAGAGGTTGATAAGATCATCAGAGGAGCAATAGAGCGGTATCTTGATCTTGAGGGGAGCGGGCGAGTTCATTGTCGGATCACAGAGCCGCTCTATTAAAAACATATCTTTTTCATGTTCGCTGAACAGATGACAGGGCGGCCAATGAGAGAGCAGGAGGCTTCGTGTCTTAATGCCAAGAAAGTGGGAGTGCTAACGGGCCCTGATTAGCTCCGTTTATCTCTAATTAATTACCTTTACCTAATTAGATGCTCTGTTTCAGCTAGACATGGAGTCAAGTAGACTAGATTATTAGTGTGCTCATCGGGCCTTTATAAAGGGCTGAAATTAATGTTACGTGCAAAAGAATCCGCTGCTTTAATTGCACAGGTGTTGCCTTATGGCAACACTTCATCATCCAGCGGCTACCCAAGATTATTAGCAGGGATTCATACAAAGGGACGATTCTGTGAACTGCACCGTCGCAGCAGCTCATTAGTTAGGCTTGTTATTGTATTATTTATTACATTTGGCCTTCCCCCAATGCCCATATTGATTCATAGACCCTATTTTTTTTTTCATCCTCCTCTTCTCCTTGGCTGTCTGTTATTTCATAGCCAGTTAGTGAGTCTAATTTCAAAGCCTGTTTTTTTTTTTTTTTTGCAGAACACCAGAAGCCATAAAGACGGAAGAAGTGGAAGAGTGTGTTTTTTAGCGCTTGCATCTCTTTTATGAAGAAAAAAAAAAGCCCCGATACATTTTCAAATAGCTTTCCTTGATAAACAAGAAAAAAAAAACACAACACAAAGACTGTCGATGGGCTGGCGACAATTAATTTGATGATAACTAACTTAACATTGATAAAATTGCACATTTAAATCCCTCGTGTGGGTTTTTTGTGGAGGATATTTTGAGAATACACACAGATTTATGATGATTTTAGGCGAACAGATAGCAAACAAGCTCTTTGTATTTTCTTCATTGTGACCCCAAAATATCTATCTGTTACACATACAGTGTGTTTTAATAAGGACATGATCCAGTTACTGCTGCAAAATGTGTCTTCAGTATTATATTAAAGGTCATATTCCTCACACAAAAACCCTGACAGTCCAGTGAATGCGAGAAAGGAGTCATGCTAACATTTTCTGGGGTTCAACAACCTGAGCTAGACACAACAAGCTAGCAAGGAATATTGCACAAATACTGGAAAACAAAAGGTGCGTAAAACATTTGGCTCTCTTGTCAGCATTTGTTGTTAAGCTGAAAGTTTGGGAAATCTACTTTTTCACTTGCTCGTGGCGAGTCTGTGAAGTATAAGGCTTTGACGAGCAGATGGTTAGCTTAGCTTAATTTAGCGTAAAGACTACAAATGGGGAAGCAACTCTAACAACTAGCTCTCTTCTGAGCCTAAATCAAGCTAACTGGTTTGCAAATTGCTTGTTCGCTCTCTAAAATGACGCTGATACTTCGCAAAACAGATCAAATCAACTCCACCATAATATTGATTTGATCCAGCGTTCCCTGTTTGAACATTCAGCCGTTTTAGTTGCTAACATTTCAACTTAATGTAGGCTACTTGTGTTTTTTCTGCGCCATGGAACGCGTCTGGAAAGAGTCTGAAATTGCCAATGATTCAGTTGCACACTTACAGATGAGAGAGCGGTATCAATCTTCTCTTCTAACTCTCCCCAAGAAAGTGATTGTTTCTATTTATTTGTGAACCTGTTGCTTTAATCAGCAGATGTGCTTGTGACATGTGCATTACAATGGCGCGTATTGAAACCCAAGAAAGAATCGTATTGATTTAATAAACCTCCATCTACATTGTTTTGGGTTATATTTGGTCTCAGCCAGTACGACAGACTGTAACCATTTGTAAAATACGTCTCAGAGTGCGCGTTCAGTTAAAATGCTTCTGACTTTAACATCGTGCAGCGAACAGCGGAGGTAAAATAAGATGTGTGACATGTAGGTCGCAGTGAGGAAAATGCCCTCTAACTGGCGGTGGCAGCGGCTGAAGCTACCTCAATCTGATTGCCGGGGCCTTCGCCGCTCATCGCTCTCCTGCTCCACCAGCTGTTTGTTTCTTCCTCTTTCCTCCAATCTCACATCGTGTTGTTGTGGAGGCGGCGGCGGCGGCGGCGGGGAGGGAGGGGGAAAGCGAGGCTGACAGCTTGAGGAAGTCTGATGTCCTGGCACTTATAGCCTTGGCGAAGGAGTGGATAATGCAGTGAAGTGAGGAGATGTTGCAGAGAAAGAGAGAGAGAGAGAGAGCCTGAGGGAAGCAGTCTACTGGACATGCATATGGTCCTCTCCTGGTTAGCTTCTCCACCGCTTTCCTCCTCACCACTTACGGCCCCTCGCAACCCCGTCTTATGGCACCTTTGCCAATAAGAATGGGCAAGGCAGCTGTAACCAAGCATGCTCAAGGCCACTGACCTGGAAACGTGGCTCCAACCCAGCAAGCCTACTCACTAGCCCCTACTGGATTTACATGGCCGGGAGAATGTGAACGCCGCCCCCCCCCTCTCACCCCCGCCTCACTTCCACCTCAGATCACGCTGCCCATAACCCCTCAGCTTACTGGCAGTGTTATTATTGTCCTAAAATGCATGTGTGAGATGCTCAGCCTGAAATATGCGTGCGAGCATGACAAGGCGGATTAAAACGTCAATATCCTGCGACACATTTTGTCATGTTAGCATCGAGTATTAGCGCTAAGTGAAGTGAACGCTTCAAAAGCTCAGCGAGTCAAGAGTCTGCGTTTGAGGGTTTCTTTAAGGTGCTCCACTATAATGCTCTTTAGTTGCTGTGATGGATATATTAAGATAAATTTCCGACTGCTCGCCCCCCCTCTTCCTCTACTTTATTTCATCACACGTCTGTTGGATATCACACGGTGTGACAATTTCTTAACAAGGCACACTTCAGATTTATTCAACAATAGCCCATCACTACAGAAATTTCTCTCGCAGAGAGAGAAAGAAAAAAAAAAAAAGAAAAACGGGCACGCCATGTTTGTTCAATGGCTCGGAATGAGTGAAATTAACAAAGATGATGTGACACTATCTGTCATCAGCCATTACAAATCAATGGGCTCTCCACCCGCTCGGGCATATTCCCAGTGGTTTTACTTCCTTAAAAGTACAGCAGGTATTTTAATGCGTGATGAAAGGCTCGTTTCATAGGCGAGCATGAAATATGAGGGACATGTGACGACTGCGACGCGACCTCCTGTCTCAGAAGCCGATCGCGGAGACGAGACGGCAAATCAAGCGTCACTTTTGAGATGTGACGACGGGCTTTAAACTGAAGTATCTTAACTTGTGTCACGTTTAGAAACAATTAGAGCGCATTGATGTTTGATGGCGGAGTGGGGGGGGGGGACTGCTCATTTCAGACGTTTAGCATTTCAAGTGCGCCGACACATTCGACTTAAGACAAAAGAGGCTCGCGTTCGACTGATAGTGTAATGACAGACATTGCTTTAGCTTGTCGTACACTTGTGTCGTAATCAACCTACTTCAGCATGAAACGAGGAACGCTGACCTAAATTTGCTCCATATCGCCCGTCGATGTCGCTGCTTTCATTCTATTATGATACACATACATATGACAACACGGCAACCGATTTGAAGTGGGATGTTCAACCGCGCTGTCGTGCGCTTGATCATCCACTTCTGAACTTTCTTCAACACCGGTGGAAAAAGTTGGATGGAGGCCCCCTCAGCCAGACAAAGGTCACTCGCGGCAGACATTCTCCCACTTCCCATCCCGTTTTCTTTGGGAGTGTGGGTGGAGCGTAGGGGTGTCTCTCACACTCTCTCTCCCTGACACACTCCCGCCGCACTGCTGTCCTCAGCATCTCCGTGGGGCGGTGACTAATTGCCCCCGTAAATCACTGTGCGGGCCGCGCGATCCTCCGTTTATTTTTCCTGACAGTAATTTAGTGCTTGCTCTTTTACACACTTGTCATCGCGTGTTTTTCCTCACATTAGAGGCTGGTGGAAAAAGGACGGTAATTAACGGTGCGACGCGTGCTCGCCATGGCTCTTTCATCATAGTGTGATAATTGTGCTCCTTGTCTGTCACAGTAACCTCTCAGTTTCCCCTGGAACTTCCTCGGTGCTATTTGTCAACCCTGAGAAATAGGCAGGAATTCTGGGGGCCCGGGCTGCGATTCGGCTCGCCTCGCTACCCGTTTTCCTATTTGTACCGAGACTGGGTCATTTATATTTCACACAAAACTTGTCAGAAATATTAGCCTTATCCTGCACAGGAAGATAAAAGATGTATGGTAAACACAAGTGAGTGCTTGATAGCTGAGGAGTTCCACGCCCGCCTCCGCTTTTTATTTCCTTAGTCTTCCTTATTCCCTGAAAGGAGGGGAGGTCGCAGAGGAGTTGGCAGGGACAGCCTAATAAACAGTCCCTCCATTCATAGTGCTGAGATGCAAAAGCCGGGGCAGTGGGGATGCGCCGAACAGCTGAGGCCGTAGAAAACCCATTCAACGAACTAATCTATTTACAGGAAAGCCCAGTTCACTCATCTCTTTAGAATGTGCAGCGGAATAATGCAGCGTATATGCTGCAGAACATGTCATATTCTATTTTTATCAGCCGTGGGCAGGTGATTCACTGTCTACCTTGTTATCCTCTGCTGTTCCACGCTGGGGATGCACAGTATCCATCACCCATAACCTGCACCCCAGAGGTTAAGTCATCAATAACTTTGCTGCTGAAAATATTGCAGAGGACTTGGAGGTTTGCGTTAAGGTCCTTTGACTGGCTGTCCGCGTCCCCGCGCCCCCCCCCCCTTCTCCCTCAACTTCTCCCGGATTTTTTAATATCTTTATTCTCCTGTCACAGACAGGGGCTAATGGGATGTGTGGTCAAGATTTCAGGATCCATCACTGGCTTGCTGAAGAATTAGCATGGGCCCCATGCATCACCTGCCAGAGCTGTCAGGCCTGCTGTCTACCGCGCTTCATTATAGCGCTGGCACTGTGCTGCCTGTCTCCCCTCTGCGCTCGCTTCTCCCCAGCCACAAACCACAGCCGGGGAGAAAAAAAAAGGCCCTACCACGCCCCTCAATGTCAGCCCCGGTCACCAGCCACTAAATTAGGATACACTGTCGCGCTTTTTAGAAATTAGGAAGAGGAGCGGACGGAGCTTCTTCTGTCTGCCGAGGATGCTCTCGGAGACAAGCGATTCTCCCTCCCTCCTCTTATCCTTTCACTCCTCCTCCTCTCTGTGACATAGCTTTAAGTGTTTCTCTCTCTCTCTCTCTTTTTATCAGGAGTAAAAAAAAAAAAAGTCTTTAAAAACTATTAGGGTAATTAAGCAGCATTTGGCCCCTGTCGCGCTGAAGGAACTATTTGATTAGTCATGTCCCTCTGGTTGGGGAGTAGGGGGTACTGCTCTCATTTTTTTTTTTTGGTGGCTAACCCCCTTGTGCCTCATTCAGAGCCTGGACCCAGAAAACCCCCTCGAGAGCCATTCTTTATGTCTCCTCTGCAGCGCAGATTAGACCAGCAGTGCTAAGAAGGTCACAGTGAAAATGAAGAGAGCAAAGCAGGACTACAGCTGGGGACCCTGCCCCGGTCCTCTCCCTCTCCCTCTTATTAGCAAATCAAAGCTGCCTCCAGAAAGATTCACACTCCTCACCTGATTTTGTCCTTTTCCGCTAATCACATAGCCACTTTGCCTTGACTGACAGTTTTCTTTATAATTGGCCCATGATCTGGCAAGGATCTAATAACCAGAAAATCCCCTCTGAGGGTCCGCCGGGCTTGGGCGACCTGTCTACACACACACACACACACACTCACACACACTGCCTCCACCATCCCCCTAACACCATCTGCAAAGGGCCGTTGCCATGCCACACTGTTTGTGCACAACAGCGGCGAGCTAATCTTAACGTTCAATAATGGTGTGAATATTCAATGAGCAGCCCGGGCAGAGGATCCACAGTAGCACACTCTAATTACTGTTCATTTGCCAGAGTATCAAAGCCTAATTACTGTTCATTTTAAAGCTCCAGAGAGAAGGGAGGAGAGTCAAGGCAGGGTTAGAGGAAGATGCCCTCCAGAGATCAGGCAGTCAGTCTTTATCCGTCTCCTTCGCTCGCAGCCGGGCTCATTGTCTTTGTGCGTCTGTGTACATCCTGCGTGCGTTCGCTCGTACGTCTGTGTGTGTGTTTTTTTTTTTGTTTTTTTTTTATTGTGCGAGCAAACATTCTGGATTTCTTCAAACAAACACGTTAATCAATCACAGAGACAGCTTAGAGGAGAGGGAAGAAAAAGGAGACATGAGAGCACGAGATGACGGCAGGAGACAGGGTCCATAATCCCGAGCTTATTGTTTCCTTTCTCTTCTTTATCTGTTTAATGTGTTTTGGGTAAATATCAGACAAGTGAAGGGAGGGGACCGCCGTCACGTTGTCTTTGCCTTCACCAGAAGAAAGCTCCTGTTTTTTTTTTTCTCCTTTCCTTCCCTCTCACCTAATCCTGACAGAAGCCACCACAATCACTATCTGCCACCCGTTTGACAGTTTCTGTCACCAATTAGCAGCTAAATCAGCATCTCCCCAAACAAGAAAACGAAGCAATTTATATGTCTTATAAATCATTATTTAGCGCTTGTCTGGCTGGGTTTTCTTCTTCTTTCTCGTTCACACTCTCACTCCTTCACGTGAGACAACAGACGACTGCAATGCAGGTGGCGGCTCGCTGGTCCTCTCAGATCTACGGGCTCCTCACATCAGCGCAGGAGGCCCCTGTGGGCGGGGAGCAAACCCTGTCTTCCCTCATCAGGAAGTTTGTCTCGTGAATTTCTCGCCCTTGCTCCACGAGAAAATTTTTTTTACAAGGCATTGACAACCCCTTTTAATGAGGCACGCCAAGCTGTTCGCCGGCTTTCCCCCCCGTGATAGGATGTTAAATGAAAAGCTGCGTGCAACACACGCGGTTTGTTATCATTCAATCTGCTTGAGACTGCAAACTGGTCATTATCCAGCCATTATTTTCCTTGATTTACAATCGCGGGTGGAGGAGGCGATCGCTGCGGCTTGTTCTCCCCTCGGTGGGACGGATGGGAACCAGCTTGAAAATTTGCATTTACATGATCCGGCTGAGCAGCTTATTAGATCTGGATATTTATTTTCCACTTAAAGCGATGTTTGATTACACTTTAATAAAGAACAGGAATACCGCTGAGCTGCCTGGGACTAACTGATCCCGCCCGGTGGGTTTCTCTGGGATTTCTGTGTAATGAAGTGAGAGGGACGCGAGATCAGGAAGCAACAGACGAGGGGACGCGGGGTGAGGACGCGGCATCCGTTCCCTCAGTGCTGCTAAAGTGTTATTGTCGGGGAGGAAAAAAAAAAGGCAATCAGAGAGGATAACGAGGAGATTCAAAGACCCACATTCAGATCAGACAAGAGATGCCACTTCAGACAGTTTGAACCTGCTGTTAGGAAGAAAACACCAAAAACATCCGGCCTGTAAAATATGTCGTGAACCGCGTTAACAGCAACAAACAACACTGCAGAGGTGAGCGTGCAGCATTATAGTGAAACAACACCAACAAATACAATAAAAAGCACAAGTCTACACGAGGACCAGATGAATGTAACCTGTAGTTAAAAGGGATTTTACCTTTATAGGATAATTGTGTTACTGCTAGTGTTGCAATATAAAGAGTTATATTTAATATAATAACTGCAACGTGCTCTCAGGCAACGACTGAAGATGATTTTCCTTAAAAACCAACAAATACATCAATCAGGTTGGTATCGATGTATCGCAGATGTATCGGCGCATACGTTGTCCGATGTGTGTTGATAGTTGTTATTACGGTAGTCGTGATAATAGAATTCACAGTTAAGTGTTTAAAGTTTATTTTGTTCATTGTTAAACAGTAAAGTCCCCATTGCATACGTACTTCTGTCACGAGAGTCATTATAGAGTAAATATGGTTATTAAGCCCAGTGATGTCATCAAATACATGTTTTTGTCCAATCAACTTTTCATAACCTACATATTCCTACAGATTTCATATCATGTAAAAGCAAAAAAGAAACAGTATAACTCAGAAGCTGGAGCCAGTGTGGACGACTTGAAAAGCGAGCACGGTCACACAAAAATTAAGACCATTAAAGGGGGCAATAAGTAAAAATTCAACAGCAGTTTTATCAGCTAAAGTTAGCATTGCCAACCAGCTCCTGTACTAGCAGTGTAAACACTTAACAGTCCCAATAGTCCAAGAGCTCCCAGTCCAAACTCCAGTTAGCTGCACAGCTAACTGAGCTAACTACCTAACAGCAGGTGCAGCTCGTAGCAGTAAGCAGTTAGTCTGGTGACATGCTACCCCCTATTCTTACATTTCGCACCTTTAATTTATATTTTCATGCATTTCGCAATCACAATTTTCAAAAACTCCTTTCTCTGGCCACACCTGAGAGTTTGACTAATAGCTGGAACAACATTTACAATCACGAGGTTCAGAACCTTAGCTTAACGACGGCTAAAACCCTTTGACTCAGCCATTAGCAGCGAAGCTAATGTTGTGCTTGCAAGATTCAATTGACACACCGACAAATAAATATAATTTGACATTATGTTTGGCAACAAGCCACTCAGAAGTAGCAAGTTAAATAGCGAAAGAATGTGATATGATTGCTTGATACCAGCAGCTTCAGAAGTGCAGAGTATATATAATATAAATGTTTTGTTTTGTTCGCCAAAAAACATTATAATGGCTCCCACTGACTCAAATATTGTGAGCATGTCTCTGAGGTCCGAGGTAAAAACTTTAACGTCCTGGTTATTGAATAACTATTGACACTGAGTGCACAGAAACAAACCCTGTCTCGTCTGACAGGACTTATGGGAATATAAAACAAATGAGGATGTCAGGCAAAGCAAAAATGGAAAACACTATGAGACCACGAGCCGTAATTGCTTATGGACATTTGCTTTAAGCCAAGTGATGTTACGCTTGACTCAATCAATATTTACCTTGAGAAGTCCATTCATAACCGAGTCACAGTTGATGAATAAGTCACAGATAGCGGCGCGTATCTCTAGTGTAAAGCAAAAGGTCATGATCCGCGGTGGGGGCGGTGCGGACGAGGCGTCTTTCTCCGACACAGGAGCTCATTTTCTGGACTTCAGGATGATGCACGTGATCCAAAACAATAGGCTTCTTTACGCCACAGACACCGGAGACAGAACACCCCACACACGGCCGACACCACATTTGTAAAATGACGACAAAAGGTTGATAGAGCACTTTCCGAAATCTCAAATTAGAGTTAAAACTTCACTACAAGGGTCGGACACGCACACCTTTTTCCCACACATAAACACAAACATGACTCCCCTCTTCCAGCTGCTGTAACTACTACGTGTTGTCCACCAAGGAGCCCAGGCACACAGAGAGAAAATGCGGAGGTGAGCCTTTGGCCTGGAGTGCCCCTCATTTAAGACGATCGACAAAATCAATAAAGTGAAGTATGTTTCCTCGCTCTTTTGGCTCTGTTCCCGCTCCCGAAGCGTTCCCTCAAGTAACCTACTCCAGCTGAGTTCTGTTATTGCAGCTCTTCCCCCATGTGTATACATCCTCAACCGCTCTGTCTTCCCCTCAGCAAACTGAAAACTCCACCGACACAAACTATACACTGTAATCTTGACGGCTGAGGCAGGAGTGGAAAAACAAGCCCGGGCTCGACACAAACGCCGGAGAACGAATCTCAAAAGCTTCTGTTTTAGACCGGAACACTGTGCTGTTACACATCAACAATGGAAGGTGATGTTTATCATGCAAGACAGAAACTAACGGTTACACCTCAATCACAGGAGCAGAGAAAATGTTACCTATTGATCAGTGTTTTTACTTTCAGTCTCACCTGATGCAGGACGCCAGGGTGCAACTGTTTAATTACAAATGCACCAAAAGATCCGTCTGTTACACCGGTGAGCCTGAAATTCAGAAGATCAGATTTAAAAATGTAAGTTATAAAAATATATATAAAAAAACACCAACTGGGTGTGTAGACAGTTGCTTTTGAACAAATATTAGCCTATAAAAATAGTTTAGGTTGATTAGATTGTAGCTTTTATATCAAATAATTGATATAAAGCCCTCAACAACATAATAATAATAATAAATAACAATTACTTTTATCACAATTTCTTTTCTCTAAAGAAAACAAACTGCACCTTTATTAATGTTTATCATAATTTACATAATGTGTGTAAATTAAAGCAGAATGTAATACTGAGTGCACCTAAATTGTGTGCCATGCTAGCAGGTTGTCCTTCAGCTAAATGCTAATGTTAGCATGCAGACATTATCACAATGCTAACATGCTGCATGAGTTTCACCAGATCCACCATCTTATCTTAGCATTTTAGCATGCTAATATTTTCTAATTAGCACTATACACAAAGTACAGGCGAGACTTATAGGAAGTTTATCAGTTTTTTCAAATTGAATTAAATAAGATTTTATTTAAAAAAGGTCAGAGGATTGCAAAAGTTATCATAATTCATCCAGCAGGGATGTTGCTTTGTCCGTACTAATTTTCATGGGAATCCATCCAACGATTGTCAAGACAACTTACTAAAAAAAACAAGAAATGTTGGAGGAAATAGAGGAAATGCTACGCAGGAATACAGCAGAGTCATTATGGATTTAACCTCTGAGAACAATGAAAACTTTGAGAAAACGTTGTACCAATTCTT
The DNA here is from genome assembly GCA_963678695.2 of Diplodus puntazzo. NCBI lineage: Eukaryota > Metazoa > Chordata > Actinopteri > Spariformes > Sparidae > Diplodus > Diplodus puntazzo. The sequence goes on along the minus strand of OZ023163.1, from coordinate 4,716,866 downwards.
CGCATAGATGTTGTTATATTTTAATTGCTAACTTAAAAAAAAAAAATGCTGGTGGTGCTGGACAAGAAGAGACAGCAGATCACCAAAAGTGAGGGTTCATCCTGTGGGGACTATGACTGTCTGTGCACAATGTACTGTTAATCCCCAGCGGATGAGATATACATGAATTAAACTGATCCAAACTCTGTATCTGGGATTAGAAAGTGAAGTTCTGTGAGTCTGCGTCACACATCACCACCCCGTCTCTCAAACCATTTCCTGTTTACCTCTCTCTGCCGCTAAGAAACAACAAAAAAACATCTTAAAGATAACATTTTAAAACAGATGACGCTTCACTACAAAGCTCTCCTCTCGCACCCCAAAGAAAGCTTTGTGCTGAACCATCAGCACTTTCAATAAATATCACATAAGAGAAAAGGGTGCCGCCGCTTCTCCTCTTGTTTTTATTCCCAGTATACCCAATTAGCGAGCACCTTGCTGGGTGTGCACCATCACCATTGGATACTGTACGAATGGGAGGGGGACTGAATACATTTTGGGATTTTCAAGTCTTTGATTGACACGGAGGCGTCCCCGGGCTGTGTGCCCATCATCATAAAAGTAAATCAACAGTGAATAAACAAGGTGCTAAAAAACTGCAGCTCTGTTTTAAAACGTTTTAGTCAATGAAATCTGTTCATTTGTGTCTGATGAGAAGATTACTACCTATAACATACAGGAAGTGGCTCTGTTTTCACATTAAATGTGCTGTATATTAATCATATATATCATATTTGTCATCTGCTAAAACATAAATGTGTATGCTGTGATTTTTTTTTATTTGAGGAAGTAGCTTTCTAGCTAGTAGTTAAACAAGAAGATTGATATCACTCTCATATGTGTACATGGAATGAGGAGACGGTTAGCTTAACCTAGCATAAAAGCTAGTCTGGCTTTCGCAGACAAAATACCAGCAGCTCTGAAGTTCTTCTGGTTTTGTATTTGTAGAATTAACACACTGTGGTTTGATTATGTGCAAGACAGAGTTGTTTGTTTCAGCCTTCTCTGTCGTATTCTTGACGAGAAGGCAAATAAATATACAAGATCATTTCCCACATACATCAAACTATTCCTTTATTATATATCATATAAAATATATATTCTATTAGCCACTTCAAAATACAGCCTGGTCGATTTGTAACTTTTGGCCTATATTATAGATATATTGGTATATACTGTATATCTGTCTATATATTGTCAATATATGAGAAAGTGTATGTCTTAAGATTTATACATACATAAAAAACATACTGCAGAAAAAGTCATTTTTATAGAAATAATTAAATGAATTTTGAAGTGAAATTTACTGTTTAAAGTATATTTTATTTAGTTTTCTTGTTTAGTTGTAAAAAGAAGCATTTGTATTCATGTATATATTCTGTGTATATTACATTTTTTGTCAATATATTGATATCAGAATTTATTTTACTACCTAATATCAGTCGTGGCTTCAGCTCATGTCCTATTTAAGTATAATAAGAATGTCACTGTTTGTATTTTATAGTTTCTTGACAGTTTAATTGGACTAATCTATGAATTCTTCGATTACATCCCTCTATGTGTCTAAAAAAAAATCAACTTTAAAATACCTTTCTTCTGTGTTCTAATAAGTCCTCGTCGAAGTGTGAAAGATGAGGGGAGGAAACAAAGCTCGAGTCTGCAAGGTCAAATCTTTGGGTTCATAGACCCCGAGGAGGTAAATTGATTGTTGAGTGTTCGGGGAGGGGCGGGAGGTAAGCATTTAACTGCTGACAGACAAACTCTGGCCCTGCAGGGGAGAGCAGGCAGCACATTGCTTGACATCATTTCCACAGGCCTGTGTTCCACAATCCTCTTCTGTTCAATGGGGCCAAGACCCTGTGCTTTTGTTACAATTAACCTATTAGGAGAAGCCTTTCATTGGCAGGTGATTCCATACTCCCTCGCGTGCCTCTATAACACTATTTTGATCTGGGGGACTGTGGCCTACGGACATTTTTCCGGATAAATTCTGTTGAAGAGTGGAAGACGCTTCATCAGAAGCGATGGGTCAGCAGCAGCGTGGCTCTATCAAATCTTAACCACATTTTGTGGAAATAAACAACATTAAGCACACTTTATATCCCTCGCCGTTAAGAATAAATGTGTTGTTTCTGCGGCTAAGGTGTAGTATATGGCCGACGATAAAAACAAATGACTCCTACCCTCGGGGAAAGACATAAAAGTATTTAAAAATTGACCCCAAGGGTCTGCTTTGTCCGTGGCTGGAGGCATTATTATACCCTGGTTGTCACAAAGTACCCCCTCAGGTCATTACTCGCGGGCAGCCACGGACCCTTTGGCAGACAGAAGCCGAGCTCCATTATCTGGGACGCAGAGAAGGGCTGAGTGGAGCAAAGAGGAGAGAGGAAACGAGGGGGACGCGCTGGCCGCGGATCTGAGGAAAACGGAGATGTAGCGGGAGATGGCACCGTTCTGATGTGACGTTTCCTGGGGCCTCGCCCAGGCCTGGAAGCCACCCATTTGGGACCGGTTCTAGTGGTATCTGGCATGTGCTGGCAGAGAAATACTTAACCCAATCAGGAACATAATTGCATATTTTTTCATCTGCTTTTCATTTGATGCATATATTCTCTTTAGTTAAACTGCGTGTTTCTCGCCAGTTCCAGCCCACTGGAGTGCAGATGAGAGTGATACGCTTCTTTTTTTTGTGTTTGTGTGTGTGTGTGTATTAAATCAAAGCACAGGCCTATTGTAAAATACAGCAGCATTACCATTCTGAGGGCCAAACAAAGAAATATGTGTCAAGCCACGCGGCCATCACAACGCTCACTGCATAATGTATACTAAAACAATGAATTAAGTCTTTAAGATCAAAAACAGGGTATGTATCCGCAGCACACAGAGCACTGCCCATGGGTTTATCTGGATGGTACACTGTTGTTGTGTGGGAGTCGTACTCCAGCACACTGGATCTGAAACTAAACAACAATGATGTTGACTGGAGAGTGTTTGAAGGTGTTTGTATCCATACAGAGTGAGTACTGTGAGCCTTTTTATGCACTGTATCAGATTTAAGAACAATGCAGAAGGACAAAAGGCAAGAAAGAAGCGTCAGGCAGTCGTCTTACCTCAACCAGAGCGATCATGTGCTGCAGAGCCACAGTGCACGTCTGCAAGAGCGTCACCAGAGCAGATACAGAGAGTCTGAGTGAGTTATCTGTGCTGCAGATTTCTGTAACCAAATGCTAAATATAAATACTTTATCTAAGTTGGCGTAAATTTGCGAAGACTATAAACTAGATTCACAAAGAATCAACGGTCATGTTCGCACAGGATGATGTGGAAGGTGGCTAATAAACATACAATGTGAATGTGATGTGTCACGTTTGGTACAAATCTCAACCCCGGACGTATCTGTGGTTTGCAGAAACTTGAACTGCTGACATTATATCCGGGTGACTCAGCTAAATGCTAATGTCAGCATGCTAACACTGTGACAACGACAATGTCAACATGCTGACGTGTAGCAGGGAAATAAATGCTTACAAAGTCTCAAAACATCAGAAATTTGCATTTTTTTATGGTCTTAAAACATTGTATCTGATATCATTTATCCAACTTTCAAATGCTTTATGTCAGAAGTGCCTCTGTGTTAAACCTACCTACTTTCTACAAAATGCATATTAACCTAACTCACTTTAAGAACCATATTCTTGCATAAAACCGACCTCTGCACAGTCTGAACACATATATATCTCATATATTTGTACTGACCTGCAATGCTTGAATTAGAAAAAGATAAATTACCATAAATCATATAAAAATGTGGGTAAAAATGATCTTGCACAGGTCTTAAGCATTCGATTTAAGTGTCTGACACCATGATGACATTTTAGCATTACGCTAACATTTGCTAATTAGCACTAGCACAAAAGAGTGTCATTAGTTTTGCTGGTGCTATGTTACTAGGATGTATCATCTGTGAACATCTGGACCGCAGACCCTGGCAGTCTGTGTAAATATACACAGGTAGGTTTGTGGACAGCTTGGTACTATAGATCAATAGGTAGGTTGACGGGCAGGTAGGTTCTGTGGGCAGGTACATCAGGTAGGTCGGTAGGTAGATATATACAGCACACAGTTTGCCATGCAAGTGTTTCCTTCTCTGTTTATTCAGAGAACCAGAATCTTTCCTAGAATCATCATTACTTTTAGTTAAATGTAATAAAACATGGTTTCACAATGTAAACATGCTTGGTAAAACAGATTTCATATCATAGTTAGCAATTATGATGTGTAACTTTAAGCTTAATTGTGCTCCAGGGGCTCCACAGGCTATTCCACAGCTGAGCAGAGCCGAACTGGAAAGTGATTGGACGACGGTGTTTCAGAGAGAAAGCAACAAAGAAAGTGATGATTTCATGTTTTATGTACTAAAACATCGAACATGAAGCCAGTTTAGTGAAATGCTGAGATTTGTACCACTGTTATAAGATTTTAAAGCCAATAATGTGGATCCAATCTCGAACAGTATGAGCCGTAACGGAATTTATGCAAATGTCTCGGCGTGAACTGTGAGAAATCTCATCCGAGGAAATGTAGAACAGTGTTGGATTATGTGTAATTACTCATTCATTACGTCTTCGGCTCGCAGGCTGCAGAAACCAACCGTGTACCGCGTTCTCATCGCATCTCTTCCCCTCTGCCGGGGCATCACATGTGCACGTCAGAGCGTCAATCAAACATGACAGCTATTTACAGTCACTGGGTGAGATGAAAGGTTCTGGCTCTATCACTCAGGCCCGGCTCACCTAAGAGAATGGGGAAGGAGACAGACAAAGCAGGAAAAAGGCCTGTAAATTTTTATATTCTGGGCTGTCTCGGATGCTTTCCAATGGCAGGCACACGGACGTGCATGCAGCCGTACGGATGTGTGTGAGCGTGAAACACACACGCACACACACACACACACACACACACACACACTCTGTTACTAATACTGCGGTGCGGGCCTTTGATGTTCAAGGTGCTGTATCTGTTGTGCATGTCTGTCCTCTCAAATCATTTCCAGCACTGGGAGTAAAACATGGAAACAAAGGCAAACAACATATTCAAAAAGTGTCAAACGACACATCTGGCGTTTCATGTTAGCTGGATTACGGTGACACGGAGGCAGCTTCAGTCAGTTAAGATGCAGGACGGGCTAATTGACAGTGGCTGCTGCAGGAGGACGAGAGGTTAGCGAGGCGGGGACGATCCATCTCTGTCATGGAGTGTCCTCCGGCTAAACTAACTCTAATTAGACCATGGAAGGATAGTTAAAGCCTCAAATTAGCCATCACAAAGACGGATAAAGACTCTAACCTGATGAGCAGAGGAGCCGTGTTTATAACACCCTTTCAGATTTATTTCACATTTCGTAGGTGAAAATAAATCAATAGATTAATTCATAGATTGAATTTAAAAAAAAGAAAACCAGAATGGCATTCAGTAGAGCGCAAACCTCCGCCAACGCTCAACAGTTCTGAACTCATTCACAGATACCAGCCACCTAAAAACTGCACATTTTTTTCACAACATTCAGGGTTTTTTTTGTTTCCACACCAAAAGTTACCAGGGTCTAATTCTGGGTTGAGACCCATCCTCCAGTCAAGTTTCGTGGAAATCCATAGAGTAGTTTTGTGTAATCTTGCCAACAACCAGACACGGGTGACAACATAACCTACTTTGCAGATTTAATGGTGTTTCCCACACATGGACTTTACTTTTCTCTTTACTTTTTTGGAGATTGCTACCAGTTATGTCACTCAAGTTGTTGTGGCAGCTGCATTATGGGTAATGTAGTATCTAGGTTTTGAAAAGGAAGATGAATGCATGGAATAATCTGCTGTATTGATTCTGACCGTCTGTTTTAAAACTGTCCATGAGTCCAACAGTGTTGTAGGAGTTCAATGCTGGACCAGTGGACTGTTTTCAAAACTCTGCCTACATTGCCCACAATGCAACTTAGTTACTGTGTGACATCACTGGAGGCGATTTATCAGATGATGATCGGATGACGTGGAGCCACAAAAAGCCTTTATAATACTTTTTTCCACATGTGTAATGTGGAATGTGAAGAAGAAACAGTTTTGACATTGTATCAAAGACGTGTATGTATTGTATTGCGGATATCTGTTGAAGTTAGCATGCTAACCCGCTAGCCACTTTACCAACTCTTACATAGCACACCTTTAAAAATCGATGCCGTTACCCTTTAATGTTCTTTAAATTGAAGTTCTAACCCTGAACTGCTGCCTCTACAGTTTTAACACTGTAGTTTACGAAGGATTGTGAATGAGATTGGTGTTTAAATATCTAACACTGCTACAATATTGTGTCCATTAACCAGCGGCAGCAGTGTGTCCGAGCAGCTCTCTTCATTTTTGTTAATCTAAACATTTTCCTACTATTTGTATTGTGTATTTTTGTATTTGTATTATTCTTCCTGTGAGGTAACTGACTGTCTAACTGGCTGTCCAAGCTCTCTCTGCACTTCATGGAAATAAAGGGGCCCTGTCTGCTATTTGTGAATCTATAGTATTGTACTGCATGTTCAAACACAACATCCCAGTTAGATCTGTATATTAAGTGGCAATTTATGGAAAGGGAATTTCTGAGGCACATGTTTTCCCCGGTGCTACCACAGGTGAGGATATTCCTCCTCTTCAAAAAGCTGTTGGTTTAAACACAATTATGCGTAAATGCTTGTGATTTTAAAAAAGACGTAACCGGTGACTCCTCGAGTGCGACGACTTTCACAGGAAGATGGAGCTGATCAGTGGCTCCCCCGCTAAAGGACAGCTGTGACTTTCAGCTCCAGTAATAACTGCTCACTTCTGTGTGAAACAAACACAAAGGCGTCCGTCTCGTCGCGCGTGCCAAACACCGGCTTCAGAAATGATAATGAAATGACTCCGAGAGGTGTGGAGAGGAAAAAAAAACAACTGCGTCTGCTTTATAAATCACTTCAGAAAATGATAATAGATGCTGAAATAAATTTGACAATTATTGGCTGAGGGGAAACTTTTCAAATAAACAGGTTTATGGTAAGTCAAATCACTTGGCAGTTGATCATCATGATCACTCCTGGATTGTCCCAGAAGGTGGCATATTTATTAGCATGCAACAGATGGGAAGCATGCGTTTTCCTTGCTTACGGCTCGTGGAATTGGTCTTTTGGTGGCAGTATAAATATGATGAACTGGAGCCCATAACAGGCACTGGTTTCCCGCACAAGGGCAAAAAAAAAGTCCAAATGAGCAGCAAACAGGCGTGTTGTCTCTGCTTTACAACGGTGCCATCAATGATTGATCTACACCCCGCTGAGCCACTACAGGAAATAAAGTACAGAGCCTATAATTTAGCTGGAAAAAACAATGCATGAGGCCGTCAGCTCGCGCATCCATTTCGACACAAGCATTCCCCGGTGCAGATAGATCATTAAACTACCAGGCGCTTTGCAATATGGTGCAGTCAATGTCACTGAAAAGATGGGACAATAAAGTGAGGAGGGGGGGGTTGCAACAGCAGGGAGAGAGAGCATGGAGATGTATTAATGTCACATAGGCTTTAGCCTGCCTCCTTAAGCCCTGCAAAGAGTCACCCAAGCCAATTTCCATTATCATATTGATTGAAATAGTTCATCATAGTGTAATTTTAGGTTTATCGCCACCCGGTTGGGAATAAGACCAAAGCATGATCCAACAAAAGCTATTGTTCCAGGGGACGTTTCGCTGTTCCAGTTCATTGATGGAGTTGATTAAGTTTAAATGAAGCAGACACTGGATAAAAGTGAGGGTATTGACCAGCGAGCGGTGCGCCGCGCTTGAAAAAAGCCTGATACACGCGGAAAAGCAAGATTTGCTAAATGCTCTAATCTTCAATCAAATCTAACATCAATACAGACAAAGTTTGGTAATGAGAGATTCAATGAAGCATGCAGCAGAGAGAATTAATCCCCCTCGCCTAAACTGAGTTCAACTTTGAAGCTTGCTCCTCAGGATAGATAGTTATCTAAATGCTAAATAAGAAACGTATTGTACTTTTCACAGCATACTAATCATTTGTTCATTTTGTCTCCATTATTTGTTCTCTCACACATCCCGCTTGTTGATCTGGTGATTAGATCAACCTTGGATGGTGGAGGAGAATGGAATAATGAGGCTGCCGGGGGAGATTTGACGCACAGCGGCATGTAATGTTTCCCGGCCTGCGACGACGCTGCCGCCGCGCACCGTTACAGTTCACAGAGTGGGAAATTGGGCAGGAAAAAAAAAAATGAAGAGCGTTTAAAGGGTAGTACGAAGACGACTTCGTAGCTACTGGTCCGCGGGTTTTACACGGGGAATAATGCTGTGTTTGTTTGGGGTGGGGGGAGATTTATTAGTGGTTTACTGAAGGTGCAAGAAAACTAATTCTCAGTTCTTGGAGAAGCTCGTGTTCTTATGTCAGGAAAATCAACAATTAGGAAACCGTACATGCTCGTTAATCTCCAATGTGTTGAAGCTCATTCTCACAGATTAGAGCAGCGGTTCCCAACATCTGTGGCTTCTAATAATACTAAAACGAGGGAGCGAGTGACTCTGATATCGACACATCGGCCGATATACGCCCAAAGAAATGTAATGCAGGCAGAATATTTTAACAGTTTAACAATATATTATATTTAGCAGATATTCTCACAGGGGAATTTAACACTTTTTCTGCATTATATTCTTAGTTTTCATATCCGTGCATATTGTACAACATGTACACCGTGACACATATTTCTGCAATAGGTCAACATCAGCCTTTAATATCAGCCGACCAAAATATCAGTCAGGTTTTGATTTAGTCGTTTGTCATTAAAAAAGTTTATTTAACAATAAAAATAAACACCTTTTCCTTTACCCTTATTAAAAAATAACGAATAACAAATATCTAATCATTGTTAAGACACACAACACGTCTCTGTCTTCACTGTAAAGCCAATGCACAGTTGCACGGGAAGCTTGAACCCGTTGTGATGTCACCAAGTAACACTCATCTGTACTTTAACAGAGAAGTTTTGCACCTTCATCAAAATAATGTGAAAACACCTTTAATGTCAAACTCTGCTCGTGTTATCCTGCACAGCGAAGGTGAAACAAGTGCAGCGACTGTTAGCTGAACGCATTTTTGGAGCGGAGGAGGGCTTTAAAATGAAGCCGTGTGAATTGTGTTAAGAGTCTGAATCTTGTAATTCACGTAAAAAATGAACAAGAAATATAATTTTGTGTCGCAGAATTAGGCTGTTTTTATTCATCGGTTCGTGACCCTTCAGACGCACCTTGAGACCTGTCGGAGGTTCTCGACCAGAAGGTTGGGAACCACTTGCCTCCATCAGAAGTATTCGGCATATAGGGAACATCTGGCCCCTTAGTATGCTAATTCAGAGTGAACGAGCAATGCAGCTCCCTATAAAGAAGTGTTGATTGCCACTCTTGTGTTGTTTAACGTGGGGCGGGGAGTGTAAAGTCAGAAGTGCAGTGTGTGTGTGGAGTGCCTTTACCTCCATTCAGCCTGAAGGTCCCATCATCAACATCCAAAAACAGTTTTCACATAACTTCCTGCCTGTAACTTCTCCAACTATCGCCATATTCTGGTCTTAATCAGTGTACAGATGTGATGAAGAGTCCCAAACAGGTTCATGCTCAGATTTAGCCTAATAAAAATACAAGGACAACATTAAAATCCTTAAAAATACCCAAAACATAGATTTTTATCGATTAGTTTATTTAGTTATTCAGTTAAAACAACCGTCTCATACTAATTTAACTTGATAACAATGATAGCAAAACAGAAACGGAATATAAATTCATATAAATAAAACTTGTATCATATATTTGTTTGTTTGTTTTGTCCTCCACCACCAGCAGATGACCAACACGACAATTAATTTAATAAATGTCCCCTCTTGAATATAAAGCACATCTTCTTCTGGGCTTTCTAGAGGTTTCTCCAGGTGCCCAGCAGCAGAATGAAGGTGTGTATGACGGTGTGTGTGTGTGTGTGTGTGTGTGTGTTGAGCTGCTGCACTGTGGGCCTGTTCTGGCAGTCCACAGTGGAGCAGCAGCCTCCTGGAAGAAGGTGAGTGAGTGAGTGAGTGAGTGAGTGTGAGGAAGAGAGGGTGGAGGCTGCTGCTGCTGCTGCTGACATGTAGCCTGGTAGCACATAACAGGTGACAACTCCCTGCACTTGAAGTCAATGTTCCACATGTGAGCCTTGTGAGGTCTGATTTTTCTCTTCTTTAGAAAAAGGCTTCCTGCTGGCGAAGCCCCAAATCCACTTGTGCGTCATGTGAAGACAGACTTTGTGTGTTTTTTTTTTTGTTTTTTCTGGGTGGAGTGAAGGAGGTTTAATTTCTATTTTAGAAATACAAATAAATAAATAAAAATAATGCCACTACATGTGCACCAAATCCGTCAAATCCACGTTTATCACGCTCGATTTTGTTATTATTAGACTATTTTATTTGGTGTTTATACCCCCTTGAAACGTCTCAGAGATTTCCGGCGGGTCTTAAGAGGACCAGGGTTGATATCAGTTTGTCTTTAACTCCCTCTATTTATTTTCCAGATGCCACCTCATTATTTGCATTTATTTTTATTTATCTTTTTTTTTTTCTTTTTGCAGGATGACGGTTAAGTGTTGTCAGCCACCACCAGCCCGCTGGAGTTGGATTTTTCCCCAACAACCCCTTTCTGGTTTTTCATTGTTCAGAGAGAGATATGAGCTGTGGGACATGAAGTCTGAGCCGCGTGTGTTGTCAGGATCCCATCTAATCTGCATGTTTGTTTCTTAAACAGGGCATGTTCACTTATCTCCCCCCTCCTTCCTCCTCCTCCTCCTCCTCCTCCTTTGCTTTTCTTTTTTTTTTTCTCTTGCAAATCGACAGGAGATGCAACCCGGGAGAAGTGCAATAAAACAAACTCTTGCTCTCAAAGGTGTGCGCGGCTTTGTACTGGCGCGTTTTGCCTGTTAGCTGCACATCCTCCGTCTTTTCATCTGTCAGTTATTCCCCCTCATGTTTTGTCATTCGCTCTGTATATTCATTTGTCGCCTGGTATTCTTTTTTTTTTCTCTGTGTGTGAGTGTGTCTTATTATTATTATTCCAATGCCTGCATACACCCGCGGTTGTAATTAAATCTCTCCCTCAAATGTGTCAAAGAAAAAAAAAAAGGAGGATTTTTCTTTTTCTTTCCCTCTTTTTGTTTCTTGTTCTGGGATGTGTTTGATTGAGACGATCTGTGCAGCTCCTGCAGACTTCTTGTGCGTCCTGAGAGCAAAGGCAGGAAAGGGGATGTGAGCTCTGACTAGCCACAGCAGGTTCATAATAATTGTAATAATTATTATAATAATAAAAATGGAGAGCAATCACCTGCAAACACTGGAGGCCTTGGAAGTCAGTGCTTGGAGCTCACAGGGAGAGAAAAGGAGGAAATCCGTGCAGGAATTCCAGGAATGTTGTCTCATTTAAAACACATCACAATGACCTGAACAGGAAACGCTCAGACAGCTTGGAAAGGTGCAAACTAAACAAATAAAATTCCACATTGCGCTGTGATTTAGAGACTTTTATTTTGCTGAAATACGCACCTTAATTTCCTGCCATTATTCCAATTTGCCCTCCATTTAATTCATTATTATTGTTTGCTGTCTATTTCAGGAGGTATGTAAACACGTTTTTGTGGCTGGTGCGCTTCTTTCTCTCTCTCTCTCCTCCTCCTCCCTTCCTGGCGCTCAGAAACGAAATGAGCAGCGCCCCCTACCGTCCGCCGGGCGACGCTGCGGCCCAGTGGCACCAGCACACTTAAAGGCTCCTGGGCCCTGTGGTTACTAAACACTTTTTTTTTTTTTAAATCCCATAGAGCCGCTTCACACTCACTCTTAAGTGATTACCGGGTACAAATCACGTGCGTAAATACGCACCCCGTTTCGTGTGAGAGAGATTTGACGCACAGGTTTGTGGGATTTTTGTTTGGGGGGGGAGCAAAGATGGACAGAACAGGGGAGTGGATGAGTGAGGATGGGGAGTCCAGCAGTCCGGCTGTAATCTGATGGATCAGTGCAGACACACACACACACACACACACACACACACACACACACACACACACACACACACACACACACACACACAGAGTTGATTTTTTTCTTCCTTCTCGTCAGTTTAAACCGAAATCCTGCCTGACTCGTCATTTCTGGCTCATATTCTACATTTCTCCCCTCATCCAAATCAAAAAAGCCAGTGCGCTCTCCTTGTCAAGCCTCCAGTTTAGTGATGTAAAAAAAAAAAAAAAAAAAAAAAAAAGGAGGTCAGTGTGAGCCCGGCGGGATGCAGGGCAGCTGCTCCCTGACCAGTCCTCCTCCTCCTCCTCCTCCCCCTCTCCTCCACCACCTCCCTCCACCTCCCCACCGTCACACCTACTGCTGCTGCAGCTCTCTTTTCTAAAGGCATTCGCTTGGCGTGTAATTAATAGGAAATAATGATGTTGCCGAAAGGTGCGGAGTCGCTGCCGAGGAAAGCGTCACAGAGCGGGCTGCATATTGTCGGCTGCATTATTAATCTGCTGACTGTAAATGACACGGTGACGCGCACAGGTCTTTACACTCACACAACACAAGTGATGGACGCGTAAAAAAACCAGAACAGTGGAGATAAAATAATAAATAAATCAGATTCTCACGCACCATCACCTCTCCACACTCCCTCTCCTCCTTCTTCCCTCTGACTCAGGTAATTACAGGCAGATAATGTAACCGCGCCACGACGCACTTGTCTGCCCAATTAGCCGAAACAATTATTGCAACTTTGACTTTAATTACGTCTCAATTTGAAGGCCTGGCGCTGGTCTATAATTCAGTGATTAAAAACCCCTCTTTGCCCCCGAGTGCCTTTAGGGCAGCGCATGATTAGGACCTGTCAGCTGCCGGAGTGGAGCGGAGGCAGCCATGCGTGTTGTGCAACATGACCCGCTGTTGTTAAACCTTGTCAACATATTAACCTGAATTCCCCAGTCATTATGGACCCGGACCGGGCTGCATGCGAAGGGGAGAAATACTCCACATATGTGTGCGTAATTGAAAAGAAAAAGGAACATAACAATGTCGGGTGGCGTCTCCTCCTGCTTATTAGCTGAGGGGGGTGTGTGACGTCACAGGATGTCCCAAAGGGGAGGCCCAACAACAATAAAAAAGCTTGAATGAAAACAGTGCAAGTGGAAAATGTGTTTATTGTCATTACTATGTCATATTATTGTGGGTTTTTAAGGTCAAAGACGATAAATAATACTAATTATTTAAAGGTGCAGTACGTAGTTTTGGAGGAGAAGTTTTTAAATAAGGTCTTCGTTGACTGCTTTTTCAATCCTAAATAAATGTAAATAAACACGCCGTCTTCACTTTTATGACGGAATAAACTGAATAGACAAATTGACCTTAAAGGAACAGGTTCATATGTGGCGGACCCCGCCACCTCTCTAGCTCCAAACAGAGTTCTGAGACCTTATTTCCCTCTAAAACAGCTCGTTTCCTCAGTTATGGAAAAACAAACAAACAATATATTTCTGAGTTTGTATTATTACCTAATTTATATTGTAAATATTATAATGCTGAGACTTAATTTCTTCCCCCCAAAATCACACACCTTTAACACAAAGTTTTTCAGAACCCAGCGTCATAAAAACTAGACAAACTGTTCACTTTTTCTAATGAAACGACTCCAAAACGCAAAGTAACTCAAGGTTTTTCTCCCAGTTCAATCAGCTGAATCAAAACATATTTCTGAGTTTGTATTATTACCTCCTTAATAACATAAGTGTTGCATTTCTGAGTTTGAATCTCTTCTTCAAATCTACACACTGCCCCTTTAATTTTTGCCACTAAAGGTGATTTGAAAAATTAAAAAAACAACACGAGTTAGGGGATCGTGTGATCGTTGCATGTGGACAAACCAAAATAAAGAGGCTTGACAAGAGGAGAAAGAGTGTTTTGGAAGGAGTCAAAAGGTTCATCTGAAGCACATTTGATCCTTGTCAGAATATATTGATTCACGTTCTTTCAAGAAGACAGTTGATGTCTTCCTTAATTTCTTGACTGGCCATCTGGACTTGACTGATGAGGGGCACACTCTTGTTTTTCTGTGTAAGATGAGAGCGAATATGTCAGGAAGCTCATAAGTCAGTTAATAACTATGGAAATGATCATTTCCCCATCACATTTTGAGATATGACATGACATTTCCCTGCTAAAGAAAGGCTTACTGTTATCACTTCATGTATAATCCAGCGCTTCACACACACGCACATCGTAGGAAGGGGTTTGCGTATACGTTTTTTTTTTTTTCGTTTTTTTTGCAGGAGTGGCCGAGCGGTTCATGCAGACTGGGCTTCAGGTTTTTATGAATTTCCCCTCAGCCACAATCAGTGCAGCCGAGTTTCCTTTGGTGTATCCAGAGGTGAATAATTTATGGGAGGATAAAAGCGTTTGTGGTAGAGAGCTAGACAGTCAGACAGTAGAAGGAGGCTGGCTGGCTGGCTGGGAACCCCCCCCCCCCCCTTTACAACCACTCCACACCAGAACCCCTCCACCCTCCACCCGACTCAGCTCGCCCCTTGCCGCGTGGTGGCCTTGCACGATACCTCCTCGGACGGCTGCTTGAAGTGCAAATCTGTGTTCCAACTTGTTCCCGGTGCCTGTCAGCATGTTTTCCTCTTGTCAGCAGCGATTGAGTGCGGGCCTGTGTCACCCTTGTACCGCCGCTGTAACAGGATCATTGACAGACCAGTGACACCGCCCAACCAGATAATGGAAACCTATTGATTTTTCTGCTTTTTTTTTTCTCTCTCCCCCCTTTTTCTCCCACACGCGTCTGTGGCACTTCTGAATAACTGGCCAAAGGACAGGTCATGATCAATGGTCCTGATCTCTGGATCACCGCTGCCAAAGACACTGAATGAGAAAAAAAAACCCACAAGACCAGCTGACAAAAAAAGTATTTTACGTTAAAGGTGCAGTACGTAGTTTTAATCAAAAGAGAAAGATCTTCATCGATTGACTTTTTTTAAAGGCTAAACAAACTAAATTAACACACTGTTCATTGTCTGACTGAATAAACAAACTGATCTTAAAGGGCAACAAACTTTCATGCTGTTTAACTTTGTTTATAAGCGGACCCTGCCATCTCTCTACCCTCAAACACTCTTCTGGGACCTTATTTTCCTCTGAGAACAGCCTGTTTATTCAAAATATATTTCTGAGTTTGTATTATTACCTCATTAATATTGTAAATACTAAAATTCTGAGATTGCATCTCTTCCCCCTGAAATTACAGTGATCCTTTCAATGCGAACGTCTTTCGGATCCAGCGTCATAAAAACAAGACAAACTGTTCACTATTAAATAAAACGACTCAGAGTCTAAATTACGCTTCACTGGCTGACAACCAAAACACACCAAAAACACAAAGTAACTCAAGGTTTGTTTCCAATGTTTCCTCCCATTTTAATTAGCCGAATCAATAGCGAGCGTTACTTGTGAATTAAAAGCAGGATGTTCCTCTGTGTTGTGCGAACACGGACCGGCGTTTGCAGTTTTAATGGAGCAATCTCCAGAGAGGAGGCCCCTTTGATACCCATGGCAATGATAAGCATGCATTGGCTGCCTACCATTGGACCCCCGTGGCAGATGGTGAGTGAGGGTCCTGCAACAACACATTTCTTTATGTCAGCCTTGTCCCTCACTCTCTCCCTCTCTCTCTCTCTCTCCCTCCCTCCCTCCCTCTTCAGCCAGTGGAATAATGAAAAGCCCAATTCTGGTCATGGCTAACTCAATCTCATTATAATCTCTCCTTTTTTATTCATTCGGCCCCTCGGGATGCTGTCTGCCAGCGATGTGGCTTTCAACCTCCAGAGAGAACATCTTTTGAAACAGCCAGGAGACCTAATGAAGTCACAGAGTGGCACAATTATTTCCCAAAGAAGGAGCATTAATGTACTTCAAAATTCCCTCCGGAGAAGCATGATGACAATTGGTTTGTACAGCTTTGATCGCTGCTTTAAATACTGCCCAAGATAAACTGCAGGGTTAGCCCCCTTTGCCACTGGTAAGTAGAAAAACCCAGAAGTGGCTATCAAGCACTGGCTACATCAAATACAAAGCCTGTGACGCTAAAAAGTGGAGTTTAAAATAGCACATAGCCTTAAAATCACTTTCTGTTGGGAATAACGGGGCAGAAATCACACTGAACTCTGAATGTTTCACCCAAAAGAACTGCAACAGATAACATTAGCCTGCGTGGTGCAGGCAGGGAACGGTCTATCATCACGTAACGCACATTTAAGCAACTGAAAGGGTCGACAGCTGCGACTGCAAGTTGAGTTAGTGCTCTGGAATAAAAGCAGCAACACTTACTTTCATTAAACTCCCTTCTGACCCGAAACAAATCTGTATTTTTCACAAGTTTGTCTGTTTCCAAAAGTCCTGCTTCAGTCAAAGTAAAGATATTCGGCTCACAAATAACTTTGATAAAAGTGAAAGTCACCCACTGACACAGTAAGTCTTAAAGTTTTTGTTATTAAACTTACTTAAGTTAATTTCTGGCAATAAATGTATCTTAGTAGAAAAAGTAAAAGTAAAATTATACATATATTTACATGAATGTACTGTGTACTGGGTTGACTCTATACCAGAATCATTATCGGTTCCATATTTTGTATTTTATATCCTGATTATCATAATCAGTGTTGTTTAAATTTAGCTGCCAATAAAAAAAAATACATTTACGAATTCACTACTTTTGCTCTGATGCAGCTGCGATCTACAAAAGTAACTAGAAAAAACGGTCATCAAATATAAGCGTAATGTAGTGGAGTGAAAGTATGAAGTAACATGGTGCTTAGTTACATTACATCACTGTATTTACAGGATCATCATCACAACTGAAGTAAACTCAGGCAGTAATAGATTACATCATCAGCACAAGACAAAATTAAACTTTTATCCATAACACACAGCAGAAATTCATCTTTTGTTTTTTATTTTTAACGAGATTGTTATTTAATAATTGATCACATGATACTCGAATGGCGACACTAGTATTCACATTTTCTCTTTTCTGAATGTTGATGGTGACGGTGAAGTGAAGGAACCTTAAGTAAACACAAGCAGCTGCTGTAGGAAGTGTGGAGCAGCAGAGTTAAAGCTATTTACTGTATTTAGGCAGCAACATGGTAATCCACTGACATCAAAATGTGAATAATTATCATTATATATACACTATTTCTGTACAGATATAGAAAAACAAAGCATATAATGGATGAATACTGGGATCATGGAACAAATATAGATTGTTCTGGTTGGTCTCAAAAACATTAATGGCATTAATCGCTGATAAATGCTTTACTGTGTTTGTCTGAGTAAGAATAATTCACTGGACGTATATTGAACTTACACTTTTGTATCATGCAAGTTTTACAATCAGTGTCACTGATTTCTGTACAAACATTTATCAAAATATGACTAATGCTCTGTCTGAAAACTATCAAGCCTGAGGAGGGAGCAACATTTATTCTATAGAAACATTTCTTAATTTAACAACTTGTACTTTTCAAGAAAGATAAATACATAAATACCTAAAGTGACATTTGATTATTAAAGCTTAATAGTTCTTGGTTTTATGTAAATCTACAGTTCTATTTTTTATATACGTTATAGTTGTTGGCTTTTAATTGAATGTAAAAAACTACCATGGGCCGTCTTACCGAAAGCAATATATACATTTATATTAATTCAATACAGATGTGAAAGCACATAGTCATGTTTTTCTTTCTAATAAAGGACTTTAGACAAGAAGTGTTTATCAAAATGGTGAACTGATTTGTCAGTCGATCCAAAGAGAAAAGACCACAACGGGTCAAAGGAGGACGAACTGTAGCATTTGCGTATGACGTGCACAGAGAACAAGAAAACAAAGGAAATGTCCTGGGACAAAGGAAAAGTGCTATATTCCAGAGACATTCCCTGAAAAACATTCAAACATCACTTCAACACGTATGTCGTCTTTGAACATTGCATAGCCATTTTCCTGTCTGTAAGGAAACATGGAACAGTCTCTGCTACCCAGCAAAATAAGCACTGAGTTTACAAGTTGTAAACAAGTTTGGAGAACAGCTGGTGGACATGCAAACGTTCAGTACCGGTTCAGTACCAGTTCAGTACCAGTGGTCTTTACACTGTTGATGATGTCACTAATTACAACACATTCGTACACCTGTGAAAAAAATCCAGAACTTCTCACTGTGAGAAAAATAAATTCGACCAATATGTTGCTATAATTCTTGTTATTTATAGAGTTTTTGTCATCATAAAAAGATGCTACCGGGGGCAATAATGAGCACGGGGCTTTCAGAAATTACACTGAGGGTTGAAGGTTAAGCAGAAGAGCGATGACAGAACAAGCCGTCCCAACATAATGCCACATCTTGAATGTCACTTTGATTAAGAGAGACGTTCCCTCTGATACAGACACAGAGAGGCGAAATCCTTCAAAGCATCCGCAAACTAATGACAGCCGTGTGTACACTGCTTACCATGAGCACACTTTTTATTTTATGTTGGCTCAAAAAGAAAGTGAGACGGGAGCTTAATTGAAATGCTCAGGCTCATGTATTTTTCCAATATGGGAGTGACACGCTCCTTTGAACTTCTCTCGTTTTGACGAAAAGTTTCGCATAAAAAGACGGCGAGGTGTTGAGAAAAGTTTCTTTTTATAATGACAAAGTTTTATGTGTGAGAAGAATTGCAAGAAAACTGTGATATTTGGATTTTTTTTTTTCATTTTACAATGATTTTTTTCATAATAACAAAATGCCTTTGTCATAATAGTAAGGCACTTTTTTTATCACTACAAACTACAAAAACAATGTTTTTCTGCACTGCCAGAGCAGCTTGTGATGAAAAAAGAAATCCTTCAGTTGTATGATGTAAGCTGATAAGGCAAAGCATAGCATTAAATATCATCTAATAATGTTTTTGATAAAATATAGAGCATCATCAACCTAAACCTATTATCAAGTCTGGATTTACTATCGTATATTTCTATAAACAGTCTGATTAAACATATAAACAGTGTGCAAATTCAGGCAACTGGATCTGGGTGCTCACCAGACATGCCTATCTGTATTTTGTGATGAGGACCCAAAACCTCGACCATCCCTGTTCCTGAGTGAGGCACCCCGGTGTGCAGGAGGTGTCTCTGTAAATGCTTGATCCAGTCCTCCTGGACAGACAGGGGCCCCTGGAAGACTAGATCACAGAATCTGTGGAAACAGGAGGAGAAGTCATCATCGTTTCTGGAGTTTCTGGACCGCCTTCTTCCAGTGTGAAATATAAGATGTCTGTTATTGTATTTGTCATGATTGTAATAAGGTTTCTCCAGCACCAAGTTACATATTTTCATATATATTTTAAAAGCGTGTGTGTATAGTAAGAGATGTACAGTAGGTTTACTGAAGGAGAGCCTCAGCAATTTATTAGTAAAAGAGAATTCTGAAGTTAATTCACTGAAAGGTTGACCAGACTTATTATGTAAAAATTGTACCAGACATGTTCAACAGGCCCACATACCAAGTGGGATGATGGCACTTGGCCACATGTCAGTGAATAAATCAGGGCTGGCCCAGGTCTGTGCCAGATACAGCCCACCAGAATGGAAATGAACAGTGGCCATGGTATGACCTGCTTGTGACTCAGATTTGGCAAGAGGAGTCGACCGTCCATGTGCCGTCATAAGACACAGTCAATCCAAATGACCGTGTCTGGTGTGGGCCAGATCTGGGCCAATGTGCAATGTGGCCCATATCTGGGGTCAATATGGGGAGAAAATATGGAGGAGCTGACATGTGGAGCCCATAGTGGGTTGATGTGTGTGGGGGGGTCTACGTACATCTACCTAGTACTCTGCTGATTGAGGGTCAGCTTACGAATCAACAAGCAGACCAAAGTGAGAAGTAAGAGCAAGAAAGGACATGAGAGCCTGAGGCACGGTTCTGTCCACACCCGGCCCAGCAAGTCTTAGAACATGGAGGTTCAACACTGGTATGTACTTGTATTCCAGTGAGGGGAAGCTGAGTTCACTCCTGGAACATCTGCAGCACTCACAGTAGGCCTGCATCATAAACATCCTAGGAGAAGGTTGGATCTTTCTCAAAGATCACAGTTTCTGGAAATGATTGTGGAACTGCCTCTCACAACTCAGGCTGGGCTTCATGAGGCCTTCATGACAACTGGTCAGTTTTGGCTGATGTTTTGCCTTGTGCATCTCGTCATCTCTTTCATTTCGGGGCTACATATGAAATGTTAGCGGGTAGAGAGCGCCCTCACTTCTCTCTTCACTGAGAGACTCACGGTTACATATCTAACCTTGTATTCAATGTACCTGCAGGTGAGTGTGTAGATCTCAGCATTCAAGGAGGGTAAAATCTTCTTTTTCAGCCCAGGCCTTGGTCTTGGCTTCTTCTGTTTATAATCATAGCCTAAAAAGACAAAACACTGCACTGCTTTATCTGAGAGAATGTATTGAGTTATCACTGACACATGGCATAAATAAAAAAAATCCCAAACACAAACTATGATTCACTACTGACAACTGGTGCGGACTAGAAATGTCGAGTAATTCATCTATTGTCTACCGATGCATCATTTGGAATATTTCTTCTTTAATTTCGGTACCACAGTTTGTGCCACTTGATTCCTGTTCTCAAACCCCAGTCTTATGGCACAGGAGACACATGCGTTTTTATTCATATTCTATTTTTGGATATTGTCTGAAACGTACCCGGTTCTTCAAAAATGCCAAGTCTCTTCCTGTGTGCATAGGCTCGAAAATGTCCAGGAAGCCTGGGGAAGGTGCCGTTGCATTGAATACAAATCTTATTTGGATCACATTCTTCTGAAAGACAGGAACATGGAAAAATGAAATTAAAGTCAAAGAGAATAAGGCAGATGGATCAAGACATTTAGGTTGAAATTATGTGATTACATTTTCCATTTACTTAATCTTTAAGATCTAATGGAAAATTTGATTGGATGACGTTCATTTTAATACAATTTAGCTGATACTTAGGTCTCAAATAGAAGATCATCAGAAGTTAGATAGTGCGGTATTTAAGGAGAAGGCATTGAAGGATGGCGTTTGAGTTCATACAGTAATTTTATTATCAACCAAAACTGTTACTCCCAGCACGCTTCCAAAGCCTTCCTCCGCCTGGTTTCATTCCGAGCATCTGATTTGCACTTCCCTGTTTGAAAAGTGTTACTGGTGAAGTTTAACACAATTCTGAGTCTTTAGGGGGGCTATTTTCACATACCACCACCTCGCAAGAGTCACAGAGGATTCATAAACCACACCGAAAAAAAATCACAGACTGTTAGTCCAATGACAGAAAGCTGGCAACGACACCGCTATGCACCATGTTCAGAACTGGGATGGTTCAGTGGTTATCGTGAACTTAAAAAGAATCTGATTTCACTTTTCATTTTAACTTTAGCCTAATGAAGAACTGAGAACAACTTCCCACAGATATAAAATATCATAAAAGAAAGAATATAGATATTTAAAGATTACATAGTCTTCATCGTGAAAGACTAATTTGTGAGTTGTCTTGGACTTGAGGTGTTAGTACGACTGCAGCTCAGGATGAAAATGTAATTTCATCAACACCCCGCAGACTGTACTGTAAATCAGTTTTCAGTACAGGACACATAGAGCAGAAAACTATCTTTAGTAGGAGTATAACACAGCTGCCACCGTAAAAGTATAATAAGGTTGGGTGCCGTACCATTCAGTGCAATCTGATTCTAAATCTTTACCAACATCTTTTTCAGCGCCTGACTGAAAGTTTGATTTGGACAAACATTAAACGAAATTGTGTAAACACGGATGATGGGCTTCCAACTAAACATCAAGAGGATCTCATGACTTTTTAATATGAACTTCAAAAGCACTGAAATCTAAATGTAGCCGTTTTTTATTTGTTTTTTTCCCCCCCTCAAATCAAATGATTGTGAACTATACTCACATTGTTAACCGGCTTCTACCTGCAGTAAAGAGCTACTGAAAATATGTAATAAAATATTGATGAAAATCAGAGGATTGGATGTTAGTGTCTAAATAGTAAACTGGACTAAATAGTGCACTTGAGTATCGGCACAATAAACAGTGGACTTCTCTACAATAAAGCAAAGATACAAATGTGATAAAGGGAAAACTAGATATGTTTGATTCTAGTTACACTTTTTTTGCATTGTCAAATTTTATTACGGCCAAATCTTTGATAGCAGAGGTAAAACATGTCAATCTCCAGTTGAAATTAAACAGCACAGGAGGATAGCGTCCTATCAAGCATTACAGAAATCTGGAGCAATCGTATTTGTATATTACAGGGTCGTATCCACTTTAACTACATTAATCTGATGAAGTGAAAAATATAATGTGTCATCATGCCATGTGAGGAGAGGGATAAATGTAATTGTTAAGGGTCTTACATACATATATAGATGTTTCTCCGCCAATTACCAGTGTTCACAATTACTCTACTGATAATTCACTGACCACAACCAAAGCCCAAATCATTTGAGGCTTTTTGCCGAGGAGGACTCATGAAAGTGCTGCAATAACACATAAGCAGTTGGTGCAAAATACATGTTTTGCACATTTGTATATGAATAACACATATATAGAGTTAGAGTTACAACTTTCTTTAAACACAACAGTTGTGGGGTGTTTCTTCAAATGTCTTATGATCATTTTCCAATTTTTAAAATTAATTACCCTCACCAAGGAGGTTTCATTTTCACCTGTGTCCAGTTGTTTGTTGGTTTGTCAGCAGGATTAAACGCAAACTACTAAACTGATTTCCATAAAAACTGGATGGAGGATCTGTCTTGGCCCAGAACAGACAAACAAGTTAACTTTTGGTATGGATCCGGATAAAGAGATGGATCCAGGAAGTTATTTGCACTTTTAAGATGGATTTAAGGGTGTTTTTCAACAAATTAATAATTCATAGGCGTTGGTGTGGAAAACAAGCAGGTGTAGGCCCTTAAAGCATCATCAAATACTATCAAGTCTCCTTACCATGAGCCCAGGTCGGTTCCACACTGGTTATCTGAGTCTCCTCCATGTATTCTTTGGTCAAATCAGAGAGCTTCCTGCTTGTATAAACTTCCTGGTTGTTCCTCGCTGTCAGCTCCAAACTTTCCTGTCTCATCTTCAGCAGTTCAACTAAAGTGCTTGAGGAGGCCTTACTGCCTCGTTTTGCTTCTACCGGTAGCTTCTTTCTTTCAGAGAAGGCCTCTGCCTCCTGTTTTGGTACAAAGCTGTCCAACATGGGATGTGGATTCCTCATTTCCTGCTTGATTTTCACTGGGATGCCTGTGCTCATCAGGACCAGGTCGTTGCTGCCGATGAGCTTTGGAGGGACAGCGGATCTTGAGGGGTATTGGCTCTTGCTGAGGACCTGCAGGATGTTCCGATGCTCCGTTTTGTCTTGGAGGAGTTCATTTAGGATGCACAGCGGGGATTTACTAGCGCTGGTGAAACTTCTTCCAATTCGTTTCAGATGTCCCCTCACATGGTTGGAGAGGCCCGTCTTCGTATCAAACCAACCGCAGCACAGGGGACATGTGTGCTCTTCTTGTGTTTCTGGCTTAACAGCTGTAAAACAGGATGTCAGGAAACAGTGTGTCATAAAAGTTTAAACAAAAGAAAACGGCAAGCTTAAATGTATAATACACTGTACTGTTTACACTACCTTCTCAGCCTTAAATAGCAGACAAAGTTAGAGACTGGCTGGTGAACATTGTGCAGCATTGAGCAGATAAAGACCCAGATATTTCCATCTGGAGTTGGTGAAGACCAAAAACAGAGCTCAAAGAGCAACTGCTAGATATGCAAATAAACTGTTTGCTAACAGGTTTGCCATATCAACATGAAGGTTATATGTATAGTTGTGTTTGGGGTTTTGTCCAATTTCCCCAAGTGGCCATTCCCATACAGTAAAGACATTACAATAAAAACCCTTTGTGTTGTTAGTAATTAATTGAGATATTAGTTGAACAAATTCTCGTACCTTTTCTGAGTTTCCTGGTGCCACAGGGGATCCTCCTGCGGATTCGTGGGTGATAGTCCCGCAGCGCCACTTGCTCCGGGGAGACCATGTGCCGGGCGTTATAGCTCAAGCCAACTCGGTGAAGGTGCCCTCGCACATGATTAGACAGACCCACACCAGACTCAAACATGGCGGGGCAGTACGGACAGGGCTTGTGTTCTACCCCTGGAGTGGGGAAAACATCAAAGCTGTCACTTGTAGACGTACAAGGCGACCCTGGGGAATCATCACACACTGTAGTTTCGATGTGCTCCTCCTTGATTACGAGTTGCTCTATGTCACTACAGTCTTCATCTCCATCATCTTCATCCTTGAGTACATGAGGGCTTTGGTCTTCGGCTGAAAACCTCTGCCTTTTTCTGAAATGCCTCCGAGCATACGGGTTCCTTTCATTCTCGCTGCTTTCCAAGAAGCTGCCTGTAGCTCCACTGGTGTCATCACTGAAGTTACTGCTGCCCTCACAGCCTTTCTTCAACTCCTGATCTGCAGACTGCTTGTTTAGCCTCTGGCTAAGCCTTGGCGATACATTAACATTCAAATTGTCAATAGTGTTATGCAAGGGCGTTGACATTGCTCTCATTGATGGAGATTTTTGCTTTGCTTGTGCTTGTAAACTCCCGCTTGCCCGGTCGTTCTTGCTACCATGATAGAACATCTGGTCTAATTTAAGATTCCTGGCTGATAGTAAAAAATCGACGGTTGCAGGACAGTTTGCCTGCTTTGGGCTGCCAAAAGCCCTGCAGTCATTGTTTTCAGCATCTTTTTCCACACAGGTGAGATCAGTTGACACATCTAATTTTTCTGCTGGTTGTAGGAGTAATTTTCCATGCCTGTTGACCCTCCACAACGAGGGTGAGAGCATGTTTTTGGTGCAGCCAACATGGCACTTAAACTGTGGAGAATTTACAGTTTTGTCAAGGGACTTCTGAATGTAAACGTCCCCTTTTTTAGCAGAACAGTGGGGGAAATGGGCTGTTTCTCCAAAAGTCAACCGATTTGGTTTAGACCCAGCAATTTTGGCTGGGTTGACAACATTTTTATAATTAACATATCGTGGTCGTTGTTGCTCCGGCTCAGAATGTCTTTCCAATTCCACTTTGTCTCTGCTCGTGAGAAAATCCATTTTACGCTGAACACCATCTGCTTCCTTTGGATCATTAGTATGAGTCACTTTCCTACATTGAGACCGGTGTGTGACATGTAAGTGTGCTTCAAGTGCCTGCTGTGTCAGTGTAATGTAGTTACACTCCTCACAGAAATAGTAGTGCTTTAGATTATCATGTGTTTTGGCGGGCTGGACAAAGATTTTAGGGCAGTTACAGTCAAACACACACTGAGGGCATTGCCTGTCTTCCAATTCAGTGTTTTTGAGACCTTTGATTTCCTCCATAAGTTTTTCCAGCCTGTCTTGGTGAATAATGATGTGGCTCAGGAGGGAGCTGCTATCACAGAACAAACGCCCACACTCCCTGCATATAAAGGGCTGCGAAACATTCTCGCTGTTCACCTGATTATGCTTGCCTAAATGATACATCATATGTCTATGGAAATGTATTTTTTCCTTGAAATTAACACTGCATATTGTGCATGAAAAGAAAAGTGGCTCTTCTTCAACTTCTTCCGTCTTCAACTGTTCCACTTTTGGACTAAAAGTGTCTTCATCTTCAGGGTCATTTCCCTCATTACAGCCTTCCTGCACTGTGCTATAAATACGCTCAGAGTCTGAAGCTGCGTTCTTGGAAAGATCTTTGACTGGCACAACAGAATATTTAATATCAGATTGTGTACCCAAAGACTCATCTTTGTCGGCAATGTCAACGTTTTCAACATCATTACCACTGTGGAAGCAGAAGCGCCTGTATGTGTCATTTAAGCTGTTGTTCACCTCTTCTAGAGAGCCTGACACGCTTCGTACATGTGTATTGTGCTTCATGTCTCTTTGGTGCATCACTTTGGTCTCCAGCCTTCTGTCATCATGCAAGACGCGCTCTCTTGCTGAATCCCATCTGATTACTTCAGCATCATCATAATCATCCAAGGAGCTTTCTGAACGTTCTACGTCCCGTCGAGATCTTGTTTTCATTGTCTGTTTCGTCAAAGGTTGGCTAATGTGCATGTGCTCTGCACTGTCACCTGACAGTGTGGAATAGGCCAGTTTAGACTCATTCTCCTCCGAGTGAGACAGTGGCGTGTTGACACCTGGCTGTGTGGCCAGTGTTTTTACGACGGGCCCCGCTGTGTTCTTCCAAGCGTCTGATTGAAGCTCACTAGGTGGTGGCAACACCTCGGGGCTTGTGTCCTTCTCCGCTTGCCACTCGGCATCCAGGACATTGTTGGATAAAACAGAGCCTTTGTTCAGGACACAGTGTACCTCTGAGGTGGGGTGTGAACCTGGTCCATTAACAAGTGCTCCTGAAGGCAATGAATTGCCTGCATGGGGAACAGCAGGGACACTGCTGTATACAAATGGATTCGGCTGGGTTCCATTTAAAGGGTTTTCGTGTTCATCTGAGGACAGACCTGCAGCATTGTTCTTCAGGGAGAATGTGTGACTCTGTAATGGCTCCAGAGTACGACCTGGGCTGTCAGACACAGATTCCACGTCTTTGTCCTCTTGTGCATTTGGCTTCAGATTAGACATAGTAGCAATGCTTTCTGAAAATAGAGAAGAAAAAATCAAGTCTATATTGCAAAAAACATTTCAAGCAAGCAAAGTAGAGCAAGCAATGTATTACAAGCATAATATTTTCTTTATTCAAGTGCAGTATTCAACCATCTGAAGACAAGAAACAATGCAGATGCAAATTACAAAAATTAAACACTGTTGCACAACAGGTTTAATAAAAACATGCTGTCAAAAAAAGAGACTTTTTGGCTATTCTCCATAAAATGAGAGTGGTTTTATTCTGCGCCGCATTATGATTTCCCAACACCCTCTTTTGCCACCTCTATTCACAACAAACCCTGCTGTTAGCCTCTGAATACCCTGGCGAGGATGCTTAATTATGTGAGCGTACCTCTGGGATAAAACCTTCCTGCTTCTCCACATAAAGTTCTCAGTCGTCTGCTAAAATTGACCAATTTCCATGGGAACAAAGTACACCTCCAATGAGATCATATTGCGTCTTATCACTCTGTGATGGTGCCAACACAGATCCCAGCATGAGACTGTTGTTACTTGAATCCTGACAAATTGGCAGGCACACAATCTGTCTAAAACACAAACACAGACCCGCACAAAGAAAACATATGCCTCTGCGCATACACATTCAATAAATCATTTATTTCACATCTATTCGGATAAACCTATATAATACGACCGCTTTGAGTTATTAAATAGGATTATAACCAGCAGACAACTTAACATGTGTATGCTCCGTCTTATAACAGATTACACTTTGCTGTCCAGAGCTGATTTAGTTTAAAATGTATGCTCAGTGGATTTGACATCCAGGGCTGGTCGCTCTCCGCAGGAAGCAGCGTTGCTAACGAAGTGGTAAATTCAGTGTTAATGAGTGGTTTCACTGTTACCACCTCAGAGGTAAAACCTTCCGAGCTCCATATTCTTCCCATCTGTTGTGGTGTTAGAGGTTCGAAAGGGGAACAGACGCTCTACATTTAGAGCCAGCTTCACTGTTACCCTCAAACGGCAGGGTGGCAAAACCATCAAAATATCTTGGTTCAAAATGTGTAAGGCTCATTAGCAGCCAACTCACACAACTCACTTCTATATATATATATATATATATATATATATATATATATATATATAAAATGAACAGGGGTTAAACAGAAATATATTTTTCTAAAAAAAATGCATTTGCTTCTATTTACTTCATTTAGTCAATGTTAAAAGGCTGTCTTTGCCTTGCCTGAAGATATTTACAGGGATTATAAGATTTAATACAGTTAAGCTGTATGCACAGATCAATCTGCTATGAGCCTTTACTAACCCTACCTGCTATCTTCCCCAAGACACTTGCCTCGTTTTCAGGTTAGTAAATGAGATTTAGGAGCAGCGGCTTCGTCACTGTTCACTGTTAGACAATGAAAACTTGTTTTTTTTGTTGTTGTTCTTTTTGTTTCACATGTTTTTCCTTAATTTTCTAGGTAAAAACATGTTTGCAGATTGTATCTCTCAAGATATCTGACGTAATTTTCCACAACAGCAATTCAAATAATTATAACCCTCTGAAGCTTGGAGGGTTACAGTGGGAGTTACCTTTTTTAAATCTGTCCTGGGTGGAAAAAATATTTAAAAAATAGTCAATGTAAGCTCAGTGGCCACTTTATTAGGAGCAATGGTACAATCTAATGCAATTACAACAGCTCTGCCATTGTCCATCTGCTCACCTCCACCATTTAACTTATAATGTTTCAGATTTCTCGTAGTTTGGTTAGGTTTTTGCTAGGTTTAGTCACCAAAACTACTTGGTTAGGTTTAGGAAAAACATCGCTGGTTGGCTCATAATAACTACATTGCTTATGAAACTTCAGCTACATTATGTACACAATCTCACTTAACTACATTAGTGAGTTAAAATTGACTTTCCTTGGACACGAAGAGTAATCTCCAGTCCTATGCCTGTTTGACCCGAACATCCATTCTCAGCTTCCACCTATGTGGACCTATGCTCTTTATACGGCTTCACCTGACTTCCTCTTTTCTGCCGTAATAATTACTACAGCCACTAGCCTAAATGTAAATGTGGGTCAGGATAAGCTGCTTTAACAATCAACGTAAATTATTTTTTTTCCTAATGATTTGAACACCCCTCGTCTCTACCTTCTCTACAGTGGCCACTAAAAATGTGAGGATGTGCTCTTTCTGTAGATATAAAATACTAATTCTAAAGGTGACAAAAACACAATGATTCTTTGTTTAAAATAATTACACACTAATGAAAGCATAATTATGAATATTATATTCCCTTTTAGCCAATGACACATATTAATTGTTAGGTTCAGATTGCAATAAATTGTATAGGTACGTGTACATAAAAATAATAATGGCTGTTATTTGAACCAACAGCAAAAATGAACACATTATAGAGTTAAACATGATATCCTGCAGCATGCACTGATAGTTGGAGGGCTGGGAAGCATGCCATGTCCTCACATCAGTCTGGCTCACAACCTCAGTGCATGTCAAGCCCTATTCTCTTTCATCTCGCTGTCATTCTCTGCTGTGTACAACCTAATGCCATGACAATCGCCTGTGAAAGTTTTGCCTTAATTACTTATTCTATTACATTAGTAGTCATTTTTTCTTCATTCATTCATTGTTCTTTAAATCAGATTTACTATAACAGTAGGTGTAAATAACAAGTGACAAGACAATAGTTACAATCTGACAGAGTGCAAAGGTCAAGTATAATTTTGTGACTTGTACATCTTTCTTGTTAAATCAGCTTTGTTGGTTTGTAACAGACACATTTCTCCTCTTGCTTGTCAAAACAGCAGAATCTCCACAAAGACATATTCAATTCAAATAAACATACAAGTGAAAAAAACATTCTTATAATTGTTCAGGCATACAGTGAAATGTATATAAACAATATAAACATATACATAACAATAGTAACTAGTGTGTATTGTATACTGTAAAATATAATAAATTGTGTCCAATATGTAAATTAAGGAATCAAACATTGATACTAAATCTTTATATGACCAGTTGCCTTCCAAAGGGATTTTATGTCTTGTATTCTGACTGAACACCTAGAAAGCAAGCTTGGGTGCTATTATCATAAAATTATATTGCAATATCTTAAGAGTATATTGCGTTACACAGAATAAATATCACGATATATTTGACCAAATACTATCGACATTGCAATAATTGATGGTATGTATATCCCAGCCCTGATAGAAAGGCTGAAAGTATATAGAAAAGCTACTCAAATATAAACATTTGCTGCTTTCATTGCTCTGTTTAATATCACTGTCAATAAAAACTCTGTGGGTTTTGGACTATTGAATAAAACAATCCATTTGGCAGAGTAACGTTGGGCTCAAGAAATTTGTGAAAGACATTTCATAGACAAAACGCTTTGAAAATAACGTGCAGATAAACCAAGACAAAGTCCTGCTGACAATACGAAGGCCTTCTTTAGCAATTATTTAATGGAAACAACTGTAATAGCCAAACTTAAGCTTTGTAAGGACAACAGGCAGGAAAAGTTTGGTGCTGTAGGCTTGTAAGGCTGTGAATGTCTAAGCGAATTCCTCCTTCCAGTTCAACTGAAGACCCGGGCTGGCAGCACAGAGGAGACAGAGCTAAAAACCAACTGGGACCAGTCAGCCAAACCATTTCAACTGCTGGAGCTGTCTGTATGGATCAACAGCCAACCTTATATTCCTCTGCCATCGCCTTTGCTGGAGAAATGTCTAAACAAGGGGAACCACAGTCCCTCAAGTACTGCACTACACAACTTCCTCAGCTAATGGGATCTATTGATTTATTTGACACAATGTGAATTTATGAAGCTGCCTCTTAAGTGTGAGAGTATCAAAGTGTGGCTCAAAACAAACAGATATTCGGCTTGACACTCCAGTAATCCCAAGGTGAGTGTGTTCTCTCAGCGAAGGTGCCACAGCGAAAAGAAAGAAAGAAAAAAAAAAACACACTGTTAACTTCTTTTTTTTTTTTTTTTGCTGTCTTAGCCTTGCACTGACTCACAGTATCAAACAGTGGAAAAGCGGGAGGAAATTAGCGATACACCACAATACAAATCTCACTTCCCTCATTGTGAATAACACAGAAAAATGTGAAAGTAAAAAAAAAAAAAAATTGTAACAGATTCATGAAACCACCTAAATTTCTGAAATTTGCAGAGGAGAAAATGAAGCAAGTGGCTTCACACGATGTCTTTGTCTGGATTACATACTCTTTTATCCCACTGAATTCCTGTCACCCAAAGGTCATTTCCATAATAATGGTCTCCATTCTCCCTAATGGGATTTTGGCTGTGATTATGTATGCCAGCGCCTTGTGCAGACACTATCAGTCCTGTCATCCTGAATCGCACAAATGTAATTACACAAAGCCTTTGATAACTAAACAATGTAATTTACTGCTTGAGTGGAGATATATACTGGAGTTATATGACTCAAATTATACACTAAAGAACAACATATGAGTACAATAGTCGGTGCATTGTGAAAGAATATTGTGTTCTTTATTGTAAGAACAAATGAAATGCTAATGAATGCTTTAGCAGAAATATTTAAGATCTAAGAGAAGATTCACAGATAAGTAGAGTACATATCTTAAATAAAATCATCATGTTCTATTAAGCCTTTTTTGTCACCTTCTGACCGAGCCAAGCTATCCGATATGCTAACCGGCTACTAGGTTTAGCTTCATATCTAGCGGATAGATAGGAGAGTGGAGTCAATCTTTTTATTTAATCCTTGACAAGAAAGTGAATAAGTGCATTTCCCAAAATGTTGAAATATAATGCTTTCACAAAGAATTTTATAATCTAAACTATAAGATAATGTGTAGAATATCTAAGGAGGGAATATTCTCTTATAATACATTATCAACACTTGCACTTGCAGTGGAGTCCCCCTCAAAAAAGGCATATGGAGACAGGACGTAGGTGAACTGGGGAGAGCAGAACGACAGGTGAGACTGATTCTTGCAAACCAAAAGACAACCGCACCCTTTGGCCGAGGTTCAACACAAGCAAAACACATGTAGAAAAAAAAAACAAAAAAACATCTGAACCTGCCCACAACAACTTCTCCTTGGCCCCGCTCTAAAAAAAAAAAGGGGAGTGAGTGAAATGACTGTGATGGTAGATTTACTGATGAAAAAAGGTGAAGCGAGAACATTCGGAGTGATAAAAGGGGACAGGGAGCGAGTGACAGTTGGGTTAAGACAGAAGTCATGTTCAATAGCAGGTAGAAACATCAAACAGTGAGTTCACAGGAAACCCATGCAACCTTGTCTTGAAGGAGGATTTTCTGTTGTGTGGAGTAGATTATATCTGTTCAAGCTGCTGACACGGCCTCATTTGCTGCCCGTAGTGTTGGAGGGGGATTAAACGATATAAACTTTAAAGCTTTAAACAATACCTTTCAAAATTAAATGGATTAAGGGAGGGATGTCTGATGGGGATTTCCCAAGGCTTTGTTAGTTTTAAACTCTACTCCTTTTAAAGAGGGGAAGAAGGGGAGGAAAAAAAAAACAGCAGTTAGAAATTTCTCAGGCATGTGACCGTTTTAATGAGGCTGCTCTCACGTTGAGGAGGGCAGTGGGCACAGGAGGGCTGCCAAGCAGATGGCTCTCATAAACATCATATCTGCTCTGTTTAGATACATGACTTCTCATCTCCCAACACAGAGAGGAAAACAAACCCGACCATCACCACAAGCACTACCCACTTGCCCGCTTTTGGCAAGCTGCGCCGGCTCGTTCAAATGGCACATTTCCATTTCTTGCATTTCTCCTTCATAACAGTATGCATGAGCTGCGCAACTGATATACATAACCTTTAATGTGTTATAAGTATGCAGAGAGGATGCAGCATTTGTGGTGGTGGGTATTTTTGTTTAGTGGCAGTTAGGATGTTGACTTTTATTAAATGTTATTATTACCATATAACTGAGAGTATACAAATACTAAGGGAGACAGAAGTTGTTGCTATGATTAGGAATGCTCACATGCTTCCCTCGTCGACTGAGGTGGAAGAAAAATGGAACATATATAAATATATATTTCAAAGTTTGTAGCTGCCGCTTTGCCGTAGACATGTGACCATTCAGATGAAAGGGAGTCGGTGTCAAACTGCTCTCCAAATTGAGGACAGGCTCCACACTGCCGAGCTGACATCAGTGAGCTTAAATATGGAGGCATGTCAAGCATCGCAGGTATTAGGAAGAAATCTCTCATTATCTTTCTTTAAAACATAATGTGAGTTCGCCGCGGCAGGAGCAGGCGCCGGGGCCTCGCAGTCACTAATGGCAACAAAAGTGAGTCCTTAGCAGTCACCTTGAGTTCTATTATAAGACCAGGACAAACAACTCTAAACAGTAACTGGATCAAGTGCGTCGTTTGCAGCCACTGAATGGGGTTTTGGAGACCTAGACGTGGCTAAAATAAGCACCGCTGTGATCACATGGGGTCAAAGAGATGACAGGAGCAGCAGAGCCTACAGTGAACAAAGAAGAAGCCGGCCTCAGAAGAGAAAAAGCGCCAAAACTGCGGCTGTCAAGAAGTCACGAGGAATTCATGGGCCAACAAAAGCCTATTTATCTAACTCTATCAGGGAAAGTGGACAGCTTGAGCGCAGTAGCCTTGACAGCAGTGGGATTCCCTTGTCATTTCCCAAGGTCCACACACATACACACACACACACACACGCACGTACACACACAGACGCATGTAAGGCGATTATTCAGTACTGCTTGTCAATTGTACCTTTTCAACCCGGATCAATGAGTCGTCTTGCACCAGGGGCCTGTATCAGCGCCAGTCATTAACATGTGAGTGCCACTCCATCAGCTCCAGCTCCAAATAAATCAAAGGGTCGGCCACAGAAGAAAAGGGGCTAATATTTCCTCAATAACCCCAGAGAGACACCATGGAGAGATGCAAATTGCCTCCCAGGAGACCCCGGGGGATGTGAAGGAGAAACTCGCTGGGAGGCAACGGGAAGCTAATGAGTATAATGGTAAATGTATACAAGGAGAGGGAGAAAACCCTCTCTATTCATACCAATTAATACAATCTTATCAATGGAGGTGTACTGTAGAAGGAGGGCCCATGTCTAACCCCTTTGCCCTCCTCCCCACTTCCACCTCGCGAGCGTCTGTATTATTCAACACGGGCCAGGCTACGGTCATTAGCCCTGTGGGAGACCGGGCCAGGCCTGGGGAGTTAAGGAGATTTTAAAAACCACTCACTCCTCACATCAAAACAAATCGGGCCAAATCAAAGGGGCTCAAAAATGTCCCTTTCTCTGAGGGGTGAGGGAGGGAGGCTGCCATTGTTGCGGGAGCTTTTCTGCAGCGTCGACGTTCAAACGCTGAGGAAAAAAACAAGATAACACGAGGCAGGAGCAGCTTCATCAATCACCCTGCACTTGAGGAAAAAAAGGATTACTGGTGATTATCATGTCGTGACATTAAATAATATAATTTAAAACCATAATAGTGTTAAATATCTTCGCATAATAACTAGAAAATTATGGCGTCGATACTTTTAATTAATTAAATGGTGCTTAACAACTGTGACAATTGAGCTTTAATTCATTTTTTTTTCTCTATATCATTAGCAGATTAACAGGATTTTTATTGTTTCCTGTTAAAAAAACATGGAGTTCAGTGAAGGTGCAGCTTCTGACACCACACCAAAGACCCGAACTAATAAAACAAACCCACACGTCAGGTGAGAAATCAGTTAACAGGGATACGACTGTTTTACTTCATTACCTGTTCCTGATGTAAAAAAAAGAAAAACGGTTGTTTAAATAAGTGTCAGTTTCTTTCTTATTGCATCTTGTAGACTAAGGTGGTTAGAATGATCTCATCCCACTGGTAGAAAACTTCACAATACTGTAAATGTTTAATAAATTGCTGTGTGGTTCACCTATCAACATCGTGTGGATGGCCTTTATAAAGTTGCAACTGATGTTTGTAAAGCATTCATCCGCCCTCCAACCCCGCCCACCTCGTCACACAGGCACACTGCATTTCACTGTCAGAATTTGAGCCATTTGGTTGAATAAAATTTGGAAAGTCTAGAAGAGTCGCACGATTAAATGATCTTATCTCCATTCTAGTTACCGTGGCACTAAATCGTAAGTTAGCCAGCTCGGTGGGCAGAAGTCTCGAGTGCGCACACTCTAAAAAATTAAGTTCACAGCTAAACAAAATATATAACAAAGGTTTTGTCAATTTTTAGACATTTTAATGTCTGTGGAGTTTTCTTGTTAACATAGTTTACATATAGTGTGCACGTTACAAACAAAACAGAAAACTAATCTGAAGTTGCTCCATAGCGCCACCACTGGTCACAAACTACACTGGGGACCTTTAAGTTCTGTCTGAATATGTGTCCGCGCAGCTGAAAGAAACCGCAGCGGTATGTAGTTTAAGGGAAGCACTTGAACTTCCTAAAAGGGCAAACAAATGCTTCAAAAGCACAAGAAGATGAAGAAGGAATGCCTCGATCCATCATTTTGAAGGTCATTTATCAGGGTGGAGAAATATACCTGACAGCAGCTGATTGGAGGAGGATTTTCCTCAGAGAGATCACTGAAGGGACTGAAATGAAGGTTAATCAGTATATAACTTTCTACACGTATAATCCTATACTCCAGACTTCATTGAGCACAGCTGTAAAAGCCCTCCGTCAGCATAATTGCACCTAACCTGTGCCCCGCATGCTCAAATCTCTAAAATATCACATCCAACTCCAAGAATAAGTGGGAAATTAATGAGGAAAGTGCTGAGCTCAACCTTAGACAGGTATCACAGAAAGGGTTAGCCGCCTCGCAGCTCATGTACAATAGAAGCTCGCTAAACCAAACCCTCAAAGACAGAGGTTGTTTGGACTGGTGAAATATTCTCAGGGATAAATATAAGACCATAGTGATTTTACATTCTTGCAGACTCGGGCGCATCTGAATCAAAGACAGCAACCATTTTTAGTAGAACTGTGTTGATTAATTTATTAGTTGTCAATTAATCGCCAACTTCATAATTGATTTGAGTAGCTCATAACTCTGATGCCAGTCGCTTAAATGTGAATATTGTCTGGTTTCTTTACTCCTCTATGACAGTAAACTGAATATCTTTGGGTAGTGGACAAAAAAAAGACATCTGAGAACGTCATCTGGGGCTTTTTGAAAACACTAATTGACATATTCCAACATTTACTGGCATTTTTTAGACCAAATGACTATTTAGTTGAGAATATAATTGACAGATTAATCAGCAAAAGACATTAATTGCAGCCCCAATTTTAAGATAATCTGGTCATTTTGATTAAGTTGCACTGTGAATGAAACCGAAATGACCTCTGATATAAATAATGAAAGCGCACTAGATGCAGATATATGCCCTAAATTAATAGAATTATCATATTATTAGTATTATTATCATACATCAGTATGTTCTTTTCTACAGGTTCGCATGATCTTTATAAACATGCCAGTTGCTTTTATCTTTGTAAATGTTTTACTGTAAATTTTATATAATGAAAATCCTGGTCATCCATTATTTTTCTAATTATCTTCTATTCATTTTAATGTGATTACACAGGCCACGTTAGCTGATGTTGCTTTTCAACATATCCTCCTTCTGAGAGAGAACTGAGAGCATCAGTGATCATATTCTGCCCCTTAGTGGAGGAAATGGTCCATAACCTGAGTGAAACAGGATGACAGGAGGTTTGATCTGCAGAGGCTGAGCAGCAGGCTGGATTGTGGACATCTGTAGCCCATAGACTTACTGCTTCACTCAGCCTTTGATGGACCAAAGCAATCTCACCTGCCCGTCCCTGAGATTTAAGTAGCTGAAATCGGTCTCTCTTTTAAAACAAATTCCTCTCCATAAGAGGTCACTCCCATGGCTCTTGGAAAAAAAAAGACTCTCATGCAAGCTTTGTGAACATGAAAAAAAACATCCCAAACTACAAACTAAAAAGAGAATGGAAATCCAAGTCTGGATTTTGTCATGACATAAACTTTGTTTTTGTCTTCAACAGATTCTTGCTTGAGGGCTTTTGTAAAAATCAGGCTGCATCATGTGTCAGAGAATCAGAACCAGAGAGTAAAGTGCCATCCCTGGAAATTTATCCAGAATATGCTTCTGCGAATCCCTCTCAGTAGAGCTGCTGTCACAAATTAAGCAAGCAAACGCTTTTTCTCATGTCTCTATTCTGAGTACAAACTATAAAAAAATATTAAAGTTCAAATTACAGTAGGAGGGTTGATAGCAGTTTTACATACACACGTGTGTACAACTGATGACATGCCTATAAAAGTGCATTATAATTGGATTCTTAAAGCCTGATCCTCTCTCATACAATATATGGATTCAAAAATTATGAAGCAAATAACATCAGGCTCCAAACACCCAAATGCATAAAGAGGTGAGTCGTATAGCTGTATTTTAATGCATTCAGGCAGTGTTTTTCAATCCTGTTCCTGGAGGCACCCCGCCCTGCATACGTTCAGATGTTGCCCTGCTCCAACACACCTGATTCGAATGATCAGCTCGTCATCGAGCTCTGCTGAAGCCTCATAACGACCGATGCAGTTGGATCAGGTGTGTT
This sequence comes from Diplodus puntazzo, assembly GCA_963678695.2. Lineage (NCBI taxonomy): Eukaryota > Metazoa > Chordata > Actinopteri > Spariformes > Sparidae > Diplodus > Diplodus puntazzo. The sequence goes on along the minus strand of OZ023163.1, from coordinate 4,679,323 downwards.
GTGGCAATGACACATATAACAACATGCAGGGCAGGTGCTCCAGAACAAGAAAAAGTACTGCATTAAGACTATCAAAGCCATCATGCCAGAGTTTAATTCTACATGCATAGTCTGACTTTTAATGTATTAGCATATGAAAACAGCTGATTGCGTTGTTTGCAGATTATTTCTATTTTGCCATTTTACATCGCTGGTTTATAGGGATATAAAACTAAGATTTTATTGCAATAAAAAAGAGTGAGGATTAGTTGATCATGATGAGTTAAATAATCAGGTTAATCGTAAATATCCTCACATGAGTGACCTAAACTGTCTAGCTCATTAACGTACGGTCCTATATTATTACTAATGTATTCTGTGTTGCCACGGGGGGGAGCCTGCATGTTTCCAGTCATTTCAAAATCAGTTATTTCGGTCCCATGGCTACTGGTGTTTTATCGAAACCTGCATATTGTCTCTGATTCATTCCACTTCTGTCACGCAAACATGCAGGACACACAGCCCCCAGACTGACGTTGTCACAATACTGTACTTTCTAACTTTGATAGAATACCTTGAAAAGCATTGATACTCAATACAATGTTTGATGCCACGAGGAAAAACTGACAGAAAACTGAAATATATCAAGGTTTACTTGTACTCTGTGGTGCACAACACACAATACTGTCGTGCACAGCATCAGAGTTAATTCGGTAGTACGGGTGTATTGATGCTAGTTCAAATCAGCCTAAGATCCAAAGATATTCAGTTTGAGACAGAGAAAATGCAGAGTCTAGAAATACAAATTTTTTGGCATTTCTGCTGTGAATAACAATCAAGTAAACATGTAATTATCTTTATCTGTCCTCAATGAATGAAATGTAATCTGCAACAAATTTCCTTATTTGAAGGGCCAACATCATAAATACTGAGTAATAACAAGTGGAATTAGCTTCCAAACCCACAGCGCCTTGTGTAAACAAAGCCTGTGTGTTGCCAGGTTGTTGCCAGGTTTAGTGACAATGAGCAGAATTAACATGTCAATAAAATTTCTATGGCTGAATAACCATTTAGTAGATATTTCACAGAATTCCAGAAGAAAAATGTGTTGCCTCTGAGCAATACTGCTGATTTAATGACTATAACATGATGGTACGATTTTAATATGGTGATAATTTCATCAGTTTCATCCCCAATCGTGGCTCACATTTGAGGAAAATCAAACAAAGACTAGAGGATGGTAAACACTAGTTGTGTGTCAGTGATTCGGGGTTTCACACTGGAAAATAATCAACAGCCAGCTTGTCACTCCCTACAACCTGCCAGGCGTAGGAGTGGAAGCACTGACACATGTAACTGACATCTCAGATTTAATTTGACTGGTAATCACACCCAGCTATAGTTTCAGAGCATTTCACACATCTGAGCTACAGTTTCAGGTGTTAAGCTGGTAAGGAGACACACAACTGTGCTGCTGAATGATAACACCTCTTCAAAGACGGTCACATTTTAGGTTTATGCTCTGCCATCATGATTATAATAATGATGAAACTAACATGAGCATTAGACTCCGAGCGACGCACATGTTCTTGCTATTCAATTAGAAAGCAAACAACACTCGCTTGGAGCTCAGCTGTACCCGCGGCAGTTCGATGGCTATTAGACACAAATTACTAACGTGCGTCGCTTCACAGCAGGTCACCTTGTTGTGATTCTTGTCTGAATCCTAAACTGATAATGTCACTTCTAATAAGAGACAATATTCTGCCACCTGTGTTTTCCAGATTTGCAAAAAGTGGTTCCAGTAACCATGCAGAACTTTTAACAAGACGAAACAAAAGACAGGCACAGTCGATACTTGTACTTACCGGTCTTTGTTGGAGCACTGACTCCACCACATGGCTCTTAGAAGACACACCTGTAACAGAGACACAAGCAGAAAGCTGAAAATGTTCTTTAACTCTGTTGGTAAAGTGGAAAGCTGCTCACTACAAGGATCGTTTCAGGTTTTAGGAAGACTTCGTGATCACATCTGACATCACACTGCCTCCGGGAATCTGTCCCTGCGATTCAGACTCTGTTTTGGAACCATAACTGAAAGCTGAGGACATTATTTCTTCAAAAATACATCCAAACAAGGACACGAGGGAGGATGATTTTTAGCAGGGTCGGATTAATACTGAAATAATTAGTTAAAAAATAATAATTCAAAAGGGAAGTTAATCATTTTTTTTGGACCTCCTCAGTGTTTAAGGACACAGACCCCCGTGCAATATAATAACAATTACAAAATCAACCATTTCTCCTTGACCATAAAGCACACCAAATATTCTATGTAGTGTTTTATTACAAATACATATATCCTGTTGATTTGTTAAGAAGTCATTCAAAGACAAAGGAACATATGTACCACTATGCCTGTTAAACCTCTTATCAACTTGAATACCATTCAGTAGAGCACTTAACTCCACCAAGGTCGAATAGTCCCCTTCTTATTCAATCAAACCTCATTCAATATCAAACTCAATAGTCCTGTATCGCTCTAAACTTTAAACCACCCACAACTGCTTAACCGTAATTTAACTGTAAAGTTATTGGGATCTATTCTGGGCCGAGACTCATCCTCCATCCAAGTTTCGTGGAAATATGTTCCAGTAGTTTTTGTGTAATCTTGTTCACAAACCAACCAACCAACAAAGAAACAAAGAGGCAAACGTAAACCCTTTGGCAGAGGTAATTAGCACTCTTCGTTAAGTACAGCTGAGGCTGATGGGAACATCATTAGTGTTGTAGAAATTTGAAAAAAATCTTGTAACAATTCAAGCGTAAGTTGAGATATTTGACAGAATCATGCAACCTTCTGACCTGATGGTGGCACCAGAGGACGGGCGAGTCATTAGGATTCATCCCAAGAAAACCGTGTGTATGTGTGCAACTGAAGTAAACGCGGAAGAACCAGAACCTGCAGCTCCTCAAACGGCCACTTGAGGCCGGCTCCTAAAAGTGAGTCAAACCCTGTAAGACGCCGGCAGAAATCAACATGTTTACAGCCTAATACAAAAAAACAGTTTTGGCCTCTAAAGCTAATTTCCCTGAAAACACAACCTCGCTGTCAGATGGGAACAAACTGTTATAAAAACTCCAATAACATGAATCCTAGTTATATTTTAGGGTTTGGGAGTGTAGTGCCGCATGAAAAGTGTTGTAAACACCAGGCAGAAATAATGAGCACGATAAATCCATTGTGTTTAATCATGTTTTACGGCTGGACTCTTACAAGTGCATAAATACTGTAGCAATTTTCATTTGAAAACACGTCATCAATTAGTTATTATGTTTATAAGCAATTCTCAAAACTTAGCAGAGGTCATGAAATATCAAGATGAGAAAAATCAATGCTTTTGTCTGTTTTATATCATTCTTTATTTAATATGTTTGAATTTGGACTGTTGCTTCGGTCAAAACAAATCATTTTAAAACGTCACCTTGGGGTTAATTTTTCAGTATTGAAAATACGTCTTGTAACAAACTAGTTGACTCCTGCTGGTCATATTGCCACAGTACTGTATGATTTTTCAGTAAAGCACAGGTAAGCATCACAAAGTTATCAGGGACATCCAATAATCCAGCCTTTTTATTCACTAACTTAAACCTCAATATGAACATTAACAATATTAAGCTCCCGCAGAGTTAAATATATTAACAGCATGGAGGGAGCTGAAATGTTTTCACAACCAATTAATTTCTAAATCAACAAAAAGTAATCTGCAACAAAACAAATCACTTATTACAATTTATAACAGCAAATTGGCATTCGGATAAAAAAAAGCGTTAACTGATGCACTGTTGGCCTCCGGGAAATTGTGCCACATGTTTATTTTTGTTTGTTTTTTTGTTTTGTTTTTTTACAATTTAGCACCATAATGAAAATATTCTGTGATTGCAGCTCTAATGGGAACTGGCATTTATATTTTCATATCGTAAGATATGATAACCGCAAAAACTGAACGGCTCAATATGTTCGAAACAACTGTTAGTTATCAATTTCATGCAGATGATTTAATGAGTCTTAGAGTGATTCAGCTGATGTGAATCTGTCAAAACATGGCGCCCTTATTTCCTTCGCCTCTGATGTATTTTTCTGCAGACCTCAATGTTCTTGGTAGATCCACCTGATTACTAAAATATCTCTTCTCTGCAGCTGCTCCTCAGCTGAGTTGCTAATTCAGGCCAGTGTACTCCCATTTAAGTAGTCCCAGGTGTCTTCATTTATAGCTGTGTAAGCAGCCAGCCAGGCCAACAGAGAACACATAACTGTTTGCTATGCTGAGCATTCAGGGACTTCGGGCATCTTGGTTAAAATATTTGACCTTGTCAAGTGACATATAATCAATTTGTGGATAACACGCCTCAACCATCTGATTTATTTAGTTGAGCAGTTGACTCCTTTACTCTCTGTGGTATACTAATGCAGTAAAACCTACACTAGGCAGTTAAGCTGCCACTGACTTCTTCCATGAAAGCCGTGAGCGCTCATCCTTAGACACCTGCAGGGAGTGATGGACTCACTTATGTAGGTCTACACTTTGATTTTTACAAAACCCCTATTTCTGAGATGATAACAACTACAATGTAATAAAACTCCCCCAGATCAGACCAAGGTTATGGCAGTTCATCACATGCAAAACAACTGAGTCAGCCACAAAAATAACAATGATATTTTCTTGCACTGTCCAGGAAGTGTGCCATCTAGCAACCTCAAGAAAATGACTGCATTATTTGTGCTATGTTAATGTCCATAACGTTTTCACAGGAAAGAAGTAAAATCTGAAGAAGCACCTTTTCATAATTTCAAACTGATACTCTTGTTTTGTTTTTAATAATCCAGTTATACATCCGTGGCATTTCCAAACTCATTTAATTACCGTAATTTCCGGACTATAAGGCGCACCTGAATATAAGCCGCACCAGCCAATTTTAGGGAAAAACACAAATGTGTACATATACAAGCCGCACCCGATTATAAGCCGCAGGTGTTTTAGCGCTTAATTACCATATGTAAAGGCTCGTGCACAGAGGAGATTGTTGGGAAAGAGACTGCTGTTTGGGGAAGCTTCCATTTTATTAACATTTCAACAAACAAGTTGCATATTTGCATAACCTATGACCACGCAAACGTCAACACGCAAGAGTCAGAGACGCACAAACAGACGCACAAAGCTGCCGACTGGTTCGCACGGACAGTTAAAGACAACATGAATGTCATTTAATTCAACTAACAGCGAAGTAAAGTGAGAAACTTCTCGGTCAGACTGACAGACAGCTGTTAGCTCCGTTAGCACCGCCACCTGTCTGACTATGTGTTGTTAGCATAACAAACCTGAATCACTGACGTTGATGACGTCCACCGACAGAACAACGCGTTCCCTCGACGCAGAACTCCGAATGCTCAATGACGGTGTAGGGTCGACGACGTAGCTACGCTGTCGCCGCGACGCAGAAGCGTAATAATAAACCAGGCGTTACAGGTGAGGGACGTAACCTGTACAATCCATAGATTGAGGAGGTCCCCTAGTGGCCGTTAGCTGTAAAAATCCATAAATTAGCCGCACCGTTGTATAGGCCGCAGGGTTCAAAGCATGGGGAAAAAGTAGCGGCTTATAGTCCGGAAAGTACGGTATATATTTTATTATCAGGATTTGAAAAATGACCAAAAAAGAGTGAATAGGACTTTTGTGATATTACATTATACACTGCAGTTCAGAACCAATGCTATGAGAACACTTCAGATATAATAGACATACAAAATAAGCTTCTCACCTTTTCCATAAATCAAGGTTGAACTAATTTCAAATGAAAAGGAATGTGCTTGAATGAATTTGATTGATTGCCGCCGGCCATTCACATGGACTGTCACCTGTTCATGGACATCTTGATATTGATTTGGGGATGTTGGCTAGACAACATACCGTTTGTCAATATTACTGACTTTGAATCACACTAGCATAACATTGGCTTTCTGGCTAATAGCTGTACTAGTTTACCTCCCATTGCTAATGAGTTTCTTAGCTTTGTCCTATTTACTGGAGTAGTGAACAACATTTTTATTACATAAGAATCTTATGCGACTGTATTAACTGTTCCAGCTTATAGTCAAACCCTCGGGTGTTGCCAGGGATGCTGAGTTATTGCTTGTGAAAAACATTTTGATTTGATCACAAATTATTCGTCTTCTTTATTATTATTCTACACCTGGGAGTAAGAAAGGCTAAGATGTAGTGTGCAAAGATTGTTTACTTGAAATCCCATAGCTACAGTCCCGTCCAGAACTATTGAAACAGCAAGGCTGTACACTGAAAACATTTGGATTTGACACCACAAGATGAATCTGAGATAAGAGATCAGTATGTCAGCTTCCATTTCCAGGTATTTATAGCTAGATCTGTTTAAAAAAACTTAGAAGATAGCACCTTTAGTGACAACATGTGACTTTGTGTTCTTTGTTGCCCATGTGTGTCCTATTACACTGATTATTCAAAGAATAAACATCACTGAATGTCTATGCTCAGTTTCAGCTTTGAGTTTTGCCTTTGCCGACTACATTTATTGTTAAAAAAACCAACCAACCAACATGAAGACCACAGAGCTGTCTATGGGAGAAAAGCAGGCAATATATTTAAGCTGAGAGAAGATGGAAAATCAATCAGAGCCATTGCACAAACATTGGCCACTGCCAAGAAAGAAACCGCTGGTGTACTCAGCAACAGATGTCCAACTGGTAGACGAAGGAAAACATCAGTGGGTGACGACGAAACAATGTGAGAGCTGTAAAGACAAACAACTGTCAGTGACATCACCAACGACCTCCAGAGGGCAGGGGTGACGGCATCACAATACACTGACTGTAAAGGTGCATTACACCTTTCTGTGCGTACATGCTGCACCTGTTTAGCCAATTTTAATCTGATTACTTATTACATATACTTATGTAGCAGATAAATTCCAAAGCATTTGTGAGGGTAAATATTGGGGACGGATGATATGGATTTTATTAAGCCAATACAATAAGCAATAATTACCTGCCTCTTATGGCCGATACTAAGTGTAAGAAAGGCTCATATATCATGCACCCCATGTGAATATAGTGCAATATTAGTATATAGGGAGTGATTTCAGTCGGGTTGATTAGTGTTCAACTTTGCTTTTGACTTTAAATAACTTCCATATATTTCTCCTCTCTCTAATAATCACTGTTGCTAATAGAGCTCAACAGTGACCGCCCACTTTTTTAACGGCTCCGGTTCCGGAAGTGAATTTGCCATTCAGTAACTCCATTGACGTTTCATAAAATCCTTATATAAAGAGTTTTAGGCCTGGAACCAAGCCAATCAGCTAGCAGATGAATCGTGACCATAAATCATTTAATTCGGCGCAAAAAAAATGTTAGAAAACGGAGAAAAAAGCAAAGGTACAAGACTGTGTACATAATCATCGTAAGAGTAAAGCGACTACTCATCCCATAAACCATTGCGAATGTAACAGCGTCGTCTCTGATTGGAGGAGCTCGCTGTCACCATGTAAATGTTTACCGAACCCGCTAATTTCATGTTCGGCTGAACTCTTAAAAAACTCTTCTCCTCATCACTAAATGAACGCAGTAGGTCAGAAAGTGAAATCATGGTCGCTCTGTGGTAAACGATCATAGAGTTCAGTGTTAGAAGTAACTTGCTAACATGAAATTCGCGGGTTTGGTAAACGTTTCCATGGTAACAGCGAGCTCAACCAATCAGAGACGCCGCTGTTGCACTATAGGATTGTGGGTAGTGTAGTACTTTTCCATGACATCGCGAATAAAACATGTTTTTTCTCAAAACAAGATTGATATTATACAGACTTGTGGCTTCTACAGGGTCATATATCATCGTTTGACAATCTGATAGCTCGTGGTCAGTCTACGTTGGATGGTTACGACATTATGGCCAATAATCAAAATCTATATGGACAATATGAATGGCATTTTCACTTCCGGAACCTCACTGTTGAGCTCTATGAGACATTTAAAGTCAGAGAGAGATATTGAACTTCATAAATCAAGTTTAAAGTAGAAACAATGCTTTAAAATGATTAAATGCATAGCAACAATCCGACAAAATTATCAATGTTAAGACGAAGTTCAATGTCTTTGCAATTTATTTCTACTGTTACTGTTACTCTGGACATCATTATTGACCGGTATAGTGTTGCACCACTGTACTGTAATTTCTATTAAATCTATAAAACACATTTCATTGTGGGATTGGTAGAAGAAAGTAGAAAGAAGGTATTGCACGTGGCATGGTAACACGCTTGTTTGCTCTGTTTTGAGAATTAAGTTTAACTTGTGAAGGTAAATACGGTCCAATATTAGTAAATAGGGAGTGATTTCAGACAGTCGGGTTGATTAGAGTTAAACTTTGCTTTGGGCATTAAATGACTTCCCTACATTTCTCGTCAAATGCATATAAACAGTAGGCTTTATGCAACAAAATGATCAATGTTACTATGAAATTTAACGTCTTTGCAATTTATTTCCACTGTTATTGTAACTTATATAGTATCGCACCACTGGACTGTAATTTCTTTAAAATCTGTAAAACATACTTCATTTCGGGATTTTTCGAAGTAGAAAGAAAAGCATTGAATATGCCATGGATGCACGCTTTTTACACTGAAGTATAATTTTGTGAAGGTAAATATGGCCCAGTATTAATGAATGGGGAGTGATTTTAAACAGCCAGGTTAAACTTTGTTTTTGACATTAAATGACTTCCATACATTTCTCTTCTCTCTAATAATCACTGCTCCTAATGAGACATTTAAAGTCAGTGAGAGATATTAAACTTCATAATTCAAGTTTACAGTAGACACAATGCTTTAACATGATTAAATACATACAAACAGTAGTAAATCCTCACTGTAACACTGAACTTCAGCTCAGCTCTGCTCCTAACGGTCGTTAGTTAGTTTAACGGTTAACTAACGGCTCGTCCTTCACAACAAACTGACCAACTGAAACAGTTAAGCTAGTTTTCAAACCGCCAGCTTTAGCTTCGCCTGCGTTCACACCGACTATGCGGCAGTTAGCTGGAGCTGCTCTGACCCACAAACACAGAACCGCCTCAGCGGAAGTCTCAGCGTTGGAGCAGCAGCGGAGCCACTTTAAGAGGTGAGCACTAGCCTCCCTCAGTCATCAGCCCACTGCGGTGTTTTCATACCTTCACGTCGCCGGCTAACGACACCGCCGCACCTGGGCTGCTCCTCCACCGTGTCACCGTGAGGCTGTGACTGCGTGAACACCTACCTCCTCCTCCTCCTCCTCTCGACGTCTGCCCGTGTCCTCAAGTTTGTCATTGCACTTGACACCGTCGCCTTCTTCTTCTACTTCTTCGCGCCCCTCTTCTTCTTCCCCTCTTCTTCTTCACACTGTCGCCATTTTGCTTTTAAAAAATCATCGCAGGTTGAGCTCTGGTCCGGAGGAGAGAGAGTGGAGATGTACAGAGGAGTGAGCGTCACCCTGAAGTGCACACGGAGCCCTGAGGTCCAGTGTCGCCCCCCCGGTCCAGAACACACACACACACACACACACACACACACACACACACACACACCTGGACCAGCTCACCTACAGAACTACAGAGAACAACAGTTAAGTTGGAGGAGAAATATCACAGTAGAGCTTTTTTTTTTTTTTTATGTTTGTGAACTAGGTGCATGACTTAAAGTGAGTATGACATTTATCCTCATTAACATTAAAGGATTAATTCACCCCAAAATGAAAAATTACCCAATGGACCGATAACTTGTGGACACAGTACTCCAGGTGGAGCACCGGTCTTTCTTATTAAAGCTGCTCAGAGGCGCTTGAAGCCAAAAAATGCCCGGCAGGGTTCTGCCACGTGCTCACTAGAGCCGGCTAACTTCCTTTTTAGCGCCCGGCTAACTTGAATGAGGATAAAATAATTGTATTATGAGGCTCTTCTAGACTTTCCCCATGTTATTGGAACCGAATGGCTCAAATTTTGAAAGTGAAACAAGTCATTTTGAGGGGATTGTGATGCTAAAAAAAAGTGTATCCACCGTCTTACAGCCGCTTCTTCACACTGTTAACAGCAGTGCATCAGGTGACGATGTTATTACACGGCTTGGCCGCAACGAACATTGGCTTCAGACCCTGGTGCTGCTCCTCGGGGCTCGGTCTAACCCAATCAGGTGGGGTGCACACAAATGCTTGTAGCTTAGCAGCTAGCCTACAGAGAAGATTTTATCCTTTTTTAATTTGAATTTTTGAAATAAAGTCTTCTCAAATCAATTTGGGATCTGGTTGGATAGCTGTGGCTTCGGGGTAGAGCCAGCGTCTTCTTATCTGAAGATCGCTGGTTCGATTCCCCTGGTCTGCTTCCCAGAGTGTCTTTGGGCAAGATACTGAAACCCAAAACCTGCTCTTGATGTGCTGGTCGGCACTTGCATGGCAGCAACTAAGTCGCTTTGGACAAAAGCATCTGATAAATGTAAATCTCTGGGCTTCTTGGATTACATCTGACGAGCCATCTTTGTAAGTTTCATGTTTTAAAACGAGTCCCCATCTACTTCAATTGGCTCAAGGCTTTATTTGCGATTGAATATGAGTCTAAAACCTTCGTGTAAAAGCATTACGACGAAAGAGGCACTTTTAAGATTTACCGTAGTTTCGCTTTTGAGCAAGCTAATTTTCAATGGAGTGCAGGGGCACTTTTACGCTAGCATCAAAATTGCTATTTTTAAAACACTAAGAAGGCTCGACACAACATAAAACTTTGCTCGTAGCATCACCAAGGTCTCTACACATGAACACGAGCATTGAGAACGTTGTTTGTGTCTGTCTTATGTGACCATGAGCTGAATATGAAAATGGTTGTAATGACAGTTTCACTGGGGGAAAATACTCTACTGTTGTATATTTAATGTTCAATTGCTCTTGTACCAGTAAAGCAGTGAGCTTTAACCCTCATTTAAATTGTAGAATAATGATGCAGAATGCATGCTGAGGATGCATTATTAATACTGTTGCATGTTTTTTCTCGCCCAAGTTGCTGTTTTTCAATGATTCGACAGGAAAACCATCAGGCGTTGGAAACCTCACGAGTCAGGGGGAAGAAAGCGTGTCAGCAGCAATGTGTTTTACATCAGGTGTTATTTATTACACTGATCGCTCCTCTTTGTGCTGTTTTTTTTCTTTAATGTAGGCCTCTCTAACATGATTCCCATGAAACTTTCCAGGAACACAAGCTTTAACGTGTATAACTTAATTTCTGATCATAACAATGATGAACTAATGTGTGTTAATTCAACTTCTGGCTCTTCTCAGACATCCAAACCGACTGAATCATGTTTATATGCAATTTTTAGCCTAGTGTAGGGAATTATATATTGCCATAATTCAACTTAAAGGGTAAGTTCACCAAAAGATAAGAAATTCAGTCATTATCTACTCCAGTGGGAAGTGGGGAGAAGTTTCTTGGTCAAGAAAACATTGTTGGAGTTTCACATAACAACTTTGCAGCATGCGACCAACAACCGAAAAACGTTACATAATGGCTCCATACAGCTTGTCAGGCGTAATCCAATTCTCTGAAAGCATGAAAATATGTTATTTTCACCCTTTTCTTGAGCATAAATCGTCACTTTAGCTGCTCAGCTAGCTTGACAGCACGTCAAAGGTTTAATGTCGCCTTTCAATTCAGTTTAGGATCACAGTGTTTCTGTATAGAGGCATTATAAGGATGTTTTTTAACATTTTAAAACAAATCCCCATCTACTTCAGTTCTTCAGGAGGATGCTGCGACGCTGTTTTACTCCAGAAAAATGTTCTGCAGACTAAGAAACTTCAACCGACTCTCCATCAATGTAGGGGTGAGTAGATAATGACTGACATTTAATTTTTGTGGTGAACTTGTCCTTTAATTCCACTTAAATGCTGCTACAGACTCAAACAAACCACGATAATAAACCATAATGTACTTTTATCATGCACAACATTAGTCCGTTCTTGCTCAACGCGTCGAGGAAGCCGCGGTCTGTGGTGATTGGAGTGGTAATTCTCATTTTCACACACACACACACACACATGAAATATTAATTGGATTAAGCAAACAACTAACAGATCTTTGGAAGTACATTTTGCTCCAGTGACTGCTATTATCAACAAGAAGAAGTAGTCGTCTGCAGACAACTTAAAAAAAAAAAAATCCCTCCGAATCTACTGAATATTTATAGAGTGGGCGAAAATATGACTTATTTATTTTCGCTAAATTATTAAATGTGTGGAATGCAGATCATTAATCATTAATATTGATATATTGAGAAACTGTACGACATAAATATTTGTGCATAAATATTTATCCACTCCATGCCAGTGTGTATTAACTCTAGGTTTAGCTCCTTATTCAGCGGAGATATGTTTCGTTTCAAAGCTATTTCCAAGTCACTTACTGTATTTGCGCTTGCCTCACTGATCTCAGCTTATCACCGCACCCACCTAGATGGCAGAAAACACAAAGCAGTTCCGAGGGAGTTGTGTTGTCTTTTTTTTGTGTGTGTGAGTGTGTGAGTGTGTGAGATATAGGGATTGACACAAGCCCTCTGTTTTCAGAGCATGAAGTAATTCTTTTAATGGCCTGCCAGCTGTGCACTCCAAAGTTTGATTTTGCTCTGCAGAATGAGAGCAAGAAAAAAAAAAATCCCGAACAATTTATTATGCTGTTTGTGCCTCGCTTCACTAGTTATCGTCTGCAATTTATTTCCTACCTTGGGGTACTGCGAGCCATTTTTCTCCATTTTTCAGTGGCTCACTTTTTTTTTTTTTTTTTTTTTGTCTTGATCCTGCACGCTGCTGACTAAACTCCTGCCTCCAGCCATGGTGTTGGAACATCACAGAAAACTACATCATTATACTGAAGCTAGTTAACAAAGAGAGGCAGAGGAACCGGTTTAAATCACAGGGCACAATGCTGCATGAGGAATTACTGACTTCACTGACTCAGATGCAGCCACTCACGGCCCGTCTCCTCTCTCCTCTCCGCAGCTGCGCAGGTGAAACGGCTCGCTAATGAAGGCTGTTTCAAAAAAAACCTCATTTTCAATTCAAGGTCGGCACCTGACCGCTCTGCGCTATTTGAAATTCATTTTGTTTCTATAATAAATCAAGCTGTGGTCCAAACGTGAGTCCCATGTCTGCACCAGCTGCAGGTGATGACCTTTTTTTCCAGACATTACTGACACCTGTGCGTTTCCCACCGTGGCATGTCATAATGTCTTTCTTGAATGGAACACATGATGTATCTTTGATTTAAAAGACGACATTAATGTTAATTTCTAAAGCAGCTGATCTCAAAAGCAAAGACTTCGGAGTCAGCAGAGCAGCTTTGGCCCAGTGCTGCAACTAGAGCACAAGATGCAGCTGACGCGCACGATTTAATGAGTGAAATCCTCAAATTCATTCTAAAACTGGAGCTGCGAAGCTGCAAAGAGAAAATAATCAGTGTGGAAATATGAGCAGTATCCATCGCTCGATGTGTTTAATAATCTACAGCAGCAGAGAAAAGCGGTCACATGAATGCAGCGAGTTAAAGTCCTGGATTTGAATTATTAAGTATTAAAAGTTGAATATGTATTATTCAGCAGAACAGCCTCTGATCATGTTGTGTAAATATATGTCACGTTGTTTGATGAAAACTGTTTAAAATTAGGGAATTTCAACAAAGTGTGGGTGACTGTGTTGTTGTAAAATCTGCAAAGTAAATGCAGTGTTGTAAAAAGTACCCAAAAGCAAAGATGAACTTTATTACTTTACCCATGCAAATAGAACTTGAGTAAGAGATCCTAAAGCTTCTGATATTAAATGTAATGTATCGAATATTAACGTTTGTACATAGTGTCTCTTGCATTCGAGGGGTCAACCAGCCTCCCTTATTAAATTTGCATTTCAAGCATTTATCTGATTATTGGATCAATGTTGTGATAAAATTAAATGTGCTTCTTTATCTCCGAGGTGACACGTAATCTGCAAAGTAACTTATTAACTTAAGTCATCAAATAAATGTAGAGGATATAAAAAATTTAAAAAAATGGTGTGGTGGAAGTATAAAGCATCTGAAGATGAAAATACTCCGGCAAAGTACGAGCGCCTCATAATTGTTGTTACGTGCAGCACTTGAGTGAATGTACTCACTTCATTCCATCACTGAGTGACTGTAACTGTCAAGTAAATGTGGTGAAGTCAAAAATTACAATATTATCTTTGAGATGCAGCAAAGTAGAAGCATGAAGTAGCATAAAATGGAACAAGACTTAGTTACATCCCACCACTTATAAATAAATATGAAATAAGATGTGTCAGAGCTTCTTACTTCTTACAAAACATTTATATGAAATGCTTAAATTGTTACAAAATAATGTGTTGAAAGCTTTTGGATATCAATATATCAACATGTGGCTTAATACAACAAAATCCACACATATGCTGTGTCTCAGTTCAGGGTCTGCATCCTTCAGAGGAGCATTTGAAGGCCAATTATGTCACAACGCCGTCCGAAGTCTGTCCCAATCTGAAGGCTCCTCCGAATGTGGCCTCCTTTTCCCTCTTTTGGGAGGATGTACCACTACTATACTTCGTGGCCTCACACATAGATTCTTTGCGTGCCCGAAAAAGATTGTCACAGTTAACAAGGTCTCTCCAAAGGCCGGGTCCTTCGAAGGGTGCAGACCCTGAATTGAGACACAGCAATAATCTCCAATCTGAAAACTGAATAACTATGATGGCTCGGTTCTCCTGAGGAGCCGCAGTAGACAGGTTGACATATACTCATTATACCCTCCTCATAAAATCAGTGGCTTGCCCCTTTAACTCACCCCCTGTAACAACAACTAGACCTGCACAAATATACCCCCACGATAAAGATATTGATAATAGAATAATATTTAAATCACTCCTGTGTCCCTGCAGTAGTCCAGGATGACCACAGGGTGGCAGACGGAGGCCTGCTGTGTCCATCCCTGCTATTCCTTTTGAAATGAGCCTTATTAACTACCATTAAATCGCTGCTCACAAATTGTATTTTGATATGCAAAACGATTTTTAAACGCATATTATATGCTGTTTTAATCCTTAATATCAGTAAATATGGCATATTAGAGCTTTTAATATTCTTAAGAGATTATCAGGCACTCACTGGCTGTGTGCTCATGCTCGGTTTCAGCATTATCAAATATTAATTCTTCTAAACTTGCTCTTTTAAGCGGACTTCTTTGATGTTGATGTAATTTTTTTTTTTTTTTTTCATCGGCTAAGCAGATCCACGGTATCTTTTCTGGTAAAGCAGAAGAGGCGATAATTCATTGATGAGCCACGGTGGAGCGCAGATACTCACGCCCCCTTAATGCTTATGCAAGATCTTAAACAGTTCTGGATGTAGCGGCGGTGGTTCCGGCTAAGTAGGGGGCGAGGAAAAAACTAAGCTGTGTGAACTCCGCGTTCATTTAAAATGCTTCACAAAATCAGCGAAGCCATTTAAATAAAAGTTGTGTAGACATCAGGACAGATTAGAAGACATCATCGGAAAAAAAAGACCTTCTGCAGGCCTCAAATCCGAATCTGGCAACAGTGGAAGGTCAAATTCATTAAATTCGTTTTGTCATCACTGTGAAATAAACAAGCAGCGCCACTTTGATTCCAGTCATGAGAGAGAGAAGAAGAAGAAAAAAAACACTCAGGAAGAATATTACAGAGGCAATTATAGCAAAACAGAAAGTTTAAGGTTATCATTATTAAATTATTCATTTTTGACAATGTTGGCCCTTGGAGTTTGGGAATTGATCTCTCTGTAAACACGTTAGAGCGAGCGAGATTGACACAAATTGCAAAGACGAAGCCATCTTTTGAGCTGCTCCGCTTTCTCCTTTCATGTCTTCGCCTCACTGTGGGGGCTGAACATCTCGCTAATGAAAAAAATGGGAAGACCTTGGGCGAGTAACACAGGCTGATTAGTTTTGTACACTGGAGACGAGCTGGACGCTTTGGAGTCTGAGCTGATATTTGTTTTTTTCTTTGTTTTTTTTTTGCAACATATCTGAGGAAGAGAAATAAAGGGAATGCTTAAAGTTTCACCGATGTGTTTGTTCTCTTCAAAGCCGAGAGAGAGAAATCTGCAGAGTCCGCGTCAGATGTTTGTGTGTGTGTGTGTGTGTGTGTGCGCGCGCTCATTATTTCAATAAGCCCCATTTTGCCTCTCGTGATTGCTATATAAAGAGAATAGTGGATGGACTCCGGCTCGGTTGTTAAGTTAATGCTTTTGTGCAATAAAAAAAAAAACAAAAACATAAATAACAGATGCTGGTTTGGGTTTCAGTGAGGTCACTGCGGGACCCTCCCTGTCCGCCTTGTTATCCCGGGCCACTGCCTGAGTCAGTAATCACACAAGACAAACAAAGGCCCCCTTCTCTAAAGTTTCCCACTAATGGGATAATTGATTGACAGACTTTGAGCTTTTTCATGCAGCTGGATTACTTTCTCTTGCACTTGCACGCCGCAACACTTTCAATTTAATTGAGCAACATTGGGGGTATAAGGGGGGCCACACCGCCATAAGGGAAATCAAGCGATGGGACTCTTTTAATGATTCCCCCCCCTCCTGCCTGAAAGTTAGATCCACAGTGAACCAGAGTCTCTCTGCACTCTGATCTCACAACGACAGTACACTGTGAGTTCTTCATAGTCATCTTTTTTTTTTTTTCCTTCTGTGAAATCACATCCCAGTTGGATATGTATGTTGGCATCCAGCCGGCTGCTTCATGTCAATTTCAGTATTGCGGATTAATTCTTTTGTTTCTCAGACAGTGGCTGGCTGGCTGGCTGGCTGGTTGGTTGGCCGGTTGGTGCAGGACTCTTCACTTGTTGTTTTTTTTAAAGCAGGAGCGTGGCAGCATACGATGTACTTTTCAGTTACTCCCCAACACTTTGGCACAAAGAGGCGCGCGCGACGAGCCAAGCAGCTTCCTGTACATCAGCTGCTGTAATAAATGTGCCACAGTTCTCGGGACTGTGCTGTGCTGCCGTGGAATGCAGACTTTGGCTGCGGGGTCGGCAGTCTGCACTCCTCCACACACTCATCCCCTCTCCTCTCCGCTGCAGAAGTGTCTGTCTGCGCTGGAGAGGTTCAATCAAGTTCAGATGCATCTCAAAGTAAACTGCACCATTTCTTTTTTTTTTTTTTTTAATGCATTTCAGTGGAGAGGGGCTCAGTACGCTGCATGCACGAGTTCAAAGAATATAAACACTTTGAAGAAAGAACTGCCTCATTTGGCGTTTTTTTTTTTGTTTTTTTTTCTGAGTGAATCCTGGAAGATGAGATGTTGTACTTGACCAGCCATTATTTGTTTAAGTTTCAAATTGTTTTGGCTAGAAGTTCTTCTCTTACACATCTGTGATGCACACAGCAGCTGGTGCTGTAAAAAGAGAAAAGAAAGGCAGGTGTGTGTGTGTGTGTGTGTCATCTAGAACAAACAGTCGAGCCAAATATAACCAAATTATATAATGATATGATGATATAATGATATTATGAAATCGGAGATGAAGCCACTTCTGTCTTTGGGTGAATGGTTTTCCAAGCTGCAGCAACTAAAAGTTCAAGGTTCGAGGTTCTGTTAATTCTTTATTCTGCCACACAGGGATGTAAAACGAAATTCGAGTTGCGGTCCCTTTATGCAACACGAGAAAATCTTGTTTTCATGGTGGAGTGTTGAGGAGCGAAGAGTGAAGAAGCTGCTCTGCAGTCTGGCTATACGGCACGATTACTTCTGTATCTGTTGTCAGATGGCAGCAGGGTGAACAGACTGCTGCTGCTGGACGGGTGTTGTCTTTTCGTATCTCACGTCACCGATATCACTGATCCTCCGTGGATGGTACCAGGATTGTTCTGGAGCCTTCGTGTCCTGGCCCGTGCACGAAACAGGCCAATTTGCAACGATCGTAGTCAGGATGCTTTCTATTGCTCCTCTTATGCTGACGACAATTTGGTTCCAAATTTAGCCTTTTATCCGGGAGTAGAGCCTTTATATGATTTTATATAATCATTTTAGCTGTTTCTACAGACACTTTGATTCCCCCTGGCTCCTTTTCTTGGGTACTATCAAAACAAAAGAGTTATTTTTCAGGTACGACAATGATAGAAACAGATATTACGCACAAGGTGTAGAAGTACTTCATTACATGAACCCAAATAACTGTAATAAAGTCATTTGTTTTGGGGTACTGAGCAGAATATTGCAGGTGTTGGGAGTCATTAAGAGAAACAGATTTGACTTGATTGTTGTGTGAGCCAGCTGAAACTGAAAGTGGGGTTCTTTTTTTTTTGTTTTCCCGTCTCGTCTACGAGGATGTAAGAATTGTACTTTTTACTAAAATGTCCTCCATTTGTCCCGATTTCTCTTAGTTTGATGATTATGCAAAACGTAAGCGGTGCTTCAGGAAGGGAACCTTTGTTGTAGCAGAGTGTGTTTGCCAAGACAGAATATCTTCTTTAACATCGAGCTGCAGAACAATCTGTAATTTTGAAATGTAATGACTGACTCCTGCAACCGAACATCAGGCGACTTGTAAACCGTCAAGGGTCGAGTACTTTGCGTGCATGACATGAAAATAAAAGAAAACAAATCAGTCACATAATAATGACTTACGCCCGCTTTGATATCCCCTCGTCTTAAATTTCTTCTTAAACACATATAATTCAAGAGATGTTGATTATGCTCCCTCTGGCTGGTTAGGTTTACCACTGAAATGTGCAGCTGAGGCATTTTCTCTCCTCCTGCTGTGGACTCTAATGTCAGTTTACCTCCACTAGGGGGTGCTGCAGATGAGCAGATCCATCTCAGCGGCTTCCCCTTGCTGCTCTAACGTTTAATGGTTACCTGAGCAATAAGATAAATAAGCAGAGCAGCCTGCAGCAAATCGTGGCACCGTGTAATTCTTTGCCTTTGATGATGCTGCATTAACTGTGTATACCACTCTCTTAATCTCCGTGCACACTTGCATCAGTGGATCTGGTGTGCGAGTCTGTTGCTTCAGCGTCCGCATGCATGAACATATGTGTGCTTTGTGGCGCACGGTTTGTGCATCTGGTAGGCATGTGTGTGTGTGTGTGTGTGTGTGTGTGTGTGTGTGTGTGTGTGTGTGTGCAGCTACAGAGAACTGGGCCGGTGCCAGTGTGTGTGCAGCTACAGAGAACTGGGCTGGTGCCAGTGTGTGTGCAGCGCACCTGAATTTTGTTTTGATACTGGTGTATAATGTGATGCTGTGCATTTGTGTGTGTGTGTGTGTGTGTGTGTGTGTGTGTGTGTGTGTGTGTGTGTGTGTGTGTGTGTGTGTGTGTGTGTTGCCGTTATCTCATCTCACAGTTTGTCCCGACGGAGCTGAAAATGAGCTCATTGTTACACTTTCACCTCCTGACAGCCTCTCTTTATCTCCTGGACACCCTGACACATGTATACACACTCGGATCGCTGGTCTCAGCTTACTCTGACAAAGTCTCCACGACAAAGTCTGACTTACACTCCACTCATCACCTTTTATTAGAAGTGGATTTGGACCGGCGGCCTCCCGGGACAGCTTGGCTGCCCTTCCCTTCCATCCGTTTCTGAGTTTCGCTCTTTGTCTGCAGCCTCTGTCCCTCCTCATCCTCAGATATTATGCAGGGGTGAGCTCAGCCTAATATTGCGCAACCTCCTCTCTGCTGGTTCTCATCCAACACAAACCTTTTTTCTGCCTCTACAGTGTGTTACCACGGCCCCGTGGCAGTGCCAATGAACACACTCAGGCAGCAGCAGAAACTACACTTTGTGCCATCTGTAATCCCGGAGAGGTTTCTCTAAGCAAACACGGACAAGTGACGGCTCCAGTGCCCGCTTATAATGAACAGATTTGAATGATCAATAAACAGGAATTATATTTGTTTGCGTTGGAACCTGAGCCGTGCTCCTCCCCGACCTTTCATTAAGCTGTTGAATAGTGATCATCAGCTCCGGTCTTATTAAGAGTTATTAGATCATTGGATGTGTTGAATGATGCCACTCCTCTCTTTTGGAGGTGTACCAAGCACAACTGGCTGATGGAAACCCTGGTAGTGAGCCAGGACTCGGTGGAAGGACTCCATCTCCCAGCTGGCCTCCGGAGCAGCAGGAGGAAGGTGCACCAACGAAACTGTAGATGTGTGGGGGTATTTTTTTGCCTCTGTAACCACCACCTGGGCACGGATAGGCAGCCAATTCAAATAAAAACCAGAAGTCTGCAGAGCCACTTCAGTGCTCCGTGACATCTTGTGCTTATGTACACTAGTAGCCTTGAGGTGATCTACTGTTTTTTTGAAACCACAATGGGCTACTGTGGCATATAAACAGCAAATCTAATTTTCGCATAATTTTTTGTTGGTATGAAACATACTGACGCACACACCTGCACACCAATTATCAGAAAATGTACAGAGGGAACTGAATAAGAGGGTTTTGCAGGCTCCATTGTTGACATCGTATCAGAAATGAAATCAAAACCAGGATAAGTTTCAAACAAGCGAGATACAAGTGTGCACGAACACATTTCCAAGACTCTGGAGTTCTACTGGAGCAGCATTTGGTGTTTTGATGACGGCGGTGCAGAGAAATGCTAAAAATGTTGCTTCAGAATCTCCTTACTCATGTCGAACTGTCCAGTCAGAGACTGCGCATATCGAGAAATCAAGTTCATTTAGGCCTGCAGCCTCTCCATGCTAGGCTACACGTGAAAATACGACAATGTGAAGGCTACAGTGGTTTACAACCCAACAAAATGTGCCACTCAAAATTGTTTGCAGTTTTTGGGAAGATTAGTTCCTGTATTTGAGACCGAGGTCGACCAAAAGTTGACTGGTGGCAGTTTTCTGCTATTGCTAGCCAGCTAACAGCCCAGTGGTCCAGACATAATGTTAGCAGTGAATGTCTCTGCAAACCTCAGATACCTCCAAGGTTGACATTTGTACCAATGTGGCATATCATGTTGCTGACTTTCACATCAAGAGGTGGAGACGATGGTGGTGTCCGACAAGCCAAAAAGGCTTCCAAACGGCCGACCGCAGTTTGACTCCGTATGGTGATTTTCCAGCTGTTTTTGTGGCAACCACAGCCGGCTTGTTTTTTTTGTTGTTTTTTTTCACGGAAAGGCAGAACATCGCAAGCAGTTTTTATGGCAACAAAACCAGGTGTTTTTCGAGAAAACCTGGGGACATTTCCAGCCATTTTAATGGCCACTAATCAGGTAGGAGGTTTCAAGCTAAACCATCCCTGCTGGAAAAACACCAGCATCAAAACAGTTTTGGTTTAGCTGGTCTATACTGGGTTTTCCAGCAGGGATGATGTTTTCCTCTCAACCTAAACAAGTGTTTTTTTATGCACAAACCTATGCAAACCATAAGCACAGAGTTGTGAGTGGAGAGAAGTTTAAAATTCAGCCTTAACAAACGTAAAGGAGCAACGTAAAAACACGCTTTTAGCTTCATTTGTGCTCATTATTTTGCCAAGGAAGAAGGCCAACCCCTGTTTTCCAGGCCGCTATTGGTAGCTTCATAAGCTCGTTAGCACTAATACACATTGTTCAGGCCCAATTCAGTAAAACACTTTTGCTCGATTGTGGCTTTGGTTTTTTGGAAAAGGCACGTTGGAAGCTGGAAAGACGTCATTTCCTCTAATTTGTCCCCATCTTTTTTGGATAATTCAGTGGGTGGATGGAGGCTGATCACTAGACATCCACAGCGACCGTTTGGCCCAAACGCAATGCACGCAACGTCTGCAGCGTTCATGTCGGGATGAATTATTCCTCTCCGTCCCGTCTTGAGGCAGGAGTTTCCCCCTGGGAGTCCCTTCCTCCCCACATCTGGATCCCTGAGCCTTTTTTTTTTTTTCTCCTGTCCTTGCACCAGGGTTATTAGCATTAATCTGCAATGCAACATCTGTGAGTCTCTTTTTATTTCTCCCTCTTTTTTTTCTCTCTGTGATTTGGTGTCTGCTCACTGGGCTTACACAGGGCAGCCAAGTCTCTCCAGGTCCCAGATGTTTCGCTCTGCTCTGTGGGGAAGAGCAGGTGGCTGCCGGACAACAGGTGATCGCGGCTTCCAGGAGAGGAGCCGCCTGGGAGGACGCCAGAAATTGTTTCAGAGCCATGAAAGACGCCACATTCACAAAAATGAAAACATATACCCAGAAATACTTTTGCAGTAATTTTCTTTGGATATCATTCTGCTCTCCCAGTTAGGTGAGTATTAAAACCAGCACACCTTTGTTTAGTTCTCTGCAGCTCATGGAGCTCATTAAAATGATTTGTTCCTCTCTCAAGCCAGTTCCTGTTTACTGGGCTGAATGTGAGGGTACATGTGACAGTAGTCTGTCTGTGAAACCAAAGGCAGCTGATGTAATTTCCTTTACTTAACACCCTTAAAGTCACATGAGCTAAAATGGCCTCAACCTGGAAACATCTGGCTCAGATAAGATGGCCTCCACATGCACATTCGTATCGCCGCACACAAAGAAACTCAACAACAACGGCACAGTTTACTGCGTGACAGGATTAATTCCCTGCATGGATCGTCACAGAGTCAACATTTTGAACAGCTATAAAAACTTAAAGAGTTTGATAAGGCGGCCTGTTGCTCGCTCCGTGCAAAGATTGCGTCTAAAATGTGAACCAGGCCGAGGAAAATGTGTGTGGGAGAGACTGCCAACAGACTAATTGTCAGTTGTGGCTTATCTAATGGTCTAAATATGCCTTATAAGCGGGGGGGGAGTGGTCTGTGTGTACGCCGCAGGTTTGATCACAACACAGCCCTGCATCTTAATGATTAACCACGTGATTGCGTTTGCCCCTGGGAACGGAGATTTGGTGCGGCCCGGCTACCACACGAGCCGCTCGCTGGCGTCATTAACCATGCAGTTTACAGCAAAGAGGGGTCCCTATCCGCTTTGAGGCCGCCATCGGCACGCGGTCTGCGTTTTAACACAACACACTACATTTCCTCGGCACCGCAGTCAGTGTGTCAGATGCTGCAATCAGGCCACAATCTGTGTTGCAGACTGGCGCTAAACTGGCATAATGTGGCGGCGCTACATCCCGTAAATAGCCGCGAATATATCTTATCAGTATCAAAGCCTCACTGAAATATATCAACAAAAGCCTATTTATTCCAGAATCTGACCTCCCTCTGCAGATAATATCTTGGCACTATTTTCTTTTCTTAGTTCAGTACCTGGCAGGCATGTAAATAACACAGCACGCTGGCACAAATAGGATGGTTATCCCCTCCAAAAAACTCACTATTCATCTCAGCAGATTTAAGACCTTGGGGTGAATTGTAAGAGGTGGGCACATAACTCTAATTATGTACAGTATGCACATCAAAAAGCTGTATAAAGAAAGAAAGTTAAAGGGAATACTTACTTTTAAGGGCTAGCAACAAAGCGTCAGATCACACAAACAAAGTTCATAGTTCACGTGGATTAGAGGGAATATGCAGGACAGATGCTGAATGTTTGATAGTGTCCATGAAAGAGACTTTGCATCTGTGAGTGACTGACCACTGAAGTCAGTGGATCAACAGCAGAGCCAGAGATGAAGAGCTTGGACTGATGCGTCCTGCAGGGCACCGACGGAGCTCTTGAAGGATTACAGAGACCCCGGCGGGATCGCAGAGAACCTGTCAAATCAAAGTGGACCGCCCCATGTCCCCGGCGTCATGGACAACACAGCCCACAGTTCCCCATTCGCAGCCCTGCGTGTTGCCTCAAAGGGCTGCTTTGAATTCTGCAGTTCATATCGTACATACTGTACATGAATCTGGAGGCCCACATTATCCAGAGGTCGCACAGCGGGCCAGGCTGATGTTTGAGTTTATATTCTGGAAAATCCTACAGTTGTTTTTAGTTGTTGTTTTTTTTTTTACAGAAATCAAATACAATCAGGGAAAACCTCCAGAAATAAAGGATTCTTTTCATGGCTTTTTTCTTTTGTGTGAATTCTGTCAAACCTGTAAACACGGAATTCTTGACTAAAGTAAACCGATCATGCTTTTTGTTTTTTCTTTTCCTTCAACATTTTATTGATGTTCTTGCATGTAAAAGAAACATTAGTGGTCCTGCCTTAAATTCTGTGACATCACAATGTCACGCAAATGCGTAACTTATGTCAGCTAACAGCTAGTTTGTCACGTAGCGTAGCTGCTCTGTTGTTAGCAGCGCTGGGTCAGGCATTTGAAAACTATATTCTTACTAACATGAAAGCGGAGGAATACAGTTTGGAGAGTGTACAACATTATTTTTTAGTTCAAAGGAAATAATAATGAAACAATGGTGGAATAAAAAAAACACATTGTGGTTTTAACGTCATCAATAGCGATCGGCTCTTACAACTTACATCTGACAAACAGCTTTTTCTTGCACATTGATAATGGAGGTAATCATTCAATAACAAGCCACTTTAAACACAATCACATCATTCATCAGTCATGCGTACAAATAGCACTTAAGCCTTTCATGTACAAAATTTAGAGGTCTGATCCAAGATTTGCAAACTTCAGCTCGTACAGACGCAGGAGCCTGAGCGCCAACAACAACAGGAAGAAGGGAACGTATCACTTCGCCTCCCTACACCGGCTGCCTGAGCGAGTATCACACTGAACTCCAGCTCGTGACTATTAACAGTTTCAAGGATTTACAAAAAAATCAAAAGTGAAACCTTGCCGGAGGAGCCTGCAAGGTTTAACCTCTCAGATTAAAGGGCAACTCCTCCAACTTTACACGTCGGAGTGTTTGCAGGTCTTGGCATCTGCATGTGTAAAAATACAGCAGGAGTGTGAAACCTTTTGTGGCTGCAGAGGAAGCTGCATGTAATCTCACAAATCAACCTCAAGTGATGTCACTCAGTGGTGAGGTGCATTGTGGGTAAACAGGTGTAAGCTTTTAAAAAGCAATGCTCAGTACACAGATACAGCAGAAACACAGTGCAGCTTTTTTTTTTATTTCATGCATTTTTTGAAACCTGGCAACTGCTTTACCCACAATGCAACTTTAGACAATTTGTCAGATTACATGCAATTTCCTCCAGAGCCACAAATGTTTTTGTTTTTTTTTACTTTTCCCTCTACGAACCTCATCTTTTACCTGATTATTGCTTCTGCTGCTGATTCTGATCTGATCTTGTTTCAGTGGCCTTTTATTGTTTTTAGTTGAAGGCAGGTCTTTTCATGTCTTTATCCTACTTTTTTAAGTTTTAAAGCCCCTACTGAATGCTCAGTCCGCTCTGATTGATCAACTCAAACATGCCTGAGTAAAATTATGGAGCCATGTTTTCTGTAGGAGAGCGGAGCTCCCGTTAGCGCAGACTTTGGGCCAGGTGGCATTAGAATAAAAAGACTGCCTCACCCTCGCTGTTTCAACCCCAGCAGAGGAACATTTGAAAAAAAAAAATAGATTTGCTGCTGCTGGTTTGCTTCCAATGTCACGCACTGTAAAGGAGAAATCATGAATCATTCTGAAAAACTCCCAAGTCAGCGGGAATTAAAATCCTTCATGTCAACGTTCGTGGTTACTATACAAAGGAACAGCTGGAGAAGATGCTGACAGAGTCAAGAGAGCTAACCTTGATGGGTGCGGTGCCGACAATAGCAGCGGGGCAAAAAAATGGAACTTGAGAGAGCCAGTCAGTCGGCACTCAGACAGCAGGAACAGCGATGATACGACAAACGAAGGGAGGTTTACAGCCAGAAATACGGCAGCCTTCATGCAGTCAGGCTACTCTGTCAAGGCTGTAGAGTAAATACATTGGCAGGAGGAAGGGCAGAGGTGTGTCAAGGCCGTCTCTTCAACAATACGATTCGTTACGGCTGCAACCAGTCAGGAACAACTGTGTGCCTAAAAGTGAACTCTCTGCTGGTAACAGTCGATCAAGATAGCACGCATTTGATTTCATCTTTCGGAGTTTTTAATGATCTCTTGTGAGATAAAATCACATCAGGATACACTCGCTTACATGAGGCATGTGAAAAATCTAAGGCTAACACACACACGTACTGAGCTGGCAGTGGAGGTGGAACATTTTAAGAAGTTAGACTCTTTCCCACGGGATTGGGATGCTGAGTTTGTGACACGGGGAACTTTATAAGAGAGTTCATGGATTTGAAGAAGCAGTAGAGCTGATGTTTGAGCGGCTCTCACTGAATAAAAAAGTGAAAGCTTGAGTCTGAAATATGGAAATGTTTCTGATGACCAGAGTGTTATATAGTAAAGCTTTGGTGGGCGAGCTGTGCTATGTAATCCACCCTCTCTGAATAATTGAGTACACTGACAAACCAGTCGAAGGTTGAAATGCTATTGGAGCTTTAATTATGATGTCACTAATGACATAACAAAATTTAAACACTTAATTTTCGAACATTAGAAGAACATAAGAAGCACGGCTGTCACACTTTAAAAAACACAATCAAAGCATGTTCAAGTCCATATGCAAACGTTAGCTAATGCTGCTAACACTAGCTATCAAATGTTAACGTTTGTCAGAAAAAACTTTACAGAAGCAGGAACGAACCGTCAGACTGACGGTCGTTAACAAAAGAATCAATTCGGATGCGACAAACATTTTTTAAAAATGTAAGAAAAAGACTTTCCTTGATTTTATTTCTTTCTACAAGCTTTGTATATTTATAATGTTTTCTAAATGTTTTATCTACATACATTTGTTTTCAATCTGACTAATAAGACCCCCTTCCCAAAAAGCCCAAAGGCAGCTCTGATTGGTCGGCACTCACAGGCCTGAGAAGACGCCGCCCACCATGTTTCAACATGAGTCCTGCTGGTGTTTGTGGAACCACAGCTGGAGCACGACTTGGGCTGCTGTTGGCTCGTTCGAAGGCACAGTTTACAAATACCTGCTGTGTGAATTTCTCCGTGGACTGAGGTTTTTTTGCTACGCTACCAGTATTTATATGGCACCTGACCCTGAGTAGAAATTTAAAAAAACGCATTAAGTCTCACTTTCTACAATATAGGACCTTCAAAAATTTTTTTTAGTTGAACAAATGACTATTTGCACAGAGATTGTGTTGATCTCCTAAAGCCAAACACACGACAATTTTTATACGCATCAACTTAAATGTTAAAAAAAAACACACACACATACTGTGTAAAAGCATTCTTCTCCTGTCACAAAGAATTCAGATACTTCACAGCAGCAGCTTTGATAAGGCCAAGCTTCCAGGGCCACTGACACAAGACCTCCATAATAAGAGCGTGTGGGTGGGTCCAGCTGGGTAACGCATTAGCCGATCAGTCCAAACACCGTCTGTGTGTCTAGTAGCTGTCACTACTCCCCGGCAAGGTCACAAGGCTCCGCTCTGCGTCGTATCCACGTCTGATTTATCCCTGCACTGAGGTGTTAGCATGCCAATAAATCCCCCCGTTATTGGAAAATGCTTAACAAATGAAACACATGTGTACGCTTAACAAACCGAGCAGCCGATGGAGCCTAATGGTGAGCAACATCTGCTGGTACGAGGAGGTCTCTCAGGTGCTTGGAGAGCGCGTGGTCGCTTTCATGGATGTCAACTTTAATCCCGTGTGTGTGTGACGTATCGATCATGAGGGATTTATGGCATTGAGATATGCTGTTAGATCTGAATGCACAAATGTGCGCTCGCCGCAGGGGTTAATGCTTCGCTCTCCCTCTGTTTAAAGAGTGAAGTTTTGAACAGCTGGGCTCCAGCAGAGGACAGAAACCCTTGCAAAAATGTGAAACTTCGAGACGGTGACACTTCCATAAACAGAGGTCCCTGTGAATAATTTGTTTTGGGTCCTAACCCCGAGTGTTTGTACTATGCTTACCATATAGGGTGTAGAGTCTCTGCAGGGCAGCAGAGCATGGCTTGATCTGGAGAGCGGGGACAGAACTGTTTACACCAGAGCAATCAGGCCAGCAGGACTTTTATAAGAATCAGAGGGGATCTCTTCATATATTAGCATGCCTGCTGCCCCTCCGCTCCTGACAGCTCCCCGAGTAAAAGAAGCATGTATCATGGTGTGAAAGGTGCTGTTGCAGAGCTGTGATGCTGTATATGGGGCCCTCATCATGAGAGCTGTTTATGTAATCTTACCATGGCTGTCTGCAGGACATTATTGATCTTCAGGGGGAACTCAAGAGCAAGTCAAGCCAGCCGGTCGGACTGTATAAACAAGTACATTCATAATGAGCAGCTCTTCGAATTGCACGACTTGCTTCAAAACGCCAGGAATCTCTGTACCTATCCTGGAGGACAAATCACAGCCGGCTGGATGAAACGATGAATTGTGTTCGGCAAGAGCAGGGTTGGGCCTACGACAGCAGATGGAGTAGAAGAGAAGAAGAGACAAACCGAAGCCAGGTCTGACCTAACTATGGCTGCACTGCATGGAAGATTCTGTTATTAAGATTAAGAGAAGAAATGAAATCTCCTCAGGGAGTCTTTACGGTAACGTGTCTGTGGAATTTAGCTCAGCTCAGCCAGCATAGAGGGCCCTTTAAGGGATACCTTTGACGAATGTACTCTGATATTTTTCTTTGCTAGGCACGTGACCAATAGTAGAAAAATATTCCATGTCCTTGAGCTACCCTGAAAACAGACGTCAGCTTCCCCCTCCGAGGCTCATTGGTAGCACTCGCTGCAGGTTGTTAGGCTGCGAGCTACTGGAGACCGCTCTTAACGCCAGATAGGAGCCACGCAAGACACTGACCAACGAGTCACAGGTCAGGACATGCAGGTCTCAAGACCAACGAGTCACAAGTCAGGACAAACACGTCCTAGGCCAAAACCGATAGGTCAGAAGTAAAGACATAGATCCCAAGTCAAGACCAACAGGTCCCAAGTCAAGACCAACAAGTCACAAGTCAGGCCATACAGGTCCCTAGTCAAGATCAATAAATCTAAAGTCTAGAGAAACAAGTCAAAACCGATAGGTCAGAAGTAAAGACATAGATCTCAACTCAAGACCAACAGGACACAAGTCGGTATTAATGGGTCCCAAGTTAAGATGTCTCAAGTTAAAACCAACAGGCCCAAAAAGGAGCATATCAAGTCACTGGCACTTAAAGTAGCACTCGCTGCAGGTTGTTAGGCTGCAAGCTACTGGAGACCGCTCTTAATGCCAGATCGAAGTCATACAAGACACTGACCAACGTGTCACAGGTCAGGACAAACACGTCCCAAGTCAAAACCAACAGGTCCCAATTTAAGACCATCAGGTCCCAAGTAAAAACCAACTGGTCTCAAGTAAAGGCCAACAGGTCCCAAATCAAGACCAACAAGTCACAAGTCAGGACATACAGGCCCCTAGTCAAGATCAATAGATCTAAAGTCTAGACAGACAAGTCAAAACCAATAGGTCAGAAGTAAAGACATAGATCTCAAGTCAAGACCAACAGGACACAAGACAGTATTAATGGGTCCCAAGTTAAGATGTCCCAAGTTAAAACCAACAGGTCCCAAGTCCAATATGTCTCATGTCAAGACCACCAGATCCCAAGTAAACACCAACAGGTCCCAAGTCAAGACCAGCAGGCCCAAACAGGAGCATATCAAGTCACTGGAACTTAAAGTCCAAGTGATGTCAAGAGTCATTGGTGTTAAAATTGAGACTTCTGCCTCCATTCAGTACACTGGAGATGAGTTTTGGTTTTGGTTCTGACAGCATGAAACAAACAGATTTACAATAATGCAACAGCAGGGTGATCGTGCTTATCTGCAGTGACACCTGGTTTCATAAGATTTGGGTGAAACGACCCTTTAACCAGAAGTTCTGTTTATTTCGAGTCCAAATGTTTAAGTGTGTCTGTCAGTCGACTTTCTGCAGACTTCTCGAGGGCAAATCCATCAAACATCACATAATGTGTCACGCTCTCCTCCCACCTGGTATAAAATGATTAAAAGCTCATCGTTAGTATACAGGTGTTCTCTCTAGAACCTCAGAGTTCACCTGAAGTGTGTTTAAGTCTTGTTGTCAATATAACAGCAAACCTGACAACACACACACACACACAACGGTCTTTATGTGAGTGTGTCTCTCAGCCTCAGGGCCGCCTCGGGCTTCGTGGGCCACTTTGTGAGATCTGATTTGGTGCCTCCCACCTGACCCACAATGAGGCTGTTAACCTGATCTGTCATGTCAACCACCAGCCAGACAGTAAACAGGTTGATCAGTCAGGCCCATCAATTATCAATGAATTGGTGATAGTTTGTTTACTGGGGAAATTACTTCAGATCTGTTCCCTCCTCTGAAGCTTCTGCTCCTCGTCTTTCATCGTCAACGTCAGCTGCAGGTTTT
This sequence comes from Diplodus puntazzo, assembly GCA_963678695.2. Lineage (NCBI taxonomy): Eukaryota > Metazoa > Chordata > Actinopteri > Spariformes > Sparidae > Diplodus > Diplodus puntazzo. The sequence goes on along the minus strand of OZ023163.1, from coordinate 4,648,915 downwards.
TTTTACGGAGCGGTTTTTCCTCTCCGTGCCGTATTTCACTATTTTTCTTAACTACACCTCTGCTCCATTCACCTTTCAGTGCTGCCTCGGGCTGCGAGCGTAAATTTCTACGCACAGTCTGCACATCTGTTTTCTGGATGACAGCTTTCACTGATCAGCTGGGGCTTCCTCTGGACCAATCGTAGGAAAGATCTGTATTTTCTCTGATTATTAGTTGAGGGCAGACATCTGGTTGTATTCAGCAGCGGGTGCTTGGACCTGGATTATTTGGTTTGGTTGCAGAGCAGATTTGAACTCTGGAGGTCTGGCGAGGCGGTACTCCGTGCAGGACTCTGGATGGAAAAACAAAATCTTAACGAAGTCTGGCCGTCCCTCCTGCAACTTGTCTGTGCTGTGTGTGTCGCTTCGTGGAGCCCTGACAGCAAATAGAGCTGTTTTCATCAGGACGGGGGGAAAATTTAAGAGGAACCAAGAGTGGTTAAATGGAAAACACTCAGTGAATAGTTGCAGCATGTGTCTGAAGATTTGTTTGTGCTTTTTGCAGGAATATTTCAGCTTCAACGTTGAAATCCCAAATAATTGGGATGATTTGGCTTCAGTCTGAAAGAAATCTGAAACACACCTCTATGGAACAGCCACACATCCTTGAGACAAGTGAAAAGGTCTTATAAGGATTTTAAAAATCTATATATCAGTGTTATATTTGCCAAATTTAAACAGCTACACCCGAAATACAATCTTCCAAATAATCTTTTCAAAAGTCTTTGCATCAGTTGCAGGATTAGATCGAACGTTTCCAGACGTTCCTGGAGAAAAAACATCTGTGTACAACATCTTCGGTAGACTCGACCCTCATCAGTATCAATAACTGCGCTGCTCATGGACAACTTATAAAAACATATGGATGTAAAAGTTTCAGTACTGTGACATACATACAGCTACAACATGCCCATCCGGGACTTCTTTGTTTGTTTGTTTGTTTGTTTGTTTGTTTGTTTGTTTTGTTTCTTTCTTTCTTTCTTTCTTTCTTCTTCTTCGTCCTTTCTTTCGTTCTTTCTTTCTTTCTTTCTTTCTTTCTTCTGTCCTTTCTTTCTTTCTTTCTTTCTTTCTTTCTTTCTTTCTTTCTTTCTTTCTTACTTCCGTCCTTTCTTTCTTTCTTTCTTTCTTTCTTTCTTTCTTTCTTTCTTTCTTTCTTTCTTTCTTTCTTTCTTTCTTTCTTACTTCCGTCCTTTCTTTCTTTGTTTCTTTCTTTCGTTTTTCTTTCTTCTTACTTCCTTCTTCTTCTTCTTCTTTCTTACTTCTGTCTTTCGTTCTTTCTTTGTCTTCTTTCTTTCTTCTTGTTCTTTCTTTCTTTCTTCTTTCTTTCTTTCTTTCTTTCTTTCTTTGTTTCTTTCTTTCTTCTTTCTTCTTCTTCGTCTTTCTTTCGTTCTTCTTTCTTTCTTTTCTTTCTTTCTTTCTTTCTTTCTTTCTTTCTTCTGTCTTTCTTTCTTTCTTTCTTTCTTTCTTTCTTTCTTTCTTTCTTTCTTTCTTACTTCTGTCCATTCTTTCGTTCTTTCGTTCTTCCTTTCCTTCTTTCTTTCTTTCTTTCTTTCTTTCTTTCTTTCGTCCGTCCGCCTTTCCATCCCTCCTTTCTTTCTTTCTTTCTTTCTTTCTTACTTCCGTCCGTCCTTTCTTTCTTTCTTTCTTTCTTTCTTTCTTTCTTTCTTTCTTTCTTACTTCTGTCCTTTCTTTCTTTGTTTCTTTGTTTCTTTGTTTCGTTATTTCTTTCTTCCTTACTTCCTTTCATTCTTTCTTTCTTTCTTTCTTACTTCTGTCCATTCTTTCGTTCTTTCGTTCTTTCTTTCGTTCTTTCTTTCTTTCTTTCTTTCTTTCTTTCTTACTTCTGTCCTTTCTTTCTTTGTTTCTTTGTTTCTTTCTTACTTCCGTCCTTTCTTTCTTTGTTTCTTTCTTTCTTTGTTTCGTTATTTCTTTCTTCCTTACTTCCTTTCATTCTTTCTTTCTTTCTTTCTTACTTCTGTCCATTCTTTCGTTCTTTCGTTCTTTCTTTCTTTCTTTCTTTCTTTCTTTCTTTCGTCCGTCCGCCTTTCCATCCCTCCTTTCTTTCTTTCTTTCTTTCTTTCTTTCTTTCTTTCTTTCTTTCTTTCTTTCTTTCCTTCTTTCTTTCTTTCTTTCTTTCTTTCTTTCTTTCTACCTTCCGTACTTCCTTCGTTCCATCCTTTCTTTGTTTCTTTGTTTCTTTGTTTCTTTGTTTCTTTCTGCCACCATACAGTAGGTGAAAAATGTTCCACCTGATCACTTTCTGTGAGTTCAGTCTGTAATGGTGCCCGGCTGCCAGCCTGTGTACAACATCTTCTGTAGACTCCGCCCTCATCAATATCAATAACTGTCCTGCTTATGAACAACTTTTCATAAAAACATATGAATGTAAAAGTTTCAGTACTGTGACATGCGTACAGCTACAACACGTCCAGCCTGCGATGAAAAGCAGTCAAAAGAATAGAAAAAAGGCCACTTTAACTTTCACTATAAAACGTTTCAGATCTTCATTGTCGATGACAAAATTCATAAATCACCGACGAGAACATTCACTACAGCGCCGCAGAAATCAGAAGAAGTCATAAATGAACTGTAAATCTTGCCTCATTTTCCAAGTCACCAAACTCAAGTCCATAAAAAATTAAACAGTCTCATCTGCACACCAGAATATTTTCAGGGGTTTTTGTTGAGCCCATTCATGGAAAATCAGCTCTTAAATCATCATTATCTGTACAGTCCAAGAAGAAAATGGGACTCACTTTCCACTTCAAACGCGTCACTGACACAATCTGGAATCTACCAGCCTGAAGAGGAAGAACGCAGCTCTCCGCTGTGCAGCCAGAAAAAAGACCTTCGGCTTCTCGATTAATTAGATCGTCTCTGATTCAGAGGACATTTTTCTTTTAAATGCACTTATAATTTTGTCTTTGTCAACATATTTTCAACTTAGATTGATTTCCACAAAGTTTAGAATGTCATGATGCATAGAACATACTGGGATGGTTCGAGTCCATAACGTCAAATTGTCCTACAGCAAAGAATCCCAAATTACTCCTGACGAGTGTTGCACAAGTGTTGGACACTGATAGATCAATCCTGAGGTATATTACTTATTTAACACCACACAGGATGCTGCAACCTGAGCTCACCGACTGTGAAATATACGTTACTGAACTGGAAATCAGAAGATCTGAATGTGAAAGATGATAAACTGACAATGAAGCTCCTCCTGCTGAACTCCAGAGAAGTAAAAAAAAAAAAACAGCTTGTGAGAAGATCTATCATTATTATTGATGCCTCTAATCAACTGTGATTGTTTTTTTGTCCTCACTGTGTTTAGTTGAGTCCACTCCACTTTATTTTATCAACACAGTCTTCTTTCAGAGGAAAAATCTATTCAGTAACTCTTTCTTTCTTTCTTTCTTTCTTTCTTTCTTTCTTTCTTTCTTTCTTTCTTCCTTACTAATGTCCTTTCTTTCTTTCTTTCTTTCTTACTTCTTTACTTCTGCCCTTTCTTTGTTTGTTTCTTTGTTTTTTACTTTGTTTCTTTCTTCAATACTTCCTTACATATGTTATTTCTTTCTTCCTTTCTTTCCCCCACTCCCTTTCTTCCTTACTTCCACCCTTTCTTTCTTTCTTTCTTTCTTTCTTTCTTTCTTTCTTTCTTTCTTTCTTTCTTTCTTTCTTCAATACTTCCTTACATATGTTATTTCTTTCTTCCTTTCTTTCCCCCACTCCCTTTCTTCCTTACATCCCCTTTCTTTTTCTTTCTTTCTTTCTTTCTTTCTTTCTTTCTTTCTTTCTTTCTTTCTTTCTTTCTTTCTTCAATACTTCCTTACATATGTTATTTCTTTCTTCTTTTCTTTCCCCCACTCCCTTTCTTCCTTACTTCCACCCTTTCTTTCTTTCTTTCTTTCTTTCTTTCTTTCTTTCTTTCTTTCTTTCTCCTCCATACAGTAGGTGGAAAACGTTTGATTCAGTTGGTCCAACCTGATCACTTCCTGTGAGTTTCTGAGTTTATTCTTACACTCAGCCTGTCATGGAGACGTTAACGTCGTGGTGCCAGGCTGCCAGCCTGACTGGATCGTCAGCCAGCCTTCATGTCGTGAAGTTGCTCTGTCAGATTGTTTAGAGAACCAGTCTGAACGCTGATGGTGTCGTTATTCTGCAGCCGCTATATTGTGCAATCAACAATCACTTCATAATTACACGTTCAAGCAAAAAAAACCTTGTCTTCTGCCAGTTTATGTAACCAAACAGTCACATGCACTTTGTGTCATTTCACCTCCAATAAATAGATTTCAAACACAGAAATCATGTGGACTCATGAGTTTACAAATGCATTCCTTCACTTTTTGATAATGTAAGGTTGGCTCGCTACAGATAAACACTTCCTTCACTCATATCTTTGATGAAGATGAATTCTGCACTTCAAGCCTATTAAATAACTCGTCCTCTTCAGATTCAAAACGCTGGCTGACAAACCAGCGTGCACGCAGGCGGCGTCTGCAGCGTGTCATCTGTGGAGCAGATGATATGCTTGTGTTGGCACAAATCCAAATGAGCGCTGCAAAAAGTTCCCTCTATTAAAAACAAACAGCGTCCTTCTCTGTATGAGTTCTGGAGTAATAACAGTCACTCACAACTGCTCAGCAATCAAACCTTTTCTACAGGCAGTTCTTGGATCTATGTGAGCAGTATGAACGCAACCAATGCACAAAACTACGAGTCTGGATTCTAATTTTCTTTATGTATGTATAAATATATCACACGCCTCCTCCCGAGGTGGTTTGAAACACTTTGGGGTCGAGGCCACAAGTTGGTCGAGTGTAAATGAACGATGTGTCTGCAGGAGCCACGTGCGCCGCTATGCTCCTCCTAAAAAGTTACGACTCCAACCACACCAGCGGAAACATTAACTCCCTGCAAACCTCAGATGAAAAAAACAAAAAAAACAGGAAACTATTTGGTTTCTGCAATCAGACTTGTGCTGTGTGAAGGGAGAGAGAGAGATGTGGCCAGGTGTAAATGAAAACTCTGATACAGAGGATGAGAGGAGCCGTCTAATCGGCAGTTTCTCTTTAAATCACTGGAAGCCGTCGTCCTTAACATCAGTTTGAAAAGCAGATTTATGAGCAGCTTTCTCAGATAAGACGTTTTGTCCAAACAGTAAATCCTGGCTCATTTTCTCCAGTTTGTTTTTATATAGTCAGATTGGATTTGTGGCTTGGCCGTCAGACCGGTCGCTAAGAAATTAAGTGCATGGAGGAAGGAGTGTGTTTGGTGCATGAGTGTGCATGCAAAGGTCCGGCTTGGAGATGAAGGAAAAGAGGGTACAGGAATAAGAATTAAAAAAAGACTTTTACACTAATTGAGCAGGAGATGTTTGTGGTACAAAGCGAGTTATGATCCGGCTTTTTCATTACGAGCAGTGTAATTTCAGGCTGCAGAGGGTTTTTTTTTAATTTTCCTTTTCTTTTCTTCCAACTGGAAACACTCAAGTGTTTTCCAGCAATAAGCCGGAGGGCCTCAAATGTCTAAAAAAAAAAATACACACATGCAGTACCCATGTGCCACAATCAAAACAGGCTTTGCAATTCAGCAGAATGAGACGGTTTTATGGATTCTGGCAGCGATATGAAACGTAGCGTAGTCATATTTCGGTGCAGCATAAGAACCAGCTGTGATGGGAGGCTAAAGATAGCATACCTCAGACGGGGGCCTCCAGTTTCAGCTTTGGAATAATTCCCCCCAACAGGAAAATGAGACTAAGTGGCCCAGATAAGCACTTTTATTGCTTAATATGTTCAACTTGTTGAAACTCAAATTTGAGGGATATCTCACCGGAGACTATCAAGGTCGCCACGAAGCTGCACTGACTTTTATAGATCGCATAAACTGCATCTGTATCACTGTGTGTCTGTGAATGCTGGGAATCCTTCGGCGGATGTTTCTGAGGAACATCACCCCAAACCCTTCAGTTTTCTGCAGCTCGAGAGCATTTCAGACCGACCTCGACCACACGTGTGTCTACAGGGCGTTTTTTAAAACGGGGGGTTTCCTCCTTTGTTCTAAAAAAGTCCACATGAGCATGTTTGCGCCCAAAACGCGCTGTTAGGCGTTGTCACGAGCATGCCGGATCAACAGGCAGTGATATAACCTTCACGCTGAGGGCGTGTTGGCCAATCAGAATGGAAAAAGTTATTACTGATCGGACACCTGCAGCTTCAGGTCAGGGTTAGGAGCGGGGGGGAGCGACCTCCCTGACTCCTCTGTTCCTCAGTACAGTGGAATAGTAAAATTCATTTATGTTTAAACACACAGAGGAGACTAGAAGAAAGTCCTGTTAGCACGGCGCTATCGGTGCCGTGTCCACAATTATGAAAATATAGCCTCATCAGTGCGTACTCTGCATCACAGGCCGAAAGCTGTCAACACTGAAAGTGTGTTTCTGAACATCTTCAACCTGGAAGTTATTTTCCGAAAGCGACCCGAGACACAGTATGTCTACGGACAAAAAGGCCAAATCACATTTAAAAACGTCCACTTTTCAAAATGACATGTGGATTCTGGGTTAGCTGGCTTATTATTCAGTTAATAACCTGCTTATAAGGCACGTTGTGCTGTGGGAAGAAGCTGTGCTGAATGTGTTGCTCATCAGTTTATCATGCAAATGTTTAAACTTTGATCAAGATGATTTCTTTCTTTTACTCCAGAAAGAAGCAGATAAAGAGCCAGATACTTTTTTCAGGAGTTTGTGGACACCGAAGCAGAGCTGAAGGGAGTGAACGAGAAGTAAATGCTAGATTTGTGATCAAATGCCGAATGTGTGAACAGCAGTTTGGACAAAACACAGTGGCAAGTGTTAAAGTGCTCGTTGTGTTATCAGCTTTTAGCTGAGCTGACTGTAAACCAGAAGCAGCAGACGTAACGTAACCGATGAAGACTTTTGCTTTAAACCTCAGGTACTTTTTTTCGACAGCGTGAGCGCGGCTCAAACCTCGCAGCGTGGGTGTGGTTCGATCGGATTTCGTTGACGTTGGAAGCGGAGACGCGAGGAAACAGCCGCACAAACTCTAATCGTGTTTTCATTTTAAATGTTGCCAGATCATGATTGGTGCGTGGAAGAAGATGTCATCATGTTCTTACATCCCTCTTCAAAAACCAGTGAGATCACCGCTGAAGGCACGAACGCAGAAACTTCTCAAGGGAAACGTGTGTGAAAAGACATGAAGACATTTTTCAGAGCCTGTAAGCGCCGCGGAGCCAGGAAGGTCTTACTTCAAGGTTTACTTTTACTACATCAGATTGTACTTTGGACTTTTTAAAACAAAAAACCAAGAGCCAGATAGTTTCAAATTCAGCGGTTGATGTTTTTGTGTTGCTGATTCAACCAGAACAGTCTTTGCGTGGCAGCGTGTCACCTAATATAGTCCAGGACTTGAACTTTCCAGAACCGGGCCTGTCTGAAGTGGCTCTTTTCACTTGGCAACTGCGAGACGTGATAATATGCGAGAAGCTGTGCACAGAATTAAATTAGAATACCGCAAAGACTTTATTTCCCATTTGTTCGAGTTATCGGAACATTAGTTTGACCGCTTTATTTTCTACGTAACGACAGGAGACGGCGGCCATGTTTCCTCTGGTGTCACGCTCAGGCTGGGGTAATGTTGTGCAGCTGCGTTCCAGATTACAAGTCATGTAAACAAAAAAGGCATCTGGCAAATTATTAATACATCACTTCTCGCAACTGAAAAGAGGATGGATGGTAAAAATCTGGAGAGACATCAGCCGTCTTTCAAGATATTTGAAAACCTTTCAGCAAATGTTAGCATCCAACCACTTCTTAGCTAACGTTCCCGTTTCCTGTGTTAGAGTGACACGTTTCTTTTAGCCTGGAAGTGAAACACACTGGATGTAATCAAACAGAAACATCAGCCAGGAAGTGGTTGAATGCTAACGTCAGCTAACGACTTATCAAATATGTAGTTTTACCTTTAAATATGGACAAATTTCTCTTCAGACTTTTGCTGTCCAGTAACTTTTTGGTCACTGACTGAGCGATTAAATGATAACAATTGGTCAGATTTGCTGTTTATACCGTTAGCATGACCTAAAAGTCGCCGTGTAAATAAGGTCAGCTGTCTTTTCAGCTGCTGATCAATAAGAAAGTGGTGCAATTATAGGAATTTGTCAGATTGTGTACGTTTATATGACTTCCATTATGGAACACAGCCTTGAGCAAGATGTCAGAGGAAAATGGCCGCCGTGCGAATATGGCTTTACAGGGTGCGTTACAAATATATTACCACTAATGACATCAGAACTTTGTTAAGGAAGGTGTCAACATCTCCTCAATGTCAAATGAAGTATTTGTAATCAATCTGCAAAAATCACATTTTTAAACTCTTTTTTTTTAGCGATCCTGTGAAGAAACATCCGAGTGTGTTTGCTGGGCCTCAGTTCGTGGCAGGACGTGCTGTTATTGTTCCGAGCACATTACAGCGATGTGCCACGGGACAGGAAGAGGTGCTGGGAGGGGTTGGGTACACACGGCCTGTTAATCTCGTCTCATCCCCCCCCCTCCGACGCTGTAAACCGGCCAAGAAGTTCCACAACATCTCACTTAACTTAATTCAAGTAATCATGTTTAGGAGCGAAAGGTCTGGTCTATATTAGTCTAGCCTCCCCAGCGTCAGTGTTCGCAGTCCAGTCCAGAAAGCCTCTTTCTGATTTAATCCTGTGTTTGTCATGCGCTATTGTCTGGGGCACATGCAATCAGTGACTGAACGGATTAGCTGCGGAGTGCAAAAACAAACAACAAATTTGAGTTCCAGGTACCCGAAGGGAGAGAGGGGGGGCGAAGCTGGAAATGGAAATAATCACATCACAGTCTGGGTTAATGATTTTGGATGAGCATTTGTTTAAGAATTCAAGAAATAAGTCATTAGTTGGATGGGAGCGTCTCAGCGTGAGGATGCCTATGTGGGGGCAAAAAAAAATAAAAAAATAGATAAAAAGATACAGATGTGACTCGCGGAGGCCTTTAAGGGGTCAGAAGGATTTGGGACATGTGGACCAGTCGAGGCCAACCTGAGCTGGCATCGCGAGAGGCAGCTTCACCGCTCGCCCTTGGCCTCTTTCTCTCGTGCTATAATCACGGAGCCTCTTGAATCCACTCCAAGGCACGCTGCCTGCTCAGAGCTCATCTCCAGGGAGCTCTAATCAAAAGCAAAGATGTGGAGGAGAGGGGAGGGGAGGTGAGGACTCACCCCCCTCAAACCGTCAAAAAAACCTCCAGCCACATGGTCTGTATCACGTTATGAGCTCACCAGAGACGAGTCATGACTTCACCGCAGCAGAGCCAGGCCTGACACGTCGTTATTACAGCTCATTGTTCTAAACCAGATCCACACAGGAGGCATCCACGCTGCACCACGGGGGGGAAAAACACACACACCAAAACAACAGGCTTGTAAATTATTATGAAAATTTATTGGACATAATGGGTATACAAAGATCATGCGTATTTACAGCATATAAAACGTTTTCAAAAGGAAACAATAACGGCTAATCGAAGTTTTTATACATTGACATAACGCCCACCCCCCGGAAAAAAAGAAAATCTTGGCATCACGGGAAAGAAGCTCAAACTCTTCATTGTTTGCTTTGAGATCGGAAAAATACAAAAGTGAAACTGCAATAAAAAACCACGTAAAGGGCCGCCGAATCATCCGACTGCAGTCTAACCTGTGAACATTTCTCTTGAGTTCAAACACACACTAACAAGACACACACACACACACAGTACACAAAGTACACATTCATAGAAAAAAAACATGAGGTAGTCAAATGGTTAAAAACAAAATACAATCAATGACTAGATATATGGATTTGTGCTCCGGTTACAGCTGTTCCCAGTTCAGCATTAACTTTTGAGTCCGATCGTGAAAATATCTTTTGACTTCAATAACGTCGCTCCTTTTGTCTGATACGGCAACATTATTTCACACTGATGACATATTAAGGCAACACTTTATATCAACCATCATTAATAAGTGATACATGTGTGGTTCATTACCTTTTAGTTATTAGTTAATGCTTTAGAAACAATTCTTTAAAGGTGCTATATGTAGGAATTGGGCACCTGTTGAATTCCTGCTCCAAACCTACAGGGGGCAGCATATCACACAACCGCTAAGAGATGCTAACTGTAGATGCTGTTAGCTCACGAGGTCATTTAGCGACGCAGCTAGCGATGCAGCTATCTTGGATTATCACATTTTCTTTGGACTGGAAGCTGCGGGGGGGATTGTTGATGTTGTTTACTATCGGACTATCATCTCTTGAGGCACAATGTAGCGAGGGGCTAGCTGGTTAGCATGCTAACTTCAATAGATATCAAGCAACACCAAAACAAAGACGTCAAAACTGTTATTTCTACACATTCTGTTGATAATTTGAGCTACGTACCGCACCTTTAAGCAGTTGTTCATCGTTAATCAATCGTTTATATTTAATTTTTAGTTAGGGGTTAGGGGTTAGGGCTGTCCACAGCCCAGTGACTGTAACATTTAATCAATTGTAAATATACCAATTATTAATGATTGTTATTGTAAAGTGTTACCCATATTATCTTTGCATACTTCACTGTCATGTGGGGGAAGTGGTGGAGTTTTCCTGGCATGCACTGGGGTCAAAGGCAAGGCAGGGAGGAATGTTGATATTTGGAACAGCAACTCTTGCGAATTGTATTGTTAGTTCGGAGGGGAAAAGAAAAAAAAAAAAAAAACCCAAATGATCACAAATGGGAAGATTAAATCCAGATCATAATTCAAAGCTCAGCCACTTTGACAGCATGACTTCAGGGGGGTGGAGGAGATGATTACATATGGAAGACGGATGGACCGCAGCCGATAAGAGAAACCTCAAAACTAAGGGAATGTCAGAAAGCCCTCATCCCACAGTGACCGCTGATTATAGGCTGCAGCACACGGATCCCTCGCGGCTCTGTGTGCAGCGGGACACGGTTGTTGTTGTTCGCCGTGACGCTGCTCGATAACAGCACGACATATCACCGCTGTGTGTTTACCGTACGAGAGAGCTTCACTGACGGGAGGTTTCTGCTGGGTTCTGGCATTGACGCGCCTGGCAACAGGCCCGATCAAACAAACAAGTTCTAATGTTGCTCTAAGACCAAGTGGTTCTAATACAACTCGAATAAAAGAGATTTCTCAAGTGTTATTGAAAACAGTTTCCAGAAACAAAATAACACGGCTGGATCCTCTCCACCCTCCACGCTAACTGAGCGCACGCACGCTTACTGGACGTTCGACTCTGGTTTGAACGCGGCCAGCAGTGGTTTCAGCTTTCATTATTTATTTTGATGATGATTTTATTGGGATAAACATTGTTGCTGCGACAACAGACGGACCTAAACAAGCTGGTGATCTGAGTTTTGCCGTTACAGTAACCGAGCATTGAGTTTGTGGGGAAATAGACTCGTGTTGAAATGTAGTTTAAAGGAACAGTTCACCCTCCCAAAAAATAAAAAATTCTGTCATTATGTTGTTATTCCTCAGGATGATGGAAAGTCAGGTGAAGTTTTGTAGTCCGCAAAACATTTCTGGAGCTTCACAGTTAAACATTGTTGCCGCATTCTCCTAAACAACTGAATTAGATGAGGACTTCATAACATTAAATGGCCCAATACAGCTCGTCCGGTGTGACCCAGTAGTTCTATAATTAATTTCAAAAGATATTATTTACATGCGGTCACGCTCATGCACGTACTTCACACGGGGTATGCTAACGCTATTAGCTCAGCAGCTTAAACAAGATGAACATCTCTTCAATTCAGTTTGGGATCCTGAAGATTGGGATTATTCTGGATAAAATGTACCGATCAATCTATTTGAATCTGTCTACACTGAGTTTCCGTCTACTTCAGTTGTTTAGGAGAATGCTGCTACGCTGTTTCTCTGGGAAGCGCCAGAAAAATGTTTCGTGGATTGCAAAACTTCCCTCAACTTTCCATCTGCAGGAGGAAGATCAAACAATGACAGAGTTATTGTTTTGGGGGTAAACTTAACCTATATTTTAATATTCATCATTACAGCTTATCTTCAATGATATGAAATTACATATTTAAGATATATTAACTTTGCAAAGTTGTATAATATCTGATTTCTTTACATGAAAATCTATCAGTATTTAATATAAAATCTGTGATCAATCTGCAACTATAATTATGTTTAAACAAAACACAGAGTTGTATTCCACGTACAGAAGAATGTAATGTTTTGTTTAAAAGCCCTTATATTAAATACTCACAACATGTTTTATGACACATTCTTCTATCAACTACTGAAATATAAAAGTTTAAAAGCTTAATAAACATGATGTCAGTGCAGAGGCAAATTTCTTCAATATAAACTGTTAACGTGATTCTTTAAAAACGAAAAGCTTAAGCTGGATAATTTTGAATTTGCAAATATGAGTATTTTTCCTCTTTAAGTGTCACAAAACGTGTCACGAGGCGTTTTAATGAATACACCGAACAATTCCCCCACAAACGTGTGTTACGTATGAGCACATCCACAATTCACAGTACTTACACACACATAGACGACAATAAATTTCTCTCGGTAAATATATTCCAAAATATAATTCTATACACAAATATATATATTTATACTCTGTTCCCTCTGTAAAAAGCTTTATACAAGTTTACATAAGAAGAAGAAAAAAAGCTTTGAGATAATATACATTCTGGTTTTTCTTGTCATGGTTAAAATCGTTACAGGGAGACGTCCCTTCTCAATGCAAAGAGCCCAGTTAGTCCCACAAACACACAAACACACTCTGATATTAACACATAAAGGGTTAAAGGAAGGCGCTACGGCAAACATTCATATTATTCTGAGGCGGTGGGGCGGTCGGGGTGTTGCAGTTGACAGAAAACATGAAAATAAATGTCCATAACAATGAGCTTCAGCTTATTTAACACTGTCAGTGCCAAGATTTATACAAAAAGATTTAAAAAAAAAAAAAGAAAATTGTTTTAAAAAATCCATAAACTGTACATTTGGCTTTATAGTGTAACAAATCTACTTTTCCTCGGGATCCGTCTGACAAGAGGACAAACAGCTGATGTATTAAGAAGTTCTGTTTAGTTGAATAATCAAAAAGGCCACATTTTCAAAGAGTTTCTAAATTGTGAGGTTTTGCTGCCGTTCCCTGTTTTAAATGAATTCATATCTTTGGGTTTTGGACCCTTTTTACTATATTCTGACATTTTATAGACTAAATAATCGATTAAAAGTAATCAACAGATAAATCAATGATTGTAAGAAACAGCCCTTAAATTATACCCAAAGTAGAACCTGTCATTCAACACCATGATTCTTATTTCTTTGCTTTTAAAACATGAGAAATTGAATAAACTTGCACCTCACACTGGTCAATCTGTGTAATCCAGAAGCCCCAAAACAGAATTTGCACACACTCTGTCTCATAACACTTTTGAGTATTTACAATATTCACAAAAATATACAGGTGTTAAAGAATAGTTTGGCGTTTTGGAAAATCAGGGCTGTGCGTTGAGTATGGAGCTGGAGCCCAGAGGTGATTAGCCTAGCTTAGCATAAACATGGGAAGCAGGGGGAAAGCTAGCCAAACTGTGTCTGAGGCTGATAAGGCAGGTGGAGTTTCTAGCTTTGGACAGAGGCAAGCTAACTGTTACTTCTAGGCTATTCAACTCCCACCTGGGGTGAAAACTGTTGGTATAAGCCTGCCAATCGGCTCACTAAGTCAGTCTAGTGTTTTCAAAATCCCTGTCTCAAAGGTAAACAACAAGAAAACCTTCCAAGCTAGCAACCTACATGCTCCCTAGCAATGTGAAGCTAAACAAGCTAGCAGCTTTAAACGTTTCTTGTGCAAGGACATAGCCACTGCCTCCCAAATGTTCAAATGTTCAAGAAGAACATGTTTCCCCACTAACTCTAAAAGTTGCAGGAGCACTGTCGCTGCATCTTTGGCTTTGTAAATGTAGAAATGTTAAGTATATTTGCTTCAAGTCTTTGTGCTAAGCTTTGCTATTCACCGCCAGAATCTCACTCCATACTTGACGCACAGACAAGGCACAGATATCAATACTCTCATCAAATCTTTTGCATACAAGTAAATCGACACATTTCCCAAAATGTTAAACTATTCCCTCAATAATAACTTGTAAAAGGGAACCCGTAATGCCCCTTTTAAGTTGTGTAACGACTGTTTAGAAAACACTGGTAAAATATGTTTTTATCGAGGGAGGGAGTGAAGTGAGTACACTGTAAAATGTGGCTTTTTTATCAGCAAGTCTTTCACATTTTTCTTTCACATTTTTTGGCGTTTACTCTTCTGTTTACATTCAATACCTACACTGTCTCTGAAATAGCCATCACCTCTCTCTGTCAAGATGACAACTTCCGCTCATACTGCACTTTTGTCCGCATGTTAATAGTGGTTTCTTTGCTCCTCTGCCACCCTCAGGGTTGCATGTCGTAAAGTAACGTGTCATAGTCCAGCCATAAACATCTTACTTACTGATACTGACATCACTGCAGCTTGATTTCTTTCCTCGCTGTTGAAATACACCTTCTTGTTACAAAGAGCCTAAATCACACCATTTAAGGTCAAAACAAGAGGTGGTGTTGTGGTCTGAAAAAAAGCAGCATTTTGATTAAAAAGAAATGCCTGGTTTGAGCTCACATTTGTTGCTTTGTAACGTGTTGTACTGGAGGTGAGGCTGCCAAGCTGGGGCTCTATTCAAATACAGACCAATAACACCAGGACAGCATATTTATACTGAAGTGACACAAAAGGAATTTACACAAGGGCCGAACGTGTTATTGCGTGTTTTCTTCTTCTGGTTTCTTAATCTTACTTTTTCCCTTCCTATCACCCCCCCCAGAAATAATTCCTTTTATGGAAGGAGATCAACAAACCGGCCCTCGTGAACCGTCGTGCCCTTCCTGGTGAAGCGGCAGGGCGTTTGCGTCCAGCTGGGTCGTGTCCTGGGCTACGCTGTGCTGCTGCTGGAGCAGGGCGTGCTCTGTGTGCTGCCGATACTGTGGGCCGCGCTGCTGTTCTCTGAGGCGGGCTGCGACTTCTGGATCGGCTGTGTGCTCGCCGTCTCACCTAGAGCAGGAGAGGGAGTGGAGAGGAAGGGAGGAGGGGAAACACTGATATAAATGACGGGAATTCAGGGGTAGGCAAGCGCATGAGGAATCGATTTGGGTAGAGCTACAAATTGCACTCCTCTAGGATGCTGGAACCTCCATTGTTCCCCCGCGGTCTGTAGAAAAATGAACTGTTTAATCTCCTACTATTTACTATGACTGTCACTGCTTGACATAAACCTCATGCTTCAGTTAAAATAAAATTCTTTATCCCAATGTTTTGCGCACGTCCTTGTGTAGATTTACACATCTTATTCAAGCAGAAGTAGTCTGGGTTTTAGTGCATAGCACTTGGCAAAGGAGCAAAGCAATACAATAAGAACTCTGGACTTCATCTGCATTGACTTTTACCATATCGATCATAATCTGTCACAGATTCGCAAACTGCTAGGACCCAAAAACGTTCCTCCTCAGACAGCCCAAAAACAACCGGCTCACGTCCTGTCCGACAGATGACATTTTGAAAATAGGAAAAGAAGAGGATTCCCGATCATGAAGTTAATTTCTTTAGTTATCTGGAATCAATTAGCCTGGATTTAGCAGATGAAGCAGAACAAACAGAAGACGGGCCTTCTGACTTTAGCTCCAACCAAGACTGGTTTATTGTTCTGTGTCTAAATAAGCATTTCATTTTGTGGATCCAGCGCTTAAAATGAAGAGGCCAGTGAAAGTTGTTGCATTTGTTTACTGAATATGTCTCTGACAGACAATGAACAGCTTTTGAATTGAAGCCAAGTCTGTGTTTAATTTCAGTCTTTGGCACAATTATTACTGAGGTCTGTTCTTTGGCTGCTTCCTGGCTTTATCCCTCCTAGAAAGGAACAGTCAGGGCACAATAAAATGTTCTGTCTCAGATAAAGATTTTTCTAGGGACAGTTCATTCTGTACTAAAAGTAGTACTTGCACGTATGCACGAGCGCTTGCATATATGGCAGGCATATGTGTCCACAGGCGATCTTGCATCCCGCTCCCTCTTTGAGGCCTCTAAGTTCTGTTAATGTTTACCAGAGCAGAGCTGCCAGAGGTCTTTCCCTCACAGGACCAAGAGCTCCACAAAACAAAGGGACTCGGATTCACCTCAGCTGTCTGAGGAAATATAAATTCTCAAGTCCAATATCATCTTTCTAGATAGAGAGATAAAGGCTGCTTTTATGTCACAGGAACATACTGCGTATGAAAACTCTGTGAAGCAGCAGATGTCTGACAACTTGCCTCAACCTCTGGATGAGGCAGAAGCACATTCTCAGTATTTCCAGGCACGGTCAACACTCAAATTTACATTATTTTTCAACAAAGTGTCCCAGGATATGATACAGAAAACGTTTTAGACATGTTTCTTTCTGAAAGAGAGTTAAGCTAAAACCCAAACAATGACTAACAACGGTTGCAAAAAGTATCCAAAAGTCAAACTTGACTAAAAGTAAAGATACCATGTGAAATATTATTTTGGTAAATGTGAAAGTCATCCAGACAAATAGTACTTGAGCAAAGGTTTTTAAGGATCTGATGTTTAATTTTTGGCAATAAATAAGTGTTTAAAGTATAAGTACAAGTAAAATATATATGTATTTTACATATATGTATTGGTTGACCAATTATTCAGCAATTTTACGATAATGGGAATCAGAAAATGGAAATGGACCTTGTCTTAGTTTTGCCTTACAGCATGGTAACATTTGCTAACTAGCTCTAAACACAAAGTACAGCTTGTTCATCACTCAAAGTATTTAACAAATGATAGTTTTGGCCTGATGATGGTGCTAGATTCAGAGTGAAGTGAACCAACGTGAACACAAATCCTTTAAAGCTGTACACAAACATTCGTACCAAATGTCGTGGCAATCCACCCAAACAGCTGTTGTGGAATTTTACTCAAACCCTATAAATGTCAACCTCACGGTGGCACCACAGGGAAACTCAGACGATCACCAAAAAATCATTTATTTTATAATCTAGTGGAATATGTTTGGATTTTCAGGGCAAATAATGTGTGAAATTTCTCCTCGTGTGAGTGATTCAGCCTGTTTTCCAAACTGGTTTAGAATTGTTTCATTTGTGTGTTTTTTCACAAATTGAGCCGAGGTGGAGAGCAGATCTCTTGGCAGGCGTGACTGCAGCCACTGGCAGAGTGCAGACCTATTATAAGTGCCAAGATAATGAGCAAAATGTCAAATAACATATTGTAAGGTGCCTTTTAAAGCATTTACACTTCTAATTGCCTTATAAGGAATCAAACTGTAAGGAATACACAACCCCACAAAATAATGCCAATGAGTGTATGTAACTTTAAAAAAAAAAAAAAGGGGAAAATGTTTCTTTCTCAAGAGGGCTGGAACATTGTCCTCAGACCCTGAGGGGATAGACTCAAATCTGTTTTCATGTTTCATCTCTGTGTACAAGGTTTAAAATACACTCTGAACTGATATTTTTGGTGGTTGTTTTTTGGGGGGATCTACATTCTTGGGGTTTACATGGAACTGCCAATATTGCCATGTAAGGTCATTTCAGCCAAGACAGCTTGACATGCCCAACGAAGGCCTATTTTAATAACTGGAACATTCGGTTTTATGTCTACGTAAAGAAAGTGTTTCCATAGCTACTATCCTTACACCTGTTTCTTTATACATGCTCGCTTTTGTCCTCTGGAAAAGCCAGTCAGCTACAAGGCATGTGTTTCTTTGTCACTCTGGGAAACCCATAAAGCTTAAATAAAGTGGCTTCCCGAAGAGGAGCCAATACCAATATTGTGTTAAAGATAAGGGCACTAAAATCTGACAACTGATCTTTTCTTCCACATGAAATCCTGTTGAGTAAACACTCGTGACTTAGCATGACTGGAGCTTTAAACATTTTCTAACAGTTCTGACAAGTGGCCGTGTCTTTGCTACATTCACAACAGGATGATTTACTGACAACCATCCAAGACTCTCCGACTGTGAGCTTCTACCAAACTGTAAACTTAGCGTTAACTTAAACACTCACATTGTTGTATTTTCAGAAAGAACCGACTTCTAAAAGTCAAACATGCTGGCCCCGTTTATGAAAGACGTCCATGGAGAACGCATCAGCCATGGGGGCAACAGGTCAACGGCATGGCAGGTCACCATTCAAGCAGTCGGGCCGACGAGAACAGGGCAGCTCTATGCAACGGTGAACTCAGAGGGCTGCTGGGAGCACACTTCCTCTCAGGGGTCGGCTCGGGTCAGCAGGCTGGGGACGATGGGGAAGGTCTTGGCATCTAATGGACAGATTGTATGTCTTTTCCGGTGAGTGCCGCTCAAACCAAAAGGGGGAATTTCCAACTCGTCTCCAGCTATTGTACTGAGAATATTCGCTGACCACCCTGCAGCCCATGAAACATTCAAAGGCAGGAAAGAGAAGAGCTCTTGCTGCTGACCAACAGGATATATTTACAGTCAAGGAGTCAATATGTTATTGTGAACTGGCCTCTGTCAGCAGCAGGATGTTTGGCAATCCCAGCGGCACATTTCTGGCACTGAGACTCTCGGACATTCCTCTGCATCTTATCTTTTCATTAATGTAGAGAGAGGTGGGCCGGGGGCCACGGAGCAGCAGGTGAAGGACCTACCTGTGTGTGAGTAGATAAACCAAAGGGCTCCGGTCAACAGGGCCCCGATCACAAAGGCTGCGAATGCGATTCCCACCACTGTCGGAGTGTCCAGCACGTTGTCTACAATCACGTCTATAAAAGAAAACATAACACAGTTTATACATGTTGGCAGGTCAACTTGGATTTATTAGAAATCCTGACACACACAGTCTGAGATCAAAAGTGTTCAATGTTAAAAAAAATATATAGGACATAATTTGAAAAACTAACATGACTAAGAAAATACTCCGGCCAGAAGAGCGTCCACTTTTATCTCAAGAAGTCATTTTATAACACCACTTTTCATACTGTCACTTTAAATGACCTCTGCTAGGAAGGTCATGTTTTCATCAGTGTCCATTTGTTGGCTGGTTGGTTTGTCAGCAGGATTACACAACAATTGAATGGATGAACTTGGAGGGACGATGGCCTAGAATAGACCTCATTAACTTTTGGTGCTGATCCAGATACAGGGACGGATCCTTTCTTTAACATTGCATTTGTGCTTTTTCAACATTTTAATTAATTTCTCAGAGAATAGCACATGGATCTATGAGTGAGTGCAACTGAAGTGAATTCCAGTACTTGTGCTCTTGGTATGAAGTTTGTTATTGGATGAGACTTGATTGAATTAAAGAGGACTGTTGGGTGGAGGCAGGCGCCATTCTAGTTCAATATGTCTCTCTTGATTTTCCCCTAAAAGAACAATTAAGATTTTTCTAGATTTTTAAGATATTTCTCAGAATGTAGCAATAACTGCTAACAAATGTAGCCAATTAGCTCCTGTTAGCTAGACTGAGTTCAATACTTCTAAATCCACCAGCTAAACACCGACACAGACCTGCTCTTTTATCTAAAATTAACATGGCAGCACGTGCTACCTCAAACCTAGCCTGCTAACTAGCTTCACTCTGTTATGAGCCGGTGTTAGTGGTAGCAGCTAACTGGTTAAGCCAGCTACTCCAGCACTGTTTGGATTCTAAAGATGTTCCTCAGAGAAAGAGCATGGGGAGCTAGCTAGCTGGCTGATAGCTTAGCCTGTTGGGTGGTTAGGGGATTGGCTGAAAAATTAGATGACTTGAAATAAAACGTGACATGTAATTTACGTGTCTCTGAGAAAAAAAGGTATTTGAAAAAATGGCATTTAAAATAAAAATGAACTTAATAAAGAACAAACAGGATATTACAGAATAACATTCATAGTATTAAGTTACATTTTAAAAATTGTGCTGGTTCAACTATAAACACCATCTATTCATCGTTACGTATTTGTATAAAAATACTGGTTTTTACCATTAAACTATTCAATATAACACTGCATAAAATGTACATTCATAGACACACATAAATGTATAAAGAGAGGACTGAGATAGTGAGAAATACAACTTACTATTGCCATCGTGAGGAGCCGGTGGGGTTTGGGGTTCTGTAAAAAAGAAAAGGTTTTGAGGAGATTTTAATGTATGTTGATGATCAGGTATCTTGCTGCACAGCACACTCTGAGTTTTAATTATTTAAAAAAAAAAAACACACACAATACACATCCTGAGTCAGCCTGTCAGCCACAGGCCAGCGGATCAGCAGATTGCTGATATTGCCCTGTGTTGATAAGCAATTCTCTGTGGAATGTGATACAGAAACCTGAAGCAGAAAAATGCTGAAAGAGCAGCTTTTCTGTGAGCTGACAGTGTCCTAAAGGATGAACCTACTGACTCCGACCAGTTCTGCTTACTCATTTATTTCGAGCCATCTGGAAGGCTTTCAAAAGTGAACTTAGCTGTAATGATGTCTTAACAAACAACACAAAGGCGCTTGTGTACGGGGCGAACTCAAGAGGCGAGCCTGGTCCATGTCCAAGACTCCGGCACAATGGGTGCTATTCTTGGAAAGAACACCTTTGAGTTATCATCTGGCGTAATGGATGATGACAGGTCATCAGAGAGGACTTTAATTTCAGAGGGGACGATGGCCAGAGGACGTCCTCTCTGCCACCCTTCACCCCTCTCCCATCGCTCCTGTGTTATCTGTCCCATGTGACTTGTTACGCTAAGAATGCAGAGAGTGGCCGCTAATGCTTTCAGCTCCGCGAGCAAAAACAGAGGAAGAACGCACTTAACTGACAGCGGTGTGCAATGTTTTCCTGTAAATCTGACTCAGATTCTGTTCTGTTAAATGTGAAGAAATGTATACGGCTCTGTGTCCAACAACGCCCAGAGCTAAAAACTCAATGTACCTTTTCAAATAAAGCCTCGACGTCTGTGGGGACCGATACTCTAAGTTAAACCCATGACTTATGTTTGCAGCTTCAAGCTGTTGCCAAAGTTAGAACAGCTCTGATATCTCTACGAACGTCATTTGTTTATGCAAGTTGGCTCGCTATGGAATGAGAGCGCACCCCCCCCGTAATGACTTGTTTTCGTTCAACTCTGACCTTTCCTTAAGGAAACCACCGATGGCCAATGCCGCTTGACGGCGGTTGCTTGTGCGTTTAGAGCCGACAACAGCTGAACTTCACAGTTCAAAGCTTGTGACCCCATAAGGGCCATTAGCACTTCATACAACTGACGGCATCCAGTGGTTTTATACAAGGAAACTAGAAAAGACGAAGGGTCATTACGTCACTGAATCTTGCTTCGTGGTCAGACCGTCATGCTGGTTGTATTGAAGCCTATGGGAGATGCATGGAGACACACACTCTCAGAAGTGTGTTCTTTCGCTTTCTTGAGAGATTTCTTTATCAGAAGTCACACGACGTAGAAAAGAACAGTTTTTGTTTGTTTTTCGATATTTCTATCATAGACTCCAATACAGCTGTCACCACACTCTGGCCCCAAAGCGAGATTCAGTGACGTAATGACCATTCCTTCTTTTTAGGTTCATGTAGTTCCACACTGTTCTCATGATGAATCTGCTCACACATTTTTCTCTCCAGTATACTTAGTGAAAAAGTAGAAAGTGTTGGAAGATTTACACTTTTTTAATGATTGCAATCTGCTGAGGCATGAATCCAAGCTCATGTACAAGTAGAAACGTCATTTTCTTTTAGTTTTATGATAACGTGAATGATAAAGTAAGCTGCTTGACATTCAGCCAGTGAACACAGCAGCAAAAAAAATAACCTAATTCAGCAGGTTTTAAGGGCGATGCATCATTACAGATATTTATCAAAGATACCAGCTGCTTAGAAAGCTCAGCAATCTGAAGGGTCAACACGTTCACTTACAAAGTATATTTTATCACACCACAGTTTCAGCCTGTCTAATATAATATATAATACAATAACCCTGATATTAAAAGCAGATTACATCATATTCATTGTAATGTAAATAAACCAAACTCATTACAGGCTTTGTATCTGCTTCCTTTAGTCATTTCAGACTTAAAGTAAAGTACTACTACTTGTACTGATGTCAGAATACAACCTGCACTGCCAGCCCCTCAAATAAAAGATACTTTTCAACGTTTCCTGAACGTTAGCAGATCCATTATAAGAGCTACAATTTATTGATGTTGTGAAGCAGTAAATCTACTTTTGATGGCAGAGCTTTGAGGCTGTTATGATTTGCAACTGCATAATAACATAGAAATGAACTTAATAAAGAGCAAATCACATAAAATAGAATTACATTTGTATATTAAGTTACATTTTAAAAATTGCATTGGTTCGTCTATAAAACACCATCTATTCATGGTTATGTATTCGTACAAAAATAAAACTTTTTAACCAGTGTTTTACCATTACACTATTCAATATAACACTGCATAAAATGTACATTCACAGACACACATAAAAGTATAAAGAGAGGACTGAGATAGTGAGAAATACAACTTACTATTCCTATCATGAGGAGCCGGTGGGGTTTGGGGTTCTGTAAAAAAGAAAGGTTTTGAAGAGATTTTAATTTACGTTGATTATCAGGTATCTTGACGCACAGCCTGCTCCAGCCTCTCAAATAAAAGATACTTTTCAACTTTTCCTGAACGTTAGCAGATCCATTATAAGAGCTACAATTTATTGATGTTGTGAAGCAGTAAATCTAATTTTGATGGCAGAGCTTTGAGGCTGTGATGTTTTTTCCATGCACCAAGTTGGCCACAAGTGGCCCCCTTTGATTTGTGGATCAAGTTCGGCTCTTTGGGATGCTGTCCAGCGCAGAACTGTGGCTGTTTGTTTTGTTTGCCATCCTAGCATAAAAGATGCCTTTGTCATTAAACAGGGCCTTTGAAATGTTGCTTTTTTTTCACCGTGTTTATTGCATATCTGTGTTTACTTAATGTGCTCCATGGAAAATAAACCCGCTGCACTGGCAGTGGTGTGGGCAGGAGCATGTTGCTGCTTACTCTGGACTAGCTTAGCTTACTCACTCAGTCATTACTGCAGATATCAGACTTTCTGTTCACCAGCATCCTTCAAAGCCTCCTAAACATCAGTACTGGACTTTCTAGGCTAAAAAGTGACTGCATCCACATCTCTGCCAAGCACCAAAATCCAGTGTGTTGTAATACATCCATCCACTTCTGCTCAGTGGTTTTTAACTATGACAACTCTGACGAGTCAGAGTCTCTAGAGCCTGACTGATACCAGTGTTACCTACATGTAGATGGGGACTTATTTTGAAACTTTGAAAACAAAAAACATAACTTACAGCTCCACGCAGCTCGTCAGATGTAATCCAAGTTTCTGAAAAGCCCAAAGATGATTTGAGAAGACGTTCCTTACACCCTTGACGCACGGTCAAGCTTGTCCACCCACACGCTTTGATGGAACGCTTTGAGCTTAGCAGCAACAGTGTGGATTTTGGCTTGTAAATGATTTCACCTCAAATCAATTTGTGATCTTTGGGGCTTTCAGGGACTTGGATTACAGCGGACAAGCTGTTTGGAGGGTCTTCATGGCTTTTTTTGGTTGTCATCAATACAGTTGTTGTTGAGAATACTTCAGGGCTGTTTTACTGTGAAGCTCCAGAAATGTTTTGTGGACTACGAAACTTCACCTGACTTTCCATCAGCATGGGGGGAGCAGATAATAACTGTATATTCATTTTAGGATCAACTACTTCTTTAAGATTGGCTTCGGCCTCCTTGCAGGGCGAGTGTTTAACCCTCCAGTTCTTGTTACCACCTTTGTACTGATGTGTTATAGCCAAGAGAAAAGTCCAGACACCCTCACCCAACCCACATCAAACATCCAATTTCTTCGTCATTCATCAACTGCGTTTTTCATACTGTAGTACTTACAACATATCCACAATAAGCCCGAGTTGGTCAGTATTGGCCAATGCTGATGTATCAGTCGGGTTCTATCCCACACTGATTAAAATGATGTGATTTATATTAAAGTTATGAGTCAGTATAGTTGAGTCAAACTGACCACGGCGCTCGCTGATGTCATTGCTCAGAGGGGATGCTGATTTGAAAAGCACTGGCAGTCCACCAGAGATCGGGCACTCATGATATCACCGCATCTCAGTTTAAGTCATAATCAGTAAAATGTGACCGTGGTTACCTCAGCCCCCCCCAAGCCTCTATCTGCTGGCTGCTCCCTGTGTCAGATCACACTCACGGCCCCTGAGACCCCGCGAAACAGCGACTGAATGAATGAGTGACTAAACAAGGGGCCCCCAGGCTCTGGCCGGACTCCCAAAGCCAACAAGAGGACCACCACTCCCCTCACACACACACTCCTCCCTTCTCCCCCTCTCTAGTGGAAAGCAGAGGCCACAGTGAAGGCTCTAAGTGAAAACAACTGGAGCTTGGTTCTGTATGACTCCTCTTTTTCCACCTCTCCCACAGCATGAACCGGTCCAGAGGAGCCGAACTGGGCCTCAGCTTTAGCATACTCCCCTTCGCGGCAGTCAACCACACGGTAGTATGCACACACGCCCCAAAACACACTATTGTGTACAGGCATTAATGTAAACAGATACATACACGCACACACCAATTGTGTATCCACACGCACCTGCATATCAAATCACACCACACGCACACACACAGGCCGCAGTTAATGAAGACCAGATGTGGGGAAGTGATGTGCAGAGTTTTGCGGTTTGTGTAGTACCGGACCGAGCTTTCCCCGGCTCCTTCACACTCAGACCGGCTTCTCTCTCTTTACTCCAGTTTCCTTATCGCACTTCATACTCAAAACAATGGCAACCAGAGCCTAATTCACAATGTGTAGCACCGACAAAACTGAAACATGAATGAGAGTGACGGACGCCTTTTAGACTCAAGTTGGGTTAAGTATTGGCAGAAGGTCTGAGTCGGTGTAAAATGTGTTTTTTTGTCTTCTTAACTAACCTGTTATGCTTGGTGGACCGGGTGCATCTATCACAACCAGTGGCTTGGTCGACATCTTGGTTTTCATCATCATCGACATGATATAATCCAGGGAAAGAGAATCGCAGGTCTCAGTGGGTTGTAGGCACTGTGTGGATCACATTTGAGAAATAAAAGTAAATTAACTGCAAAATTTACAGTGAAGAAATCCTTCAGAAAAAGAAAACATGCCTCTTTGTTAAACTAGACGTATTATGTTCACTTTCGGGCTCTTACTTTTATTTTGGGTTGCTACTAGAATAGGTTTACATGCAAGTAAAGGAGAAAAAAAAAGCATAACCATAACAGGTCTCCTTTTAAAGGTCTCTGTAATTTTCTACAGCAAATAAATGGATTTGTGAAAGCAAACATTCACATCTGTCAACCTTAAGTAAATTCCTTCCGTCACACCTGACCGAAAGTACAAACTTGGAAGTCAAACAAATGACAAACTCATGAGCCTGACACTGATTGTAATCAGAATATAACAATTAGCTTCACTGTCAAAAGGCAGCCTGAGGCCTCTGCTGTAACTCATATTCATGTGAAAGCGTTAGAAAAAGAAAAAGGAAAACGAAAGTGTTTGCAAGAGTGTTGGACAGAGAACACAGTAAGAGAAAAAACTAAAATGATGGATGCTTATTTTCTTCTGCAGCTGGATACTCATTGCCCATCGATTCATGCTTCCTGATTAGCTGTTGGTGCAGACCTGACACTGGTTGGCTCAGGTCAGCCAGAGCAAAGATAATGCGCTAAAATAATTTCAAACAAACACCTCTTAAACTACATACTGTACCTCTGGAGCGACTAAAGAAACACTGATGGCCTGGTTAGTCAAATCATTAAACATGCAAGAGAATTGAAGTAGTTTGAAGAGGAGTAGACTGCATACCTGTGGTAGTCTTTGGTTACTGTGAGATCTCTTGGAGCACAGAGACATCTCACAGTGAAGGAAGAGCAGGGACATGTTGAACTTTGAGTTGAAGGTGAAGCTAAACATTTTCTTCTCCAACTGTGTGTGAGGGACAGGGAAGTCCCTCTGAGGATAGTACTCGACGGAGTCATCTTTGGGGCAGACTGTCTCAATGAGGGTGTAGTCTGAGGCCACTCTGGGGTTGGAATTGGGAGAAATTAAGCACGATACGATGGTGAACCCCAGCTCTGGATTTGATGCGGTCGATGTGATCTAAAGCACGAGAGGGAAGAAAAAACATTTTTTATTCAAATGCAGGGATCCTTTGTCATTTAAACAAGCTGTCGCACTTGAGTCAAGATAAAATTGATCAGTGTAAAAAGTAATTAAAGGAGTAAACTGACAGTTTGGGAAATTTACTATTCGCTCACTTGCTGAGAATTAGATGATGAGACTGATATCGCGCTCACATTCCCGTAAATGTGAAGCTACACCCAGAAGAAGAAAACATCAGCATAAATACTTGAAGAAGGAGGAACAAGCTTGCTTACAGGACTCCAGGAGGTCATTGTTCCCAGCCAAGAGATAAACCCCTTAAAACAACAACTTCTTGTATTCACGACACAGATTTTGTATGGATTTAACAAATGAGATATAAATTAGAGAGCTTTAGAAACTGATTTATTCTTAACGGCAATCAGACAAATATCAGATACTTTGGTGTGATGAGAAGAAAGACATGGTGAAAAAGTCAAAAAAGTTTAGGGATCAAGTTTAACTTTAGTGACATCTTGCAAATAAACAAAATAAGTTTATACTTCTTACATTCTAATATGTAATATCTTATTTGGGTTGATGAGACTTTGTTTATTGAGTTTGTTGTTGATATGTTCATCTCATTTTATCGTTGTTTTGTTTTTATATTCTGTTCCATTTAGTTTTTTACTGTTTACTGTTTTACTGTAAAATCGAATACAACTCTCAGTCTGGTATGCATAAATATCTCACATGCACCTCGTGGGTGTAGTTTTAGAGATTACAAGTGGTATCGATATTCTCATTGAACTCTCAGCAAGAAAAGTTAATTAATTAGAAAAATGCTGCACTTATCAATATTTTCTTTTTTTAATGTATATGTACGGTAGGGATGCACCGAATATTCGGCCGCCGAAAATTTCCCCCCAGAAATGGCCCAAAAGTGCATTTTCGGTTTTCGGCCGAAATACTTTTATCACCGAAACAACACGGCCGAAACAGACATTTGTGATTACGCAAACAAAAAACCCAGCCATCACACGCTTATCTGGATAAACGCCAACATGGAGCACAGCACACATTTCACTGAGATCTATTCGGATCCTCTGTACTTCATCGGAACTATACTCGATCCGCATTATAAAGATCATTACTTGGATGTGGGATTAAAGCAGCACGCACGAGAAATGACCCAGCGATCCGCGATGGATGCGGAGAACCCGCTTGGAGACGGAGAAGTGCACAGCGCAGGAGAAGGAGAGCAGAGCACAGAAAAAAGGACTCGTCTCTCTGCACCAGATGAGGGGTCTGATATGTTCAATGAGATCCTGCAAGAGAGTGCACCGAATAATAGGAGTCCGACAGAGAAAATTTTAAAATGCACTTGACTTAAGTGCACTTTATGTTTTTGTGAGAGAACATATATAATTTTACAAACTTTCAGCAGTTCAGTCAGTTATAGGCCTGTACATTATTATTTATTTAATAAGACAGATAAGACATTTTATTTTGAATTTTATTTTATATTGTGCATTGCTGTAATGTCAGTCTTAAATAAATATTTTCATGCTTTTGTAACTGATTTATTCTTTGAATGGCAATGCCTTGATTTTAGTGTGGTTAGTACACAGTCATAGCCATAAATGCAATGCTACTAATAATTGGCATAATAATTTCTTTCGGTGTTTCGGTTTTCGGTTTTCGGCCTTGGTTTCCTCATTTTCGGTTTTCGGTTTCGGCCAAGAATTTTCATTTCGGTGCATCCCTAATGTACAGGGATTTTCACAGAGTCCAACACAGTTCCTCTCAGCTCTACCATATTTCCAGCATATTTCACCTCATGGTTTCAGTTTTATGGTAGCAACTTAAATGTTTAGTTTACTCTCACTGCTCCCATTGATCCCTATTCCAGTCCCAGCAGGCAGCTGTTTACCTTGATAAACCGTTCAATACTTTTCCATCACCAGACAACAGATGGACAACGTTAGTGACAAGCTAGTGAACATAGGGGAGCATAGCAGCTAAAGATCCATATATTTCCCTCAGGAGTTGGCAGAGACCAAACACAGCTAAAAGAAGAGTAAATATTGGAGCTTAATTCATCAGGTAGACATGAAAATGACCCCAAATGAATGCTTATGTTTCTTTATCTGTTGGATGTGTAGCAACTGTTTGCTAAAACGTTAGTCAACTGCAACAATTTTCTTTAGTTATTTCAGTCATTTCAGTTATGATGGCCGTAATATCGTTCCTTCCATGAGGAAGTCCCTTGAGTTACTTTTCTCTTCTTTTCTTCCACTGGATCGTCAGCGATGGTATCCTCATTTGAAAGGTCTTGCATACACATCCATACAAAACTCTCTAAAACCATCTGGCCCTGCGTCCACACTGTCAGCGAGGCATCTCCTGCTGATATCATTATAAATCGTCTCTTCAAAGGACCTTAAAGTAAGAGTCTTTGCCATCTCTTACGTGACCTCCACAATCACTGTAGCGAAACAGACGGACAGGATTTTGAGCCAGACAGACACGATGCAGAGACACATAGAGAGGAGACACAGCGTAGATACGAGGGGTGAAAGTGAGTGTTAGCTGTCGGGCCCCAAGAAGACAAATACAAATTGACCTTGTGCATGCCACACTAAGAGATCAAAGCAGGAAGAGCTAAAGTCCCAGACAGAGAGTACACAGAGCCGTGTTCCTGCTAAAGTCTTCATTTAGGGGCAAAAACACAAGCTGCATAAGAGAGAAATAAGAAGTATTGCTGGAAATGCAGAGCATACCTCCACGAAGACTTGCTGATTTTTTGCGACAGTATAGAAGGGCTGGCGTGAGGGGCTGCTGGACGGCTGTGTGGTGTACAGCTCCATGATATACGTCATGTTATCGACCGGCTGAATCCCTGGTCCTGGTACAATCCTGGGAATTGTTTTTGAAGGTTCCTGGTTGTTTCTGTATGTGCAATTGAACTAGGAGGAGAAAAAAAACAAAGCCAAAACAAATATCAGCAGGGATCTGACTTCAGATTCCATTGCTAAGCACTCTTACTTCATGTTTGACCACATTAAGATGGAGCAGAAAACAGGGAAGGAACATTAGGGATACTGTATAAACAAGAACAATAAGTGGGAGATGAGGAATGGATGAGACAAAGGAAAATAAGTCAGTGGAGGGGAGAAGATGGAGAAATTTCAAAATGGAAAAATGTCAGGTCAAGTTCATAAAACAGACATCGTGGAAACACAGAGAGATTGCAGGAGCCAGATGAGTCTTTAGTAGCACCAAGGGACTCTGGGAAATGACGTTTCTTCCATCTCCTCACGTTTTACATGGAGATGTAGATGACCGGTGGTCTTGACTTGTTGGCCTGTCACCCCTGCCATGTAGAGCAGCTCTCCCAGACACAGAACCACAATGATTCAAAGGTCTTACCACTATGATAGACTGGTGCTCTGTGGGCTCAACCGGGTCCCTCGGGAACACCGGGTCTCCAGATTCCAGGTCGTCATAATCCAGCGGCCCACCGCTCCCATCCTTTGACTCAGAATGACTTATCAAAACCTGCAATCCACAAAGGAGTCCGTTAGTCACAAAACCAAAGCCACACCAGTAAGTAGGTAGAAGGAAAACTTTCACAAAAATCAGTTCCAGACATTTTTTTTTTATCCAACTGTGAGTAGTGTTGCTTAATTCAGGGGTGTTCCGTAAGCCAAAGACGCGGACATCTGAATATTTGAGAGGGGTTGCCAAAACATTCTGTAACCAATGAGTTGGATCTAGAAATGTGGGAATGTCCTGTGGCTTCAGCACTGGGACACAAACATAAAACATCATTTTAATTTCTCAGTAGAGCAGAGGAATGTCAGGGGTCTGAGATGAGTTCACACTGGTTTAAGAACAGCTTGATTTAATGAGGTGAGAGGACAATCTCAATCACGCTAACAGTGTTTTTCTTAAGTCTGCACCATATGTTAGTTGACCTGCCACTGGTGCCACAGCTGAATTAAATCAACATGGAACAACAGCTAAAACGTTGTTATCATTATCTTTGATGTGCAGGGACCTACACAATGAAAATGTATGTCTTGTAACTCGAGGTCAGAGGTTATCCCTGCGTCCAACTGCTAACACAAAAGACAACCTTGGACGTGTGCCCAGGTTTTCAATCTGCATTGGACAAAAAATGTGTTGTTCCAAAAGTTCCTCCACAAAAGATTTCAAAAGGTTGGGGAGGAAGTGATTCATCCTTGCTTGTTAGAACAAACACGCTGAATGAGTGCATTCCATAATGATGAAGATAACCGAGGATGTCAGATGTGAGTGCTGAGTCCCATGCGAGCACTACATGAAAAATAAACTTTAAAGATGAATGGAATATCGATTTCTCCTACTTTTAGTGTTAGGAAATATAAACTATAATGCCAATTTCATACAAAAAAAAGGATAAAACAATGTGTGGAAACAGTGTAAAAAGCTCCAAGCTTCTGAGAGGGTGTTTCCCATCAGCTGTTGACTGACATCTGATAGCTGGCAGTGCTCGGAAACTCTCTGTTAATTTAGGTGGTGCTCTACTGACTGAAGCACATCGCTGCCGTTTATAGCCTACAACTGTCCATAACGGAAGTTTTTCTTCCTTGTTTTCAAACAACCCATTGACCTCGGTTATGTACTCTGAGAGATTTATGAAACTTGCATTCTACTCCAAAAATGGAAGCTGGTACACTAGGCTAACTAGTGTTCGTTCAGAAAATGTTTTCAATCTATAGGTGGAAGATAATTAGCCTAGTAAGCCTAGCTTGCAGACGTTAGCGTTGATTAGCACTAGACCATTACTTAATGTAGTGTATCACTGCAGAAAAATGAATAAAACTTGAATTTCTTTTTTTCTTATATATTAACTTTTAACCAAAGTGCACACATCTAGTTAGTTTAACCTAACCTCTTCTTTGTACTCCCACATGTTCTTAAATATCAAACTAGGATGCCATGTTTTTTTAATAGTGGTTGAGCAGCTTTAAACTAAAAAGTAATAATAGGTATTGTACTCACAGAGTTGATGTAGAGGGCCATTGGACTACCCTGCAGAGGTAATATGCTGGTCAGACAGCCAGTCAGAGGAGTTTCCAGTGTATAGTGGGTGGCATTGACTGTTGCTTTGCAGGCTGGGTCTTGCAGTGTTAGGTTGGCATGAGTGAACCCATTCGTCTGTGGAAATTACAAAAATTGGCAAGATTGGACAAAGATCAGATCCTTTTCTCTCTATTAATTTTTTTTCAGAATTGTAAAAAAAAAAAAAGAAAAAAAAGGGAAAGTCAAAGGGGTTGTGTAAGACTTGGAGTTCTCAGGAATAAACAAATCCCACAAGGTGGTCTAGCTCCAGCTCCAGCTTCTTCTAATTATAGTCTATGCCAGTTTCCATTCTGTGATGTGGGCTGACTGCTTCGTCCCCGTGTTCAGACGCCAAATGTTGGAAACTGTCCTATTCGCCTCAATGTCGGCCTGTGTAAAACAGGGACGCTGGCATTTAAATAAAGAGCAATAAAGTAATGACAACATTTCTCACAGTACTGAACAGAGTTTCTTTTATGTTTTTACTTCTGTAGAACTCAAACTTTGATGAGGTTATGTTTATATTTAGATCGTATCATGAAAGATGAAGGCTCACATATTAATCAGCAAGTGAGCTTTACATTTGGGTTTATCACTACCACACTGGCCATTGTATAGTATATTTGTATAACCTAAATGCATGCACACTGTGGATGATTTTCAATCATCAACAACCCAGCAACATGGAGGTTTATGTTGCCATTTTCTAATCGTAGTGCAGAAAACGTTCATTCAGCCCCCCTAATTGATCCAGACGCTGGTATTCTCTCTGGGTATCCTCCATGTTTGTTGTTTTTCCTTTCTTCTTGTCACAATTTGTCACATCAAGTCTTTGTCACGAG
The DNA here is from genome assembly GCA_963678695.2 of Diplodus puntazzo. Lineage (NCBI taxonomy): Eukaryota > Metazoa > Chordata > Actinopteri > Spariformes > Sparidae > Diplodus > Diplodus puntazzo. Next base: position 4,616,608 of record OZ023163.1, on the reverse strand, counting down.
AGCAGAGACGTAAACAACTAAGTACCCCAAAGCAAATACGAACGATCAGACCGTGAAACAGTTTTCAGATGTGCGACTTGAATCCCATTAAAAATTATTTATGACAGTGGATTTAGTCTGGAGGAAACAAATGACTTGATTGTTGAGTTTTTTCCTGTTCAGTCTTGAGGGTAAATTATGATCAATCATCGAATATGAGAAAAAAATATGCTCCGTCTGTCTATCATTAGAGAGGAACAATCCTAAACTGCTTATGTGATGTTGCACTCTGTTGCTTTACATATGTAATGATCTGATAGCTGTCCACTCACTTGCAGGCTCTCTTTCTCGATGCTGACCACCATCCTCTTGTCCTCACACTGCACGCTGAGGCCGACACTCAGAGCGCCCAGACCCTCCTCGTGCTCCCCGTGCTCCCAGGGCTGCTCGTCGAGGGCGGAGGGCAGAGGCAGAGGTTGAGGGAAGGAAAAGGGCAGACTGGGGCGTCGTGAAGCCGTTCCCACTCCTGGATGAGGACTGGAGTTACGCAGGATGGACAGCTCTGGAGGAAACATGCTCTCCAGAGGATCCGACACATCTGGAAGTCACACATGGGTAGAAGCTCATGAGGCTGATTTTACAGGCAGGGAACTTACACGGTGCTATGACTATAAAACCATTTAACAATTCCAAGCTAATTTTGCTATGAGGCCAGTGAAATGTGCAATATTAGTCATGAAAACAACTGTAGCAGCTGCTGAAATGCAAGTCTTGTGCATGGTGTTTTAACAACACTGTATATGAAAACACTATCTTTCTTTCTGCTACACTATAATTCAGTCTGAGTGGAGAGTGGAGAGGATGTCTCTTCAGTTTACCTGGCTCTCTAAGTCGGATATTGAAGTGGTTGGCCACAGGAGTGCCGGTGTAAGACGTGACTGGACTGAAGCCACGCTCCCCGGCCCACTTGATCAAAGCTTGTGACCCCGATGGCAAGTGCTGCTTGGGGGATTTGGACACTTGCACGAGTCTCTCTGTATTTGAACTAACACTCACTGTATCAGAGGCCTGTGGAGAAGAAAGCAGAAGTGTTATTTTTTTTACATCAAAAGCAAACAACATATATAATTTCTAAAAGATTTTTCAAAGAGCTGCTTTTATGTTCTTCTGAAACAAATGACATGATTAACTGTTCAACTATTACATGAGTCAACTTCAAGTACAGTCCTGCTCTTATTCTGTGTCAAGTGTGAATCATGTGCATGAGCGTGAGGTAATGGGCGTGTCACCGCCAAAGCTGAGAAACCAACATGTTCGTTTGCGCCTGAAACTCATGTCCTGCCCTGCTTTGTACCCTCCCTGTGTAAAGGAGTAATGATTCTTTCTCGCAGCCAAGTTCCCACACAGTCAAGTCTCTTGAGCAACCCCGAGGAAAACCCACTTTCTGACAGGAGCGAGAGTGAGATTTTACGAGGCTATCATATCACATACAGAGCTGACAATCTCCCAAACACTGGTTGCATAAGCAAAGCATCCTGTGTACCGCTGCTGTCAAATAAAAGTAAAAGTGTCAGCTACGTGGGAAACAAAGTAAATGTCTTTGTGTTTAGATGGAACATCCTCCTGTGGTATAACACTGACAATAATGTGTAGCAGCACTTGTAAGTTTTGTTTCTAACAGGTTCCAGTTTCAAACCAACTTTTAAATATTTATTTTTATTTCGAAAGTAGTACAACTCAAAAGTAACCACCTGAACACACTGACTATGCATTTCAAAAACGATTCCATGTAACTCATCCAGCATGTTTCCTTAAGCCTGGAGATCCCAAATTGATTCGAAAAGACGTTATTTACACTATTTTGAGTCAAAATCTTCACTGTCGCTGCTAAGCTAACAAGGTTACTGTTTTTTTGTTGCTTTAACAATATTTTAAAACAAGTCCCCATCTACTTCAGTTTTTTAGGAGAATGCTGCAACGCTGTTCTGCTGTGAAGGTCCACAGGTGTTGTGTGGATTATGAAACTTCACCTGACGTTTCATCGGCATGTTGGTTAGTAGATACTGACTGAAATTCCACTTTTGGGTGAACTTATCCTTTAACAGAATTTGTAGAAGTCCTAATATACTAATTAGTATTGTAAAGTGGTGCTTTGATAGAAATGATAGTGTCAGCAGGCTAACACATTCAGAAATGACTGTTTGATGTTAAGCAGGTGTTATTTTTTACCGTATTCACCATCTAAGTTTATCATGGTAGTAAGTTAGTGTTAGCTTGTAGCAGTAGACACAAAGTAGAGCTGAGGTTTACTGGAATGTCCTGATTTGTAGGTATTTATTCATGTACGAAAGCAGTGACTAGATTAAAATTGTGCCAGATTTAATTGCAATCCATCTGATAGTTGCTATAAAAAACAAAAAAACAACAACAACCTCATTGTGGTTCAATAGGAGGTCAGTTCAGTTCAGGGGACCACTTACGTCAATAGGATTCATCATCTGAGGGCAAAATCTAATATGTTTACAATATGGTGAGTTATTTCAGTCAGGATATTCAATCAAGCATATCTGAAAATGATCTGCATTCCTCACCTAAACTGCTCTATTGTTGTGTGAGGTGGGTATTACAGGCACATTTGAGCTGTCCTCTACGTATCGCAGGCTGTGACTTGGCATTACACTCTCACAACCTGACTGACTTACTGTACAGCACTGACCGGGCAGCTGTACAAACACACCGCGCCTGGCAAAACTGCATTGTCATGGCTGCAGCAGCCCTGCAGGGGTATCAGCATTACACAGTGAGGAAACACAGACCCCCGGGCACACCTCCACTGAAACCAGTACAGAGCTAACAGCAGAGAGGGGCACACGAGACAACAGCAGATGTATCGGACGTACAGATGTGTAAATGAAATATTTTTGGGAACATATGTTCCATACTGGGGTTTAAATTTCCATCTCTGAAGCAGTTTCGGCGGTTGGATGACAGCCAACTCTCCATCAAGATGATATATAGTTCAACTATTCCTCTGTAGGTGTCATATTCTTGTATTTCCTCAGGATCCTGACAGACTTAAGTAACACTAATGAAGATTTAAGATCAAAACTGTAAATTCTCGCTCAGGGTTGATAAGTATAAAACCACATTTCCAAGTAAAGGAAACTCTGATATATTGCAGTAATTAGCCAGTGTTTGTATATGGTGTGTGCTGAGGAGGTTCTAACAGCTTCCAGCTTAACAAAGTGCCTGAACAAACGCTGCTCATAATTCACATTATGACTGATGGGAAGCAGCTTAGTAGCCTTGCTTCTGAAAGTATGTGACGCCCCCTCAACTGCCGCCCCTGGCTCTCTGACTGCGATGACAGTCCCTGGAGCTGCCGCGATGAAATCTCACAGTTCCTCCTAACCTGTTATTCCCACCCTGTCCTGCAGCGGGGGACCAGGCGCCAATTCAACACACATTCTGGTGTGACAACATCTTTGGACAGCAGTGCAAAGTGATGACATTTCACTTGTCTGTGACATGACTTGTGAGGCTCTGCCGCGTGTGATAAGACTATATAACATCTCAGGGGGGTGAAGTCTGTGACGGAAAAAAAAGAAGATGTTCCTGGAAGAGAAGCTTTTACCAGTTGTCACGCTGCTTGCTTACCACAACATCCAGCTTTCCGATCACACTGTGGGCCTTGATGACCCAGTTGACAGACTTGGCGCACTTCAGCACCAAGACGACGTCACGGCGCAGCAGGCCGTCGTCCTCCAGAGGCCGTAGTTCCACTATGACATCCACCTGGAAAGCGCTGCAGAAAAGGAGAGGGAAAAAAAGAATTTTGGACTGGTTTGGTCGGCATTGTGCTATCGTGCCCCATGTGTCTGGCCAACTAATTAAAAAGCTGGACGTATTCCCAGAAAAAAGGCAGACATATGCACTACAGACCAGATAGCAACAGAGTGAGATACAGCACTGATACCAACACGTTCCCAGATCTGCGGTCTTCTGGGTGTACAATAATCACTCCTCGGAGGGAGTGAGGAGATTATCTGGAAACCTGAACTTTGAGGCCCAGTTTTGAAATATCTCTCTCAAAAGAACACCACTAAGCGAACAGTACCCCCCTCTTCCTCCCAGCCTTCGTGTTAGTTTCCATCCAAAACAAACTCCATAGAGATTAGTGTGAGCATCTTGACCTCAAAAATAAACTCTGACAACATGTTTTCTTGGCTTTGGCTGCTCACCTGCTGGAGTTGGGGGCTTGCAGCTCGATGATGTGGACTTCTCGGTCTTTGTCGGGGCCAGACAGGACGCAGCCCTTTGATGCCTGTGGCTCCACGTAGCCGCCCAGGTAGTTCAGAGACAGGAACTTGGTATCAATCTTGCAGGTGTCAGAAAACACTGGATCTGAAAGTGGAGAGAAGTTTATGTTACTCTTCGGAGGGGTTCTGCGAGGCTATTTTGATTCCCCGAAGGAGAAAAAACTGCTTTTTGTTACCCATCGACCACAGGGAGGTCAGAGCTAGAGGCCAGCTACAGAACAGCACGCCCCTGCTCACAGAGACTTCAGTAGGGTGGATGTTTGCTGAAGAGCTGTTTTTCTGCTCACTTCTCTACACATCCCTGCAGCTGGTATTCCCATTGACTCAGCACAAGCTAGGTCCAGACCTGTGCTGGATGAGGTTGGGCATGCTGCGATTGGCATGCGCTGTCTTCTTATCAACAGGGAGATTTATTAACTTGTGGGAAAACTAAGCAAGCGTCTTTACCAGAATCTCTCCACAATAACAGGACAATAATATTCATAAACACATTTAATCAAACCTTCGAGTGTTTTTTCCTCCGCTTCTGTGATTCTTCATAAATTCGTTAACTGCAAAGAAAGCACCTTCAGAAATAAAAAAAAAAGCTAGGCCCCCTTCTCAGTGCCCAGAGAAAACACAAGACAGCTGCTTCCTTATTTGGCAAACAGAGCCTCGGACAAAGTGTAAACTGAAGGTTGGCACCTTCCTCTCCGGAACCCCTGTGGCACTGGTGCGGGCCTGGTTAGGAAGCAAAGGGAGAATCTGTCCATCTTCATGAAACACCACTAATGATGTGAAGGAGTGGAAATCCACAGCTCCGCGTAAACATCATGGCACTCTGGGCTCGTGCCAGACCACAGCCCCCTAATGACACAAGCCAAACGCTTGAAGGCTGAGCAACCACTCTGTCCTCCACAGTAGTTAACAACAGAGAGAGAGAACTTATCACCGGCAGTAGTGGAGACATTATTCCTCTCCAGACGTGAGATTTGTTTTATGTCCGTGTGGTGAAAGATGCTCATTAAAAACAAGATGTCTTGTCTGAGAGCTGATGCATTGCGAAGTCGGACGTGCCGTCTGCTCACTGTGTGCAGTGGCCAGTAGAGAGTTGAGAATGGAAAAGTCCGCTGCTCAATCGTGTGTGAAGATCAATCAGTCTCCCCTGAGAAACCCCGGTGCTTCTTCACTGTACATACTCCCACTTTACCTCACCTATTGAAGAAATGTAACAGCTACAGTCGATCTCCTGCCTGCCTCTGCTTTTTCCACTTCACATTTGGTCAGTATACGACTTTCACCACACTGTGTACGTTTTTTTTAGGCATTTTTATTGTAGCCTTATCATATAAGTAAAAAATAGTAAAACTTTTGAGCAAACGATACGAATGACAGATATTTTTTCAAGACTTGTATCCAGGGACAAAATACTGTTAGTGACAATCTGCCAACCTGTTTAAATCTAAATTCAACCTTTCCAGAGCCTGAAATACCAAGTTTTATTATATAATCTTTGGTAGAAAACCTATCCTGGCTTCAAATTTTAGTTTCTATGACTTCAACATCTCTGTCTCACTCTTACCCTCGACCACACATGGAAAACTTCATTTAAATGGTTGCAAGACACATGCACATTCAAACAAGGACATTTGGCAGCACGTTTATGTTAAGATTGCAGGATTTCAAATATTTGAAAAGTTGGTGGTTTTGATAAAATGCTTTAGACCTCATTGACCCAAAGAAATCTACACATGCACAGTAAATAGAAATTATTTTCATTATTTATCATCTGCCAATCAATTATTCATTTGGTTTACTAAGATATCAAAAAAAATAAGAAATATAAATATTTCCATCTTGAGGTTGCTTGTTTTGGACTCGAGTCATTGTTTTGATGATTTGCAACTTGACTTGCATCTCAACTTGGACTTGAAAATGAAAGACTCCTGACTTGACTTGAGACATGATGACTCGAGTGAGTTGTCCGCATTCAATTTATGTTTTCAGTTAAAATACTTCATATCAAATAAAAACCGTTCTGGGTCTGAGAATAGAGAAGACAATCCTGCTAGTCACCATCTTCATTGTACACGGATGAACAAGAAATCTGCATGCATATAAAGCTTAAGGCCGGAATCTGGTCATAATTAAGTAATTCTGCAAACAGGCATCATGCTTCGTGAACAGGTGAGATAAATTGGCCAAAAATATCATTAAACAGATATTAATGCCTCGTCTTTTATGAAGAAACTGAAGGTAAGATCTTGTGGATGAAAAAGTGACGCAACATTGGCTTGAACTTACACAAACTGTGACTTGGCTTGTCTGAGAAAATATGACTTGGGACTTGCATCACATGTTTTCCCGAAACACAGTCAGTTTTTTATCACATAAGGGAAGAAAAAGGAGCAAATCCGAACATTGGAGAACTTGGATTTCAGGAAATGTATAAATGTAATTTAACAATTGACTAATTCTCAAAATAGTTGCCCATTAAGTTTTTGCCAGTGGATTAAATGATGATTAAAGTCACTGTTTAACCTCTAAAATAAGCCTCTAGCCAAAATACACGAATGCTTCCTGTAGTCTGTGCACTGCACTAGTCCAACAGTTCTTGAGGAGCAACAACTCAGAATTACCACAGGTAGCCTGTCAAATAGTATAAAAGGGTGGGATGCCTATGGAGGGAAGGATATACTTTTTTCAGAGTAGTGCATGTACAACTGTAGCAATAGCTCAAACACAAAAGCTAAGTTAAGTTATGGGAGCTAAAGGTGGGACAGGGAGGCCTGCCTTGGGGCCAAGAGCTATGTTGGGAATTTGGGGAATCTGGTACACACCTTCTCCTACTTTGATGTAGATGTCTTGAGTCATCCTGAGCTCAGAGAAGGAGGTGACGGCCCTGTACTTCTTCTGGGCCCAGTTGAGGAGGTGCTCATTGCCATGGGGAAGGTTGTCCTTCTGGATCTGGCAGAAGAGGGAGAAGTTTCCTGGCTGAAAATGGACCTCTGAGCCTTCAGATACCTGGAGGGAGGAAAAGACAGGAGCATTAGAGGACAAAAAAAACAATTATTTATCAAATATTTAGCATTTCACTTAACGGTATAACCTTAAGAGTTTACAACAGTAGGATACACACATATACGCTGACAGAAGGACACTCATCCCTGTGAGATTATGAAATGAAGAACCTGCAGGCGGACTGAAAAAAAGAGCTCAGCCTTTCCAAAATTAAACCTGCTTTTCCAAACACTGGTGAAGCCCATCCTTCACACTCCATCCCAACCGTTATTTCAAAGCCCCTTACAAATATGCTCAGCATATTTTTACACATGTTCTTCTACACAATAGGGTATCTAGTTTCCAGTGTTTAAACAGTGGACTGCGTTGTAGTGCGTCATCGCAAATGTGTAGGTCTGCTTCGAAAACAGCCACAACGAGAGTGGACACAGACAGAACGACACATGTCAGAGATAAAATCTAGTTAAAAACATACACCAACGTTGAAGGCACATGCCAGTACTTAACTGCTAGCATAAATAAAACGTTTTTTGATATAGTCAGTACATTTTTTACCTGGAAAATATCTTTTTGCACATCATACATCCCGAAAACACCAAAGTGATACAAGCCGGTGGTTGCTATACTGATCCCAGCTGTCAAAAAAACACAAAAATGAGGGAGAAGTCTTAAATAAATGGAGGGCAAAGAAGTGCTGATTGGTGTTTGACAGGGAACTGGCCTGGCCGTATAGAGGAGGGACCACCCCTTTGGCACTTAATGGAGCTCGGCCCATATGCTTCATTTCAGAGGAGATAAACATTCACATGTGCTGAAAAACGTACCCAACAACCAAAAGAGTCAGAGCACACGGTCTAGACAGCCTACCTCATTTTATTTCCGTGCTTGTTTTTCTTCCTCCCTAGGTATCCTATCTGTATGCATGAGCGCAGACGGTGCTGGCAGACCCAATTAAAACATTCAATCCATCTGAATCCAAGAAGAAGACGTAAGACCACCTCTTCGTGATGATGTTATGAAGTTGTCCCTAAATTGCAATCATACTTTAATGATAATAGAATCATGTCCCTTCGGGGTGTTTAGGTTTTTTAGACATAACTATTCCAATCCCCTCATGCACAACATCTGTCTGACCTCTGGAAGCTCCTCTTGGCGTTCCTGGCATCGTCACCAGAGGCAGTAAATACTGGAAGCTAAGAGACAGACACTGTCGAAGAATTCAGGTTGATTTTATTTTTAGTGTGTTTACTACGACAAGAAGTAACAAAAAGAAAAAGATGGCGAAGAGGTGGTTCCCTGAGCCAGAGAGGAGGGGCTGGGGTTTCTTCGCCAACCCTGCCAAGCTCAGCAGAGTTTATCAGTTTAATTGCGGGAATACGACTGTAATTAGTCGCAAAGAATTAGAGGGGAAAGCCTGAAAGCCAAATTAGCTCCAGGCCTTCCAGAGCACTGAAAACCTCAGGAATTTGAAACAGGGAAGTGAGGGACCCACTCTGGGCTTTAACAAACTCTCCCTCCCTCACTCTCTGTCTCCCCTGTTGCATGCCCAGTTGACAGACCAAAAAAAGAGCTCGATTTTCCTGCAGGCGCAGAGCCAGGGCGAGAGAAAATGCTGTTTTTGTGCAATTTTCCTGCCGTGCAAATCCATCTTTTTGCATTCGTGCCTGTTTGTTAATTTCCTGGCATAAAATGAGTGTGTTTGAACCAAAGTGGGAAGAGAGGCATAGCCGAGGCGGTGTTTATACTGAATAGTCGGCCCAGCACACTTTTGATGCTCATTTCTGCATGAAATTGCATTTGCATTAAAACCTGCCCAGCAAACGCAGGCGATGGTAATTTTGGCGGCACCTTTTATTCATGTTGAGTGTGGTCTATATGAGTTTTTTATATTTTGTTGTGCAACACACTTAGAGGTGCAACAATGCACGTATGATTTGCAGACTGATAAGCACATCATAATGCAATTCTAACATGTGATGTGATTGAGGAAGATTTTAGAAAAATTACCATCGACATGAGTTCCATAGGATGCTAATATTGGTGAATCCTACACTTGATGAGCTGCCCAACAAAGCTTGTAGCATACCATTTATTTTCCATGCAGTTAAATTAACCCTCTTCTTCATCACACAGCAACAGGAATGATGTGTTCTTCATTTACAGCCACTGATTTGAGAGAGATGTTATTTACTAAGCGATGACACAGGCACGGTAACTTTATTAAATATTTGAATATTTAAAACGGTGACAGGATGGGTCACGATCTAAAGGTAAATAATGTTTTGCATTCGTCTAAACATCAGACAAGCGTTTAATCAAGGATTCAAAGTTTGTCGGGAAAAGTCATCACAGCTGTCCTCACACAGGGTCTTCATATTTTCATCATAAGCAAAAGAAACTGGAGAGTCCAAATATTTTGTTCCCTGTCACATCAAGAGAATTATTATAGCGAATTTCCATTTTGCATTTTTAACTTGCTCTCCTGTTTATAAATATTTGTGATTCGAGTAACGCACATGGAAGGATATTCATATTTGTGAAAAACTTCAATCAGACAAACAAATAAAACAAGTTATTGGAAATATTTACACACAAATAGCTCACGAATGTGAGGTTGTTTTTTGGATCTACGGGGCACTGTCCATAATAGGTCCAGTTTGCAAACCTGCATCCATCTCTCACCGTGAACCAATTCGTTTTCTGCAATAATCTCTACTTAAATTCAGGACCTCAACCCATTAATATGCATATATATATAGCTCCTTGACCCATGATAAAATATGGGCTCAGAGCTGCTTCTGGTCAGTGAAGGCACGAGCTCAGGGTGCAAGATACTGTTGCTATGCACAATGGCATTAGATAATAATTGATACAAGTGAATAAAAGTGCACTGTCTGCAGATTGTGGAGGCAGAAACACCCTCCATGTTTTCAGTGGATCATGTTCCCTGCACAGAAAAGACTCCAGGCTCACGCTCACACCTCTCCAAAATCCTGGCAACAGATGCAAATTAGCTGCTCCCTAACTCTGGTGCAATTACTTCTAATTGTGCGCTGTCACTGAAAAATTAAGCAATAAAAAAAAAAATCCTGCAAACTTTTTAGCACTGCTGGCACAAAGATGGATACCTTCAATATTTATATACACCTTCTTGCATCAGAAAATTCTAGAAAAGGGATTCATGTTGGAGTTATGATAGTTCAGTGTTTGCAACAAAGGTCTGGTGTCTATCCAGTTCCTATGAACTGCAAGTGGTAGCCTACTGCCAAGTAAAGCATAACCTCACAATAAATGAAAATAGAGCTCATCTCTTATAAAGCAATCTGTATCTGTGACTGCCAAAAACTGCCCTGAAGTTAGATTTGGTTAGCTGTGAAGGCCTTGTAATGTGTACTGAAGCTGAAATACATGAACACAGGAGATTACCTCGACTTTAGAGGAATTCCTCAGACTTGGCAGTTGAGTGCAAACAAAGAATGTAGGAGAAGTTAGCTACATACCATGGGGACTGAAACTCCTGCTTTCATGTACATAATGGTAGAAACTCGTGTACTTGTGTTTGTAATGGTATTTGCAGGCAGGCATGTTACTTACAACTCACATAGTGTTCTCAACAGCTGTCTTCAGTAATATGAAAATCAGTCAGTTCAGTATTATATATGTTGAAAGCCTTACTGTAATGCACTTTTCAACTGTAAGATAGCACAACTCTCCATTGTCTTTTGCGATAAAAGCACATCTGCCAGCATCGGCATGATCCAAAACATCTAACAGTATGTTTCCGGCCCTTTTCTGCCTATAAGCATCAACATATTACAGCCATGTGTGCAATAAAAAGGAACAGGCCTGCCAAATGTTTGAGATCAATTATCACAGAGCTGTAATCCTCGCACTGAGCAACACCCTGAGCCTGGGAGATGGCAAAAGGCTGTTTGGAAATTAAGAGGTGTTGCAAACAGATGAGGATGATGGCAAATGCGGGAAGGGATGATAGATAATATGAGCATGCAATGACTCTCTGGTGATATGAAGTGATAAATGCTTTTGTGGCTGATTAGGTCTAGGCTCTCTTGATGGGATATGTGAAACCGCTCGCTGCGAATGTGCACGTGTTCCTGTGAACTGGCAGGCTGTGTTGTGGAGAAAACAATACCATATGTCTCAGCGCCACTCTGGAGCATTTCTCTCCCATTCCTGTCTCCATATAAAAACCAATAGTGGCTACCCATGGTTTCCATTAACAGTTACACTGAGGAGAGCGCTCAGCGAAAGAACTCATACTACAAGCCTTCAACTAATGAAAGAAATACAGGAGTGAAAGGCGAAGCTTGGCAAACAAACAATAGGTAACATGAGCCAACAGCAAAACTACAGTGTTGTTCCATCAAGTCATAAAACATGTGATCCAGATGAAGCCTTTCAAGCCGAGATGCAACACGGCCCTCCTCCCCTGAACCTCAGAAAGAAATATATACATTTGGCCACAAAGTCAACACGGTACACTCCCCACATGTGTCTCACTTGGTGTGCTAGTGTCCCTTGGTAAAATAACATTTGGCCCGATTTCAACGTTCACATTACATGTCATTTAAGACCCATAATGATTCCTGCCTGTTGCTGACTGACATGGAGCACTGCAGAGAGCATGTTTTACAATAAAAGTCTGGATTCTGGCATTTTAAAAAGAAGGCCAGCGTCCAGAGGCCAACAGCAACAGTGTGCTCAGCGTCTCTGAAGCTTTTCCAGGCAGCCCATCTGTGTCCACGGAGCCCAGAGCGCTGGAAGAGACCAGGAAACAAGGACTGGCAGGATGGATTCAGAGTCCAATTAGTCCCAGGAAACAGCCTCTCCAATGGAAAGGCAGTGTGAGGGAGGTCTGGCAGAGCGTTTCTGTTCTTAAGTGTTAAGCTCAAGACCAGTTTTTTTTCGACTCTGTGAGTGTAAGCTCTCGGCACAGCAGCTTCTCCACCTGAGAGGCACGGATCAGAAAGTGTGAGAACTGGCACGGTGACACTGAGATTTCTGCATCTGTGGTCGGGGAACATATGTCCTTGTGTGGCCTGATGCGAGTGTTTAATTTTATTGACTGTTCACTTAACCCCTCACCTAAGTCATTGTTCAATATTAGTGTAGTAAAATTGTAAGGAATGGATTAAACACTGTGTTTATTGGCTCTCACGCAGTCTTTGATTGTTACATGTAAACCTGACAAGGCAAAGCCGTTCCAGGATGTGATCAGAGTTTAGAGACGTTAGCGGCTCCCTCCTGCTCCTTATTGGATTTAGCTAAGTTTACACTGCAGCAACCGCAGCCAACCCAAACTACATTTGCGAAACACGTTGGTTGGTCCTCATCCGATGGCCTTCTCTCTCATGTAAAACGAGAAAACATTAAAGTAGTTACTATGTAGTTAAAGTAAGTACAAGGTTGTGTTTTACTCCTGATAATACTTTGACTAGCTAGCTCTACATTGCAATACAAACATGTTGTTTCTGTGCTAACTTGCCCTCTACACTTTTTATCTTGTACACAGCTTGTTCTTTAGCCACAGTTTTTTAAGCACGATGTCATGTAAGTCATCAAAGACCCTTTTACAAGGCAGCTTGAAACTGTAAGAGATGCATTGCTTCTCCTCTGTACTGATGGATGGTCACTGTGGTAGCAATGTCAGTCACAAGGTAGCCACGCCCTAAAGCATACCTTGTTTAATTGTCCATTCTAACTCCAAATGGGGCCATAATTTTTTTTTACCAAATGAACATCATGCTATATTGAAGAAGACTTGAAACTAGAGACTGAGACAATAAACTTATTAGGAAAAAATGTACTGACTTAATAAATTAAATGAAAAATAGAGTCATTTTTCCATAAGCTTACATACAACGGCAGCTCTTTTTGAAACCAGTGGAGTTGCCCCCTGCAGGCCATTAGAAAGAATGCAGGTTTAAGGTACTTCCGCATTTCTCAAACCTAAAAGCTTCATCTATATTTTAGAGTCAATCCTTGAAACATTAAAAGGTTGAGATGGCTTTTTTAAACAACTGTGGCTAATGTTAGCTTAATAAATTAGCTAGCTACAGCTAATAAATGTGTCAGTAATGGCGGTCTCTGACGGAAAACAAGGACCTATAGTTTGAAAACATACTTTGAATTTCGAGTGATAAACATGTCACTATCATAACTGTAAACATATGTGCCACACAAGAGCGGGAAGCTTGACAAGCGCAGTGACAGTAATTCAAGGTGGCAGGGCTTAGTGAACGGTCAACTGTAATCTATTATTGAAGAAAGGAGTGAATCTTAACATTAAACAGTCGGCTGGTGGTGTTTGTGTTGTGTGGCATGTTAAGGAGGTGTCACTGTGGAGAAAACCTGAGAAGAGGAGCAGAGTCTGGGACTCCTCCGTGTTACAGCCAGTTCAGTCAGGCTGGTGGATAAGATACCAACAGCTTGCACTGCCAGCGGCTCAGTGCTGTCACTCACACACGGAATACTTAACACCTAAATGGGGGGGGGGGGTCCCCACAGTCAGTCAAAACCATTAGCTCAGCTTGTCTGACTGCAGGGCCTCCTTCACTTTTAACAATCCCTTTATCTCTTCTCGCCCCACTTGAAAAACTTCAATTATGTGTCAGACGAGTAACGCGCTGAAAGGCAGTTAGAGAAAGTGAATATCTCAGTTTTGTCTCAGAGAATTCGTTTTTGCTCCAGTCAGATGGATAGCTGAGCGTAGCAGCTACTGTAAATGAATCCAAAGACATGCTCATCTATTACAGAGATGTATCTTATCATTTAAAAAGTACATCCAGAGCAGCCTCTTTTTCATGCAGGATTAAGAAAAAGGGAAACTCCTTGCTCTGCAAAATGTCCAACATCATTAGACACTCAGCAACAGCTCTTCCTGGACTGTGTGCTTTAGTGATGGTTGTCAGCTGTTTTCTGTCTGCCCCCACTGACAAGGGGAGACATCTACTGTGATGCTGACCTGCTGGTCTCTACAGAAAACACCCATCTCACGAGCCACACATTATTGCAGCTTTAGAAAACAGATGCACATCCATCTCCATGACATGTATCTGTTTCACTTGACATGAGAACACAACTGAGAGAAAAAATACTTTAAAGGAGTATTTTGCGCCTGCCTCATGTCTTCCCTCACACACAATGAAACTATAAAAAGATTTTGGGTGCATTCCTGTTCACTTAACATACTGGTTATTAGATTTTGTAGGGAGAAATGAGTAGAAAACAACCCTGTCCTCAAACAAAGCAACAATCTTTGGTGTAAAGTGTCAATGCAAATGCGATGATTTATGAATATGTCAGCTTGATGAAAGTGATGTCAGATAAGGCTTAAAAAAGTTTTGTATGGCTGAGAATGCACATATTAATAATCTGGCTGTTCTAAATGTCACAGGGGCGGGGACACTGAGAATATGTAAGTGGAACACAAGGCTCTTTATATGATAAGAGTGTGTGTGAGTGTGTGCGCGCGCTCAAGCGTTTATGTGCATGTGTATAGATGAGCCTGTGCATAACACAAGGATTTGTAATACATGAATTTTTTTCTCCGTGTCACATTGGCTTTCACGGCAGGATGTTTGGCTCACGAGAAGTAAGCAGGAAAACACCGGACCGCATATGGAAAAAATTTGTGTACCTGATACTGCATTCTTGCAGAATGCTGTGGTGTTAACTTACAATTGAAAAAGATTACTTCTTGGAAGCCAAAAAATTACAGAAAAGCCTTCGGAGCATATGAAGGCGAAAAAAGTTTTCATCGCAATATTGTATAGTTAAGCCAAGGCCGAGGCTTCTGCGTCTCATTTTACTACGAGTTTCTCGTGTGATACACGGCCTTTGAACGAGGGCACTGAAGCAGTCTGTTTTTAAATTTTTTATTAAGTTTCCCAGTGAGGCCCCATGGTACCTTTACTAAATATGGCTGGCTCTCCAGGGGACCGGGCTCCAACTACACTGGGACGCCCCTCACCAAAACATCGGCGCTTCCTCCCCCATATGTACCCTTGTCCCAATAAAGACCTCTGCTGAGTTATTTCGATGTTGTTGATGACTTTAAATACATGAGAATTAGAACATTAATACAGCCATAAACAGCTACTTGCTGCAACAGCATATAGCAGAGTGATGTTGTCCTGAACAGACAATGAAGTCATGTAAGTGCATGTGAGTCCCGCTCCGTACTTTCCATGTCTGTTTTTCAACAATATATCAGTTAAACAGCACGTTAAAATATTGAATTTATAGACTTTTTCAGTTTCATCTACATTGTACATGTCTGTACACCGTAACAGGCAAGTTGTAACCGGTTTTACTACTTACTTTTCTCTGCTCGCGCTCAAGCATGTCACAGATGTAACATGTAGGTGTCTTTACAGTAACCTTGTTGATGTTACAGTTCTGAGTCAATTGCACCTCAGATTGGACTAGAAATGCAACTATTGAGATGATCATTATTAACAAACTATTTTGAATATTATCCAGAATCTCAGCAAACATCTGAAGGTGAGAGATCAACTCCTTCCTCAGCAGAGCTTTGGCGGTTTAGTGTTTGCTTCCAAACATTCCCCCTTGTTAGGGTTTCTGTGGTATACGGATACGCCCTGTCAGATTTGAACAGCTGCCAAGCTATCAACAGGACTGTTTGGAGGAGGGGGGAGGAAGTGGGGATATGACCCTGTGGTTATGGAGTGTGAATAAAGCTGACAACGCACACTCCATCTTATTGGATAAATACCTTTCACACCATGATGTGGAGGTGATCCTGGTTTGGCTTTAGCAAAATGATGATAGTCAAAAAAAACAAAACTCTTAGACAGCAACTACACTCAAATAATCATCCTCTGAATCACTCGAGACACACCAAAGTATATCAGCACTAATCAAACTTGCACCAACCCAAAACTAAAATGCGTATGCAGAGATTACTGCCTTGCTTCAGTGACTGTGCATGCAAGCTATCACAATCACATCTTGAGAAAACTTTTGTGGAGTGCGGAAAGGCTTCCGCTGCAAATTTATACCACTTTCAATATTTCTCAGAGAGGAAGACTACTGAACGGCTACGGTTGAGCCTGTGAGGAAATGAATACACAGTATTAGGAAGTAGGATTTAAAGGCTTTTAATGATGCTGGACTCACATGAAAGGTATGCTTGATGCCCAGGGCAAGGTTCTCCGTCTTGATCTTCCAGATCAGTGGCTGGGGGGAGTTGAGCACGAAGACCAGTGGCTTCTGGTGGCGCAGCAAAGACTGGATGGGTTTCAGATGTAGCTCAACCTGGAATAGCAATGACAAAAAAAAAAAAAAAAAAAAAAAAGGATTTGAGTCATAAAGGAACAACAGACATCATACTGAGGAAGACATAAGGGCATAAACAGAGAACAGTCAATACAAGATCACAGTATGTCACATGATCCCATTTCACACAGCTACAATGCAACAATGTCAAAGCTTTGATTTTCTCATGTTTACTGAAATATAACTAAAAATATCAGGCGATACCGCTTCTACCCTGGTGTGATTGCAGTGCTATAATGTTGTAGATTGTTCTTTATCAGGCGTTGAGGTTGTTTATGTACTCACTTAGCTGATAAACTCACAAAGACGGCATGCTGTGTTCTCCCTAAAAGGCACTTGCTTTGCTCTGATATGTACCCTCAGTGGGATCTGAACTTTCACACAGTGGAGTCTTTGTTAACAGAGGAAAAAAATAGTAAGTGGCGGGTCTCTGTTACCATCTCTACAGCATGCAACTATTCCTTTGGTTCTCAGGCGGCCATTAAAATAGATTTTCACAGTCTGGTAGTCAGGCGGGGAAAACAAAGTCGTTGTTGATGTTTTGGGAACTAAACTGTTGTGATCTTGGTTCAGTGTCGGACCTGTCTGGACCATTTGGACTGAAATCTAGTCAGGTGGTTCATGGCCTGAGCATGCACTGACCTCAGAGTCATCTGAGGAAAGGGTCTTGATTTCAATCTTCCTCTGAAAAGATTAGCTAAACTTTTGAAAGACGGCTATAACCAAAGCTAACTCAGAGAGATGAGAAATGATACTCTTGAGGGTACGGTGGTCTTTGTGACGCTCTTCTTTAAACTTCCTCCACTCTGTATTCCCAGACTAATCGCATTAACCCCATCCTGCGTGTCAGCAGCAGAGGACTGTAAATTACTAATTCAACACACAAGGATTCACATTATATGACACAACAAGCCGAACAGTAACTTAATCAGTCACAGCTCGCAAAGATATTGGCTCTTCGCTCTTCTTAATAAATAGAGCCTTTGTACTTCCACTGAGGCTAATAATGGAATGAATTATCTGTAATTACAATGATGGAAATTGTAAAACTGAGTTGACAGTTTAATATTAAGCGTGTTTGAATGAGTTAGAACCATGAAAAACTGAAGGGACTATTCATAGCAACAATTTGTTTGAAAGCGGTAATAACATGTATTCGATCAAGATCTACATCGTAAATAGAAACCATTACCATTGTTCTCGTATAGTGCATTTTTTGCTACACAAACCAAACCACAAATCAACAGCAGCATCAACAAACAACACTCTATTCTTTTACGCTGATTTTTTTAAGGACAAAGTAAATTGTTTCTGTGATGATCTGCCATGGGTGCTCAAACAGACTAAATGCTGAACAGAGTAAAACAACATTTTCCACATTTCTCTCTGCTACACTGATTATTTCGACACTGTGAGTAAGGTTGAATTCTGAAACTTCCAAATCTGTTCTATCACAAAACATGAACAGTACTGTAAAAGAGGTGAAAGAGTTATTTGGCAACTGCGGATTTTAATTGCTGCCATTACCAATAAATGGTAAGCTAGTCAGTTGTGGTACAAAAAGGTAGGGTTGGCAATGTAGCCCTAATAGCGGATGTCTTGCTAAAGCGATTAGCAAGCTAGTCGCACGAGAATGGCAGCCAAAACTTACCAATGCTACCATGCTAGCTTGACAGCAGTGAGTACTAACTGTAGCTGTGTTTATTCTTTAACGTTCATCGTTATAGTCTCAGGCTTTCTTTTACATGTGAATGAGACATAAGGTAGTTGGATATGCTTAGTGATGACTACAATGCGCTACCCTCCTCTTGGGGGAGTGGCTTTGGAGAGTCAAAATGTAGCTTATACTTGGTGGTTTCCCAGATAGTTACCACCCCTAACTTTAATGTTAGCCCCTGAAAATGATTAATTACATTTCTGACTGTTATAGTACAACATTAGTCCCATTTGAATTTGTTTCTTTCTTCTTTGTTTTTTACAGTAGTCTGGTTGATACGCTCTTTGCATGCCTGTGTCTTGACTATTTTCACTAAAGATAGCAGAGGAAAAGACTCCACTCCGTATCATTACAATGTTTATAAAGATAAAGACTTTACTGTATCTTTAGCTGTACAAAAAGACCAACAGATGGCTGAGTCTGAGTCTAGATAAAAAATGCAGGTGATCACAGTGATAGTTCATTTAGAAGTTGAATGTGAAGCTCAGTGATTGCCTCACAAGCTACTGTGGCTTGTTAGAGCAAAGTACCAACAGCTGGTCGATAGGGAGCAATACTCCAAATCTTCCAGTTACGCTTTAAAAGTACGCTGTATCTTTTTGACCTTAAAATCTCCAGATCAAGCTACCAATTGAATCTTTAACTGAGGTTTTTTTTGTCAGCTGCTCTTTCCAAGAACAAGAATGAAAGCTCAACAATCCCATATTATCTTGTTCAGTGCTACTCAGACCACAGAAAAGAACCATGCAATTTATTTCACAGATACTAATCACAATTCAAAATGCCATATTGGTCAGATGGATGGTAATTATCATGTCAGTGGGAAAGAGAGAAGAAACACTGATCTATATATCTTCCTCACATCCACACACTATGCCTCACTGAGCCAACTGCATGCCAGACTCCTGTCTCCCTCTAAAGAGATCTATTCTATCCAACAAAAAGTGATTTTCATTTTCTGGCAGATGCGCCGTGTTCAAAGACTTGTCACTGTGATGCTGCATGAAGCGTTTAACAAGAGACATCACCAGCACAGACAGAGTGAACAGGAAGCATCAAAGCCTAATTATCAGTCCTCCACAGATGTAACCCTGGAGGAAAGCAACACAAATGAGTGTTTAGAGAAGTGGTCCATGAAAGTGCTGCGAAAATCATTAGAAAGTCCCTCTGAGACGGGAAAATGGAAGAAATTACTGAACAGTTATCTATGAGGCAAACTGGTTGGTGATCCAAACAAGTAGGTCAGAGACTCAGGACTCACTGCTCTCTCTAGCTTTCTTTTTTTTTTTTTTTTTGCATATTTGCGTCTTCCTCCGTCCAGACTCTGGAAAAAGCGTGTGCATTGCTCCTCTGAGAATAACAACAACCAAGATATAATCATACCTGGCTTGGCTTTGGGGCCCTGGCTTTGAGAGATGGAAGAGGCAGACAGATGAAGAATGAGAGTGAGGGAGAGAGTTGTAAAAGACGAGGAAATTAAACCCAGACAGAAACATTTCCAGAAGACGTGAGTCACCTGAACACATAAACACAAACAGAGCGCTGAGGAGAGGAAGTGCCAAGCGGCGCTGACGGTGAAGAAGAGAAAACTGTGGTAACTATCTGCTGTTTAAAAGGTAAAGCAGGTAAACAGAGATAATACCGAGCTGTATCTGACAGCTGGGTTGCGACATCTAAGCGATGAGGATTCAACAGCAGCTGGTGTGCATCTCTGCCCACAGAGTTGCCGTCATAAAGTTTGGTAAGACTGGTGCGCATAGCAACAGACCCTGTTACACAGCCAGGGTGTCGAGAGAAGAGGTGCAGAAACACCAGTGCCTCTAATGGTGTTTGCAGGGATCAGGTGGCGCTGAGTTGTCCCTGGTGCTGTTACCTTTATCGGACCCTGCGGAGAGGGTCCGTCGGGGACAGGAGGCCACATCTGATTGATTATCAGGAGGCTGGCAAAGGGATTTGGAAGTCCAGGGTCCATTACAGTTATAGGGCACATTTGCCAGCAACCAGGGATGGAGACCTATCGTGTTACTGAAACTACACTCCACACAAGGGACGACAGCTGTAGCAGAATAAGCAAAGCCCGTCACAGAGCATACCATTAGTGTTAGTAGCATGTGTAAACAATAGAAATGCTGAAAAGAAAACAATAGAGCTTCAACTTTAGGCTCTAAATCAACTTCAACAACAAACACAGTGCCAGCTGGAACAAAAACCCAAATGACAATAATCATATGCAATCCTTTATAGTACAACAAAGCCACAAGGTTAGATTTAGAACATGCCGATGTCTCTGACAGTGTAATTGTAAAGGCTGGTTTTTTTGTCCTGTCTCGAGCATGTGGTTGCAATTTCATGACCTTGAAAGCCAATTAAATCATACTAAGTTTCAAAAGTGTTGCATAAAACACTATGCATGAACACTGGAAAGTGATACTTTCATAGACAAACACTGACACCCTGCAGTCAGAGCTCAGTATCAGGGAGGCTCAGTGTCCTTGCAGTTTCCTTTATTGACAGAGCTAATTAAGAGCCCCGTGATCCCTGCTGATTCAGAGAAAACCCCAAACATCCTTTAATTAGGCAAAAAGTAAGACTTATCTAGAAACACACTCTCCCTCCCAGGAAATAACAATCACAGTCAATGACACGAGGCAGAGACATTCTGAATAACAATGACTCGCTGGCATGTTTTAAATTGGAATCAGTGAGGGTTAAAATAGATCAATATCCGAGGAGCCTGGAACTCTGTAAAAGCTGAAAACAAACAAAGCCTGGCTATGAAATGAAAAGTCATGGCTTCAAGAGAAGAAAGGCACACTGCCTGGGACCAATCATACGCCGTTATCTGATGTGTGTGTATGTGCGTGTGTCTTGTCTGTCTGGATCTTGGTTCTTTCTGGATCACTGAGGGTGTACAGAGAAAAGCCAGGGCAAAGGAGCTAAATGATGGAGGGGAGGCGGACCAAAAACCTGTTGACCGCTCTTATCACTGCCACCCACATATTTGAGTGCGATGGAGATGCTACCTGGAGCCTTTTCCCTGAACTGTGATGGTAATCAGTCTGCACTCTGCTCTGAACCGAGCTGCAAGAGGCCTGAACAGCCTGAAAAGACGTCAAAGTGAGGCGAGACCTCTGGATAGCAATCTTTCAGTGATATGGCAGAATGGCAGGACATGTTGGAGAAAACAATACAGCATGGAGGTGGAGGGACCGGGTCAGGAGGAAGGAGCATGATTACACTCTGATTAGATAAAGGCTTACTCAAATGTAAATTCATTTTTCTGCAGTGGTAGTTTCTCCTGTTGTTCTACGATTTTTAGTTTCAACTGATGACGTTGTGTAATTTCATCAGGGGTATCTGTGCAGGCAGGCAAAAATAAAAGTTTTTAATAATACCTCAATCACAACAGCCACACAGGCAGTTTATCAGCTGGAGTCTGATGGTGTTAGCCCTTACTAATTAATCTAATTTGTGATTTGGGTGCTTCTTTTGATGCTCTGATTATAGACTACATACATTGTGCTATACTGCCACATGAAAGACCCTTCTTTACATTGTTTTTATTTTTGTAATGCTGAACCAAACAACCCAGTGGGTGATTTTAGATAGCAAGCCACCATTCCATAAGCAAAAGAGGCGGGACGGTCGTGTTATGTACAGCTTGGAATCTATTGTGACTTTTGCATATGCTTCCTAAACAATGGCATAACATTGCAATAACAATTACCATCCTTCTTAGTATGGCAGTTGAGTTTGTCCTTGTTTGGAGGGTATAAGGAGCTTCCCGACCTCATTGTCTCCCAAATTTGCCGACATTTTTGGCTGCTGCTTTACGTTGATTTGGCTGCTACATGCTGCTAGCTGCTTGCGTAACACAGTGGTGGTGGGTCTCACACATAGCATGTTGTCAAAGCGTCAAACCATTGTCCAATCCTCCATCTCTCCAACCCATTACATTTGATAGATGTACAGTTCAATTCAACATGGGCGCTATTATCATAAAATCTAGAGGGAAGAATTTTTCCTAGTGAGCAAAAGCTTTAAGGCATTCAATAACAGTGTAAGGCCAAACAAAAGCCTAAAAGAAGGTTGAAAATAAAACCTTGCTGGCTTTGTGTGTGCAGTGTGTGTTGTGTGTGATCTCCACTCATATCTGACACTGCGTTCTCGCCAGATGCTTGTGCCTGGTGAGCTCCTCCAGCCAGTCACTCACACAGCCGAAGATATCTGCGAATTCCAGCTGATAAAACATCATCTGCTCTGCCTCACCCTGATTCAGAGCCAGTGGCTGTGTTTGATGTTTGCCTTTGGTTAAGCTGATTAGAGAAAGATGGGCGTTTCAAGATACCGCCGGCCCCTTTTGTTTATGTTCTACACTATCACCCGATTGTATGCCCAGACGGTCCTCTTTTTTTAGTTGCTCGTACTCTATAGCTCACAGCAGGTGAGGAACAAGGTGTCTAGCATAGTGCCAAGTTCTGCATTAACACACATGTGGTTGTGGCTTGTTAGCAGGGTGCAAAAGGCCAGTTTAGTGTGTGACCAAGGGGAACATATGGAAAAATGTTCAAACTTGATACCTACACTGTTGAACCAAAGCAGGGGGAGCTGAAAAGAACACTTCAGGATGAGGTCATTGTTTTGGTAGAACTTAAGTGGCAAAACACCAACACCTTCAGGTCAATAGTCAACCGACGAAAATATATTTTGCCTTCAAATCCCAAGAGCTTTAAAGCTTGGATGAAATTTGAGCAGCAAGTCTGGTCTGCGGCGTAGCTCACTCTGACTGTAACTCTCATTTGCTCTCTTGCTCTAGAAGATTAGATCTTTTTATACAATCTAACTGAATATTGTAAAAATGAGAAAATCATTCAGCCATAATTTTAGGAAATCACTACCCGCCAACGCACACAGCCAACTTGGCACTTCAGGCTTAACTACAAGTTGCCAACCCAGAGCAGTAACTAGTTCTATTCCCGGCTACTGCCTCACAGCCTGGGCTGTCTTTCCGTCTGAAGCCCCCGTGGGTATAAAACAGAGAAGGGGCTTCTGTTACTTCTGTTACGACCACGGGAGCTGAAGAAATCATCACTCTTTATTTCAGACAAATATGAATAACACTATCGAAGTTGAGAGTTATTGTCCAGCCGAGCCAGTTTCAGAACTGGTCATTTTTTGGAACCAGAGAGTTATGACTCCATGAAACAAACAGCCCACTGTCTAAAAGACATGCTGAGTAAAAATCCAGAGTATGATAAAAAGGACATCATGAGCTTGAAATGGCAAAGCAGCTAAGTAAAGCCAGCCAACAAACCTACCTCATAGTAGTCTGTCAATGCTGGGTGGGCAATGTCTGGGGCAGGTTATGCTCTTACTTACTTGTGAGGTATTACAAAAATAAATATCTTCTTTAACTGATTGGACAAAACCAGTCTGCCGTCACACATCATTTTATATAATAATATAAATGATCTATTCTGGAAATTACAAATTTCTTCTGAATAATCCATTGAAATCAGTTTCTGCCCAGATTAACAGTCTACCAAATCTACCGCCATGCTAGTGGGTTGTGAGGCTGTACTTAGGTGCAGTGGCAGTACTGCCACACAGTATTGTCCCACATACCTTAGTCACAAGTTTTAATGGACCCAAAAATCCAGTATCTGTCGGGCATTATGGTCAGTTCTCAGTAATTCAACAATAAGGATACATTCACCTGCTCACGCGTGGGCATTATGGACAGTAACTGGGGAGTTAAATGATGTACTTGAGCACAGTTGCTGGGAAGCCAAACTTGCTTTTAGTAATTTGATATCTGTGAGGAAATGCTTCCAAAACTAAGCTGAACCAAATTCATTATTTGATGTTGACACAAGAGGGTAACAGCTGTTGTTACTTATTACTTTAAATCAGCAGCACCTGTATTGAATACAAGTGGTTTTAAATATCAGGTTATCTGGGATACATCAAGAACAATAAAAGAAAATGTAACTTATTCATTACTAGCTCCATTTTAGCCTCACTCTTACAACATTACAACTCTTTAAATAAAGCACATACTGCTGTACTACTTTTACCTCAGCAGATTTGAACACATGGCTTCTACATCACCAGATCCAAAATATTATTGTGGATGCTTCTAGCCTTAGGCTGCTTAAATGAATGATTAGCATATTTTCTCATTCTGCTGTGTTATTCTATGGTGACTGCGTGCCCTGTAAATGTGAGCATATGCCAGATGAAGCACTATGCACAGTCACTACTAAGGTGTTCTGTTGCACTTAATAACTCAGCTTTGGTGTGGAGATTGGCCAGGAGCCAAAGTGTGTATTCTGAGTCAGGTCCAGCTGTGCATTTCTTTCTGCGGATAACAGTTCATACCCTTTAGTTAATACCCATACAGAGTGGGTTCACTGGCACAGGCAGGAAACAATTCATTGCTCTCACGTCTTTACTGAAAATATGGACAAACTGCAAACCACGACTTTCACACGTGGATGTGAAAGAGATGTGAAGCAGGCCTCACACATCGCAGCTGCAGGATGTGTGTCTGCCTGTGTGTGTATAAAACTGTCTGAAATTGACCATGTGATCCTCTTTGTCCACATTAGTCCATGCACACCGTGTGCAGCAGCAGATTTATTCCCAACCTGGTCATGGCTTGACTTTTCAGACACTTAGTAAGGAGTCACTTGGGCACATCATGTTCTCCAGCAGTCCCTGAACCCAGACAGCCAAGGATCAGCCACAGGCACCTCCTGTGCTGCAGGCCATCGTAGAAAACATCCAAATACAGTCTGCTCTGTGGCCCAGACACCACATCCTCCCCCTTCAACAGAGGTGAGGAAGAGAAGCTCTACATAATCACAGGCTGACCAGTCACCTCTCTGCTGCCTTTGAAAATAAGCAAAGGATACACATGCCAAAGCAAACACAGGAAAATACCAATTACTGAGAGTGAAATCAATTTACAAGCTCCCACATCTGACACCTCCAATAGAATAAAAGACTAAAATTAAAGGAGTAGGGGTTGTTTTCTTGCTGAGATTTAGATAAGATCCATTACACAAATCACTGATGTTTACAACATTTTTGTATGGATTAAACAAACAAGATATTGTGTTGATAAGAGGGTCTGAATTCAAGACTTCTAATTTACTAATCAATACAGCAATCTAATAGTCAAATAGTGGAGATTCATCATTTTTTTACACCCAATAATTAAGATCAATTATGTCAAAAAATTCTCAAGTACAACCAGTAGAGGGTTGACAACTGAAGACAGGACCAATCTGGGGGTAGTCGGTGAAATACCAAAGTTCTCGACTCGCTCTGAGAGGTTGTTTACAAATAAGCAGTTATCTGATTTTGAGTCTTTTGTTCTCCATACATCTGAAATTCTGATGTTGTTTTTTTACATTAAATAATGTAGAAAATTATTATTTAAACAAATGTACTAAAGTTATGTTCAACTTGTGTTTTTCTGTTGTTACTATGACCCTTTATGATGTCACTTATTATTCTGTGAAAGCCCTCGCTGTTACTAAAGATGCTGTTTTCTTTCAACAGAGCTGTTCCCCCTGTTTCGAGTGTTGGTGCTAAACACACATGCTGTCAAGAGTGTTATCAACTGTTGAAAACAAAAGTAAACAGACATATTTCTTACAATGTCAAACTATTCCTTTAAGAGGGAGTCCCTTGAAGGCCTTGAGGTGCTTTCCAAAGAAGTTATTATTTAACTGGGCCAAACTAATTAAAGACATCTTAAGTCTTAACCCTGAGACTTCAGACAGCGACCACCTTTTGATTGCTTGTAAGTAAATGACTCCAGCTGTATGCATGCATAGCCATATTTTAGCAAAACTATGAGCGATTGGCACAAACTAAGCATACTGACGGACAGAGGAGAAATGGATTATGCTGCAAGAGGAGTTTGAGAAGTTTATGTGGGCGTCTTAGTTCACCATGAAACTGGGATGCTGTTAAAATCCACTTTAACTGCTGTGAATTATTTTTAAAATCACATTTCAGACATAATGGTGACAATCAAACGCTAATTTTCAAAGGAATATTCCTTTAAGGAAGAGGTTGTTGAAGTTCATGTTCAATCTTCCACTCGACAAGATAAACCTCCATGCTTTCCTTGTTTTCAAATATAATGAGGAATAGTTTTCATGCTTGTGTTGCTGAAGGGTGAATAATAAAGTGCGATGAGCATGCTTATTCACAGGTGAGAGCATCCTTGCCCAAATGTGGCCAAGGATGTTAAACATGTTTAAATCCCTTCTCCATTTAAAGCTGTAATTCTTTTTCCACTGAGGGATTATCACCTCCCGCTGTCATGAAAGATCAGGGGCAGATCGTGTCAATGAGACTACAGTCTGATGCACCGTGTGCCCCTAAAGCAGCCTCGTTGAAGGCTAAGCACTTAGGAAGAGGCTGCTTGTGTCCGAGCAGGCCGATCTGTGCCCACAACTCCAGGTGGAAATGCAATCAAGAACCAGAGAGGGAGTGGGCAGAAGGGATCTTATCTTATCATGAGCAGAAACATCCACTCACAGAATGAACTTCAGCGAGGCCACCTAATCTCACCCAGAGCGGAGTGACCTTCTCCAGCCAAGGCTGTAGGCAGGGGAACCAACAGCTGGGTTTCTGCCTCCTCCACAAAAGTCCTCAGTTGACCATGGAGGTGACGGGTTACCAACAGCTGGATAAAGTGATGTGAAGAGATGGGATTCGCAGACTCTCAAACTAAAACTCCTACTATCCATCTATTCATAACAGTTATGCAGTGAGCCTACAAAGAAAAAGAGTCTATAAAGAGGACAAATACCAAATAAATACCCATTTTTAGTCGCATAAATTCAGCACAGAGCCCAAAGCTAACAATTAAAAGTTGAAGTCTGGAGTTGGAATTTGTTTAAATTCACCGAAGCACTCGTCTGCCTATTTTAAATTGTTGAAAATAAACTCTGTAGAAGACAGTAAAAATATTCACTTTGGACAAAATGTACAAAAGCATACAAAAAACTCTGCTCTCCTGCCAGACCTCGTCAGTTGACAGCGCTAATGAACCATTATTTGGTCCATTGCTACCAGAAGGAAGGTCACATGAGAGCCAGTGAAAATAAGATTTAACAGCTCGTCTCGTCGGTTGTGACAGCTTTTACAGCTTCAGGTTTCAAAACAGAGAGATCTTTGTCATTCATGTCAAAAAATCTTCAATGCATAGACTAGAGCTATATCTAATGATTGTTTTCATTGTATATTAATCCAAATGTACTCATCACGATTTCCAAGAACCCAAAGTAACGTCTTCAAATTGTTCCTTTTATTCAACTAGTCCAAAACCTGAAGATTCGCCCATTCACTGTCATAAATCACAACGAAAAACAGCAAATTCTTAAGTAGATATATGGAAAACTATACAACCTTTACATTAGGTGATAATAGGTAAATGAAAAAACACTAAACAATCAAAAACAAGAATTTTGGTGCTGTGAGGACAACTGAAGCAACACAAATAAGAGGAGCTCATGGTCACTTTACAATGCACAAGTCTTATCTAATAATAGGACAGAATCAGTAAATACTGTGATACTTTTTGTTTCTGCAATAAAAACTGCAGAACTCAAATTAACCAAAAGAAGTTCTTGTTTTTGTTCCAAAGCTTTGTTCACACTAAAACATTTCCCAGTAACAGATGTGATATGTTTCGCAAACATTTTTTTTTCTCTTTTAGAGTTAGTTGCCCACGTCCATGTCATAAAATGTTTAACTTGTTTTTTCCTTGTATGTGAAACCAATTAGTCCATTTATTTTCAATATCTGCTACTGCTACTGGTTATTTACTGTTAAGGCCCAGTATATGCAGACCACACTGTAATTAAATAAATATCGATGGGGGAGTTTATCAGCTGGATTACACTGTTTGTAGACAATGAAAAGTTGAGTTTAGTATCAGGCAGGAACAATGTTTTGAATATTGCAATAGTTTGAGCCTATTTTGTTTCATTACAATGGATTTTTCGTGTCTTTTGTGCAGGTGTCTGTTGCAATGTCAGTGCTGAATCCACTGCTCAGCCCTCCATAATGTTAAACATTGTAATCACACAAAATTAGACAAATCGGTCCTGTGCTTTAAATCCTCTACATTACAGTGAGTGGAGTAAACATGAAAGATTACAACAAAAGACTCATGCATCTATCATTAAAGTGCATGTAGCTTCAGAACAAACACAGCCGCTGAAACCAGAGGGATTTCGGGCTCACGCAAAATGCTCACACACACACACAGCCTTTCTTTATGTTTAGACTTGGCAGGGTTGGCGCTTATATCAGCAGTAAAACTGCAATGGCAAGTCCATACATGCTGCTTTTCACACTGCTGTGACTGAGGGGGGTGGGAATTCGGGACAGTTCAAAATCCAGACACAGCGTTTTTTCACAGGTCATGAGCTCATGATTCATCTTCCAACTATGGCTAACTTTGAAAAGTCCTGCCATGAGACATGCTGTATAACACCTGAAGACAGGGAGTGGTTTCACATCAACTTTAGGAACGTTATCAGGAGATGAGATGTGCTGACAGTTTGAATGAGCCCAACAAAGGGATCTGCTCAAAAAAAAGAGGGTGGAAAATACATGCACAGCCATTTGAATGACTAACTGATCACTGTCTTGTTATTCACCCTCTGGAAAGTCATGGTTAGGTCAGATAAGCCC
Source organism: Diplodus puntazzo (assembly GCA_963678695.2). NCBI lineage: Eukaryota > Metazoa > Chordata > Actinopteri > Spariformes > Sparidae > Diplodus > Diplodus puntazzo. The sequence continues at coordinate 4,587,547 of OZ023163.1, read as the reverse complement.
GATCATAAGGGCTGAAACAGGTTTATTTTAATGTATGTAATGAATCATTTCAATACAGTCATAAGACAGGGGTCAATGGTTCACTTAAATAATAAACTTAATAAATAGTACATACGTATTGCCCCGTTAGTAAGAAGGTTTCAATGAATGTTAGCTACACATGCATAACCTGCATGTTGTTCACAAGCTACAAACTTCCATACATCTAAGAACCCAATCGGACTAACGTTTTGGACAAACTTCTCCTGTAAATTAGTCATTTTAAATGAAAACTTGTGAGTTTTTCTTTCGTATCAAGCAGCAAAAAACTCTCAAATGACTTGTTTGAGTAAATCTTGCACGACCCATTGCGCATGCACACATGACAATGACGATTCTGAAACAATATATCATGCAGCCCTGAAGTGAAATTACTATAAACAGTGTCACAAGGCAGGAAAAGAAAGTACACAAAATATGAAGAAACTTTCACCTTTGCAAATATCAGCATGTTCCCGGCTTGCAAGTGTGTTAGCCATTAACTCACCAAATCACCAACTAATCCTGAGATAATCCTTGGCTGACAACTCTTAATGGAGTGTAATTAAATTGTGCTTTTCTAGTCTTACCGACCACATTGCAACACAAGACTGCATTCACCCGTTCACACACACATTCGCATACTGGCGGCAGAGGCAGGCTATTATGGCTCGAAGTCTAATCTTAACAGTTTTTATTGTGGAGTGAATTATGGTGGTAGAGAATAGAACTCAGGATGACTCACTTCTGCCGGGGTGTTGTCTGGTCCCTCCGGAGCGTGTCCTCTCAGGTTGATGATGTGGACCTCCTGAGGGAGACTGGTGGTGCCTCTGCTAGCACAGCCTGACAGGGCAGTGAAGCTCTTTGACGTGGCCTGCACCGGGTGTCCCGTCCCCACTGGCAGCAGCTCACACGGGCTGCGGGAAAGTGGCCCTGCAGGGAAGAGAACAATACTGTGTGAATCAAACACTACAGTGTGTGCAGGGACTCAAATGCCAAGTCTCGTATGATGTTGACTTATTTATGTAAATCATGTATGAGCCCTCTGTTATTGTGTACCGTTAAGAATATAATTTTAGTATCATCTGCATTGATGGATGGGGTAAAATGTCACACTAAAATATTGTATATATTCAATTTGCATCTGTCGCGGTGTATGTGCACCTTGAAGCAGCAAGCTGTGCACTTTTTCCCAGTCTTCTAAATTGTCGTGTCTTTTTTTCCTCTGTAAAATGTCGTCTGACCGCCATAGGCTGAGTAACATGTCAGACATATAATCAGTCCCATAAGGTAATTTCATCCACTCTTATTTTCCTTGACTGGTCAAATTTGACCTTCTTTAATCTTTACACTTTGCACTCCTGTAACTAACCATTAGCTGTAGCCTTCACTAGTTGCCTTGGAAATGCGACAAGCTTCTGGAGAATTTAAGGAGCGAAAACCTGCCAGCTTGGTCTACTTTAATGATTCGATTCATACTGTCCAACTCTCCGTGTGTCATACTGCACGAGGCAAATCACTGAACAATCTAAATCGCTAAAGCAGACATATTTGATTGCTATCACAAAGCTAGCAAGGAGCAAATCCCTGTTCTGAAAAGGTCACATCGGGGGAGTTTTCTGCATTATCTCTCAGTGGGAAGGCCATATTTCATATTATTATACTTCTACTTACAGATTTCAATCTTCATTTTGTCTTACACAAGCCTTTTCCAAAGGGACAAGTAGTACAATCATTTATTGATTTATTAACATGTGATGATTCTCCAAATAGTAGGTAAACATGATAATTTAGCTGCTAATGTATTATTGTTACAAAATACAATTTTGGACAATAAAGTCTGGTAAGGGGGAGCGTTTTCTCTAATGTACTTCTGCGACTGTGAAATGCTGCAACCTGAATCTCTGCCCACACTGTCTGTTCCTGTTGCATTGTGGGTAATTTAGGCACCAGATTTTGACAAGGGAACGGAATGCGTGGAACAAAAAGATGCTATCTTGGGTTCTGTTGAATCCATTTTGATGATGATGATGAAGAACCATGTGATCGTTTTTAAAAAGAAGAAAAGATTGAGAACAAAACCTCTCTATCATATGATAAGTACTTCCTGTTATGAGTAATTGTAGGGATGTCACGACTACGCCTATGTTAGACTATTACATCTGGTAATCTTGTGAAGATAAAGAATTAAAGATAAAGGTTTTCATTGGTTTTTTTTTTTTGCCCTGACAAAAGTTATTTAGATTGTCAAATCATTTTTTAATTCTTTCTTTTATAAGATTTGGGTTTTTTGCAGGTTAGAGTCAGACAAGTTCAAATAATATTCACCAGAATTAAATAAAAATACCACCCTTCAGAGATTCGACTACAAACAACACAAAAATCGAAATTCAGTTTGTTACGCAGCTCGGTTTCTCATATCTGTCCGGAGTAATGTAGTGATATGCTCTCATTTCAGTCAGAGACATCACAGCAGCAAAAAACAGTGATTGCGCCCGGTCGATCAAGCAAAGCAGCTCTCAGCAGGGCGTCAGGACACTGCAGCTCAGCCCGTTGGGTCTCTTTCTGTGTTTTGTCTACTGCACAGTCAGCTTTAATGAACAGTTCAGTGACCTGTGAACAACCGGACTACTTGACTTAAACACAGATTCACTTGTATAAGGGATGGTACTTGGCATCCACATTTGCTCTTGCATGACATGGGACTTCCTTTAGTTCACCACAAAGGTTTTAGGTGGTTAACAAGCTTCACTACAGTCTGCGCTCAACCTCCTTTTTACATCTGTTCGACCCACTTAAACAACATACAGGGTGTAAAATGCACATACAGATATGCCCGTCTCGCATGAAGTCAGGGTGGCACAAACAGTGAGTGAGGTACCAAACAGCTCGTTTCCATTAAAGACTCAGGTATCCAATGACAACGCCTGTGGTCAGACTTATTTCCCGGGGTCAGACCTGGTGTTTCACCCGACAGACTTGTGCCAGCTAAGGCCTGTTAACATTTCAAACACATCACACTAAACACACAGAGGTTGCCCAATAGCAATCAGATGGAACATTTGGAAATCATTAAAGTCTAAGTGAAAGACAGTTAGATAACAATGTTAAACTCTCTCCAACTGACTCCAAGAACACAGTGCCTCAGCAGTGGGGTACAGCAAGGGGGGAAACTTTTCTGTCTTTCTTTTTGCTCAGAACACATAGCTATTGTTTTCTCTTTCCGTGCCGTCCAATAAGCCTATGTTCGCTCATCATAAAGCCAGAGACCATGTATGGCAAAGTGCCCCTCTCCTTGTTGTGAGAAAAACACAAAGGCTTTATTGTTACCATATTTGTCTCTTGAGACAAATCCCAAGCCCTTGACAGATGTCTTAACCTGAACTGTGATGTCTCTTGTTGCCTGTGAATTCAAGTCCAGACAGATTATCTTTAAAAAATGTATCGGGAGCACACATATATTAAAAAAGTGGCAGGGACTGTAGTGATAAAAGGACATGGCTTAATGGCAAAAACCTGTGGCGCATCAGTATTTCAACTCCTGCCTAGCCCCCCTACTCCCTTTTCCTCCCAAAGGACCGAAGCCTATTCCCTCTCTAACCATGTCATCAAGTCTCACTCCCACAAACACGTCTGAGGCCTCTGCAACTCACTTTTTCCCCTCACACATGGAGAATAACAAACAACTGCCAGACAAACAAAGAAAAACGTAGTTCTTTCTGGGAGACTGCCAAAAGATTACGCTACATGTTGGGCAATGATTTTTTAAAATTGCTTGACAGACAAAAGGAGAGGCCATGGGGGAGGCAAGAGTTATTGCATGGGTAGAAAAATAGGGAATTCAAGGTTTCATGGTGTTGTTTTGCTTTGCCTTTAAAAGGTGATATCAGTCAGTCTGTCCAATACTTTACTCCAGAGATAAAAATCTTAACAAACTGGCTAGGCTTTTAAGAAAATGTTCCCTAGCTATTCACAGTCCCAAGAAGAAGATTCCTATTGATTATGGTGACTTCCTTGACCTTTCCTTCGAACCATTTGGTAAAATGAATAACACTTTATACTCAATGACAAAGAATCACCACAGCTAATATTTGGATTTTCAAGGAAATTAGCAGCATATATTCATGGTCCACAGAGGATGAATCCTAATGTTTCGGAGGATCCCTGTTCCTATCGTGCCACTATCACTATCATTAACGTTATGCAAATGAACCAACTCTCAAAACACTACGCTGTGCTACCAGAACGCATTGCGCAGCTGCTGCATTGACAATATATGGGAAACCTGGCAACAACTAATCCGGTGGACATTTGCCATGTTATTTTCTTGGTAACAATGTCAAATGAACCACTTATGATCAGGTTCACAGAAAACCTTTATTGCAAATCAATCATATATCTATACAGAGTTACAGTAAATTCATTATAATAATCAATAGTACAATGAAATGACTTTAATCTTTAAAATAAACTTTGAAATGATACATCAACAGCAACAAAGCAGACAAAGACCTTCACTATTCACCTTCATCCAATCACATATGCTATGACTATCAGCCAACAACCTCCATGGACAGAGAAAGTGTTTTGGACGGGAAAACAGTTGCATCAGTTTGCCCTGCCACAGTATTGTGTCTTCTGTCACCTTGTCTGTCTGTCTGTCTGTCTGCCTTTCTTCCTCGCTTCTGTTTCCTCGGTCAGCGATGGGAGTACAGAGTATGTCCTGTCCAGCTGCTACTACTGCCTTATAGCTGGCCAGGCCAAACGCCCACAGCAGACGAATGAGAGAAGCTCTTGTTCAATCTGCCTGAAAAACAAGTCCAGCCTGGGTCCACCAGACACTCCGCAAACCATACCACAAATACCACCCCGACCTAACAGATACAGCAAAATCAGATGGTAAATATGATGCCTCAGCTGTACCAGTAATATCTCACATTTATTAAATGTCTCTAGTACTGACAGTAGCAATTGTATCAAAGATGAATGGCAGAGTGTAACCCTAACTACATCCTACAATTAAATATGCAGAAAGACCACCAATTACTGTGGTTTACTTAGTCTACAACTGCATTGTGGTGAGATACAATAATACCTCCAAAACCGCAGCAAATTACACGATAATTATCTATTGCTAGAATATGTGCAGGCTAACTTTTTGGGCTTAACATTTATTGTGAAAACAGTGGAATCAAGAGTCGAGATGCTTCATTTCCCCAGGACCTGGCAAAATCTGACCCGTGATATCTGATATAGCATATATGACATAAAGTTGAATGATTCTATACAAAACCCTCAGTAATGAGCATCAATCTCAATACAGACAATCATATTGACTGTGCAGTAAATGTCAGGAGAGCTCTACCTATCTCCCTTCTTGACATTCAACCCTGATGGACCACTTCATTAACGTTCATGGAAGGGAAGCTTGGTTCTCATAGGATTCTCTGGGTCAGGCAAAATCAGCTTCGGACAAGGCTTAAGGAACAAAAGCTAACATGGACAAGATCCTGATCTGGCCCAACAGTCTCAACATCAACATCTCATTCTCGCCCGAATCCCTCCCCCTGCCCAGCTCTGAGGTCAAGACACATCCACGGCTTAACTGAAATTATGACTTGAATCATAAAAAACTCCAGTATTAAATAGGATTCCCAAACTTCAAAGTAAGATCTAAATGTCCTTCAAGTGACCTAATATTTTTTTGTAATATTTTGCAATGTTACAAATGTTTAAATGTAGGGGCTCAAAGGTTTAGCTAATAGGATCCATCGAAAGATGATGCCGCTATCCAGAATACTGCAAACATCTCACATTGAAAATAAAAAGGCGCCTTTAACATTTGATGAGACTATCTTCATTGGCGACAGCAGACCGGCTGCACTTCACTGACCCTATTAAATATTAGGTTTTCAAAGTTAGAGGGATCAAAATTAGTAACTATGACAAATGTCACAGGTGTAAAAACCTCATGTAACAGTCCAAGATAGTGTGGCTGTAGATGTGAAAGTGAGAAGGGAGTTTACCAGTTGGAAAAACTTACTCAGATCGTAAACTTTCATCACCACTCTCTGCCTCTTTCACTGTGGGTGGGCACAGTCACGGGAAGTTACATTTTACTTGAACTGGAGTTTACCCAAACCACTTGAGCTTAGTACTCCACCTATATTCGGCTAAAACAAGTCGTGTATTACAATTGGTAACTGAGTATCTGGTAAAAAAGTACATACTGAAGTTCGTTTCTGCATCAGAGACATAAATACTATGTTAAAACATTTTCTCAGTCTTACTCTTTGGCTACATTGAACACGTAACATATACAGGATGTTCATGGACGTGCTGCTGCAACACCACACTTACACTATAGTCATGCAAGTGGTGCATATGTTTCATAGAGATCCCCTATACAAACATAAAAGAAGGCCAGTCTTCTATTAATATGTTTAGATTAAACTTGACATTAAAAATAGATCATAACATCTATATTTCCACTATGAAAATACCAGTTACAGGGAATTACACTAAGTGCTTATTGGCACATTTGGTTTTAAGAGTTTCGGTTAATTTTACTGTTTCCTGTCACCTGTTTCCTTTAATAATCGCTGACCGGAGAGATTGAGATGGACAGGATGCCTGGAAAATGATAAAAACGAAATTGTGAAAAGCAAACGTAAGCGATCAGAGCTCACTGAGCTTTCACTATCCGGTGACTCTGTTAGACATGTTGCCATGGAGATGATAGATCTGTGCTTGGGTTGCAACTTTGTGGCCAAATTTCTATCAGATATCTAATTGGTGGTCCGTCTCTTCTACACTGGAAGTAAAGGACAAGTACATGAAAGACACCCACTCATGATTGACACACACCTCTATCGGTTTATTTTTCTCCTAAGTTCCCACTTAAATGTTTTTTTTCTTTAGTCATACCTTTTTGAATGATAAGCACTAAATATATACAGACTGATTCCAACAGCAACACTGGATATAGATAAGACAGACATGTGCAAGGGGGAGTTATTTTCTGTTAAAAGATATGAATGATACTATTACTCTTTTGTTTTTGTTTTACATTGGCTAATATTCATTTAGGACTGACTGTGACAGAGTTAGAGGCAAGACAGGAAGTGAATACAGTAAATTCCAAATTAAGGAGGGAGACACTAGAGATACTCACGTCTGATATATTCAAACAGTGTGAGGTCACCAGACACTTTTCACATTCTTTGGCAGGATCCTTTTGGACTATAACTTATTTTATGATCTAAGTATTAATACTTCTTTCAGATATGTTTCAGATACGTTTCTTTCTTCTGTTGTTGTTTTTAATTTCTGTAAGGCATTTTGAGCTATCCGGATGTATGAAAAGCGCCATACAAATAAACATTGATTGATTGATTGATGTTGAATTGTAGACTATCATAACATGTGATAAAATAAAGGTGCTTTAATTTTCACATCTTTATAGTTCAACCACATTGTATATTAAGGGAGGAAACTAAACACTATGTATAGTGACATCATGCAGACTACTGGTGGACTTAACTGGGCTTGGAGTCACAACATAATGCTCTGATTAATTTATAATAATCCACCAAACTGTTCTGTGTTTATTATTGTATTATTTTACATTATGAAGTGAATACATCGCTTTCGGGTAGGCAGATGTCATATCATCACACATTTTTATAAGTCATGTGATAACTCCCAAAAACATAAAAACTGAAGAATGCATGTACCACCATCAGTGTCAGATACAAAAAACACTGACATAATAAGGGTTTCATTTGGTTGCCTGTCACTATAACTTCCAGGAGAGAGTTAGAGAGTGAATCAACAGTAACCCTAACCATCAGCAATGCTGGGTGGTTAACAAATGACTCCCATGATCCCATACTACTAACATCTTTTGTTTTGTTTTGATTGACAGGCCCTAGTGGCAGAAAATGACATACGGTGCATTTAAAGCCCGCGATTTACCTGTATAGATGAATACCTGAAAGCATTCATTATACTTTCTCACTGGAAAAGAAAAGCATAAAATTATTTTTATTTAAAGAGCTGTAACTTATACATTATTATAAATTACTTGCTTACTTGCTGGTTACCTTTCTTAATGACTGCCCAATTATTTAATCATTTCAGATCCATCTTTTACATTGTATCAACAAAGCATCTATCAGCGCTGGTTGAACTACAAGTTGATGCAACATAATTCATTCAGGACATAAAACTGGGAGGTGGACCACTGATATTTATCTTTTGGTTTAAAAAACAAAAGCAGGAACCTTCATGGGATGTGCATTCATCAATAGAGCCTCCTCCTATCTTACTAGAGATAAACGCCTCCATTTCCAAAGAATCCACTTTGTTTGCCGTCCACACTGTGGCACCAAGCCAAGATTTGGGTACAGGAAGTGATGTCAGTCTGTGTGCCAGTTAGGGACAAATCTGATATTCCCACAAAGCCATTTCCGAAGATAAACAAACAGAACCTTCCCCTGTGTGTGTGTGTGTGTGTACACATCCTCACATGTCTAGTTCCCAGTATCCTTCAGTAAGCAGGGAAAATTATGTTCCTCCTCCAGATACATAAGACAGTCAAAGCAGTGAAGATTACCTCACATATGTCAGCACAGGCTTCATAAAGCAAAACAATAGAAGGGATGATGCATTGTGAATACACTACACCAATAATGTAAAGATAGCATAAGGCCAACTTAATTACAATAAATACAAAGTAGCACAAAGGGGCCTCTTGTTTCAATATACAGAATCTCCTCCCTACCTAAGATATCCTAGTTCCCATATGAACTACAGGATTAAATAAATCCTCTGCACTCCTTTCTTTGTTACTGCAGGGCATGATTCCCATGGACCATGAACCACGCAAGCCAGTTTAGGGAACGTAATATTCTGCCCGTTCTTGTTTTCCTAAGGGGTTTGGACTAAAGAATCACTAGCTCTGCAGTGTTGACATTAGCGCAGCCCACTCACCCCTGAACCTTCAGTCACTACTACAGGAAGTGAGTAAAGCCTTTCATAAGGGTAGTGTGAGTTCACTTTATCGGGCTGCCTATGAAAAGGATTTATCTCTGGACTGTAACGTTGGAGGAATAAGAGAAGGAAGCTGGAATGGGATGAAGGGAGGAGTGCAGGGGTGAGCCTCAGCTCCATTAGGGAAGTCGTAAACTCCCCCATCAAAGTGTGAAATCTGATGTCAGATATCCCGCAAACCCCTCCGTAACCTAATATCAACCCAAACACACTTTATTGGGAGATTCATCGATCGTAATCTTGTCAGCTGGCATATAATTGAAAAAACAGCTTAAAGACAGGAGTTTCACTGGATTATATTTTATCTATGTGGGTAATGTGGTGCAAATACATGTATGGGTATATAGACAAAGCTTTTTTTTAAGTTCTTAAGTAGGTTAACAGGTGTTCAAACAATAAATTACATCCCCGTGCGTGTAGAAACTTCAGCAACAGTGAAGGCGCTGAATACAAAGGAAGACAGTACCAGTAAAAATGCATCTCACAATGAGATTTTTCACAAATAATAACCAGTGAAGTGGATATAAATCAGGAACACTTAAGATGAAATCAAATATCTATGACATGTATAGCATCATATAAAAATAATCCTATATATCTTATATACTATCCAACCCTAGCTGAACGTTCAATCACGTTGTTAAATAAATAATCTATTTCCATCTTTACTTGAAAACAGTGGAGTAATTTACTGCCTCAGTATGTGTGGGATGTTCAATTGCAACATCTTTTCTGGGGCTTGTTAACTGAAATGAAAAAGTAGATTAAATCATTTTCTCTTTGACCCAAAAACGTACTGAGGAGTTTTAAGTATTTATTTCAGCTCTGAGCAGTGCTTGCAGTCTTCCCCTCAAGTTAAATTAGTGGCCAAACAATCTCCACTTAATTTATGTTGCCTGGGGGGCAAAACCCAGGGCAACGTAAGGACGCAGTAATAAACATTACAGCTTCTTACAGTAATCTAGATAAACTAAGATATTTGCTGGGTATTCTTTGTTATCTATGGCAGTAAATTAAGAATGGTTGGGCTTTGGACAAAAAAAGCAATTGTGACAAGCATTTATGTTCGAGAAGTAGGTTTGTATAGAAACTATTGACCTAACACAATAGTAAACTGCTCTGTTTGCCAAAGATGTACAAATTCATATATCTTGTGCAATGAAAGGTAGTAAAACAACTTGCCCTGACTGAAACTGAGCCCACTTATTATTCATCAGCCCTGACAGATGACGTGGCCACCTGTTGGTGAGCCATCACCATTACTTGAAAAAAAATACTTGAAAAATTACAAACAGCATCTGAAGCCACAGGCAAACAGGGGAGATGGAAGTGGGCACATTTCTCTCCACCTCTAAATGCAGACATAAATCAGAGGGCTTTGAAGAGATGGATGACAAGGCTCATTCCCAGAGGAACACAGGAGCCACTGTGTAAAGTGAGACAGCTGGGAGAGACCGAGCATGTGTGCATATAGGACTGAAGACTTTACTGGCTTCGCTACCACTGTATGTCTTTACTGATGGGTGCTGACATGTGCTGTCTGGACCTATAATATCAAAGAACAAAAATGTTGTCAGCACAGTCACGAAACAAGAACAGGCTGTTCACGTATCGGAAACATAGTGCAGTTAAGACTTACCACGAACCACAAACTGGTCCAGTTTGTCAACTGGTCCATTATCTGTGACCTAAATCAGTGTGACCTAAAAGTAGCAGATAGTCAAGGATGAAAAACATGAAATATAATTCTTTGTAATTCTTTTTAAAGGAGCAAACAGATGGAAATAAATTATCATCCATCCTTAACCAAAACAAGTGAGGGCTTTGTTGGCGAAGGAAAAATATGTGTATATTGGAGTTATTACACAGCGGTTATGTGGTTTTCAATCAGACTTGACTTTGTTGAAATACCGTAAGTGGCCTGCATCAGTCGTACCCGAGCTGAAGAGCCGTTTCTGGTTAAATGGGATAAGGGAGAGAAATATATGTCCTGCTGCTCCAAGGGCATCTCACTCATCAATCATAAAAGCCTGCAAAAGCCATGCTGTCTGACAGCAGCTTGGTAGGGGTTCTGGAGCAGCCGCTTCATCTACATTCACAAAAATTCAAACCCAGCAGGGGATGCTGGGAGGTGTGCCCTGGAGCCTCTTGTCTTGTCCTACTTGATATCAGCCTCATTTCATTTGTGTTGGATCATCTGCCTCGCCAAAAATCCTCACTGTACAGTACCTAATATCATCCACCAGCCTTGATGGAAAGTCAATATGTCAGACGGGCCGGGGCTAAAAGGTCAGCTGAAAGCTCCGAGGACGCTTGTTGAGTTACAATCCTTAAGTCCGGAAATTCTAAAAAGCCCACAGAATGTAAAGAGGTTTGGAGAAATGTTGTAGAGCCGACACAATACTGTAAATCCCAGTGTGCTTGCGTTTGAAAGTTTATTACGCTCCATTTCATCTACGTCAAGTCTCAAACGGATGATCTGGATCACAACCAGTTTTACTGTTTACGAATATCAAGAAGAGCCCTACTTAACCATACCTTTTCTAATCTTCTATCCAAATTGACAAACACACACACACACACCCTTGTATACTCAGGGAAATCAACAGATACGTCTGGACTTGTTTAGGGCATGAGGAAAGGATTTTGTTAAATCAATAATATTAAGCACAGAGCCTGACAAGATGCTTTACAGCTTTGATGCTTTGCCTACTGTCATTGCAACAGTGACATTTCAGAGGTGAAAAACGTATTCATATTCTGAATCAGGGATGTTGATTATTAGCCATAAAATTAAGAACATCCAAGACAGACTTACCAGCATCTATGCAATGCCACTGAGAAGTGCTAGACACCTTACAATCTGAAAGTCTTACAGCGTCGTCTCTGATTGGTGGAGCTCACTGTATCTATGGAAAGGTTTACCACATTCGCCAAAGTCATGTTGGCTAGGGGAGTTACTGCTGCCACAATCGGATCTTTACCATTATGTTAATCAGGAAGCAACCATGATTTCCTTTCTGGCATGTTCTGGAGTGACAAAGTCAGGCCATGTATTAGTGTTTGTGAGTTGCTAAGGATGTCGGAAAGGAATAATTCGCAATGGTTTGTAGGGATGAGTAGTCCTTCACTCTACCAATTATTATGTGCACAGTCTTGTACCCTTGACTTGTTTTCCAAATGAATCTTTTCTCTTCATCAATTGTTTTATGGCTACAATCCATCTCATTGTTGGATGGCTTATTTCTAAGCTTAAAATTCTTTATATAGGGATTTTTTGAACATCAATGATGTGAACAAATATGAAATTCACAACCGAAGCTGTTCAAACAGTGGGGAGTCAATGTTGAGCTCATTAGAAGTATGTAGACGTCAACTGCACTAAAAAAGACAGATAAGGAGACAGATAAATACAGCTTCTTGATGTAGTTTAGGTAACCTCTAAACCTGAACACATTTCTGTTGTGATGAGCCTGAGTCCGACCCTCCATGCTCCATCCTCCTCAACACTCACTCGTTCATCAAGTTGACTTTCGAGACTTTGGAGACAGACTGCAAGTGGCTGACGTTTCCAATCCTGTCCTCGTCTCTCATTAGACTCTTAATTACAATAATAGCAAGCAAATCCTTGATTGCAAAGGTCTGAATATTCACGAGTAGTTCATGAAGCTTCAAAGCCTCTAAACTGCTAACCGGGACATCTCTACCAAGCGTGTTGTCCGCACTGACGTCTTTTTTTTTTATTTTGGGCATCAATCAAATGGCAGCTCTAAAAGATGTCTTTGATCCTGCGATATTTTACAAAAACATCATCACTCAGATGTGATAATAGGGGCCTTTGAGAAGCAGCAGGTTGCCATCAACAGAAAGCAGCGAGAGAAACAATGCTGGGCCTTTGTGCCAGTGTGTGAGCCCAGTGTGAAGGAGCAACAGAGGTGAGAGAGGGCAAGGCGGACAGCGTTTTCACACCAGCTGGAAAAGGCTGCATTCCTCCGGGGTTCTTCATCTTCAGGAAAGGAGGGGCGAAAAAAAAAAAAATGAAGGAAGAATGACCTGTCAAATGCCATGCTGCCTCGTGTATTGACACGCACAAAGGGCGCTGGAGGGGCCTCTTTACTGCACAGTTAACCAACCGAAAGTATGATGAATAATAGGTTTGTTACACCAGTCGCCAGACAATAAACTAGTTATGAGTAGATGTCTAGTAAATATACAAAGTCAGCAGTTAATATACATGAAGTAATGTGAATGCTATAAACTGAAAACACAGACATTTGCTACTAAATGATACTTTTCTAACAGTTTTTATTGCTCTTTTGTTGCGCAGATGCTTAAAGTAATGACAGGAGTAGGCTATATTCAAGCTACCAATAACAATCTTTAAAGGAATTCCACTGCGGCTAATGATTATTTTATTTCCTACAACCACCTCAACCACGTCTTCTATTTGATTGGTGAAATCAAATTTTCAAATGTAAGTGGAAAAAGAGCGTTTCTAAGTGCGTGTGTTTGTGATCTAACCCAAACAGCTCTTATTTAGGACAAAGTAAAGGGCCTGCTGTCATTTTTTGGACAGGCACTCCTGTTTTCCAAAGGACCGTTCCAAAATTGGGACATGGTCTTTCAGCAGGACTCATCTGGTGGAAATGGAGTGGGGAAGGTGAGGCCCCTGGAGGGGTTGGTCTGATGAAAGACACCACCTGGACGCCTTTAGCTAGAATCCCATATTAGGACTGCTTTTTTGCAGACAAACAGTCATGCACTTAAGTTGGCACCTTTGCAAAACGATTAGGTAACTGAAGTTATGATGAACTCACACTGGTAATGACTAAAAAACTGTAAAAAAGCAGCTCAACGAATGCTGCATGATCGCCCACCATCGTTTTTTCTGGCAGCCTCCAAAGGTTATCTGAAAAGAGGGACTCTGTTTTTTTTTACGATTACTTTCTCTTTCTTCAATGAAGTCACTCTCTCTTACTATTACTCTCCCCTGCTCCAGTGGCTTTTTTTCATGGGGCTGTGAAACACAATGGAAAACGCACGATCACCCCAGCTGTCTCCCATTACTGGCTTTGACCGAAATTATTTACACGCCTGCTTACTGGAACTATGGAGAGAGGGGATGAGACAGAGACAGGGGGGAGAGGGGAAGGGGGCGGCGATTCGGTTCACTCCTGCAGATTTGCGCAAGCGTTCCTCGTAACGGGAGGCTGACAAGAAACGATGGACTTGGACGAAGATGCGAGTCTATCTGTAAGGACGTGTCTGCTGCACTGCATTCAGGTCTTCTCTCAGTGACAGACAGAGTTAGGGAGCAACAGTGAGCGAATAAAATAAATATCCCATAATCTAATTTATAAACTGCTGTTAATTAAACTGGGTAATAGTAGGGTGACCTTTATTCAATAAGCAAAAGATATAAACAGACAGTGCCAGGATGGCTGCCTCCTCCTTGACAGCGCTGTTAAGATAAAGGCCTCACCATGGGGGAGAGCAGACCTGTAATTAGACACACACGGGACTCCCGTTGCTATGTAAACATCCCGACCACTCTGCCTAGCAGCACACAGCCTCTGTGCTGCTCGGGCTCCTCGCATGAATCACAGGGCAACATCTGGTTTAGCGCGCTGGAAGGGACTTTGTCGGTTTGGCACGCTGTACGTGTGTGGAGTGTGTCGATTTGGACCAGACGACCCACGCCTGCGCCTGCCTCTCTCCTCCCCCTGGCTACCCCACCTCTCAGATTACAGCGGTTGCACAATGCATTTTGGCAGTCCCCTCTCTTGCTGGCCCTAAGAAAGGACTGTGGATATAAAGAAGAACCTTTTGCTCAACTGTGGGGGGAAAAAACATTACAACCGCTTTTGGCCTCACAGTGACTCTTGTCTGCCAAGAGTATACAAATATGCAGACGGAGAGAAAGTTGTTTACTTTACTGTACGTATGGACTGTGACTACGAGCACAATTCAATCCCTTCTTCCAATTATTGTTTTATTTAACAATCCTGTTGTTGGACCATATAGTTCCATGATGGATAGCTGTAGACAGATTCGCATTAATGGCTTCATCATTCATCAAATCGCCCCATAAGTACAATCAGTAAAGGCCTTAATAGGAGGGAGAAAGTACTTCTCCAATCAACAACGCTGGTGTGTTTTTCAGTGAGCCAGCAGCGCGGCGTTGTGCCTCCAGTATAACCAGCATGCTGCCAGGGCTGTTTCTGGCAAGTGCCTCAAATTAATATCTGGCATGGCTCCGACAAGACTCTATTTCACAGCGAAACCCAAACTCAGCCCAAACGTCCATAATATATCCTTCACAAAATAACCATTTTGGCAAGCTAAAAAGAGGCAACCACAAAATGGTAGTAAGGATATGAAGAAGGAAAAAAAAGTTATAAACAGCAAAAGAGTGAAGCAACAGAGCCGAGATTTGAAGTATGGATGTCAAGGTGCTCTCGGTCTGACTTTTAAGAGTTATGGGAGGCCCAGATCCTGGATTGCATTACACTGAGAGAAGACTCATTCTAGACTAATCTAAACATTACGTAAGAGCTCTCCTGACAAGTTTAGAGGGCAGATGTGACTGTTTACACAGATGCTGTTAGATGATAGAAATAGACAGAAAAAGAGAGAGAGGTGAAAGATAAGCTGAAGTGGTAGTGACTAAAAAATATGAAGAAACAAAATTGATAAACTTGGGATATGGGAGAATATCTTTTAATCTAAATTTGTTTATTGGACTGCAATTTACCTGTCCAAAAATCAACTATTTGGATAACTCAAGAGCAACTCAAGATTTGTCCATAAATCACGAGTATGCTCGCTGCCAGCGGACTTTGGAGGAAAGGGCATTTGGTTGTCTTACTGTAAATATCTGTCCCTTGTGACACAGTACAACAATGTGTTGTGCCGTATGAGGAAGAATTTAGAGGAAAACTTCGTACGTGACTTCATTGTGTTGGAGATCCTGGCATTGTGGGAGAAATTATGTTTGCTCTGCCCACAACACACTCTGACTACACTGCTATTGTTTGACTAAAAGTCAACTCTCTAGAGTGCGGTTCAAACCTCCAGAGAACCTTTCAAATAATAACCCATGATGGCAATTAGATGGAAGGCATGAAAAATGCGAAACCACACATTTTTTTGAGTGCGAGCTACGTAGCATGCCTCCTACTGGGTAATTATTCCTGTGCTACCACAGAAAAACAACACGGGATGTTGCAGATTAAAGCTGGACTGAGTTCAGGTCCAGAGCTGTATATTGTAAAACCAGTCTCTGTAAACAGGACATCTAACAATATGAAAAATGGAAGAGGAATGTACACTAGATTTGCCAACTTGACAGATTTTTTTATTCAAACTGCAGGCTGGGGCTGAGTGGCTTTGGTCCACACATCAAATATTTTGGTCAAGTTACCAAACGACAAAAAACGCTGCTGAATTTCGGAGCCAATGTGAAAATTACAGCAGTAACAGTTTCTCTAATTACATCTTGTGGCCAACTCCACAACATCTTGAAACTGCCCCAACTTTGAGCTTGGGCTTGGGGCCGTTCGCATTTAAACCAAAACTAGTCATTTTTCAGTTGTAGAGAATAAGTCCATGCTTATGCCTAACCCTAACCAATGCAGCCAGTGGCTAAGTGTTGGCACGCTAACATGAGTTAAAAAGCTAAGCTAGCAACCAAGACAGTGACAGGCTATCTTACATGGCAGACTCTTCAATTTCTAGATATATTTGACCAGGTGTTTCCACAGGTTAAATGTGTTATCCTGGCCAGCTTTGCATTTTGCATTTTAAATATTGCCACAAATGTCATTTATATCGAGTTTTGGAACATGTAACCACATTGGCTGCAGATTCTGATTACCAAGTGAGGTATGTTACCCTATTTCTAGCCGGTACATTTAAGAGCACAACCCAACTTCACATTAGAAACAGACCATCAACATTTAGTTCTGCGACAAATAAGAAGAAGAAAAAATTAACGTTTTTAATAACTGCGTCATTACATTTTGAAAAAGTTATTTTGAACAATATTTTTCAGTTGAACCTTCCAATGTACAATTTTTTACCATTAAAAACTTCAAATTTGTGTGAGGCTGTTAAGTTAAAGCAATAATCTGTGACATATTTGTATTATTTTGGCCGCACAAGCAGCAGGGCACATTTTGGTCCAGACTGAAATATCTTGGCAACCATTAAATTGATCACCATGAAATCAGATACAGAAATGAATGGTCCCCACAGGATTTGTCCTAAACAGCCATTCTGAATCACTATTTTATGATATTAATAAATAAAAATACTCTTTAAAGAATAACAAAACTAAGGCTAATTTTCATGAGGACTATCATTATTTAATGAATAATAATTTCTATATCATTGCACAGTCAGTCGTTGCTTCCTGCGGCCAGAAACAATATTAGCGATGTGCAAAAAACAAAGAGAGCAATCTGAAGGAGATAGTGGTAGAGTGTCACAGATATAAATCTAATCCCTGTAGGAAACCGTTTATATTTACAAGAACATATTAGAGTATAAAAGGTCATACGTAATGGGCACATTAGTCAAGTGAGAGGTGCAGTAGTTCCTATTAATGATGTGAGGTTCAGATAGGACGGTTTGTGGCAGGAAATAACATTATCTGGATTGTCACACATGCATTACACTCTCTTCATCTTTTTGGTTTGCCAGTTTAACGGCTGTAAATTTCTGAGTATTTGGCAGCATCAGATTCTCATTCCAATCAATCTGACACTTACATGTGGGCCTGCTGACTGTTTGTATTCTGAGATTGAACCTGTCAGCACTTTCTTAAACAAAAATCCCCCTTAGACACAGCTCTGACAAGCACTGTCTAGAAAGGCATGCTGGGAGTACACATGGAAAATCCCATGGGTATGGGCGAAGTTGCGGTTGTCTGACAACACAGCAGTGCAGGGCTTGGTGCATAGTTAATATAATCTATTCCTAATACCAGATGGATGCATGGGTTTGACTTTGGCTCCTGACAATAAAAAATTTGACAGCAATCACTTTTTCACTTTCGCTAAGTAGTGCAAGAAACTTACCTGCAGATGCCAGGCAACATATTGCAAGAAGTATTACGGTTACTGAGGATCTCCTTGCCATTTTGTAATTTTCCTGGAGCTTCCAGTATGACGAACAGGCCTTTCTCCTGCTTTTCACAAAGGTTTCCTTCTCGATGAAGCAGTCTACAGGAAGTCAACTTCAGGCCTCAGCTGCAAAGTGAACAAAAGTAGAGAAAGTCAACCAGAAGAAGGAGGCTGAGGCATTGACCATGGACAAACAGCAGGGAACTAGCCTCTACTTAATACACCCCGTGGGAGTGATGAGATGAGACAAGAGAGGCTGCAGTTTGGAGAGCAGGGGATTAATCCTGGTGGGTTAATTGGGGGTCTTGCATGCTTCAAAGGGCCGTGCTGCACACACCTTCCCGTGCCCATGGCCAGTCAGAGCTGGTGAGCAGTGCAGGATGGCTGACTGGCTTGCTGGGTGTGAAGCACTTTGGAAGAAGCCACAGGTTATTAACACAATTTAATTGAGAGCGCCAGAAAACACTGAATGCTCCAGTGGGGTCCTCAGTAAGCAGCTTAATACCACCACGCTAATCAGCATGGCCTCGTCTGAAGCTTTCACTTTGGTAATGTAAACTCAAACACTGACCACCGTGATGGGGCAACGAATCTAAACACTAAGGATGCACTACGTTTTCACAGAGTCAATGGAGTTCCTCTTAAAGGACCTTAAATAAAATCGTCTGGACATTTTAACAATCAACCAACATGTTATTCAATTACATAAAGTCAAAGTGACATTAAAATGTATTGTTGCTAAGAAATGCCTGTGTTTGTTTTCAGCTCTTTAATTAATTCCAATGATCACAGGGACCAGACGTTGTGTGTTTCTTCCTGTATACATGTTTATATGTGTGCACTGTATATCTATATATATATATGGGGTTTCTTCTGGGGCCCTGAATGTGCAGTTCCACATGAATTATGTTTGCATGCTTCGAAATTAACTCTCCTCACAAGGCCATACGGTATGACAGTTTTTACCTGTTGATAAGGTACAGGCACTTGTAAGGTGTGTCTCTTCACTAGCTTTGTGTCTGAATAATATCACATGTGAAGGTAATAAATGTTCCTTTTTTTTCCCTATTGTCCAGCACTGAGTGTTTAATGTGCTTGGATGCGAGCGCTCTCTTTAAATGTTCTTTCATGTCAGCGTTTGCATCATTCTGATTGACTGGTGTTTGGAGCATAGAGTGAAAACAGATAGATCACATCAGATATACAGATATGCTGTGCACAGTTTAAAGAATCAGTGGATTTAACATTTTCAGGAGGCAGATTAGGAACACATACTTTTTGGTAAGTATTGACGTAACTTGTAAATTTACGGCATATCACATCCAAAATATTGTTTGATTCTTGAGAATCATTTAAACAGTATGTCTTTGGCTCTGACTAATTCTAGATAGTTACCCGGCGTGTTTGGCAGCCACAACCAAAACATTTATTTTAGAAAGATATGGTCCACGGACAAAGTTATGCAAACTTACTTCACTGAGTGGTTTCTTTATGGCAACAAAACTGTTACTGTATCTGCAGTGAAGGTGCTGTGACAGGAATTGCACTCGTTCACGGTTTAAAGGCTGCACATGTGACGTGAACAGTGCCGTGTGAAAAAAACAGATGTGCGTGTATCTGACACGTGGTGAACCATCAAGGGTGAGGGAGGTGATGCACAGAGGCACTAAAGGTGCATCGCTCTGCTGTGCAAGCAGTTCACGCAGGACAAAAGGGCCTTTCACTGTGTGGCAGCTGCAGTGGCTGAGGAGTCATTTTGGAAGATCATGACAAATATTACACTTTCAGCCCTTCAAGGAGAGCCAGTGCGTTCTGTTTGATTTATGCCCCTCCTTCACCTTTATCTCCTCACTGACTCAACAGAGGTTTGTTGCGCAACCTTCTGTGAAGCCAAGTCCAAATCAAAGGGAAGCGACATTCAAGCCTGAGAGAGAGTTTCTTACACTGTTAGTGAAAAACATGGCTGAAGGTTGAAAGACCTGCTGTCAAAAGAGCTCATTTTATCTAGAGAGATCACAGTCTTTTAAAAAGATTGTATCTACATGCTCACCAGCATTTCAAGTCAAATTTAGGGCAGCATTTTTTTTTACCTTGTTTTGGGTTAGGCTGGTCGGGTTTTACACCAAAAGCTCAACAACACGGTGCTGGTTTTGTTGCAGCAACAACTCAAATCACCTCATGTGACTTCTATTCAACCCTGACCGTCTAAGCCGAGCAACTATTTCACCCGGAGAAGATCTGGAAAGCCCATCAGAACATGCAGACCCCAGACTGAACGTACTGCACATTACTGAAACCAAGCTCCATATTTGTGGTTACTCCAATGTTAAAGGCCTGGCTTATATCTGTGTCATCACGTATGCATACGCTGCAGTTAAGTGTTGTTACATCCTCAGGGCATACACTGTGTTCCCCTGATCACAAAGCCAGAAGTGAAGAGAGGAGCACCACTGAAGGCCGAGGCACTGTCTGAGTTACCTTTACTGCATCTTGTGGTTCACGAATAAGATGTGAGACTTTCTAATCTGACTTCAGTTTACTTCATAAGTCATCTGGAGGTTCATGTGGTCATAAGACCTGGTGAGCGTTCTTAAATGAGCTCTTCTCCTCTTTCAGCGTGAATGTGTACAGGCTCAGCACTGACAAACCACCAAACCTCCCACTCGTTGCATCGCAAAAGCAGAGCTCTGAATGACTGATCACCAGTCTGACTCACAGTCACAAAGCCTGTCCACACACTGTACACAGAAACCATGAGGCATGACATGCTACCAACATCCTGGACTGAGCAAAGACTCTGGTACCTATGATGTGTGTCTTTCTGGTCTACAACTACAGTAGTAGTCTACAACTATAACACATTCTGGCATGTCAAAGCACAGGTGTCACCAATGCACAATACCAGAGCTTCCTACCTGGAACTAGCTAACCTAAATCGAACGCAGCCATTGTCAATGTTAAAAAATGACACCTGTGCTTTTTACAGCTTTGACAAGTCAAAATGTCTGCTGTGAAAAGGGTCTGTTGTCAGTTGCAGCCAATGTATGTGGCTTTCAAGTATCTAGACTGATGCCACATGTCTAGTTGAGTCAGAAAATTTAAAACATTTAAATATTTCAGGGTTGTTATTTTTTTCTTCTGCTTCTTCCTGCTTCTGAAAAGTGAAGATTTGCTTCTTGTCTCTGTTACGAAGCATTTTACCTTGAATATCTTCAGATTATGGACTAATGTTTGGATAAAATAAGCAATCTGAAAATGTCATCTTCAGTTTAAAGGGTAAATTGTGTTTGACATTTAAGGTAGTCGGCAATGAATTGTTTGAAAATAAATTACCAGCAGACTAATGTATAGACTATATATGATCCTCAATTCCTAAACTTAGGGCAACAAAAAAATAATTTCATATTTTCAGTCATTTTTTTTGGGCAACCATAGTCACTTTTGCTTGTTCCAGCTTCTCAGATTCGCAGCTTTTGTCCTTCGTGTATCATTTTAACTTGAATATCGACTTGGGCTCTGAGAAACAATGATGGGCATTTTTTCACTGTTGAAGTTATAATGATTTAATCAATCAAGAAATTATCAGTAGACTCATTGTTATGTGCATAATTGTTATTTGCAGCTCATGTATGTGACTTTTATATATCAATACTGATTCCCAATTTCTTAAATTAGAGCTAAAATAGACAGATATTAACAAAAATGACCAACATTTGCTTGTTCCACCTTCTAAAATGTGAGTATTTGCTGCTTTTATGTTGGTTTCATTGAATATCTTTGGTTACGGGACTGTTAATGGGTCAAAATAAGGAATCTGAAGGCGTCACATTGGGCTCTGAGAAAGTGTGATGGGCTTTTTTTCACTTTAAGTTAATCAAGAATCATTCAATTACACAGAGAAATAATCAGCAAGTATATAATAATCATTAGCTGTAGGTTTAAATCTAAAAACAATCAATTAGCTGAGTAGGATTCACATGTTTCTGCATAAAATACCCCTGAATTGGCTAATTCAGATCAGATAACAACTCAATAAACATGCATCAATAATGTCAGTTCTGTGTCAAATCAGACATCAGATATATAACACAATTAACAAGTGCTGGATAAGTGAACTCATCTACGCTCTGGTGCGTCTCCAGGGTCCAAAACATGATCCTCTATCGCAGGAACACTGACTGACATTTGCGGTTATAAACACACAGCAGCAACCCACCGCTTGATTGCAGGTTATTTCCACTGCCGTGCAAATAAAGTCAAACACAGTGGCAACCATCGGAACCGCACGGCTCCTTCTGTCAGTCACGTCTCATCCCACAGGAGCTGCCCGGACTGCCAGCGGCTCGGTCCCGCTGTCAGTCCTCTTATCTGTCCGGGAACACCTCTGTGAGCACCGGATACACACTCTGTTTACTCCCTGTGTCACGTTATTGTTTTTGCCCTGATTAAACACGAGAACAGGAGAAATAAAATATCAACACGACTAACTTTTTTTTCTTTCTTTAAGCTAACAACCAGAGGAAGCAGGAAAGCTGCATGTCAGCGGAGTCAAGACACAGATGTTCAGCTGGATTTATGGGCGGTTCAGAATAGCTGGAAAAGTACATTTTTTAACAGTCTTCACAGACGTCGTGTGCAAAGACAGCGTTTTGTTGACCAACCTAGCTGTTTTAGAAAACTAAGCTAAAGCTGTGGAGTGTTAAGTTAGCCGTTGAGCGGGACGTACCAAGGCAGAGTCTCCAGAAAATGTCCAAGTGAACTTGGCTGAAAGTTTGAAGTCGCTCCGGTTTTGGATGCGGATATCAGAGCGGTTCTTCTCCCCGGACAGACACTCACACCATCCCGTAGTTTAAAGGAAGAGAAAAAAAGCAGCTCGTTGCGGGTGATACTTGCGTGGATAAACGGCTCCTGTCGCTCAAAGACGGTTTACTAAATACTATCTAACTGCCGTTAACTGAGCGCTTCATCTGAGGGGGGCGGGGCTTAGAGGGAGGAGGCTGAGCTGTGCGCGAGATGGGCTGCTGCGGAGCTTCCCAAAGCGGGGAGCACGGGCTCCTCGGGGGTCCTGCAGGACGGCCTGGAGGCCCCCCGGACCCCTCCTCAGTCACCTAATCCTGCTTTATCACATTTTAGTTGAGAGTGCATGACTGTGAGCCATCAGTCCACATCTACAGCTCAGGCGCTGGTGCCATTCTATACAGAACTTATTGTATAGGGTTCCTACAGGTCACTGTCATCACATGAGGGCCCCCATACTGTGATCTGTATCTGTATGGGGGCTCTTGATGCCAGATTCTGGGGGGGGAATGTCTGGCAAAGCGAGACTCTTGTCACCGATCACTGCACATTTTACTGTATGTGTCTGTTGCTGCAGATAAGAGGCGATAATACGGATGTAGGTAAATCAACACACTGCATTTAAGGCCCCGTTTACACGAGGACGCTTGCGGGTAAAAACGACAAAATATTTTATCAGAAGAGCCTTTCGTTTACACGGTGACGGCGTTTTGGGGGCTTTAAAAACGCAAAAATCTGAAACCACCCTCCAGAGTGGAAAAGTTGAATACGCTCCGTATACACTGGCAAAACGCAAAACTCTGCTCACATCTGCTCACGTCGCGTACGCGTTTACGTCACATACATGCGCCAGTACAGGGAAATAAACAAACACGTCGGATTATTTCCATGCATCGGACCTTCAAGCTGCTCTGGCAGCTCTAATGAACGTACAGGTGTCTTTCCACGAAATGTACAGGATATGTACAGATAGTATTACTGAACAGAGAAGGATCTGTAATTACCTCTATCAAATTTTGGATGCACCAATTCGTCGGAGGCGACCCAGGCGGCTTTGGACGAGACCTATCACAGCACCACCCAGCCGCCTGGCATGCATACCCAATCGAATTCCACACACTTTTGCGTCACCGTATGCACGCAGATTTCCTCCCGAAAACGCTCGTCTAAACGCGGAATAAAAAGTGAAGACCGTCGTGTAAACGTAGCCTAAGTTTATATTCACTTGAGTATTTACTTCTGCCTCACCAAATTTAAGAGGCTTTTTTTTTTTTTTTTTTTTTAAACTTTACTATAGGCATAAGATAGCGATGACCAATTTACAGATAAGTCTATTAATGTGAAACTCTCGCCAAAAAGCAACCTAGGCTTTATTTGTGATTGAATATGAGTCAAACCTTCGTGTAATAATTACGACGAAAGAGGCACTTTTAAGATTTACCCTAGTTTCGTTTTTGGGCAAGCTAATTTTCAATGGAAATGCTACGGGCACTTTAGCGCTAGCATCAAAATCTCTATTTTTAAAACAGTAAGAAGGCTCGACACAACATGAAACTTTGGCGAGAGTTTCACTTTAAATATGAAACACTGCTATATGTTGCAGGTCATGGTAATTCTCAGTGTTGTGTTGTAGGCAACTGGACTTGTTTCAGTTTCTTTAAGTCGTTTCATCTTTCATCAGAGAGGCTTCTTCGGTTCTGACTAACTGAGGGGAGTTTGCATGCTTTTGAACTCTGTGTGGGAGTGTCTTTATAGAGTCACTGCTAAACACTGCTATAGATTAATTTAAAGCACTGGCTTCCAAAGAGGAATTTTGGAAGCCACCGTTTCTTACGATGTATATATTTTGTTGATCATCCGAAGAAATCAAGATGACATTTACTAAACATGTAGATAACATTTCCAGACACGATAATGGAAGAATGAACATCAAAATCACCAAATAAAAAATGCTCTTAAAGGTACAATACGTAAGAATTGGCCTCCTGTCAAATTTACACTCGAACAAACAGCCGCATATCACCGGAGAACCGCTAACTGCTGCTAACTGTAGCTGCCGTTAGCGTATTAGCTTGGCGAGCTATGAAGCCTGAGACCTGAGCTACACTACTGAACTATCACCGCTTGACTTAAAAGTGTTGATATGAGACAGGACAGGCCAGGGCTAGCTAGTTAGCATGCTAACTTCAGTAGATATCTCTGCAGCCAACAAAGAGATGACTTTGACATCGATCAAAACTGTTGTTTTTTCACATTTTTTTGATGATTTCAGTTAGCACCTTTAAATTATTGCATCAGTGGGGTACAATAGAGGGAAAACCACTTGATTGAACTCTCCAAGTGGAGTGTTTTTACTTTGTGGTGTTACTTACTGTGCTTGTGATAAAAGTAGTTTTGCACCACTTACGAGTGAAAAGGTAAGAGTGCAGTGCTTTGCCTAAGGACACAGCTGTTAGTGCTGTGAGAGCACTTACAGCTGCAGGGATCCAACTTGAAATTCTTTTATTGTGAATGTGTCCATCCATCTTAGCTTTATTTTTGCAATAATCCAAAATCCAATTGAAAAATCCTGTAGGCTTTTCTGTTGAGGGAACCAGGGAGGTGCTAAGGTGAGCTGACAAAGATATCTCATCCCTGAACCATTCTACTGGTGAGGGGCACGGTCAGCCTATCGCAGGGCACATACGAACAGACAAAAATCAACACCATGGTATCTTACATAGTCTATAGTCTCCGATTCACCAACACATACATGATTTTCAATTGCGGGAGGAAAGCAGAGCAGCTGCCCATTGGATCTGGACAGATGAACCGACATTACCAGTGTTTGGCTTTTTCAAAGTATATTCTGTATATACATATTGTTAACTTATCCTCCGTATTTTAACAGAAATAATATAGTGTATGCAGGCATTTGCTGCTCATCATCATGATTTCTTAATGTACTACCTGTACATTCGTCTGCTGTGAGGTTCCAAAGAAAGTCCCGCCTGTACGGCACCAAGAACATGACACAGAAAAGCTATTAACGTATTATTTTTCATGAATTATTTTGTTTTCACAGGAGGCAGAGAAACCTTTGGAAGGCCAGCACGCACTGGTTCTGGAACGGCATTCATATTTTTTAGGAATTTCTCAACGCAGCGGTTTAAAATGCTCAAATGGCCAATAACTAAAGCCCAAACAACCAATTTGAGAGGCATGTCTCCATGTGGTATTGTTACAGATTAGGTCATTTGGTTATTTAAATGTTTAGGTCATGTTTGGCCTCGGGGAGAGAAAAGCACTCGCCCAGATTACATTACATTCATTTGGCAGACACTTTCACTCAAAGAAACTTCACTTACAATAAATCAATTTAAACCTCCATAAGAAGTGCATGCAATATCAATACTAAACATTTCCTTTTGTGCATTACTGCTCTTGTTGTTTAGGTGAAGAGGAGTTGAGATGCGTTTCATTGTGATCAGATTAAACAAGTTTTTTTGGTGGCTTCTAATATTAGGATGTAAAATGTTTTTTGTTTTTTTTTCAGCTCTCACAAGACATTTTTGTCACACACTTTCAATTCTCCACCCCGCCGCCCCAATCACAAGCGCTAAACTGTGTGCAGACTGATTTCTGTGTGTGAAATCACTCGTACCCTCCTGAACAAACACTGCCTCGCTTTGCTGTGATATCAGACTTCCAGTGAAAAGGAGATGCTGTGTGACTCGGAACAACGTAAATGTCAGCTCAGTGATCTACCACTAATGAGATGGCACCTGTGACAAGAGGGAAGGAAACTTTTGTTGTGGAAAACACACACACACACACACACACACAAACAAAAAAACAGCACTCGTGCTGCTTTTGAGAGTTGACAAGGAAACGCTCAAAGGGATCAAATAATTTTACATCTCATACATATGCATGTCTCCGTTAAAGTGTTCCACTTTGTTTATTTACACTGTGTTAGGGTTGTGAACACAGCTGAGAGGAAGGGGAATAAAAGCGTAACAGTGCATCAAAGATATGTGCAATCTGAAGCATCTTCACTTTCTATTAATGTAACTCAGGTCCTTGAGTTTTATTGACCTAGTTGACTGAACTCGCTGTCAAGTCCAACAATGCTCTGTTAGAGAAATCACGCTGCACTCAGTGCAAACGGCACCAAGTATAACTGCAGGAAATAATAAATGATCTCAGTGTTTGGTTGGATTCTATTACAGGCAATTAAGATACTGCATTTTTAGACAGTTTCATGCAGTGAGTGGGTATATTGTTATACATTTGTCGTACCATAATATTCAATAGAACTATTATCTGTCAAAAATGATGCCTTAAAATATTAAGTTATCATAATGATTGCACTCTGGAAAGTAGTAAGAAAACCAAACTTAGACGCTGTGATGTGATCATTTATTATTATTTTAAAGGTAGTTATATGCCGAAATTTCAATTTGATTGAAGGTGGAGTAAAAACTGTGATTTTTTTTTTTGTTGTCAACTGATATTTGGATTAAAAAAGGAGCACCTGATTCAAAGTATTCAATAGGAGGAAGAGAAATGCACAAACAGACCCAAGACAGTTCAGATTGCTGGACACCGGAGTGCCCCTGGGCTGTGAGCTCAGCCCTCTTCTGTTCACACTGCACAACCATGATGGCACTCCCAGACATCAGGAGAACTCTGCTGTGAAGTTTTGCAGGTGACACCATTACAAACAGCAATCAGAGTTCTTATCAGGAGGAAATCCACAATCTTGCAGAGTGGTGCACAGAGAACAGTCTAAAGCTTAGCTTCAGCAAAACCAAGGAGCTGATTAAGCAGGTGATTAAAACTGTCCAGAAGATTCATTTGCACCCATTTACAGAGCATCAGTGAGGTGAGGTGAGGTGAGGTGAGGTGAGGTGTCTGCACAGAGCCCAACTGACACAAACAAACATCAAGCACCCGAGCCACAGTCTGCTCACTCTCCAGCTGTCTGGCAAAAGATACAGATCCTTGTTAGCATCAGATGCTGCACCACCAGAGCAGCTTCTATCATCAGACTGCGAGGTCTAAAGTTCAACCTTTAAAGGGTTAACCGACCAAGCTTGTGTAATATTGTGTCATCGGCTGACACAGTCAGTACCAATAAACAGATGTTAGAACAGTATTCATTTTTTTTTATTCATTATGACTGAGGGTTTATGTCATTAGTTTTGACAGTGTTGTGCTGTTCCAAAGACTGCTGACATCATGTATGACTTTGATAGACGAGCTAAATTAAGTTTATATCAATTTCATATGGACATATGCTGACTCTGTACAAGTCCAACTTTTAATGCTTTTATAGAAACTGTTTGTTTTAAAAACCCTTCTGTGACTAGCAGCACCACACATTAACTGCACGAAGCTGTAAATTAAAGGAGGGCGCAGTTGTTAACTGAGTTTAAACAGACCCTTAAATCATTAACCATGGACACATTGTAAAATAGGATTCGTAACTCTTGTACACATGCATTGTAACAACCTACTTTTCTTTGACTGTGTAACGTTTTTTTTCTGAATTGAATACCTTCCCATCGCTGTGAGAATCCCCCTCGCTTTGTGCTGGTTCCAGCAACGCCTCTGGGACACTCTAAATATTTGATCTGGGCAGGGATTGTTATTGGACTGCTGCTGACTTGGGTTGCAGGGAGTTATCAGAGTGCAGAAAGGACCTGCTGTCTCATACTTTTCTCAGTCGCACAACAGCCACAAAAAAGGCATATCTGATGTTGAGACTTTACTCTAGCTGGCTCTTGGTGCTGTACTATGACTCTGAATGGACCAGGACAGTTTTTTTTACATGGCCTCACTTTGATTTAACATACCTATCAGTAGCAGGAAAGATGAGATGAATTTCATTGTTGCACAGCATATTACTTTCTGTAATACTGGGTTTTAGGCCTTAAATCAAAGCAGGAACACATCTGAGTTCTATTTGAATACAGACTTTCCTTTTAATTCAGTAAAAAACCAAACCACATGCTACTGGACCACTCCAAACATCTTTAGTTATTTGAAAGGGCTCCCCATCTTTTTACCAGCAACATATGGGGCAGATTAAGAATAAACTTCAACTCAAAAGCCGGTTAATAACAGATTCCTGGGTGTGTCGAGCATGCTTTCCCCGTCTATTTTCAGGTTTCTGTAAAAACAGTTAAATTTGAGCGCATTTTAAACCATTTGAATCATTTCCACGAGCAGCGGTGGACTCAACTCAGGATGTTTGAGGGGCATTATCACCTTTTCTCCACTGGAAGGGCACCTTATCATGTTTTATCTACCACAGGGGCATCAAATAAGGGATTCTCACAGCATTTTTTGACTTCATGAGTCCACCAGTGTCTTTCAGCACCCATTCCACCTGCTCACCTTACCAAAGTGGATTGAACGTACTCCCTAATTCAGGCTGTCAAGTGCCTTTGTGCGCTCAGTATGTTGAGAATCATTCATTCACAAAAGACATGGTTTGATGATGTCGCAAAGTAACGTAGGTGGGTAATTATGTTCAGAATAGTTCACTGACTTCTTTCATCGGGCGTTGACAGCAATGAAACGCCTCATTGCTGGAAACATTAATGAAAGTTCACAACTCCAAAAAAAGGTCTGATCGTTTTTTTTTTATACGTTTTGAATGTGGAAATGTTATGTATTACATCTTTAAGGAAAAGCAGCAATACAAAAAATACTCAATTATGGTGCAGAAGTACAGCAGCAAAGTGTACTTAATGTATCAAAACTAGATCCTCATTATGCAGGAGGGGGAAATAAGTCAGTTTTATATCCTCACATATCATATTATCGGATTAATTATTGCTGCTGTGTTACTACTGAAGCTGGAAGTCAGTCACAGCTGAGGGGTCTGTCTATATAATGACATAATAGTAAATTATGTGGGATATACATGTTTCTTGTATAGGTTTGAATAACTTTATCTAATAGTTATTAACAATTTGGGAACATTTTGCATTACAGAGACAGCAAACATGAACAACAACATATTACAGGTCAAAGCAGCCACAGCAACTGCAGTGGACAGCAGGGACATGAGGAGGGAGACTCCCTTATACAATCTTGAGTCGTTTGTTGAGTCAGGAGAATGTGAAACTTTGTGAAACATGGTCCGTGGCAAATGCTTAACCACTTGGGCCTTCCAGTAAATCCAGCGTCTGTTATACATAAAGTTATTTCTTTCATTGTGTAACAAACATTGTGTCCAAGACAGACGTTTCATAGGACAGGAGCACGTATAATGCTGGTCTGCCTGTTCGTCTCTGTCAACAGAGACTCCAGTCCGCAGTGTAGTTCATACACTTGACTGATCAACCAGAGAAATATCAAGTGACATAAGGCTTCATGATCAAAGTGTTTTAGGGCGTGCTGCAGTCTCCTCAGCACCCCGACTTCCTGCATCCATGTGCGCTACTGTGTGAGCAGCGTTTTAAAGTTGTAGCTGTTCGAGGTGGAGCTCATTCCAACTACTTTATTTACTGCTGGCTTGTTTAACATAGGAAAATGCAGAACATTTTATAGGATTATCACATCTTCTGGAGAGAGCAAACACACTATGTTAGGTGACATTATAGAAGTATGAAGTAATGTGAAATCAAAATGTTCAGTACATGAGACGTACATTACTTGAGCAAATGTACTTTGTTATTTTCTACCAGTAGTAGTAGGTGCAAACTTTCCTTGTTCCCTCACTTGGTTTGAAGAGTTTATATTTATTCATTCAATAACAAATAGCCATTGTTAGTCCTCACATTTGAAACATCAGGGGGCAGATCCTTTTCCTATATGACCTCCTCCCCTCTGAACAAGCTTCCTGTCATTGTCAGGGGAGCAGACACTGTGTCAGTATTTACGGTCAGATTCAACACTCATTTAGGACAGCTGACAATCGGACATACCAATCATTCCTTTCACTTTCTAAACCCCCCCTCCGGCACTTAAATGTTTTGCTACAAAACAACACCAAATATGACTGCAGGATATTCAGGAGCCATTGTAAAAAAAAAAAAAAACTGTGGATGGACCTGTAGCATGAAGTGTAAGAGCAGCTGACGACACAGAGGAAGGGTGGAAATCTCATCGGTCATGTGGTTCAGTTGTGGGATCTATCACTGACTGACTGAATAAAAAATATTATGTTCACAAATCTTCAGGCGACAGTGAAATGGATTCCAGCGTTTTCCTTGATGTTGATGTAAAAATGGACAGTTGTTCGTTGTATGTAACAAATTACACTTTTCATTACAGAGTTCATCCCACTTCCTGTTTCCTTCCAGACATTGAATATCATTATGTCACACCACAATCGTATTCCTTTTGTCTATAGAAAACTGAAATATTTCAGTGAATCACTCAAAACACACACCACAATAACATCCTTCATGCCTCTTCCGTTAAAGCTCCCTCTTTTGGAGGACAGTTTAAACCCCACATTCTTGCCAATGGCTCCATCTTGTGGACAAAAACTGTAATTCCTTTCATTTATCAGCTAAAAAATTTGAGGCTATATAAAGTTTCCCACACCTGTTTGGTCTGTAAATGTTTTCTTGTTTGTTTGAATTATTTGTATTGTGGTTACAGGGAAATGTGTAAGGCACTCGTGTTCTAATGCTGGAAATATTGTTTTACCAGCATCCCCTTACCTTAAAAATGAAAGATAATAATCTAAAAAGTGACATAATATAGCAGTTTAGGGACTGCTTCAGGTGATGTAGGTGTTACTACTCGCCTAAATGTGCTGGAATTATATTCTCTGTTTAAATTTATGGCAAAGCTACAAGGCCAAGGGAAATAAATATTAAATGTACTGTACTGACTCTTCTAGCAGAATCTGATTTGGATTTGTGCTCATAAAAGATGTCTTCTTCTTTATAGCTGGTAAACCAATCGTGAAATACAGTACATAAACAGTATGTAAGTATATTCACACTATCATGGGTCAGCATGCTTTACATTTAGGTTTGTAAGGTAAAGAAAACGGTATTGTGTCTTATTTATTTTTTCTTGATTTGGGAATTAATAATTACCTATTATTTCCCATGAGTTAGGATAGGTAATTGGTGTTCCTTGTCATCTTGGGCTTGATCAGAACATTGCTGTGGTTCAAATCCACATTGATAGTGATATTTGGGTATAATAATACACGTGACCTATTCACAGCACATTTATATTAATTCAAGATATTGCATAAAACTGAAAATTAGACTTTGCCTTCAAATTGTATTCCATTGTGAGTTCAATAGATTAAAATAATCCTGCCTAATTTGTGCAGAAATCAAAAACTGTCAGAGTTTTCAAGGATTTCCATTTCACAGGAAGTGAATGTATGTCTAGTTCAAGGTACCTTGGGAAAGTACAAACTCGTCCGTGTATTTTAATAATCTGATCGCTTTACATTGTATACAAAGAGATTTCCTTTTGTCAAACTGTTGTTATTCTTCATGTCAATCGTATTAACTCTTCTCTTTTTATCGTGGAGAGAGGATGGTAACTTTTATGGTTACTGAAACCATATTTTCCTCTCCTGGATCAGCACGTGAAATCACCACTCCGCCCACAACCCACTTTTCCGTTCCTGTCTGTCCACACACACACACACACACACACACACGTTAGCCCTCCTCATGTGGCAGTCAGAAAGCCACTGGCTGTCTGAACACGCTGACACCATGTAGAGCAGGTTGGTGACTGTTCACCGATTAAATCGCTAAACTCACCGAGACATACTCCGCCAGGGACACGGAGTTGCCATTTTGTTTGGAACAAGTCAACACAATTATTTACACAATGCTTTAAAAACAACCCGGTTGCTAGCTAAGGTAACAAACTCGCAGGAAACACAGAAGGTTGTATTTTTTTAAAAAAAAAAAATGTTTCTGGGTTTCTCCGCAGAAAAGCGCTCTGCAACACGTGTATGTCGTGTTTTGACCAATCAGTTCTAGAGGCTCGAGCAGACGGGTATAAATCTGAGGCGGTTGCCGTAGAGACGCCTGCCACCGAAGAGTTGAACGCAAGAGCCCCTGATATCTCGTAAGGTAATGCTAGCTCGGTAATGCTTAACAAATGCCATGTTTTTACAAACATTAGCTGATGTTACGGACGATGGTGTGTTCCTGCAAACGAGTGAATCGTTTGCGAAAGCTGACATCAGTTGTCAGGGAGCCCGTAACGGTAACGCAACCACATATTTACAGCTAACTGAAGCTGGCTAAACGTTAGCTGTGCCAACGAGATGCTTGCTTGGGGGATTCTTGAGTCAAAATCCACCTGGTAAGACTTAATTTCGTTGGAGGAAACGAAACTTAAGAAAAGTAAAAAATGACTTGTTTAGCACTACCATTTGCCAGTTCGCTAGCAAGCTAGCTAATGTGTACAGACTCGCCTGGCGGCATTAGCATTTTTCAGAATAGCCTCTGTCGGCTAATGTGATTGCGTGCGGTACCGTTCGGCCGTTGACGTAGCTAGTCCGTCGAACGAAATCGAAGCGAATGAAAAAAACGAAGCGAAGCTCTGATAAATAACTGACTTGCTCTCTCGGTAATCATATCAACGTCCTCTCTGCAGTGTGCTAGTTAGCTAACCGCTAACACAAGTTGCTAAACTAACCGGTGGGCGTGGTGGTGGCGGCGGCTTCACGTGTTGGCCCGAGGACTGTCAACAGTGCAGCATGCCGCCATGCCTGCTGTCAAAACGACGCGTGGTGTTTATAAAACAATGACACAAGCCTTCATTTGGCTTAAAGATAAATCCTCCAACGTCTAGATTTTAGTTTAGAGCAGCATTAAAACTCGAGGTAGGTGAAGTATAAAAAAAGACAGCCTCGTGTGTTCTTAAATCTGTCCTTCAGCGTGGGTTGAAATTCAGTGTTTGAATGTCAGTTTTACCTGGTAAATGACTGCAGTAATTCACAAACGGTACCTAACATGAGTAGTTTGAGTAGCTTCTTTTCTGTCAATCAGTTCAGCTCTACATTGTTCAGTTATAATACGTATGAAATAATTCACATTAAATACCATGTGACTCCTACTTTTTCAACTGACTGACAAACCCAGTACCAGGTTACTGTGACAGCAAGACAGAGGAGCTCATCATTTAGTCACTTAAGAGTCGATCGGATGCCATTTGAAATTCACTTTGCACCTACATGCACCCAACAACCGGACAGAAATATGATGCGTTGGATTCATGAGTGCATGAAAGTATTGTGTCCATTTGTCGCCTTTAAAAAAATAAATGAATAAAAATGGAAATACGGACACAGAACTTGCAATGTAAATTCATTTGGCTTGGGTTTCAAATCAGAATAATTGTGACAAAATTTTATTATTATTATTACTACAATAAGTTGTAAGAATGTCACTTCAATCTTCAGTATAAAGTGAATTCTCTTATGCCCCCCCTCCCCCCACACAATTTTTTTTTTATGGCTTTTTGTATCATTAAACATTTATATAGAGTTTAGTTGCTTTTTGAAAGGGTTCAGAAGGTTTACTCTGAGCTTAGTTCACATGGATACACAATGAGATACACCTTGAGATCAGCCTACTTGTGCCTTCTATTACCATATGATGCTGTTTATAGGACATACTGTCTGTGGGGCGTTGCCTTTGGAAACACTGAAGTATTTACTTAAACAGATGTATAACCCTTATTCCCCCCCAAAATTATGTATGTGTAAAATGTAAATAAAAAACAATGTAATCGCTTGAAAACGTAGTAATATCCTTTATACAGTCATGTGTTTCACAAAGTGAACCAGCCCATCCTAGTTTGTTGGCAACTGAGCCTTTTCAAGGATCCCTCTTACATACCCAATCATGATACTATCACCTATTACCAATGAACCTGTATACCTATGGAATGTTCCAGACAGGTTGTTTTTGCAAATTGAGCATATTTCAGAATTATCACATTCTGTGTTATTAATGCATACCACAGCATCCCAACGTCTTTTGGAGTAAGGGTTCTTTTTCCTGCGCTAAAATGTTGAATGGAACAATATCTGAGACGTGCTGCAGGTGGCAGTGTTAGCCATGCTTATGCTCATTCTCTGCTTTCTTGTACAGTAGATATCCATTTGACTGGCATCTTTAAATATACGGTCAATGTTGATCTGGGATCTCTTTGGTTTTACATGGGGAGCAATGAATTGTGTTGTTGGTTTGTTATTTTGCACTACTTTTAGCAGTGCCTCTCTGCCATATGATCAGATATTCATTTGAGTGAATAATTAATACAGGGACGTTTTGATTTCATAGCCCGTAGGCAATATTGATCATACTGTAATCGACACGCTGTTTTCTCCCTGAGCCATGCCAGAGAGGTGGATGTGATTCTCATATTTTTGGTACTTCTTGGCATTTTTTTCCTTTTCACTTGATTTGTTCCAAGTAGATTTAAACCTGCTAGTGGGTGTTCTAGTTCTAGTGCCAGTTGTTGAAGAGCATTAAACACAGGATACAAATGTAGATAATCAACATAGTTTTGCATTAGATGACAAAGAGGTATTTTAGGATATAGGCTTGACTTTTTAATTTTAAACTAAAAACAATACTGAATTGAAGACTATTAATCTGTTAAGCTATTAAAAGATAAAGCAGGTTTTGCTCTATATTTTTCTTGTGGTCAAAAAATACCATGGAGAGCAAAATAAAAGCTAGAAGCTACTTTTGTTGCTACCAGCATGACCCATCCAAGTGTGGGACCCAACTGTTGGCACTTGTTGGTATTGTAGGCACCATGTTTAAGGATGTCTTGCAAGTAGGGCAGAACTCTACCTCATGATTTTAGTGAGTCTGTACCAAACATGCATGTTCCCTTCTATCTGGAGGGTAATTTGTAGGCTAAGTTTCTCTGTAGCACCACAATGCTACATGTATGGTGGTATGTGACACATTTTACCCCCTTTTTTTAAAAAAAAACTGATAAATTGCAGCTCCTGCAATTCGGATGTTGGACTTTTTCATTAATTGTTCAGCCCTACTTGTAAGGCATAAAGGAACAATATGTTACATGTAGGACTGACGAGAAACTGCGACTGAATTCTTTTGTTTTGTAATTTCAAAATGTCCCAGTTTACATTTTTACTGAAGCACTGGAAACTATTATTCACTCCTTGTTTAGGAAAACGTGTGATGAGAACCAAGTTGCAGTACAGCAAACTACCAACAATTTCCCTCTTCATGGCGTTTGGACATCACGATGTCTGATGTGAAAGTGTGTCCCGCTGTGAGTGGAAACCCTCCTCCGCCTGAGGTCATAAATCATAAGAAGCCTGGACGTGTAACCAATCAGCTGCAGTATCTGGAGAAGGTGGTGATCAAAGCTTTATGGAGGCATCAGTTCTCGTGGCCCTTTCGCCAGCCAGTTGATGCCGTGGAACTGCGTCTCCCAGTAAGTAACAAAATTCTAACTGTGATATCACAGCAAAACTAAAATGTTTAGATGCGTCATTCTATCAAACTGTAGGATTTTAGTATTTGAACCTTATATAAGGTGAAGATTTTGCCTGCTGAGTCAAGTTCCATTCGACTGATCTGGTGTATTCATGCCAATCCCTTTGTTGACTTTCAGGATTATTATACAATTATTACAAATCCCATGGATCTGGGCACTATCAACAAGCGTCTGCAAAACCAGTATTACTGGCAAGCACCTGACTGTATTAAAGACTTCAACACCATGTTCACCAACTGCTATATGTACAATCGGGTGAGAGAGTACAACTTGTAATACACCAATTGCATTACATACTTCTACTAAGTGCATTTCAGTCTGCCCACACAGACCTGTATAATGGACATACTATAGAAAAATAGCCAGGAGCAAGTTTTGTAATGCAGAAGTAGGTCTGCAAGCTGACACAATGTCAACTAATCCTCGTTTGTGTTCTGTCTTAGTGTAACGAGATAATTCATATTCACCCAACCGGCATTTCTTAAGCTATTACACTGCTAAAGGTTCTCTTAAAATATATACTATAGTTGAAACTGGGTCACTATAAGAGTGCATGCTACATTGTGAGCTTTTACCATCTTGTAATATACTTTTGTATACGTTTTCTTTTCACAGCCTGGAGACGATATTGTTTTTATGGCCCAGACTCTGGAGAAGCTTTTTCAGCATAAAGTGTCCCAAATGCCGAAGGAGGAGTTTGAGGTTACATCAGTCACTGCAAAGGAACCAGTGAAGGGGAGAAAGATGAATGCAGGTAACTTGCCCAAGATGTCGTTGCATATTTTAAGGGGGGGATTTATTGAAGTAAGTCAGATTTTCTTACTATCTGCAGATAAACTTGACAATTCACTTTACCTCCTGCCATGCAGGTGCTATAAAGCAGAGATCCCTCGTGTCAGAAGTTGTTCTCCAGCAGACAGTGACAGTCATTCCTCCTGATGTGCCTCAGTTCATCCAGCCCATCCAGCTCTCTGCACAAATTGATGCCACAGTAAGTATTTCGTAGTTCGCAAGCAACTTTCACAGTGTACATGCTGACTTTAAACCTTGCAATGAACAGTATGAAAGTATGTAGAGGTTGTCTGTCTTTTTAACCTGATTGTTACCATGATTGGGAATCAGAGTTTATGACTCCTTTCTGATGCTTCTGTGTTTAAGTACGAAAATAAATCAAAATCTGATTTTAATTTTTGTCATAATTTACATTTTCTTGCCATTTTTAATAAAGGGTCAAATAAATGCAGCCAAAACATTTCGGTCAGATGCCCTGCAGTAGCTCATTCTGCGCTGGTACAACAGTGGACATCATAAACGTTATTCATACTACACTACACTAAATGCTTTCTCATGTTAGACAGACTTTCTCCTTTGCACAATGAGTTGAGGTGTTTCACAAACTTGAATCATTGTGAAGAAATACTAATGTTAAATTACATTACAGACTCCGTTGCCTGTACTTTAACCAACGTTTTTAATGCCAAAACCAATACCTCTTTTGTACGATTTTAGGTGATATAGTGATTTATTAAATGTTAAATCTTTCTCTATTTTTTCAGATTAAAAAAGGTTTTAAGAGGAAAGCAGACTCTACACCCTTCGCCACCTCGGTGATCACTGGCGGCGAGGTACCCCAGGCTGAGGATCATTCAGCACCTTGCACATTATTCTCCAGGAGAGGCGGTGGAAGGCCCATTAAACCTCCTAAGAAAGACTTGCCGACCTTTGAGGGCAAGAAGGTCAAACTGTCTAAGCAGCTCTGGTACTGCAACGATATCCTGAAGGAAATGCTCTCAAAGAGACACTACCCATATGCCTGGCCCTTTTACGCCCCTGTTGATGCGGTTGCGTTGGGCTTGCACGACTACCACAACATCATCAAGCAGCCTATGGACCTGAGCACCATCAGGGTAAGACGATAAAGACTTGTTGGAGTGTGTAACATTCTTTTTCATAATTTCACATCAGTTTTCGTGACGATGTGTTATTTCCTCAGAAAAAAATGGATCAGCGGGAGTATGCAAATGCAAAGGAATTTGCTGCTGATGTCCGACTGATGTTTTCCAACTGTTACAAATACAATCCACCTTCACATGAGGTGGTCTACATGGCAAGAAAACTGCAGGTATTTTAAGTTTTCTTGTCAACAAATCAGTATGGCTGTAATAAAAGTTAACATAAGGACCCAAAATGCATTCGGAAAATCCTTAAAACCTAATAAATCTATTTTTCTCTACATAAGACATGTGTAGACAGAGTTTTTGTTAGAAACCTGTTATTTAATCGTGTGTTTGACAAACGCGCTGCAGGAGTAATTTACTTTATAATAATATTACTCTAAGCAGTTGCAGAGTAATATAAAACATTTCAATGGTATTTGTTGTAATATTACTACAGTAAATGTGTTTTTTCAGCCTGCTTTGATCAACTGCATCACTGGGAACCAATATAAGCTCATTCAAAGCGGCTCTTAATGAAATATAAATTATTTAGAATAATGGACATGCTATACATGGTTCGATCTGCGTTTGTGTTGACAGGAAGTTTTTGAAGCCAGATATCTGAAGGTTCCCCAGGAAGCCGAGCATTGTTCCATACCTCAGCAGCGGGTTGACAAAGGAAAAGGAGACAGAGTTGGGAGTCTGTCGACCTCAGTAAGTTCTGAAAGTGAGAGCTCCTCAGAGGCAGAGGGCACATCAGAGGTGGTGGCCACGCAGCTTGCGGATCTAAAGGAGCGGGTTGGTATACACATGCCAGTAACCGTGCAAAATGGCTCTTGAGAATTCACTCACTTCAGTGCATTTTACTTAATTTTCTCATTAATGGCTGGCTTCTCAGTTGATATCTGTCACGGATCAGCTGAAGAAGCTTACACAAGAGCCCCTGAAGAAACCAAAGAAGAAAGACAAGCTGAAAAAGGAGAAAAGAACCAAAGAAAAGCATATCACTAGCCTAAAGCACAAATCTTCAAAATACAAATCTATTGTGGAAAAAATAACCAACAGCAAGAGCTCTGCTTTGTAAGTGACCCTACTTGTTCTTTTAATATGGTTTATATTTTATAGCTATTATATTTATATGCTTTATTCTACAACCGTGGCTAACGTTATATGTTTTGCATGTATATCTAGGCATGGCAACAGACCTTTAAAATGTGAGGATGAGCTCGCGTCAATACCGGTGACTTACCAGGAGAAGAAGCAGTTGAAATTGGACATCAACAAGTTGCCAGGCGACAAACTGGGCAAGTTGGTGAACATCATTCATGCCAGGGAGTCCTGTCTGCGGGGCTCCACTCTAGAGGAAATTGAGGTTGACTTTGAAATGCTTAAGCCTTCCACACTGAGAGCGCTGCAGAGGTTTGTTGCAGCATGTCTGAAGAAATGCAACAAGAGCGTTAGCCGTAAGTCCAGTGCATTTTTTTTTTTTTCAGCACTTCCCGTAGCTTCATTTGCAATGAGAATGGAGGGTTAATATCTCTTCTGTCCTGCAGAAAAGAAGCTGGTGAAGCCCACAGGAGGAGTGAAGACTGGGAAACCTAAGGATGCTGGTAAATCTCAGGTTGCCAGTAAAGAGCAGAACCTGATCAAGAAAAAAAAGCCGGCAGGTATGAACTGAATTTAACAATGCGATTATTGGAGTAATGCTTTCACATTTTGAGATGTAAAATGACACTTTTTTTTTCCCGTTTACAGCTAAAGTCACTACATCTCCTGACTTCGTCTACCCTCCATGCCTCAGCGAAAGCAGCAGCAGCAGCAGCAGCAGCAGCAGCTCGTCATCCAGCTCCGACAGCAGTAGTGATTCTAGCAGTTCTGATAGCAGTGACTCTGAATCAGGTTAGCTGCTCTGCCCCTCAGCGCTCTGCCCTAAAAACCCTTGTTAAACCCGACCCTTCGTTCCTTTTATAAAATAAAGAGATAAGCCATAGGCACAATTCACCAGGGTGACTTACTACTACATTTCAAACCCCATTTGTCTTGGTTAATATATAATAAAAAAAATTAAATAGTTTTATATCTTTGCACATTCATGAGGCGTTTTCTCTTTGTTTTTAATTCTCACACACACTTTCAATAACCTTGAAGTCATTATGGACGAGGTGCACATGTCTTTTCTAATGACATTTCAGACTATTGGGGGGGGAAAAATAAAAGGGTCAATTTTTATCTGTAATGGCATCAATAAGTCAACACTAAAGAATAAATGAATATCAGGCTGAAAATCAGTTTCATCGCCCTCTGTGGCTGAATGTTTATTGCACCTCAGGCATCACTCAGCATCACCAATGGGTGAGAGGCATGCTTTGTTTCCTGTAACCACACCCCATAGTTGTATTCAGGGCTCATAATTTGCATCAACCACCAGCCAAATGTTAGTAAAATATGCAAGTGGCCGGTATATTTGTTTCACTCACCTGCTCCTAAAAAAATTAATACTGAGTGGCTGGAAAAATAAGATATTCTTTAGCCATTTAGCAAGTAGAGAATAGAGGTCATTTCGCACCCTGATTATATCAAATTGTGGAGAACACTTCTACACGACAGCACGTTGAAATACTGACCCACTGGTGTTCAGCCAAACAAGATTTCACATCAGTCCTGCAGCAATGCTTACCTGCCCTCATGAACAAGCAGAAACAGCTTGTTTATTCAGATGTGGAAAAATAAATATTTGAGTTTTGTATTGTTGCCTCAATAATATATTTGATATAAAAATACTGAGCTTGAATTTCTAATGTAATAAATACAATAACTAAATGCACAGGATTGTGTTATTCACATATCTTTCAATATTAATCAAGAGAAATGAATTACATCAGTGTTTTTTGAGAGAAAATGTCTGATGCCTGCCTCTGTAGACTGTGATCTACAACTGTGAATGTCTTTCAGTGCCAAAAACAAAGAAGCAGAAAAGTAAAGACTCATGCCAAAAGCCTAAGAAGGTAAATACATTAATTATTTCACTGCTGTAATGAAGAGATTTGTGGTATTACTGCCTTGCTGGTGAAGTAAGAATGTGATCTCTTCTTAAGTCGAAGGTTGCTCGTGCTGCCTGCGGTAAGCAGATATCGGACACTAAAGACTTGACAAAAGCCTCAGTCAAGACGTGTCAGCCTGCTGTACAGTCATCGGTAGCACCAACCAAAGGCCACCCAACACACGAGAATGCTGACCGGACCAGTAAGGAGCTGACTCTATCACCTCCAGGTACTGCCACCTTCTTTGTCCTTCAAATAACAGGGAATTATGATTTGTCAAAATATAAACAAATATTTACACTTGTTTATTTTTTTCGCTGTTATTCTGCATTAACTCCTCATTCTTTCCCAGCCTTTTTATAGCATTCCTGTTCAGCAATATACACAGTTCTACATCATGAATAGTGCATTAATATCTACATGAACCCTCCTCTATCACCGCCTGTTCACCTCAGGCTGCCTGTTCCGCTTAATTGTCCCATATGCTCAGCGACCTTCAGAAACACAAGTTCAGGAAGTGGAAACTTACTGACTCTCAGTCGTAATTAATGGGCTGAGCAGGAATATACAGGATTAGTCAGTTGCTCGTTGTTTTGTTTGACGCTCAGCTATGAGGTGTTAAAATCAACATCTACCTTCTCCTGTTTGACAGATTTGTCTGCCCTTCTGTCCCCCATGGCATCTCCAGGAGTCCTGATGGACTGGGCTGCTACCAGATTTGAGGTAGTTGTATTGAAACTACAACACTGTACAAACGCTGTCGGCCGTTCTGACACAATTGATTTTATGAATGATTTTAAGGCTTCTGTCAACTCTGACATGACCTGTGTGTCAATAAGATCACACAGGTCAGTGTACGCAGCGGTAAAGATTATATGGATTTTGAAAGATCTTGCCTTACTTTGACCTGTTGTGTCATTTTGCAGTGTGATTTAACTTAAAATCAACATATTGGGTTAGCTGTTGTCCACATGTTGAATCATGTTCAGCAAAGTTGCATTTACAGAGGACTTTGCTCCTTGGCTGTACTCAAAGAGCGACAACAAATGGCATCAGCCCATTATCTAACAGTTACCTTGTATTAGGTAAAGTTCAGGCAAGCATAAAAACTGCATATATGAATGAAATGGTCTAAATCAGAGGTCTCAAACTCAGATTAGCTTGGGGCCACTGCTGGTATTGGAGGGCCACTTCAGCCTTCAAGTAATACAAGAAAGCAGAAATATTTCAGAAAACTTTCCATGTTAACATGATAGAAAACACAAATGCTGCTGGCAGTTTGAGACCCCTGGTCTAAATCCAAAGTGTTGCTCTTCATTTGGCTGTTTTAACAGGTTTAGTCCATCAGTTACATTTTTAAATAGAGTAGATAAACTATAAACTTTTTTAAATTCATGATCTATCAGAATTGCAGTGGGAAAGATCCATAAGCAACATGACCTATAGTGACATTTTCCTATACTGTGCCATGTTATATGCACCACTATAATATCTGGAATATTTTAATGTGTAGCATATGATAATCATAGTGTACAGTACTTTTAAATGCTGGCTAATGTTAAAACTAAATCTCACCCTTCAGCAGGGACCGGTGCTGT
This sequence comes from Diplodus puntazzo, assembly GCA_963678695.2. NCBI lineage: Eukaryota > Metazoa > Chordata > Actinopteri > Spariformes > Sparidae > Diplodus > Diplodus puntazzo. The sequence goes on along the minus strand of OZ023163.1, from coordinate 4,544,498 downwards.
CCCCTCTGAGAGAGAGCCCATGGCAATCCAACGATGAGACAAGTAAGTCACTAGAGGGCCATTTATATGACAATATTATTATATTTTTTTTAATTACCTTTTCTTTAGCAGAACACTGACGTTTTTAGTGACTATGCCAGATTTCAGATACACTGAGGATTTACCAGACAGTCAGGTGACAAAGGTGCCTTACACCAACACAGCAAGTAAATCTGCTGAAGAGGAAAAATCCCACGTTCCCAAAAAGGTTGGCATTCTTTAATTGGATTTACTAATATTAACCATTGCTGTTGTCTTATCTTGACTTTTTCCTGAATTCTGCAGCTCAGGATGCAGAGGGTGGGTTTCACCCCACATGATTTAAGTGTAAATAAATAATTAAATATAAGAAACTACAGTGACATTAGTTTCAGTCACATACTTTTATGCCCCCCTAGAAGCTAAAAATCAATGATCGAAGCGTTAAATTTGGTCTTAGTGCCACCCGCTCTCATCACGCTTGATATTTATTGCAGATAAACATGGACATTTTTCTTGTTTAGGACCTAGTTCTGAAAAACGCTGAGTCTTGGGCGAAACTGGTGAGACAGTCGGTCACTCCGACTGCAATCAAGTCCTCAAAAGAAAGCTTCCAGCAGTTCCGTAAGGCGGCGATAGAAAAGGAAGAGCGTGAAAAAGCACTGAAGAAGAAACAGGAGGAAGGAAACAAGGAGAGGGAGGCTCCCGAAAAGAGCAGGTACTCAGCAAATGTAGTAGATTTGCTTTAAAATTATATTTCTTTATTTGATATTCTAAACTAAAAGTTACAGCCCAAAGACGAGGTGTAAAAGATGCCAAGACTACATTGTTTCAGCATAATTTAAATCCCAGGTTTTGATTAAAAGAGAGCAGCTTCTAATTAAAAGGACATTCTCCTTCTAGCTTGCCAGGTCCATGTAAAGCAGAAACAAACCCACAACCTTTTAAAGAAGAACCCGATTCACCAGAGAGCACTTGCAAAGACACTACCTCAGAATCTCCTAAAGATGTTGAGCAGCAAATGCTTCCCGAGTCTCCTACAGAAACACAAGCCGTCGCCACACAGTCCTCGGTGGACAGGGAGAGAGAGATGGCTCGCAGGAAGGAGCAAGAGCGTCGCAGGCGAGAGGCTGTGAGTTCCTTCATCCGAGTTTTAGTGTTTTATTGTTCTGGTACCAGTAAAAAGGTCTAACATCTGTTCTGTGGTTTTATTTTCTCATTATAGATGTCTGGTATTGACATGACTATGCAGCGAGACATCATGACTTCATTTGAGCTTAACCTGGACTAAAACTGGGGACAAAAGCTCCTTCGTGCAAGACTTGTGTGTCATCTCAGAGAATAACTGAGCTGTTCGTTCTTTCCTGGGCACAGAAGACGACTTCATGTCAACCTTATGTATGTTCTTGAGAATTAAAAAAATTAAATGTTAATTTGTGAAAAGAAACACTGAATAATAATTAACGGGCCTTGCCCTTAATTTGTATTTGAAATGGTTGTTAAATGTGTTCACTGACGCACTATAGAATTTGAGGTGATTGGGACGAGCCATTGTCGAAATTTAAACCTGCATCACATCATTTGGCATGCTTTTTGTTTGTTTGTTTGTTTGTATGATTTTGTTGAGTCCTCCCAGCCTTGGTGCCAGTATGACAAGCTAATTAATGCGTCCATACACTGTAGTTAAAACCCCAACTTGTTGTCTCGTTTGCTCAATTGTGCAGTGTTGTTTAGTTCTTCTGTTACGTTACCCTGTTAGATGAACCTTTTGCCACCATGTTTCATTTTATCCTCACTCAAAAATATACTATGTAAACAAAATACTGATTTCTACGAATATGTAACTCGCACGCACTAAAAAGTACATTTTGAACAAAGATTGGTTGGTCTCCTTGCCAAAGTTTCCAACATGGAAAAGGAATTGAATAGTCTCAGTTCCTCACTTGCTTGACTACTTGAAAAATGCCATACACTGTGTTAACTGTACACGCACTGCACTTTGTTGTTCATACAGTTCTGCCTGTTCCAAAATTGTGTTTTGGAGATTATCAACATATTCTGTATGTTACAGTTGTATATGCTCGAATAAATAAATAATTTTTTTTTTTTTTTTTTTACTCGAAATAAAACTATTTTCACTAAGCAATCTGCATCAGCTCATCAATGCATCCAGTTATAATCTGATTCATTTGTCGCCTCGTGTCTGTGTTCAACACTTACATTTGTTGTTTTATTGATTGATTTGTAGTCTTTATTACAGAACGCGGGTTTTACAGAACCACTGGGCTGAAAAACATCAAGCCAATCTGGCCACACTGTTGTCGGAGGACTGTGTGGAGTATGAGGAGGATGGACATTGTTTGGTCTGCGATTGAGTCTATTTAACAATTATTTAAATAATAAAAAATAAAACTGTGTATGTCAGGTTGTGAGAAATCCCTCTGGTCTCCTTCCTGTCTGGTAACGATGCCTTCATGTGATGCTTCACATGTTTTGTTCAATGTCTGTCGAATAACGTTGAATTTTTTTTCAAATTCAACATTTTTTTCAAGGGAACATATGAGAATACATAAACAAGTATGTAGAAGAGAAAATGTTAAAGACAGTAAAACTTGGGGAGGGGTGGAAGGGTTAATTGATAAATGTATGCGAAGACCATTTAATTATTTAGGTGACTGTGTTACTTATTAATGATTTCACTTTTTCCCCCCTTTGTCATCTTTGTGCTTCTTGTATTTGGATCTGAAGAGTACAAAGGTCTTAATCTGTGACATATCCAGTCACGTGAGGGATTAGGCTAATCTGACACTGTTAACCTGCTTAATATGTGTGCGGCCTTGTCTGAGGGTTGTGTTCACTGACACAATAATGGACCTGCAGCACACCTGTGACCGCATTACAGCTGATTATAATATGAATGCGTCATACCGAGGGCCGTAGCCAGGATTTCAGACAATACTGAGGCCATGACCCTCCACTCCTCCTCCACCTCCTCCTCCTCCTCCACCTCCACCCATCCACAGACAACATTTTGAACAATATATTCTTAGTGCTGTATTATAGCTGCAGCACTTAGAATTACCTACTAGTATAAATCTGTGCACTTCTTTGCATTTTGACAGGACCAGTAATCATTTAGGAAATAATATCAGTGTCAGCAAATAGATACTGAAATTCTGACAGAGGAAAAAGAAGATAAGTAACAAAATGGCCAATTAATAAATGGTAAATTCATATTTAAGTAGATTTAATTCCAGATATCTCACCATTAAAATTCAATGAAATGGTTCTTAAAACATTTATGAAGCCATTGTAAAGGTCAAAAAACATCATCCAATGAACAATGTTTATGAATGAACTACACAATATTTATTAACCATTTATAGTGTTATAGTGAACATAAAATACAACTTTCCAATATATATTTAGTAATAAATAGTTTGAAACGCATTTCATTGCTCGTTTCCAGTCAAAGTTTAAGTTTAATTAACTATAAAATTGCCATTTTAATGATAGGATAGACACTATGAAGTGTTACTAAATATATACATATAAATATATGTAAATATCTATGTATGTATGTATAAAGATATCAAGAGACACAGAAATATACCGAGGACATGACCTCCGTGTTATTCCTGGTCATACCTGCTCTGGTGACACAAGTTAATATTGATCCCAAACCCTTAAAATCCAATGAAATGGTTCTTAAAACATTTATAAAGCAACTGTAAAGGTTAAAAACATCATCCAAACAATGTTTATAAATGAACTACACAGTATTTATTAATAATTTATAGTGTTATGAACATAAAATAAAACTTTCCAATAAATAATTGGTAATAAATAGTTTGTAACGCTTAATCAACTATAAAGTTGCCATTTTAATGACAGGATAGAAATAAACTGTGACCAAATACAAACATTTATATAAATATGTATTTATGTATAAAGATATCAAAAGACCCAGAGTTAATACCGAGGACACGACCTCCGTGTTATACCTGCTCAGGTGACACAGGTGATATTGATCCATAATATTTGAATCATTTTGAGCACGTGCACGCTCGTCTCTCGGATACAGCGCTGTTGCCATGGCTGCGTGAAGCCTCGCGCTCTGCAGTGATTCTCTCTCTCTCTCTCTCTCTCTCAGCTGTGCAGAGATCAGTGTTAAAGAGAAAAGCTCTGCATCCAGCGCGGCTTACTGCTGCTCGATGTTCGGACTTGGCCATGTATAGTCAACAGCACCGTCTCCTGCCAAACAACCGCCGCCGTTGTCACACGCAAAAGCGTGAAATCTGACGTGATGCTCTTCTCGCCACCGTCCCGTTCAGCCGCTCGTCGGGATCCTCCCTTCAGACAGTCGTGCGTGTGCGCTGGGTAGCGAAACAACGGCATTGTCGGAGCCGCGATTCAAAACCAGGAGCGATTAAACACAGAGGCGGGGGGGGAGGAATCATTAGGTAAAAGAACTTGGATCTGGATTTAGATTTTTTTTTTTTTTTTTTTTAATGCGGCAATGTAAAGATGGCGAGAGTGCTCCACAACTTGCTGTTGTTTCTCATCAGACTTGCGCTGAAAATCAGAGTTTTGGGGTATTGGTCGCTGATCTACGGTTATTGTGCCCTCTGCACCGTCGTAGCGCTGCTGAAACTTTGCTGGAACATCGTCTTGAGGCCGACAGCAACCTTCCAATGGGCGATTCGTGAAACTCCCCCGGCTTGTCTGAATGACACGTCCTTGGGAACCCACTGTTATGTTCGGATCAAGGTAAGACGCGCACACACACACACACATGCGCTTGGACATGAAAGGTGTGAAAAGGAGGGGGAATGCCCCACCGTGTGTGTGTGTGTGTGTGTGTGTGTGTTGAGGTGTTATAAAATGCTACAACACCTTTTGCTTGTGTCGCGTCGTGAACAGACAGACAGGCCTGATGTGTGTGTGTGTGTGTGTGCGTGTGTGTGTGTGCGGACCCTGTTTATTTCATGTTTTTGTTGGCGCTGCGCTCAGGTGGTGCTGAAAGAACAGCTCCTCCACCCTCCACGTCTCCACCCCTCCCCAAAAAAAAAAACCCTCCAGCCAGCTTCCTCTGTGTTCAAACATGATGTAATTAAACACTCAGAGCATGTCCCTCACTGAAAACCATCCTCAACCAGTCACCACAGGCATGCATGTGTGCACAAGTACATGAGTCACATCAGGAAAATACTTATTTCAACTGCCGTAGTCTCCAGTTCAACTCTCAGCTGATCGTGTGTTTGAAATCTTGAAATTAAACTACTTATTATAGTAATTTGAATTAGTGTGGTGAAGTCAAAAGCACAATACTTTCCTATAAAATGATTTGGAGTAGAAGAAGATGGCCACAAATGTACTTAGTTACATTTCCACCACTGAGTTGTGTTGTTTTTTTTATGAACCACCCCTCTAGATTTCATGCAGGATCGTTCAGCCATCTCGTCTGTCGTTCAGCCAGTGTTTGATTTTACGTCCGTTCGTGACGCGGATGAAACCGAGTCAGAGGCGAGACTTTGAAGATTTTGAAGTGCAGGTGGAGAGAAAAATGAGAATAAGCACCGTCAGACAGAGAAGAAGAGAAAAAGAACAAGACGAGATATTCAGTATGCAGAGTCGATAAGAGAATGAGCGTGCAGGCTGAGGGTTGTGCAATAAGTATGTTTTATAAAAAGGTGACTGAGGCTGTTCAAATAAACAGACATCGTCAGAGCTCATAAAAAAACAAGTCGCAGTGGAGTTTGTCTGCTTTTATATTTTCAGCACAGATTTGAACAGATTTATAGTATTAATCACTTCTAAAAACAGGGAGGGGAGGTTCAAAGAAAGAAAGGAAATCTTCTGTTTTTACATGATCCTCAAAAACACGGCAATCTAGTGAACTGTGCGTCAAAGTGAGGAGAAGATGTCAAAGACAAGATTGAACAAAAGGATCTTAAAAACAGAACTTCATCAGTGCAAACTCACCCCTCAAATCCTGCTAAAAGCCCGACCAGCACATGAGTCGACTGATGTTATCATAGATGTTTTCAATATCTGTGTGTATTTTGTCCGATACGTGTACATTTTGATAACCACAACTGAGGGAGGGAAGAAAACAAAGTGCTTATTGTCCGATATATCCATGTTGGGATATTTTTCTCCCTAATATGGCAAGAATTTATGCAAAAAATCGAGTATCGGTCGTGTTCTGTAACTTGCTTCCTGGGTGTTTTATGTCCGCAAACGTTTCTGGAAGGCGTCTCTAAGTTTGCGATAACTCTTGTCGTCTTAAAATAGTTTATGATTATTCTCATGTACGTAATGATTGGCAAATAACTTGTGTTGGTTGACTGGATCTGTTGTGTCTCTTCTTCCCACCCAGGAGTCCGGCCTCAGGTTTCACTATGTTGCAGCTGGAGAGAGAGGGAAGCCGCTCATGCTGTTTCTACACGGCTTCCCTGAGTTCTGGTAGGTCAAAGGGGAGATTTTTAGGTTTTCGGGGGGGGCGGCTGCAGTGAGAGCACTGCACTCAGCAGCAGCAGCAGGCCGCTTGATTTAAGATTATTGCTCCTTCAGTCGCTTGGGTGTTTGTTACATCGGTCACCACCCTACAAATTTTCCCCTGACTGCGAGAAACCCTCGGCCCGTAATGTATCAGCGCTGCCTGTTAAATCTCTGCCGTCTGGCTTCAGGGCTGCGAAAACAAATCCACGCCAGCGAGGGGAGTCCTCATTCACAGACATGATTTGCCATCGGCGGAAAAAAAAAAAAAAAAAAAGGTCCAAAGCATTCAAGATCTCTTCCCCCTGATATGAAATGAAAAAATGGTGCCGAGCGTTGTTCCTGGATTGGGGCCAAAGAGGTTGTCGAGAGCTGTAAGCCCGTCCATATCTCTAACATACTATCTAAGCTGCTGACAGCACAGCGATTAATTAAGGGCGGAGGGCAGCTCTTTCTGCTTCACTTGAGGTATTCTTTACACAGATGATAAACTGTGCTGAGAGTGACACTGCTGGAAAGAACTCCTAACACTTTTTTCTTTTTTTTTTTTTAAATGTGCTAATTCCCTCTTAGAAATGAGAAAGAGAGGAGTGTCAGGAGGAGGGTGGAGAGGTCCGAGGGGGGCTTACTTTGCTTTAAACCTCATCTATATTCTAAGATCTGAGGGGTTGAGCGCCGGGATCTTATACTGACTCATCAGAATCACAGTCAGGGCTCTGCATCTCTCTTCCCCTCGCTGGCAGGAGGAGGAGGAGGAGGAGGAGGAGGAGGAGGAGGAGGAGGGGGATTTCAGTCCTGATGAGGAGCCTCTACTGCAGACAAGATCTTCAATTAGGAAGTCATCCCAGCCCAGATGATCAGTGGGCGGATTAGAATCTAAAACAGCATCCTTTTATACCGAGGTGACCTTCACTCGGCTGGAAAGAAAGCTGAGTCCTGACTTTAAAGAAAAAAAGTTTGTGATGCTGGTTTTTCAAGTATCTCAGATTTGTGCCGCATCAAGAATTTTTAAAGGGGCACTCCGGTTGTTCAGTGTAACCATCATGGGAGTACCACATGTGAAAACAGTTGTTTAATGTGTCGTCTGGCTCTAAAAGGGGACGTCAACTGTCTGAAAAATACCCCCGATGATGTAATCACATCTATTTATGTTTGAACATGGGGACTCCGAATGTTTAAAGGTGCAGTATGTAAGAATTGGCCGCCTGTCAACTCCAACTCTAACCCTAACTACCATAGCATACCTGCTATTAGTTAGTTAGCTTGCTTAGCTGTGCATCTAGCGGTCTGGACTAGGAGCTCAGAAGCTCTGTGCTAGCTGGTTAGCATGCTAGCCTTAGTAGATATCTCAGCAACACAACACAACAACATCCTCACATTCTTTCGAGAGTTATACTTATTATACTTTTATCCGAAAGCCTGTGTTACAAAAACTGGTTGTTCGAGTTGAAAAGAACAAATGATGGACATCATTGAACTGCATTATGGGAAATGTAGGAACAAGTGTCAGTTGTTTTTCAACCACTTGCAAGCAGCCCAACTTCATTTACTCAATTCCTCGAGTGCACTGTCAAAACACCTTTATAGGTAATGTAAAATCAAGTCGTCTGTGCATGTGTTTGTGTGCCTCAGGTTCTCCTGGCGCTACCAGCTGCGTGAGTTCAAGAGCGAGTTCCGTGTGGTGGCCATCGACATGCGGGGCTACGGGGAGTCCGACCTGCCGCTCTCCCCCGAAAGTTATCGCTTCGATTACCTGGTCACCGACATCAAGGACATTGTGGAGTACTTAGGTGAGGAGGACACAGGGAGCACATGTTTTAAATAACTCCTCTCAGAGTGGAGACAGTGTTGTGACAGTGTCTTGAGTCAAAAATAAACTTGTTTATCAGTCTCAAACTGTGGACAGCCCTCAGGCCTGCCGCACAGCATGACAAACTCCCTGTGAGTCACTCCTAGTGAACACGGGACATTGTGCAGATACAGAACCCACAGCTTGCTGACTGCATGCTAACACTAGCAGGGAGCTAGCCCGAGGCTGTCTGCACACACCAGCATCCACTAATGGTTATCTGGCCTGAATGGCATTTTTTGCAGTCGCGGTAGAATCACAGTTTCTCCTGTTTTAGCTACACAGTCCATATGATCACCTGTCTTAGAATTGAAATGTCAGTGTAGCTTCTCTAGTGACTCAAAGTGTGCAGTGGGTCTATATTTGTTTTCTCCTTCACACTTGTCAGCTCATATTCAAGTGTGTCACAGCTACTGATTCAGCACTAATTACAAGGAAACTGCGATAATGCAGTTGGTCACGTCTTGATGTCGTACATGAACACACTGTCCTCACTTGTTCAGTCGCCAGTCACAAGTTCATTCGAGTTTATCTTGGCGTCATTGTTGTAAGTTATAATGACATCATACTGAAAAGGTGAATTGTAGAGATCTGGGACTGCAGCCATCATGAAAACGAAGATTCAAACAGGCTGTAAACAAACATCTGAGTTAGTGTCCTGCCGAATTGTTGGCTCGTTTATATTCGTTCTGATTATGTGACTCCTCGTGTACTTTTATTTGGAATCAAAAGTCGCATTTCTTGTCAGATTTCAAACTAAGTATAGTGATTACAACAGTATCATAACCGATAGAAATGAAGGCCCAAAGTACGAAAAAGGGAACCGCTGTCGGACATTGTTGTTGACATATTTTTTGTCCACTAGGGGGCAGCGGAAACATTGCAATATTACCATCTTATAAAGTTGTTGTTGCAAATGTGCTAGCAAACAGACACGCAGCAACATCAGCAATCATTTGGAGCAAACGTAAGTCCAATGTTTACTCTCCTTTTAGCTCCGTTTTTGGTCCCCACCAGCTCCAGATTAGCTTCTTAACCCGCCTCTAGTTTCACTAGCTAGTCGCTAACTTTGCCCGTCTGTGTTGTGGTGCTAGGTCAGATATGTTTTTTATAAAACCAGACTTCCGGCTGCATCTGGAAACAGGTTTGATGAGAGCAGTGAAGTTTTGGCTCATTGTTCAGTTTAAAAAACCCAAAGCAATGAGCTGAAAGATGCGTAAAAAGTCTATAGACTCTCAGGAGAAACTGCAGAGTCAGATGATAATTCTGTTGGGGCTCAAAACGAGCGACATCTTTTACATTATACATCATTTGGTCTGTTGTTATTATACACATATTGAGTGGTGCAGCTTTAGATAATGCCACAAGAGTAACTGAGTCCAGCCCAGAGACACCGAAGCCTGTAAATACATTCTCAAGCAGTTTTTAAACACATTCCCCATCAAAAATTTACATTCTCTTTAAGAAAGCTTTTTAGAGACGTCTAGCTGATGTTACGCAGCTTCTTACCGCTGTTCTAGCTGTCATTGTTAATTTCTTAACAGGCTTTTAGGGGGGCTGAGCGCTCAATAATGCATATTGCTGTGCAGAGGATTTGCCTAATGGTCATTTCAGTGGAAGTGGGAGGCTTGCATCGATCATACGATAACTACCGTACTGTGATCTGTGATTGGACTGCAGGGCCCTGTTAACACCAACTGTTCAACCCACATGTTCCACATTGCAGTCCACATTCACAGTCTGCTAATGGTGCTGCGCCAGTCAGAGGTTTGGCCTTTAAGCATCCACGGTTTAAAGCGACGTCTCCCCTTTGTCATCCCAGTAACCAGTATCAGTGTTCACAGCAGAAACAGCTACAGCTCTCTGTCATTTTCCAAGTGTGGCTCCCAGACTTAAGATATATGGCTTTAAAAAGCAGATGTGATATCGAAGTTGAGATGAGGCTTGCTTGTATGATTCATACCAGTGGGTGTAAATGGTGCAAGCATAGGTGCAGGGATTATTTTGTAGGAGCTGGAACAGTGATGCGATCAGAATCCCTTTTAGGCGGATGTCCTGACCTTGATCTGCATTTGGCTGTATGTCATGGAATACATCCATTTGATGGGTGTAAAATGTCCTCAGAGGGAGGAAGCCAGCAATAAAGAAGTGAGAACAGTATCGATTTTCGTAGGCACTGACATGCTTTAATAAGCAGCACAACATCAGCACGAGCGTCCAGCTGCTGCAATAACAAAGCGCCGTCTAACGTCTGTGTGCTTTTTCTTTCAAGGGTACAACAGATGTTGTCTCGTCGGCCACGACTGGGGCGGGACCATCGCGTGGCTGTTCGCCATCCATTACCCCGAGATGGTGACGAAGCTCATCGTCCTCAACTGTCCTCATCCGTCTGTGTTTACAGGTGTGATTTCGCCCTGAACGGATCAGACGTCATTCTGCGTGTTGTGAGAGAAAACCAATTTTCTTTACACTAATTAGACAGACTCTGGTTTGGCTCTCGGATTATTACCGTAATTATTATCATTAATTAGGAAGTATTATCACTTCAATTTTCATGTTTGCATCCATCTGGCAAATCCTCTTCTGCCTTAAGGGGGAGATGATGAGGAGCTAATTACAGGAGGCTAATGTGAAGCTGGAACAGCTGGTTTCACTGGCGCTAAACAGAGAAGCAAAGTCACTGAGAGTTATCGCGTCCACGACCCCTCACAGGCTCGCCCTTTAATTACCATCGACCATGCCTGAACTCCCCTCTCCTCTCCCGTCTTCTCCCCCAGATTACGCCCTGCGACATCCGAGCCAGCTGCTGAAATCCAGTCATTTCTTCTTCTTCCAGCTGCCCCGCTTCCCGGAGCTCATGCTCTCCATCAATGATTTCAAGGTGGTCTGTTATGTGTGGGCTTAAGCGCTTTCAAGGTCAAGGTCGTGTGTTTGTTTGTGTCTGTGCTGCATGAGTGCGTGGTGGTGTATATTGCATGTTAATAAAGTGTCAGGCTATTTACAGTGTCTGTATCAGTGCGACGATGAAAAATAAGCAGCGGATGAGGTCAGATGGAATAAACAAAAAGGATCAACTAATCCTGTAGGAAATGTAAAATGATAGATTAATACCGGATCATGTGCTAAGCTGGATATGGGTATTTTTTTTCAGCAATTAGGTGATAATGTTGAATGTTTGATCTCAAGTTTATTACTTTGAATATTAGAATGTGCTTTTCAGAAATCAGTAACATCATTTATGACACTGAAACTTCATCATCGGTTTAATGGAATTGTAAAAATATATATACTTATATTTAAATTTAAATTTAAAATTACAGTTTAGGTTTTAGTGATTCATCGTTTAATACAACGATACAGCTGGGAGATGATTAGCTTAGCTTAGCATAATAACTTGGAGCAGGGGGAAAGGCTAATTAACACATAATATCTCATTTGTTTAATCAGTAAAATTCCAATGAAACCAGAACCTGATGTATGTAAACTTAGTACACGTTTTTATACGGAAGGAGTTCTGACACTATATGTCAGAAATGTCTATGCACTGTGTTGAAGAGATGTTTACTAAGGTTAGCATGCTAACCAGCTAGCCCTAGCCCGATACCACAAGAGGCAATAGTCGTGAGAGCCTTCCGTTCCTATTTATCACAAGGTCTTCGCTTTTACTCCATTTATCTGATGAATAAACAAAATAAACTCACAAGTCAAAAAAGTTAATATTTTAACTCCTTTTTTTGTTTATAAACAGACAATACAGCCATACGCCTTAAAAACAAAAACAAAAATGTTTTATTCAAAAGTAAAATGTCAAATTATTTTGGCCCTGCAGCCGCTGCTCTCTCTCCTCACTCCTCTCCTGCTTCATGCCTCTCCCAGTCATAGTCCTGATCGGAGCTGCTGTAAATCGCCTCCTTACCGTTCAGGTTCCGGGAAGACCTCAGTCAGCTAATGTGGGGCCACTTAGCTGCAAAGCTAGCCGAGCTAACTTGTTTACGAGTATGGTATGCAGCCGTTAGCGGTTTTGTTGCCCCCCTTGTAGCCCCTCAGCTACAGTTTTGTGAGCCACTTTTAAATTTAAACATTGGAAGTGAATTATCTGCAAGCTAGATGTTCAGTTTGGATGATGTTCCTTTACGCCTGTGTTGGAGTTTACAAAAGTAAAAGCGCAGCATGTAATGTTGTCGAACCAGCAGAAAGTCAGGGGGGGCAGAGCTGTGGCCGAAGGTCGCCAGAGCTGAATTTCACCACTTCTGACTCATATTACACTGACGCGGACGTCCCTCTGTAGATGTTTTCTGGATCAAATTGTACCAGACAGTCACATAAACTCACCCCGGTGTTTGCTTGCTCTCTCTGCTGCAGGCTCTGAAGGCCTTGTTCACCAGCCGCAGCACGGGGATCGGGCGGAAAGGCCGCTGGCTCACCGCGGAGGACCTGGAGGCCTATCTGTACGCACTCTCACAGCCGGGAGCTCTGACTGGAGCCCTCAACTATTACAGGAATGTCTTCAGGTGGGGAATCGTTCACCAGGAGATGGATGGTGCCTCAGATTGGCTTAGACACCTTTTGTACAGGGATTATAAATAGTCATGTTGGAAGAAATATTCCAATCTTTTAGTTGAGCAAAAACTAGCAATGCTCAATATGAAAACACTGCATTATGGGTAAAAGTCCTGCATTGAGGGTCACTTAATTCTAAGTTAGTAAATATTATTAGCTCATTTGAACCATTTTACATCTGGTAGTGTGGTTTTATAATATAACAGTGCATCATATACGAAGCATTATACAGTAGCTGCTGGAGGAGGCATGCTGTTGCCATAGGAGACCGTTTCACTCTTACTGCAGTACTTTGAGATGATTTTTAGTCGGTGTCAGTGTTTGGCTATAGAATAGAAAACCAAACAGTCACTTCATGTGTATGTGATGTGTACTTGATGTCACATATTGAATGTAGAGACTGCAAATTTAATATCGCACTCTACTGTCGGAGATCTGAAGAGGCAGACACGCGTCCCTCCGTCAAGGCCGCAGTGCTGTCCGATATTTATATTTACATTTACCTTCAGTCTCACATGTAAGACTGACTAGCTGCGTGAGAGTGATCGGCACCGATCAGATCAAAGAAAGTATCAGTGCGTGCTTTTTATTTGACATGTGAACCGCACATGCATGGCTGAACGCGCCATCTGCTCCCTTTCTCAAGCAACGAGTCCTCTCAGAATAGCTTTTATTTGCTTACGTAAAAAGAAATATCACTGACCCATGTCCAATTAGCCGCTCCGCATCCACGAGCGCATACTGTACCAAAGCACGAGGGGACTGACACGTAAACACAGAGCAGCATCCATCCATCCATCCATCCATCCATCCATCCATCCCTCCATCTAGTATATATATATATCCATCAATCCTGTTCAGAGTGGTGGAGGGCTGGAGCCTTGTCCAGCACATTTTGGGTAAAACACAAAGCAACATGAGATTCTTCATCCAAAACAGACATTAAAGTGAGAGTTGCTCGTCTTGTCAAGCTGTCATAACATTGACATCTCAAGAAATGTCAGATTTGATCGTTCGAGCTCGTGCAGCCACTAAAAAACTTCACCCAACTTTCCTCCCATCGGCTCGGGGGGAGTAGATAATGACTGAATTTCCATTTCGGGGTGAACTTTCCCTTTAATGACAGGGACCAATCATTAAAGTTCATAAAGACTCTTCCATTGCACATGATAGCTGACATGTCGTGGCTACGATCCTGTTTTTTATGCAGTTGATGGAAAATTATTTGTTTTTTTGTTCTTTTGTGTCAAAATTTCAGAAATCTGCTTAAACTAAAACCTGCAGCAGTTGAATGGAAACATAACTACAGACAGTGGAGGTCAATCCAGGGACATGCACATGTTTCCAGGTGACATCAGATGTCCGACAGTCGTTCTGTTGGCCTTCTTCAAAGAGGACATTTTGACTTGTTACTGTAGGAAGAGCGCAGGTGTCACTTAAAGTATAAAGAACATCTCTGCTGTATTCAGATGTCGCATTAAGATGGAATTCAGCCATCACAAGTTAAATCTCTTACATCAGCTTTATTCTGTTTTAAGGCACATTTTCCCTTTTACGCTCTCTTATACAACACCGTGTCGGTTGCACTCAGTGTTTTTGTCCTCTCTCCCCCCCTGCAGCTCCCTCCCCCTGAGCCACAACCACGTCAGGTCCCCGGTGCTGCTGCTGTGGGGCGAGCGGGACGCCTTCCTGGAGCAGGAGATGGCCGAGGCGTGCCGCATCTACATCCGGAATCACTTCCGTCTCAACATCATCTCCGGGGCCAGCCACTGGCTGCAGCAGGACCAGCCCGACATTGTGAACACCCTCATATGGACCTTCCTGAAGGAGGGCGAGGGACGCAAAAGCTACAGGAACTAAAAATCACACACAGCGAGGCCTCCTCCAGCACTCCTCCCCCCCCCCCCGGTCTCACTTGCCACACCTGGAAGCCTGGAATATGCCTGTGATACCAAGCGACATAGTGATAACGCAATCATTCTTTAAACCTTTTCACATCTCAGATATTTTTTTAAAGAAAACAGCCAGTAGAGGGAAGAATCAAAGCACACTTCACAGGAGAGGACACCGGGCAAGTACGTGTGTGACACATGTTTCAAGATGTTTTTTTGCACATGACATCCGCCTTAAAAGTTTGTCAGTTACAGCATTGCAAATGTGTGGCGCAGAAATCTCCTCGTGACTTGTATTGTGTGGTGCCTTTTGACTTTTTTCGAGCCGTCGCAGTGTAAAGATGTCCACCCACCCACCAACCAACCAACCAACCAACCAACCAACCGGAGAGACAGAGGATGCGGCGGTCATCTTGCTAAAACCTTCTTTACGTTTCACCGGGTCGCTCTGCTCTTCTTTAGGCGCAGTCCTCTGGGAGCCATAACTCTCCCATTCCCTTTATCAGGTAGTGTTGTCTAAAAGGAGTTTTTTTTTTTCTTTTTTGTATTTCCTCCTCAGAGATACTCACTCGGATGTAGAGAATGTTGTTATCTTGATCTCTATGTATAGAAAAAAAAAAACACGTCAGTGATGGTTGACTATTGTACTATTTTGTATCTATTCCTACACACTGCATTTTGAAAAAACACACTGAGCCAGGTCTACGCCGTTTGATTTTATAAATAAACTAAGTGTCAATCTGTTGGACTGCGCTGATTTTTGTTTTTTTTTTTACAAATGTCTGGTCTGGTAACAGTGACGGTGGTGTGTTTTGAAGCTGTGGCATCTGTTTGGCACTGTCTCTGAACAGTCACTCTTTAAGCCTTTACACAGGAGGGATGAAAAAAACACACCAGAAATAGTCATGGAGGTTGCTCTTTTTTTTTTTTTTTTTATAAATATAGCACAGCTGACTGACACAGCAGTTGATGTCGGTTACGTTGGGTCTACAAAATGTTGATTTTTTTATTCTAAGCTTCGTATTTATAGGCTTCCTTCCCAGGCACGGTTACACGCCAACAGAGACGCTGATGTGGAATCACAGTGAGGTGTGTATTCATCATTCTTACATAATAAACAGCACACAACCACACACACACACACATCCACCAGCTGAGCTATTTAGAGAGGACAGCACTCAGGCAATGCATGATCACATCTGTTTAAAATGAGCTTTTATACAAACACTTTTTTTATGTTTAACAAAATATCGCAGATTAAAAACGATGATCCAGCCAGGTGAGAGTCAGTTTTTATGTTTGTGTGGGACGAGCTACACGTTGTCCTCAAATGGCTCTTTGTTTATTATTTATAAAGAATTAATACATTATTTACTGACATTAACAAACCCATTAGTTGCTGTTAAACCCCATTAGGTTAGCCCGAGCTGCACTGATGGAGCACTAAATCACTCTGCAGCGTCTCTGTATTCAGTCAGGTTGAGCATCTTTTGTGCTTTTGGCTGTAATGCTGATTCAAACGTTTAATCCAACATTTGCACTGACATCATAGGATAAGAGAAATGTTGCAGGAGAGGACAATGACATCATCGCCTGTCAGGGGTCATGCTCTGTTGCTGCTTTCACTGGCGGTCGGAAAAAAATATTCTGGCCAATGAGGGTCGAAACCTGCCACTTTTTTTCCGCTCAGGGATGTTTTTATGTGCTTATTTGCACAAAAGTCCTCTAATATAGAAACATATGCACAAATAAACATAGGGTCAAGAGGCAAGCATAAGGTAGCTGACATAATACAGCAAAAAACATTTTTTACATCCCATTACAATTTGACATTTAGCTAAACATATTTTTTTAGTGAATATCACATTTCCCCTTTACTGTGAATATAATTATTGGCTTTTATGACGTTGATTCATACAAGTTTAAATGAATAAGCCTGAAACATTAGTTCATTTGACACTCAGGGCCAACTGTTTAGTCAGAGTCTGTTTTAGCTCTAAGTTTTTTAGCTTTCATGTATAATTTATTATAGATCATATTTAATTTTTATTTGAAAAATGTGTTTGAAGATGCAGTTTTAATGTATTGACTTTAATCTAATTTTAACTGAATGATCTGAGGGGCATAGTTACCCCGACACAAAGGTGTAGTGAGGTGATGTCACCTGTTCCTCTCTGAGAAACAAGCTCCACCAGCAGAGGGCGCATTTATCACCTAATTAACACCAAAAGACCAAAAGTGTTTGTTTTTGAAAGATAACCTTAAAATTTCGAGGCCCGGAACAGCACCTGAATGCATCTTGGAGGGCACGGCTCTCTACTCACTCGCACTGCGCATGCGCCACAGCTTCCGGGCTGTGACAGCTCGTCCGCTCCTTGTCCGTTTGGCGAACCGTGTGTCAGAGGGAGGCGAACAGCGTGCAGCAGTGATGTCAACAACATCGGTCAGTGGGTCAGCCCTTTTATTAACATAGCCTGCTTTTTTCTTATTACCGAGCCTCCTACTAACAGACAGTTAATTCATAATAAACCGTACAGGTCTGTTGCTTCACCAGGCTTTGAGGTTTACAAGGTTCAAGGAGGGAAATAACTACTAACGGTCGCTCCTGTTAGCTAGCGTTAGCATGCTAGCCGCCAGGAGGAAAAAAAACGAGAGTAGTAATTTTTTTTTTTTTTAGCTTGCGACAGAAACCAGCAGGTAGAGAGGGCACATACATGTGTTAGCACAGGTATGTGTGTGTGTGTGAAGGTGGAAGAGTGTGTTGTGTGTTTGATTTAAGCTGCTTGTGAATGAATTAAACTTATCACGACACGGAGAGAATCTGGTCATTCTGGGTGATGTTATCAGAGGTGTGTTCTCCTGGAAGCAAAACGGAAGCGGGTCATGTTTGATTGGAGCTATTAATAGAACATGAGCTAACGTCGGGCTAATGCTAATACAGTTAAAACCATTTATTTGTTTCAGGTTATGGTAAATCTGTGTCGGGTTGTGACCTGTCATCTGTTCCCATTCGCCCCTTTACTTTGGTCAAACAGCGCCCCTCTATCTGGGCTGCAGAGCTGGTAAACAGGTCAGGTGACCCAGGGGAGCCAGGTGGCTTCATGTGAATCTCAGCACTATGTAACAGTGTGTAAAACATGAATAGCTTACTGATTTAAAAGCAGTGTTAGTGGGCATGTTTGTCACAGCTGTGCAGTGTACAGACAGCCTGTCTCTGAGTGTTTTCCACAGCATGTTCCTGAGTTTATTCCCGTCCTCTTCTCTCTGCTTATCAAACCTCCAGGCTGAGCTCTCCCTCTCGTCTCTGCCCGGGAGACAGTAGCACACCATGATCACCACCGAGGCTGCGAGAGAGTTCCAGGCCAAAGAGCGCAGGTACAAGGAGCAGCTGAAGAGATGCTTGTCATCAGCGCTGTCTGCAGACCTGAGCGGGTAAGACGCGTGGACGTGTGTGTGCTGAAACTGCAAAGGCCTGGCAGGAATGCTGCTGATTAGAGAAAAAACAGCAAAGACCCGTGTCTTTAAGTTCTCACACTGCAGTCAAGGCAACACAGGACTTTCCAATCTGCAGAAACTCACAGATTTATGATCTTTTTATTGCTGCTGCTCGCTCTCTTGTGTATTCTGAAGGGTTTGCCATAACGCGGTCAGTAATCGTGAACCGGTACAAAGAAACTACCCACAGATTATTCAGGATATAAAGCAAGTTTACCAATGATTTGACCAAAAAAAAAGGAAAATCCAACATCATGGACTGCTTCTAAGCTTTTAAAGGGGCACTCTGGCAATTTAGTTATTCATGTTCACAAACAGAAGTGCTCATCATACAAAACAATGTTTACTCAAGCGAGCTTCGCAAAGAACCTGGAGGTGTGGACTTTGAAGCTTCAGCGTTCAGGGAGCAGGGAGGGTCTAATGATTTAGCTGCAGTGTAGGAATTGTACGATTCAGCATTTTAACATCTTGATCAATAGTTTGTCTGAAAGTTAAGCTACGTCGGCCTCTGCTGCTTTGATTATAACCAGTATATTAAAAAGTATTTCTCTTAATTGAAAGTTAAATGCTAAATTACCCCTGACTGCATCTCAAAGTCTTCCTCAGATGCATTTTTCTTCACTTGTCAAGGAAATTGACATCTTTTGGTTACTTTCAATCCAATTTTTATATTCAGACTTCCACCGAGATAGACTTTTCAACCAAGACTTTCAAAACTCAAGCAGTGAAGAGTTGAAATACATCCACAACATACATCCTTTAATTAACAGAGTTTAACATTTGTGTCATTTCTGATGTGTTTACCGGAGTTGTTCCCTGTATGAAAGGATCAGTGGATGTTGAATGTACAGTTGAATGAATTTCACTGATAACTGGACGCTCACGTGGATTTGAGCAGTTCGTCGGGTTTTCAGTCGCGAGTGACTTTGTTGCACGAGTGATTCATCAGATCGGGGCGCTTCAACATTAATGGACGCAGCACCGACATTCGAACACATATTACCGCCTGATTGGCCTTGAGCCGACTGATTTCTGGGTCACCCAGATCAGTCACGGAGGCAGGACGTGAACTGATGATGGGGATGAAGAAATGGACCGCCTCAGGACTGTGCTTGTGTTATTCTGAAGTGGAAAAGTAGGCCATAAGATTAATCTTTGAGTCTCATAGATTGGAGAGTGTGCTTAAGGGGGCTTTTGTCATTTGTCCATTTTCTATATCGGGCTTTTTAATGGATGTTTAATGTGAACATTAGAGTTAAAGTTTGTTTTGTCTAGTCTACACCGCTGATTTACAGAGATTAGGTGTTTTTTTCTTTCATCAGTTAGTAAAGAGACACTTTGAGGGGACTGCTCCTGATAAAGTGTGGTCATGTACTTCCCCAGGTTGCTGCAGGAGGAGCTGGAGGCTGATGTTACTCTGTTTGCCGTCTCCGGCTCACTCCGAGCACACAGAGCCGTACTGCTGGCCAGAGCTCCTGCTGTTCTTCGGGGACAGACGCACAACGACCCCGCCATCATCCATGTGCCTCAGTATGAGCTGTCTGGGCTCAAAGACTTTCTCAGGTAGGCAGAGGACTCAAGTGATTGTTATTTGATAGTATGCACTTGTCTAGTATATACATATACAATCTATGTTTGCCCCCTTTTAAAGAAGGCTTCAGTAGGTTTTTTTTGAATACCAGAGTAGAGTGCGGTTCATCCTGGCAGAGGATGTGACGGGAGTGTTGCAGTTCACAGTCTGTCTGACAGAGGGCGCCAAGCACACCGTCTTTCATCTTGAGGATTTGCTGCTGTTTGCATGTTTGTGAAACACTGCAAACGCTGCAGCTATTAAATAATACATCGCGTATCATGTTTTCATATTAGTAGTGAGACACACGAATCCCAAAAAAGAGTGTTTATAATCGTCTGCTGTAAGTTTGTAGTGCCGCAGTGTGTGTGTCTATTTTTCATCACGACTCTGCAGTGCGCTGACAAGTCTTTGATCCACCGATTTGAGTCTTGTGTCTCATTAGCACTTTATAATTAGGACAAGAAGAAAGAGTCGTCCTTGTTTTGGTTACACTTGGATGAAGCCTAAAAGTCTGTTTAAAGCTTCTTTTACTCATTAAAAGTGCAACATTTCTGAATTTAGGGATCCAGGTGAGATCATTTTTTTAGCACAGCCTCTTAAATGTGAATATTTCAGCCCTTTTTTCTGTTACATGATTGTAAATTGAATACAAAAGTTAAAGTTATGGGAATAAGACATTTGAAACATTTGAGACAGTTTTCAGTAATCTGCTCCATGGAAACAGTTTGTTTGGTATCCAAAGTTAGGCAGTGAATACTGATGTCCAGCTGCTCCTCGGCTGTCTCCAGCTGCAGATGTTGTGGGCATGACTGACTGGGAGGAGACGCAGGACCCACCGGAGGAGGCATTACATTCCTCAGCAGCATTTGTAGATGCTGCCAGTCGTTTCATGCCAACTCACCCAAAACTCACAAATTATCCAATTCATGTCACTGTTCCTCTCGAGAAGAAGTTCATGTAAAAACGTCTATTGAATTCACAGGACTTTGATCTAGTTCTGCTCCATACATTTTTTTAGTTATTCTATAAGTTTGTCTTTCTTTGGGACAAATTTAATGTATTTGTGAGTTTTTTTTTGTTTAAGTAAGCTTCACTTTTTTCACATTTTTCACTGGATTAGTTTGAAATTTGGATTTAACATCCCAAGAAACCACATATATACTTGTAGACTGTTTTGACAGTGATCAAATTGATCAAATTGAATATTTCTTTACCTGTACTTACTTAGTACTCACTAAATGTTGTGTCTGAGCTTTTTAAGGTATTTTGACAGCATGTTTCCCGAGAAGGATTACCTTAAACTCCTGTAATTAGAAAGTGTTGATATCCAATAACCTGAGACGCCAGATGGTTTTGTTGGAGAGAACCATCTGGTAAAGCACCGCTAGAAAGAATACTGGCAGGTGATTGGATGAACCATCTGTCTGTCAGCATCCATCACAGGCTTCCTCCTACCAATCAGATCAACAGTAGGAGAGCACGACCACCAGTGGAGGCAGTTAATAAATCAAACTCTCGCTGAAACCAGTCAAGAGTAGAGTGAAAGCATCTTAACCAGCAAGAAAAGCCTTCAGCGCTGTTCTTTGCTCTTCTTTTTATAAAACAACTATAGCAGCAGCTACGCTAACATCTTGAGGAACCGCCATTGTTTTCAAACGAACAGTCGCGTCTCTCGCAGGCTATAACATCTAAATCAAGCCTGAGCTGCTGTCTCCAGCTCCCAGTAGTTCTTCAGAGGACATTGATTTGTTCAACCACTACATGTTGGAGAGCTGGAAGCCTGGCAATATGGATTCGTGAGATCAATGCACCATGAATTTAATAGAAGTTTCCACTTGAATCTTTTCTAGAAAAATCCGTGACACGACTCGGGAGAACTTACGCGAGTTGGTGTTAAGTGAACCCCTGTAGAGAAGCTGCTGGCAGGTAGAGGATGTTTAGGATGCTAAGCTTGATTTTTGGTACAATGGACAGATGTATGAACAGTGAGCTAGAACACAATCGGCAGAACTAGCAAGGACACTGCAACGTGTTTCAAAAGTAGTTTTTTAAAAATGAGTAAAAACACAACATCCTGCAGAGTTCAGGTTGTGTTTGGCCACTGTGTACCGGAGTCACAGCGCATCAAATGAGATTTTAATTCAAATATGTGTGAAAGGCCTTGTTTTAATTAACCTTTCAAGTTTCCCCCCTGCAGGCAAGTGTACACAGCAGACCAGAGCATGCGCTCATCTAAAATAATCCCAGACACGGAGGGCTCGCTGCCAGAAAGTACTCCGTCTGTTCCCGACCCGTCAGGCCTGACCCGTTCCACTGACTCAGGTAAACAGATGAAGGGTTTATTCTAGGTTATGTGTCCATTCACTTGCTCCCACCCCTCCCCTTTCTTCACATCATGTTATCTGAGCCATAATCCACTTAAGAGCTAATCTCATTTGCATCCATGTTAGCCGTTGCTGCTAATTTGCAGCGCGACCATGCTATGGGTGATGCACGGTTTAGCTGTCCTTCAACATTTTCTTTCACTGTTGAAAGTATTTTTAGCAAAGTGGTTTAATTATAGCTGCCTCTGCTTCACCTTTGTTATACGTCTCACACACTCAAAGCCGTTCTTCATCACTCACTCCCTCCTGTTCTTCCTCCTCGTCCATCGTAACCTCTCTCCAGATGCTGTTCTTGAGCCAGCCTCGGGCCTCGGAGCAGACTTGCTGGGTCTGTACCAAAGGGGAGAGCAGTGTGACATCACCA
Source organism: Diplodus puntazzo (assembly GCA_963678695.2). Taxonomy (NCBI): domain Eukaryota; kingdom Metazoa; phylum Chordata; class Actinopteri; order Spariformes; family Sparidae; genus Diplodus; species Diplodus puntazzo. The sequence continues at coordinate 4,521,862 of OZ023163.1, read as the reverse complement.
TCCAAGTTGCTGAGCAGGTCTTCTCCTGCCACAGGTATAAACATTTATGTCGGCCTTTCAACCTCCATCATACTTCTGGTATCCAGACGCAGCATCTGTTTTTTTTTCCCTGTCATCAAAGGTGGCATGCTTGATGAGAGCATGTCTACTTCAGTACATCACAGCCACATTCACCATATGTAAAAAAAAAAAAAACTCCAGAGGTCGCACATCTGCTCTTGACTCCTGCCAGCGGTGGGTGGTCGTTCGGTGATGCAGAGGTAGTAGTAGCAGCTGGTAACCATGGAGACAGATTTCTCCCAGCTCGTGCTCAGGGGAGCAGCAGCCAGCGAGAGCTAGCCGCTCTGCGGCAGAGAGCAGCTAACAGCACAGAGGCTTCTCCAGCCCCACGCCCATACTGTATACTTTAATGTCTTTACGTCTCCTGAGATACAGTAAATTCAACATTAACTTACATCACAGTAACACATGTCCCAAGAGGGATAAAGCACAGAGCCTGTCTTCCTCAAACAGTCTTAATTAAACCGATTTTAAAAGATGGATAGAAAACAGTGCATAAAACCATTCATGGGAACAGATTTAAAGACAAATCAAGTATTTTGAATTTTTAAACAAGAATTCACGAGTTGTCCAGACTGTATAGTCTGTCTCTCTCCACAGTGGGGAAAAAAAAACTTGTTTAACTTTAAATATGTTCCCAAAATCAACTAAAAATATAACAAAAATATGTTTAATTCAAGATTAATATACAGTTCAACATATTTTCATCATCATGCCTTATATGATTTTATTGACATTTTTATTGCAACATTGAAATAGTCTCCATAATGTCACAAGTTTCAGGGGAGACATTGTGAAACTCAGTGTGGGGGCTCTGGCTGTTGCCATCTTGGCAGTCCCTGAGTAGAATTTGTTCCACACAACTTAGAACTTGAAAATTTCCCACCTCCTACAAGAAAACGTACTATCGAGCACCACTGCATGTCAGAATTCTTACTTGGAGTATTTAGACACATATCCAAGTATAAAAGTGATAAAAAATAAAATCTATAAAGGCGTCTGTTACCTCGCATCGTCTTTCCTGCTCTGTTTCATTTATATATTCGAGGAGGCTGCACCGCTGAGAGCTCAGACTCGCCAAAGAGACAAAAAACTTGCCAAGAGACATCATTTTTATTATGGTCAGCAGAACACTACCTGCCGCTGGAAGCAGCCATGCCCTTAATTATTCATAACTTTAAGCCTTAATTGGATTTAAATGAGTGAGTTATATAAAATATAACCCTTACTGTCGTCCCGAACAAGGAAAGTAGCTATAGAGACCAAAATCGTTGTTTGTACCAGGCTGTGAAAAAAGTTTGTTTCAGCTGTAAAAGTTTCAACATGCAGTATCAGGCAGGGCAGAGGGAAACGTCATCACACAGTTGCTATTATGACGATATGATTCCGACCAACCCTTCATTAAGACTTTGCAATGCATTTAGAGAAAAGGCCGACGTTATTCAACATTTTTCATCCCGTGAAATCACAAAACAAAACCAACCATGCGTCACTGCATCAGCGTTTCCTTCCTCTGTCCGTGGGTTTTAGCCTCAAGCATATTGGTTCCTGCTGAAGACTTTAAAAAAACAGATTATATATATATATATATAGTTTCATGTTTTTATCCCCTACAAACAGCAGGGCACTGTCATTTTTAGCCGTAGGTGGAAGGGAGGAAGCAGTGCATTTTTGGGGACTATTTTCAGCTGCAGATTAATACATTTGGCATGCTGGTAAGTATTTCTGGCAGCCGTACGTGGGATATGAAACTACAGTATGTGTTCAAAGTAATAGTTTTCACAGTGCAGCTGATCATTGATGTGTTATTCATCTTTTTTTGGATGACAGTGGAGCTCTGTGGCACAGAGGAAGAAGATATGTCAGGTTGTGTAACACACTTTGCATGTTGGTAGGATCCATTCACTATTGGTTTTGGTTCGTTTCATGAGCTTTACAATATCACCAGCCTCATCGTTATAATGGAGCTAATTAAGTGCTATAAACACACCTCAGCAGCAGCGTATCAGTGACGGGCCATTTGTGAGAAGCCGTGGAGAGTATAAACACTCTCTCCAGAGGAAACAGAACACACACTGTAATTTTCTGTCCTCCGGCATGTCACTTCAAAGCCACTTAAAACACACACGAGCCCACCAGATGACATTTGAAATATTAAAAGGCTGGGTGGATCTGACATGCAGCTGCCTGCTTTTATTGGGTTTCTAGGGCAATCCTGTGTGCGAGGTCCCAGTACTTCCGAGCCATGCTGAGCGGGAGCTGGATGGAGAGCTCCAGACAGTGCATTACTCTGCAAGGGTAAGACCGGTTCATCAGCATCATCTCGCAGCAGGTCGCTGGGATCAATAACACACCTCCATTCCTGGACGAACAATTCCACATTTCATTTCTGTAACAGTAACGACTGCACATGCTGCATCAATTATTCATGTGGTGCAACAGAGGCGGCTCTGTACAGGATGGGGTTTCACTCACAATGCCATGTTTCAACTCGACACACCCAAACACACACACACACACGCTCACACACAAAGCCACCACCCACTGCCGGTGGAATCTCAAATGGCTCGCTCAGATTTCCACCAAACAGGGTTGTGATGTTTCCTATGTAAGGCACATAAATGTCTCCTCATCCACTGGCTGCTGAAGAGCCTGCACCACCACCCCCACGCCTTCCCCACCACCCGCAGTCTCCTTTCAGAGCAGCAGAGGCGGATGAAGCCCCTTTTTTTTTTTTCCTCCGGGGGTAGACGTGCCACTCGCCTCAGCATCACTGATCTGAGGGTAACGGGGGAAGACGCGGCTGTCAGCATGGAGAGCGGCTGCGTTGACGCGGAGTCGGGGGGGGGGGGGAACCTGTGAAGTAGCCCTCAGGCTGCAGTCACATGGGCTGAGTGCTGCATGATATATGGAGTGTGTTTACAGCATTCTCAGTCTTTTGTTTTATTCCTGGAAAAAAAATGCGCAGCATAAACAGAAAGAAAATTCCTCGACTCATGTAGAGAGCAGTAGACTGTAATAGGGGGCAGTTGGCTTGTAAACAGATCGTTGTATTAACCATTGCAGCTTAAGGCCCGATGAGATGGAGATCTTGCTCCAGTTCATGTACGGTGCCATTGTGGATCTGCCAGCTGGAGCCAGTTCCAGGTACTGTGAACAGACGAAAATCCAAAATTAGAATACAGGGCCCAGAAAACAAACTGACCTGTATTTGATGTCCCCTGTCCTATAGTCAGGTGGTGCTGGCAGCAGACATGTTGGGTTTGGAGGGGCTGAAAGACGTGGTGGAGATGGTTCTGACCAGAGACTACTGCCGCTTCTTCCCCAAGGTCAGCTACCGTCTACAGCAGGAAAACTAGAGAATACCTTGAAGGATGTTTGTACAGGCTTATTACCTTTCTATATGTACTGCAAGTGTGTCAGGAAGTTTCACATATGTAGCATGTTTTATCTTTTAATTATATTGACTTTAGGGGTGCAAAAATATGACTGAATATGAAGTTATTTTCAGTATTCATACGTTCATTACACCTTCACCTTTGAGCTTCATATTGCTCTTTGTCTGTGGATGTATAAAACTACCTTCTCCCTCTATACAGCAAATAAGAGCTAGGCTTAACGCAAATATAAATCAAAATAGACTTATGACTTGGACATATGCCAGCGTAGCATGCAACAGATGAAAAGATTTAATCCCTTCTGTAAACAATGAAGATTACATTACACTTGCATGTGTTGCGTGCGCTGAAAAATCCATTGAGTGTACGTGCAACTGAGTTTGTGAAGCAGCACAATGTTAATCCCCGTCAGATTGTCATTACAAATATTCACTGTTTTCATAAGTCATTCAGTCGTGTCAGGCCACAGAATCGGTTTTCAGCACCACTAACATGCTAACACGTTTAATTACATTATTACGGAACATTTAGAGCTGAACAAGAAGTTAAAGGGGTTGTACTTAAAAAGACTTACCGTATTTATGTTTGATTTCCGGGAATCCAGCCAGAACGTGAAATATTGAACGAACTAAACCAATAAACTTCCTACATTATTAGTCATACATTATCAAAATTGGTTTCCATCACATCCTATTAATGTTTTTATTCTACAACCTTCAACCTCACCAGTGCTGTTCTGAGAATTAAGACTTTAATCCCTCTTTGCTTGGATGCCAATGTAGACCAGCCGAACAGTATTTATAAGTCGCTTTTTTAAAATCCACATGAATTACTCTGTGCCAGGCAATGAGGCCAAAAATGATTGGCAAGATCTGTTTGAAATAGCCAATAAATTGTCTCCATTTGCACCATTCAACCACAATATTGCGTTAAAGATGGTTCTTATTTTGCAGAAGCTCCTCATCCGCCATGCTGATAGATATAACTGGGGTTATAGGTTCTAGAAGAGAAACTAGAACTTCACTAAATGATGCAAAACACAGTAAAGACTCTCACACTAAACTGAACTGAAACGAGTGCACATAAATTAGGTAAAGAACGTAAATAAAATATTTTGTTTATTTCAGAGGGGGCGCCCAAGGCAATGGGAGGGAAGTGTTCCCCTGTAGTCCACAACAACAGTGATCAGCAGTATGTGGAGTAACGCAGCTGAAGCACCAAGAACAAATCCCATGTTTGTTCCTTTGGCTTCACACTTGTTGATTTTGTTTGGTGCTGCATACTCGGTGTCAATAATAGTGTTGTTTCACTCCTCTCAACACCTTTTTTGTTCCCATTTTACTATGTGCTAGTTACTTAGCTGCTCTCAATCACAAAGCCCTCGGAGCACCACTTTTTCTACCATTACTGTATAAATATAAATACCCCCTTTTCTGTTTTTCCCTGCTGTGTTTGCAGCCGATTGACGGGGTTCAGAGAACGGTTCTCGAGTGTCTGTCCCTCACACACGCTGTAGGCCTTCAAAATCTCCACATGCTGTGCAAGAGGTGAGTCTGGGATGCTTTTTCTATAAATGTGTTACAGCTTGGAATCGTCAAAAATATTGCATCACCACGTTTTTAATTAATGGTCATAAAGATTTTAATTGCTGTCAAAGCTGACTGTGAAATGAATTATTAATGTAGTTTGAACACACATTCCTACCTGTCGCTGTTCTGCCGCCGCATGTTACATCTGCATCTTGTTGCTAGGTAACCAGCGTGTGGGTTCATACTTCTGTCTTATTAAGTAGCCTGGGGTCTGATAGCTGTGCAAAGCAATTTGCTTTAATAGGCTTCAAAACAGCACTTAAATGAGAAAAATGTGATCAATATTTACTATCTGTTTTATTAATTACTCTTCAGGCACATTTCCTGACTGTTTTCATTGCTTTAACTTAAACTGGTATATCATGCAAGCTTGCCTTTGCACTTTAATTACTTTTAATCTGTAATCTTTATGTTGTCATGTCTTTGTATTGATACTCCTATAGGTTATAGTTCACTTGCTTTGACGTCTCCTGTTATCTGATAATGCTGCGAGCTAACTACGCTCTGGCACACTGCGGTGAGCGAGCAAAAAGTGTGTGAATGTAGGTCAGGAGGATAGGATGTGTTGAGTGAGTCTGTGAGCTGGCTCTGATTTGATGTGGTGTGTGGGTGTGTGGGGACGTGGCCTCACCGTGTTGTCTCCTCTGAGTCTGATGAGTCACGCGAGTGTGACGGCGGGCCGAGCTGCGCCGCTGTGTGCAGCAGTGCGTTGCTGACCTTCTCATCCTCGCTCGTTCTGCCGTTCCCTCAAGCAAAACTCTGCCGACTGCTGCTCGAAAGCCTCAGAGCCTCCTCTGGGTTACGCTGCAGAAACATACACTGTAAAAGACCTCCACGGGTTTGTGAAATTAACCCCGACACTGAACTGTCCCTTTTTAGAATGACCTAAAAGCAAGTGGTTTCCAGTGACTCTTGGATGTGTGTTTTCAGATGGGTTGCTGATCATTATGTGAAGACGTGGTGTGAGAGAAACTTTTCTCTCTTGTCCCCTGAGCTCCACAGAGCCTGTCTGACGGCTGTAACTGACACCATGGTGAGTTCCTCCCTCAGAGTCATCAGCTCCACTGTACTCATGTAATTGCACAAATATCATCAACCCGTTCTGCAGTGTTTTTTTTCCACAGGAAGGGAAGTCAAACATGATCTAATCAAAGATGACCTTTATTAAATTCTCAGTTATTAAAGACAGACTCATTTAGAATAGGATTGTGGATGCAGACAGATGGGGAGTGATCCAGCTTGTAATTGATAATTGAATCTCGAGTCTGTCTCTCATCACTCCAAAGGAGGTGGTGTGCATTCTGTTAGCAAGGAAGACAGATGTACTATTGTTCGCTCTTGGCAAGTCTTGAGATTCAGAGCTGGCCAAGAACCATTACACAACTTGGGGAGTCCCTCCGCTGATCAATAGGTCCTGGTCAGCAGTGAAAGAATGCTTTGTGTGTGGGATTGTGTTCATTTGACTTTATTTTGTATTCTCACCTAGAGAGTTTCTTTAGCTCATAGATGTTTCCACTCAGACTGTGCAGAACGCCGTAACCACGCTCTGTGGCACTGAGCAGTTGATTGGCAGTCTCCCAGAAGTCAAGTGGGCCCAGCAGGTGAGGAGTCTCGCCACAGAGCTGCAGGAGGAGAGCCTCAGTGTCATCGTCCAGAATCTGCCCAGAGTCATCCGCACTCAGGCCTTCCAGGACCTGCGCAGGGTAAGCTTGAGCGTAGCCATGCTAACACCGTCTCCTTTGCTGTACTTCCCTGGTAAACATTCAGCAGACGTTTCTGTGGTTTCTCAGTATCTGTTACTGCTTGCTGTTACAGAGGGAAGAGTTTACCAGAGAGCCAACGTTGTTGAAGAAGCTCTGTTCAGCCATCAGAGAAGGTGTCACCGTGGACAACTGCTGTGATCTTTTCGCTGCCGTGTACCTTCTGTGTGGAGATGACATGGAGGACGACCCTCTGCTGGAGCTGGAAAGACAGAAACAAGAGGAGGTGAGATGAAGCAGATTCTTTGTACTGAACCATTTGTCTTTTTGAGAGCAGACAGTGACTATTAACACTAATCAGTTTAGTGCGGTTTCCCATTCAGCCCTGTTCATTAAGGCTAACGTGAATGTAGTCAAACCAGAATACCAGCAAAAACACCCACACTAAGACTGCCTGAAAGAGTGAGCAATAGTGTTTTTTACAGGCAGAAAAGTGCTGGTAGAGCGTTTGGGAGCACCAGGTTGAAGCGCTGCACACTGGTTTTGATTGACATCTGTTAACACTATGGTAACGGAGGGCTGACCGTACAAGCACAGCACTGACTAGAAACACTTGGTGTCCAGACAGTCTGCCCCCACAAATGGACTTCTCTGTCTCTGTGTATGTTATGATGTCTGATAAATCTCAGTATAGACGGTCACAGCTTCCTCTGCCTTTTCTTGGTTACCAGGGTGACGGGTGAAGAGTACCACCCCAAACAGATAAATATGAGTGGTTGACTGAACAAGAGCGGCGGTGATACGCTTGGAACCTTCCTAAATATTGGGGAGATTTTCAACTAGAAGGGCTCAAGGGCAGCCGCACAAATAAGGCGGAGCGCTCTGAAAAATGAGACTGGGTTCAGCTCTTTTTCCTGAGGCAGTGTTATGTAGACATGGGCCTTAAGTCCAACTGTCTCATTTAATCATAGATTGGAGAGAAACCTCTCAGAGAAACTAACCCCACCTGTCGCGCTTCGATATCAGGCACCTCTGAATGTTTTTTTGAGACTGGATACGCACTGCATGCAAGGAGCTTTTCACTCTAATATAGTTTGTTTGGTTTATTTTATTTGTCTCATTGTTGAATATGACAGTTCAAACAGGCATCTGTAGAACATGATATCACATGACATCATATTTATAATCGTATAATATTGGCTTTATGCGCTAACATGACTTTGGCCTCACTGTCGGCCGATTTGTGTCTTTTCTCAATCTGTCTTGTAAATGAATTATCTTAATTTAATTTGGTTGAATCTTCAAAAGTCTTGTAAATGTCATTTATCAGTGGACAGGGAAACAACATTTGAAATTGGTGTTTGCTTAAGAAAATATTGGTGGTATTCAAGAAATGATGCTTTTCTAAGATGTGCATGAAACAACTTCCTGCCCTTGTCTGCATTTAACGGGACCTTGTAGAGTTTTCTTGTGAAAAAACAAAAGTAACGTTGACATTTGGTGGTCAGGCCTTCACACACAGAGGATGTGACAAATAAACAACAGTAATATTTGTGATATTCGCATCAAAGCTGTTCACAACATCAGTGACATGAATTTCTAATGCATTGCTCCAGTGTGTGAATCTGCAACACTGGAAGGTTATCAAAGTGACTCATTGTGTTGTGATGCGATGTTTGTTTCACACATTTCACACACGATTGGTTGATGCATTCATTTGCAGTTTGAAAGCTCAGAAAAAACAACCTCGCTCTGGAAGAAAAATCATGTTACTTGTTTGCTACGTAAAATTAACCTTTTGTATCGAAGGAATACATTTTGTTCCTTTCCTGAGCCAATTCATCGCTCCCAGCTTTTCCCTGTGGTTTTACTGTTGGTGCCGCTGTCTCAAACACAGCATTAGCAGTACGGCTACCGCTAGCAGCCTGGCTACTGTCCAAAGCAAAAAACAACCCTAAGAATCCCAATTTGACCTAGAAACCCCGATCTCAGTGTTTTGACGAGGCGGAGGAAACCACCTGGTTGTATTAATACGTAAGCAGGTTTTGTTACTTACTGAACTAGTGGAAACATTGTTGGTTTAAGGGGAAACGGATATCAGAGTGGGAACAGAGTCAGACACAATACCAACACGCTCTTTATTGAGTGAATGCCCACCCGTCACTCGTGTTTTAAGTCAGTTACTGTCGTTCTCCTTCTTTTCCTCCTCTATCAGTGGATTTCTTTTTATTTTGCATTCTAGAGTTTCCACAGTCATTCCAGTTGTTCCACCGTTAAATGGGGATAGCGACCCGGGAAAAAAAAATGTTTCTTCCTGTGTCGATTGCAGAACTGCTGATGCTTTCCTTTGCGCTGTAATGCCGCCTTCATTATTGTGGGAAAAGAGGTGTATAGGTAACCTGTCTATATGCGGCCATTAAACTGCAATCAGTATATTCTTCAGAATGATAAGTGGTAGGAAAGTATTCAAATTCTACATTGTTTACTTTCATGTTAGCAGCTAGCAGTCTTCTTCTCCTACTTTGCTGGTGCATTGCAGCATATAAATCAGCGATAAAGTGTAAAAGCATTGGCAGGAACCTGAGTGCATGTGCGTCCTTGCTCACATGCAGAGAGCTACTGAGAAAAACTGTCACATAGTGCTGCTAGAGGTCAAAAACTCCACAGGTCACCTTTAAAAACATGACAGAGATGAAACAGCCCCACCCCCCCCTGTAGCCAGTGAGTTACACAAATATCATCCCTCCCATCCCAATTTTCATCAAAATTTGACCTTTTAAACAGAGCAAATTGACGTATCTAAATGCCAGAACGAATAATTTCTCCAACAACCAACTCCATTATTCATCCTGGATGTCTTTAGATGCACGTAGATAAAAAATGCTACCTGCATGGCAGTTAGGCATAACGTTTAAATTGCGCAGTCGAAGTCTTGAACTGTAAGCTGTGTCGGTGAAGAGATGCAGAGATTACGGAGTAACAAGGCGTATTGTGTGAGCAGGGCAGGTTAAGCTCGTGAGATGACTTCCAGGCGAAAGTGACCCTGGCTGCACGAGTTAAAGCGCATAACCCCTGTAAATACGGTACAGTATGGCAGAATGGATTAGGCCGAGGGAGACTGTGACATGTGCCAGCGGCCTTCGCTAATCTGGCTGTGTGTGCGGTGAGTGCAGAGGAGGAGGTAGAGATAGCTCCTCCCCACCTTCCAGCCCTGTTTTTATAATCAGGCGTGGAAACAGGAGTATGGGCATCAGCCGCTGACATCACTGATTTCACTCAAGGGAGCTCAAGTGGATCCTGCAACGGAGACTGAGGGGGGAGGGAGGGACAGAGAAAGGGAGGAGGGAGGGGTATTTGTTGCCATGGCGAAAGGTTCTTCAAGCAGCTGCTGATTCGCCTGCGCTGTAGCGCACCCCTTTTCCATTCTTCTCCACTCCCTCTCTCTCTCTCCAGCCGTTCAGACGAGAGATTTGTACGCTACGCGGTCGGCTGTGGACGTTCCTGCTCCAGAGCTTCTACGCAGTCCGCCACACGCAGGGATGGGAGACCCTGTCTTCCAAACACAGAGAGAGGATACTAGCAGGTAAGGAAGGATATCCTTGTTTTTAATCCCACACAGGATATTCATGCTGCGGTGTGTGTGTGTGTGTGTGTGTGTGTGTGTGTGTGTGTGTGTGTGTGTGTTTTTTTTCTCTCTAACCCAGTCTGGCGCTGAAGCAGTGGCTCTGCATCATTACAGATGAACTGAAGCCCTTGGAGCATATGCTGTTGGCTGATTAAACATTTAATGACTTCTTTCTACGCAGCTGCTTGACCACTACTAACACATTTATTGTTTGACTAGAGATTATTGTTGTTGTAAATCTTTGCTTCATGTGAGCTACCTATTTAACTGTCCTGGGCAGATGAGTGGACGCTAACATGGTAAATGCACCAGACACGCCATGCTTGTTTGAATGGGTGGGAGTGAAAGGCAGGATTCCCGTCTTTGTGGCTCTGCACATGATTAGAAGCCTCCACAAATACATAAAAAAAAACATCTTGTTTTCCCACTGCTGACCTAGTAATGTGTTGAAATGTACTGCATGAATAATTGATCTGGCTGGTATCAGCGTGCGCCTATTACTGGTACATTTCTTGCCAGTGTAATCGGATTCCACATCTCACATGCACACATTACAAATGTTCTTTAGCGAATAGAGTAGAATTCAACTCATTTGCTTTTGATTAGATTAAGTAAATCAAGAGGGTCTGACGTTGTTTTTATGTGCAGTATAGAAATGGATGTGCTTTGTTTGGACAGTCCTTGCCAGACATGGCGGACTGATCGATCCATTGATTGAATATTTCGAATGGTCAAGCAACCAAAGGGTAAACACAGGGTGTGGGAAGGAGAATTTGTGAATGGAAAGAATTGCTCCTCTAGCTCATGTAATGACGGTCTTTAGTGGCGTGTTGACAAAAAATGGTGCAGCCCTTTTCGTCTGTCTTATTCTTAGATTTCAGTCTGTTTAGCTTTGCAAAATACTAACTGGTTCTTTTATTGGTTTTGTCTACCTTGTTTTGACAGATGCTATCGATAAAGGCGACAATCGAAGACTTGGTAAAAAGCCTGTATTCACTAGCTCACAGGTAATATCATCTAAAGATGCTTTTAAAGTTGTAATTATGTTTCAGGGACAGGAAGAGACTGAAGTTTTATTCATCAATCAGAACGCTGACTCTGAATTATCTGGTGATGTAAACTTACGATGCTGTTTTTAGCTCCGAGAAATCCATGTTAGTATGCGTAATCCCTGACAGTGATTACAGTTTGTGGCCCTCAGATGCCATATGTCATAAATGCCCCACCCTCACAGCTAAGAGATATGGTATGAAATGAGCAGCAGGGCCTCTCTAAGCAGATGTATAGTTAAGATAAGCTCGGCTGAAGTGATCCAGACTGTGGATTGCCAAGATGTTAGGCGTGAGTGGTTGAGAGCAGTGGAGCTCCCACAGATCTCTCAGGAGTAGTTTGATGCAATCCAAACAGGAACTTGCCTCTGCTCTCGAGGCTTTCTGTGAACCTGGAAGACACGGTTCACCGCAGTAATTGTTCCGCTGACACGGGAGAGGCAATTATGAGTTCCCAGCTCGATTAGTTGCAAAAGTTTGCAAAAGTAGAACAAGAAAGAAGCACGGTTTCTTCTTCTCATCTTCATCTGCTAAGGATTAAAATTAAGAAGTCAGATCATCAAATTAAACACTTTAAGAATGAATGCAACAGGAGGATTTTGATTGACTGATCAGCAGAGGTGTGGACTCGAGTCAGTCTAACGACATGAATTTCATGACTTGACAAAATGAAGAAAGATTTGCGACTCGGCCCGGACCTAAACACAAACGACTTGTTATTTCCCTTCATTTCCTGAATCAACTTACTTTAACACTATTCATTCCCAGCAAGGCAACACTTTATTCCCTATATTCACTCTATTTAAATACATTCAAGTTGCAGGGGAAAACCATGAAGAATTAATGTCATGTTAAAGCTCCTGTTATAGATTATAGATTATACCAAGTTTTATCTGGTTTGCATCTATGGGCTGTGCAACAAAAAGTGAATTGCAGGACGCAAAACTTGCGGGTCAAATTCAACAGAAGAAGATGCAACAACCTCTAATTAGTTGGACATCGGAAGTCGCACAAAGATTTGCTCGTTTGGGGCTTTTTTGTAAAAATGGCAAAACATTTGGTGACGAGCACATTATGAATCGCATATTTTATGACTTTGGACTTGAGACTTACTTGAGACTTTTAATGATTTGGTCCCTCCTTTGCTGATTAGACTACATACAGAATATACTGTGTAGGTGGTGAGGAGATGATAAACAGCAGCTTTCTAGTGCCATGTTCCAGGGGCTTGTGCTAATCTGCACTAATGTTATTCAGTTTCCTATGACTGCCCTCTGGTTATTTGTTGATTAATCCGAGCCTACAGTTCCATGACTAATGAGTTTATTTTTTATCCCGTAGTCGAGGGCCGTAAGATGCCCTTCATCTGCACCTGAGAGTCCTCCTGTGCACAGGACCCACAGGGTGTCTGAAAACACTACATCTTCCTCCCGTAGTGCTGCATCAGCCATGAAGTCTGATGGACTGGGCACAGCTAACAAACAGGGAGACGGCCACACGTCTAAGGCGAAGAATGTGAAGAAACCAGGAGACCGAAGTGTAGCAACAAAAGCAAAGACTGCGTCAGCTGGCACACCAGTTGTTAATGGCACGGGAGCTGCGGGGGCCAGGCGAGATGTAGCCAGCGCCAATGGCCCCAGAAGCTCTCATGGAGCTAAAGAGCAGGAAAAGAAGCCAAACCCAGGTGCACGGCCTAAAACATCTCCCCCGAGCTGCACATCCACGAGCCAGACAACGGTAATGAAGGCTCAGAAGAGTTCAGCAGGGAGGGCTGACAGCACTGCTGGCACCACCCATGCTCAGCCCAGCGCGTCACCCACATCAGGCAGCGCCTCGCCAGAGAACGGTGCCAGCAGCCCTCGCAACGACACTCACTCCATCCCAGGTTTACGCTCTTTATTGACTTCTTTACATTTAATCATTGTGACTGACACCAATTACAAGTTAGGACATCGCTGTAGCCAAGCCAGCTCCAGCCGTAGTGTTGTAGCTGGAATATGAACGAACCTGCAGGCTAATTAGTATGATGAATATTGTGCTGTGGCCGAGAGGGATTTTTGGAAGACAAGGGCAGTGTCATGTATGAATGTTGATTCATCAGGAAACAAAGCACATGAGGCTGTCCTTGGCAGCCTGCTGGGATCAGTGTACAAACTTACAGCAGAGGTCAAAGCCCTGTACAGCTGTCACACAGGGGGGTGTGACTGATCACTTTGAGCCTTTGTGGTGAGGATGGGTTAAGGGCGGTGGGTAATCCCGATTGATATTACTATCCTCGGCTGAAGCGGGCCTCAGCTGTCTGCCCTGCTGCTACTGGCGCAGCATGTGTTCCTGCACCCCACCCTGAAAGTGACGTCTGTGATGTGAGCTCACACAGCAACAGCACACTACCCCACCCTAATATGTTTCCTTGCTCCTCTGAAGATTATTTGGTTCATTTTTGAGAAAAATGGAGGGTTATATGTAGAAGACTGACGTGTAGTCACGTTTTTTTGTGCTCAAAACTGTCTGCTCTGACAAACTTTTGTGCATGTGGTTCATTGTCTGCTTTTTTAGGTGCAAAGCCCAAACACCAGACTAAGCCGGTGAACAAATCCCCTCTGACAAAACCTCAGAAATCAGACACAACAAAGACGAGCAGGTGAGCTTTACACTCGCTTTTCCGTGTGCTTTCTCATCCGTTCGGTCTGTTCAACGAATTGCTTGATGTGACATTTAAAGGTCTCATCGATGTCCTCGTGTACTGCTTGATACCTAAAAAAGTGTAGCTCAGGTAAAGGTTTGGGAGATTTTCTTTCACAATCTTTCAAGCACTGGTTAACATTTCCTGCACATAAGCCAGGATAAATGTAAGTGTAATTTGCAACTGTATAAAATAAAAGACGCACTTGAGAAAATTCTAATTTTCGAGACGGATGAACTCTGCTTTACCCACCAGTTTGACTTTGTCTGGCATTTCACAAGTTAAGTAGTTCCTATGTCAGTTCTTTGTCAGTACAAAAGGGCAGTGGAAAATGTAGCATTGAAATTAAACTTTACTTGCTAAGTACTTGAGATACATCACAAGGACAAAAACGATTCAGTGAGTCAGAGAGACATTAAGAGAAACCAACTCTTGAAGCATGAGCAGTAATTTATATGGTCATGGCCTAAGTTTCGGTGGAGATGCATTAAACAGCTGTCGTTCAACGCACATGCAGTTCAACTCTTCCAGTGATTATGCAGAAGGCCATCCAGAAATTTGGATTTGAACTTGTCCAGCACCCGCCCTGTTCACACGATCTGACACCCTTAGACAGCTTCCTCTTCCCCAAGATGAAGAGGGAGCTCAGCGCTCGCCGTTTTGACAGTGATGGTGACGTTATCGCTGCTGCTGAGATCTTTCTGGTGGTCTAAGACGCCAGCATCTATAAAGAGGGGATCTGTGTGCTTCACAATCGTGGATTAAGTGTGTAAATGTAGGAGGGGATTATGTTGAAAAATAAAGTGCTAGGTTTTTTGCTTCCTTATACTTTAGGACATGAACTTGTTAATCACCCCTCGTATAGTTAAAACATGTTTGTTATCCAGACGGAATGACAAAATGACACCTGTCACTTAAACTAAAATGAGCATTTCAAATACTCAAACAAGAACAGATGAACTGAATGTGTCAGGTTACACTGCAGCCTGAACAGCTGCAGTTTGAACCTGAATTGAGTCTAAACTGTTGCTTCCAACATGCCCAGACTAAGTTGCAATATGAGCCTAATGCCAATGCATTCAGCCCCCATTAGCTTAAATCTCTCATGGCCTCGGAAACGAAACAGCAGCGCAGGCCTAGCAAGACGGATGTTGCAGCTGAGTATCACCTTGTTGTCTTTTTTAGGCCACATGTGGCTGTCGGGACGATAAAAGCAGCTGTGTTGTGTTTTCTGACAAGCCTTATTATCTGTTCTTCAAAGGTGTTAAAAATATCCGTTTTACAGTCAGCAGCATCCAAACTCCATCTGCCCTGGAAGCACATTAATATTTAATAGTCTCCCTGGAAAGCAACCATACAAGATAGCCAATAAATAGCTGCTGGCCTGATAAAGCGTATATTGGTTGCATCTTTGAATTGGCGTCTATTGCGGAGAAACAGATGGTACAGTTAAAAGTTTATCTATGTAGTTTCCAGATGTCACGATTCTGGTGATGTCGGTGATGTCAGCTGTTTAACTCACTAACAAACAAAGATGGGAGCAGGTAGCATTGACCTCACCTCCAACCTCAAATCATGTGACAAAATTCATTATTTGTAGTATTTTTTTTGTATAATCTGACCTGTATTATCATCAACTATAATGACAATTTTAAGTTAGGTTCTTAAAAACTGCAGCAGGTAAGCTCTCTCTGAGATCTATGTTTGTGTTCCTGATGTTAGATTTTATTAAAAACCAGGGAGGAACATCCTTCACAAGGACACAAGGAGCAACTTAAAATTCTTTGGCATTGATAATCAGCTCATGTCTCAGAAGCTTGACCTTGACTAAAAGGGAGAAAAGCCTTTGCTGCCCCCTGCTGGTGTGAAGTATTAATTCCTGATATACTCTGCAGCTCTTCTCATAAATATCTCTTGGTGGTGATGTGAGTAAGGGGTGTTGGTTGATCGGGATACTGTGGTTAAAGCATTTGTGGTCACTTTGATTTTTTTTATGGTTTCCACAGTCCTACCAATAAGTCAAGCCTGAGAGAAAGTGGCAAAGTGAAGACTGGTGCAGCAGAGAAATCGTCTGGCGGAGCAGCGAGAGCAGACACTAAGGGGCGAGGCACACCAGACCACCACGGTGAGCTGTTTAAAGTCAGATGGATTCAAATGTCTGTCAGTTTACCGTGGCAATGAATTAATGCTGTGTTCTGTCTTCGTTAAAGTCTCCAAGCATGGCCCCTCCGTGAAAAAGCCAGCTTCCCCCAGGAAAGAAGACGGCAAGGATGGATTGAAATCCTCGGCAGCAGAGAAAGCTGCAGGTGAAGCTTCTAAAAAGAAGATCACAAAAACTGTTTCAGCTACTGGAGCCTCGGCTAAATCCAGTGCTAAACCAGCAAAAGCCTCTTCGGCCTCCTCCAAGCAATCTTCTGTAGTTGCTGCCAAGTCTGGATCAAAGCCGAAAAGTACTACTGAATTATCGATGGAGAAAGCTTCACCAAAGTCTGGAGGCACTTCCAAAACCTCAGCTGCTGTTGCTGCCTCCAAGAAACCTGGAACCAAAGGAAAGGAGACAGCGAGTGGTAAAAGTGTAGATAGTAAATCTGAGCTTGCTTCTGCTGAAAATGTGCAACAAGATAGTACAGAGGCTGCGCTTTCTGATCGTCCTGCAGCACACACACAGCCAGCAAGCCGTGGCGGGGGGGATCCTCTGACCCGACAAGTGGAATCAAGCCTGAAGCAGAAGACTGAAATACAGTCAGAAAATCTCACCGGTGCAGGCGATGAGAGCAGTGTTACACCCACAGCTAACAACATCCCCCAGATAAAGGCTGCCAGTGCAGGCACCGGCAAACAGTCTCACACCCCAAATTCGCCGAGAGACACTGAACGCCCCGTAGACACCCCCTGCAGCGTGGGAAGTACCGACACTCCCTTAGAAGACTCCTGGAGTGCCACCCACCACCAGGTCAGCCCCGAGTCTGAGACCGGCAGCACACACACCACTTCCTCTGACGACATCAAGCCGCGCTCGGAGGACTACGACGCGGGAGGCTCGCAAGACGACGACTGCTCCAACGACCGAGGCGTTTCCAAATGCGGCACCATGCGCTGCCACGACTTCTTGGGTCGCAGTAGCAGTGACACAAGCACCCCAGAGGAGTTAAAGATGTACGAAGGTGGAGCGGGTTTGAGGGTGGAGGTACGGCTGCGTGGGCGAGAAACGGAGACCACCAGCGAGGAGGAGGGAGTGAGACAGCGTCCTCGTTCCTGGCTGCAAAGAGAGGAGGTGCCTGTAGAGGAGGAGCACTCCGAGGTGGAGGGCACGGTGACTGTAAAGAGCGTGCCCGACCACCAGCTCTTCTCCTCAGAGGAGGAAGAGGAAGATGAAGATGAGGAGGCGACCGAGGATGAGAGGTCTGAAGTTGAGGTGATTCCAGGTCAGGCTCCTCCACCAACTGAAGCCTCGCCGCATTATCAGGGAATCGTCAACCTCGCTTTTGACGACGACGTTCCGGACCAGGAAAACGAGCAGCCCGACTACCAGTCGTCTTCTAACTTCCGCCGCTCGGTGTTGCTCTCCGTCGACGAGTGCGAGGAGCTGGGCTCAGAGGAGGGAGGCGTCCAAACTCCGCCTCAGCAGCCTGACGACGCTGTGACTCCCTGTGATGTTTTCGAGTCTGACTCAACAGTTACCAGCGACCAACAGAACCACCTGCCGTGCCATCTTGAAAACGAAGGTGTGAAGCACAAACAACACGACGAGGAACAGGAAGAGAAATCCTCCGTGTTCCTCACAGAGATCGAGGATCCCGTGCAGGAGGAGAGTAATCACATCCGGGAGGACGGAGTGAAGTCGAGCAGTCCTCTCCTGGATGCTGACACGAGAGACCTCCCTCCCCAGGAGCGCCCGTGCCACCTCGATCTGCGGCACACTGAACAATACAACGGAGGGCCGCGCAAAAATGCCTCCGAAAGCAAGAAAGCTGATTTACATCTAGACTTAAATGATCCTCAGCTGACAGGGGACTCTCCTGTACATGCTGCACAATCTCCAGCAGGTAATGTATGATCTACGGACTCTTCCTAGACCCCAAATCTGAACCCATCTCTTTTCCCTAGACTCCATCAGTGAAGCTGTAGTCTGTCCCTGCAAGAGTCATTCCCTTTTGCTCCGATCCTTAGATCTTACCCACATCCAGCATATACCTATCCCTCTTTCAGAATAAAAGGATATCATGGATCATACTAGTTTAATAACTAGTTATAAATAAAGTTCAAATTCAAATGAATCAGTGGGGATCATATTTTCATAGCTCAAAGCTTTCTCTCATTTCAACCCATTGATGTGTAGCTGTTGTAAATTTGAATTTGCAACGTCCATATCCTTTTAAAGACGGAGATCGGTCTCATCGTAACAGATAACGTAAACTTTAAAACAGCTGAACTACCTTTAGTCAGAGGCATTAGGCCTTGGTAACTCAGTTTACACAAAAAAGGGAAAAGCAGTGTACTCTTCACTAAGACTGATCGTACAATTGTATTTGTCAAAAAGAATCTGCCTTGTGACAAGGCCTGTGACATAGATATACAGTATAAATGCACTTTTATGTACATAAAGATAAGATTTTTTGATTATTTTTGTCATTTCTTTTATGCAGTGGAACAGTCGTTGGCCTTTTTAAGCCATAAATAATTTGACATATTTAAAGGTGCGATGTGTAGCATTCTAACATCAATACATCATTGCCAAATTAATTGTGGTTTGTTGGTATAAATACTGTTACGGTTACAGAACATTCTTGAGAGGGTGTCATGTCATGCGACTGAGAGTGACACTGATAAAAGCTTACGCTTTCTTAAAATTCAGACTACATTTCCCATAATTGCACCTTTTTTCTTCAGCGTTACTGTAAAGGATAAACATGTTTGGCTTTTCCTCCGCTACACCCACGGCGTTTTGAGAAACACCAGCTTCTGGCTCTTTCAGCTCTTCATCTCTAGTGGCGCACAGCACAAACAAATCCGTAAGACTGCGGTACGACGAGCGCCTCATCACGGGCGCCGCTCGGCTTCTCAGCGATGGTCTGTTTGTTTCCAGTAATTACACGAACATCGCATAATTAATTTCAAAAGGGTTTGTTGATTTTAAACGCTATACGTCGCACCTTTATAACTTGTGTTCAGGTAAAATTAAAAAAGCGAGTGCTGATTTTTTTCAAACTTGTTGTAGAGTGAAGCCACTGCTTCTCAGAAAAGTGTGTTATACTGGGGAACTTTTCCCGTGCATCTCCTTGCTGTTTATTTTTCTTCGAGAATGTACCTCTTCCTGAGTTTGTTTTGTCTTTGTTTTGCACTGCACATATGCATGCCACTATTTATATTTATTTGTCATATCCCTACACCATGCATCATTTTTTTGTTTTATTTTTTCTGTTATGCATTACCTTCTGTCATGCCCAGTAGACCTGTGTCCAAATAGTCTTTAAGAAGATTGTTTTGTTGTCTATAAGCTTTTGTTGGGTAGGTTTGTGTAGTGTCAGTAGCCTCCTCTGTAAAGTATGTGACGTGTCTCTAGAGCAGCTGCCATGTCTCTCTTTTTTCACTATCATATTCACAAAAAGAAATCCTGCTGCACCATAACTGAAGGTCTGTCCCGATGCAAACATGTAAATCATTCAGTTCCTTCATCTTTTTTTACCTTTTCTGAAATTGTTGAAAATAGAAAAACACAAAGAATGTCTAACAAAAAAAAAAAAAAGAAAAAGAAAGAAAAACTGGGTGGTGTTCCATCTTTTGTGCTGCTAAGCAAAGCTTGCGTTTTAGTTTTTTTTTTTGTGACAGTATTTAAAGTCTGTTCATGAGGTCTGCTCGTTCAAAGACCTGCACGTAAATCTCAGAACATATCACTGTAACTTCCTGACAAAATGCAGAGTTCACTGGTGCTGGCAATGCATGGCTTACTTTGTTTGAACGGGTGGATAAAGAGATGCATTCAGAAAAGCATTCCTCTGTGCATTACCTTTAAGGCAACTGTTGACCCTTGACGTCCATATCTGAAGTAATGGGTGACGTTTGAAGGATTACATTTAAAATTTGGTACTGCAGCCTAATGTGACCAACAGCGTCACTGCTTCCACACGGTTCCGTCCTCACCCGTCTTCACTATGGTATATCTTTTAAAGGACACAGTTGCATTAAGGGTAAACTCTCAGTAATCAGTGTTTTATTGTAGCAGGCAGTTGAAAGAAAAAAAAAGGACGATTGTGGAGGAGAATGCCAGTTTGTCATTTTGCAGTATTGTCAATTGTTTTTAGGGGAGAATGGTTGTGACAGATTGGATCAAAGCTGCAAACATGACCGCCGGCCATCCAAAGCCCTCTCTCCCATTTACGAGATGGATGTGGGAGAAGCCTTTGAGCGCTGCTCGGACAAGGACAGGAAAGTTAAACTGAAGGCAGAGGAAGAAAAGCAGAGAAGGGACGATGACAAGAGCAGTGAGTTTGCAGAGCGGGACTGGAGCCTGCTCAGGCAGCTCCTCTCAGACCACGAGTCCAATCTGGGCGTCATTAACCCCGTGCCTGAGGAGCTCAACCTGGCCCAGTACCTTATCAAGCAGACGCTGTCCTTGTCACGTGACTGCCTGGACTCCAACAGCTTCCTGTCCCCGGAGAAGGAGACCTTCAAACGCTGGGCGGAGCTCATCTCGCCCATGGAGGACTCCTCCACCAGCATCACGGTGACCAGCTTCTCCCCCGAAGATGCTGCGTCTCCGCAGGGGGAGTGGACCATCGTGGAACTGGAAACACATCACTGACTGCACAGAGGAGAGCCCGCGGGACAGTCGACGCCTTCTCTTTGAACTTTGAACGTCTTTACATCAAGTTTGTCTTAATTTATCATTATTTATAAAGAATTACTCTGTCTCTCGCTTTTTGACATCTGTTCCTTTCTAGACTCTGCAGAACTGTGGACTTTGCAGCAGCTTGTTGCCATTCCCCGTCACGCCCTCTGGAGTGTTTCTGGACACAGACGGGCTCGTATGCATGCTGATATTTTTGTATGTTTGACTGTTTCAAATCGATGTTGCTTCAAAGCTCTGGAAAATAATAAGAGTGAGGGAAAAAAATCATTTCTTTCTCATGGCAGTCTTCTGATAATACGGTCGACTGGAGTTTCTTAAAGAAAAATAATATTGGCCGACTGGCTTGCATTTAATGTCATATTGAAAATAAAGATTTGTGTTTCTGAAAAATGAAAAGTTTTCCTCACTGTTAACTGATTGTTTGGTGCACATGGAAATATTGTATTGTATTTTTTATTCCTTCTTTCTTTTTTAAATTTGAATTTTACACCTCAATATTTTTTACGCAGCACACAGCAGACATTTTACTTGTCAGGCTGAAAGAAAGGCCAGATTTTTAGTAGTTAACTACGAAGACTTTTACGTAAGTTACATCTATGTCTGACCTCTAAAGTGCAGAATTTAGAGACAGTACAGGAGGGAAAAAAAATCACCTATTTTATCTTGGAAGTTGGTTGTCGGTTTGATTTGAGGTTGTTAAAGAGCTGGTTTACACCCAAACAAGTGAAGGAATATTTCATCATACAAGCAATAGAAAGTGTCACAGGCAGGGCCGTAGTTACTATTGAGTCCTCTATATTTTTCCTGTCTTTGCTACCTTAATACATTTATATAATTGGTAACACTTTAAATAAACAATTAAACATATAAATAAAAATGGCAAGTTTATAGTCAAATAAGCTTTATTTAACATGTATCTGACTGTATTGGAAAGTTGCAGTTCATCAGATTACTTTGTAAATGGTTGATAAATACTCAAGTTAATTTAAAAACATTTTTTGGATGAGTTGAAATTGATGTTTTTAACCTTTACACTGTTTTACGAACCATTTTATTGTTTCTTAACAGTAAAAATGAATCTAATTAACTATAGATTAATGATGGTCAGGTGTTACAGATGTTAATAGTTCTTGTTGGCATATAAATTAGTTTAAATTCAAGTCAAAATTGGACATATTTATTAGTTATCTTCTTCCGTCGGAGTACAGTTTTCATCTTTGTGCCAGCACTGATATGATTTCCTCAGCCATTATCGGTCCTGTCAAAATCCAGAGAAATACACAGATTTATACTGAAGTCTTCAACATTTTCTGGATGTATTGATGGACGGCATGACTTCAGTATTTATAAAACCCTGTGTTCAGCCTGTTCACAGGCCTCCATCGCTGCTTTTCTTCCTACAGCAGGCAGAATGTATTAAATAACACCACAGCGACCTCTCGTGGCCTTCAGTCAACACTACAACCAACTGCCCGTGCTGCGTTCACGGACTTCAACCGTTAATATAACGTCTCTTCACGAGACCACAAGGAAGTTTAACGGTCTCATTAACAACAAAACTGCGCGATTAATGTCCTCTTCTGCGAGCAGCGGGTAATGGCAGCTTACAGAGAAGCGACTCCTCCGTGGAAAACGACGATAATCGTCAGCACGTCACTCCAGGTAGAGGCTAACTGTCGAACTGTTTGAGTTTGGTCTTAATTAATACTAACGGTAGAATTTTAGGTTGCTAGCTACCGAGCTAGCTACTGCAGCTAAAACATAACCGTTAATAACGGTCGACAGAATATGATCTGTTAAACCTAGTCTGGCTTTTAACAGGCTTTAGAAGCTACGTTGTTTTTATTAAATATGTATGCGGGATATTAAAATGTATTAATTCCATTTTTATAGGTATTTAATTGTATATCTTGTTTTCAATATGTGTATTTATCCAAATAAGTAAAGTTTGTCTGAATGTAATTTTTGCCATGAGTTGTTACCAGACATTTCCCCTCTTAACTCCTAATAAGGTTTAATTTAAATAGATATCTGAGGCTCTTTGAGGTAAAACTCTGAAATATTTGACAAAAAAATAATAATAAAAATGTGTGTAACAGAGCCTTTTTCCTTATGTTCTCCTCCATTAATAATCTCAGCGACCCTCAGATTTACCTTGTGAACCTTTGGAGGGGCCCGACCCAGAGGTTGGGAACCACTGGATGAAACTACCTAATAAAGTAATTACAGCTACAACAGGATTGATGCAATATTAATGATTTAATAATATAATAATATATCAGCCACAGGGCCAATTTGCTGCTTTGACTTGAGCTATAGATTTTAATACTTCCACCACTGGGTCTTTGTGAGGGAGTTCCTACATTGTGTGAGTCTCCTGAAGCTCACCAGAGTTTTATACCTTTCATTTTTAGTTTTGTCAATTGGTCAAATAATACTTAAGACTGTGTTGTTGATGTAACCGGATGGACCTCTAAGTGGCGATGAGGTCTTTAAATGTATGGAAGGTGTCTTAACAGGCATTGAATTTAACTTCCTGCGTGTAGCCTGTAATTATTTGTGTTTGTTTTTACCAGAACCACGATACATGCCGGATGCTCAGCGCGCAGCAGCACCGAATCAGATTTTCAGACAGCGTTGAGTCTGGAGCATTTATTTTTCCTCTGTCAGGTAAGCTGTTGTATTCACTGCTGTTAGCGAGCCTCGTCTTCATTAACAAAAAGCTTAATAAGGTCCTCTTAATAATGACCCTCTAAGCTGCTATTGGATCTTTGCCTTAACTTGAAAATACACAACAAGTATTCTGAATTAATAAGCCTATCATCATCATGCCGTGGCCACAGTACAGAAATAACACCCACCCACACATTATTAGCTTGTGACTGTTTATAACTTACTTGCCCAGGTACTGCCTTTCTGTTGATTGACCCTCAAGACCTCCCGGAGCGTTTTGAGGACTCGGGACTGATTGAGAGGATAAAGACGTTTGTGCAAGTTCACCGCAACTGCTTTCTACTTCTGTACGCCCCCTTCAATGGGAAAAAGGAGCTGGAAATCCTGTCTGTGATTCAGAGCAGGTACATGAATTGCCTGTCTTATATCTTAAATCTGGTGTGCTTTGACTAACACATACAGTTGATGTAATTTATACTTCTAATCTGTTTCTCTTTCAGATTCTTTGGCAGTAATCTCAGGATCTTGCCTGTGAGAAACAATACTGAGATTGTCAAAGGGCTGCTGACAGTTGCCAAGGTAAAGATGGAGGCAGTGCACTGAAGTTATTCTTGTAATAGTGAATTGGACAGGTTGTTTATTCCTCCTGTGACACTTGGAAGTAACCCAGGGCTCGTTTGTCTGCAGGCCACCAGTAAGCCCCACGTAGACAGTATCCGCGACCGCATGTCTCTGGCTCGGGCTCACGTCCTCGAGACAAGTCCTGTGTGGGAGATGCTAAGAGACTTTCTGTGAAGGTCAGCAGGTGATCCAGCACAAACACCTCCGTAGTTTTATTTGATGCTGACTTGGTGATTATACAAAAGCAAATGTAAAAGATGTGTTTCAGTATATTAGCACAGTTGACTCTGTTTTTACATTTTTGACAATAACAAAATCACACAATGGATGTTTTTCGAGCAGTCAGAGCAGATGGAATTAAACCGTGTTTAGAAAAATAACCCACTCGTCTGACACTTGAGTGCAAGCCCTGGTTTATGTCGGGACCTTCTTTTTTTCCTCCCTGATCTCTTCAATCCGCACGATAAGACTCTCCATCAGGTCAAATGTCACCAAAGCGCTCTGCAGCACCTGTGACACATGAGAACTGTCAGCTCGACGGTCGCATAGAGTCCAAACCTAAAATAATAATGAAGAGGAAGGACGGAGTCTGTACCTGCTGCTGGACCTCCGGGGACATATTAGACACGTTCTCATGTTTCGCTGTTATGCTTTTGACTAATCTCGTGGATCGAGCAGCATCTCTGGCTTCTGAAGGAGGAAAACGGAGACGGATGAATTGAGACAGACTATTATAACGCTGTTTTTCGCAAGGTTGTTTCAAAGTCATTTTGTTGCACAGATTAGCAGCTAATACCTACCTCTTGCTTTTAGCTTTTGATCCTCCCTCAGTGCCTTCAATTCAGCGGAATAATAGCCTCTTGATATGCCGATGCACACTCGCAGCATTTTAAGGTATTCGTCTTTGATCCTGCACAGCTTTTCCCACACATCTGTCTGAAGGAAGGAGGAGTACATCGTCAGCTTTGAGCGTTAGCCAGGCCGGCTGGCAGGAGAGCGGTGACAGTGTTGAATTAGACTGACTTACAGGGCTCCTCAGTTCTTTGTCTCTGATAGCGAGATAGCGCAGAAGACTCAGACTCTCCATTATCCTGGATAAAACAGAGACAGGGCATTGCTTAATGGCTCAGTGTGGATTAAGTGTCCGAGTTCTCATATTTAGAGACCTTTTGTCTTTCAATCTCAGCAGAAAAGCCAAATTGCAAGAAGGATGAGATAGCCACACAGGACTGTAACTGAATGAGATCTGAGGTGGATTATGTCACAGAGATGTTAACATCTAAATCTACATTGATTTAGCTTCATATTTCACAAAAAGCAGAATTTGTTTAAGTTATACGTTTGGGTTTTACATTTCTAACGCAGCAGTCTTCAGTGTTTTTCAGGCCAAGAACCCCCTTAACTGATAGATGGAGCTGGGAGCCCACTCTGCATATATTCTGTTTCATTTTAAACTGGGCCTGCAGTGCTGTGTACATTTGGGATGATAATACAGATAACTGGCCAACATTTTTCAATATTACGTAGTTAGCTGACTTGTTTGTTCACAGTATGGATAGCTGCAGCCCAGTTATAATGTTACGCAAGCTTAATACGTAAGGTAGTCAGACTGTCACTAGGTTTTGTCAGACTGTGGAAAACGCAGATTTGTTATTATCAAGTCAGATCTTTAAGGCAGACTGTCAGCAGTGTCCGTGTCCTGACATCTCCTTTTTATCTGCATTGGTTGCCGTGGCAACCGTGTAGGTGTCAGGAACTGCGTCCGCTCTGATGCACATCCGTCGCTCCGGATTTGACGTCGTCATTGTGTTTCGTTGCGAGTGGCGTAGAAGACAGAAGTCCGATTTACGTGCCAGACTGAGACACATTTGTAGAAATCCGAACACATTTCAAATTACCTCCAAATGCGGCTTTGTAAAAATCTGTAAAAATCACATTTCATTTGGGGTTTTTTGCTGACTTTCTAAAATCAATCTGGACAAAATCTGGATTTGCCAAAAAACAAGATTTGTGTAGGCTGACAGTCTGAACGAGGCCGAAGGGACTTCTTCTGAACCGCAACGCCTTCAGGCTGGAAAATATTTGGCAAGCTTGGGCAATATTAAATATACAGTATGTTATCTGTCATTAACAGATTATATTGAGTGTAGACTCTCTAACATCATTTGAGCTGGCCTGTCTGTACTTCTTGTTCGTGTTACTCACTTGTCCATACTGTTAAGCAAATCAGTCTGAGCACCTTGTGGCAAACACAGCACGAGTCCCAACAACGAGAGAAGCTCCTCTCCTAGGAACCATTTGTTGGCATTACCCGGCTGGAGGAGAGTTATGAAAGATTAAATATATTCACATAAATAATAACATGATGTTTGTAAGTCCAAGTCATCCATTTTTTTCTCACCTTCATAGAAAATTCTACTTGATTCCTGATGTTCTTCACTACGTAACTCTCTACTCCTGCATGGTTGCTGGTTTTTAACATGCACCTGCAACAGAAAGTGTGACATTTGCTAATAGACTTCAGATCAGTAAACGATGTAGCTTCAGACAATACAAAGAGAAAACAAGATAAATTAAAACAAAGATATAGTTCAATTCTGTCACATGGAGTTGTATAAAAGTGCAACTTTTAAGTTTAACTCCAGAGCACATAGACTTTGATATTCGTAGGGAAATGTTTGAGCCCTGCATGTCTTGGGTTTCTCCCTGCTCCAGCACAGACGATTCAAATCATAACCTCATCATCGAGCGCTACTGAAGCCTGAAAACGACCCAATCGTTGGAATCTACTGTGATGGTGCAGGGTAACATATAAAACATGCAGGGCAGGAGGCCCCCAGGATTCAAAAAACACTGGCTTAAGAAGTTTATTAATGCATTTATGCAGAAATTTCTTCTCTGATGATTTTCTCACCTGAAGAACTTGTGCTTTGCTTCAGCATCTAATTTATTGATGAAGAGCTGGAAAACCTGCAGCCCCGATTCTCTCTGGCGGAGCCGCGATCACACACACACACACACACACACACACACACACAAAAAAAGAAAACTCAGCAAATGAATTCAGCTTCACAGTATCACAGATGGAGAATATGTTTCTCTCATCAAGCATATTGTACTCACCAAATGTTGAATCGGGCAGTCAGTCAGAAGCTTCCGCAGGTTCTGTGAATTTCAGCACAACACGAGTCATTGATTGTTAAACAGACCTCCTTTAGTAGATCTGAGTGCACCTCATTGTAGATCAACACGCAGGCTGGCCCACAGAAAACAGTGATATTTTGGTGTGTCGCTGCAGTAATATTTACTAAAGGTATTATATTTTCCTACAACCCGTCTACCTCCAAAAGCAATTCCTCAGTGATTAATTTGGACTGTGCTCCCCCGACCAGACCCCTGCAGATAAACAGCTGACTTTGTGATGCGTGACAGTAAAATTCCTCACACAGCTCTTAAGACTATAACACTGAGGCTGGCGACATGCTGGTCTCACCTGCGGTACATCGTAGAAGCTCCTCAGGTCCAGTAGACTCACTGGAAGGCTGTTGTCCTCCACACTCTCCAAGCTTTTTGTGTACAGAGCCTTAAATGAAAATACAGTTACTCTCTAACTCAGGTTTCTGCTTTCATACTTCATCTAATCTCATCTATAATAATAGTTCTGAATTGATTGATGCGGTCTTACCAGTCCTTTGAGTAAGTGCGATTCATTTTTGCTGCCAAACAAACAAGATTATAGATTCAATCATAAAATCAGTCGTTTCCAATAAAGAAAAAGCTGATATTGTATAAACAGTTTACCTATTGAGTAGTTGATTGATGTGCTCCATGTTGCACTGAAGAACAAATACAGGGCTGGAACAGGCGGAAACAGCACAATGTTAATAGTTTGTTGCTGGAAAGCTAAAATGCACACTGTCTCTTCATCTCACCGGAATACTGCCGGGAAGCTGTCTAAGGTGATGAGCTGCACGAACAATAGATACGCCAGACAGGCTCTTGACTCCCTGGACTGACTGTTGTCAGTCTGGGTGCTTTTCTTCAGAGAGTTGAAGAACAGGAGCTCTGAGACAGACACTTGGATTGCAGGTAGTGTGACCTGATGCACAGAGACATGTGTTAAAGTCATAAAATCACAATAAAAACATAATTCGTTGGAAAAGGAGGAAAAAACTTGCTCTCACCATTATCTCTGTCGCAAAGATCCACAGGGAGGATTTTCTGTCTCGGTTCACTTCGGCCTCAAGCAAAGGGCTTCTCAAGCTCCTCATGCAGCTGCAGATAATCATCGAGAAACCTTTTATAACACAAACTATCTATTGTCTTGTCAAGTTCAATATCAAGTTCATATTGTTCTTAATCTTTTCTTTACCACAGCCAGAAGAAAAATGAAAAACTACTCTTAAGCATTGGTAAAAAATGACCAAAAATCAACATGTAGTTAAATAATCATGATAAATATTAATGATTTCAGTATCTGAACAATAATTTAATAAAATGCCAACATAAACCCAACCGAACATAGACAGAAACCTACAACTTGAAAAGCTCCATCCTGAGCTCCTCTTCCTCGGAGGTGGTGACGTAGTTTCCATTCTTCCTCATCGCCACCTCTACGAATGGCTTTGCAAACGCAACCAAGGCGCTGCAGCAGCGACACAGGCCGTGCTCGTCAGCCTCCACCTGCCGCTGGGTGTAAGGGACGGGCAGCCGGGACAACTGCTTCTGCAGAGCGGACAGAACCGAGCCCACACCTGCCGCCTTTCTCTCCTCCAGGCAAAGCAGCACTTCAAGAGACATGAAGCTGCTGTTAGCATGATTGTACAGCAGGGGGAGCTAAAATACCATTTGTTTCAAACGACAGTCCCTAAAAACATCTAACCTTAGTCAATAAAATGGCTTATCTGCTCCTTTCATATATTATGCAAGAGTTATAGATGTTATCCAGTGTTTTGCTGTGCTGCTTTCCCCCTCTCTCTTTGGGTTGATGATACATGTGTAGCTAATGATATTGTGTCCAGAGTTGTGTTACCTGTTTGAAGATGTGGAACAAGGACCAAGATGGTCTCGGAAATGGCGCCTGGGTCAATGTCTTCAATTAGTTCCAGGAAGCTATGCAGGAGTTCATCTGGGCAGCAAGCCTAGACAACAGATTCAGACTTTAAACATAATATAATAGGAAGCGTACAACATTATATATATTAGTATTATTAATATTATTGGTTGTACCTACCCTACTCAGATGAGTGATGGCTGCCCGGCAGTGATCAAAGCTCTTCTTTTTCTTTACTGCCTCATTTACAAGAGGTGCCACGAGAACACATCCCATAGACTTCACAATCCCCTACGTGCAAGAGAGAACACTGAGTAAACTTCATCAGTAACCAGAGAAACGGATTTGCCGGATCCTCTGTACGTGCACGCAGTGCTACATAAACAGGTGCATGCAACAACAACAACAACTGCAGTTTCACACTTGCTTCGCACGCGAAAATACCAACTGCAGTGTAAAGTGTGAGAAACAGTGCCGTTGCGTGTGCCAGGAGGGCAGGTTTGGGCATCTCCAAGGTGGAAGAGCTGCAGAGCTTTTTTCACAGCCTTACAATGCAACATAACGGACCTAAACATGAGATGCATCAACAGAATGTTTGTTACATGTGATTATACGAATGCAGGAGATGTTGGGTAGCTTGTGTAATAATGGGAAACACATAAATGTCCTTATTACTTCCAAAATGTAGCCTGGAAGGATGACGTCACCTGAAGCATGTACACTGACTGAAATACTCTGTGCGTTGCATGACTGATCGATAAGACACTGCCTCTCTGTTCAATCCAATCGTCAGAATGAACGCTGGACATGCACATTTGTAAATATGCTGCAACTTTGCTTTTATTAATATCAGTGTTGCGATGTGTCATTATGAATATCCAGTGGTTTCACTCTGAATGTGCATCTTTACGTTTCTTAATGTCGATGTCGGGTTGAAAATATCCATTGGTTTAACCGATACGAATATCAGTACTCCATCCGGAACAGTTGTCTCTCACTTGACATTCGTCAATTTGTCGAGACTTGACGCTTGACATCCAGATCCGTTCGTTTTGCACTCAAAAATGATTAAAACGCTTTCCCGAACAGTGTTTTCTGGCATTAGCAAACGTCTCGCCTAGCTGTCACACCAACAACATCCCCTCCTCTTAGTCCTGACACGAAAGTCAGCGTCACATTTAACGAATCTGTCCTTTGCAAAAATGTAAAAAGTCAACATTTTATTCTTGGAACTTGGCTGCTTTTTGACTCTACGGTTTCAGATGCCACATTGAAAAGCTTGTCATGTACATACTACATCACAGCTAATGGTGCAGTTAAATCAGTTATTATATGATGATTAGCACTATATGTAGAATATAGATGCGTTGCTCTGCCCTGCTTGTATCTCTCTCAGTGTCCAAGTTTCATTCTCTGTGTCCATGTTGAAAGCCCACGATTTTCTCGTTTGCTAATCAATCATTTGAACCCCTTGAGATTGTTTCGGCCTCAGAAAGAGGAGAGAATAAGAAATGACACATGCTTCCAAAAGTACGTTACACACAACTGCGCCAAGCGTGGAGAGAAGGGACAGCCAAGGGCACTTAGAGGACCATCATATTGAAGAGAGTTATCAGTGGAGCGAGAAATCTGACTGAATATCTGCTTCTTTTTTTTTTCTTTTTTTTTCCTCCCCACACCTCCAGGTCAAGAGGCCAGCAGGCAGAGGAGGGGCTGCTTGTTCATGTTTAGCATAGTCGGGTAGCAGGGAAGTGGCTGCTGCTGCTGCTGCTGCTGCTGTTTGCGGCTCGCTTCACTAGCTACTGCTGCAGTGTGACTGTGTTTGTGCTTTTAGTGCTGTATGACAGATTAACACTGTCAATCTGCTGTCACTTCCTGTCTCTAAGGTGTGACTACCACTATAGTCAGCATGGAGCAGATCTGTCTCTGTGAGTCAGTTTTGTAGGTAGTAGAAGAAAAGTACCTGGTTCTTCTCATTCTGGAGGAATTTCAGTAATTGTGCGCTGTCGCCGTCGTTGAGACAGGCAGAGCCCAAACCCTTGAACCGTTGGTAGTCCTCTGGCTTCAGATCTTCTTCTGGAGTGTCTCGCTAAGCGGAGGTAGAACATTTTTGTTATCAGCCAGGTTAAACATATAAACATGTTTAATTAGATTGTATTCACTGATGAGTAGGATGGTTTGAGATACGATGTGGACCACTACAACCACTAGTTTGACACCTGCAATGTATGTGTGCTATTTGATTGATTTCTTCAAAGTAACAAACATTAAAAGTTCCCCTAACTTAAAGGTCACAGCCTGTGGCGTCATTATGAAAGAAGATAATGAGTATGGTTCCCTCAACTAAATTGCACTACAGCGATAGAATATTGTTGACTTACCCATCTCCGGATTATGTCATTCACCTGATCTTCATTCATCATCATCAGTGTGTCCTCAGCCCTCACAGGCAATCCAATTATCAATATGTCTTTTTCTTTTCAACGCTGCACAATAGAAAGCCGTGGCAGCGATAAGAACCAGCGTCAGCACCGGTATCAAAATGACGAAATGTGCAGCTCTGCTGTTGTCTCGAGGGAGAGAGATTCACTCTGCAAGGGACTCGGGCGTAAACCTCTTATCTCTCTTTGTGCTTGACATGTAATAGGATTAAACCAGAGCACTTCTGTGTGGTGACAGAAAATGTGGAAGTGTCTGGAAGGATCCAGACAAATAACACTGTGAGCACTTTTAGTTCTGTGTATATATTTAAAACCAGGATCTGTAAAAAGTTTTGTAATCCAGACAAAGTCCACTGAGAGTGTTTCTGCTCATGCATCTTGTCTGCTACCCACTCAGACATCCACTCACTGAAATATTTGCCTGGCTTCCTGCTCTGTAGGTGGGGGTATGCCACTAACACAGTCTGTCTAAAATAGCAATTCATATGCATTTTCATATTTATGTATTTTTTATCATTTTGCAGAAGGGCCCAAGTAAGAGCCTCGCTGTCTTACCTTTCAGTTAACTTTACCCTAAATCATTTTTAATGTTTTAGCACAAATTAAGTAAAATTCATGATTGCTAAACATACTTTAAGTCACGATTACGTGTTATGAATTGTGTTTCCCTTCCTTTTCCAGCAGTTATTGGTTTCCACTGAGTTTACTGGGGTATTATCGTATTGAAAGTTGTTCGTCTTTGACGTGATGGATTAACACAACTTCTACACAACAGGAACTTAAGTGTGATGAAAACTAAATGAAGACAGACATGATGTCTTCGAACAATCTCTTAAGCTCTACGCTCAGTTGAAAGCTTGTTAGGGTGCAGGTTGCTCGAACTAAAACGTACTCCTGCAATAGACACTGACTTAAAGCAGTTACCAGGAACCGACATCTTTTTTTAAAGATCTTGATCTGGCTCGCACGTGCACTCGAAAGCGAGTGAAAGACAAACACAACATATTTTTGATACCATTTTCCTGTTTTAAACACAGCTGTTTGCAGGACGCATGGTGATGGCGTTATCTGTTTTTAGTCCAGGTGAGATGATTAAATGCAGTAAGACTACGGTGAAACAAAAGTGTGGTTCATCCAGTTCATGCGGTTAACAGAGTACAGAAGCCACATTCTTTAATGTTATGTATTATGACCAATATCTTCCTAATTTTAAGCAAATGGTGAGATATAACTCGTTGGCAAAGCCAATAAAAAACATTATTATGAGCTGGTTGTTCTGCTGCCGTACCACCAGACGACAGAGCAGCTTCGTTCCTCCGGCTGTCAGACTGAATCCGAGCCGGTGAACAGAATTATGAATAACTATCATACAGAAATAGCAAATCTTCTCACTGATGGTGTTGTTTCCTTACGCAGGTTTTTGCTGGAACTGTTTTAGAGAGCTTTATTTGTAGTTTGTTGTTTCTAGCTCGAGTTTCTCAGTGATGTTATATTGAGCTCTCCTGAGATCCTCTAATATTTTTTGCCCATTAATACACCAGCAAACCTCCCAGATGACCATGAAGTAGAGTTTTTTATTGTAGAACTTTCGTTTTACAATGCATTGAAAGTAGTTTTAATGGTATGATTTGGAAAAAGGTAAACAAAAACTTCGATTTCAGGACGAATGAAACATTTGTTCAGCATATATAACATGAGCAGCGTTAGTCTGAGACTCAAAGTGAATTGATTTCAGTGTATTAGACCAAAGAAATCCACCGGGTCGTGAGCTCGGTACTCCAGAGTTTCTGATAGAATTGATTGGACAAGCCTGTTGTACAGAGAAGCACAAGGATTAAGAATGCCTTTCCATGATCGCTTAATGACAACATATTGCTCCTCTGTGCAAACACAAAGGCTTCAAAGGCCCCCACACCCCCAGCGTGTGTGTGTGTGTGTGTGTCTGTGTAATATAATAGAAGTACAATCGCTGACTTCCTGCTCCAGCCTGGAAAGCTTCAGTAAAGGAGCAGCTCAAGTCCTGATTTTCGATGAATAGGGAGCGAAGCGTGTTTGAACGGTTGGATTTAGCTGACATCTGCCGCTCAGGTTTGCTCTCTGTATTGCTGTGTGATGAAAGCCTTCAACAAAAGCCACAAAGCAAACACACTACAGACTCCTGCTCGCTCCCTGTTTGTCACTGATTTTGTTGTCGGTAATTGGCGGCTGATGAGGTTTTATTTTGACGGCGGTTCATGGTGCGGGGAAATAAAGTAAATAACATCTAGGATCACATGTTTGTGACACTGCTTCTGTCTTCTTATGCTTTCAGTTGTGGGAGTAAAGCATCATGTGATGCATCATGTCAAATTAATGCTCAGGTCAATTTCTGTTTCCTATTTTTTTTTTTTACTCTAATAGAAACTATGTTTAGATTGTATCCTCCATTTTGACAGCTTTAATCAAATGACTGTATTGATTTCCTGCTGCTTTTATAGTCAAGGGTACAAATAATTGAAAACATGGCAGAAAAAAAGCTTTACATGATGAATCACCACCCTTTATACATAATGCATCTGGCCTCTTGACATGAGGATTTACATTTTTCATTACAGTCAATTTGAAAGGCCAAGTGATAAAAGCAGTGATCTCTCTCCAACTCAGGAGGGCACTGTTTGTCTAGAGCGCATTATCTTATATACATATTCTATACAGTAGAATAAATCTACGTATAACATGCTGAAAGACGTGTCCTACAAGGAGCTTATAACTAGTTAGACTAGTTTAGAATAACTAAGATTATATGTAATTATATTTATTCTCAATGTTTTGATATTTATCACTGGGTTTCATTCCAACTTATCCGGTTTGGATAAGGCATAGAATTAAAAGTGTTTTTTAAATCAGAGTGCTGAGGATTGAATGGTCTCACAGGCCGAGGAAACAAGCTGCTCTGTGGTCTGGTGGTAAAACTGAAAGTTCACCTTCATCATCTTTTGTCCGTACGGACCGCCAGAATCAACAAAACATGACAGTTTCTTTTTGTAGCTTTTACGTAAATGTAGACAAAACATAATGTAAACATGCTCGTGCACCAGTAAAAGTCCCGATTCGAAACTTTACTCTGTAAAAACCACAAAAATCGTAGCAGAAAAATGCACCTAAAGACCCTGAAAATGTAAAATGAAAGTATTTCTCTGTAGCCTTGATTTTCATGATTATATGAGAAAAACTTAAAGTTGAAATAATAGTTATAATCGTGCTGGCTAGGTGCATTCAGGTGTGATGCACAAGGCTGGTACATAAAATTCTTCTTCTTTTTCTCTTCTACGGACTTGTATACAGATAATGTACAACTACATGTTGTGTCAGAACCTTGCTATTAGTTTGATGATTAAACAATGTACAAAACAGGCTTTTATATATTGCGACCTGTATCATGGAGATATAATGTTCCAGTGTGAAATAAGACACACAGTCTGCAGCTTTACACCTGCAGTTTATCTTAGCGTAGTCAGGAAATGTATGTGGAAGCTCCGACTGAAGTATCTATTTCCATAAATGAATATCCTGAGCTATATTCAGGTCAGGTGAAGATACTGTATGACAGTCTGTGTGCTGTCCAGGCATGTGGGGAGCGTTCGCCAGTGTTCAGAGGAACACATCTATCTCAGGTCACTGATATCACATATCCATTTATATTTAATTAGCTGGACGACAACAACACAGTCATGTAACGAGGTGTGCAGAGGAGCCTCTTGTGTAAGTTCCAGCTCCAGTCGATGAGTTTAAGTTCAAACTTTAGGTCCTATTAATTTTTCTTATGTTTATTTTTCCCTTTAATGACATTTTAAGTTGTTTTCAATGCAGCTCCGTCACATGTTTATTCGTCCTGAGATACAGTCACATTACTTTGTTCTTTGATTGAAGGAAAAAGCGGGATTGAGGACGACTGTCTGTCGTTTCAGTCGTGCGGCAGATGCAGTGCAGTATTTATGGAGCAGTCTAGTACACAAACAGGCAGCAATCCTATGAGAGCGAGATAAAGCCTCTCCATTTTCCCTTTCCATCCCATATTTCCTTGGTGACCTCTTAGAGAGCAAGAGGTTCTAAGTGAGCTGTTTATCCAGTCGGCTTCCCCCGGAGGCCTCTGCAGACTGCTGCAAGCTCTCCTGTCTGCCCCAAAACCTCCCCAGGCCCCGCTGTGCTTGTCAAGAAAAACTGCCATGTTTAGGGCCTCTCCCGCGGGTGCTGCTTCAGCTTCGCTGCTGTCTCTGAGACGGGCACATGAATTTGATTTTAAGATATTTTTTTATACAGTCAGTCCAGATTTGCTTTATGTGATTGCTGCTTTGCTGTTTTAAATGATTCATCGCCCTGAATTTGAAGAGTTTCCCAAATCACACGCAGCAGTCAAAGGCAAAGCGCCGTTTAATAAACCCTGAACGCTTCAATTTAAAGGAGGAAATCACGAGAGTATCCAGAAGCAGCAGTGTGAGAGGTAATCTGATTTAGCACGACCCCAAGATGAAAATACTCCCGTTAGAAATGAAGCTGCTGCCTGCAAAGTCTTACGTAATATAACATTAAGCAAATAATAAGTATTCCTTATACGCAGCGGCCCCGCTCTCTCCGTCTAGTTCTACAGACTTCATAGTGTGTGTCAATTTATGCATTACATCATATTTTATAAGATCATTATATCTTTTGTCTGCAGATTTTTTTATTTGCAAGCTTACTATTAATTATAGCTGTCAAATACATGTAGCAAAAAAAGTACTTTTGTTTATATTTCTCTCTGCTTTGTAGTGGAGTTTAAGCGTAAATTAGCAATAAATTGAAATACTGGGTTGAGATTAACTAATTCCTCCTGAAGCTCCTCGTCTGATATCGGATCTAATATTGTAGTATTCTGTGTTCTTGAGAAGTCTTTCTTTCTTTAGGTCCTAATGTGGACACATAAATATTTTCAGATCTGTTGATGAGGAAACTATTACATCGTCTAAACATCCTACTTAACGTATCATGTGTTTAGATGAGATTTGGTGGATTACACGTTACATTTTGGTGTCAGTCTCAACTTTGATCTTCGTTTAATCCATAGATATAAATGTGTTTTTATGCATGGTAGCTTAAAATATAAGAATATGTATCAAATGGTTTGGATTTGGAGCCCTAATGAAGACCTACTGTTTGAAACATGATGGCTTTTTTTATGATTTAGCCAGTACAATAAAGGCTTTCTAATACTTCCTGGAGTGAAATATGATTTTTCCTGTTTTTCAAGAGTACCTGACACACTGTGTATGGTCCAACCGGTTATCAAACACCGCTCCTGTTTTGACAGGATAATATACAGACAGTCTGAACTTTCCTGAGTGACGCTGATACAGTACGTTTCTGAGCAGGGAAGTTGCCAAATAAACTCTTATCTCATGCTCCACTTTTTTTTTTTCAGTATAAAGCTTTTCAGCAATGCGAATTAAGTTCATGCTCAGTAGGTATTTTTCATAGAAGACGTGTTGACTCAGCATAGTAGTAAAAGCATCACTGCTGCTAATAAAATGAATCATGGCTCTGTTCTGTTACCAGTAAGCCATGACAGTGAGCCAACTTAATTAACATTACAGTCTTGCATGTAAAAGTATCGTAATGTGTTGGCAGCTTTGATCTCAGACACATTTCAAAACCTCTTCCGGTAAAAGTTGAACTGCCTGCACCCGACAGTCGGTGTCCTAATGATGTGGAGGTCACGTTTCATTAGACTTCTCACTGATGATGCTACTCTGGAAGTGTTGTCTCAAAGTAGAATATGTTTTATTGGGAAAGAGATACCCCAGTGAACTGAGAGCTAATGGAGATGTTGGTCTCACAAGGGAAAATCTTGACCTTGGCCCCTTTTTGTAAAAGCTTTGCCCCTGTAGCAAACAATTGCAGGGAGGGGCGGCGTGGGTGCAGTCTGAGTGCGTGCGCGCGTGTTCGGTGAACATTTGTTTGTGCTCTGGCGCAGGCTGTTGTGCTAATGTAGTCCAGTCTTTTTCACATCTTTCAACATGGTGTAGAGCTGCTTTATCTACCAGTGTACTATGAGGTGAAAGCTCCCCAGGTGAGACAAAGGCCCAGGCCGGAACGCCTCAGTCTTTCCTGAGCTGCCGCGTCTGTCTGCTTTCAAGCGCCGCTGGGGGAACTGCATCAACAAATCCATACTGCCTGGGCCGCGCAGACTTCACCCACCGCCTGCTCAACCTTTTGTAAATCGGCATTTTGATGACAATTCCCTGTGTCGAGTTGTTCCCGATCAATACACACAGAGCGGACGCCTTAATAGACACAGATAACTGCTGGTTGCCTGCTGTATCTCAGGGCTGTGGAGACTGACACCCTGTCTGACTCTGATCAATAAGTGGCGCGTGGCGCGGTGCACAAGCTCGGCCACTGCCCACTCTGCTATCACACACGGGGCTTGGTTTCCCCCGGCAGCGGGGTAAAACTGCCCAGCAACTCCCCAAGGTGGATGAATCGGAGATGTTACATGTGAACTGGCTGTCAAAACGATTCTGTCATCTCCCCTTCTCTCCGGTGTTTAAAGATGCTGACACACTGTGTTTAGGGTACCAATGTCTTGTTGGAAGTGATGGAGGCTTTTAGCCTTTTTTTTCCTCCAAACTGCCTTTATCCGTTTAAGTGTTCACTCGAGTGTTAGAATTTCTATTTCACCTGCCACAGACGTCTCCTGGCACCTCCTGCCCACTCATGGCTTCCTTTCAGGTCATCTGATTCGGACCCTTCTTTGAATTTATCTCACAATTTTGTGTGGAATCTTTTCTCTCACTTTTATTTGTGAAATTTAAGCTGTTTTTAACCTACTGTATAATTTGCTAATTTTCTATTTAACTGTTTTATTCTGCAAAGACTCAACCTGTTGTCATTTAAACTTGGGTTAATCGCACATTTTTGACACAACTAATCAATAGTTCCCTTATATTTATCCCCGTAATTAATATTATTAGTGGGTAGATACTTCTGAGTAAAGATAAAACAGTGAGTAAAGAAGGCCAGATCAGATTCAGCTTGGGGTCATTAATGTTTCAGAGGATGCCAGAGGGAGAATGGGAGAGTCTGTGCACTGCCGGGATCCATTTCCTTTGACTGTGGCTTTGTCATTTTGGATCAATCCCTCTGTGTGCAGACCTATTGTAAAGTGGCTCGTCTCTAATGGATTGATTGGCAACACACTGGCACGTGATGAAAAAGACCTTGCGATATTGGGTTAATGTTCATGCTTCAAAGGTAGGCGGGCTGGTGATGCAGCCAGTGTCACATTTCGTTTCGATGAATGAACCTTTAATTTAGATTAAAAACCCCTTTTTCTCCCAACAAACACAACATATTAATATAGTTATTATTTCCCCCGCTTTCTCGTTTCTTCCTCCCCGGCCAGTAGAGACCTCTGGGGCTGTGGAAGTACTTACCATCCTGCTCCTCTATGCTGTGATCCCCACAATGGCATTACTCTTCTTTGATCCTGCTGCAGTCTGACACATGACCACACAGACCCCTGAATGGGCATTAGTGCAGGCTTCAGCAAACCCAACATCTGTGCCTCCCAGCACTGCCACTGCTCAAATCATTCATTAAATCAGAACACAAAAAGTAACTTTACTTGAATGCCTCAGCATAAATATTTGATCATGGCTGAGAATAAATCTTTGTCATTTTGTACTCCTTCCTTTGACTGCGGGCTCCTCTTATAGATCTCACCGGCCTCGCTCTCTCTCTCTCTCTCTCTCTCTGTCTTTGCTGTTTGGATACAGGCACATGCTTGGCTTGGTCATTTGTGAAATGGATCTTATGAATTTTTTAAAAAGATTCATAGCTGCAATCAGGCCCGGTTAAGGGGATGACTGTATCACAAAGCAACATCTTGTGCTGCCATGCTCACTCACAAATCATATGCTGCTTGCATAGATAATATCGGCTGAAAGAGGTTTTGTGTGTTTATCTGACAGCAGCACTAAACATTCCTGTGTTATGTTACATCTTACTACTTCATTAACACTTTGGCTACACAACAGAGAGTTGTTCGGTACCTGGGTTTGTTTATTTATGCGTAAAGTCGAGTGGGCATTTGATCTTTTGGAGGTTTTCACGTTCTGGTACTGTACAACACTGAATCAAACTAAGGATGCACAATACATATCGGGCTGATAGAAAATTCCCATCATCAGCATATAATTAAATAAAGCCGACAAATAGGACCGATCATACAAAGCCAGATTGCTTTGGTTGACTTAACACGTGCAGCATTTACACACAGTATGTGGCGGTGTGC
The DNA here is from genome assembly GCA_963678695.2 of Diplodus puntazzo. Classification (NCBI taxonomy): domain Eukaryota; kingdom Metazoa; phylum Chordata; class Actinopteri; order Spariformes; family Sparidae; genus Diplodus; species Diplodus puntazzo. The sequence goes on along the minus strand of OZ023163.1, from coordinate 4,481,809 downwards.
ACCTTTAAGAAGAACACAGAGAAGAAGAACACTAATGCTGTTGTCACATTCACGATGTAGAGCTGCTGCACCTGTGTAGAGCCACGTAATGTAGACAAGAGCCACACAAAATAAATGTTGTTGGAGGGGCCGTTTAGAAGAAGCTCAGAAGAAGAAAACACAATTGTTACTTTTAAACGTGTTCCACAACCGTTAGATTCTGTGAGTTTAACATTATAAATTTCATTAGAGCCATGAACAACAAATCATCCATGTTTGCCCAACACATTTTAGCCTTTTTACCTTCAGCTCTGTCCGGATGTACAGGGACTGTGAGTGAAGAGCCTTTCTCCAAGTCCAGCCACCAACTATTGTTTGAATCAAGATCAGACTCTGATCAGATTTAACTCCAGGAAATTCACATTTTGGCTTTCATGTCATTCCTGGACAGATTTACACTTGTTCCATACTTTTTTTCATTTCTTAATGACTAATTTAACTGGACTTTGAGGGACTTCTCAAACCAATTGACTGCACCGTGATGTTTAATGTGTGTGGGGAGACGTATACAAACATATACTTTTTTTTTATATTTGTAATTAATTTAGATCACTCAGTAGAGATTGAGTATATTTGAGATCTTTTTCCTGCTGATCGGTGACAAAAACAGCACACTGAATCTACTTAATTCAGTATCATCAGTTGAGCTGTAGCCTTTATTGTTTGTATTATTTTCATCATAGTAGAAAGCACAAGTAATTTCTCATTTTGTGGAACTTAAAATGATGCTTTGTCAGTACCTTTACTTTGAGATTTACAAACATGCTCAGAACCCTTTTACAAGGGTAAAAACACAAGCATTTAATATAATTTCACAACATGTTTTGTTCAGACGGACATGAAACTTGATATAAACTTGAGGTAATATTTATATTTATAAAATAATTATGGTAATAAAGTATAATTTGATATTTTTGATAAGCAACCATACCTTTAAATCCATAACTGCAACCCTGATAACCAAAAATGCATTGATTTGATTTTGAATCAGTCTCCGGTCTTAAGTGTGTTACTTTAGTATAAAACTGCACAGTTAACAGTAAAGTCTTATTCTCACATTAACTGCATAGCAAGCAAGCATTTGTGCATGAATCTGCGTTACGTCCCACACATTAAATTGTCAGCGATGTAAAACCTTTTACGAGCGAACAAGAATATCATCGGCACACTAAAAGGCTACAAAGCTCTCTTTCTTGTCACAAGATCTCTTTTTTTTATGTGTTTTTCTCTTTCCCCTGAAGAAAAGAGAATCTGTTGTCATGAAGCCTTTTAGCCAGAGTGGATCCTTTTAATGTCACCTCCAGGATTCATCTGTTATTAGACGTGACTTCTGAATAGGAGAACAAACCAGGCCAACAAGGCGAGGGCGGGTTATAGGAGCAGAAGCTAAAAAGGATTGAACTCTGGTTCTTTTTGTACAGTTGCAGAATAAAAAAAAGATCAATGTAAAAACCACGCAGCGAATAGGAGGCTGTGACACCGACACTGACAGAGCAGCCTTTTTTGTTCCTGAGTGGCAGCTCACATCCAAATACGTCTAGTGATACGTGATGCTAAATGAACCGGAAAAACATGTCTTTAAATGAGCGGACAGCCTCACCAACCCCCCCCCCCCCTTTCCTTCATCAAACCTGTGGGTCCCCATCCCAGCCAGCCCCCACACATCCATCCACCCCCACCCACCACCACCACCACCACCAGCCCTCCATGGACTCATGCTGTTCAGGGCCCCAGACCCTTACAACAGAGCCTGGCTAATGGAAAGCTTTCAAGGAGGCCAGAGAAAAATGTCGGTTATCATTTGGCCTCCACCATTTTCTGATGTCACTGGTGTGTGTGTGTGTGTGTGTGTGTGTGGGTGGGTGGTCACAGTTTAGAATCACACACACACACACACACACACACACACACACACACACACACACACACACACACACACACACACACACAAACACCTTGGGACAGACCATTATAAACAGGCCTGAAAACTGAAAACAACAACACTGTACACCCCCCGTTACATGAGGTAGTTGGATACAGTAAGTGATGACAGTTATGTGCTTTAGCTTCCTCTCGCTGGTTTCTACCAACCCCGCCTTTAAAGGAGGTTTGTGTCGTTCACTGGTGTGGTTGCCCGACCACGCAATGCTGTAAAAGCTTGCAATCACATTTTTTGTCATACTTTCTTTAGGGCAGATAAAAGTTACATGGCAGTAACGAAAATGATAAAAATTAAAGGTATCTTCAAAACCAATTAGGTGGAATCATTGTTTTGTTGCTAAGTTCAACAACACGGTGATCATAGATACCTGATCAGAAATATGTTGACGGTTAATAATGACAATTATTGTCTATCCAGATTTAAAGGTCCAGTGTGTGGGATTTATCAGCAATGGAATATAATGTTAATCATCATGTTTTTTACAAGTCCTAATCAACTGAGTGTCATTTTGTATTCATTACTCTAAAATTAGCTTTTTATATCTGCAGAGGGATCCGGTCCTCTTCCAAGAAGTCGGGCATGTTGCACAACTGTGTTTGTACAGCGGCCCAGGACAGACGAGCCAAACGCCGGCTTCAGTGAGGGTCTTTCACTTTTTTTTAAGGTGAGACGAGGTGTATACAGTTGGTCGCAATTTGTAGCATCAAAGCTAGATGCAAATTGTTTTTTTGACGTAATGAGCAGCTTACCGCGGTTTGTGGACTTTAACACTACATTTCATCAGCATATAAATTAAATGAGATGCCACCTTATTAAGACTACCATGAGGGAGTAAGAGTGAAATAAAATAGCTTCTAAACCGCTTATTCTATTCAGATTCATGAGGCGAGAATGCAATAAAACAATCTCTAAAACAATACAGAAGTCTGAGGCCAACATCCGTCGTGGTCCCGTCTCTGCCACACTGTTGAAGTCTCTATGTGGTGTGTAAAAGCAGTCTGGGGGAAGTGTGGCGCGGCCGCGGCTGGCACTGCAGGATGAGGCTTGTCAGCCCGAAGAGGTCGGCTCTCCCCACACGTGTTCAGCCTGTCAGCTGCCTCGCTGATGTCTCTTGTTATTATTTTCCTCTCATTCTGCTGCCTTTTCTTTGCCGAGTCATGAATAATTTGTGTCTACGCCTTGTTGCTCGATGACAGCTGTGCAGTTGGTTTGCAGTCTGTTTTTCACATCAGGTGAATAATGAATAAGCCCCTGCAACAAAAGAGCTATGTCCTATATGAGCCCTTCCTCCTTTCGTCTGTCCCGGCTGAGCTGGCGTGTCAGCCACCGGAGAGAGGACAGGTGAGGGGGGGGGAAAGTCTCTCTGCTGCACAAAGTTTCCTAAATGAAATGCCTTACATCTTTGAAGAACTTCTCGCTATCATTTCCTGTATCCGAGTATATTAATCAGTGCTTTTTCTCCAACACCTGCTGTTCGAAATCCTGTATCTCCTCTCAGGTTATCTCTCTTTCTAACTTGCCAAACCTGTGTGAAATCTGCTGATCAGAGCATGCAAGCAAACACCACTTTATTATCACAGTATACACAACAGGTCTGCTCACCCTCAGGGGAGTAATCACATTTGCACTCTCTGCATACTGTCTTTTCTACCATCTCGCCCACGAAAAGCACAACATGCGAATCTGTCTGTTGGCCAGATGCTGCCGATTATTGGCGCTAAGCCGCGTGGGTGTTGTTTTTATCTGTGAAGTATTGCGTGTGATGTTTTAATCAGATTCTCGTAACTGGCGCGTCATGCAGTTGTACATCAGGAGTTTCAACGGCGTCTTTTCAAATGAGTTTTGAAATGAAAAAAGGTTTTGAAGAGGTTTTTTATAGCTTTATCGAAACTCTTTTACACGGCCTGATGGATGAACCCATAAAAGTTCAGGGCTGCAAGTAAAACTTATTTTCATTTTTGATTATTTTCACAATTAATCAAGTTATCGTATTGTGTAAAAAAAAAAAAAAAGCCAAAACATTCCAAATTGCAGTCAAAAAACCCAAAACTGTTTGGTACTATTGCTTGAAAAATGACAGAAAGGATTCAAATCTATTATCCAGGTAGTCGGCAACTAATTTGCTCCCCAACTAATCCGTTAATCGATTCACCTTTGCAGCTCCGAGTCTAGATTGAGAATTCGTGCGGCTTGTTTAATCAGCAGAAGATTGCAGAGAAAAAAAAATCAAAATCAAGCACCAGAGTGTGTCTCTGAAATCTCTCTTTTATTATTCATGTTTAATTTCAGATTAATAATGAATCGTCCGGAAAAAAAAACCACACAACCCAGACGCTGAACTTTCTAATTGCACAACGATGTCTGTCAAGAAAAATGAATGCACTCATAACCTCCGGGCGGATGCATGTGTGTGGTTGTGTGCACAGATGTGTGCTCATGGGCCGAGATGCAGGTCTAGATTTTTTTTGAGCCTCAGACTGCAATGCTCTGATTACTCGCCCACTCGAATCGATCGAGCCGTTTTCTATTCATATTTGATATGCCTCGGGGCAGTGGGGTAATGCTTAAAAAAAAAAAAAAAGAAAGTCCACTGGTGCCCTTGGAGGAAATCTGGTCAGCCTAATGGCTCGTTTGAAGATTATTTTGCTTGAGGAGCTTCTCTCTGAGATTGTGCTTGTGGAGCGCGTCGATCTCAGAGGAAATTATGCAACTTCCTAAGAGATAAAAGACGAGCTGCAAAACAATTTCTAACCAACAAGCCACTGTTGGGTTGCTTAAAAATGTAAGGAGAGGAGTTGGATATCAGAAGTTGGGCCGAAGTCGACCCTGTTCTGCACAGCAGCGAGACGTCACACCTAGAAATTGCCCACTTGTCCGTCTGCTTTAAAGGGCCACGGTCAGGCGGGCGGCTCGAGGCTGCCTCGGAGTGTTTAAGGCACTTAATGGCAAACTCAACCTTCATTCCAACAGGAGGAAATTCCCCTGTGACTACATTCAACATCACTGAGGCTGAGCAGAGAGTATGCCCTTTATAGAATGGTAACATTGTCTCTGTAACGCTCAGTAATTTCCTGTATAAACTGCACATTTCCTGTTAAGTGAGCCACCATCTTTTGACACGTTTTTTGTTAGATTGTTTTTTTTTTTTTTATTAGGACTGTGCTGCACGGGGAGTTTATTTTATATGAGGAGAATAAACGAAGCGCAACACACAGCACCAAGGTGCAGAGCTCCATTAAGTCGTGCTTTAAATTGAGCCTGCCGTTTCCCTGTTCTCCTTTCGTCTTGTTCATCTTGGGGTTTAAAATATTCAGTATTTTCGCAGGCCTGGATGTTGTACGATTTTGGGGGAAGTGAGGCGTAGAAAATCCTTGTGAGTCAGTGATTTCAATCAATGTTCCGAGCAGAAGACAAACTGATTGTTCCCCTTTTTCTTTCTCTTTTTTGCCTGTTTAGATTTAGAAATCATGCGACGATGAGATAATTGGGGCTGTTATTAACAAATACTGTCATCACAGATGATTTTTAATCACTTAGTTGTCAGACAGTGGTGAAAATGATCGGTGTTACCCAGAGCCCAGGACGCCGTCCTCAAATGTCTTGTTTTGTCCACAACACAAAGACGTTCAGTAAACTGTCACAGAGGAAGAAAGAAACCAGAAAATATCCTCCTTTAAGAAGCCAGAATCAGATAATTTTGACTTCTTTTTGTTTAAAAAATTGCTCGAAATGATTAGTTGATGATCAAAATGGTTGCAACCAATCGACTGGCTATTGCAGCAGATGATTGTTAAGCCAGCTGAGGTGAATGATGTGGGAGCTGCATTTCTGTGAAGATGATTCACTTGGTTTCAGATGTGTGGTTAAAAAACCTTCTGATGATGTCATTCTTGTCCTAAAACTTCACAATGTGGTGAAAAAAGAATCATAAAGGGATTTTCTTTGTTAAATGACAAATATCAAGATAAGTGGGAATAATCATTTTCACTGAACATAACTATTAAATTCTCGGTGACTGTCGGGATGTGACCCAGACAAACACGTCCTCTTACATCAGCACCAGTGTCGCACATTTGACCTTTATCACTGTTATTTGGATATTGCACTTGTTCAAAACTCAAAATGTTTGATTGATTGTTTACACGCAGGTTTATTTGCTACCATCATTTGCGTTTATATTCTGCCACTGTCTTCGCAATTGTTGTGATTTAATCAACTTTATTGTCTTCAAATTAAGCATCCTGTCACATTAAACCACTTTTTTTTTTTTAGAAAACTCCTTGAAAAAACGGTGAAACGCCATCCAACCCCTCAGAGCATCACAGCTGCTGCATGTGCTTTCCTGCCCCTAACTTCTTTTTTTCTTTTCTTTTTTTCTAAATAACAGCCATGAGGGTAACAAACATGTGGTAAACGGTTAAATCTGCTCCGACTGTTTAAGGTCCAAACACAGGCTGCAGTGGTCAAAACAAACAGAGACTGCAGCCTCCAGGCAGCAATCACAGCGGCCGGGCGGTGAGAAGTGCGCTCAGCTTATACTGTTTGTAGGTGGAAAAATGTTTTAATAATGCACTTTTACTTTAAACATGTGGCGTGTTTTAAAATAGCGCATAATTAAATTACGCGCGGCCTCTCGGCTACGGAGTCTGCAAGGTGTCAAAAAGGCTCGATTCCGGTGCTGAAGGTTGAGTAAACCGGCCCACAATCATTTCTTACATTATTCCACTGATTTTATTGCATTTTCAATTTCAATGAAACCAACAAGAAAATAAAAACAGATCGGAGGCAAATGTTTTTGTTTTTTTTTAAAAGTTCGTTCTGACAATAAAAAGTGCAAAATGGACAAAGTGGAAGAGAACAGCTTCGTGAGTGAGTCAGTCGCCCTCCTGTTTATTAAATCACACGGTGTGTTTTGCCAGCACGTCTCCGCACTGACAACAAAACGGCCTTTGGAGAAGCGCAGATTTTCATCTCTGTTGACGTTTACTGTCGATCCGGTTATTTAAAGTGTGAGTACAAATATCTGGGGGGGGGGTTGATGCCCACCGAGCTGATTTTTATCCTGTTTTCACCCCAGTCCACAGCTTATCTCTGGTTGTCTGAACATGTAGAGCGATCTGCAGTAGGAGGGTGAAATCATTAGTGTTACCGATCTTCACAAAATGTTCCGTCGGAAGAAGACGATTGTTTAAATCTTATTTATGAGACGTTTTCCCTTAGTAAAATAAATAAATAATCCGCCTCTCTGCGGACATAACTATATATATATATTTCCAATGCACCTTCACATTAAATTTTACAAAGTGGATCCAAATCGATCCAAGAAATGTCCTCATGTGTGGCGATTGGAAGAAAAAGGCGCAAATGTCTTTGTCGGGTGTCCTCACTCCATTCAAGAGTAATAATTTAAAGACTCTGAAGTCAGATAACAAGACACGTTTTGTGCGGTGATGGCGGCTCGTTCCAGCTTCACTTCAGTCCGTGCTGCGTCTCTTTGTGCCTCCTCAGGTCCACTTTCCTCTGGAAGCCTTTCCCGCACAGGTCGCAGCCGAACGGTTTGTATCCGGTGTGTTTCCTGCTGTGCGTGATGAGGTTGGAGCTCTGGCTGAACGCTTTCCCGCACACCTGACATTTGTGCGGCTTCTCACCTGAAAAACACGAATGAGGAAATATGTTTTAGCTCGGGTTACATGTCATCGAACATCAGCTACGTTTTTATTATTTCCACCACAGATTTCCACGGGCTTTTACGCACAATTTACGCACAGATTCTTTTCTTCCCGCTTGATCCAACAACAACAATTCCACTTGCCTGTGTGGATGAAAGTGTGCTTCTTCATGTCGGACTTCTGGTGGAACCTCTTCCCGCAGTACTGGCAGGGGTACGGCCGAGTGTCGGAGTGGATGAGCAGGTGCGTCGACAGGGTGGACGACCGTTTGAAACTTTTGCCGCATATTTTGCAGTCGAAACTTCTTTCCTGAAAACGTGAGCAGAAGCGGCGTTTTTTTGTTGTTTTTTTTCGATCTCGGTTCGATTTCAAGTCAGCACAGCCAGCCTTTTCAGAAAAACAGGCATGGTGACAACAAGATGCAGCCTCGGAGAAGAAGGTGTGAACTGCAGGATGCGGTTTAAAGAAATAACAAAAGAAGAGTGTGTGGTGTTACCTGCGAGTGCACCGCTTTGTGTTGCTCCAGGCTGACTGCGTGTCCGAAGGTTTTGCCGCACATTTCGCACGCAAACGGCCTGGTGCCGCTGTGCGATCTGCGGACGTGGACTTCCAAACCGTGCGGAGTGGAAAACACCTGGAGGAGAGAGAGAAATGAGTTGTGGACGTTTTGGGGGAAAAAAAAAAAAAAAAGACTTGAATAAACAGTTTATTAGTTTCACTTTGGAAATCTCTTCCGGATCAGGAGGTCAGAGGTCAATAACAGAGCCAGTCAGAGTCTTGTTAAAGGACACTTCCGCAGTGTGTGTTATCTTAAAGTCACACTGCAGGAAACATTTCTGTCTTTATATTTGAATGACCATCTCCTGAAGTTCAAATTCTGTGTTCTCATCCTCACCTTACTGCACTTGACACACTTGTAAGCACCGTTGAGGATGAGGCTGGAGCACAGCAGGTCAGACTGGCCCTTCACCCCGTGGCTCTTGGCGTGCAGCCCCCCCTCAGGAAACAGCAGCGCCGCAGCGTGCCTCCTGTAGTCGCCGTAGGCCTCCTCGCCCAGAGCACGCTCTGAATACAGAGCCGGGTGGGCGCTGCTCCTGTCCCCGTAGAAGGCCATCGCCGCCGGGCCCCTGTCCACCTCCACGCCGTGATGGAGGCTCTGCGGCACCAGGGGCCTCAGCCCCGGCCCCGGGTAGCTGCTCCAGGCGTACGGCCGGAAGGGGACGGTGAAGGGCTGGGTCTCATCCACCAGAGGAGACAGGGACTTCTCAGAATCTACTGGAGAGAAGAACAGATGAAATTTTAATGAGACCACTGACATGGTTAAAGAGGGGCGTTTCCAGGGCCCCACAGGGCCCGGCGGGGGACAGGGAGTCATGCAATGTTCTTTCAGAGAATTCCCAGATGAAGATACTGTCGGAGAAACCAGGAATATCAGATGGAAAAGACACAGGACAGAAATGAGTGAGTTGAGATATTTACCTTCAAGTTATTCAAGGCCAAACAGGATTTAATACAGAGAATAATAAACATGCTCTGAAAAAAATAGTTTAATCAGCTATAAAAGGATACTAGAGTCATACAGTGTGACAGCATTCTGACATAGAATCATATGAAAAGCGTGTGGATAGTATGTTAAATATTTAAACTCTTTAGAAAGTAGTCCACTACAAAGGCCCTTATATTTCAGTGAGGGGATTTATCCAGATGATGACCATCTTAAGAAATATGACAGTAGTATGATTTCAAAATGTGCTTTAAAAAAATCACAGTACATTTCTGTTAGACATAATGCTGAAAAGAAAAGTCAACAAAATACAAAATAAAGTTACACCGCCATCATGGAGCCTTGGAGTGTTGCGATGTGAGTTTAACATCATCACCTCTGTGGTTTTTCGTCACTGGGGAAAGTTTCAGTTTTCTCTTCTGTAGTCTTTAATGTGTTCGCTGTTTATGAGTTGCAGAAAAGCGTCGTAAACAATGTGTGTGTGTGTGTGTGTGTGTGTGTGTGTGTGTGTGTGTGTGTGTGTGTGTGTGTGTGTGTGTTGGCCTCCTCACCCGGTGAAGCAGAGGGCGACGGAGGCCTCCAGAAGTCCTCATAGTCCGTGGAGCGGCCGCACAGACTGTCGGCGCAGCTCAGAGGAGACTTCGGGGAGAAATCAGCGGCGTCGGTCGGGTGGAAGTCCGGAGAGAGGCCGTAGCTGTCCACCGGGGGCTCCGCGTCGTCTGGGAGCTTCTCCGCGTCTGAGGAGAGGATGTGAGGGAGGACAAGTCAGCATCTTAACGAAGATCAAGTGAGAGATTGCTACTGTTGTTCGAAAACGAATTCTTTATTAATTTGACATTTAAAAAACATAGATTTTAAAGGAGGTCACTGAATGGCAATTATATAATTACAGTGCCCGTTTAGGAGAAATATAACAGGATTATTAGATTAATTTAATTGCAAAAGCATGGCCGCTGTTCTACACAACAACCTTTAATGCATTTTAATTAAAGAAAAAACACGCATAATGCAGATACGAATTAAACATGCGTTGTTATAAATATCCCGTTTATTCGTGGAAGTGATTTTTCGTTAACGTGAAATCTGAGAATCGATTTACCAACGACGTGAACATCAGAAACTCCACTTTCATTTCTGTTTCCGCATTTTTAGAAAATCAAAAGAGGCAGATTTTCACAAACTGCACCGACGCTTTCCATGAAAATAAACAGGAAAATCATTCATGTTTGTATCCGCGCGCTTTCTATGTGTGTTTCACGCTTTTAATCATAATAATTCTCCTGGAAAATGAAAAATAAAGAAAAATTATAATCTGGTTTAAAAAACAAATGGGATAAAAATGCAGAGTTTTTACGCAGCAAAGGGAATAATTTCTGCACTGACCTGAGCAAATCTGCGCCAGGATGGTGTCCAGCCTGCTGTAGTCATCCTCTAAACTCCGGGGCTGGTGGTAACTGTGCGCCTTCTTACTCTTCACCATGAAGGAGCGAGGCATCTCTGCTTCTGTGCGCGGACAGGTGAGCGCTAATAATCCAGCTGTGGGAGACAGATGCGTCCTCTGGTGCTGCTCGCTCTGAAGCCTGCAAGGATTAGATCTCCTCTGGTGGAGAGACGCGACTCCAAGCGCTTTAAGTGGGATGTCAACCTGAAAACGGAGCATGCGCACACAGTCCAGTCCCCGTCTGCCAGGTGTTGTCGCGGACAGGTGTCTCTCTCTGCTGCGGCCCTTCGGCTCACCACACTGCAAAAAACATCCGCCTGCGGTGAATCAGTCAGCACGTCTGTGGCTGCAGGTAATAAGAAATTAGTCTGAAAGCGGGGGCGACTTGTTGTCACGTCTCCTCAACGCAAATTGCGCGTATGACGTGTAGTGTTTGGCCTTTGTTTTCAGGAACACCGGGGGGATTCTCATCACACGAATTTTTTTTCGAAGTGACTCTTTTTGCAGCGTTGAGCCCGCCGGGGCTGCTGGTGCCCCGCGGATCAGGCTGCAGCTCAATCAGCAGAAGTGATACCGGCCTTATCAGCGCTGAACTCAAGCAGGCAGGGAGGGAGGAAACGCGGAGGCGCACCCCAGGGTGTCATTTATAGAGAGCCTATATGTAGCATCTAGTGGTAAAGTCAAAGGGTGGGGGAAAGACTGAGCTGACGGAGTCCTTAATTTAGCCTGTGCACCCCCGCGTGTTTGTCTGGAGCGCGTTTGGTCATAATTGTCCACGACAACATGTTTAAATAAAATACCTGCACCGATACGTCACTGCGCCCACACAGTGAAGACACCCTGTTTGGTGTCCGCGCATGAGAAAGTTTTGAACGGAGCTTTGTCCCGGTCGGGTGGTCAGTCCGGCCGCAGACTGTCATTAAGCGACAGACACTCGCCGTCCTCACGCCCGCGGAGACGGTTTCACATTACCGCTGAGCATTATGTAGAGAAGAAAAGGCGCCCAACAAAAACAGAGACAATTTGTTTTCTGTTCTGCCGCAGGACGCAGATTGTGGCGCCTGTTCGGCGTCATTACGCACGGAACAATAGAGAGTCATGCGCCCTGGTGCCTTCTATCCACTGCAGGTGCAACAAAACGGATTTTACAGCGATGGAGGAGGAAGGAGCTCTGATTGTCACAAGGAAAATAAACCGAAATCATTAATATTTGAATAGGTGTGTTTGCAATCTGGATTGTTTGGTGCTATTTTTTTTTGTTTGCTTTAGATTAAATAAGACGCGTCTCAAACTCAAATCACATTTTCTTTAAATCACAGAACTTTGGATTTAACATCTTCTACACCCACATTCACTTATCAGTTAATCAGCTCAAGTCAAATCTTCCATAACTGTAAAGATTTCCTGCACGAAAACACACACACACACGCACGCACACACTCGGAGGCCCAGATTGGTTGAGGGGCCGTCTCAGCCTGCACCCGTCGCGGACACGATGTTTAACAATAAGTCTGAACGCGTCTCCACTTGTCGGCTGCAGGCAAACCAGCCTAATCAGCACACGAAGAACAGGAAATCAAAGCGCCACATGTTCCGGCTCGATTAGACATCAACGGCCGCTGCATCCGGACACCGCGCTGCTGCAGATATGAAGCCCGGACCGATAAAAAAAAAGTCGAACCGATAGGCCGACACGGAGCACTTTCGTAATAGTGAGTGACCAACCGTGGCATCCTGTCAGTTAAACAGGCTCATTAGGCAAATAATAAAAATAATAAGACAGATGTTTTTTTTTCTCCTGCAGAAACCAAATCTGTAGAAAAATGAAACAGATTTGTGTCCATGATTGATGATTAAATTAACGTCCTTCTTGTTTCTGCATTATTTAGTCGAAAGTGTCTTGCTCTCTATTGAAATATCAACTTTAAATAAAAAACGCCTCTACATGTGAAAACACCAAATGATTCATGCCTCCCACACACACACACACACACACGCTCTGACTATAGTGGACGCTTCAAAGTAGACGTTTCATAGCACAACGCGCAACTCGGACGAGTATGAGGTTAGTAAAAATAATATATAAATATATATATATTTCACAGACTGCAGTACTTTGCTGTGCGGCTCATATGTTTACATGATGGGGGTCTGAGCTCAAATTCGGCTCATTAATTTTAAATTCAAACTTACCGATTAAAGCCGAAATGTCGGGTTTTTTTTGTGGCACGTGTCTGTTTGGCAAGTTACCAAAAATGAGCTGAAGTCGACTTTTTTTCAACCAAATCTGGTAAAAATAAATAAACTGCCCTTCACTGCGCCATGAAACGCACGTTCAAAACATCCGCATCATCTCCAATCAGTGCACTATAGAATATAAAAAACACACAACTCAGTACTTTTTGAAAAAGACTACTAAATATCTAATAACGCCATCTTCCATCAGCATTTAGCAGTAATACAAACCTTGGTGAGTCTGTCAGCGTGCCCGAAGAGGAGAGCTCTTTTTAAAAAAATGTGGTTTTCTGCATGAAATGATTAGTAGTTGAGGCTCAGCTCTGAAAACCGCGAGAAAATCACTTCCTGAAAGCAGTCAATCTAAGCGAGCATCTTCACAGAGGAAGGCAGCGTCCCACATGTGCTCACACTCATCTCTTCAAAACCACTTCTGGTTAACAAGACACATCAAGTCCAGGAGTTTTACCAAACATGTTTTATTGTGAACTCATCTCTCTCTCTCACTCACACACACTCACACACACACACACACAAACAATCTCATGTAGTCTCCAGAGTGTGCCCGACTGCTCCATAGTGTTGCCATGTGTGTGTCCTTTACTGCACTGCAGACTCACAAAGTGCCATAACGTGTTCCTCCTCCCCTCTCACACACTCACACACACACACATCTTGTTCATCAAAAAAGGGGGACATTATCATCATCAACTCAAAGAGTCACAATCTTTTCTGCTTCCTGGACGTGACAGCCTGAGAGACTGCTGCGCTCCACTTCCACCTCGTCTTCCACTCAATACAGTTAGTGTTCAATACAGACATTCAGAGAAATTCAAAGTCTTTTACTCGTCCAGGTCCTTGTGTCGTGAAATGGAGTGGAACTGGCCCCTGCGGATGAGCACCATACAGAATATAGTGCTTTGCTTTGGTAACACTTGGCAGCTCCCGGTTTACTCTCCACATTTTTTTCCCTCTCTTCTATTTAATGTTATCTCAGCTTGATCTCCCAGTTTTTAGAGTTCCCTACAGCCGTCATCCATTTCCGTGCAAATTTGTGATACACAAAACATATGATGGACATTACTCATGGTTGACTCACCAGCAAAAATGTACTACGTGCTGAGTTGACTTACTGCAGGGTGGGGGTGGGGAGGTCATCTCGAAAGTAAAGTCAGGATGTGTCAGAGAACTCAGTACATCAGCAACAGTGGTTAAAAAAGTCGCTTTGTAAAAAGTATTATTAATAGATGTTATTTATGGTTAAATAAACTTTAGTTAATAGCTATCTGACTGTTAACAAACAATGAAATGCTTCATAAACCATTCACCAAGTATTAAAACATCAGTTGTATGTTTACAGTAAACAATCGCTTAATAAATGACTGGAAGCATTCCATTGTTAACAGTAGAACAACTGTTAACAAATGATTCGTTAACTATAAGTGAACCATTTATTAATGATACTTATTACAAAGTGTTACCAAAAAATGAATCTGTCCCCTCGTCTGCGCTAATTAATCACGTTAACTGCTCTGAACACAGCGAGCCGAAGATCAGTTCCTCTTTTTCTTTTCTCGCCTCGCTCGTCTCAACAAACAACAAAAAAAAAAAAAATCAGGATTCGTCATTCGTGTTACCGTATTAAACCAACTCATGTCCCTTTTTTCTCTCAATTGTACAATATATTCTAAACATCAGATATGCAATAGATACATATTTTCAAGTTCAAAAGGAAATGGAAAAAAACAAAACAACAACAAAAAAAAAAACAAACATAATACACATTTACATATCTACAGGTTTGCAGATGTCACACAGACCTCGTGGTACACCGGCCCTGGTGAAAGGCATGCGGCATGTGCTAAGGCCAAAAATGGTCAAGTCTGATACCAGCCTCTGACCGAGCCCGTCCGCACAATAGATATATATACACACACACACAGCACTTATACAATTCTGCCCTTTGCATGATGGACACTTAGTAGTAACGGCATCAATACAATGTTGATGTTCATTTTTATAAAATGCTTAAAAATATAAAAACACATTGGATGAAGTGTGTAATATAGCATAAAAGGTTGTTGTTGTTTTTATTGCACAGTCTCTTTCTCTGTGTTGTACCTACAGGAGGGGGTCAGGATCAGACCCTCCTCCTCCTCCTCCTCCCCCCACAGTAGAGTTTGATACGCTCCACATGTCTTATTCTGTCAGTGGTGCTCAGACAGGCCGGTGTTTTCTGCCCTCAGGAAGAAAAGAAGAATACAAACTAAATAAACTAAATCTGTAAGTGTGATTCTCATGATATGAAATGAACATGCATTTCCCTTCTGATATTCAGAACTCCAGATCCAGACTGATCCTCTCGATGGGCTGCCTGAATACACCTCCTCTTCCTCAGCGGGTGCCGGTCACACCGTGGTGGACTTGTGGCTGCCGCTCTGAGGCACAGAGAGTCGCAGGGCCTCGTCGTCCTCCTCCTCTTCCTCGCTGTCGGTGTCCCCGAGGTTGGGCTGCAGTCTGATACGGCCCCCGCTCCTCTGCTGGCTGTCGCGGAGGGTGGGGACCTTGACTCCATCCTCATCTGAAGACTGGTAAGACCCGTCATCCCCCGCATAGTGATTGACGATGTGGATCCCATCAAAAGTGGGCTGACTGGCCAAGCCCTTCTGTCCTTTTATGCAGCAGATCTGGGAGAGGAAGCACGATGAGCGTTAGGGGAAACGCAGATGATGTTTAATCACGCATGCAAAAAAATGAGCTCAACACTTAAATGAAAACACTGATGTAATGAACTGTTTCACACAACATTCACTCTCAGACGGGCAGTGATGTTTTAACAGAATCATTGGCACAAGTAGAATGAGGCGTCTGTCACAGATCTAACATGCAACAACCAAAAGGGAATAACGTTACCAGATCTGAGCCGGGTCCCAACTCCTCACTACATATATCATATATATGTGATAATGTAGAGTAGTGTTTACTGTACAGTATTGGTTTATACTGTTCTTGCAATTGGTGTACAAGACATCATTTTAATTCACCACTGTGTACTGACAGACACCAACAAACCAACAAACTACAACTTTTGAATATCAAACTTGAAAAAACAAAATGGTTTTGCAAAGATTTGAAACTTTATATTTTGCTATATATATACACATATATATACACACATATATATACATATACATTTTTTTCCACCTCAGTTAATTAGGTAGAACTTTTTGTTCCAGCTATGAGTATTTTCCATTTCCTGTGGCGGGTCAAGACGGTCTATAAATTGCACACTGGGTGTATACTGACATCTTTCTTGAGTGAGTATATGTATACATGTATATATATAATTAGTCACTTTTGCAGTGAATGCACCACATATTCAAATCTTCCTCAGAATGAGTATGTAGCATGGAAATGGGACAAAGTATTGTCTAGTTTCTTCGTGGGTGAAGGGCAGCTCCGTTTGGGTTAGCATGACAGTCCTGAATGTGTCTTAAACAAAATGCATCTTTACCAAACGAACCCGTTATAATCAAAAGTCTTTTCCGTGACACCGTCACGTCTCTAAACTTTTTCTATGGAAGCATCCAGGACCGTCTCCCATGCTGTGAATTAAACAAACCAAATAGGAGGTAGGGTGGCGAGGGGGCAACACGATGGGTGGGGTCAAACAACTGGAGGTTACATGGCACATCTGTACCAACTTACCTGAGTCAGCCTGCCATGCGACAGACAGACATGTGGGAGAAGACGCATTCAAAGGCCAGTTCAGAGCACAATACACAGTGAACACAATCACAATAAGCCTACATGTACCTACACCTGTCTAAACTTGGCACTCTGCCTTCCTGTCATTGTCAGTCAGAAAGGAAATTGTGACCAAATCAACATCTGACTGGCTGCCGTCACAATTTCCAGCAATATGATGCAGTTTTTTGAGTAAGGGGTGGAAGATGGTGGGACGTGTTTTTGAGCCACTTTCTATGACTGACACTTGAGTTAGCATGATTCATAACAGGCCACTCTTAACCCAAGTCACCTACCATGCAAACTAGGGAGAGGTGAACTGACAGAACAGCCTGATATAGAGTCAGATCTAGCCAGTTCACACAGCTCAGTTCAATTGAAGTTTTTTGATCTCACTTGTTTTGTGTTCTTCCTGTAAATAACTGATCTGTTAGACGACAACAAGGACCACTACCTGAGGTTTTACAAACCATATCAACACAGAAGATAAGCTGCTCACTCATTAGTAAGTACAAAGGCATCATTAGCGGACAGGCATCTCAAACAACTGCTCAGACCAGAAGAAACAAAGAATAAGGGTGAATGTCGAGGATAGTAAGATTCTCTGATGGTAGTCGAACAAATCCTCAGTCATCATGTTCAAGCTCTTTGTTCTCTCTCTTAGTGAAACCCTCTTGTAGTATCATCTGTAGGTTATCATCTCTGAAGGTATGTGCAAGGAGAGGTATACAATGCCAACTCCACACAGGAAGTCTCTGGGTGTAGTTAACACTTGTGCTAATCGGTTAGCCTCAAAGACAACCATATCTGAGAGAATTGTGAGAAATGCTAGATCAAAGAAAAAACAACAAAATCCGAATCTACACTGAAAAAAACAGTTGTAGAACAAGGTGGAGTGAATACTCGTGGACCTATTGTTTGTTTCACAAGCCTCACCTCGTGTTTGAGATCTGCTATCTGGTCTTTGAGGTCGCGGATGTACTGGCTCGAGTCTGTGTGGTTCAGCTGGCCTTGGACCTTTCCTTCTTCTTTCTGTTGGTAGAAGACACAAGTATAAACATTAGCTGCATTACTCTGTGATTCAGGAGGCTTTTGTTAATACTGAGGAAGTTGAAGAACCATTTGTCTGCAGAAGGGGTTAGACTAATACGTAATGATATATGCAGCATCCACGTCAAAACCGTTGAACAGGAGGGATATAAAATCATGACTGGTCACTCGTGATAATTGACAGACCTTGTTGTGAGCAGTTTCACCAACTTTAAGAACTATTTTTCTTTCCATTTCACCGTGCAGAGTGCAGCCTGCATCTTCTTATGGTCGACAGGCTAGCTAACTAAGCTAACAGTACAGCTCAGCAGAGGATGACGCTATTAGTGTTTACGTCCACTGCTGTCGTGAGCACATTTACTCTTCCTTCTGTGTGGTGAATGAAAACAGTTCCTACATGAAACTACTCACAACAAGGTCTGTGAATTATCTTGAGTAACCGGGTCATGTTTTGGGGGAAGAGAGTGCCTTCTAGTTACATTATATTCGAGAGAAGGCTGACATCTCTATGTGCCAATATGTCCAAAACTCAGAGCTACTGTACAGACAGGACAAACACTGGCAGGTACTACAGCGACGCTGCTGTCACAAAGTGCCCTCTTTGTATGGCGGGAGAGCAGAGCGACAGATGTCAGAGGAAACACATAACACTGTCATTTGTGCTTGATTTCCTCCCGGGGCCCTGGGGATGAGGCTGGTTGTTGGCTTTAACAGTTAAACAGTGATGTTTACCTTCCTCACTGAAGACATCTGCAGACATCGGAGACAAACACATACTTTATTTCAAACCTCAATCACACCCCCTGAACCTGCCAGCTCTACAGTGAGCCCAGTGCACAGAGGAGTTCAAACCACAGGCTGCAGCACGGGAACACTGAGACAGAAAGGGAAGATGTGTGCACACACAGCATACAGCAGGGGTGGAGTGTAGAGGTAGATACGCGATACTGAGTGTTCTCTCGCTCGCCAACACCCCAAAATACAGATAGGGTTTTGATTCCTGTGGTAAGGTGGGGCTGAATATGGCAGGTCCCACTTGGTTTTTCCCCCCCCCCTAAACAAGTGAAATTATTCCAAGAATATGTTGTTTTTGAGGTTTCGCTTATCCAAAACACTGTAACGACAAGGGGCAGGCAGTTAATCAGACTTCCTTATGTTCAGCTGTGTGAATCGACAGGTGTCAGGCTGCGGCCAAGAACGCCAAACAGTCTCACTGACACGTCTCCCTCATGTGCCTGCACCCTCGAGGTCTGTTGGACTTTGTTGACTTCTAACAGGAGAAAAATAGAAGGAAGGGGAGGAAAAGCTATTTATAGTGACGTAAAGGACTAGGGCGAGTTAGAATTGTTTGTTGTACCAACAGCAGTGAAGTGCGCAGCTGATCTAATCTTTAATTGTTCTTTGAACATCACAAGCATCACTATCATCACATCCTGAGGGGGCGAGCAAAATCAAAGCTCGTAGAAAAGAAATTCCCCATGAAATGCATCGGAATTCATCGGACAGCGTGCGTCACAAACATTCACAATATTGTTTACTATGATCCAACATTTAGTACGTCATTTAGCTGCCGGTCAGAAAAAAAAATATATGATTTATGTAAAATGACTCATTTTATTCCCGAGCATATTTTAACACGTGAGTGACCACTCATAAAGATACACTTTCCACAAACACAGTCAACGCGAGAATGTCCTTTACACGCTAAAAACATTTAGTATAAATCTCTGGGCATGTCATAGAAACCTCAAAATAAACCATGCATGTCACCTTTGGTAGAGTTTCTGCTTCAAGTTGAGAAACCACTTCCTATCAGCTCAGAGACAGTGGAGCTGTGGCATTAAACGGAGGCTATGACTGTGGTAGTGAAAGAGTCCTACACAGAAACCTTTCTAGACATCTTAGTTTCACTGATGTTTTCCATCATCGGTTGTTATCATGAACTTCTATCTTTTCATTCAATCTCTGCAGGATTATCACTGCAGGATGCTAACAGTCACCTTCATGTTCAAAGTGAGTGTATCTGACGCTGCTCGGTCTTCTGTTCTCAGTATTGAGACTCAAAGTAAATCTGATCATACAGTAACCTGTCACATCATAAAGCAAGCTGTCACCACCAACTTGCGTCACACTGTCCCCAGTAAAGGAAGGCAAGATTTTCTCTCTTTTTTTCACATTTCCCCTCTAATTGAAGCAGTTTGTACCCACAAATATCGAGCAAGTAACCAAACCACAGACCAAGAAGCCAACACTGGCACAGTGATTTCAGCTCCGACATGTTTGATTTAATATCCCGCTCTTGAAAAAGCTCCTTTCTGCAAAACATTGTCTGGATTCTGATCATTAATAAAAGGAACATAAGGTCTAAGGTTAAGTGTGAGGCTATTGCATTTCACAGACGTGCTCAAATGAGAGTTCAATGCGCAGATTCTGCAAGGTTTGAGGGCGGTAGTGGTAAATATCTGGTGTTGCATGTTTTTGCTCTATCACTTAGTAACCAAACCTCAGACCACACTGTGTGATCGGGTGTGCCTGTGATGGAGAGGGGGAGGGGGAGTTTGTAGGTGTCATACTTATAAATAGTCCTGGCCTCCATCTTAAACTATCTGAAACACCTTAAACTCAGAAATGTATTTTAAATGGTACTTTTCACAAATGTTTCCAACAGAGCAGTCTGTCTGCAACTGGAGTCGAAGATGACCAAAGCTTTTGGTCTAATATGGTTTATAACACGCTAAAATGTAGTTCGTACGCTGCTGTAAAGAACTTTTAAGCGTTTATGAATGTACAGTCGCTGTCAATAATTGTACATTTTTCCATAAAAATATGCATGGTACTCAATGGCAAGAGACAAATATTTTTTAGATCCCATTCCCTTTAGTTAGTTTTAAGTGAAAGTGCTCACCGAACTACTTTTTCTCCAACATAGCTGTCCGCTTGACACAGAAAGAAAAGTTTTGTGAGCTAGCTAAAATACAGCACCTTCTCAACAACATCTCCGTGAGCGTTAAGGAGACGACAAACTGTGACTTTGAAAAAGAGTTGAAGAATGATTTTTTTCAAATAGACGAACGTATGTGACTAATGTGATTAATGGCAAAGGAACAGGAACAAAGGATTATTTGTCTAACGGTGGTCCACTGGAAGCGATGTGACCTCGCCTACAGCAGCCTCCACTTATAGGAGTTATAGATGTCGACAAATACAGTAATGAACCCTTTTATCTGCTTGTATCTACATTATATTGTGTTATAGAACATTTATTCAATGTTTGTTTATGGCTTATAAATGCTCATAAATGAGGTTGCTCTCGAAAGTTAAGTCGAAAAAAGTTACTGATTTCTTTAAAGTCAAGAGCTCCAACTTAATCAATCAATATAAGCAATACAAACTCTTCACGCTTATTAATCATTATGAATTAATATCTTAATATAGTACTACATCGGTTTTTTGCAGCTTTGTTTAGTTTGCAAAACTTCTCTGTATTTCATCCTCATCCTTTAGTGAAGTCATTCATAAAGAACATAAATGAGACAAAGTTCTTGCAGGATCATCAGTAGGACACTCGGAGTTTCGGATACGTTAAGATTTGTTTAATTCTTTTCATTACGTGCGTGTTTCTTACTGGCTGAATTTAGCAGAAACACTTGTATAGGCATCCAGAGTGTCTTAAGGTGGCCAAGACTGAGACACCCATCCAGGCCAGACATACATGAAAAGTTCCCAGCAGTCACTACAGCATGTGCAAAGCCATACAGACCTTCTTCCAGACAGTAAACGGGGCCAGACGTGTCTGTGAAGTACTGACTGGAAGGGAGGTGCTATGAATACAATCACTGCTTCTGAGATTTATACACATTCACCATCTAAATTTAGAGATTTGTTTTCCACACCACATATGTGGGTTTAATACCATGTAAGAAAGTGTCACTCATTTGTAATGAAACGAAAAGCCTGATGACTAATCTACAACCATTCAATGATCCAACCCGCTCAAGTCTCACTGCAAGAATTCCTAAAAAGGCAACATATGACAAACACAATGGAACAAACTCAATGATGCACCTCATGTCTGGCCTCTAGTAAAGTCACCACATCTTACAACCAGCCAGTTACCAGAACTGATATGCTGAGTGTTGATTATACCCTGATTATATCATTAACACAATCATCTTCAGAAACATATATGTTTAAGTGTATAAAATATATACTTTTACCGACAACATTATCCGTCTGTTCATAACACAGATTTACTCATATGAAAAGTGTGTGTTGGGAATGTTGAGCCCACAAACAAGCCTCAAACTATTTATGATTGGTATCAATCAGAACAGCTGAGTGGTGGCAATAGAAGATGAGGCCTGTATTTGTTTTGGTCACCCTTGTTGTGTGTAGCGTTACATTTGTTTGGGGATAAATACCGACGGCTTCACTCCTGCTTGTTGACTGACTGACTCATACAGGGTCTAAGTATTATATTCAAGTCTTTTCAACTTCACTAAATGCCATCGCAATGAACTTATGTGCTGCGATAATTATTTTTTGGTAGAGAGGATTTTAGGTTAGGAACATGTGTGGAAATATGTTAAACAGTCTCTACATCTCCTGATTTCCTGTTTACCTTACCTTATAACTTACTGTCAAAGTTAGAAAAACCTCAGCTGAACTGCATCGTCGGCACTGCACTGTGTGGGAGTGGTTTAATGAGATTTGATTGACTCTGGTGTCTCCTTGGCAACATACGCAAAGCAAACATCGACTGCTATCAGATTCAGACTCTTATGGGGACATTCTGATTGGTGGGAGGAAATGTGTGACATCAGTCTTTTTCTCTCAGAGCCCTGCCTGTTTCAAACAAGTGAGATGAGCTCAGACCAAACCACAAGTACAGAAATCTGTCACGTTAGATAACCACTATAGTTCTTACTTTTGCAGATCATGTCTATGTAGTGAGCCCCTTCACTATTAGCTAGATGCTAACTGAGAAACATACAGACCAACCAAACCATCTTCCTTCCATCAATAAAAATCAGAATATATTCCCTATGCCTGAAGACAATTTCATTAGTTCTTAAATGTGGTTTGCGAAGGAGTTCAAGAAATTCAAAGCTTGGCGCAGATGAAGGGGTGTGATGTTGGAGTGTTGGGACTTCACCTGAATCTCAAGCTCGGAGATCTGTTGCTGGAGTTCAGCCATAGCAGCAATGTTGTCAGCTTCTCTCAGCCTCACTGCCATCACCTCTTCCTTACTCTGCAGAAAAACAAGGATTATTTCAACAACAGTCCTACCAAAAGGACCCCAGGGAGGTGAAATGATAAATGGCCAGTATGAAAACACCTATTGTGCAGCATTTGTGTATTTCCTATCTGTTTGAATCTTGCAGAGGGAAATTCCTGAGAGACCGGGAGTGTTATAGAGAGCATTTCAACAGAAACAACAGACCAAGTCACTTCCTCCATCTAGATGTGGATTATGAGCTCATCAATTTTACATGTCAACACAAACTTCTATTTATATTTCGCCACCACACAGCTGTATAGTGGTTTGTGCACTCGGTGCTCAGTGCTGCAGATCAGCAGTAGGATTGTACCTTGCATTCAATCTCAGCTTGTCTCCGCTTGATTTCTTGAAGCTGCCCATTCAGGTCTTTATTTTGCAGTGTCAGTGTTTGCACACATTCCTGGAGACAACGACTCTCCTGCTCCGCCCGTCGCAGCTGGTTACTGTGAATCTGATTCTGTGTGAGAACAAGTAGATTAATGATCAGCTGAATCTAAAACAAAAACTGTGCAGCAAAATCTGATGAACTGACTGCTCTGCTTCACACTTGTTGTCACAAGCTGTTTAGCACAGATGACTGATGCCCTCTAAAGGACGCTGCGTGGAATTACAGGGAGAGAACGTACTTCCAGCTCATTTAATGTTTATTAAACAATGTGTACGAATCCACCAAACTAAGTATAAACCTTTCATTTCCTATGATTAATGGTATTCTATGGATAGAAAAGCCAAGAATCAGAAAAGCAGTACACATCATCAATTTGATGACTGACATTTAACATGTTAAGAAAGCCAGCATGACTTCTGACCTGCGTCTCCATCTCCAGCATCCTCTGCCGCGTCTCTCGCAGCTCCGCCTGGGCTTCTGCCTCACGCAACCTCACGCTCATCAGCTCGTCTTGCATCTCGCTTAACGCGTTCTTCCTGGGGCTGTCCTTCCAGCGACTAGTTGTGCGTGCCAAGTGACACTGAGGAGAGGCGTTACAGTCAGTCACCTGTCCGCACTTTGGAGAAAGTGTCCAACAAAGATATTGTGTCGATCAAATTGTCCTGTGTGCTGACATGTGCTCACCTGCCAGTGCTCTTCCAAGTCTCTGACTTGCTGCCTCAGCTCTTTGAGGCCGGTCAGAGCCTCCGCCTCTCTCAGCTTCACCCCTATCAGCTCCTCTTGAAGACGGGCCACATTGGTGTCATCTGGTAGAGATGTGTTCCTCTAAGGAAGGAGTGTAAGGATTATATGTTTAAAAATTGCAGCAACAGATGTATATGGATGTCAAAAAAAAAAAGACAGAAGCAGTGCATCGTGCCTGAGGTAACCCACCCTCTCCATGTCCAGGATCTTGTCCTGCATCTCCTTGAGGGCACACTGAGACTCCGCCTCCTTCAGCCGGGCCTGCACCAGCTCTCTCTCCAGCTGCAGGACCGACTCCTCAGAGTACCGAGGGGCTCCCTTCTACAACAGGACACGTGTGTGAGTACAGACAGTAAAACATGGCATTTAATGAAGAGCATTAACCTCTAGTTATGTAAATCCTCCCAATCCATGAAACATAATGATACTATATTTTTTCTCTTTAAAGAAAACACAACTCTATGCCTCTTTACACTCCTTTTTTTTCCCTTTCACATTAATAATTCATGTCTGCTCATTGTGGAGTAGGATAGCAAATTATGTAAAACATTGTAATGCCTCAACATTATCATGTATTTGCATAATCAATAATTAACAAGGTCGATAGATATGCAGTGAGAGGATTCTGTGAACAGAGTGCAATGTGTGAAATCTACCAGAGTGTGAGACAGCTGCTTATAAATTCATGAATGCATTTCTGAGGAAGCAGACGAATGTAAATGGTGGCTGTAGTACTCTGTGTCCCAATTTGAATTCATGCATACCAAAACAGATCATCACCCAAAGCTGGTGTGAAGAGTGAGAACAGTCCTGCGTTCTCTCTGTTGCTATATGCTAACTGGGCAGGGGGGGATAACCGTGATGCATCTGAACTGTGGTGAAACACATTTTTACAGGCCCAGGTGTCACATCTAGCACACCAAATGGTCTTGAAATTGTCAGCCTGATGTTTCAGTACCGCACAACACAAACCGATCTGGGAAACATCCCAGTCTTAAAGTCACGACGGCTCTGGTCCTGCAGGATCTGAGCCGGTGCAACCCGCCAGCTGGGGACTCTGTGGTCCTCCTTACCGCGTGTGGCTGCTGCTGCTGCTGGAGCTGCCTGATGGTGTTCTTGGCCTGCTCCAGCTGAGCACTGGCCTCCTCGCTCTGCTGTTTGACTGTGGCCAGCTCCCGCTTGACCAGGTAGTTCTCCTCGGCCTCCTGAGCTCGAGTCACTTGTCCCTTGGGACATAACCAACCGAGGAGGGGTGGAGTGAGCACGACAAAGAGTGAGACGAGAGGGCGGGCAAATCAGAAGTGAAGATGAGGGATTGGGTTTTCTAAGGACATGCTTGTTTTTAGCTCTATCAATGTGTGATTTATAGTTTAATTCCTTAGCTTTCTTCAGCATGATTTGTGACTCCCTCACTTTGTTTTGCCACAGTGTGGTATTTCATGCACTTATTCGATACGGTAATCAGCTACAGTCAGAGAATCATTATAGTCATCAGATTCTGCATCATTACTGCGTCCCTCATGGTGCTAATCATAAGCATGCAACGCTACGGAGAGAGAAAGAGGAAAAAAGAAAGATGCAACATAAGTAATAAGGATAAAGAGAAAATGAGGATTATACCTGGATCAATCTATCTGCCAAGGAAGCACTTTCCTACAAAACAGAAATATCAACAAGAGACAGCAGAGAGAGAGAGACAATCCAGGGGACAGTTTAAAGCACACAAAAGAACAATCGATTGTTTAAAAGAAAAAAATGCAATGCTCCTTTACCCTCCACAAAAATTTGTCTACAGACTACAGATACTGATGTTTGCATTCAAGGGTGGAAAAGGAACATTGCATGCAGGTGTGGTGAAAATGGTGCAAATAAGCTGGTGACAAAGTGAAAAATGAGGAGGTGCTGATGACACAGTGACAGGTTTCAGACAGGAAAAAGCACAGGACAGTGCTACATCTAGCAGAGAGTGATGCTTGGTGCAACAACAGCACAGTGATAGTGTTAGGGAGCTATTTGTTGTTTCACTGGGGGTTTGACATAGTTTATCATGCTTTTTGACATTTCAGTTAGTAAAGAGTTAAATGATTCTGGGAGTTTCGGAGACAGAGACAGGTCGGAGAGCAGCAGCCTCGAGCTGGTTTTAAATAACAGACTCGATTAGATCAGTGTTCCTCCCTGCAGGCGAACGCGGCAGAGCAGACACCCTTTCTATGACGGCAGACCTCATGCATGGTGCCTTCACCTGCAGCAGTAGTGCCCGTTCCAAGAGACACAAAAAGGTGCAGAATAATACAAACTGTGCAACTTGGCATGCAGTGCTTTGCATCAGCTGTCACAGCATCAAGCAGCCACTTTAGCATTTCAAACAGGCTGGTTAAAGTCTTCAGTGGTGCCTGGTGAATTTTAAAATTCACTACACCAAGTTAATCGAGCCACACAGTCGCCATGACTCCAAAACAACCTCAAGTCCAAAAACCTGGCTCCAGTTGGAAGCTCCTATAAATTCACCATACTGTACCAGTCAACCAGCAGCGGCCTATCAGATAAATGGACTTTCAACTAACACAGCCCAGTTAGTGAAAGACAAGACTCCATCATTAGGAGGAGATGCATGATGTATGAGCATACGCAGCCAGGTGGGTTAATGTAATGTTGATGAGCGGGGAGCGGCGTCTGTTTGGTTTCTCTGGTGACAAACACTGATGCACTCACTTTCTCCAGCGTGTCAATCCTCTGCTTAAGGAGCCTGTTTTCTGTCCGCAGCCTCTGTAAAAACAACACATTATAAAACCCACATTAAATTAAGTACAAACAACGGACCCCTCAGGATATATCTTTAAACATTCAATCTCCTCGCACCTTTATCTCCACCTGCTCCTCCATCTCTTTAGTTTTGATTGTAGTGTAGTCCTTCTCTAACCTTAAACAAATACAAAGACAAGACAGTGAAGACAAGAACATTAGCGTCAGTCACAAAATGAAGACATCTTCCAATTTGTCTAGGGGTACTGAATAAAAGAACAATAAAAACAAAACCAACTAAAATCAACTTTCTGCAAGATTTAATTTAGAGAGCTATAATTTCCCCAAAAATAATTTCTTGGGAAAATGTATGTGATTCTGTTGTAACCATGCAGAAAAAAGATAAATTAACTTGAAGGATAAAGTTTCTAATAGTATTTCCGAGAGTTTAAATTAAGCTTTCCTTTCAATATAATTAATTTTATTATTTTCCCTACAATTGGCACCAAATTACCAACTAATTTCTAGTAAACTTGCAAGGAAATGCAGATTATACAGTACCAAATAAAGTGTGACCCAACAAAATTGAAATAACAAGATAACAAATAAGTTTATAGGTTTTGTAGTGTTAATTAAAAATTACAGTGTTCTTCTTATGAGTCTAAAATGAAATCAATATTACAAAATCAATGCTGACTGATGTAGATACCATACTACTGTTACAGAACAACAAAGATTCATGAGCCAACCACTATGTGATGAACATTTCCAGGGTACTGTGTTAATATAAATGTGTCGACAAACAGGGAGGTTTGTAGATGTGGAAAGACTGAAAGTCGTGCTTACTTTTTCATCTTCTTGGCGTTGTATTTAACCTGATAAGCAGCCTGGATGACCTTATCTGGTCCACTGTCAAGCTGGTGCGGGATGACCCTCTGAAAATGCTGCAGCAACAGAGGAAACAAAGGCAGGTTAAGTGCTTCACACCCATAATCGCACCCTGATGTCTGAGTCTGGCATTTCTCTGACCTCAAAAGCACTTAATCAAATGTCAGTATGTTCTCAGCTACAATTTGGAAAGACACATGTTTCAATTATCTGGGTGTGGTCCAGGTTCGTTCCTCGAGGGTGCTGTATATTTTAAACCAGAAATCTGAGCTGGTTGAATGACAGGTTATGTTGAGGTTGCAGTGATTTACCTGTAACATTCCCTCCATGTCGAGCTGGATGAGTTCAGTCTGGTTCATCTGAAGGATGGCCAGTCCCACACGGAAAACTATCTCCAGACCCTAAAGAAAGACATCACCAGTAATCACTGAGGAGTAAGTGTGCTGTTGAATGTGTTTTTAAATGGTCTGACAATTAAAATGCACTCTAGCAGGTCTCAGGGGAGTAATCAAACGACTCAAACCGTGACTATTTAATGTGGACGTTAGTGTTTGTGTTCTCCAACAGGTGGCGCTAAAGGATAACCTTTCAATGACAATCTGTGTTTTAAATATGGTCATTCTCAAAGCAGCAGAAGACATGTTGACCTCACATCTTCACAGTTAAACACTTTAACAAGCTAGTTTTTTTTAGATTTTCCATCTGCATTTTCCGCAGGTTATTCGCACCAGTGACGTACAGTTGGTGCAAAAGTAGGACAGTGTTCAATCTATCAGGTCACAAACATTGGAAGAAGTTCAAGTAATAAGTGCAAGACTCATAGATGATACATTAGGAGTCAATAAGCTTAATAAAACTAAGCTAAATATATAAAATGACAAGTATGCAAACTCTTTAAATACATTCTTTACAGACTGACACACATAAGTAGATACGGGATGTCATATTCTTTTATCTAACCTCACACATGAAGATGTCAAAGATCCTCGTGGCGACGGGCAGAGGGAAGGATGTGAGGAAGATGGTGAGAAACCAGGAGGAAGCGTACATGGAGGTGTGAAAACTCTGAGCCTGGAAATGCATATGCAGCTCGGGGAGTTGCTCCTGCAAGGTGGAAATCATACGGTTTACACTGTTAACACTGTACATGACGATATTTGGACAGTCCTGCTACAAAGTATGAGGCGTCTACCTGGATCATGTACTCAAACTGGTACATGCAGAGTCCCAGCTCAGCCATACTGGGTTTGAAGAGCTCTCGTAGTCTGTAGTCCTGCATCAGCTTCACAAACACACAGAAAGCTTCTTCTTCTGGCATCTGCAAACAAAACAGGATGACAACAAACCTCAAATCTTTCTGTTAATCACTAAACATGTCAAGGTATTTGCTGGGAGCCGGTGAATCAGTGGGTTTTTGTTCATGTGCGGGTGAGGACGGGATTATTACCTGCATGAGCAACAGTCCTACAATGAAGGCACTCCCTTGACAATAGCCAACCTCTCGGTCAACCAGAGAATATGCCTGAGGTGGAAGAGATTAGCTTTAGTTTTAATGATGGTCAAGAGCACAAGTTTCAACGGAAGTTTCTTTCCCAAACAACAGAAAATCCCTTTTTGTGTGATCTGTACACACGACTATCAGTTCATCTGTATACAATCATGTTCCTCAAACACAAACAGGAATTTACCTTCATGACGTTGAAGAGCACTTCCTGGCCCAAGCTGTCCTTCTCTTTAAAGAATTCGTGTTCAGGGTAAGTACGAGCGATGTCTCTGCGAATCAGCTTCTCGCAGGGTGACGTCATCTTCAGCAGTTCAGAGTATTGATCCTTGATGGGCATATTTTGGGCGTTGCACAACAACTGCCACACTATCGCCCGAAAGTGGTGAGGAACCCCTTTTCTAACAAGATCCTACGAGAAAAGAAAAGAACAGATACTTCATGAAACTGACATTAATCTAACTGTATTTTAAAAGTATTCATTGGGAATTTAAATGGACATTTGGGGACCGTCTTAGTGTAAAAATAACACGTCAGCTTCCCAAGGAGAAAAAGAACAGACACTAGCATTTCTAACAAGATTCAGACAGACAGGCTCGGTTCTCTAGTATTTATCTTCCCATTTCAGCACAGTGTGCAACTC
The DNA here is from genome assembly GCA_963678695.2 of Diplodus puntazzo. Lineage (NCBI taxonomy): Eukaryota > Metazoa > Chordata > Actinopteri > Spariformes > Sparidae > Diplodus > Diplodus puntazzo. The sequence continues at coordinate 4,451,995 of OZ023163.1, read as the reverse complement.
ATAATAATACGATTTCCACAGCCAAATATAATCTTGTCAGTGAGGCACTTTTTACTCTTTCCATATATCACTGCTGATACAATTTGGTTAAGCAATTTCCTGTGCTGACAGGGAACACTGGTCTTTCCTGCTGTGATGGGATTGTCTGTGCGTGTGTGTGTCTGTGTGTGTGTGTGTGTGTGTGTGTGTGTGCATCTGGTCAGTCCAGGGTGCATCTGGAGCAGAGGTCTACCCACGCAGGCTTTCAGCAGGGGATCCCTCTCCCCTCTCAGAGGTTAGACAAGACAAACCAAGCTTTGTGCTGGAACAATGCACCGCCTCATATCTTAACTGTATGTGAGCGAAAGCTGCCTTCTGAGGCACACCACTACTTTACACTCATGCTTGGTGACAGGCTCCAACAGAGATATCATGTAAATCAACAATGATTTCAATGTGTTGTGCTTTTCAGAACGTACTCGGTGTAGCTGTGCAGAAACATTGCATTGACATTCAACCAGATTTCTACTGAACCTTGTATATTTCTCTTCAGCAGTGGTGGTTCCTGATGAATCATAACGTATTGAAAACATGAACACATCAGAGGTTTTGCTGACAAGGACAGAAAAGTCAACGTTCCTTCCTTCATGCAACAGAGACAAGGTTTGTGTGCGAGCTAACGGGAAGAAAACATCACATTTATGGAGGCCTCAGCAGTTATGATTAATATCCCAGGCTAGCTGTAACCATCTGGTCATTACAACTTCTGTTAGTAACACCCATGCATGTTCACAGGTCCTTCACAACACTTCCCCTTTTATAGACGAAGTGGCGAGAAAAACAGAAACCTGCTCCTGCAGAAGAGGTTCTGTGTGCTTTGCATATGACTTTATCAACACTTTCATGCAACAGTAACTTGATGTCTCCATCTGTTTTTACATGTCAACAGATGTTGAAAACACAAAGTCATGCTTGAATAAAATGATGTATTACTTTGGTAAAAATTATAGTCATCCATATCATTAGTACTTAAGTCTTAAAGTAGCTGATATTAAATGTAAAAGTACCCAAACTAAATGTGCTGCTTTGGCTCTGATGAAGCATGTAGCCCCAAAGTAACTGGCAACTAATGTTAATGCTGTAAGAAATGTGTCTAATGTTGTTAGAACTGTAACAGAACTGTCATAGTACATTCCATCACTGCATGTGCACGTGTCACCATGACTGTAATGCTGCAATTTCAAAGCTAAACACTGAAACAAATGGACCACAAAGTATGCTTCCTGTTATAGAGCATCCAGGAATGTTTTGAGGTGACACGATCATCTGGTCACAGCTTTAAACTTCTGCAGCTGCAACAGGCGGTCCAACATTTGAAAGCTACAGTTACCCAGTCAGTACCATGACTTGTACCTGTTATCAGAATTATCCAACAAACTGCTGCTGGTCAGTGCTTTCTTTTTCTTTTTTCTGGTCAATGTCTTTACACAAAAATCTGTTCAAATGCAGTTCAAACCAAACTGCCTGCGACAGTGACTGAGCCTGAAGTTATATCAAGACCTCAGAGAGTAACTGTAGAAACAAGCACCCTAAAATTAGCTTCAAATGTCAAGAACTTAAATAACAAGTTCAATGACAACACCGCAGGGTCACCAAGGACAAAGATAGCCGGAGAAATTATTCCTGGACCAAGTAAACATTCAAACAGATAGGACCCATTGTAGCATTCGGGCCAGAGCTCGATACAAATGCACACGTGTTTCACAAGATAACGTGTCGGCTGGAATTCAACTTTCTTGTACAGTTTAAAGCCTCATCCAAAAACAGTGTCATTGGAGCTCCTGTTTCTTTCTTCTCATTGTCAAATAGGCAGTTATCAAAAATGTATTTCACCCCCACGAGTGCCTTAACTTCGTCTTCAGTGCCCAAAGCAAACGTGTCTCAGTAAGCTGTTAAAGCAGTCGTGTTTCAGTAAGCTCTTAAGTAGGTCTGCACGAGACTCGGCGGTCACATCACAGGTAGTCTTGTGCACTAGCCTCACCTTAAGCTGCTTCTCCTTCTTCTTGCGCACCTCCTCCCACTCATTGACGATTCGTCCCCACAGGATCCAGGTGTCCTCCTCCAGGTGAGACAGGTTGGAGGAGGCAGAGGAGCTGGACACCAGGGAGGAGCCACTGTTTCGCCTGGAGCCATTCATGGAGCGCAGTGACTTGCTGTCCGTCTCCAGCAGCCTGTAGAGAAGGCAAGAGGTAGGATGTAGTGTTAACACTGTTCACACAGGTAAGAACTGACAGAAATAAAAATAGATCCTTTACAAAAAAATATGATAAAACTGATCTGAGTCTTGCACAAACACATTTGGTAATATTTTCTTCCAGCTTTTTGTTGACTACGCTCCAAAGTGTAAACTGTTGCAGTCTTTCACCAATTACAAGATACTGACTAACTTAATTTCTTACTCTATCATTGTCCGTGTTGGTGCTTTAAATGTCAGTATGAGAGATGTGTGCAGTTAATCAACAAGATGATTAAAAGTTGGCAGCAGAAACACTAGTCAATTAAAGTTATCTGTGCTCAAGTTAGACATTTTCTGGGTGTTTTCCTACTTTCAGACTGGCTGACGAGTAAGTTTACGTCAAAAACAAAGTGAAAACAGGAAAACCACACGTTCTGAACAACAGTATGCTGAACGAACATCTTTATGAAACAGGCCAATGAATCTGAACAACATGAGTCCTAATGGGGGCATCCTGGTGGCCTCATGATCAATTCACAGAACATGTAACCATCTCTGGTTCAGCTTGGCGAGAGACCGTTGTTGCATCTCCTATCCTGCTCTCTCTCCATGTTTCCTGCCTGTCTCTATGTTGTCAACTGTCCAACAAAGGCAAAAATAGCACAAAACAATATTTCTTTTAAAAAGAAGTGTTCTAGCCCATTAGCAGCCTTAATAACTAAGCATAATGGCAGCAATGTTTACACATAGATCCAAGTTTTAACTTAACACTTGCAATAAGATGGAAAAACATATTATCAAAATGTGTAATAGTGTTTATTTTATTCCTTTTATTGTTTCTTGTACTGAATCGGCTACACTTTGAGCGAGGTGTTTAAGCAAAGTGGTTTAATCCATCATGGTCTAATGTTGTTTAAAAGTAGTGTTCCGGGAAAACCATTAGATATGAGCTCGACAAGAAGCACTGATAGCACTGCTTTCCCGCTCACCAATCTCAAGACCACAGTAGAAAGAGAAAATGCGGAAAAATAGCGTACATCACCAGACACACACAGATGTGCTGGAAGAGTGCAGGGGTGCTAATGTGAGCAGGATAAATGCAGAATCTGTGCCAGACCATTTGCAAGCTGTGACGGAGTCAAACTGACGAAACCACATCCAGTGTCAAAATCAAAGCAGCCCACATTTCTAGGGCAGTGCTAAAAATGGGGACCTTATTTAAAAAGCCACTCTGCACTAACGCATTACAGCTTTTAAGACTGTAAAATAACCCACTGCATCACAGTGACGGTCACAGAATGATTCGCAGTCAATGAGCAATTAATTCCCCTCTCCAGCTGTCGAGTCCAAACACTCACACCTGATTCAAGATTAGCCCACAGTCGGAATAAACAACAGACTTTATCCTGGCATATTTTTGCAGGTTAGGGTTAGACCAGTTTTAATAACAGTCACCACAAATTAAGATTCCAGTGTTCAACAAAACAATAAAAGAGAGAAATTCTGTTTGTTACAAAGTTTGGTTTCTCAAATCTGTCATCTGTATCCTGAGTTAACCCTTGTCCCAAACGAATCAATAAAGGGTTACCCAACATCTCTGATGCTGTGCGTGTTTTCATTCGTGTACAATCACCTGAAACTAAGAATCATTATCGTTACATCTATAGAGGAAGCAAGTCCGGTTCCACAAACCCCATGTTGCACCGCCGTGTTTCTACAGTAGCGCAGAACAGATAAACCAAACACCGATTCTAGAGACGAGCTTTTGTGCATTTAGTGGCCAACATAGAGGAGGGTGAGAGGGCTGTTCAGTTGGTTCTTATGTATGACCTCAATGCCACTAAATCCTACAAACTGGACCTTTAAATTGCTGAAAAAAATCGCAACAAGTCTGTTATATCATCAACAATTAATCCACTGGCGGACAGTAATTTATTTTCAGACTAATTGTGTACATTTCATCCATGGCTGACATTTGAAGTGCACTGAGCGCACTGAAAAGCTCACGCAGTGTGTTGCTCAGCAGGTTAATCTTGCACTGTATCACTCTGATCAGTTTATCACTGGAGTTAATGACAGTGACCTGATCAAGGATCAGCGTGCAGAGAAGACGACCTGTACAGCACCGACGAGCTCATGACAGACACACAAAGGCTCAGACACCTGATCTCGGAAAAAAAGCCGGGGCCTCTTCACTGAAGCCCGTGACGTCACTGTGGGTGCTCCCAGAATGGCTAGGGTTACAGCCAAATTTGGGTCGTGTGGGAGGGCGTGAAATGGACGACCAGAAAGACCAGCCTGCCACAGAGCTTCCTCAATAAAAGCTGAATAAAAAGAACAAGTCATAGCTGGAATTTGGCTGGAATTGCCGGTTTTTTTCCAAGCATTTCAGTTACCTTGTCACAAAGTAACATACAAGGTGCAGTACCAAGCTGTGCTACACATGAACCTGAACACACTCCCATCTCTGCTAATAATTCACCAGTAGACAAACACAAAAGTCTGAAGCTTCAAACACAAGATATGATTAAAACTACAAAGAATCAGTTTTGGTTCAACAAAGTTTACAGTGATTGAAAATTATATTTTGAATTTAACTTTGAACTAGAACAAGTAGCCAAACAATTAGAGCTACATTATCTTTCAAGTGAGTGGCTGATTTCAACAACACGTCCTCTGGTTTCAGTTCATTACAGCAGGAGAACACGCTCAAAACACTCGATACTCGACATTCTACGTCTTACCAAGATAAACTCATGATGAATTCCTCATGTCTCTGCTTTTCAGGAGCTCTGGAGTGATGACATGCCAGATTTACAGATTTCAGCAGTCAGCATGTAACTTCCTTGTCTATCTGAGGCTACTGAACTAGTGCTCATTCCTTTTATCTGCTCTGTAGGGTACAAAGGCCTCAGCAAACACACAAACACCTGGTAAGCGAGTGCAGTGAAACATCCACCCGAATACCAATGTCCTCCCTCATGTTGTTGCACCTGTCTTGTAAACAAAATGATAAGAACTGTGTGTTTGGTAGATATCAGTAAGTTGCTACGGGGAGGTTTAGAAAAACGAGGCTGCATTGTCAGTCAGAAGCAAAGTGTGGCAGCAGAGAAACGTGTCTTCTGAATAGGCCCAGCTGTGTGTTGGGGTGGAGGCAGGGGTCAAAGAGCAGGTGAACTATGAGCCCCTTGACAATATGACTTCTGTTCACCAGATGGGAGTCTGCTCAGAGCTTTATAAAGCACATAAGGGAGAAAATGAAACGTTTCCCTGGTTGGGTTTGATCTCCCTTAATGAGGGAAAGCATCACAACAAGTGCCACTTGGCATTCTGGAGCAGTGGCCGTTGTGGGCGTAGCGATGAGTCACCGATTTCTGCATTCAACAGAGCTTTGCTGTCTTCTTCACCGGAGTTAACAGTGACACAATCCCGAACGCTGAACTGCATGCTCGGTTTCCATGCTGACACAGAGTGCACTAGCCATGGGTGAGAGTCACAACGGAGGAAGAATTCCCTAAGTTGGCAATAGAGGAGGTGTTACGTCATCCTCTAGCAGTCCTTTAATCTGAAGTGAACAATGAGCACACAGAGTACATCTTACTTTTCCAACGACTTTTACTGCTCAATGTGTAGCTTCTCTTACCACGAAAGGGCAATAACCAAAAGTCCCCCTTCTTTTTGTAGTATACACAGTAAAATAAACACATTGTAGAGTGAAATGAAAACTGCAAAACTTAAGAGCTTCTGGATCCTGTTCCAAGAGGCAGGTTAACTGACTTATCTGCTAAATTTACCTGAGGAAAACCATTAAATCAACTTCCATCTGGACCTGTTCTTGGTTTTACTGACTTACACACTTCAGATTAGCCAGCAAATAAGCCCAATATAATGTGAAGTGGCAATCTCTGGGGCTGAAAAATTAAGCCAATGCTGAATAAATGCAGTTCCTCGAATGGCAACTTGAGGCTCGCTCAAAAAGCAAATCAGTCACGATAAAACCGCATGTTAAAATGCCCGACTTCACAGCAGAAATAAACATGTTTACAGCCTGGTGTTGTCTTTATAGCTAGTGGGGTGAATTTTTATAAAAGCTCACCTTAAATGAGATTAGGGCTCAAAGTTATGCACAATTAAAGGCATTGCTTCTTCGAGTGAAAGATTGTCTAGCCATCAGTAACTAGGCTCCATTCAGCCTAAGCCGGACCCACACTCCACCCCTTTTGCCCATTTTTGGATTAGCCAGGAGTTAAGGTGGAGTCAGGCTTTGCCAAGATGGCGACGGCCTGAGCCACCACACTGAGCTTCACACTGGCTCTTCGAAACTGATGGGTGACGCTACAGAGACTACGTTCAGGTTTCACACAGTCTATGGTGAATACAGCCAGCATGCAAGTACATCTGGCTTGACACCTCACAGGGTGAAATGCTGAGAACAAGACAGGAAGCTGTCAGACTTCTCGACAATTTTAGAATTCTTCAGGATATCCCTCTAAATACAAGACCTCTTAGCTAACTGAGGAGACAGTCTGTAATAACGATAAAGCCCAGTGAGCCAACCGTCACACACACACACACAGGGAACAACAACATCATGGTTACCAAGGACTCGGTCAAACGCCTTCCCTACAAAGACAAACGAGCAAATGAGTGACTCAGTAATAGTACATTAAAACTGACTCACGACTTTGGCTTCAATCGAGCAGCACATGAGGACAAAATGAATAACAAAAAGCTTAAAATCTTTCATGATCGGTGAAACCAAAAACCCTCCAGAACCAGACGAACTGGAGACTAAATTTCCTTCCATCTGATCTCTTTGTATCCTCCAGTTAGCTGGCAAGTCGCAACCTGTCGGACATCACTCTCCTGTCAGTGTAGATCAGGAGGGGGATGGTGGGCTCGTGCACAATGACTTTAAAGCAGGAGAATGATAATAATATAATATTAAGATAAACAAAGGTTATATCTAAATCTTTATATAGTTTTATATGAAAGTTTTGTAGTACGTAAGTATTAAAAATAATACTCAGATCAAGAAGAGTTGAAGAAATCAGGTTAGTGTCCAGCACTATCACATTTCTGAGCGTGCTAATCGGTCTACTGCTGACAAGAACAAGCTGTACAGTGAAGTGAGTGGTGAGCAGCGGGGCGAGTATCCACTCTATAACTCCTCACGTGCAATCTGAGTGGCTTCCCTCAGGACTTCCATTCAGGCTGTCACGCGCTGGGTCAAACCCCGTCAAACTCTTCAGCAAGAATTATCATTAAGCTTCTTGTGGGTTGTTTATTTATTATCTGCTAAAGCTTTTTTAACTTCCACAAACCTACAGAAAATACTCTCTCCCAGTTGTTTGCAGTCGTGATGAGGTAGACGGCTGTGATGAGTGATGAAGACGTGTTACCTGTTGATTATGGGCTTGAATAGTTGATACAGCTTTTATGTTTCTGATGTATCACGTTCACACGCTTTTATGCAATATATGCGTTTCATATTTTAAATGCATGTACATTCAGTGTTGGAAAGTAGATGTACTCAACTTAAATGCAATTTTGAGGCACTTGCACTTTACTTGAGCTACTTTATACTTTTAAATAATGTACTTTTTACTCACTTCAGTTTCTGGTTACTCTGCAGATTGCGTGCTGCACCAGATACAAAGTAGAAACATTTTTAAATGTATTTATTTAATCCAATCAGAAAAATGCTGTATATCAGATTGTCCAGGGCCATAATCGGATGACCTATAATAGCATACAAAAAATACCCATAAATCTACGTATATTTACATTTACTTTTAATGCATAACTGCATTTAATATCAGATATATTTTTTCGTATGGGTGACTTTTACTTTAAACATGATCTATATCTTATTAATCATGTTTTCTGACATTATGTTGCAATGTTAGAAGAAAACTGCCTCACGAGTACCTCAGTCAAACACTCAACATGTCCCCACATTTTTGCATGTTTAAAACATTTAAATCAGTCAGACTGTGTTCTCCTTCCTCGTGTTACCACAATACACATGGAGTTGAATTAGTTCCTAAAGAAAGTCGTCCCTCGACAGCCTCAAATCAGCAGTAATTAAGTTGGTGGGCGGGAGAAGCCTCAGACGCGGTCAGCTTACCTGTTTTGCTCCTCGAGCTTGGCGAGCAGCTCCACATCGTCAGGACTGAGCTGCGCTGGTGAGGAGGGCGAGAGGGCAGGCGAGGACAGAGACGTAGAAGAGGACGTGGTAGTGGTCTGCAGGGACGTGGGCGTGGCCACCTGACTAGCCATCTGACTGACCGTGTGGGACACCGAGTTCTTCACCCATGAGAGAGTAGAACTCAGCTTACCAGCAACCTTGTCTGTCGCCACCTGCAGAGGATGGAGAGCACCTCTTAAATCTGTAACAGCGTCTCAGTAATAAAACGTTATGTTTAGCAACAGGCTGAAGTGAAGAGATTTACTCTCATAGGACAAACAACTTCTTAACTCCTCTAGCTGTCAATTATCTGAAGCTTAACTTGTTAACACTGATCAGGGCTCAATGATAGTGAAATTGACAACCGTTTCTTGGCCTTAGGTTGCCAACAGTGAAAACCACAGTGGCAAACACAAAACGTGCACCCAAAATAAATGAACTTTTATTTTTTGTTGCATTGATAATTTATTATTGTTGTTACAGTCTTAACAAGAACCAGGCAACTCTGCAAGGGAGTTTTTTGGTATCTGTACAAAAGCTTTTACATTTTTATCATACGTGTTTTCAAACTGATGGTTGACTGCATAGTATCTCAACTACTCAAAACATAAAAGGTTACTAAAATGTTCCTTTTCAGCAACAAAAAGCTGAAGCCCAGTTGCCTGTTAAACACTTTGAATACTTGAATACCTGAATACTAAGTAAGCATCTAATTCCCTTCAGACCAACGACTGAAAAGGTTTCATCATTCCATTTTGCAGCTTCTGCGCCGGGTGCACAGAGCCAGCAGTCGTCTGGATCGATACCACTGCTTAGTTTTCAAACTCCGCATCAGCAAATAGTTTTGTTCAGTTCAGTTTCCACAATCAATACTGTAAATGACTTGCTCATTTCCCAGTAAGAGTTTCTTTTTAAAAGGATTAAATAGCAATCGATAGTAAGTAACTATAATCACGTTAATTTGTTAATCAAAAAAAGGATGATTATTCTATTTGCAGATTTTTACTCTGCTATATATACTCGTTTTCAGTTTACTTGAAACTTCTTCCCATGAATTACACAAGTCCAGATTACTCTGGAGTTTCCTGTCACATGTAATATTTCTGTTTAACTGGGGAAAACACCACCACAATGAATCAAAGGAGATTCTCTCAGATCATTATTTGACAAACAGGAAGTTACACTATTATTTTCATGAGATATTAATGGCAATAGCATGAGAAATTACTACCATGTACTAGTGTGGTCAGAAATATCACTATACATACACAGATCGATACCGAGCATTTTATTACTCTCTCTTCTCTCTGACATCGAAGTGAGACATTCGAGTATCGTGACAACACTACGGTGTACTCGGATCAGTGCCCAGCAATGGCCAGTGTACAAAAAGAAAGGCCATAAAGACGATAAGTACTGGTTGCATATTAATGATGATCTCTATCTAAAACTGACATACATTCCTACCTGCTATTCCAAACAATCCCAAATCATTGTTTTCAAGTGGCTAACACACTCCTTGTGGAAATCCAGTGTATATTCATCAAGAGAACACCACTAATCAAAACATGTTTTAAACTGAAATGTCCATAGCACGTTCTTCCTGAAGTAAATCCACTCTTCTGAACCTTCGACTGACTTAATGACACACTGCTCAGGTAGTCATATGCCGATCGAACTGTCAGGAAGGGTCAAAGTGCTCCAGGCTTCTCTAAGTCTCCTGCTGATATCACTGTAACACAGGAAGTGGCTCGCCGCAGTCAGCAAAAAAAAAAAGCTCTCCTAAATTCCCCTCACACCTGAGAACAAAAACCGTATGAGCATTCAGTTTCACCCCAGCAGGAAGTCTGGACCCTGCCACCAGGCAGGAAACAAATCATTTCATGCATCTCAGTCTCTATAAAATGATGAGTCATTTCTCGATCGGGTCATACAGGCAAAAGACACGAAGGAGAAGGAGAGCAAAACAAAGGAGGTGGGGAAAAAGACTGTGGTGAGTGTGGTGACGGGACTGTGCTACAGTACAGGCAGAAAATATGTTACCTAAGCGTCTTTTATCCTCCTGCACACACACAGAAACTCTCAGTGACTTTACTGTTGCCACACAACACAGAGATGGACTTACATTTATCATTATAGTTCATCGTCTTTAACCTCCTGTTGTTTCATGATAGTGACCTCCTGACATTTCATGATTCATGATGATATTTATTGTGCTTTGAACGCTTAAGATTTAAAGCAAATGCAGGCTAAAATCCCAACAGGTAGATCAGAAAAGAAATTATATAACAGCTTTTTTAATGGCTTATATAAATGTGCAGTTTAGTGGAATGCACATCAGTTCAACATCGGATTTTCTTCCATTTAAATTTCATGTTTTGTCCACAGCCCAAAAGATATTCAGTTTACTGTGACAGAGAATAAAGAAACCAACAAATATTCAGAATTTAAGAAGCAGGAATCAAATCATTTTTGGCTATTTTGTTTTTATTATCAAAATATTTGACAATTAATTTAATAGTTTGTGACTAATTGATTAAATGCTGCAGTTCTACACGTGTCCCAAATTGCAATAACTGCAAAATAATTTAAATTATGAACCAACCACTGCAGCTCTGATGAAATCCCTCCCTCATCTTCACCGTGACCTATCCACTGTAATTAAGGCAAAAAATGTCACAACATTACGTTTGGAAGTTTTACTATCACTCACTGCCAGTTGTGAAAATCCAAACTTAACGAAACATTCTACCTCAGGGGTTTTTTAGGTATTACCTGTGCCAAGTCTACTCTGACATGGAGAGAAACAGGAAGTTGCAACACCTAACCTTTACTGATATCCTAACAACACCCTGTTCCTGAGCTGTCGCTGTGGGTGGGAGCATATTTACTGACTGTCATCGACAATATGACATTACAGCTAAACCAACAGATTCTTATCCTGTAGATCCTACAGGTCGGCTGCATTTTAATCACCATAAGGGATGACAAGAAGGCAACACTCACTGTGTAGCACGAATATGATACAGATTTTGTTAAAAGTAAAATACACGTGCATATTCCAGCGATTCTCTTACTACGTTATTTTCTTCTTCTGCATACCAACAATTGAAAAGAAGAGAAGGCAGTGAGCTGGACAGAATAACAGTAACTGTTCACCATAGATCACCGTAATTGTATTGTAGGATGTTACCGCATATATTTACACTACAAAGACCTAAATAAGCCAAATGTATCCATACGTGTTTTCTTACACATCATCTGCTGTAATAGACAATCAAAATAGTGATTAATCGGACATCAATATAGGAAAAGATCTTCACGACTTTCCTTTTTTTCCATACAAACCAGCAAACTGCTCGCACCAACAGTGATTCGACAATAATAGGTGTGAAAAAGCAGGTTATATTTACCCACTCAGACGGGCCTTAACTTAAATAACAGGATCCACAGCCGTCACAGACGTATCCTTATCCTGCACAGGATAACAATATCACATGGTTGTGTGCAGCGCAGACTGACTCAGAGACGTTGATCGGCACATTTTCCACACCAACAGCAGAAAAGTGAAAGCATAAAGCCCGACTGATTAAGACATTTAATTAGTTTTTAAACAAAATCGCAATGTGACTCAATTCACCTGAATAGAACAATTAATACGGGACATCGAATCTTCCCGACAGCCAAGTTAATCCACTAACAGATAAACGCCATTCACTCAATTTATTAGATTTAAAAGGACATCATCATTAATCATTAATTACATAATAAAAACTTGTGATCTCTCCCCAGTTTGTATCTTACATGAACGACTCTCTACACAACTCTGTTTCTCGCCCCACTGAGCCAGGCTATCATCGTGTCTGTACCCTCTCTCTCTCTCTGAAAGCCAAGAAGAGAACGTAAAGCCACGAGGTTTCTTTACAGACTGACTCCAAATGTGGGGGGATGCCATTGCTCAACTAACAGGGCAGAGAAAAGATCATATCAAACCAAGTCATGTGTGCCGTTCCTATCAGCTCTGATTGATGATGCACCTTATTAGACCAAAAAAAAGAAACACTTGCCTGCATGTAGCTTTGTCAGCAGACTAAAAACAATCCGAATGCCACATTCATGGAGCAAAATATGAGCAGACCTAAACTTTAATCAGCTCAGTCAGGACAAGGGGAGGCCATGCTTTGAGAGATGCCAATATCCAGGTGGCCTTAGAAGACATTCCTGTTTGCAAGCCCAGCCAACTGAAGCCCTATAAATCCTGGATACAGAGATTGTTTCTGCTTTTGTTTGCCAGAGAACTCAAAAGGGGCCCTGAGATGCAGCGCGCATAGCTAATGAAACCCACAGCAAGGCAAGAAGAAAGCCTCAGCGAAATAACTTCAAGACGATTGGGGAACTGAGAACACAATAAAGGCAAAACACAAGAGGCATTTTCTTTCTCCTACATCAAACTACACAGCACCCAGCAGATACCTCGCGGTACTGTAAAACACACCGGGGGAAAAAAGACTTCCAACAAAAACTACAAGATTCTGTCCATATGATCTTTACGGCCGGCATCTGATGTGAAAATAAGACTAATTTCTCTTCCCTTTCACCTCCACTCTTCTTTCATCACATGCCATTTCCAGACTGTGAAAGAGAACAAAATCGTCTGGCCCAGCAGGAAAGAGCACGGCTATCTTCAGTGGAGGGGGGGAATGCCGTCCATGTGCTGTGTGAGGGTATTAAAACACAGGCACGACTTACAATAACACACTCACACTGAGGTAGAAAGGCCTTTCACTTCACACACAGAGGGAAGCTCAGATTTTCCCAGTGTACAATCAGCATTTCAATGCTCTCGCTTCAGGCTATTCTTCCTTATTCAGCAACAAAATGAGAGCTACGACCACCGGCTGATATATTACACTGCAAAACGAAGCCTTACAGTAGTTTAGGAAATTAAATGTTTCAATCGATAACACCAAAATAATAAATGTCAGGCTTGGCTGGTTTATTCTGTAGTAAATCTAAAACACCAACTACTGAGCAGTCTGTGATAGTGTGTGTTCTCTACTGTCTACATCAGCGACTGGCATAAAGTCTTCCAGCATACAGGCTGCTTCTACACCCCTCATATATGTCCATATGTGGTGTTATATACAAAAGTTCATTCCTTTCTCTGACAGACGTTTGACAAGTTCACCTAAAAATGAAAATTAAGTCATTATTTACCCTCCATGCCAGTGTGAAGTGGAATCAAGTTTCATAGTCAACAAATCATTTCTGGAGCTTCACAGCAAAACAGTGTTTTGTTTTCCTTAACAACTGAAGCAAAACGCGTGGAAAAAAAAAATAAAATGGTTTCATAAAGATTTTCCATCTTAAGTCAAGGCCTCTGGAAGCCCTGAGAGCACAGTTGAGCTTGTGCACTCACTTCAGTCGGGTTGCATGCTCACGCTTTTAGCTTCACAAATACAGCGACCCCTTTGAAAGGGGTTTAACTATGGTCTCCCAAAGACTTTGGTTACACTGGATCAGCTTCAAGGAGCCATTTAATGTTTTCTGTTTGTGTTTTTACATTTTAAAACAAGTCCCCCATCTACCTCAGATATTTAGATGAATGCTGCAACACCATATTGTTGTGACGCTCCAGAAATGTTTTGTGTGACTATGAAACTTCACCATCAGCATGGGGAGGGGGAGAAGATGATGACTGGTTTAAAATGTTTACACTACTCCGATCTGAATTTGATCATTTCGAAATGAGACAACTGAAAAGCAGATGTATGTATTCTAACTCCCCAACGTACAGCTTGTTCCTCAGCGCCTTTAACTGAGGCCGGGGGTCAGAGCGAAGCTTGTGAAGCCATCTGTCGTAACTACAACAAGTACCAACACGTGTATCCTCTGACAAAGCACATCTGGTCTCGTAAGAAACAACTTGCTGACTGACAAAAAAAAAAAGTGAAGAGTCGCTCAGTGTTACTCACAGAAAAGAGATGTAAGCCTCGATCATAGAAGAAGAATCCTGAAAGCAGAAATTCATTAACCAGGTTTTTGGACTAAGTCATTACTTGGCAGAGACGTGTTGAAAGTGAATGCATCTAGAAGCACTTGTACTTTACTTGGGCATTTCCATTTGGGGAGAATTAACACATTAACAATGAACCCTTCTGCTCTCGGGAAAGTCCCATTCCTCACTGTGATTAATTAACATATAAAGCGAGCGTTACTCTGCTGGTCTGCCTTTGGCTATTAATACTTATCGGTGTTATCTGTGCCTATATGCTATGTGATAAATTGTATGCGTTATGCTTTCATATGCAATCGACCTGCCAGGGACAGCTGTCACGGTCTGGAGTAGTGGTTGTGTTATTGTGCTTATCTGTGTTTATGTGTTGTTGTTTTTTTTAATGCCATCCTGCAGCTGAAAATGAGCCTGTATGATCTAAATATTCCTAGTTTGATGCTTAAACATGCTGTGAGACACAAATCATGATCTTCCACAGCAGCATTGGCCTACTTTTCCTTTACTCCCTTAAACATTATCCTCACATGTATTATTCAGCCTGGCAGTCAATAAGGAGCACTTTCCATAGTTTGCTTTTATAAAAAGGTGTTCAACTCTGGTGTCCAACTGTGTTGCTGTTGCAAGTCACTCCCCTGCAGTCTGAGTTAAAAGATAACCTTCTTTAAATACTTTGCTTGTGCTCTCACATATCAAACCACATTTTAGTGTACAGGGCAGTCAACTTTAAACAAAAGGAGAAGTCTCTGTTTCTTTTACTGGCTCGCTGGTGTTGTGAGCTGAAATGGAGATGTGGCATCAAATGCAACAGTATGAGAGTCTCACGTTGACGAGCTCGACGATGCTAACAGTACAGCTACATAGTTAGGTTAATTAGTAAGCAGAATAAAATAAAAATCTCCCATTATACATAAAATTATGCTTTATTTCCAGGTGATAGCTCGAGTCCATCGCGAGCAGCTTAACTAACTTCCACCTAACATGCAGTGACAGCATTAACAAGAAGTGATAAAAGCTAACACTGCTGCTAACTGTGTTAAAAAGTTCCGTTGTAACACAGTCTGTGTTGTAAATGTGGTGTCATTACACTCACTTGGACGGACACGGTGAGAATAAGCTGTCGTGCTTTTTTTTTTTTTTTTTTTTTTTTTTTTTAACGACTTACTGCTCATTCCAGCAATTAGACAGAGCCCGAAGAAAGAAAAACACACAAGGACATCTTTTACCTTGAAGCGTTTTCAACCAGCGGCACCAAACGTCGTCCGCTTCCCATGCACGAAAGTATACTCCGACTGTTAGGAGGAAACGACTGTTTTTCCAACACTTTAACCGAATACATGAGCTATATTTTTCCAAGTTAGCATAGCTTTAGGTTCCCAAGTAGAGACGCTAGCCCGGCGTTGAGTTTAGCTAGCTCCCATTGAGTCCTCGCTGGGTTCAGCCCACGCAGCCGTTTAATACGTGGACACAAATGTCTGCGGAGCCTCGAGCTCACGGCGGCGGCCTAGCAAGTGTTTACATCGCACTGAGCATGCGCAGGCGGGCCCCAACCTGACGCAGCACTGCCCCCACGTGTTCGTGTGAGTGGAACTGCACCTCTGAGATCTTCACATTCTCACAGGGAGAGAAAACACTGTATTTACAGATAAACTACATGCTGTTTGACATTTGTTTTTATTCTGCTGGTTCTAATTAAATCCTTTCTGATTCCCAAATCAAAAGCTGTTATAATTTCAGAATCAGCTTTATCAGAATCAGCATTATTGGTCAACTTTGTGAACACATACAAAGAATTTGAGTGTTTTTTTCCTTCGCTCACAATGTACAGATGTAAACACGAACATAAACTTAAACAGGACATAAACATTCAACTAGAAGAACAAAAGAATGGTATAAAAAAATAAATAAGTAAATAATTTACCAGTGGCTTTGCAGATTAGATTATGCGGGACATCAGAGCCAAAGTAGCACATTTTAAAATACATTTTATTTTCCAGTATTCTGATCTGATCATCTTAAAAATACTGAATATTAATAATCACATAATCCTCCAGGCCAGTAATCGGTCAACTCATAGTATACATACATATATGTAAATAATATACTATCTCTTGTACTTCTGACTCTTAATTACATTTATTATCAGGTACTTTTAGACTTTTACTCAAGTATGGGTGGGTGACTTTCACTTATACCAAAGTATGACTCCAGGGTACATTTCACAACGCTGTATTCAAGTAAATTACAAGAACCTCAGACTAGTACTTAAGGACCACAAATGTCTAACACTTACTTTGGTAATGTGGCACAGTGTGCTTTGCGGTAGTAAGTTAGCAGTCGCGGTCCATCCTGGCTGCACCACAACAGCATCACTGAAGGCTACTCTGTAATATTTGCCTCATGGTGCGAGGTTTGCTGTATCTATTGTACTGAAAACTGATTTATTGTTATGAGAACATTTTTAACAAACCCTAACAAGCTCTCTCCACCTTTGAGGGGACTGTTTGGTACGTGTTTTTTAAGGAGATCAAGAGATGACATCAAGTAGGATGTACAGGTGTATTTATTCTACACTATAGGGATGCAGGTATTTAAAGTATCATCATAATAACCTTATCTATTCTGACATTTAACACTTTTATACTCAATTTAAGCTTATTTAAAATCTCTTATTACCTCAACACATCATTGTTCTACTCCGATTTGACAGTACTGTCAGAGGAGTAAACCATATCATACAATCTGTCCAGGAAACAGGACAACGAGAAAAGGGAGCATTCTTTCATTTTATCACCGTGTATATGATGAGATATAACTTAGCTTTATGATTATTTATTCAGCTTTGTAGCTGTGAAGTTGTTACCAAGTTGTTAAGTTTAAACCCAGCATACTATGAGCGCTCCAGTCAAGGGAAAGAATCCGAAGCTTCCTGTAGCTCTACATGTGCAGTGCTTATCTTATCAGCATCAGATCCTGAATAACTTACCAGAAGTTCATTGCTGAGAGAAAGATTTCTTCTGTTTGAGCAGGCTGGAGGTTAGAACACTGTAGTTTTAACGTTCTCTCATTCGTGGCATGTTGTCTTCATAGTACAAACAGGAAAAATACCTTTAATCCATCCGTATAAAAAAACTGTGTGGTTAGTCCTCACAAAAACAATAAAAAACAATAAATATACAACAAAAAACAAGGTAAAATGGACTTTACTGAACTAGAAACTGCCTAGAAGCAGCATCGCTACGCCTTTCACTGTGCGGGAGCAGTCAATAGAAACCGACAGTGAAGTAACCACATCAGAGCAGAAGTTCAGTGATGTAAATGTGACTAAGCAGACAGCCTCGATTCACATACCAGCCAGCCATAAAACCTACTTTTCAGGTTTCACATGGGAGCAGTGACGCATATCTACTGTTGTTTGTTGGACACTCCCCTATTCACAGCAGCAGCTGACGTTACAGGCCATTCAGTCTGTTACACTGACAGAAACATCACATTCCAGTCTGTCAGATATAAATAACTAGAGAGCTGCGAACACACAATGAAACGGAAATTCTCTGTGATGAGGGAGCGATCGAGTCACGACGGCCGTGAAAGGCTAAAATGTCATGAAAAATAAATGCATCAAAGTGTTATGATTAGAAAATGACAATCAGTTTTTTTTCTTATTCCACATCGATGGTCTGAGCTACAGTAGCTGTGGTTGGAGAGCCGGCAAAGGCCAAAACCATCATGTGGCAGGTGCATCAGGTTGAGTTCATATTACTCACTAATGCTGGTATTGTTTGTTACCACACCCATATCCCCAAAGACGTCTGACTGTCTGCACCATCCCTTCTGATTAATGGCTAAATATTGATGACTACTAACGTAATTCATCTGGTCTGAAATGCTGGACTACTGGGATGGTAAAACCAAATTCAGAAATGAGGGAAATTTTTTGTAGTCTGACCAAATTCTGAGGTAATTTCATGGAGTTTAAACATTTGTTTTTGAAAGACATGAACAAATGTTGCAAAAACAAATAAAAAACATTCTTGATTACACAGTTAAAAACATGTGATGCCTTCCGACTGCCCAGTCGGTCCCCTGCACTGGGTTTTCAGCCATGTTTAAACCACTGGGAGCAGAACATGTTCAGTTCAAAGGGGAAGTGAACTGTGTGGGGAAGAACTGAACAGGCTGACAAGCAAGATTACCCATCAGTCATTGTGCTCAAACAATCAAGCTTGGTTTTAACCCACATTATTACTTTTGATGTCAATATTTCAGTGGTTGAGTTACCAATGCTCCAATAACTTTTAATGTTTACAATTTTTTTAAATAGTTATTTTAATGTCACTCTTATATTTGTAGGGAAACAATCTCTTATTGACCTCTTGACTACTCCGGTGTTGTTGCTCATGATTTAAGTGTTAGCTTGACAATGGTGACAGCAGGGTGCACGACACCTGGCGTTCATTTTGTGTGCCACTGATAATTTTCAAAGATGACATAATATAATCATTATATATTGATCATTAGGAATAACACTGTTGGCTACATCTTGTCAAATTTGCAACAGAATACGTTGAGGTAATGGGATCAGTTTTGGTTTTATTATATATTCAATATTTCATTGTTTGGTGGTGTAAAATTTCCACCGTAGCAGTAACAGGTATCCAAGGTAATCACGTTACCGGGGTAACGCACAGAAGAGGTGACGGTGATGATGTTGCAGGTTGTTCCCAGTGGAGGAATTTTGTCCAGGGAAGTTCTCTTTACTCACATTTGCTGCACAACGAGCAGGAAGTAGGGACTGACTGTTGATGTTCGCTGTGGAAAAGAAAAAAAAGAAAACAGTATAATAATGGAGATATCTGCTTTTGCAACAATATATTCCTGAACCTTATGTTTCAGGGTGGGTTCACCTGAAAGTCAAAATAATTGCTGCTGGCACATGCTGTAGGTGGAGGTTCTCTGCTAGAATTTTAAGGTGGAGGCAGCGAGGCAGGTTAATGGTACAGTCTGTGGGTGGAGTTTCTGGCTACAGTTGTCTGCTTGAATCCTGAGGTGACAACTACCATGCAGGCTGGTCAGAGAGGCTTCGGATGGAGGTTCAGTTTGCAGCTTTCTTTCTACAATCTGGAAGTGGAAGGAGCATTTCAGGTTGCTGAATAGGGCTATGGGTGGAGCTTAAGGCTGCTGTGGCTGCTTAAATGAAAAGGTGGAGGTGGAAGCTGCAGGTACAGCGATGAACGTTGCTTGTATATGCTTTGGGTGGAGGTTCAGGTTGCAGTTCACTGCTAGAATCCAGAGGTGGAGGCAGTGAAGCAGGTGGCTTGCATAGGCAATGGGTGGGGTTCAGGTTGCAGCTGACTGGTGGAGGAGACAGTGATGTAGGTTGGTGTCAGAGGCTTTTGGTGAAATTTCAGGCTGCAGATGTTTACTTAAAGGTGGAGGTGGAGGTGGAGGTGGAAGCTGCAGTTACAGCGCTCTAAGCTGCCGGCAAACGCTGCAGGCGGAGGTTCAGATTGCAGTCCTCTGCTAGAATCTGAAAGATGGAGGGCAGCGAAGTAGTCGGCTGGCACAGGCTGTGGGTGGAGGTGCCGATGTCTGCTCACATCTGGAGGGGACATCTTGTAATGCAGGCTGGTTGCAGAGGCTGTGGGTGGAGGTTCAGCTTCAAGTCCTCTGCTAGAATCTGGAGGTGGAGCTGTTTTTAAAGGCGCTCCATAAATAAAGTTTATTATAAATGTATATATCATATTTTTAAGCAGGTGTGTAACCGCCCCAGCTCGCTAGGGGGCAGCGTGCTGAATCCTCTGCAGCATGGCGGCTCCGCTGCTCATCCTGTGACACGGTATTTACGGCGCATGCGCACCGTAATCTTCCTTTTTCCAGTGCAGCGGAGTCAAGCCCCAGTCTTTGGCTCCGGGCTCCTTCATAAGGAGACAAAAAGACTGCAAAAATGGTTTGTAATTCGTCCCAATATGTGCCTACATGTATACTTAAGACACACAACGAGTGCTGTGTGCTGTCAGACGTTTAAAAACATGCTGCTGATGCTCCGATGAAGTTAGATTATGTCCGGCTAACGCTCACCCGGGTCTGCTTAAACGTGGCCTAATGGCTGCCTTCCCAAACTCACTGCTTCCTTTTGTCCGTGCTCTGATTTGTTGTGAAATGTAAATCAGCGTGTGTCCTGTGAGTATGTAAATTCACATCCCCTGATTTTCCGTTTTATGTAGTTTACCACCAGCCTGTTTCCTGATCGTCAACCCTGTTTAGCAATCATGCTAACTGCTGCCGTTCATTCCCATTGGCCCAGCTTGCTAATGCTAGCCGTGGCTAACGTCACCCACTGACAGTGACAGCCAAACTAACAGAAGACACCGCCGCACCGAACTAACGTGTAGTTAGCTTCTGTAAAGTTTCTTGTTGTGACTCTTTAAATGTTTCTCTTGCAGGGTTTTGTTAAAGTGGTGAAGAACAAGGCCTACTTCAAGAGGTACCAGGTCAAATTCAGGAGGAGGAGAGGTGAGGCTCCCTGTTCTGTCGTCTTCCTCCTCATGTTTGAAGTTTTGTTTAAGTATCTTTTTAAGTGACTGAAGTGTGTTTTTCCTTCCAGAGGGAAAGACTGACTTCTTTGCTCGTAAGCGCTTGGTCGTACAAGATAAGAACAAGTACAACACACCCAAGTACCGGATGATTGTCCGCTTCTCCAACAGGGACATTGTCTGCCAGGTGAGTGTTTGCTGACAGTGTCCTGTTTTTATCCAAAGTGTCGGGGCTCGGTATTCACTTTTCTACATCTTAGAACAGAATGCGTGTATGTTTGTGGTCTTGGATTGATCTCGGTAACAAAACGGATTGCAAAAAAAGCATATTCTAACTAAAGCATACACATGTGCGGTTAAATCAAGATGTTGAAAGCTGGAGCTACTCTTAAAATGCAACATGACCTCAATCTGTGCTACTTTGCAACGTGTGAATATGGAAGTTTTGATGTAAACACTAAGCGGTGTGTATGAATGTGTCACGGCTTGTGATTGCAGATCGCCTATGCCAAGATCGAGGGCGACATGATTGTGTGCGCGGCCTACTCACACGAGCTGCCAAAATACGGAGTCTCTGTGGGTTTGACAAACTACGCAGCAGCCTACTGCACTGGTCTGCTGGTGGCCCGCAGAGTAAGTATGAACTTGGTTATATAGACTATTCTTTTACCTCCTGTTGACCCAGAATGTGAAGGGATAACCTCTCCAAAATAAGCTTTTAGATGTACTTGGGGTTTTGTCTGAAATCAGAGTTGCCCTCTGGAAAAATGTGGTTTGCACAGCTGGACTCGAGCAAATGATATAGAACTTGGTGGCTGTCGAAACAAATGTTCTCGAGTCTCAAATGCTGCCGTTTTTCTTCCCTCAGCTCCTGAACAAGTTCGGCCTGGATAAGGTGTACGAAGGCCAGGTCGAGGTGACGGGCGATGAGTTCAACGTGGAGAGCATCGATGGTCAGCCAGGCGCTTTCACCTGCTACCTGGATGCTGGACTCGCTAGAACCACCACAGGCAACAAGGTGTTCGGTGCCCTGAAGGGAGCTGTGGATGGAGGCCTGTCCATCCCACACAGGTAACATGTCCCACTTCCTGTCACACTCAGTGGATTAGAAATGCTCTGGGCTGTGTTTTAGAAAACGAGGTCTTTGTTCCAAAATTAGGTAAATGGTAAATATACACCACAGTGCTCGTCTTGCACTAAGAAACAGGTGATTTCTTTGTTTTCTTGTGGTTATTTTCAAGGGAAATATTCACATCATGTCACAGCAGGATAATCGGTTATTACCAATAACATTAATGATATCTGCACTGAGTGTATGAGGCTTGAACAGAGCCGCCATCGTTAATGTTACCTGTAGCACCTGTGCCTTTTCTATTAAACTGTCAGCTAAGTAAAGGCCTTTTCATGTAGACGATCTGTTAACCTTGTTTCCTGTTAAGTGAAAATGTTTTTGTTTTTTTTAATTGGCACTCAGAAGCTTAACGTGAAGTGTGCAGGCTACCAGTCAGCAGTCAAGCTGCACAAATGACACTGAAAGCGAGGTGTGCAGTTAGCCTTGTAGTGTGGTGAATGAAACTGTTGCACTTGGTCTCATCTGTCATGGTGTGAATGTAATTTTTAGGCACGTGCCAAAACTTCTTGGTGAGACATTGAACTACGATTTGGTTTCATCTCCTCTGCCGGCTACTTAAACACTTTCTTTTTCCATGAAATGACTTTTTGGGCCTTCAAGAAATCGGTTAAATGCTTGAAATCACTTGTCTATTAGAGGGATGCACCGATTGTGAAATTCTGGGCCAGTACTTACCGTTTATGTACTCATCCATTAACTATATCATACTATTTGAAAGGGCAATTTCTTTTTTTAAAAGTAACTGCTTCAAAATCCTTTGAAGCTCCCTGACACTTCTTACTGAAATAAGAACCTTCTACAGTAGTTGGAAAGCTTTACAAACTGGTAGCAGGGATGTTTATCAGCCAGAACCTCATTAATGTGCCGCCACAAATTTGATGCAACAGATAAACATCAGCCACTGCTATCGGAACGTCATCTTATTGAAGGCTCATAAATCAGCGCTTCCCTTGTCATTAGCTTATACATCATTCAGGCAGACGGGGTGAACGGGCATCGCTGTTCAGGTTGGATAGATGTGATACTGATGTGTTAAAGATGCACAGAGAGTTGGACGAGGGAGGTTGTATGAATGGGTCCAGAACAGGTTGATTGCTTGGGATTAAGTTACCTGTTGAATTTCTGTTCAGAAGTCCGTAAATTCTGGTTTCATCAGCCTCTTACATCCTGTCAGGTGTGTCTTGTAGCAGAGGAAAATGGGAGACAAGTTTTTATTGGATAAAAAGGCAAAGCGGGCATGTTTGCCACTCTGTTGGTCCCCATATGTGCAGTTTTCAATTAAATATCTGATGCACCGACACTGATCTGCTTTCTAAACTAGCAGATCTGAGAACGCCTTCAAAAAATGGAAAGAAAACCTGTCATTCAAGCACCTCGTTTGCACATAAAATAAAAATGACATTATGCATTTCAGGTGCTGTGTACTGAATCTGTGTAGCCACAAGTGGACGCTCGCGTGTGTGTGTATTGACTTTATATTCTCAGCCGAGTTTAAATGCAGTCTGTACAGTTTGATTTCATGAGTCAGTTGGAAACGGCAGCTGGCAGTTGACAAGTCTGCCTGCCTTTGTTTTCACACGCTGAGCTCGAGTGGTTATGATATTGCATAAAAGACGGATTTAACGTGCCATAATGCCAAGCTGTGTTCACTGCGCCTCGACATAATGTCTGAAGTTTGGTGATTTGGAAGTCTGACTTGGTGATTTTTAATTCTGAAATGTTTGTTTTTTGAATCTGCTTGCATGATATTTACCTTTTTTTTTTTTTCTATATTTACCTCCCCCCAGCACCAAGCGCTTCCCTGGTTACGATCCAGAGAGCAAGGAGTTCAACGCTGAGGTCCACCGCAAGCACATCATGGGCATCAACGTGTCAGAGTACATGACCCTCCTGATGGAGGAGGACGAGGATGCTTACAAGAAGCAGTTCTCCCGCTTCATCAAGAATGGCGTCACCCCCGATTCGGCAAGTCTTTTGTTGTTTTTTTGTAAACTATCAGTAGGCAGATGGTGTTACATTGGCTTGTGTTCTTAGTAGCCAGGGACGTGTGTGTGTATGTAATGTGGCAGCCGGGAATTCAAGTAATTTTTTTGATTTTTATTTTTTTTGTACTTGCCCTTATGTGAACTTATTGGCTCATTAGCTAAGAGCTTCCAACTATGAGCTATCTCATTAGTTTCACACACGGCCATTAGTAATCTCTGGTGAGTGAGAGCTCAGGGTGATGGTGCAGTGACCACAGCATTCACTCTCAGAAAATAAAAACACCATCAATCTTAATTGTCAGTGCTTGTAATAGATGATGCATCTTTTCTAATGTAAAGAAGACTTTAATTCAGACAGGCCCTCTGTGAATAGGGCAGTGGCTCTTGTTGTCAGAGTAATTTATATTAACGACTTCAGGCTGGAGAATATCGTCCCAACGTCACAACGAATGTTGCATCTGTAAACGCATGCAGGGCTTACGAGCTTCAGTGGCTTCGGTTTTGCGACAGTCCTGATCCTTTCCTCAGCAGGATCAGGATTGCCTCTTTCAGATTTGTTGACATGTCCTCAGACTAGATGGCTTATGAATCCCTTGAGCAGCCATATTAATCCCTGCCTTATTAATCACCACATAAAGTCGGAAGGGAATTTCTAGTGTTGACACTTAAAATATTAGCTGCAAGTTAAACCGGCTGTTAGCAGGAGTGGAGCGGGTGAAGCAATCTAGAAAATGCAGTTGCTTGGTTCAAGAGTTGCTCTTAACAGTGGATAATGGGAAACATCTTGGACCATAACATACGGACTTGGTGAAACTGTTGGTGTGAGATGGAAGCTTGATTGTAGAGTGGAAAAACTGATACGAAAGTAAAAAAATACTTTGATCTTCTGAATTTATTTGGGGAAAAAAAAATGTTTATTGGTGTTTAGCATGACTGATGTGAGTGAAGGGGAAAAAAACATGCCCAGAAATGAAATGTGCAGGTGAACCTTTGGATGGAGGTTTGACTGTCGAACTGTCTTTCAGATTGAGGAAATGTACAAAAAGGCTCACGCTTCCATTCGTGAGAACCCAGTCCACGAAAAGAAGCCTCCCAAAGAGGTCAAGAAGAAGAGGTGAGAGACATTGACATCAAAAGCTGATTTGTTTTTGAACCAATCTTGCACAGAAACTATGATATACCTATAAAAACAATAAAACCCTGCAACTGTTAATAATGCTTGTTTTCGTGACCTAGGTGGAACCGTGCCAAGCTTTCTCTGGCCCAGAGGAAAGACCGCGTCGCCCAGAAGAAGGCCAGCTTCCTCCGGGCTCAGGAACAAGAGGCTTCAGACTGAGGCGTTTGTCGGCTCAAAAATTTGTTCTAATAAATCTATCGAAAAAGAGTCAAAAGCTCTCGTGTGCTTTCTCATGTTGCTCTTCATTTACATAATTAGCAGTGCCAGGAGCCTCTTAATCACTTATTAGAGGATTTATATTTTTATGGGTTTTTATTTAATTGAACCCCAGAGTGGTACCATGGCTTATAGACTGATCTGCTAGTCATAAAAAATGCTTAAGTAATGCCATTTCTTCTAACAGACATGCATTCTACGCAAAACTGTCATTTGTCTAGGTGAGTTTTGCACCAGTTGTAGCTGATTGTCAGTAAATGTGAATCGACAAGTTATAGTATTCGAAGTTCAAAGGGTTGAAAATCCCCTTCACGTGTACGAAGGCATAACGTGATAAATGTGATCGTATTTTTTTACTTTTCCCTCATTTAA
The DNA here is from genome assembly GCA_963678695.2 of Diplodus puntazzo. Lineage (NCBI taxonomy): Eukaryota > Metazoa > Chordata > Actinopteri > Spariformes > Sparidae > Diplodus > Diplodus puntazzo. The sequence continues at coordinate 4,426,159 of OZ023163.1, read as the reverse complement.
AAACAAATCCAGAGTATATTCACATAATGTGAAATGCAAATGTTCGTAGGATCAGATTTTCAAAGAGCGCAGAAAAACTGACTGAGCAGTGACTGAAAACTGCCCTCTAGTGTCAAACTCTGAAGGAACTAAAGAAAGACTCCTGACAGTTCTGAGTCGAATTTATTGATTTGTCATGGTTTCAAAAAAATTGCACTTGCTCATTCTGTTCCAGTATATTCACGGATACTTGATACATTATTAGATATGAAATTGACATTCCTTGACATCTGCTTCTGGGTAAAATACATCAGTTATACATGTAAAGTTAAATACAAGGAGGAGATTCATATACTTCTGTTTCCACAGTGAAAAGATGTCCAGTGATATTTTATTTAAAAACTTAATGGGACAGGAATCGGTCTTTGTGCTTATTTATTACGAGTCTTTTGTATGAGAGATTTTCTTCCATAGCAAAGTCTTGAGATTGTTCAGAATCAGCGAGTGCTCAATTTCCATCTGCTCGGCTGAACCTTTCAGTGCGATGCAGGCGTACAGCTGCTTCTCCAGTTCCTCTCTCACATCAGATGGCGCTCCTCGTAGAATATAGTCCTTGAGTGCTTCGCAGGCTTTGGCTAAGTTTGGTCTGGTGACCTCGGGAACGCAGCGGTGCTTGGTGAGGTCACAGGAAGTGAGGCAGTCCGCGCCGTAGAGACAATCCTCGTCGACATCGCAGCGCTGCTGCCTGATGTCCTCTTGGAAGATGGCTTCAGGAACGATGTACCGTGCATCCATCACCTTCAGGTCGTGCCGGTCGTTGTAACCAAAACTGGTTGCGCTCACGTCACACATGAGGAAGCTGCCAAAAGTGCCATGGAAAACGTCCTCGACCAGTTCTAACAGTCCGATGGAGATCTTTGCCTTGTGTGGCCACGACGGGGTGAACCATTGGTCCATGCTGCGGCGCAGACCGGCAGGAATCCACACCTCGATGATCCACGGCAGACTGATGCCATACAGAGGAGAGTACGGCACCTTCTCCATCACGTACAGGTCCCCGCAGAAGCCCAGCAACTTGGGCGTGTGGTCTCTGTCTTCCAGGACTAACGCTAACAGGAATTCATTAAGCTGCAGCAGAGCCCATGTGGAGCGGGCCTCAGGCAGTGAGATGTGACCGTCCTTATTAGCGTCTGTTATTGACAATACTTGGGTTGCCAAGTCTGCAAGGTTGGCCTGATCCCCCACTTTAGCCTGAACAGAGAGAAAACAGTTAAAAGACAAACCAAAGCTTTAAAGTCGGACCCTGTTTGATCCGATGAAAGCTCCCTAACCTTCAGGTGGTTGTGGATCATCTCTCTGAATTTCTCCACAGAGGTCCCCTTGGTGGGCTTGTTGAAGGCTGAAGCTTCCTTCCTGGGCTCAATCTCACTTCCTAAATCATAATGAGGCGCATCCTCCATCTGGCACTTAATTACTCCCTCCAGGTCTCCCCAGCTCCCAGAATACACCTAAAATAAAACAGAAGCTTGAGGTGCAGCTGGGTTGATAAGAAGGACAGCGAAGAAGAGTTTTTGGTTGAAGACTGACCTGGCTGTTGGGTTTGGCAGTGAAGCACTTCCCCAGGTAAAGCGTGTCCTTCTCACACAGGCTGCTGCAGGCTGAGCCGTCAATGACTCCTTTTCTGAATTTGTCACACTGAAAAACACAAATGGGAATAGTGTTAAACTGCACAAAGGGAACTAGAAAACGATCACAGTCCAATCTGGCGTTTGGGATATAGAACACAGGGTAACGTCTGTGAAGTGAATGACATTGATTATCTCTCCACCAATCTAATCTGGCGTTCACCTGGATGTTACTTTGACACAAAAACTGCCCAGGGAGCGCCTGAATAAGATGAAAAAGAGCTCGAGGCATCAACCTGGCCTCCAGTTTCCCCAGATCCCGATCGAATCAAGCATCCGTGAGATATGCCAAACCTTGTCCGATCCTTTGAAGCCCACAGGTCTCAAAATGATCCGCCACCAATGTCCTGGTGCCAGACACCACAGAGCAGCGCCAGAGGTCCTGTGTCCAGGCCTCAGTGGGTCAGAGCAAGTCTAATCCATGGTTCTGGCACCTTTGACGGATACTCGATCAGATTGGGATCTGGGGAACTTGAAGGTCAGATCGATGCCTTGAACTCTTTCTCTCTCGCTCCTTGGATCATTCCTGTGCAGTTTTTATGGTCTGTATTGTCCTGCTGCCATAAGAGGATGCACACAGTCTGCAGCAGTGCCCGGATGTGTGGTGCATGTCAGATTACATCCACTTAAACTGAAGGACCCAAGTTTCCCAGCAGATCACTGCATTGTGACAAGACGATCAGCGTTATTCACTTCACTTGTCGGTTGTTGTGTTTGTGGGTCATTGGTGTATGACAAGTAAAATACTCACTATTGAATTCTTGCAGTCGTGCCCACGACACAGCTCCGTGTAGGCTGAGTACTCTACGTACACGATCCAGCTCCCCACGAACACGGCCAGCCAGGAGAAGAACAGGTACTTCATATGTAGGTAGGAAAATCTGGCCTGTCGGAAACACATTTAAAAGCTTGAAAATGACAAAAAAAACTGTGTTAAAAGATTCAGTGCGCTCATATCGTAGGGTTCAGAGTTCTTAATAAATTATTTGCAATGCACTCCATTATGATCTGTGGAGTTTTTATTGCATTAAAATGGCCTGGCTGATCAGAGGCCAGCCCGGTAAGATCAATTTTTAAGATGACACACATCGTAATGGAGATTAACGAGAGGATGAGATTCATGTTTGTTGCCTCAGGGTGGAATATCCTTTTCCTTCCTTCTTTCATCTGAGAGCACACATCGTTCCCTAACCATGGAAATTTTATCCAAAAAAAAAAAAAAGGTTCTAGCAAAGCAGTGACCTGAATGTTCTTTGAGGCAATGTTGAATATGGAGACTTGCACAAACAGGAAGACAAAAAGATACCAAATTTGGTGTCTAGTGCAATCCTTCTAAAGTCACTGCACAAACAGGAATAATCACATCCAGCAGACGTGGCGCACTGTTAGCGGTCATTCTGAATCTTCTCTGTGGCCGCTCAACAACTATCTAAGTCCAACATCCTGAGAAGGAATCAGTCTCTTCACCTGCTAACTGCTCGCTAAATTCACCAGCTGAGCGCTAACTTTGAGATCGGTGAGCGCGAACTAAAACTGAACAGCTTTGGGTCGTAAAACCAAAACAGTGCACAAAGATGCCAAAACGGAAAAGAGGTAAATAGGTCAAATGCTGAAATTATCATATTTGCTGATATCAGGCTGAAATGTGACATTGTACTAATCCAACTGTCTAGAAATACAGTTTTATCTGCTATAAATAATGGAAAGAATAAACGTCTGGACTACTCAGAAACACTCAGGTCCGTCAACCACGACTGTATAAAACATTTTTAGAGATCAATTCTAAAATGCTAAAAGTCAGCTGAGCATCTTGTCACTTGTGTTTATAGTGACGTCTTTCGGACTATGAGTGAGGGACGAGGCCGGTAAATGGAACACAAATTAGCTGCAAACTTGAGTAGCACATCATTAATGCAATTGCTTCCAAATAGGTGTTCGGTAATTAACAGTAAATGTGGTCTGGCACAGACACAGTGGAACATTTAGAGCGTCTCCAGGCTCATTACCTTGTCCTTTGATTTTCTTTCTAATTCCCAAGCTGCTGAATACAGTCGGCTCGGATCCATAATGGCATTCGTCCAACTGTAGAACATTAGTGAAAAATAAGAGACTTTTTAGCAGTCCTACTTTCCCGTCTATTAATGATTTTTGCACTCAGTGCCTGACAGTGATGGACTCCCCCGGCTTGCACACTCTGCCCCTTTCAGTTCCAATTTTCTTCACTGGCATAACTCTCTCTGTCTCCCTCCTCTCCTTCCTCTGCTCTCCCGTTTTCCTCTGCGATCTGTTTGCGACGCAACTTTACAGTTTATATGAAATAGCTGGGTGGTCGCCCTGCTCTTCTCTCGTACAGGCAACCTAATAAAAATGCAAACTTAGCAGCATAAGATGTGAGGTCTATTTCCAGTATTGGGGGGGGGAAACTGGATTACATTTGTATCTGGCTCTAAATGGATCCTCCATCCCTTTTTCTGCTTTTCACACCACAGATAATGCAGAAATCAAGCTTTCAGACAGCCTCTGTATGTCACTCTGTAATCTAATTTCCCTCCATGCAGTGGCCTTTAATCTCACGCGAGTCAATATTATCCTCTTTTGAGGAAAAAGCCTGTCGGTACTCTGCATCGGTCACCAGGACAGCAGCTAGCAGCGAGGACACTGAGGTCACCTTGTGTTGTGTAGTGACACCGGATTTTATTTGAAGGCTAATTCTGATCTTTCTAATGCTAAATATCTTCAAACCTTCATTCACAGATGTTCTTTGCCTATTGCGGGCAGCAACACTGACATACCATCACTATATAAAGTTGTTATGGCGAGCATGTTTACCAATTCACACGTCCAGCAGATATTGAGCCATATTTGGGTCCATGTCTCTGGTCACATGATCAATATAAGCCACCACTGTTCTCCCTTTGGCTCTGTTAGTCTCCTCTGACCTCATTAGCCCACCAGCTAGCTCATTAGCTGCTAAATGCTGAGCTATGTTCACCAGCTGGCCTCTGAAAGACAGATGGAAAAGTGTTTACATGCCACGTCATACACCATGTTTTCATCACGGCCTGTTATAAACCTGTGACTTCGACAAAGTCATTTGACACAGGAGTAGTTTGCAATTAAAAACCTTTCCACTGAAACAAAAGTCAGGCGTTAACAGAGCCTTTTGGCTGAAAACAGCCGCCTTCGCAACGGAGAACACCGATGAGAGCAATGAGACTGAATCAAAACAGTTAAGAAGCGGCTCATAAAACCACAACAATGAGCCAAAAGACCATAAAATGCTACATAAAGCTGAGAGGGAACTGCAGAGTTCAGTGATTATTATCTGTGGGTTCATCTCTACGAGCTATTCACGTCACATTTCAAATCGATTAATTGTATATGGAGGATTATTGATCAGCTGACCCACACAGAACACATGCAGATTTTACTGCACATTTTAAAGTTGCTGCTTGTGTCAAACTTAGATCATAACCACGTCTCCACTTCCTGTTGCATGTGAGGGACAGTCGTGTGACATTTTCATTGAGTTTAAAGTGTAAACTGTGGTGCAGTCTGACGGTTTTTGTCCAAAGCGACTTACAATAATTCATACATACGCTGATGATGGTGGTGGCTGCCATGCAGGGTGCCGACCAGCACATCAGCAACAGTTTGAGGTTCGGTATCTTCAGTGGACATTTCGACATGCAGACCAGGGGAATTGAACCAGCGACCTTCTGATAACAATACGTTGGCTCTACAACTTGAGCTACAGCCGCCACAAAATGTCTACAAATAGAATATAAATACAAAACCCCAAATTTGATTTAACACCAACTGTTTGTTTTAACCTGCTTGGAATCATTTTGTTTTCATGTATCATGTTTGTCTTTGCTCAACAACAGCCTTTTGCAACTTAAATTAATATTGTCTAACACAAGTAAAGAAGCATTCCACTGAATTCACTACTTAAAATCAGAGAAATACAGTATGATGCAGAGATTCTGTATTTATCCTCTTGAATTACATTCTGGCAGCGTGGAGAATGAAACAGCATTTCAAGAAAGTCTAAAACTATTTACATGATTTAAATTAATGAATTATTTTTCATTTGAACTCTTAGTTTGTATTTACAGTCATGATGCTCACTCACATCTCACACCTCCTTTGTGTTCTCTGGTTTACGATCCTAATTACAACCTTACAACGATCAATATAAACATTATGTCCATACAAACCATCTGACAGACACAGAAAAATGATCCGATTATCAGTGACAAGCTCTTCAACCCATGTATTTAAATATGACTTCTGCTACTTTGTTTTATTGCTTGGTTTACTTACAAATCTGACCAGACCCGACCGACCCACAGCCAGTCTTAACAGCGCTGACCGCACGAGTAAGTGCTGCGCGTACCTCCCATCGATTGTTCCGTAGGTGAAATGCATCAACAGCAGAAGCATTATGGAAATAACACTCCACGGCAGGGGGGAAAGAAATGTATGGTTGGCCCGTTTTCTAATCGATAGTTTTGTGGCTTTCATTTCAAACTCTGGCCGCTTCATTTCTATCTCTGGGATTACATATTGACCCCCTGTGAAGTGAGAGGGTTACACAAACACGGCTAATGAGGCGATATTGATTGTGGCTGCTGTGACAGCTATTAATTAGGCACTGACTGGGAACTGTGGCCATATGCTGATGTGGGCGGAAACAAACCTTCTGTCATGATCCCGTGGAACTGCTTCCTCTACATCCACCCACAGCCCCCGTTAGAAGAGCCTGTGTGTACCGACTGTTATTACCCTGAAGGATCGGTGACATTACATACAGAGAATCAAGAACACGCTGTTCGGTTACACGGCGCTGCCTGGTGTTAAACTTCTGAGGCAGAGATTAAAGCTGATCCGGAGCAGCACAATGCTGTTCTGACAGTTGGTTTTCGCAGCCTGCACACCAGTCATCCATTATGCATGCTTATAAAGCAATCCCTCAGAGGCTGCCAGTTAATGGGCTGCTGAGCGGAGCCGAGAAAGACACGAAAACAGAGAAACAAAAGATGAAGAGGGCTGGAGGAGTGAGTGACGGGAGGTATTAATGTTTCGGAGTTTTGCCTCATTTCACTGAAAAGACATATAACAGGAGCACAGTCTGTGCACGAAGAGCGATCCGGATGAAACGACCACCTGAGAGAGTCCAGCGTGCCTCTCCGATTGTCACAGACTCTCAGTCACACCGTCTGCACAGACACCACAAAGATCTGACTCATCACAGTCCAGACAGCAGGCAAACCCTCACACACACACACACACACCCTCACCCACCACCAACTCCACCCCCAGCCCCCACACACACACACACACAGCACGCTTTTCCATGCTGACTCAATCCTGCGACATTAACACACGTGAACATGACTTTATCAGCACTTGTTCCGCTCCGCCTCGATGCTGCGAATCTAACAATGCAACGTCGAGAGGATGGTGTCCGCAAACAACACGCGCTGGAAACGCAGGCACGTGTTATTCCTGCAAGGACTGCAGCTTCCTGTCAGGGGAAAGAAAAAAAAACCCCTCTACCATATCTGGAACCAACAAGTTAGAGCTGTGCTGTGCAAAACGTCTGAGAAGGGCTGCTGAAGATTTATCTGATTCGACATCAGCTCAGTTTTTTAAAGGCGGTAGGGAGGATTTAAAAAGCTTTTAAAATAATTACTGAAATCGGTCAAATTGGATGCAAACCAAATAATTAGTAGTAATTTATAACTTCACCCTCAGCTGCAGCTCCAGTCCTCCCTCTCTTTCTCTCTCTTGCTGTCTGGGATGTGGACTGCATGCTAGTGTTTTTGTTGCATTAATATGCAGAAGCAGTCGTAATAGGCCCGACAAAATATCACCAATTGGCAGTTTATGTAACTTATTTATGAGCAGGAGTTAAAAGTTTGAGATGCTGTGCACTCGACTATCGAGAAAATATGCTTAACGGCATCATAACGTCTGAATTAGGCCGCGATGAAACGCTCCATTTACGAGGCAACTGGTTTTTCTGTATTCGTAGTCCTTCGCCGGCTTTCTGTACGAAACATACAATTTAATAATTGCTGTTAGATTGAGGTTGTTTTGACATGAAGACAGTCGGCCTACATCTGTGAACAACTACAACAATAAGGCTACAGTATTGTGAGAATGCCATGGTAACTGTTATCAAAAAGGTGAAAATGATTGAATAATCCAACAAAGATAAATCTCAGTAGATAGCATCCTCTCCATCGATGGACGCTTAAAAAGGTAACTCCGCCAATTTCACACATATAAAGTGTGCTCACGTGCAACTGCCTCCTGTGATGTCATTCAGTAGCATTGTGGGTAATGTAGGTGCCTGGTTTTTTTAAAAAAGGACGAATAATGCATTCAGTCAAAAAGACGATATCTCTCGTTCCGTCTCAATTTTTGTCCAACAAAATGAATCCAACAGTGTTGTACTGCTTTTCAAAACCTGCCGGCTTCATTACCCATAATGCAACCTACCTACTGAGTGACATCACTGGAGGTAGTTTATCAGATTACCTGCAGCTTAATCTGGAGCTACAAAAGCTTCATATTATTATTTCCGATATCCAGTAGAACTCACCAAGACCTGTAAACACACGTTAAGGTGTAAAATTGGTGGAGTTACCCTTTAAGTTTCCAATTGCCACTATATGCTTTTATACAGGTGTTTCTGCAAAGAGATAAAGACAATCTGTCCTGTCACTCGTTAACAGAATCAAACATGTTCGTGTTTGATTATAATATCTGTACTCGATTGTAAAAATACAAAGTATACAAATCTGCATAGGAACCAGACAAATATTTCTGTCTTACAGGACTTGTCAGTTTTTTTTTGTATTTCAGTGGAAATAGCTTCTCTCCAAGGATCACTGAATGACACTTCTTAAGTTGTCACTGGAAGGCTGAGGTGGCCTAGAAAACTGAGCGATGCTGCTGGCTGTCCCTGGAGACTGGCTGTTTCTCCTCCCAGTCGCTGCGCTTGACAGTGTTTGCCTCCAACATGCAAGGACACACACTCAGGAAGCACCAGCAGCTGCTGACATGAGACTAAATTCTACCAAAAAAAAAAAATAGAAAGTAGTGAGGAAAATGTTTCCGAATGCAAAGATAGATACAACAAGCGAGAAAAACAAATAGTTTGACGACATGGAGGGATTTTACCACTTAAGTCAGACTTTCTATTTCAGATTTCACTCTGAGATCAGACATCTGGGTTCCTGAGACCTCCACGCGTCCTTGAGGGGCTTCCCCTTCGCAGAGTTTAATTTTACTTATGAGGGACGCCACTGTGGACTTCACCTGATTCCACTCACAGCAAACTGTTACATAATGTTCTTCCACAGCTTCAGACACTTCACAGGTCTGAGATTATATATATATATATATATATCAATTTGCTGGACATGAGATGTAAAATCCAAAAGCCCCTCAATGCACATGCATGCAGAAAACAAACCAACGAAGAAGAACACAGCAGACACGGTGATTCTGCCCTTTATGTAATGAATTGTGATGATAAACTTTTGCAGCCTCTGACTGGAGCAGCTACACGTTATCATGGACGTGGTTGCTACAGCAACGGGGATCAGGAGGATGTCGAGCATCAAGTGACTTTAAGGGAAAAGAAAAAACAACCTTTTTTTTTTTTTTTACATTAACGCCATGAATCACCATCCAGACCCACATGTGATTTGACGGTGAGAGGATAAATAATCTAATGTGTTATCAACAGTAATCAGCCGCATCATCGCTCCTATCGACCAATAACATCCGAGTGTATTCAGACACTGTCGCCCGGGCTACACAGCCGACAGAGCCGGAGGGAACATTCCCAGTTGGACTTTTTTTTTTTTGTTGAGTGAGTGAGGAGGGATTTCCCCTCGAGCTTACCTGGATGCACAGAGGCTTTCTGAAGAGCCCCCATGGAAGCAGATCTCTTGCCATGGCAAACGCAGAACCATCTCACACAAACAAGCTGAAGAAGGAGGGAAAAAAAATTCGGCCGCACACTTGATATCACACACGACACCAGGCGACGCCTACCGAACCGAGCCGAGCCTGGACGTTGTTCCCCCCCCAACATGTGTTCGACATGTTGGCTCGTCTGGACGCAGCGCCGGCTGAGAGGCGGACTGAGCTGACTGCAGCGAAGTGAGACTCATATTGGCCACGAGCTCATCTGGGGCGCTCTGGCCAATTAGAGGAGGAGGATGGGAAGCTGTGTGGATCCTCCTGTTGAAAAAATAAATAAATAAAAATGGCTCACATGCTGATTTATATCAAGACAATTCTGTTTATACAGCCCCCCAAAAATCACATTTCCTCACAGGGCTTTTTTACAGTTTGCAGTGTTTGATTGTTCCAAAAATATTTCATAGCCTTCAAGGTTTTTTTTTCTTCTTCTTCTGTGCAACCCAATTTTAGCACATGTGCCTAAAGGACAATGTGTGTTAAATGCAAATTAAATATAGGTTAAGATAATCGGCAATTGCAGGAGTATTTTTTTTTGCTAGCTCGCTAATAGACGCGATCGTTGTTTGCAAACCTAGTGACAAAAGTTTAAAATCCACAATTCTGCCGACAAGAGGTGATAAACTCAACCTGTGTGGTGACCCCAAAACAAGGTCATTAATTTAGGTAGAGAATATTTTGTGTTTGACATTACAGACTTTAGCGATAGCAAGAGAAAGAGAGCAACATTTTTAGCCCTTTTCTTCTTTGAGTGCTCTCCACCTTGGCGAGGAAACGTCCACACAGATTCTGGTTCTTCCTCGCTGACGGTCGCTTTCCTTTTTAAGACCATTCGCCTTCACCTGAGTGGCTAATTGCTCTTCGGATGAGGTAACATGGCCCACTGATGTAAGCCCTCGCGTTTGCTGTAGTACCAAAGATGTACACTGGGTGGTGACTCTCCCGGATAATTACACAGTTAGCAACGCATAGTTAGCGACGCGTTCACCCAGCAGTGGTTGGTCGGCCGGAGAGAGCAGGTGATTCACACATGACATAATAGTTTTGTTTGTCCTGGTCTCTGCTAGCGTCGGATATAAACGAGTAACATTACTGTTAACGGTTGAACAAACAAAGAAACGACCGATAACGACGCTCTGCTAACAGAGAGCAACAGCAGCTAACGCTGGTTTAGAAATGGATTCAGCTAACAGCCGGCTAACTGTTCCACAGAACCAAAATTATAATATAATATAATATAATATAATATAATATAATATAATATAATATAGCAAAATATAATTATCATCTGACATGTGAAAGTGTTCTACGTGTTTCCAAATTCTTTTTTGCACGACAAAGATTTCACATGTACATTTAACACTTGTACCATTTACATATAAGCACTCTGTATAAATAGATCAGACGTGCTCACAGCCCACATGTGCATATATTACACTGGAGCGTATTGCATCAGCAGTGATTTAAATAAATTCTCATGTGCTTTACAATATTATAATGTGTCTTTGCAGCGACACACATCTAAAAAAAAACTCCTCTTTAAAGCTGCAATTAGACGTATTTTTGGTCGCTTTTCATCGGTGCGTGATCATTTGCGTTTCCTCTCTCAGTTGAGTCTTTCTCCCTGAGACGAACTCTCTCTGGAGTAAAAGGGACTGAAGGACGCCCGCCCTGCCTCCCAGCAGCCAACCTGTGACTCACGTCTGTGCAGGAGACCAGATGAGAAGATGTTTTTAGAACTGTCTGTGTGTTCAGCTCTCAGTGCTTTTGACTTTCTGCTGTCTCTTCTGTTTGTACTTTTAGATATCGGCTTTATTTTACTGTTTCATCACGTTCGAATTGTGTCAAAGTGCAAATGAAAACCCAGCAATTACATAAAAAGCATTTATATAACTGGATAATTACAGACTTTACAGGAGATAAGGGAAGGAAGAGTTTATTCTGCTGCTCCTTTGACCTCTACTCAAGATAAGCGCACATTTTTTAGCATCTTTCAGCTGATTGTTTTGGTTTTATGGTCCACAGCGACACGAGTTTGAGTCCATTTCAAAGCAGACAGCTATCAAAACCCAACGTACGCTTCCTCTTCAGCATCAGCTGAGACAGCAACTATCTGGTGAACATGGCGGAGCGTTTAGCTAAAGAGCCAGATATATTTCCCACAGGAGTTGATGGAGAACAACAAAACAGATTGGAAAGGAGGGTGAACATGACTCCAAATGAATCCTAATGTTGCTCTGTATCTGCTGGAGGTTTTATAGGCAATTATTAATTCATCATGAAAAAAACTTTGTAAGGTTGCAAGATAGTGTGTCTCACATACGGTTATCAGTGTAAAATGGCTGAATGCAGAGTGCCTGACCTTATTTAACGTGCCTGAAATAAAGATAAAACCAGTAATTTAGCAGTGATGTCAAGTTGTAGAGGAAGGCAGAGGTGGAAAGATGATTCTTGTGGATGTTAGCTCAGTGGGAACCTCAAGAAAAACTGGCTTTTGGGGAGATTTGTGACGCCTCACTGGTTTGGAAAAATAACACACGCAAAGACCAGAAGTAATTTCAGGCGGACTATCGCAGCCTTAATGGAGATGAGACGGATCTCTGGAGGTTTCTGTTAGAGACACGTTTCACGGCTCAGAGGGAAGCTGACAGCAGAGTGGGAGGAAGGAGAATAAGAAGCTGTCGATTCTTATATAAGATCATAAATGACTTTGTACTTGTTTTGATTGATACTCTATTATTCATCACAATTTATAAGGGGTTAGCCTACGTCCGTATTTAATGCATGTACTTATTCTGTCAGTGAGCCGAACAGGTGCAGCATCCTTTTATTTATGAGCTCAAATGACAGAGATTTGCAATTTAATATGACGGATGATAAGTGTGAATATGAAACTCGGTCCATAATTCTGTAGTAAATGTAGCTGAAGTTCTTCCCCTCTTATGTTTCCAAAGGCTCCTGTTCTTCCTTCTGCTGCTGGATGTTTGGATGTGAGACGTCTCGCTGGCATCTTATCAATGACGACGTAGAAGACTGTAAGTCTGCGTCTCGAGGGAGACGCAGCAACAAAAGGTAATGGGTACTCAGTCATACAGCACATTAACATTGTGCATTATCATCCATCATAACAGACAACGCTCTAATTTTCTGTGATTGTACTTCATGAAAAATTGCTGCCGAGTGTGAAAACACAAGCACAATTTGTCTTTGCGCTCAGAAAACGACAGATTTAATTACAGAAGAATAAAGAATTCATGCGGCACAACAGAGCTGTGACGGCTGCGGCGCTAAAGAGAGGAACGTTAGAGGAGGCAGGAACAAAGCTGGCATCGACGCCGGGAATACTGGATTTGCTGGGAAGGAGCTCAGAGTTTGGAAGAGAGTTACAGGAGCCTAGCAGACACAGAATGGGTGCAGATAAGGTTTTTCCTGAGATTATGTAACGCTGATTACCTTGAGGCACCATGAGTGGGCAGATGAAGAATTCTATTTCCATATAAGAACAAACAAACAAACAAACAACAACCTCGCTGAGGCAGCGGCACCACTGTAGTGCAGAGACATGCTGAGATGGATGGGCTTTCCCAGGCGGATATAGTCCTCTTGAGTCGCCTAATTAAGACAAATATAGATGATCACAAGCACAATGTCTGAAATAACAAAGGCCTTCTCCGCAAACACAACCTTCCGGATTAATTAACACTGGAAAACGCCTGCAGAGATTTCACATTTCCATGCCTGCAATTCAGTTTACCTTTCATTAACAGCATTCATCCCCTTGTTAAGTCGTGCAGCCCACACCTGCTCATTACCTCGTCGCTCCGGTAACATCCGTCAAAACCCAATAAGTTGCCAGGGCAACAAATGACGGGATGTTTTCTGTCACACGGGCACTGGGAATAATTCCAACATTCCTGATTAGGGACAATTTGTACCTGAGCTGCTATTATCATCACCGGAGACTGTGGGGACAATCCTGAGGCAGCTGCTCGTGACAGACGATGTTTGAGACTGACTCCTTACTTTAATGCAGTAATTAATCTCAAAAAAGAGAAATATTGCTTTATTAAACCTGTTTTTGTTGAAAGAAGATGAGCAGGCGTTTAAGAAATAAGTGTTGTTAGCCCTCCCCCTCATGGTGACACTCCTGTATTACAGTTTTCCAGCTGTTTCCAGCTCTGTTATGTCACTCAGAATGCAAAAGATATGAATATTCAGAATGCGCGACAGTGGGTTCACTCTGAAATATCACACCAAGATTGTGTTTATTATTCTGAAGTGGCAAATCTTTTTTTGTCAGATTGAGAAAGACGTCTAAGTATTAAAGAGGAGAGAAGAAGTCCTGCGTCATCTTACCAGATATTTAAAGTAAAAGTCTGGTGATATTATTTAATATCTTTGTGTTTGTCAGTAAATCCAATTTAAAGACAACAATGAAATGATCGTACTAACAAATACTGTGTGTATCCAAAAGCCTGATATCTTATTCCTTTGAAAACTATTAACAACACATCAGTGAGCAACACTGTTGTACACCGGGTGACATTTTCCTTCATTAACATTAACACACACACACACACACACACACACACACACACACACACACACACACACACACACACACTGTCCTACTGGAGCCGGACCGATAATGGATTTTTTTTTTTTTTGGGCCAATGGCCAAAAACTCCATTATCTCAAAAACTCAACGAAAAAAAATGAATGATTATTAAATCTTCTGCATTCTAATGTTATCATATCGGCTCACGTTGTAAATTCACATGTCAAACTACTGGCCAACATGATGTCATCCGATACAGGCAACTATGACGTAGTAGTTCGTGTTCATTTGTCATTAATAGGGGGAAACGATCAATAAATATGATCACGTTAAACGTAGTTTGAAAGGAGAGAGTCTCGTCATTCGGTCAAACCGTTCCAGGCTTACGGAGACTCTGCAAAGACAAACCAACACAGGCAGTACATCCCGACCTTCATCATCATCTGGAAATCCGAAATGATGATCTTGATATCGAGATAAACGTCTCCAAAGACCCATAATGTCATTTGTTACCATGTGACCATCTGGAGTCTCCAAATGGCCTCGCTTAAACACCACCCTACTGCTTAACTCTCACTCTTTGTTGTTTCTCCATCTACGTTGACCCTGGATTTGGTCAGACCAGACAGGTAACTGTCTACACTCAAAGTGTAGTTTTGTTTTTAGGCGAGAGATGCAGTGAGAGATGAGTTTGAGCTGGTGTTCCTCAGCAACACGTAACATGGAGGACAGTTAAGGTGGAACGTTCCTAAAGCTTGGTTCCATATAAATGCACGGATAATTTGTTGTTTTGTCGTTTGAACATTAGACGTTGAAGTTGAAAAGGAGCCTCATATAAGAAACAACACTAAAGTAAAAATCCGGAAAAGTCACGTGAGATATCGAGTGGATAGTTGTTGCCGGAAGACAGTAGTTCCACCTTAACTGTCCTCCAGGTTACGTCGCATTCGGAGATCGACACTTCTCGGAAAACACGACTGCTAACGTGAGTCGTTCAAAAACCTTCTTTTTAGTAAACTCTGTGTACACAAACAATGTTCTCAATGCTCGTGTTCATGTGTAGAGACCCTGGTGATACTACGAGCAAAGTTTCATGTTGTGTCGAGCCTTCTTAGTGTTTTAAAAATAGAGATTTTGATGCTATCGCTAAAGTGCCCGTAGCACTCCCATTGAAAATGTTTTTGACCCAAAAACGAAAATACGGTAAATCTTAAAAATGCCTCTTTCATCATAATTATGCTTTTATACGAAGGTTTGACTCAGGTACATTTACAAAAAGACCTTAGGTTGCATTTTGGCGAGAGTTTCACTTTAAGCATCTTTTTCTGTGTTATGTTCTGTATTTTGATTGATAGGAGACCTTGACTGACTTGCATCTTCCTCGAATGGACTTGGCGGCTAATACTGACTGAACAGGAATGTGCGACAACACATTGCTCGTCTGTCGACAGCGATATAAAGCCAGAATACTCCCAGCCTTATCCTTGTTATTGTAGCGTGGACAGCTTCTAGTACCACCTCTTTATAAAACAGGCACATTGTGTAAGAGCGCTGAGAGTGTCTGGTTAAATGTGGACAGGACGGTGAAATGTGGCTCTTACACTCTGTGAATTATATGATGGAAAGCACCTTAACATAATGGTCACTTGAAAACAGAGTACAGCTGCATATAAACCTGAATTACACCACTCTCCACTGCTCTGTCACATCTCTGGTTGGTTTCGAGAGTTCCCTTAATATATTTTACACGTCGCATATGGAAAGACTTTTATTTATGGGACAGAACTTCCTGAAATATGCTGTTTCTCTTATAAATTTACATAACAGATGGTGCGCTTCGCTTTAAGTGTTTTATGTAAATGTGATGACGCATGTTTTCAAGATGAGCCCGTGGAATGAGGCAGCGAAATATTATTTACAGTTATCCTTTTTACGTCGCGCTCTCGTTCCTCAAATGCGATGGATTTTGGAGACCTTAATTTGTGACGTATAGAGCGTATTGAGAGCAGATTTCAGGCAGGAACGTATGCCGTGTTTAGGTAAATAAAGGAGAGCAGAGACCTGGATGCAGCTCCGCAGAGCCTGGAGACTTCAGAGCTGCTGGTTCAGGGTCAGATGTGATCAGCAATGCTATATTGTTTGGTCATGTGCATGTACAAGGGTTTTTTTTTTTTTCCTGGAACACAATCACTTCATTGTAGAAAAAAGTGTATCAAATGTATTCTCAGACATTCAAACACTGCAGCCTTTAATAGATCGCTTCTCAGAGTGGATCGGCCCGAGGGAGGAGGTGTTTCTTCTTGCAGCAGATCTCATAAACATTTGTTTCTGTCTTTCTTTTTTCTGTTTGTCTTTCTTGCTCAAATGACTGAGCAAATTATTTTTTTAAATTTATTTTAGTCCTGACATTGCCAATTGAGATTAAGCCATGCAGGAACACAGTGAGTGTGTGTGAAGAAAAATGAAGGTGGACAAGAACAAACACACCTGAAGGCCACAGAACAAATATATTAACATTCAGTCTCAAGTATCACATCAGTAACTTAAAGTTTGAATTCATCTCTGACCTCCAATCTGTTTACTTCTAAGAAATTTGTCTCAATAAAGATGCTGTTGATTGTTAGCGTGTCGGATCCTGATTCTCCACAGACGCTTGGCTGTACAATGTATCACGCACAGCTCGCTATGCTCTGGGTTTAGGTTGAGTTAAATATAAAAGTGATTTTGTTTGTGTTTGTTGCATCTGGGCAGCCTGCAGGAAGGAGACAGAAAGTGCGAGTCACACTGCAGGAACAAGAACCCACAGAAAGCCCAGGAGGTGAGTGACCTTCATGTAAGAACATGTGGCGCAGTAATAATAGCACAGGAAGTTGAAAAACTTACAGCACGTCCTTCAACATGAATTTATCTGTGTATAATGAATCACGGATCAGTCTATGTTTATGTCTAATCACTGCGGTCTGAAGCTAATGATTAGCCCACCAGAGGGGTGTGTGCATATGACATAAGGGGAGCTGGAGGAAAAGGAAAGAACTGTACTTGGGCACCAGCAACCCAGTTTTCATCATGAAGGATGTGATGGCTCCCTGTTGTGTCGTGAAACCATAAATTTGGAAAACATCTAGACTGCCAGAGACGCTCCCCCTGCTGCTCCTCTCCTCCCACTCCGGTGCACAGCCAGTCGCCAAAACACCAAACAGGCTGAGACCAGAAAAAAAAACAACAACCTCACTGTGCCTCAAGAAAATATCACTTTGAAACGGGCCCTCGAGAGAAGAATGCTGTAACTGTGGATAAAAGCTGCCGAAAATTGAAAACACCGGACTTCTTCCCACCGTGACTCTCAGCGACGCTGACAGGCGGCTAACATGAGACAGTTTCATAAGACTGCTCACAGCTTGTTCTCACTGATAATGTTTGTAAACATGGGACCATAACAGCCGACTCTGAAATCTAAGAATGCACACCATAAATAAATCAATACTGTAATATGTTAGTGATAACATTCAGCAAAGAAATATGGCATCCATCTCTCTCCTTCCACTGCATTTTCAAAACAACACCGCTGTTCTTTGAATCATCTGCTGCTTCACGTGGCTGCCAGTTGTGCTACCAAAGGTCGCTAACGCGAGCTAGCTAACAAACATTTAGTAACGCTACTTAACATGAGCTTTTATAATACTAGCTATCTGTACAGTATGTCATAGCCATACTATTATGTTTCATCAATCATCTGCCCCTTAAAGCGATTGCTAGTTTGTTGTACTACCTAATGCTGCTAACTCCAGCGAGCTAATGTTAATGTTGCTAACGCTAGCTAATGCTAATGTTGCCAACACTAGCTAGAAAACGTTGATAATGCTAACTTTTGTTAATTCTGCTACTTTACCAACACTACCATATATTAATGTTACTAACGCTAGCTAGTATCAATGTTGCTAATGCTAGCTAGTATTAATGTTGCTAATGCTAGCTATCTACACGGTATGCCTTAGTCATTTTATAGAATAAACAAAGATAGATAAACAAAGTACTCATTTTGGACCTGACATTTTTTAAAAACATTCAACAAGCTCTTTATTCTGGATGTATTATTTAAAAATGTTATCAATATGACCTCTAAAAGGACCATTAGGAACATTTTGTTGATTCTGGCGGCCACTGTGGACAAAAGTGGCGCGAGCAGCACCACTTCCTGTCGTGATAGCGAGTGAAAGAAACAAAGGCATTTCAAATAACAATTTTCTTTTTTGAACACAGTCGTTTGCAGGATGCACAGCAATGAGCTATCAAGTCCTCAAAGACCGTTCCAGTAGACCACTTACTCAACCACTTACTTTTTGAACCTCCATTTACTGATATCTATACAAATAGTTTGTCATTTTGGTAAATACTCTAATTTGTTTTCCCACTGAGAGTAGGATGAGATGATCAATACTATTTCCCTATTTGTCCATTAGATATGAAGCTACAGCCAGGAAACAATTAGTTTAGATTTGCACAAAACCCTGAAAACGGGGGGAAACAGTTCTTCTTGGCACCTCTGACACTCACTAATAACACTCCAGTCTCTATGTGAAGCGAAGATAAACATCTCCTGGCTGCAGCTGCGATGCTATCGAGTGGTATCGATCTGCTCCTTTGACTCTTGGCAAGGAAAGCTAATAAGCATATTTACCAGAATGTGACACTGTTCCTTTAAATGTGAGCTAAATTGCTCATTAGAAATTAATAGTTAAGTGTTATAAGAGTCTATAATGTTCAACTGTGATTAAGGTTGAAGATTAGTCTATAAAAGGAGTGTCCAAACTTGTTCCCTTCGAGGGCAAAAACCAAACACTTATTGGATTCTATAATATTGTTAAGATGTAAAATGGTACTAAAAATACTGATTTTGTCAGCCTTTATTCTTCTCCTACACACCTGTCGACCTTGAGGTGCTCAAAAAGCTGCACTCTGTGAATCCTACAACACAGAATACAGCATAATTTAACCAATTCACAGCTTCCTGACTGATCAGCAACTTAAAAGAGGATGATAGCCGACTTCTGGAGGCACACCGGGCTGTATATCATCAGCTAACCTGAGCATTTAACCACCTCCGAGCTAATGTTAGCATTGGATTACATCCAGTTTGTTTTACTTTCAGGCGTAAATAAATGTGTCCAAGATGTGCTTTGATAGTTTAGAATTAAAATAGTATCACTGTAATGTAGGAAGTAGTTGAACGCTAACACAAGCTGTTGACTAAGGGAAGCTAATGAGTCATCAAATAGGTTGTTTTACCTTGAAACACGGCTCAATATCCCTTTTTCAGTCAGATTTCCAACATTCATAGGTCTTTAAACCTGGAAGAAAGCTTTGTGACATTTAAGCTTCCCAGCCTGAGCGTGACATCAGTCTGGACATGGTCTGAAGGTGGAGCACCATTGTGTGTCACGCTGGCTGTCCGGGTTCCTGATCCTGCCAGGAAACACATGTTTGCATGATTTGCGTGGCTCGCGGGAAGAAGCGTGACTGTCAAGAAGCTCACTGACACGGAGCAGGACAGCTCTCCATTCACTTTTCTAAGTAGGACACTGTCACAGTGAATGACTTGTATTAAACACACTGAGTGTGTAGCTGCGGTTATTGTTATGTGAGGCCGTGACAGAGAAAGCATCTTATGTTTGTCTTTTCACTTGTTTTGGATGCATAAATTATATTTCATCATCACTACGATGGTTTTACGTTGTCCAGTTCAAGGTTCCAACTTTCAGTCATATTGAATTATCGCTCAGCCGTGAATGACAACAGTTTGTTTTCCTACGTTAAGGACAAGCTGACGAACTTCTGCTCTTCATCAGTACTTTGTCACTCTTGAGTAAGTGTGCAGATCATCCATTTTCCTCGAGGGCGCCTTGTGAAGCCGGTCTTATGACTCGCACAATTGTAGGGCCGTGTTCTGAGAGATGGCTGTTTATAGATGACCTCCAGACATGTGCTGAGGTTAAGGCCTATAAAGAGCTAACTATCGCCAGCAGTACACTTCATTTGCAAACAAACAGTATTTCATGTGCTGCAGCCGCAGGAGGGGAGCTCGATGTTCCAGGGAGGATCATATTTGGAGTCATCCTTGTGTCTTATGCTCACTGAGGGTTGCCGTTCTGTTCTGTAGCAGGTCGCTCGGTGTCGGCGTGTGAATTCTTATTATATTGCTTTTTAGATTTCAAACCCTCAAGATGAGTAAGCATCACAGCGAGCTGAGCAAGAGGGAGCAGGATTTACTGAAAATCCGTCGGGACAGCGACACTAAGGCCGCCGAACTCGTCAAGATGGAGAGGATGATGCAGCAGACCAAGAACCTGATGGAAAAGAAGACAGAGTCTAGTACAGATAGCTTGGGCTACCAGGAGAACATGGGTCTGTATCACAAACCACAACCTTGTAAATTCATATTACAAATGTGCCTGTGTTTTTTAAAAACACTTGTTGTGCAGTCGTGATGTGTTGACCTGTGCCTTCTGGTTGCCTGTGACAGTGGAGGACCTGGAGGAAAAAGTGCGCTCGAGCAGGCGATACAGGAGGAACTCCCTCCATCACACACAGATGCTGGAGAGCCAGATGAAGACAGTGAAAGGGGAGCTGGTGGGCACGCTGGACCACCTCCAGGAGCTGAGGAACGTCCTGCGCCGCTCGCAGCAGAAGGCGGAAGAGCGCAAAGCCACGATGGAGAAGTTGGCAGCGGGGCTCAGGTGAACCAATCGGCTCCTGCGACCCGCTTTTTCGTTCACCAACTGAACGTCACGCGAAGAGAAAGAAGCCGAGTTGATTTTATGGTAGAAGGAAAGAGACTGGAGCTGCTGTGTTGGTCCTCAAGCTGTTCTCTGCCTGTGTTTTGGCATCCAGAGACTAAAAAGAAAGACTCTGACAAATAATTTAAAAAAAAATAGCCCTTTCTTCCTTTTATTCCCCATTTTTTTGTCCTGCTCGTATTGCTCTCACACTTTAAAGGCTTACTACTGACATGCTTGAACTTCCAGCATCTTTTTCTCTGTTGCTCCTTGAAACAATGTGAAGATGATTATACAAACACAGCTGATGATGCCAAAAGGGGGAAAGTCACAGGAAAGAGTTTTCACACTAGATTAAATGGATGAAATCCTCCGTCTGCAGCTCGGGAATTCACGAAACCCCGACTGTAATGAATTGAACCCCTGCCTGATAACGGCATGTAAGTTGTACTTTTGTAATGTTATTCTGTAAGTTACACACTAATTAGTCGTTGTGATGTTATTAAATTCATACAAACTAATGGGTCTCTTATTGTACGAGTTGTTTCTTGAACAATAATAGCGACGTCTGTATGTTTATGTGTAATATATCAACAGAAAGTATGTAATAAACAGGAGAAAGCTCATTTTGCTTTCGCGCATTTGCAGGATTAGCATACAGGAGATCAGATATAAATGTTTTTATTACAGGCAGATCTGCAGAGGGTCAAACACTGCATGTCTTTTTTTGTGTGTGTGCTGTATTTTTTCGCCCCCAGATGATGAGAAAGTGTCTCTGGGTGTTTGGACTCCCTCTGGGATCAATGGCCTGTTGTCTGCTTCCTGTGGTGAGACATCTGAAAGCTGTATTTGTGCCTTTTCTCCGCGGCTGAGATGTGATCACACCTAATTTAGCACAGCTTGTTTCGCACAGTGTCACATGCTGGCAGGCTGACCCAGACCTGAGCGTTTTCACTGTATTTATAACATCAAGACAGGGCAGACTGCTCATTATGTGCAGCTGCTGCTTTCTCAGATTGCTCCTGTTCCTTTGTCTTTGTCTAAAATGCAAAACACATTCAAACTTACTGCATATCTGAGCGCATGTCTTTGGTTTGAGATTGCTGTATATTTAGCCGAGGGACAGAAACTTACCTGAAGAGAACGTCCTTCTTTTTTGTTTCATCCTGTCAGAATGATTTTGTTGTGCTTGCTGTCAAATAGTACAGAGGTTGATTTTACATTAATATTTAAAAGATCACAACAAATGACCCTGCAGGGGGCGCTGGAGACTTCTCAGAGAGCAGACTGGGAAAGAAACATGTCAGGCAGCACTTGATTTTATTTCAAATTCATGATATTTTATATTTGATGCCATATGGAACATTTTGTCCGTAGACAGTTGTATGCATTTAATGGCTTTAGGGAGATGATAATTACACAATGCAACTTATTTTTCAACCATTTTATTAAAGCTAATCGTAACCTTACATGTTATTTATGTTTATGAGCTGAGCAGTCCAACCAAGTAATAATTCTCCCTTCTCACATTGTTTATTAAAGATATTTTTAACAGGCCGGAAGAAGTAAAAACTGCTGTTACACTTTATGCTTTGTTAGCTATGGGGGAACAAATCCAGAACACAGCGAGAACACAAGGACCAGAAGACAAACCAACAAAGAGAGAGAGAGAAACACACACACTTAAAGACCATCTAATCTAACATGAGGATGAGGTGCAGATGGAGAGACGCTGGGAACAGATGTGAGACAGGTGTGTGTGTGTGTGTGTGTGTGTGCGTGTGTGCGTGCGTGCATATTGCAGTCACGTGATCTAAACGTCACCACCACTAAGCGAACTTACTGCACAATCGCTTTACACGCTTTCTGTGAACTGATCAACCTACAAGTTGTAAAATCAGAGCTTTTTAATCTGCAACTGAAGCACCTGCCTGCCCGTCAAGACGGAGCAGTGAGTCGATGAGTCTTTGTCTCACGTTTGATGATTTGATCACGCTCCACCCACAGCTAGGCTTCTTAAATATTAATAAAGCCGTAAACACCAGCATTTCCTTTCTCGCTGAGAGTCACAGAGTGGTGCTGCACCTCCAGTTCCCTCGTCTCCATTATTATTTTATGTTTAAATGCCTGACATAAGGTCTGTGGGCACCACAGGCTTTAGATATTTACACCTTCTGTTGCGCATGAAATACATAATTTAAAGTCCAACACTTTATTTAGAAATTGCTTACGTGTCTTAAAAATGGCGGCTGCTAAAAAAGTGTCTAGATGAGACTACGGAAATGTCACAGACCTAAAACAGGAGGGGGAGGTGACGGGTTAGTCTGCCTGCCAACAACACTTCTGCGTGTCTGATGATGTCTGAGGATTTCCTTTGATGCACCGGCCCACCACCTCCACATTAGTCATTCGACATTGTGAACTGAGTGACACCTCGCACCACTTTTCAGCTGCCATATTATTTTGTAACACACTCGTGTTGCACAAGGAACCCGCTGTATGATGAGGCAAGCCCTGCTGACACACCTCCAGAAGGTGGACTCAGTGGTTGGCAGTTGTTTGTGTGAGCTGGTGCTCAAGTTCATTGTACATGCAGTGGAGACAAAAACATATTGTCTCCCACAGCTGTGACGGATGTCTTTGTTATGACAGTTTTACAACATTGACTGAAACCAGACAGGCCAGAAACAGGCATCGTAA
The DNA here is from genome assembly GCA_963678695.2 of Diplodus puntazzo. NCBI lineage: Eukaryota > Metazoa > Chordata > Actinopteri > Spariformes > Sparidae > Diplodus > Diplodus puntazzo. Next base: position 4,402,460 of record OZ023163.1, on the reverse strand, counting down.
CAACGGACGCAGTGACCACAGCCTTGTTATCAATGGCTTTTTGAAATACTTCCATCATTTCGTTTGCCAAAACGAAACTTACTGCAGCTTGTTTTGTTCATTGTCTTCATTGACATCTGCTGCTTCCTCGATACAAAAGCACAACAGCTACGTATCTCTTCAAATAAAAGTATCTTTGTGGCTCTGAATATTAAACTGTCTGCTGATTATTAGTTTGTTCACAGTCACCGTTCACACCGAGGTCTATCCAGAGGAGGAGGACGTTGTTTTTGGACACCACTGTGTTGGGGTGGAGGCAGAAATCCCAAAACACGGTCCAATAAGATCAAAACCATCTACGTAGCAAGATGCAAACCAAAAAAAAGAGAGTCATGAGTGCTTTTTGATAATTTGTCAACCAGTGGAAACGGCAGAACTACCGTCCTCATCGTTGGAGAAGAAAGCAGGTGTTTTGGATCAAGAGCAGCAGACACTGAGTCCATCGCGGCCCGCGGCGTCTTTCGGCCATCCAACCTGACCGTTGACACCGCCGCAGGGAGGAAGAGATGCTGGCTGATGTCTGGGTGCAGGAAAAGGACGCTGGCTGGCAAAACTACATGAAATCAGACGATGTTGTGCCCACAGAGACCTGTTCGCCACATCACCACCCTGTTCTGAGCGGACAGAGTGCAGAACTACAGCTGGAAGAGCTGAAGGTGGATCAATATTGATGCCTGGTGTTCACTCGTCGTCAAAGTTAATGGACAGTATTTCAGATGTCGCCCACATTATCATCACCATCTTGTTTCTTTCGTACACCCTGACGCAGATTCAAAAGCTACACTACAGCTTCACCTTTATTTCTATATCAATATGTTTTGTAACTTGTGTTGCATGAAGTCGTTTGCAAACGTTCGTTTAGTTATGCAACGTAAATTACCTCGTAGATGTCAACGCCCTTTATGTGGGAAGTGAGACGGTGACAGTTGGGGTGATTTATTGACGTGTGACATCTAAAACGATGCGTCCAACCTGCAATTCACTTTCATCCCTCCCGTAACTGTAACCACAATATTTCATTAACCTGATCTAAATGTTTCAGTTGTTGTTTATTCCTTGAGTTAAGTTCTTGTCAACTTTAACAGGAGCCAAAAAAATACAGCAGTCTAACTGGAAACATCACGAACAGGTCAGGAAGGCTCTGCAGCCTTTAATGTAGAGAATTACAGTGATGATTAAATTAATCTTGAATCTTTAAGTTACCCAACAATAAGCATATCAAAACCACTTAGATGGTTTAGTGGCATAAACAAACTGTTATCATATTGATTTACGTACCGTAGCTGCCACGCAAACATATTTTACAAACTGAGATAATGTTGGACATTAAAGATGCACAACGTAGTTTGGAGAATTCCATTTTAATTAGAAGTTATTGGACTGACCTGAACTGACCTGCACTTCAACTTCTGCTCTGCAGGTGAACTCATACAGCCTCAGATACCTTCACCCCTGCAGCATTACGCAGTTTTCCAGCCAGGTTGTTGTTCTCCCTGCTCGTATCCTGGATAAATCCCAGATACATGAAAACTAAACCTTGTTAGATGAGGAGCAGCGTGTTATAAGGGGCTCTGCTTGGGTACTGCAGATGATCACGGAGTATTGTTTCAGAATATGCATCTCAATATATAAAATAGAAGGCCGACTGCTTTGTGTTATTGTGTTTTATTCTTATTTTTTCTTACTTTAGCACACACCTACTCACTTTCAGATGACGAGATTGACAGCCTACCACTCTTAAGTCTGTGTGCTACAGAGGAAGCTTATATAAAGTTAGCTTAGAGTACAGCTTGATGATTTTTCAGCCCGCTTGGGTTGGTGCTCGGTGTAAAGACTATAGGCAGAAGGAAACAGTTAGCTGTCCAAAGGCTAAAAAATATCTGCCTGCCAGCAACTTTAAACGAAAGTCTTTTAACACTCGACATATATTGTTTGTTTAACTTCAACTCATATCTGTCAAGCCAGCCAGCTTTGTTGTTCCTTCTGCTTTCAGTCGTTATGTCATGCGAAGCTAAGCGGCTGCTGGTTGGAGCATATTTATTAACTATTCATTTAATACACCTTTAAAACCTGTTAAGCCTTGAGTACCTATGGTAACATATAAGTGAAATATATAGTTTGGTACCTGAGAGTTGTTTTAATGGAACAGATGATGTCAAATTGTGGAGATTCTGCCTGAATACTCTGCACAAAAACTTCTCCAATTGTTGTTCTGATTCACTTTATTAGCATAAAAGTTGTCAGAGGAAATGTTCAGATGTTTTGCTTTGGTTTGATCAGCTGCATCATTCCTCATGGATATTTATTCTAAAATTGTCATTTTTTAGAAAAAAAAAGTTCATTAACGCTCTTTGCAAACTGCATTCACTCAGACTAAGTGACATAAATATTTATACTTACACACCTGAACAAATATATTAATATATAATTATCCAAATAGACCTCGTAGTTGCAGAGACACAAAATAGAGGCTAGTTCTCGACAGGTTAATCACATCTATAGGATTCTACAGGACTTAAAACTTAGGGTTAGGGTTAAATAAATTAGCAACAAACATGACAGGCGAGTGAAAAATGCCTTTGGAGGCTGCATAAAGTTCCTCTTCATGAGCGTTTGAACAAGTGCTGCTGCTGGAAATTCAAACTCGTGAGACACATCTGCAGGCGATTTCCAGTCAGTGGTTCATGTATCAGCATGCATCCTGTGTTTGGAGCAGAGAGAAGCCCTGTTATCAGACCCGTGGTTGTGCCATACGCTTCATAACAGTGTTCCAGCGAAACACTGCTGAGGCTGTTTGTCAAACGTAAAAAACGTGCGGCCCTGTTGGAAATGAGAGCTGCCAACAGCCTTCGTAGTTAAACAACATGAACATGAAGTGCAGGATCGTTCAGTTCTACTAGTTCGAACAGGTCGTCTGTAGTTGGCAGCCTTTAGTGTGTGTGTGTGTGTGTGTTTAGTCTTGTGCGGGCACGGTGGTATGTCCCACACAGGGACTTGTGTGTGCGCAACACAAAGAGGCAGAATGTGCTGATGCAGCTCCGACAGTAGGAGTGATGGACCCAGCCCTAACCTGAGGCGACCGCCGGAGCTCAGAGGAGCGACTGACGCCTTCCCTTTCTGCCAAGCTGCCTCATCGGAGTCAGAGTGGTCGACACGCTCCAGCTGAGGACAGGAGGGCCAACACACAATCACACCCAACACCCAGCATTTGCATAAATAACAACCATGTTGGTGCCAAAACAACTACCGTGTGCAACCAGTCCGGACAAGTGGCCGGTTGTTCTTGCCACGACAGATCCACTGCAGACACAGGAAACGTGACTCAGCAGCCCACATTAGGTCCACTGTGTCTGCTACTTACTGTAAATCAGATGATGCATGCTGGTGAATTATTTTTTCTTCATTTGACCTCATGAAAATTAGAGACTGCTTTCCGTTTCACTTCTGCAGTTTTTTCTGCCCGCTGGGCCTGAAATCACAGCAGCAACTTCAGTATTTGGCTGTTTTTATAACTCTGCGAGTTTCCTTCAGTGTTTGCTGGGAACGCTGACGCGTTAATGTGATGATTACAGGGTGGACACATGGCTCTGAACGGTCTTCAGCATGACTTGCTTTGCGTCATTCAGTTTTATTTGCTCCATTCAATTCCAACAATCACGATCAGGCCTTTAATGCATGAAAATGCCAAATAAAATGTGCATGTGTTTGGATTTTTGTTCGGTCCACCTCTCTGTCTTTATCAGACACTCTTTCTGTGAAGATTTGTTGAGACATTCATGGTCCTAAGAGCTTGAATCCCTCTTTCTTTCCCCCCCACTTTCTGTCATGAGCTTCCATGAGGTTGATATTCGTGCCTCACTTGTTACCTGCGGCATCAGTTGGAATTGTTTTGTGAGCCTGCGTGTGTCATCATGGAATTTTTTTCTTCCCTGGAGACGCCTATTGTTGTGAGAACTAATTAACACAAGAGGTTTGGCAGCTTCTGTCTAGTTTGTGTCAGTGCAAAACTTCACACACACATGTGAGAACAGCACTGATTTACAATTTCTTATACTTTATTTTCTTCTTTTTAGAGCTTTTGCACACAAAGACACAACATATGACATAAATTGTGAGCTGAGGTGTTGTTTAGCAGATTTTAATTAAACCAGTCTCGCTGTTTCCCCCTTTTTTTAATCCTTTATGCAAAGGAGTGCTTAATGAAAGAATGCAAAGAAAGTGTAATAACTGATGTGATTTTTGACTGATTTTCCTTCAAATCATGATCTTATCAATTATGACATCAAAATGACTTTGCATAAACCAATTTGCATTCAGATCCAAATACAACTTCAGACTGTTTCCCTGATTATGAAGCTTTGGGAGTGGTACCATGTGAATTGTGATATGTTCTTAGTAATCCGGCATTTGTTTCCTGACGTTACATGTTACTTCACCCAGGATTTGTTCCTGCATGAAGTGTGTGTCCCTCCTGCAGCAGCACTGTTGCAGAATAGGTTGGGTTGGAATGCAGCAGGACACGCCTCTCTGTCTTCTCCGGAGTATATAGCAGACCTGAGCACAGACAACCTGGGCGGAAACCTGGACGAGCAGCAGTGCAGCAGTTCAAGCTTCTCCACAGCCAGCATCTGTCTTCTCTCCTCTCCTCACTAGGTAAAGGAAAATTGTTATTCCTCTCCACAGTGCGTGTTTTTGCTAAATGCTATAAACTTATTATAAGAATCCTCTGTAGCTAGTCAGATAGCATCTATTAAATCAGCTGTGTGAGACTGATCACGCCCACGTTGACACAAACTCTGTTTCTGATTCTGCAACAAGGGAAGTTAAATGTTTTGACAATGCACATGTAAAATACAGTTTGAATGTGTATGATAAGTATTTTTAACAACAAAGAAAGAGTGCAGGAATAATTCAGTGTGTTTTTATCTGGGATTAGTTACTGGAAATTAAAAACTGAACCAAAGTCAATCCGAAATATTCATATTCTCGGTCAGGAAAAACAAAATGTCCCAACACTGGGTGGAAACTTTGCAGGGTAATAATTACAGTAGAAGATACATGTTTTTTTTGTCTTTGGCTGTGGGGAGTGGCTCTTCCTGCCCCCAGAATACCACACCAACACTTAGCTTTGCAGTTTGGCAGTGAGAGGAGAGGACACTCCCTGGCACATCAGGTGTTCGCTTTCACCACTTTAAATCAACACTCTTCCAATTATCAACTGGTACCAGTATTACAGGTTAAGTGACAAATGCTGCAGAGTAAACAGAAGGTGGATCTGGAAGAGCAAGAACTTATAATTGGAATGGGAAAAAGCTTCAGAATGCACTATAGATGAAATGGTCGATTAAATTCTTCTGCCAGAGATTGCTCAGTAAAATGACAGTAACTGCTTTAGTGAACATTTGAAGGCTTTGTGACGTGCATGTGATAATAAAACGTGGGGATTATTATGTTTCTATAGCAGTGACAAGGGTTTTTTTTTTCGGTTTTGGCTGTTTTTATTTCCCCGATCTGATCCAAACATGACGGGAACAGTTTCCTGACTTTGAGTCTTAGTGGCAGATATAAAATCTGTCTGAAACTAATGCACCAATCTCATAACTGAGCATCTAATCGTTTCATTATAAGATATCTGAAAATATTGAAAAACGAAGCCGGATCTCATTCTTGAAAACACACTTTCCAGTCTCCAGTTAATTTTCTTCTTTTTACGATTTGAGAACTCTCTGAACTGGTGTGTTTTAACATCCTTAATGTTTTTCGTCTGTCCTGATGGGTTGATTAAAGGACCTCAGCACTATGGTTTACCACAAAGAGTTCGAGACTGCAGGGAAGGAGGACGGCCTGCAGGTGTGGCGGATAGAGAAAATGAACATCGTCCCCGTCCCCAAGGCTCTTCAAGGAAGCTTCTACGAGGGAGACGCTTACATCGTGCTCTACACCCGTGATCGTTCCTTCTACCTGCACTCATGGCTGGGTAGTGAGCTTAGATTTCTTTGCTGATATCTCAAAGCAATCCCAGGTTTAATGAACTGTCTAATTCTCTCTTATTTTAAAACTACTATCTGTGATACCGCAGGTGAGAAAGCCACCCAGGATGAGAGGGGGGCGTCCGCCATCTTCATGATGCAGCTGGACGACCATCTTGGTGGAGGCCCACTGCAGTTTACTGAGTTTCAGAGCGAAGAGTCGAAAACCTTTGTGAGCTACTTCAAGAGAGGCATCCAGTACAAGGTGAAACATCCACCAGATAACAAAAGCAAGACGCTGATTACCAAGAATGAAACCAACAGAATGACCAAAGCTCACGGTGTTGTTTAAACATTGTATGTTTATATGGGAAGTGGAACTCGTCTCTGTCAGCTGTTTTGGGAACTGTTTGGAGCCCGGGTTGATTGCTCCCGCGGGTTTTTCCCGCTGAAGGTCTCCATGGAGAGTTTGAACCGGCAAACAAGCCGAGCAGAGAGGTGTTCTCTGACGCCTGAACACCACAGGGCTGCAGATGAGATGAACTGGGCTACTGGAACACATGTCTTTTGTCTTTTTATCCAAGAGCTAGATGAGAAGATTGATATAATTCTTACGCATGTACACACAATATGAACGGTTGGTTAGCTTACAGACTGGAGACAGGGAAACAGCCAGCCCAGTTAATGTATTTTTTTTACACTTTGCGTGTTGAAAAGAGTTATAAAATGAGTGAATGAGATATAACGTGTCATTGATCTTCCGCATGTTAACTTTCTTGGCTGTAGCTTCATTTTTAGCAAACAAACATGAGATCTTCTCATCTACAACTCAGCAAGAGAAGCAAACAAGTGTCCTAGTGTTTCTTTAATATTAACCCTTTAAATCTATGATTATTAGGCTATTGTTTGAAATCTACGTAACATGCAGCTGTAGCATAAGTTTACAGTTCTGATGCTTTATTCATCTTGACTTGCTTTCCAAAGAAAGGTGGAGTCGCCTCCGGCTTTAAGCAAGTGGTGACCAACGAGGCCAACCAGAAACGCTTGCTGCACGTCAAAGGTCGCAGGAACATCAAAGCCAAGGAGGTGGATTTGAGCTGGGACAGCTTCAACACGGACGACTGCTTCATCATTGTCTTGGGAGAGGTGATCTACGAAAGGGACTAAATACCCCAAATATGTTCTTGTGAATCAGTACAGGCTTCAGGTGTTGCAAAACTTAATTTCCATATTTTTTTTTTGTTCAACACCAGAACATCTTCCACTGGTCGGGCTCGAAATGCAATCGCTTTGAACGCCTGAAGACGACTGAGCTGGCCATCGACATCAAGGACAATGAGCTGAGGGGCCGCGGCAAAATAGAAATGATTGACGAAGGCTCTGAACCGGAAGAAGTCATTAAGGTGAGCTTTTTTTTTTTTTTTTTCTTTTAACAGAAAACCTAATATTTGTGGCTGTGATTGTGAATTCGACTTCATGTCTGCAAGGAAGAATGCAAGTGCGATGATGCAATCTGTGTGTGTGTGTGTGTGTGTGTGTTTTAGGAGCTTGGACCTAAGCCTGACCTCCAATCTTCAACTTCTGAGGACAAACACACTGATGTGAAGAACTGCAAGGACGCATCTCTCCATGTGGTAAACACGCACACATTCAGCTTTTTAAATCAATTCCTGTAATGTTGCAGTCTCTTAAAATGCAGGTGATGAATGCACGTTTGATTGATCATCTCTGCTCTTTCTAGTTTTCTGACGCCTCTGGCACCATGAAGACAACCGTGGTGGCCGACAAAAACCCATTCCAACAAAGTCTGCTCAGCATGAATGAATGCTACATTTTGGATAATGGTGGAAACAGAAAGATATTCGTGTGGAAAGGTAAAAACACACAACATCTATGCATTTTCTGCAAACTCTTGAATTTGTTTTGTGTTATTCATCAGTGCTCCAAACTGGGAGAATATGATTCATTCAAAGATTTTAGTTTGAAGTCTCTAATCACAGTAACACACACCCAACTACAGGAAAAGATGCTAGTTCAGATGAGCGCAAAGCAGCAAGGACCGCTGCAGACAAGTTCATCAAAGAAAAGAATTACCACCCAAACACTCAGGTAAAGTGGCCATGCAGTGAAAAAAAAACAACAGAACTTGATTGTTTGGCTACGTTTTTAAGAATCTCCTCTGTCTTTATCTGACGTGAACAGATCCAGATCCTGGCAGCAGGAGCTGAGACCATGCTGTTCAAGCAGTTCTTCTTCAACTGGCTGGACAAGGATGAGACCACAGGCCCAACAAAGCCCTTCATCACGGGTCGCATCGCCAAGGTGGATCAGATTCCCTTCGACGCCTCCAAACTCCACGAGACGGCTGCCATGTCGGCCCAGCACAGCATGGTGGACGACGGCTCCGGGAAAGTCCAGGTATGGTCACTAGCGTAACTACGCTCATGCTGTATGTTCGTATCTGCAAGCATGTCAGCGTGTGTAGACGTGACACTGGTGAGTTTCTGCAGATTTGGCGTATGGAAGGAAAAGACAAAGTGCTGATGGACCCATCCACCCACGGACAATTCTTTGGAGGTGACTGTTACCTGGTGCTGTACAGCTACAACACGGGAGGCAGAGAGAAGCACATCATCTACACCTGGTGAGTGCAGCTGTTTCAGCACTCGACTGGACCCCCCTTTGCTTAGAGATAAACCTGCCTGAGTCACCTAGATAGATTTAGTTTTTAATACGTTACCGTTTATGTTTTTTTAGGCAGGGGCAGAAGTGCTCTCGGGATGAACTCGGGGCTTCAGCCATCCTCACCATCGACCTGGACGACTCCATGGGTGGAGTGGCTACACAGGTAAGACATCTACTGTGAAACAGTGTATGGTATTACACAGGTATTTCTCGAAAAAGGAATATTGTACTTTTTGTTTAATAACTTACTCCATCCATAGAGTGAACGACTGCTATCATCACCGCTGTCTTCGGTGCATGTTCGGTCTGTTTATCTGCTGCTGTGTCTCGGCAGGTTCGTGTCACTCAGGGCCAAGAACCTCCTCATTTCGTGAGCATGTTCAAGGGCAAGTTTTTGGTCATCCACCTGGGTGGGACGAGCCGCGAGGGGGGCCAGAGTGAGCCTGGCAGCAAACGACTCTTCCACATCCGCCAGTCGTCCACCAAGGCCACGCGGGCCGTTGAGGTCAGCCTCGCTCACGACAATAAATGTGGATAAACAGACGTTTTCTAATGAGCGATTCACACCAAACCCTCCCTCTGTTTGTGTCTCGCCAACCCAGGTGGAGCCCACTGCCTCTGCCCTGAATACAAATGATGTGTTTGTGCTGAAGACTCCTGAGTCCCTGTACTTATGGAAGGGGAAGGGACAGACCGGAGAGGAGATGGATGCGGCTCGGTACGTTGCCAGCCTGCTCGGAGGAGCTGTCACGGAGGTGGAGGAGGGCAAGGAGCCAGGTGAGAGCTGAAAACAAAAAGCTTGGATCTGTGCTGCATAACAGTGTGAGATATTTCCCGTGTAAAACTGTTGTTTTTGATTTGTTGTCAGCTCCTTTCTGGGCATCACTGGGTGGAAAGAAGGCCTACCAGACCTCCAAGACCCTGCAGATGGCAGTCAGCGCCCCAAGACTGTTTGCCTGTTCTAACAAGACTGGCAGGCTGATTGTAAGCAAGACTTAATTTATTTTAATACTTACACTTTTTTTGAAACCTAATTAATTGATATATTATATTAATATATTAATAATGTGTTTAATATACCATATTTAGGCAGAGGAGGTGCCTGGTGAGTTCACACAGGGCGATCTCTTACCCGACGACGTCATGATTCTCGACACGGGGGCTCAGGTGAGTCGCCTTCGCTTTTAAAGTGAAGCTCCATCAGTTTTACACATTGAAGCGTGTCACATCACACATCAGCGTCAGTTCTTGTAGAACTAATTTTTGTTGCTGCCTTATCCCTGAATCTAGATCTTCGTTTGGATTGGAAAGGAGGCCAATGAGACCGAGAAAACTGGATCAGCCAAGATTGGTAAGACAAACAGGAGATATTGGAAATTAGGAGAAAATACACCAGACTTTGTTCACACACGGATCCTTATTTTTCTTTTCAGTGCAAGACTATTTGGGATCGGACCCCTCCGGTCGCAGTGGCATCCCCATCACCACCATTAAGCAGGGGGAGGAGCCTCGCATCTTCACGGGATGGTTCCACGCCTGGGACGCCAAGTTTTGGCAGCAAGACTTCGAGAAGCTCTTGAAACAACGTCTCCATTAGTAGAAAAAAACATGAAGCAGAAGACACCTGCAAAGATCCATTATCAAGCACTTATGACCGGACTTCAAAGAATAATCAACCTATGAGATATTGGCATTTTTAAACCTCACAAATTTCTGTTTTGCGACAAAAGAATGTATGTTTTTTTTATGTGGAACTGACCTTTTTGCCTCCAACTTTGCAAAGACAAATTTAGATTGTGAAACACACGGTTTTAATAAAAGTGACCTGTTTTTGAAAAGTGTCTCGTCTGGTTGAACGTATTTCTCACATCTTACAACTCACTGTGACAACAAACTTGTTATCGTGAGCCTAAATCCTCACCAGGCAGCAGCACCATGTGTAGGCCATGCTGGATGGTAATCTGCAGCCCATGTGCACACGGCTTCTGCTGAGTTGCAGACCTGTGGATTAAGGAGCGGGCTATAAAAGTGCCTCCGCGTCGTCTGTCCAACCTCTACCACCACACATCTTTTTGTTTCCTTCTTTTTGCTCTCTGGATCTGCAAGACAAACACTGAGCGGGCACAATGACCCAGAAGGTGGTCCTCATCACAGGATGCTCCTCGGGGATCGGCCTCGCCCTGGCTGTCCGCATCGCAAAAGACGAGAAGAAGAGATTCATGGGTAAATTTGCCATATTTTGACAAAAAGCTTTGTGTATATATAATACTGGACGTGTTAAGTTATTGCAAAGTTAGCAGCTCTTGGTTCAAACACAGGGTAGATGCAGTGTTCGCGACGTCCAAAGTCCATACGTGCAGTTATTTCTAATGTGAAATGTGGTTACTGACGATGTATATGTTACTTTTGATATAGTACAACATTTTGAAATATATATGCACCAATTCAACACATACATATTTGAGATATTAGGGAGTAAAGTGTCTAAACTTCGTTAATAATGAAAAGTAATGGTGAATATTCAAGACTGAGGCCACACAGGCGACTTCTAATACTTCTATTATGTCAGTCATTATATGGCTGTGAAGTAAGAATATCTAACACTAACAGAACAATAACAGGCGTGTTAAAGGTTTCTGCAATCCAAAGATACGTTAAGTTTTTACATTTTGATATGTGTCATATCAGCATTTGTTTAAATTATATGTATCACATCAGGAGGAGGAGAGGATGGTGGTGGTGAGGCTGCTGGGTGAAAGAGCTGCCGAACCAGAGAGAAGAGTTTGAGACAGTTTCAACATCTGTAGGCGTGAAATCTGTCACGCCACATATAGAAACACACGTTTTAACATAAGAAACAGAAAGTTCCAACAAAGCAAACGTAAATGTCTGCAGATTATCCTGAGCGACTGAGACACTGCTTCTGGAAAAGATGTTGCACTTTGAGTTTAACAGCTGCCGTTTTTTCAGCCGGCGCTGAGCAACAAAATCCAAAATGAATCAATGAGTGTGTCGGTTGTAGTTTACGCCACCATGAGGAACCTCAGTAAGGGCGAGGCGCTGGTCGAGGCAGCGGGTCGGGCTCTGGGCAGGACTCTGGAGATCAAACAGCTGGACGTATGCGATGAGGACTCCATCAAAGCCTGCGTGGACAGCCTGCCTGAGCGCAGGGTGGACATTCTCAGTAAGTCCAAAGCATTTGGTTCAATGCTGTCAGAAAATCAGCACGTGGAGCTTTTGGTTCTGCAAATATGCAGATTTTGTGTAACATTTCTTGTCATGCTTGACTTCCTCTGGCAGTAAGTAATGCTGGGATGGGTCTGATTGGACCCATCGAGTGTCAGTCCATTGACGAGATGAAGACTGTGATGGACACCAACTTCTTCGGGCTCGTGCGGTTGCTGAAGGAAGTCCTTCCTGACATGAAGAGGAGGAAAAAGGGCCATATTGTGGTTATTAGCAGCGTCATGGGCATCCAGGGTGAGGGCGGTTACACCTGTTCATCATGAGAGCATCTGTTTATAGTGTCTACACACTGTTTTAACGATGTCTCGCTCTCTTCTGTTTTCAGGAATTTTATTCAACGACATCTATGCAGCATCCAAGTTTGCAGTGGAAGGCTTTTGCGAAAGTTTGGCGGTACAAGCTCTCAGGTTTAATCTCAAGTAAGAAACTGATTCTTTCTCTGTCATTTCGTTTTGTGCTGGTGAGATTCGAATTGTGCTCTCAAAGCTCAGTGACAGAAACAGCAACAGAGCTTTACATGAACATACCTGCAGGACACTTATCTCTGTCTGAAACATCTGCACACTCCCATTGCACAACTGCAACCACCAAAATACGCAAGCCAAAATAAGTCATAGTGAAAACAACCACAGCGCACCCTGGTCTGAGGCAAGTGCTAACACAGTATGATTACGCAACCGAGTATTAAAGGGATAGCTCTGCAGGGTGCTAGCTAAATCTAGAATTAGCTTTGTAGCATTCAGTTACGTTTTAACATAACAAGATTATGTTTGTATGTACTTCACTTCTTGTCTTCCCTCAGTATCAGTCTGATAGAACCCGGGCCAGTGATAACAGAGTTCGAGCGTAAAGTCTATGACGAGGGCTTGAAGACCGATCTCAGCAAAGCTGACAAAGTGACTGCCGACATGTTCACCAACATCTACTTGAAGAACTACAAGCAGATCTTTGAAACACTCGGACAGACCCCTGAGGACATAGCAGAGGTTATTATCGTCTCCTGAAAGCTCAAGATGAAGTGATCTTCAGATATTCTGTACCGATTTAAGTTCACGTTTGTTCTGTGCTTTTCCTCCTAGCACACTCTCAAGATCATCACCATGGAGGACCCCCCTTTCCGTCATCAGACAAACACGCTTTACACCCCGATGACCACGCTCAAATACGCCGACCCCAACGGCGACCTCCCGATTGACACGTTTTACAAAATGGTGTTCGAGCACGACAAAGTCTTCAACGCCAGTCTGAACTTCCTCAAACTGCTGCGCTGGAGAAGTCGGAAGAGCTTCACCTTGGAAAAGGACAAAGCCAGCTCATAAGAGTCCACACTCATCTTTGTTATTTCTGGAGGGATACATTCATCCATGCATAGGTTTCGTGTAGATTCCCTTTGTTTCATTTTTAGCTGTAGGGCTTCTTTGTGATGACACAATGATCACTGTGAACAAATAAAAATAAAAACTAGATAACTGTGACAATGCGATCTGTTTTTATGTGAGTTCCTCCTGCTGGTTTTAAACCACAGACCACCCTGACGCATTCAGCTGACTACCATAACTCTCTTAATTCGTTAAGCCTCCAAGCTCTATATTACACAATATATAAGTAGTGCAGTAAGCAAAACTATGAAGGGCAGCGACTAAACCAGTGCATCAAATGAAGCATTCAGATAATCCAGATTGTGGAGGCTTGATTTGTATATTTCTAATTGCATTCTAAACATTTTAAAAGACAGCAATAAAGATATGTATTACTTTGCAAAACCAGTTATGACACCAGCCTAGGATATTATGTTTGAGGGACTGGATTATGTGGGCTGTTTACACCGGGCCTAATCTGGGATTCAGCTGTTTGCTCTGAGCCTCACACCGCACGGACTCCCTGAGGACCCTGATCACAAAAAAAAAAACATGAAAAAGAAAACAGAAGAATCGAATAAAAAATAAACACATAATAAAAGAGAAAATAAATAGAAACGTGTAATTCTCTATATGAACAGCAGGCGGCGGTACGCACGAGCAGTGCCCCCTCAAACACACCCCGTTGACGTCATATCCGGTTTTTCGGCTTGACGCTGTATCCGCATAGATTTAAGCTAATGCTACACATAATATACAATTATAAAATGCATTTAAAGTGCTTTTAAGATTGTTTGACGTGTTGGGCTCTTGTTGTCGATGCATGAAAGGATAAACTGCAGTGTCGTGGCGACTTTATTCGACTCCAGCCAAACTATTTGGGCCACTTAAGTCCGGGGCAGTTCATTGTTAGCCTAGCTTTAGCCATGCTCTCGAGCTCCGCTTTCACTTGTCTTCTGGGTTGCGGCTTGCTTGCGACAGGGACCACAGCTACTAGCTAGCTTGTTAGCTAGCTAGCTGAGCATAATTTCCCCAGTATTGACGGTTTTGTGTGTTTTTTGTTGTTGTTGTTGTTGTTTGTGCTTAAGCGTTTCTCGGATATCTCATTCCACGTAACATTTCAGTGTAGAAGCGGTGGACCGCAGACACAGCACCTCGTTTTTTGTTGTTGTTTTAACACGTATATACGCTGTTAGCTTAGTTAGCAGGGCTAGCACCAACGGCTCACATTGAGGAAACGTCATTTTTGGTGAGATTTAAGTTGGTGTTGTTTGGAAACTGAGTAAACGTTAACTCCATCAACTCGAGAAGGTGTGTCGACGTCTGTTTTTCATCACCCAGTCAGGGAACGGAGACTTTCTTTTTTTTTTCCTCCCTGCCCATCATTTGTTTGGGATTGTGGTCATATATGCCTGCCACGATGGCTTCTTCCTCTGGAAACGACGACGACCTCACCATCCCCAGAGCAGCTATCAACAAGATGATAAAAGAAACTCTCCCTAACGTACGAGTGGCTAACGACGCCAGGGAGCTTGTGGTTAACTGCTGCACGGAGTTCATCCACCTCATATCCTCAGAAGCCAATGAAATATGCAACAAGTCCGACAAGAAGACCATATCTCCGGAGCATGTCATCAACGGTGAGTCCTGGTTTTGCTCCGTCTTTACTCAAGGACCAGTGTTTTGAGGGGATATTGCAGAGGGGGGTGTGTCCATCTCCCCTGCCAAGAATGTTAAAACCACAGAGAGTTAATTATTTCGCTTTCACACCGCAGCCCTTGAGAGTCTGGGTTTCGCATCGTACATCACTGAGGTGAAAGACGTGCTGCAGGAGTGTAAAACTGTCGCCCTGAAGAGGAGGAAGGCGAGCTCTCGACTGGAGAACCTGGGCATCCCGGAGGAGGAGCTGCTCAGACAGCAGCAGGAATTGTTTGCCAAGGTAGGAGAAAGGGAAAAAAAAAACACATCTTAAAAATTACTCTGTGTGGTTAAATGCAATGAATGTGATAGTATCAGGACCTGCAGTAACATTTAGACTGCAAAACAACATGTGGTGTACTTTTTAAAGGAGCACTATGCAGTTCTGGGTAAAATCAGAAGAGAAAGATCTCGACTAAATAAACAAACTACTTTCTCGCTAACTGAATGAACAAGCCGCTCTCTGATGAAAACAAGGTCCCCAGAATACTGTTTTAAGCTAGAAAGGTGTCATCCTGTTTCACTTTATGTTTGGCGGACCCTGCCACCTTTCTACTTTGAAACAGTGTCCTGAGGACCTTGTTTTCATCAGACAACAGCTTATTTATTCAGTCATGGAATAAAGTTTGGTGTTATCACAGTGTTGATATTGTTAATAATCAAATTAGTTTGATTTCTTCTATAAAACCAGACATTTCACATTTTTAAGAGTGCAGTTTTGGGTCATCTTCAGTTTAAGTAAGTGTTCATTATTGAGTTAATGTTGATTATAAAACTCGCTTTAACCTTCGTAAAATAAAACCTCCTGGGAGAATGAAGGCTCACTGGTGGTTGAGTCAGCAGCCATTTCTGTTTTCATGTCTCAATTTTAGACTAAATGAATGAATACACTGGGGATGCATAACAAGTAATAGCTTAGTTTTTTCTGCGAGTGGGCTCAATGTTCAGTTGTAAGTCACAGCCACAGTTGAGATGTTACAAGCACCTTTATTTAAACAGACTGTGATCCAAAACAAAATGCAAGGACACAGAGATTCCTTCCCAGTTTGGTTGGTTCAATTACACGACCATGTAATTTATGAAATACGTAGCACAAAGCATTGGTGCTAAATAGGTTGAATGAGTATATGATGAGTGCTGCATTTCTCTAAGCACATCTGTTGCCCTCAATGTTTCTACTTTTAGTTACACATTGCAGGTATGTGTAAAAATAGTAAAGAAAGCACATATTTAAATATGCATCTTATAGTGACAAAATGACAAAAAATTACAGGTGATAGTCTAATAAAAGCAAAAGACACTTGTATTATAACAGGATAGGGTTAGTTACTGTACAATATATGTAGTGTACAATGTGAATTTAATATAATTTGTGGCATGCTTTTAGAAAAAAATGTGTTTTTTTGGCACCTGATAACGCTTTTTATAAAAGACACAACTCAAGTTTACATTTTGTGATTTAGCAAAGCCATTTCCTGTTTGCCTGCTCAGCTGTTGTTTTCTAAGCAACATGTCTACTTTATCCACATTAAAAATGCACAGCGATGTCTGATAATGCACGGCACTTTCATTTAGCACTTACACCAGGAAACTGGCAGCAGTACCATAATCAATTCTTGCAGCATGTAATGTAAAATATAATTCAGCCTCAGTTCTGTATCGTGATCATTTTTCTCATGTCTAATGACATAATTTGTCTCGTATTATTTGACATCAGATCACATCATCAACAATCCTTTTGTAATCGCCTAACAAGCTCCTCAGTTGTCTCACGTCTCGGTTTTGGTTGGACTGTGTTGCTGCAGGCGCGGCAGCAGCAGGCGGAGCTCGCCCAGCAGGAGTGGCTACAGATGCAGCAGGCCGCCCAACAGGCACAGATGGCAGCAGCATCTGCCAGCGCCGCCCAGCAGGCCGGCTCCTCTCAGGACGAAGACGAAGAGGATGACATGTGATCCCCGGGACGTCGTTCACCTTGTCCGAATCCCCTCCTGGGATAGTGTTGGCGCACAAAATCTCCCAGTGCTGTCATCGTCAGAGACATGAGACCGCTGGTATTACATCAGTGTAACATGAGAAATGCACATTGGAATGGACAGTGAAGAGAGAGACGAAGGGGGATTTCAAGAGAGCCACACATTCTGATACCAGTACCTGAAAACGATTTGGATTGAGAGGCTGTTAGTGAAGTTTTTTTGATTAATCTCTTATTCCCCCCCCCAGTTGCTTCTGTTGAATTATGTCTTGACATTATGTTGTGAGTAATTTTGTAGATTTCTGGATGTGATGTAACGTGGACACACCAAAGGCAGACGCTGCCTTGGATATGTCAGTGAATTTTTGGTGATAACGCAGCAAGTGTTCGCTCCTTCAGGTACTGCACCAGATAGCTTCTGTTATCCGTTGTACTAGATCACTTTGGGTGGTTTAGGAGAACTGCTCTAGAATAACTTCAGAGCAGTGGATTTCTCCTTTCTTGTGGTTTTGATGGTCATTTTTACAGAGACTATTTTCTTTACCCCCCCCCCGCCATTGGTATTTTTGTTCAACACAAGATCTTGTTGGGAGGTTGTTGAATATTGGAATTTTTTTTGGTTAAGTATAGGAATAAATTGACATTTTGTTTAATTTTAGCACCTTCAGATACTATATTTTGCATTTTTCTTTCTCCCTTGAACCACACACAGTATTGATAGTAAGCCACACCTTTCAGAAACAGAATATTTTTGTCTGATAGAACCAAAGATCGATGACCGACTAACAGCTCAGTTAGTGTTTTTTTTTGTTTTGTTTTTTCCTTCTTGTTTTTAAAGGTGTAGGTGCTACTGTGATTCTCGTCGCTGACGCCAGGTCAGCGTAAACAATGTTAAGGATTATTAACCTTTGACTTTGTAAGATGCTTTGATATCCAGGCTGAATTTGTTATTACCCCTTACCCCCTCTTCGGGTGCAGTATCAAACATTTGCATTGTGACTGTGGTCAAACCTCAGTGTAAAGACAAGTAACCTAGTTGTGACACACATTCACTCGCCTATGCTACAACGTTGTATTCTTTAAGCAATAAAGGAATCATGTTTTATAGACAACGGTTTTGTTTTGTTTTTTAACCAAATTGTTGTTCAGAATCTAAACCCACCCCCACCCTCTCCTGCACTCGCTCTGTTGAACGGTGATTTGTTACTCGTGGGATTCTCAGATGTGTGTTAGCGGCGGAGGAGCACTTTACCTCGCTGGGAACGCGGGCTTGTAGCCTGGAGTGTCACTGTTCCAGATCATCTTATAAAAATGTCGGGAGCAATCATAGAGAATATGAGCACTAAGAAATTGGCTTTCTTGGCTTTCTTTATTCTTGTTTTGCAAATTCTTTCCATCATGGTTGGAGCATTGATTGGTAAGTAGACAGTTTTATTGCTGTGTGTAATGGTTGTTCATTACTGTCTGTTAATTTGAACTGGGTTGTGTGATAAAATAGAGGTTTAATCTGTCAGTACTTCACAGAATATAACTCAAACCACACGCCTCTGAATGGATTATTCCCCCCTTTTTCCTGTAGCTCCCAATCCAACCAGTGCCATTCGCTACTTGGCCACCAAATGCATTAATCGCCACAGGGCACGCGACTGGCTCGTGCCGTGGGGGTCAAATCGCTGCCAGCAGGTCCGCAGCTTCGATGAGCCTCTGGCCAAAATGCTAGACGCCAACGACATTGTTTTTGCTGTGCACATACCTCTTCCCAACCAGCAGATGAGCCCCTGGTTTCAGTACATGCTGGCTGTGCTGCAGTTCGACATTGCATTCAAAATGATCAATCAGATCGGTAAGAGCCGAGTCCTCATCAGAAATATGAATATAATGCAGCATATAATCTTACTGACCCGAATCGTGTCTCTTGTCTGTGTAGAAGATGATGTTACCATCACTATTGATGCCGGTCTGGCCTACAGGGATGATTTAAAATCTGAGTGGACCACAAAGTTTCACTCAGTGGAGCAAAGACCTCTCAGATGCACATTTGCAGTCGCCAAGGTAAACCCGCGTGACAGCATCTAATACATGCAAATAAACAGATACCAA
This sequence comes from Diplodus puntazzo, assembly GCA_963678695.2. Lineage (NCBI taxonomy): Eukaryota > Metazoa > Chordata > Actinopteri > Spariformes > Sparidae > Diplodus > Diplodus puntazzo. The sequence goes on along the minus strand of OZ023163.1, from coordinate 4,383,393 downwards.
ATGTTGATTATTAACTGATAACGGTCTGTACGTTTGCAGACGTATGAAAATGAAGGCCGCTTTTATCACTGTGACCCCGTACCGCTCATGGAACTGGGAAGTGTGGCGCACAAATATTTTTTGGTTAACCTGCGCTTGCCTGTGAATGACACGGTGAACACCGGCATTGGAGAAATAAAGGACATCCAAATAGTGGTGAGTGCAATTCTTCAGATTGAATTTAAATCCAAGGCGGCGCGTGTTTAAAGTCCCTCCTCTCTTCAGGGCATCCACCAGAATGGAGGCTTCACTAAAGTGTGGATCAGCATGAAGACTGCGTACAGTCCCTGGATATTTGGGGCGACGGTTTGGTACTGGCACCGGATCGGCCTCATGGCAAGACCTCCAGTCCTTTTGGAAAGGTTTGTGTCGAGGCGAAGAGCGGCTTAATGTATTCGTCCAAACAATAACTGCTTCGCTTGTTTAGACACAAACATATGAAAGTTTGCCTGAAGTGTGCAATATTAAATAAGCTATGATCCGTTTATAATAATACATGGATACGTCTGTGCATCTTTACAGGCTTCAGATGTTTTAATGCTTCTTTGTTTGAAAGTAGAGTGAAGTTATACAACAGCTCCGTTGCTCTTAAGTTGAAACTAAAAAGCCAAACGCACTTCACAACCTCCTGTTGTGCTTTTAAGAGGTACACAGGGCTTCAGGGGGCCACATGGAGAGCAGGGGAAATGAAAAAATGCTCGATCCAAAGTGCAAGATCTGCCTGCTGGAACCAGGTCAAAACTGTGCCTGCAGCGCAAAGTTGCTGGTCTTTTAAGAGCCAGTTTTTTTAAGTGTAAGTCACTACGGTATGTGCTTGCCTTGTACAGGGTGATTTTTGCTCTGGGGGTCTCCATGATGTTCCTGAACGCACCCGTGGAGTGGCTCTCCCTGGGCTTCGAGTGGACGTGGATGCTGCTGTTAGAGGACGTTCAACAAGGCGTCTTCTACTCAACGCTCTTCTGTTTCTGGATCATCTTCTGTGGCGAACACCTCATGGTCAGCACCTTTTTACCTTTTCCCCCATTTCTCCATACATTCATCATTAATTTCTTTCAACAACAAACCCTTTAGGACCAGAGTCAGAGGAACCGTCTGTCAGCGTACTGGTGGCAGGTCGGGCTGGTGGTGTTCTGCTCTTCTGTTCTCCTCATATTCGACCTGAGTGAAAGGTAGCAACACAGCTGCTTTGATAAAACATTTTTATATTACAGTTGTATCTTTTATTTTAAATATGAATGTTCTTTATTTCTTATAAAGGGGGGTTCATTTGGCCAACCCTTTCTACAGCGTTTGGGCGTCAGAAATCAGGACAAACGTGGCCGTATCCTTCAGATGTTTATACTGTATTACAAAACGTATAATGTTGCCTGAGAAGAACACACTTTTCATGTGGGTGTCTTTGCTTTTTTCCTTGACTGGCATCACAGATTACCTTCGTTATTGTGGCAGGGATCTCTGTCGGTCTGTACTTTCTCTCCCTGTGTGCCATGGTGCTTTGTGTGTTCAGGAACATCGGTGGGAAATTACAGCAGCTTCCTGCGATGCCAGAGGCCAGAAGACTGCGTTATAAGGTTTGATTTGTGTCTTTTTATGTCTGAATCACAAGTGAAAAGTGAAATACTGGGAGAAAGAATAGCTATTTATACAATGAATTATGTTCTGTATGTTTTTCCACCCTTGACCCTGGTTTATCATTCAGGGTATCATCTTCAGGTTCAAGTTTTTGATGCTGGTGACTCTCGTATGTGCAGCCATGACCGTCGTCTCCTTCATATTAAATCAGGTAAGTATTTCTTCTCTATTGATCGACATGTAAACTGTCACTGCTGGTTCTATGATCATCACGTTTAGGCTCTGATAAAATATTCCAACTTTTCACCAGGTCAGTGAAGGCCACTGGCACTGCGGAGACTACACTCTCCAGGTCCACAGTGCTTTTCTCACAGGGGTCTACGGCATGTGGAACCTGTACGTCTTCACCATCATCTTCCTCTACGCTCCCTCCCACAAACGCAACAGGAACAAGTCAGCGGACAGTCTACAAACAGGTCGGTCGCATCCCGACTTCATAATCAAATACAAACAAATGAAGGCATCCGACATGTTTCGCAGCAGCGGATGCTTTTCTAAAGGTTGTGTTCGCTGTTGACAGATACGCTGGTGAGGCCGGAAAGCCAAGAGAGCCGTCTGACGTGTGGAGAGCGCGGCCCGACAGAGACCTACAGGATCACCGGGAAGGTGGCTGAACAGTGACTGTCAGGAACAATATCATTTAGAAAACTTTCATTTTATCATGCGATTGTTGTTTCTGAGCAGTTAGTGTTACGTTTCTGTAAACTGTCTAGAAAAATGTAACGTTTGAATAGCAGTGAAGTCAATCTGATGTTAAACATAGATGATAAGTGGATAGTGAAAGTTACAGGAAGATGTAAAGCTGCTTTATTAGCTGCTAGAATAACGCTGAAGGCCCCATGCTCACTTTATGGCAACTGAGCTGTGGTGACTTGGTTTATTGTAACTGTTTGTTACGAAGCAAACATTTATTACTAATTATAGCACACTATAAACTTGCATAACAACAAGTTCTAAGTAGGATGACAAAGAAGCAGAACAGAGGTTAAGAAACAGTGTCATGTTTTTGATTTTTGTCTTAAGCTTGAAGCAAAGTAAAGGAGTATGAGACGATGATGTCATTTTAAGCACTCCAACACGGTCAAACATTTGTATGTTTATTGATATTTTTCTGTACAATGTGTCACTAATGGTTGTTGAAATGCTTAATTAAAGAGTTGTCATTTTGGAGGTATTTAATGTAATTTAACAATAAACTAACTTAGAGATGGAGAATCTCTTTTGAAAGGATTAAGAATTAGATCCTTTAAAATTAAACCCACACACGCTTCATTGATTTTGAATTGTTTGGCTTGTTTAAACTTTGAGACCGAGACTCAAAGTTCACTTTCACCTTTCTTACAGTTTCTCTGATGATGGAAACTTCATCTGAAATTGTAAATAATTACCAGTGTGGCTCCACCGAGCTTTAATCTGAGCGGAGGTCCGATCAACCAGAATAACTGAAATAAGAAAAACCCTGTGCGGCTCGACGAGACTTCAGTCACTGTTCATTAATCACATCTTTGTATTTGAGTACTTCAGAAGCCCTTTAAGCTGTATTATCTACCATTATTTCAGCAGCTTTGAGAGATGATTGCTGTGCTGTGATATCAGGCAGCATGTTGGTTTTGGCTTCCTGGCTCCCACTTTGATTCCAGTTATGATTTCATAAAGGAAAAGCCACATCTGATATCCTTATCGTCCTTTCCACAGAAGGAACAACACAGCTGTTTCTAATAACATTAACAAGACGCTCTATTCCAGTGTTCCAGTAAGACAGCGTGACGGTGAGTCAGCACCACCGATACCAGGATGCTGAAACTGAACTTAGTATTTACGGCTGTGCTTCTTTTACTGAGACAGTTAAAAAAATGAACTTCTTTGTCTTTGTGGTGTTGAAATATGACGAACCCGAGTACAGTTTTGAATGCAGGGCCTTCTATTCAGTATCGCACATTGGTACGACACAGTGAAAGATAATATTTGTCGGTTTGTGAACAACTGATGTCCTTTTTGTGATTGTGGGGGAGAAACTATTGAACATTGATTTACAGAAAATACCTTTCAGACTTTGCTTTAAAAAAAAAAGACGGGTTAGGGGACGTCACTCTCACAAAGATTGATATTTTACTCATCTTTAAATCCAACTTACCCCCAGATTAAATTAATTTTATTAATATTTACATTCACAAAATGAGGTGGCTTGACATTAACATTAAATTGACAATTTAGAAATGTCAAATTTTCTACTCATAGATATATAGATGTAGATATAGAGATAGATAGAGATAGATATAGATGTAGATATAGAGAGATATAGAGCTTGAGATATATATAGAGATAGAGATTGATAGATTGATAACTTTATTAATCCCTGTGGGGAAATTCAGTCATCATATCAGCAGCTACATACAGTTCAAAAACAATAAAAATATATAAAATACAATAAAGTACTATATACAATATGTAACGAAGACAATAGAATACAGTGTTCCTAATAATAGAATACTATGTACAATAAAATGCTTAGTAGTTATGAGATAAAATACAATAAAATATTGAGGTAGATCAAATTAAATGTCGAGGTAAGTGCAGGTTTTTATTTTGTATTTTATTTTAGCAGACCTCTAAAATGTGTTTCTTCTTCTTTGTTTTGTTTATTATGTATTGAAGATGGAATGTGAATATTACAAACAAACAAACAAACACACCCAGGTGTAGGTGCAGTGTGACGTGCTGCCGACAGGGGGCGCTGCTGCCTCCTCTCAGCCTGCAGACAGATAAAGTCCAGCCCGGCGGCTCAGCAGCAGATGTCTGAGTCCTCGTCCTCCTCCTGACGCTGAGCTGCACACCGACACGGCTCCGTGTTCACTTTCTGCGTCGTCAAACTTCTTTTTCTCTCTCGACACAGCGACGAGTAAAAAAACAAACAAACAAACTGCGTGTCTGAATGAAACGAGCTCCTCCGGCGGTGTGTTCTTCATGGCTGGACTCTGATAGAAGGAAGAAAACAACAACAAGAAGTGAGTCGGATCTGAGAGGCCAGGTGAGTCTCAGCACAGAGATTACATGAATAATCTTCGTGTAACATGACATGAGGACAATAACGCTGCGGTTTTAATAACACCAGCTGGGAAACACTGTCGATCAGTGTGATCAGAACAAGAGAAGCAGCATGAATGTTGTTTTCAGCAGGTGGACAGGTGCCTGTTGGATCTGTGTGCTGGGTTTAAATGGTGGATGTATCCTGTCTGTGGCACTGGTTGGTTCACAGCACAGCAGGAGCAGCGATGGAAGCATATTTCTGAGAAGAAGTACTCAGGAGCAGACACAACATTTCCCTTTATCCAGTTTAAAAGTTTAAAGTGTATAAATGTCAGGCCAATGAGAAAGAAATGTGTTTTAATTGTTGTAATTCATAGTGGAGCCAGTTAAAGATCAGAAGTATAGTATTGTATCATAACATGTAAGAATATCACATGTTTTATATGTATAAAGTGACTAAGTGACTAAAGTGACTAAGTGTCAAAAAAGTCACACATTTTCTTTCAAAATGTTCTGGAATAGAAGCATAAAATGTGATTACTCAAGTAAAGTACACATGTGTCAGAACTGTGCTTAAATACTCGGGTCACTAATGATAAGAAAGGACGGATTCAGGAGTTCAGCTCATACATGGAAACACTTGAACTTGCAGTGTCACACCAGAACCACAGTAGAAACCTTGAAACTCAATATTTAAGTTGGTTGGACAGGAATTATTGATCCAACAATGAGCTCCGCCTCCTCAGGTTGTATGTCTGCGTCAAACGACATGTGTTGGTTTGATTTAAAGTAAACTGTTTAAACAGTTTATCTATCGCACAGTGCAGTGATTTAATATGAGTCTCATGTGACAGTAAACTGAGGACGTGGAGGTCCTGAACTGGTCGGTTGGACCTAACAAGCATTTAGAAGCATCACGTCTGGTTGATGGAAACTGCTGTGGACGCTTTCCAATGATGTTTTGACATGTAATCCAAACTAGTAATCGATTACCTGAGACAGTATGACGTAACGAATCCTGATAATAGTAGAAAATTAAGAGAACTGTTAGATGCCGCCATTGTGTTGCCATTGGGACGCTGATGTACATCCAAAGAAATAGTCAGTGGTGTCTTGATCTAGATAAATCATCTAGGCGTCTGTGCAGAAGTCCAGAAATCCCCCTCAAAACAAAATGCCAGATACAAGAATAGCCAGTGACCGGATGTCCACATGTGTCCAGAGCGATCCGATCACAAGTGGACAGCTCTGAGTGCAGGTGTGAACACCTCAGGACACCTTCAGCAAGCATTTGTGATCCGATCACTCAGAGCGCATTCGGAGTCGGTCTGGGCCACATGTGGTCACGTTCTTTAAGCGGCGTGTACACACATGTGTGTCATGTACCGCACTGACGGTCCGCCTACACAACTTACATCCTCCATAAAGCAAACAAGAAGCTACAACAGCCGGAATAACAAATTAGCCTACACGCTGTCTGATTTCCATGTGGTGTGACCACACTGTCTCAGCTCACCTCAGAGTACCCAGACGACTCCCTTTGAATCTTAAACATTGTTACATTTAGCAGAAACTTAACTAACTTTGCAAAACAGCCACAGCAAAGTCCAAATCATTCATGGCTTGTTGTAAATTGCGCGTTAAGCGGAAACATTAAGTGGTTGTTGCAGCGTCTGTCTGGTTCTGTTGTCTTACCTGACAGCATGTAGCAACACAACTTATGAAGAAGACTGATAGGAAACCGGTGAAAACAGTAATTCAGGAACTTCTTTGTCACTTCGGGAGAAAGTCCCCAGACTCCCTTCAAAAATTACTCAATTGTGTGAGTTGTTGAGTAAGAAGACACTTTATAGGCTTTATGAAACATGTTCTGCAACACATTCTGGACTGTTTGGGCCTTCTTGTTAATTCGGCAAATTTTATACATGTACTTTGTTGTGTTAAAAAAAACAAAACTGTTGTCCGTCTGTCCCAGTGAGCAGGAAGTGTGATTAGATCATTGCATGTCGAGACAAATGTTAATGCCAGGTCTGAATTTGTTCTGTCACAGACGACTACATTTATAAATGTAGTGATTGTAGTTGTTGGCCCCATTAAATAATGATAACTGCTATTTTTGTTATCATTATTTGGCTGTCTGAACCGCGCTGCCCTGTGTTTACTTCCACAGACAATAATTACTGCAGCAGAAGCTACAAGCGGTAACTCGAGTTTCAACAACTTTCAGTCAGTCATCCTCTCCGGGAAAAGAATCCCACGTATGAATTGTCTCACTAAAGCCTCCCTCGGATTTTTAAAGTTGTAATCGCTCTCGCCAAATCCACCAGACTCCATTCATCTGTCCACAGACACACAGTCGTCTTATCTTTGTTCCTCCTCTCACCAATCACCAACTCTGGTTTGGTCACTTACCCAGGTAGATATGAAGATCCGCTGTCTCTACACGCTGTTCTTTCCCTTCATACGCTCTCATGTCCGCCCTCCTTTTTAGCTCCCCTCCCAATATTTTGCTTCTTGAGTGAGTTAAGGGTTTATTATAAACAAACAAGAGCTGGAGCCGAATCAGAACTCTGTCCAACATCCAGTTGCAGATTGTGGTACTCAAGTTTTCCAATCATCTTTGTCGGTGAGATTGTATTTAATGTTGAGCTGAAGTCAGCAAGCGGCATTCTGATGTAGCTGTTGGTACTTTCAAGACGTGTAAAGACTGAGTAGAGGGCACTGGACACGGCATCCGTGAAGTGTGTTTTACGATGATAAAACGACTGTTCATGTAAACGGAGCTTTGGATTTTTTTACACTCTGACAAAAGATCTTTCTCTGGTGGGATTTATTCTGTAATGTTGTCAGTCACTAATGATCTGAGCCTAACTATTTGTAGTTAGAAATACACTAAGTGTGTGCTGTTGAGTTGCTATAAAGACCTGAATTATGTATCAAATATGCAGATTTATTGTGCTTGTGGGTGTGTATATCCTTTAAATCTTGGGTAAAATACACGAGTGTTGTGTCACGTTTCAAACTGAATCTGTACTGAGCTCCATCATAAGAATCTTTGACAGTGAAACAGTCCAGACAGAGGAAGGAGTCGCAGTGTTTTTAAAGGCATACCAGACTGTTTCTCTGGTTGTTTTTCAGCTGGTGGGAGATTTATGCTCTCAGCAGTAACATGGCTTCTGGCAGCGTGACTCTACCTGAGTGGGCTTCTGGTGCTGACGTGGGTTTGGCTGTGTTGCCTGGTTACACCACAGTCACTGGTTGCAGACCTTAGCGTGGTTCAATCTCGTGAGAGCGTCGACCCCCCCCCCCCCCCATCCCCTCCTCCCGCTTGTGTCCCTCGACTCAAATTCCACGCTCGGCCTCCGGGGAGCTGGTGTGTGCGTCACCGGCCTGGTCACAAAGACCTTCAGAGCACAGCGGAGCCGGCGGCCCTCGAGCCTCGTTAGTCCACAGCGATATGTGAAATATGTTCTGCTGTTTGACACACGTCAGAGCTCTCTCAGCCTCGTCACTGGAGCGTATCCCAGTGATGAAGGTATTATACACTCAGCCAGTGTGAGCGCGTATGTCACAGATGTGAGTCTGCTTAGCACACAAAGCATCGCTGCTTATCAACAAGTGATGACGGCTGTCTGAATGGACCCTGTGAGCTGTTCTGGCTGTAATGTCTGAAATCATATTCGACATGGAACAACGAGCGACATTTTGTGTGACAGTGAGCGAGCGTAATATTATTACGTCCTTTCTTAAAGCCTCAAGTTGCTGAGTCAGATCAGCTCCTCTCGTTTTTTATATTAGACCAAAGAAATGAGATTTATCAACTAAGTGCTTAGAAAGAAACTTAATCATCAACTTGTTTGATATTTTAAGTCATATATTATTCACAAAAATGAAAAAAAAAAATGGTTTGCAGTAATGAAACTGATCTCCTCAAATATAAAGAATCATTGCTTTTATGTCACAATAAATACATTTGAGTTATGAACTGTTGTTCGGTAAGTCAAGACAAACTATTAATGTAACTTTGGGCTGTGGGAAAATCTGGCAATTGTGAGGTTTTTCTACATGTAACAATTAATCAGTGACCTGAAAAACAAATGAACAGAATATTCTGTAATGAAAATAATCACTAATTTTAACTGTAAACCTCTGAAGTGAGTCAGCTTTGAGGCGATTCCTCGATCTGAAAGTGCATTTAGCCGTCTGCTGAGCTCAAGTGCATTACTTTATTTCCAGGGTTACCAAGTTGAGAAGAAAGTCAGAATTCATCACTCCAAATGATCAATCTGGCGAATCGATGGAAAGAAAATGAATTGTAGAATATATTGATAATTGATTGATTTCAGTCATTATTTTAATTTATGTCAAACATTTGCTGGGCCTGTTATTTTCTTCTTCTCTTTCACTCATATATGACGGTAAATCAAGAGTCATAGCGTTTTATACAGACGAAGCAATTGAATAATCGTGAAAATAATCTGCAGATTTGCCCGTAATGAAAGTAACTGTTGGTTGCAGCCCCTGTGTGACGCACACAATCAGAGAAGCTGCATGAGGTTTACAATAACATCACAACAACATACAAGAAGACTGTGTGACCGTCCTTATTCTACTTCTTTTTGACCTTTTTGTTACATTACAAACAGCCTTAATACAACTTTTTTTTAAACAAAGCACTTGCGGCTTTTATTGGTACAACATCTGATGTGGATTCACAGCAGCTGGTGGTGGACAGTATGCAGGTTGAGGGTGTTCCCTAGAATTTTTTGAGGGGAATAAAAGGCAGACATGTGTGTGGCAGCGGCGGGATGCTGATGTCAGATATCAGAGTGCTGCTATAGCAACCTGGCAAAAGCACAGATGAAATGAGTCTTCCAGCTCTCCTCGTTTTTGGTAGCGGGTTAGCAGACTGCCACACATAGATGCTGGGTCATCTATCAGTAAATGATTGGGATATAACAGATATAAGGAACATGTGGTATTTTTTTTTTTTGCATATTGTTCTCCCTACATAGCTTTGGCAGGAGACGATCTATGAATCATTGCAATGTTGGTTTAAACTCTGAAATGAACTTTTGATAGAACCCCTGAGACTTTCTGAAAACTCTGTCACCGTATGTCCTCTTTCTAAACAGTTAATCATCTGATCCGATGTGCAGGACTGAGGAGAAAGTGCTGCCTCACCGTTGCTCTCTCTGTCCCCGATGTCCTCACAGCTCCCGGGTCATTCCCCCCTGCAGGGTGACACACAGGCCCGTCTGACAGTAGCCAGGTCACCGGCCCGGTGTCATCCTGTGTATGATCACACTGACACTGCGGGACGCTGTCATATCGCTGCAGCGGGATATTTATAGACATGCGCTTTGTGCGGACGTCCCACATGACGTGCAGCTCAACTGACACAATTACACAAACCGGCTCCGGGTCTCTGCGCTGCATCTGTGCAGCATCAGGGGAATGAGTCTCCTGATAAAGCCACAGTCGTTAAATTTAATTATGTGCTCTTCGTGCCCTCATCCAGCGAGCTGGTTCCTGTGGGTGAGGTATGTTACTCATGTAATTGTTTGGACGGGCTGTAATGAAGCGAGACCCATGGAACACGTGTGATTAATATACAAGAAAATACAAATAATTGACTCATCATTCACTTCCACCATGACAACAGGATGTGCAAATTGAGCGCCATCTGATATCTCCGTGTTGGTGTTGTCAGTGTTGCCCAAGGACCGATCACGTTTTTGTAATGTCATAGTTCTGCTACTCGAGGGAAGAGACCATCAAAAATACACAAGTAAATGAGTTTATCAGTCCTAACAGGGTTGTGAAAGGATCTATTACAACTCCAACCATCTCCTCCTAAACCTAACCATACATATTTGTTGCTTAGAGCAAACCATACTATGATAAGTACCATTCAGTCACACAGCTCGCTTTAAACACGGACTTAGTCGCTTTTCTTCTAAGTTGAACTGATGGTACAACAGAACCACGTTAAGTATGATGGTGTTCCAGAAACGACACCAACACAGCGATACGTGAGACGCAAACACAAGCTTTGTCCTATATTAGTAAATGTTCTATACCTGCATGTTAAATGGTTTATTTCATTAAAAAGATGCACGAATGAATGAGTGAATGATAACTAGAAGGATGCAGTCAGGAAGCAAGAAGACATTGTTGATGAGACTCGTGCTGCGACTGTCTCTCACCTGAGAGGAAAAGGTGTTATTGTCCCGATGACATCACAGGTAGTGAGTCTTTAGATAAGTATGTGTTTGTATCCACAGCTCAGATTTGTAAATACTCATTCCATGAAGCTTTAAATTAAAATTAAGTCATATACTTTATTATATGGTGTAAAGTTCCCGTTAGCCTTCATTATTGTTTATACTGACCTGAAACACACAGCGACGCTCCGCCTCCTGCAGTGACACCAGACAGGATGGAGGATTATGAGCTACACAAGGAAAATTTAAGAGATTGCTTAGCAACTGGAACACAGCAGATAATAAATCATGTTTGGGTTCAGCGCTGTGCACTAACAGACCTCAGACTGTTGGTTTAACAGATCAGGAGTTCTACTCAGTTTACACTGGTGTTATTTTCTGTGTGTAGCGTACACAGATTTAATTTGTTTCTCCTTCACCTTTTGCTTTAGATTGAATTAATTCCGACATAATTCCAAACACCCAAGCTGTTGTTTCCAGCGACACTATAAAGTTGCAGCTCGTCTCTGTCCTCGCTGCCTTTTCTTTAAAATGAACAGAAGGGACATGAACATAAACCATTTAATGATTAGGTATACTCACATATACAGTGAAAGATCGACTTTCTGAAAACATTAATAATGTACTAACTTCATGTAATTAATAGTCTGTGGAGAATGATAGCAGGATGCTACTTAAAGCTTTTGTTTACGCTTTAACACACGGTGCATTTAATTAAATGCTTGGGACAAAAGATAAATGATGTGTCGTTCATAACTGCAGACAGAGAATAAAGAGTGCGGTTCCCTTCAGCTCCGTGAAGCGTTTTAGTGTCTTTCAGCTCATTGTTTTGAGTTTACGGGCCATAATTGTGCTGTTTTGATCAACTTTCACTGTTTCCAGCCTCTATCCTTCGATAATCGAGCAATAATTTCAGTCATTTTTCAAGCAAAGATGTCAAACATTTGCTGTTTCCTGCTTCTTAAACAAGCCTAGCATAAGTTGGCTCGCCCCGACTTAAGCGTGGGGCTTACTCACTCTGCTCTGGAGCAGGTTTTGCCCTGAGTGTGTGGGGTAAACCTTGTGTTAAAGATTTGTGTGTGTGAAAATGGGCTTAATTATCCCGCCTAGTGCTCAGGATGGCCCGAGGATAAGAATATGCAGCGTGAAAAGCCCTGGAGAGTCTTTGGGGTTTTGGACTGTTGTTTTGAAAGTAAGCAATATGAAGAAGTCACTTTGGGCTTGAAGAAATTATGACGAGAAGTCTTTTTTTTTTTTTGCATTTAAGTTTGCTGTATCAGCTTCATGATATGATGCAGTTTGTCCCCAAGTGGCTGAAATGAATTATCACCTTTAACGAGATGCGAGGTTCAAGCATCCTCTCGTGACCTCGTGAGGTCATGAAAGTCTACTTTTTAAAAATTGTTATTCTGCAGCTCGTCTCTGCAGGGAAGGCGCTCTGTGAAGCATCACATTAATATACTGTATAAAAGGCTGTTTGATGAATTAGGCCTTTCAAATGAAGGAGAAATGGGACGCAGAATGCAAATAAAGAGCTAAACGGTGTTTTTGGACTGTCGGCTCTGTAGTTCACACCAGCAGACCCCACCTCCACCTCCACTTGTTGCATGGAGACGACCGAGAGGACTGGCCATCGAACGCGTTTCACTGGAATGCGGCGGTGAATGCAGATGAAGCAGGAGCTGGAGTATTTTCATTCACAGCAGATTTCTCACGGCGGCACTCAACATTCTCCCTGAACGATGGACTGGTATTCGTCACTCTGTGGGCGCTCACGCTCTCACGGTTGTGATAAATGAACAGTTTCCTTAAGTCAGACAGATCTGTCAGTGTTTCTGATTAGGTTAAACTAGCAAAAGAATATGTTTTCACCACTTTTCCACTTCAGTGCACTCCTAAAAACTCCCCTGGTGTTAAAAAGCCATTCGTTTTGTAACTGTTTGATTTGCTGTCTTGGCTTCGCTTGTAATGTAAACTCACTTTTGCTTTTCTTTCCAGATTAATGCTGTTCACCCAGACCGGGACTTCGACACATGCTCTTTGAGATCTCTTCCCACACAGGTCAGTGTCAGGAGACCGACTCCCATCTGTGTCAGCTGTTGCCACCAGCGTCTCCGGCCTTTACTGTAATTGAGAGATGGATCAGATAACAAGCATTGCTTCACCACTCCATCCATTATTAATCACTCACAGTTCCCTTCAGTCTTTCATATCTCCAGTAACTCTGTCTGCCAGCTGCCTGCTAGGTGCTGCCGTCTGGTGGTAACAAATAGAAAGCAAATTACAATTTCGACATTGTTGGCAAATGTTTTATGTCAAACTGTAGGTAGATAACCCACGAACAAACTGCTGATGTTTTCTTCTTCCAAATCTGACGTATTTAAAGAAAATTAGCCTTGTTGTTATGTCCTGGTGCACAACATATGGAGAACTATAACTCATCGGTTGAATTTTAGGAAATGTATGTATATTTGTCTTTTCTTAGTTCCCTAGCTACAGTATATGTTCTTTAGACATGTGACTTAAGACTTAAAAAAAAAAAAGCTAAATTGGAAACAAAGAAAATGAGAAACCTGATGAATACAGACAAGTTTTCTAGTCATCATGCCTCAAGTCACTTCATTAGTCTTTAATTTCCAAGTCCAAGCGACACTGAATTGAATCCACATCTCTGGTACACTGTTGTTCACATGTTCTGTTATTGAGTTTTTACAATAAAAACACCTGCTGCCGAAATAATTCAGCTAGAAACTCGATTATAGGTTAGAATGTGATCCACACATTCAAAATTGGAGGTTTCTTTTTCAAAGGAGACGATGAGATGATGATAATTTTCAGGTTCATGGTTATATGTTTGGTAACTACTAGAATGTGTTTACATCCTTAAATTTTAAAAAAAAAACACTTCAGTTGTCTCATACTGGCCAGTAGCAGCTCGGTATTCCCCCTCTGTCTGAAACGCTCCTGTCTCTTTAAGACCGCTCCTGCTGAATACCCAGTCCGCTCTGATTGGACGGCTCACACATGCCTGACCCAGCACTGCTAACAACAACAGAGCAGCTGTGCTGAATTAATTCTTACGCACAAAACTACCTGCTAGGCATAAATTATGCAAATGTTTGCGTCTGTGTGGCGTAGTGTGACGTCACAACGTCACTGAATTAAAGATGGGACTGCTGACGAGGTGTTTCAGGAGCAGCGTTTTCTGTGGGAGAGAGGAGCTTCTTTGACCCTTTTAATGTTAAAGATCTTTTACACACACAAGAGTGTATAACACACTGACAGAATGGACAGAAAGCACAGTAGGTCCCCTTTAAGAAGGACTGAACACATGTGAATCAGCCCTTTAAATCATTCTAGCATCACGCGGATGGTTGTCAGCACAGGATGTTACCAGTGTTCAAAGAGCTCCAGTCAGGCTCTGATTGACATGTCACTGTGTTCATCCAAACCCTCCTCAGATCTGCTCATCAGCACATGATGCTGCTGAGGTCACCCACTCTCTCTCGTGCTCTGTGCTGATGCATTTTCTCCACCTGATGGCAGTATCGGGCCGTCTATTATGATCAGTCCCCAGAGTTAAAGATAACCCTCCCGTCCTTGCAGAGCACTGCACACTATATTAAATGATTGGGCAACTCACTCAGTTTGATATACAATCCAAACACACTCTGTCGTTGTACATATATGGTCGGGGTTTTCGCTGAACTGTGAACAAGAGACTCGTCTGTTTCTTTAGCAGAAGCCAACAATGTTACTGTAGTGTTGAACTCTTTCTGTGGTTTCTGGATGTGTCGAGAACTGTGGCAGCACATTTAGCTTGAAGCACAGTGGCTCATCACTACAGTGCAGCGTCTCTAACATCTGTACATGTATTGATTAAGGACAAGATACTAAAGACTCAAACAATGTCTTCATGCAAAAGTCAGTGTTGAGATTCTGGGCTGCAAACTGGTTATTTTTAGGTCAGATTTTTGTTGTGGAAAGTGATGCAAATTGAATGACCCTAATCACCTGTAGCTTACTCATACAGTATGTGGCTACAGCACAGTAAAGCTTCTTTGCATTGGGGGACGTATGAGGACACTGGAGTGAAGTGCATTAGACTTACAGACATAGCTTTGAGCTCTGTGTAAGTGTGATTATGGTATGGATAGAATGCATGGATCAAGAAAATAACCAGCGTGCAGCTCAGGGCTGCGATGTTACAGCTCAGGAGGTAGAGCGGTCCCTGGTTGGGCAAGATACCGATCGGGTGAATGGTTATCAATACGGATGAGGAGGTGGCGTCGTGCATGGCCTTAGTGTATCAATATGCAGACTATATACACCAACTGGAGCCATTTCTCTGCCTTGTTGTACATTTACTTTACATATATTTAAATAATAAAATGAGCAAAATTGTATCGTGAATGTGAGATTTATCGAGAACCGATCAAAACGCAGTGATTTCACTGTTCTGTATCCATTACATAGCAATCTTAGCAAAAAAAGCAGTTTATTGCCATTTTAACTCGCATTTTTTTACGCATAGTTTTTTTTAATGCATGATTAATACTTCCTCCAACACTGAGTGGATTATAGTGTCATTAGTCAGAGGTTAGTCACTTAACAACATGCGGGGAACAAGAAAAATAGTACAGTGATTCTTCAGCTCAGCTTCAGGTCGGGAGGAGGGATCGTTTTTCATGTAGCTCCTGTGAGATAGCTTTTTGTTATGATCGATTGCATGAACACCACTTAGAATCAAACAAGAGCGTGAGCTCAGTCCATGTGCAGGTGTTACACAGAGGCTCTTTTTAGCTGGCGTGCAGGTGTGTTGCTAAGTGGCTGCAGGACGTCGGCCTGTTCTGCACAGCTGGCAGAAACCTGCTCTCTGTTAACGAATCCAGCACTGATACCAGCAGCCTGTATTTACCGGAGAGCGATGAATCTTCCCAACACCTTTTGTTGATCATTTACGTAACAGCAGGGTCTCAGGTAGTCGGACTGTCCCTGAATGAAACCTTGTGCTCGATGCAACTTGAGCTCTGGAGAGCCAGGGTGTGTGTTTATATGTGTAGGAGGAGGTTTACACATTTACTGCATTATCGTCGCACCCGAGGGAGATCCGAGGCCTCTTCAGGCATGTCCTCCATCCTGTTTCATAAGCGTTTGCTCATATATGGACATCTTCCTTCCCTCTGCTCGGTTGCACTACGTCCGCTTCCTGAACAACACCCCCCCCCCCCCCCCCCCTCCACACACTCTTCCTCCAAATCTCCTTCCCACTCCCCACCATCACACACATACATACACACTCCTACTCATGTTGGTTAGCCATGGGCAGAGGCGGGAGTGTCTCTTCCTCTGTGCAGGAAGCAATGTGGTTAATACTCATTTGATCACCGGTTCTGATGGCTCGCGCTGGTTGTGTTCTTTTGTCTGTCTGTTATTTTTTTGGTGGTTGCAGCTTCCAGCGGATGAAATTAGCTCATATGTCTGCACTGGAAGCTGCACAGTTCCGTCATGCAACATGTGTCACGCCGCCCTGTTTGATCTGCGTGCAGTATCTTGGCAGCAGTCTTCTGTTCTCAGGAACTACACGTCTGCGCTTCCTGTAAAAATAAATCTTAGACTTCCAGAGGTTTACGCTCTTAATGTTATTTATCTATGTACACCCCTATGCTCTGGGAATTCAAACCGGGATCGGTGTGCGCTGGGTGGCCTCAGAGTGCCCTGGATGCATGCAGATCCCACTTCAGATTAGCCGTCCTATCTGCGCAGCCCTAATGAAGACACATGTCACCTTTTTGAAGTAGGACAAACAGCCTCATCAAGTTTTTTTGCCACAGGGAACAGAAAGTATCACTAGTGTGCAGCTGGAGCTCCTACTCTACTTTTCTCTTGTTCACCTGGGAAAATATTTACAATTCAAACCTCATGCTTTGGATTTTTTTTTTTTTATCACGCAGCTTATTAGCGGGAACATTTTTCCCGTGTGATGCTTCGCGGGAAGAAAACAGAACGAGCCGACATCGTGCCCACACGAAACCATCAGCGTGAATGAATTATTACTGCAGTTTCACATGTGTAATTACCATGCCCCCCCTCCTCCTCCTTGTTGCCCCCCTTGTGACATATTATCAGCCCACTCAACAACTAGGTCACTGCAGATCCCGTTTCCAGGGATAGAATTTTCACACAACTGCCTGCCAGGTGCTGACTTCACCGCTGTCTGCGAGGAGGGTTTGCACGTACGTACTGTTTTTAGCCATGCTAGCGTCATGTCTCCGGGGATGTCCACTGGCCGGTCCACTATTTAGGTCCAGACTGAAATATCTCAATGAGTACTGCATGCATTAAGAATGAAAGTCGTACATGTGTTTGCAGTCCTTTGACGATGAAGCCAGTCTTCTCACAGCTTTAGTGATCCCTTTGATTTTCTTCTTGCACCATCATCATCCCTGGATTTAATAAGGGAGATCTGGTTACAGCGTTGTAGATGGAGCCTTGTTCACTCCTGTGGTGCATGAAGGCAAAAAAGCTCTACCAGTTTATAGAATAACCGTAATCTTCCTCGCTGTGAGGGCCATCGAACATGTGCACTAGAGGCTTTCTGCCCTACAAGCCGGTCAACTTCCTGTTTATACCCTTGATTTTGCAGCTCTCTAGGTTTTCCAGATGTTATTGAACCAAATGGATCCAGTTGTTATTGTGCAATGAGTCATTCTGCAGGGACGTGATGCTTAAAAGAGATTTGCCAGTGTTTCTCAACCACTTCTTTCACAATATTAGCTTATGGGAAAAGGTTCTTTTGGGTCCCAGTGCACCGGCTGATGTAATTACACAGTTTGACCACTATGGTAATTGGCTTCAAAGCCAGGCGCTCTTCCTCTGCACTTGGATATTTGCCCAAGCTGAAGCTGTGTAGATAATTACTGAATTTTCATTTTTGGGGGGAACTTCACCTTTAGGTCTTGCGTCATTTAACTTGCAGATTCATGGAAGGCCTTCAGGAGGAAAGTCCTTCCGCATAGAAACACTGTCTGTAGAAGAAACCCCCTAATCATGACCGCAGGGTCCTGACAATAAACAGTCCACACAGCTTGCTTTATCTGTCTTTGCACGGCTGTGTCCACTTTGAGACGCTCCTGTGCCACGTGTCTGGCCAGACAAGAATTCCACCCTGATCTTTCCTGCGGGAGCCGTCCAGGGAATGTCGGCTTCCAGTTAACAAACATAAAGGTCTGGCAGTTAAGAGAGGAAGACCAAGTAGCAGCCGGGATGTCACCCTGCCCAGAAAGTCTGCCCAGCCACTGGTTACATGCCTGGGATTCTTCTCTGCAAACTGCTCTTTCCCGCTTTGATTTTTTTTTTCTCTGTAACATTTTCCTCCACCAGACAGTGGCAAAGGAAATATTTTCCAGTCCAGAAATAAGTTGCTTTTAATTGCATTGCCTTGCGAGTATACACTCGGTGGTCTGTGCTGCTGTAAGAATGCGCCTTTGATTGATGTTCATTAGGGGCGAAACAGGGTGGTATGCTGCTCGGCATTGCAGCCGCGTTCCATTGGAGTTACACTGTTCTGAAAACAAACCGCTGCAACCGGCCCGCACATACTTTCCCTGTGAGATCCTGGTCGGTGCTGTGAATGAATACAGCATTATAATGCTCCAAAATGCATGAGTGAAAAAGGCTCAGTCATCATTTGAACTGCAGAATAGGTTTGAATATCACATCCTGTAGGTCATTGTCGGCTGACATAAAGCGGAGCCCTGGATTGGATAATAATGAGGTAATCATTGCAGTACACCACCACATGTGTGTCCTTTTAAGGAACAGATTGTTTCACATGTTAATGATTTACGGCAGTGTGATAATGTGGATTAAAAAGCGTTGCGTTTACCTTTCATAGTCAAACCCTGCTCTGCTGGTTTTGTCTCGAGAACAGCTGTTCAGTTTAACCTCCAGACGATGACCTGTCAGGTCAGAGCGCTTGAGAAACTGAGACGGCCTTGTTCGACGTTAAAACTGTGAAGTCCTGCAAGAAATCCTGTGACTGGATTTCACGGGTTGTGGTTGTTGGTATGCATGCAGTCCGCCCTTAAGATGATCATACACTCATGTCTTAAGGTGCAGCATTCCCTCCTTGAAAATGCAAATCTCTCTCAGTGGCACGTGTTGGCAATCATCTGCTGCTGAGCGTCCTGCACACATGAGCTAAACATGTGCCTGTGTGCGCGTTAGTTAGAGTTAATAGTAGGGAGGAAATACCTTTCACATGCGTCCTAGCATGGCTTTTGTATCGCGGTGTCACACCCTGGTGATGCACAGTGCTCTAGACTGAACACACGCAAACAAGTTCCCCAAGAAAGTCAGATTCTCCGTCCTTTCTCATTTTGCAGGACTTCAGCGTAATAACGTACATGTGCACAAACAACCTCAGGAGGACCTTTTTATGGACTCTTATCTCTTGGCCATGTCACAGATGTCTTTGCCCTTCCTGCTCCAAAAGCTCTTTTACTTTTGTTTGTCTCAAAATGAAACTCTATAGTTCCCCAGTGGTTGAGCTATAATCAATATTTCATGACTCAAGTGTCGACGTGAAAACAACGTGACAATGTCAAAGGGGCTGCCGGGCTGCAGCTTCACCGCTTTGTGTCATTCTTGCCGTTCGCATTGTGCTATTGTTAGCTGCAGCAGCTGCTCTAAAAGCTTCTCTACCTTCCACTACCTGCTCAGCACCAAATGCCAGACAGCTGCTAAACATAGAGTAGTGTTTAACTCACGCTCAAGTGCCAGCTATTTCCTCCAGGAGTTTGTAGAGACCACATTCTAGGGCAAGTTTTGTTTTTTTGCCTTTTATTTAAAATATGACAGTAAAGAGGCAAGGGGAGTGAGAAAAGGGGTTTATGCTACAAAGGACCCCATCTGGAATCAAACCATTCATCCAACAAAGCTTTTAAATCGTTTCCATTATTATTTGCTTTATTGCTCCTGATTCATTAACCAGTCATTCATTAAGATGCATTTACATGTTGCAGCTGATTAGACGCAGCGCCAGCAGCTCTGTGAGGCTGTTACCTGTACACAGCTTAATGTCAGAATGCTAACATATTTGGAATGACAATGATGACATGCTAATGTGTAGCAGGGACACTCTCCGGCATGTTCACTGTCTCAGTCTAGCATATTAGCATGCTAACACTTGATTATGTAGATATGCTGCTAGCATCGCTGAAATGCATCATATATTTTGTCTGTCCAGTTTAAATCTGCTAATTAACTGGAAACTGTTAATGCTGTTCAGAGCTGCAGCATAAAGTCAGGATTAGTATTCTGTTTAAGTGTTCTCTGCCATAAAACATGCAACTCTTACAGCTGTAGTTCAGACCAGTTGAACGTGTATTTCAACTGTATTTTGAAATGGAAGTTTCAGCGGTTGAGCGTGAATTTCCAGCAAAATGCAGTCATCACCAGAGAGCATCGTCATCACCAGTGATTGTGACATTCATGCTTTTCCAAATCTTCCCCCTGAAACATGTGATCGCATTCAGCAGGGAGAACTTAAAAACTTTCCCGCGTGCTCGCTCTGAAGCTGTGCACTGTGCACTGTCTGCCGTGACCCTTGTGCACAGCTGGGCGAGGTGCATGTTTGGGATTCTTTCTCCGTTAATAATACCTGTTTGATTGCTCTGAATCGCTCGGCTCACTGTGTATGCAAACTCCCCGGTAATAACGCGTGTGGGGCCAAAGGGCGGATTACTAATGCTTCAGGACTGCAGGCTCACAACCAGGCGGCTTCCAGACAGCGAGAAGTCATGAGACAAGAAGCTGCAGCCACTTGTGGAGCCTCCCTAAAAGGACTCGTCTGACGTGGTGTCCACCCCAGCGCCTCTTACGTACACAGCCCTCTCTGCCTCTGCCTCCCCCCCCCCCACGGCTGCTCATTATGTGCAGTTTAGTGCTCACTCAGCTCTGGGGTGCTCCAAAGTTCACAGGAAGGAGAGGAGAAGGAGGGGTGTGAGAGAGCAATTCCTGTTACTGAGGTCAGAGGGATGTGTTTTCTTTCCCAGCCCTCCCCTTGTTCTGTCTCTCCCTCTGTCTTTTGTTCGTCATGATAAGAAGTCAGGTGGCAGCGGTGAAGAAGCCTCACAATCACCTTCCGCCACCTTCCGTCAGTGTCGGACATACGCTGATTAGATCGGCCTCGTTAACTCCTCGAAACACATTGGAACTTTCATTTTCTATCCATGCAGCTGCCTAAACACTCCAATTAGTTTGAGTTTTTATGACTCTTGCATGAACTCATCTTATCCTAATATAACCTGTTCACGTAAATGCTTATATTTAGATAAGACGGCCTCCTGCAAGAGTCATATAGCAATAAAAATAACTTCCAGTAATTCAAATGTACTAAAAAGTGACTTTTAAGTGGTTATGATACAGTCTCACTAGATGCCTCTGGATGACTTACATAAGCTGACGACCATCAGCAGAAATTATAGTTGCATAAAGCAGCTGAAACGTGCTGTAAAACGTTCTTTTGGGCGTCTGCCAGGTGTCACTGACTGTTAACAGTATCTGCAAAATCCTTGCTACGGCCCTGCATGAAAAGTTGTTAGTTATTCTGCAGGAATATGAAGCTAATCCTGAATAAACAGAATCAGTAACAGAAAGAAACCCCAGCATGCATGTAAACGGGTGAGCGTGTGTTTGAGTATTTGCAGGATTTTGTCCGTTAGACTTGTGAGTGTGGGGACGAGGTGAGCAGACTGGATGTTAGCAACCATGGAGGAATGAAAACATCAGCTTCATGTGTAACGACAAGTCCGGGGGAGGAAGGAGCCACTAATGGTTATCCTTAAGCAGCAGACCGTGCCAGAGGAGCGTCTCGGTGTCTTCGGTTGACAGCGCGTTGAATTCTTAACGCCCTCGACATCACACTGAATGCATCCCGCGTTGGCGGTTGCGAGGCGTGATCTGGAGCGAGCAGAACGTGATCGGCGTGTGTTGCAGTTAAAGAAGGAATGAGAGGAATTCTCTGCAGCCTGTTTCGCATCGCCCCATCGTTGGAAGCACAACGGGCTGATTTCCCCGCACAGTGTGCAGCTTGTCTCGCAAAATGCACCAATTTTTCTGTTGTTTATCCTTTTTTTTATGAATGACGGGGTGGTGCATTTAGTTGGAGGGTAAATGCTGGATTATTTGTAACAATGAGAGCAGTGACTTGGTTGTTTGGTGCGTTGTGAGAGCGGCAGGCTAAAGGTGGTGTGAGAACGAGGGGCTGTGGGTTTACTGAATTCCTATCCGGTGAGAGGAGCATTGGTTTCTGTCTAGACAAAGCTCAGTTGTCGGGGAGACCCATGCAGATCCAGGACTGCCCCGGGCTCCAGGAAGTATTGGTGGGAGAGAGTGGGGCTTTTTTTTTTTTTTTTTCTGTTTTGTTTTTTTCCCTCTCCCTGCTCACTTTTCCCTCCTTAGGGGATTTCAACGAATGCAGTGGACTGCTGAGAGCGGGCTTTTTTTGTTTTGTGGTGGGAGTTTTTCTCCCATGATAGGGTGGAGACAGCTTGGTGCGTTTGTGTGGAGATATCAACGGCATAGAAATCTCACTGCTTTCATGTCTCCCACTCGGCAGGAAATAGCAGCCTTGGCCCACCTTTGCACACAAACCATTCACAGTCACAGATGCACACACTGCACACTCACTCACTACACTGTGTGGGATACTGTGTAGAATCCCTCTTTTTTTTTTTTTACCTGGCATCAAACAGCGGAAGCTTCACCTCTAGGTGTCTGTGTCGTGGAGCCACTCTGTAAGCTCTGTTGTCTTTGAGTGACTGTGTAAAGCAAGATAAGGCAAAGACAGGCGGCGTGACGGCTCCCACAGCACCGGATCAGGGAGCAGACAGGGCTGACTAAGGGCTCATTAACTGTTACACTCAGCTGTGCCCTGAGGGCTCTTACTTGGAGCCGGTGCGCCGTTCCACTGGAGCCGAGACAGTTCCCTCTCTTCAGAGGATTTGAAGTGATGACAGAAGAGTTATTGTGTGTTTCCAATATCTAAGTGAAGATAATACAGTCTGGAAAAAGACGGAAATAAAATGGCAGACCGTCTGCTGGAAAGTTCTTCACCTTAGTTTTTGAATGAAGGGTTTGGAAAGAGTGAAGCTGTTCACCCGAACAGGAAGCAGGACCAAAGTTTAGTTTTGGGCCATTATTAGTCATATAGTGTTGGTTTGTTTGCTATGAGTTATCTCAGTACCCTTTTAATAGAATAGACCAGCAGTTAACATTGTCAAATAACACTCTTTAACCAAGGTAACTGGATCATTAAATGATCTACGATTAATTAATTATTAGATTTTACTTCACGAAAATACCTCAGCTACCTTAATCGCTTATTTTGTTCTCATTGTTGGAGTGTTTCCTTCACCGTTGGCAGTAGTTGTTCTTTGTCGTCGGCTTTTTCAGGCGACTGCGCACATCGACTCAGCAGCAGAGCTCGTCAGTGAGAGAGATCACTCTGATTGGCTGTTCAGCTGGGCGAAAGCTTGTTGGCCGTCTTCGTGGTGCGTTCAAGTGCAGGTTTTCGGCTGAGACACAGACGACATGAAGCGATGCAACAGTCGGCCTTTGCTGACGTTAGTTTCACGATGTCGGTCTGGTGTGTCTGGGCTCTTAGCATGCTAACATTTGCTTAGTAGCGCTACACACAAAGTACAGCCGAGGTATATTGACACTGGAACCTTCAGATCAAGTCATGAGATCAGCAAACAGAGGAAGACGTGAATGTTATGACTGTGTCTCCAGCTGTTGTCAAGACATTTCACTTAAATCTCGCAATATTAGGATGCATTGTTCGAGAACCATGGCTGAGAAATCTCACAGGAGCAGTGAAGACTTTGACCTGCTGGTGGCGCTACAGGAGAAGTTAAAGGACCATCAGAGACATTAGGATCCATCCTCTGGGGACCATGAATGTCTGAACATAAACATCAATGCATTCCACCCAATAATGATATATCAATGTGGAGCCATGGTGTCTTAAAACACTGTAAAAAAAAAAACACAGGACACAGAATTAAACAAGAGCTGCGTCGATCCTCTTTTTATTACACTTGTTCAAAGCGAGCGTTCTGCACGCAACAGGTTTGCGTGATCGCCTCCCCCGCCCACGTTCATCTGCATGACGGCGTTTTCTTATTAATAGAAGCAGCTGCTGGCACAATGCGTTGCATCTGGCCCTCCAGATTTTTTCCGCTGCAGACACGGTGGAGCGTTTCCCTTTTGTGTCAGCTTTTCATTTCTCCTCTCCGCGCAGTCGAATCAAAGCGATATCTCCTCCGAGGCCAAATCCACAGTATTTCTTGGAAAACAATCAAAGCAGCGCCGTGAAGAAAAACTCCGAACACACGCACGATGAGGTGTAGCAGAGGAGAGCGGCACCTGGTTCAGGGTTTTTTTTTTTTTTTTTTTTTTTTAGCTGCTTGTCTTCTGTTGACTTCCAAACACATGAAAAGAAAAGTCACCAGGACTTCAAAGAGAGCCCTAATCCACGATGTTATTCACTGTACCTCACTGTAGATGAACTTATTTCTCAGGGAGTCAGACGCACATTACTCAGAGCTTTGAACCTTTTAGAAGTGTCAGTCTGCAAGCTGTGCGACTGAACACACACACACACACACTTGCTAACACCCACTCAAATGAAACCTGTTTTTCTGCACATGGGGCCCAGGTGGGGGAAGAGGGAGAAAAAAAAAGGACAGGATGACAGAAACTGGAGTGAGAATCTGTTGTCCTGCAGCTGACCTCACCCAAGGCAAAGGGTGTTGCATGCCGCCGCAGAGCTCAGGTGAAAGGTGTACGCGCCGTGACTCAGCGGCTCGGAACGCTCACCTCCTGTTTTAGTGTTCGGCGGAAACACCAACGCCTCCCGTGTTTCTTTTAAAGTCGGCTTCACGCGGCGGGTTTTCAAAGCCTCTCTGCACCGCACACGTTTGGCGACTTCCCAATCTGTCACCATCAAAGCTCGGTTATCGATGATGTTCGTGCAAAGATTGGAAATTTCATAGCCTTAGTCATACAGCTCGTCTCCGCCGAAACTGGGGAGTGACACTGTGTGTTTGTTTCTCTTTGGGAGGCCTCTGTCTCTTTCCTCTGCACGCCTCACTGGACGGTCTGGCTCCCTGATAGCATCAGCCCGTCTGAGATTAACGCTCATGAGGGCGCAGTTAAACTTGTAAAAGCTCTGGACTCCTGTCCCGGTGCCTCTGTTCCACACAATGCCAAATAGCGATTGTGAGCGTGGCACAATACTGATAGCCCGTCTGCATTGTCACCGTGCCACTCAAATGTGCCTAAGCCTCAGAGCTTATTGTAGAGGCAGCCACAGATCCCGGTCCAGGAGCGGGCCGTGCAGCCTGTCGCCCTTGTTGCCAGGCAGTTTAGCAGTGTAGTGGACAGATAATGGAGCTGCTCAGCGTCCCATGGCCCAACATTTTGGGAACTGGACAGCTGATAACTAATCATTGAGGCTGCAGCGCTGCGTCTGCCGTCTGTTAATCAGACACTGAGCAGCACCTCTGTAATCTGCGAGCACAACGCACCTTGGTTTGTTTTGTGTCCGTCTTTCAGTGCACTATGAATATAATCTGTGCAAGGAGTTTATATTTGGACGAGATGAGTCAGACGTAGTGCGTAATAGTGGAACAGAGGTTGGTGCATTTCTAGACTCACCTTTTTTTTTTTCAAGGCTGTCTCTGAACATTACTCACATGCAACGATTAAGTGGCTGAAATTATGGCCCGTTCACATTACAACAGTTTAGCTAAAGTAGCTTTTGCTTTGCGTTTTTTAGTTCTGCGTTCGTCTGACAATGTTGCGAAAACGAGTTCTCAAGACGCCTGTGAATAAAGTTGAAAAGATGTCTTTCATTCTTGCTCTCCGCTGGACGTCTTTTTCAGCGATTTCAGTAGCAACTTTAAATTGACGTCTCTTGGATCTGTTTCTGCTCAGTGGGAAAGGGAAAAACCTGAGTGGAGATAAATAATAAATGATGACCTCTGTTACGATGTGAGCGTGGGGGGCGTTTATCTGGCATTGTTCGGGATCACCTTTGTCCCTCAAAGCTGTCTCTTGCAGGATGACAATGCGCCCGTCTGTTGGGCACGAGGGCTCACTGAATGGTTTTGATGAATATGAAAATGATGTGAATCATATGCCAAGGCCTTCATAGTCACAATCTCTCCATGCGACTGAACACCAGTGGGAGATTTTGGAGCAACATGTTTCATAGCGCTGCCTAACGTCATCATCAAAACACCGGATTAGGGAATATAATTTCGAGGGATGAGTTCCAGAGACGTGTGGAGTAATCGACGAGCAGTCAGAAGATGCCTTTTTTTGGTCGCTGGTTTCTGTCATTGTCCGACTGTCAAGCACACAAATGCGCACAAAATCCAGTTATGCTGATTTGAATCCGGTCTAACTAAGTTATTACTGTATTTGTTCTGGCAGCGGATCCGAGCGCTGCACAGCTTCACACCACAGGGGCAGAAACTTACTGTCATAAACTCTGCAGAACCTCTGTGTCGGCACCGCGGCAGCCCACCTGTGCAAACCCCCCCGCAGCCACATCAAAGAAATCGCTCCGCCGGACGACTTCAAATATATTCTTCCATCAATGCTTTCAGTGTGCCACATGTTTACATTCACCACACATAAGTACACATGCTGGATGCAGACAGGAGCGCCACAGCTGAAGGCATAGCAGACATTCTTTTGGCTGGAAGGATTTTAAAGGCTCAGTCCGCACACAAAGAATCACACGACTCTGCAGTGACGAAGTGCTCTGTTTGTTTGTGTTCCTCTAGCACTTCACACATGCATTTGTTTGACTGAGGTGTTGATTTCAAACTAAACTGATGTGGCGATAGCTTAAAATGTCGTTTGTCTTTTCCTCAGAATGATTAGTCGATGTTCTGTGTCAAGATTAAGTGTTTCATGCAGAGTTTACAGTCGTTTTGTTTAACAGTTACAGTGAGAAGATTGAAATAACCAGCCTGGCTCGTTAAGTCCCCATAAACCACAAACCATTTGTTGTTTTTTACAGCTTCACAGCTGCCGGAAGGCAGATTATTTTTTTAACCTTTGGATCGAGCTCAGCTAGCTGTGTCCTCATGCTTCAAGTCCTAATGAGAAACAAACCAAACCAGCTGCCTACTTCTATTTTAGTGTAGCGTACAGATATGAGAATGTCTCTTCGTCATAATCTCGGTCAACTTTGTCCTTTGCTTCACCAACATCAGTGGAGCTGAAAGAGACTCCACATGTTAAAGGAGACATATTGTGATCACTTTCAGGTTCACCATTTTATTTTGAGTCACTACTAGAACATGTTTATCGTGCCTTAATGCTCAAAAATACACATCAGTTGTCTCATACTGTCCAGTGCTGCAGCTCTGTGTTCCCTCTCTGTTTGAAACGCTCTGTTTTAGCTCCTGTCTCTTTAAGGCCCCTCCCATCCCGAATGTCCAGTCTCCTCTGATTGGTTGGCTTGTACACGTCTGAACTGCACCGCTAACATCAATAGCGCAGCTGTGCTAAATCAATTCTTACATGCCAAAATAGCTGCTCTGCATAAATTATGCAACGTGTGACATGGTGTGATGTCACAAAGTCACAGGGTTAAAGGCCGCTGATGAGGCGTTTCAGGAGCTTCTGTGGCCTTTTTAAAACTTTCAAGATCTTTTACACGCACGAGAAGAAAACATAATAGGGCTCCTTGTGAGTTGCACATTGGATTATTAAATAAATGAGAATTACTACTGAACAATGTCCGATATGTTGTTCTTGGTGGTAGCAATGTTCCTGCTGCACTCAGCTTGTGTCTTGATGGGACGTCAGCTGAGCAGGTCATTAAGACCAAATTAGCCGAGTGTTATATAAGATAATTGACTTAATTACCTCCTCGATGGGAAGCATTGCAACTTCAAGGAAGTGTTCTGTCTCTGTTCCTCTTCTATTATGATTGATTCTACTCGCTCACACCTGGACGACTGCGCAGTCATTGTGGTTCTGCTGAGAGACGACTCTAAGAGATTCAGATTGCACAAAGCAGAACAGCCACATCAGCACGTCATTGTTCACTCTTGCAAAATGTAATTTGGAATTGAGCACCACACCTCTTTGGTGATAAACTAGCATTTAGCGTGTTTCGTTTCATCTGGTGGCCACAAGTCCACAAACAAGTTAAATCATGAGAACCTGAACAATGAGAGCTTCTTCTTCTTGGAAAAAATCCCCCCCCACCAACATCAGACAAACCAAAAGTGCACATTGATGAGGCCCATTAGAAGTAGATATAGTCTCGGAGAATGTTATAATCCCTCAAACGCAGCAGGGTTACTGTAAAACTGACCACCACATTTCCCTGAAACAGAGGATTACTTGAAATTCAGCGCATTTGAGGCTCAGGACCTCACTGGATCAGACCGCTTCTTGAGAGGAGCTGCACAGCAGAGTCTGTGTGCGCCCACACCGGCGGGACGAGCCAATCCTGACGCTACTGTGTGTTTTCTAAACCCGTTCACCTCTGCTCCACTGTTTACTGCACACGACATGCCACATCTGGCATCGCCCGTCTGAGGGGGAGAGTCTCCACAGGCAGCGATTTTGCGACTGCTGCTGTTGCAGCTGAATCTCTCTGAATTTAAATTGTGTCAATTATTTATTTTGCTGCATCAGTTCTAGTACTAATTGCTGTATCGCAGGCAACTGGACTGGTTTTAGTTCGCTGTTTTAAGTCGTAAAAGCTGCAACATGCACATACATACAGGTGTATGTTGATAACAACTATAAATCGATGCTGTTGGGGTGTGATTGCACAAAACCAAATGGGATATTTCACTGCAACCTTTATCATCCAGCTTCAGCGGGACAGGAGAGAGTAAATGCACACGACTTGGCTCACATTGCATGTCTTGTGTGTGCAAACACTGTGACAAGAAGAAGAAGTGCTGCAGACACTAGTTGAGCAATTAAAGGTCTGTCGAATACAACCGATAAGGAGCAGCATGTAAATGGAACAACCGCTAACTGCCTCAAGCTGTAGCTGCTGTTAGTTAGTTTGTGCATTTAGCCCAGTTAGCGGTGCAGCTGGCGGTCCAGACTGGGAGCTCGAGGTCCAGTTGTGTGTTGGTATTTACACAGATAGCACGGGAGCGTGGGGCTAGCTGCTTCTCTGCAACACAATAAAGATCTCAATGTCAGAACTTGTATTTTTCACACTCTAACATATCGCTCCTTTAAATCTTTGGGCTTGCATCTTAAAAATGTAATATTTAGTCTGTAATCTTGCACTGTTTTATCTTCCCAAACATGAAAGTGGAGTGTGTATCAGCTCTGATCAAGTGCTGCCAGGTTACGAGTCTGCGTAAGTGCCACTTTTAAAGACAATACAACAACCGCAGACACAACAATGGAGCAGTAAAAACAGAAAACACTCAGCCTGGTTAATGTGTTTTTACAGCTCATTACGCCTCCTGTGCCTCCTCCCAAACTCATACAGCTCTATAGAAGCTGCTGGCGTCACTCGGCGTCCATGCAGACGTTGTTTGCGGGGGGGGTTGGTGAGGACCAGCCCTCGTGTGACGCTGCTCTCCCTTTCCCTGTGTCCACTCGTGCCTCGCCGGTGCAGCTGAGGACTTGCAAACTGCAGCTGTGTTGACAAGAGAGTCACAAGCGTTAAGTGTCAAGTTCCCTGGAATGATCAGCACAGAGGTCAAGAAAGCAAAAACTACGAAAGCGGCAGCAGTTGTTTTAATCAAAATCCCTTCAGATCCCTCAGCGGCCACGTTTTCGGTTTCCTTTGGTCGCTGCCCTGCTTGTGTAGCTTCTATTTTTAAAACCTCCGCCCCATATTTGATCATTTATACTTTAGAGGCTAACTGGCGATGCTGCTTCCTGTGGAGGAAGCGGAAGGGAGTGTGTGGGGGGATTAAAGGGATGCATGGTCTCGTCTCCCTTCTGTAGTCGGTTCTGTAGTCCATGTTTCATCTCTCTTCCGTTTCAGAGTGTCCCCCTCCTCCTGCAAAATCCTGCACCAAAGCACAGTGCAAACATTTACCACACCACATGTCAGAGATTGTTTCTGTCAGTCCCACAGAGACACTTCATTGGTGTACTTTCTTGATTTGCCCGAGGAACAAGAGCTGCAAGTTCTCAGTGCCAAACCAATGTTGGGTACACAGAGTAATTCTCAGTTATTGCTCAACAGCGCATGCACCGTGTTCTACTTCGACTTGCACACATGGTGTTCTTCTTGCAGGAGAAGCTGTTCCTGATTCTTTATAAGAAATTATGCTTGTGCATAAAACAAGTTGTGACTGTGCAACCTCTCCTCTAAGTGGTTCAGGGTGGTGACGTAATGAGCGTGTAACAGCAGCTCATTGTGTCCTGGAAGAGGGAATTGTGAAACAAGAGTCCGTTAGGTTGGGCCACTGCTTTTACGCACATTGAGTCAATTCCAGATCAAGTCAACCGTCACTTCTGGTAAGCTGCACGGATATATACACAAGACATTTGTGCAGTAACACTGTTTTTTTTATATAATTTCTTACAATATTGTGCAAAGCCGCTCGTTCAGTGAATGAAGTGCTGCAGCCACGGGTGCAGATTTGACTTAACCTTAACACAAACTAATGACAATCCTGCCAGCTGTACTTTGTCCTTTGGGCTAATTGGCAAATAATAGCATGCTAACACACTTAGCTAAGAGAGGGACAGCAGTAAACATCGCCTACTAAACATCATCAGCATGTAGTAGGTGTCATTCTAAGTGCTGTATCATAGGCAAGTGGATCAGAATCCTGATCGAAGCTGCTGCAAATAACTTTGGTGCTGTAAGTGTGTCGTGGTCCGGACGTGTTCACTGTTTGTTTGCATGTTGCAACTTCAACCTTTAAATTATACCACTAACCTCGAAATACTTCGTGCTATGACTTCTTTTAATCAGATGCATTTCAAACAGTTTACAAGCTACGTATAAATCAACAGAGATCGTGCTATCTAAATAAAGTTTCTACTTAACAATGTGATACCAACACCAAGCTCAAATCCAAGAGAAAATTTTGGGATACAATGATTTTGTTGACTTTGTATAAAACCTGGGCGGTACTTGTTGCAGCAGCCGGACCTCTGCGCTTGTTTTAAGGCCATAGAAACACGTCGGTGCCGGGAATCATTTGAATAGATTTGTGATCACTGTGGCTTTGTTGGTTTCCCTTGTGAAAATGTCAACCGCGTCTCTGCGTCTACATCTCTGATAATGCAAATAGGGTGAGAACAGTTTTTCTTTTCCCTTTCTAGGTTCGAGCACAGCTGTCCGCAGACTGCGATGTCATCGAAAATGCAGAGCTCCAGTAGCATAGCTCAGGCCCGGCGGACCGTGCACCAGCTCAGGATAGAGGCCAGCATCGAGAGGATAAAGGTACCTTCTTTATATTCAGTCGTTCACGTGGCTCGACTGCTCTGCTTCTACTCTGTGCATGTCGAGGTAGATCATCCTTGTGGACTGTTGTTTCTCTGCAGGTGTCCAAGGCTTCATCGGACCTGATGCGCTACTGTGCAGAACACGCCAAGAATGACCCGCTGCTCATGGGCATCCCCGCCTCCGAAAACCCCTTCAAGGACAAGAAGCCTTGCACTGTTCTGTAGAGGAACACCTGAACTCTTGCTGCTTTCCTTTTCATTCTTGTACGGGGGGGAAAAAAAACTGATAGGAATATTGTTCACGGCTTATCTTAAGGCCAGCGTACTTCCCTTAATCTCTCTACAAGCCCACTGCAGTTCAAGGAATGAATCCCTCTTTGTCTCGCTGTGAGATAACAGAAACACCAAAGAACAGGCAGAAGTCTGAAGCTGAGGCCTCGGGTCGAAGCTGCAGAGGGCCGCAGACCTCGGCCTGAAATGGGAGAGTTCCCGACTCTCTAATTATCACGGCGACCATAAATAAAACCCCTTCAATCGTTTGGTCCAATCAGATTCAGGCTTTTTTAGCTTTCACCTCTTGCTTTCATCAGGCTTGCTTCAGGAAACAGTTGTTGTAGTTTGTGCTCTGCTGATAATGAGCAGCCGAGATAATGACATCCTGTCGCTGGGAGAGAAAACAGCGCCGTCCAGTCACGTAAAGACAAACCGATGCACATCTCCCGGCTTTTATATTTTGCAATCTGGTCACAGTCACAAACATAAAGTTATAAAGTTAAAGTTCAACAACTGCATGTAGACAAATGCTTAGAAAACCGTACCCGACCCAAATCCACTGAGCCTAAAGAAAAGTGCAGAATAAAAGTATTGCTTGTCCGAGGTTTGTCAGACAGTATTGTGACGCCGCTGGTATCAGGTGATATCTGTGTCCTGGTAGTTGCCAGTTTGTGGAAAATGTTAGCAGTGTTAGCGTGCTAGCGTTAGCAGCCTTAGCTAATGCACAAACTGACAACCACAGATGACTCAGACAACAGGGGTGCCGTGACGTGAATACAGTGGAAGAGTATGTCATCAATACACCTTTAATTGCATACTTTATAATTAATTATTCCACATTCTGTCGTAGACAGAGCAGTTAAATGTGTGTTCCAACAAGTATGATGTAATCTTTCCTCAGAAAAATGATTCAGTTGAAACGTTGACAGGATTTTTAGTTTTGAGATGTTGGGAGTTTCTTCTTCTCTTGTTGCTTTTGGGTGCAGTAAAGTTTACTGACCTGGAGTGTTGGGATTATTTGAGCTAGCTGCATTCTTTCAATAGTTCCTTTAATTTAATCCTTTTTTCTACAAGACGAATCATTCGACACGCGTCTCTCTCTTTTTGTTTTTACGCTTTTTGTTTACAATTGCCTTTTTTAAAAATGAATGTAAAGCTTTCGGTGCTTTCGCTCCATCTTTCTCTAAAAAAAATGGAACAAATATGAACCATTTCACTGCACATTGTGCATGACGAGGGTATTCCTTGATTTATATGAAGAGATATTAATGATCCGACCATCATTGCTAAAAAAAAAAAAGAGGTTTTTGAGATCAATCTGTGCCATCCTGTCAGATCTACCTGTTCAGTGTCCTGATTGTTCTGTGTTCTGTCTGAGCCGAGGCTCTTTACGGTACGATTCGGGCACTTTGACGACACCAGACGACTGTTAAACTCTTGAGTTTGAAACATTCCGTGTTTTGTTGTGAGGACGTGTGACCGGCAGCGTGATGCTGTGACTTCATGTCAGTTTTGTGTTGGTGCTCATGCGAAACTATTAGCAACTAATTTCTTTTTTTTGCAATTTTTACCAGCCAGGAGCCTTAAAGATGAAGTGATCCGATTTCAACTTTCGACTACCTTCTAGTCACATAAGTGCTGTTGTCTTATACTGTGAATAACAAAGGCCCTTAGCTGAAGGGAGTATATCTCACTGTTAGGCTGTTAACTTCATGTGTATGGCATCGTATTTTTAAAAATGACTTATGTTGAATAATAAATAGCATATCTCATGTTGTATGTCCATGAATATTGTAGCGCAGGATGTTCGTCCGTGAACCACAGGATGTGCTTGCTTTGAGCTCTTTGCTGTTCTTTGTAGGACTGAACTTCAGTCAGACGTCAGCTTTTAATTTCTGTTCTGTGACGTTAATTCAACTTTTTGAATTAAAACTGTTCTGTTTGGATTAATGGTGTGTTTTGTCTATTTTTTACTGTGTGTGTGTGTTTTATTATTAAAGAAGACTCACACCAGGTGAGTCGAGGTAACAACTTAGCGTTAATGTCATATTCTGCACATACCTATTATTATTATTATTATATTATTATTATTATTATTATTATTATTATTATTATTATTATTTGAAGTCATTTATACATTTTACATACACTTACAGGAGAATCAGATGTTCAAGTCGTATGTACGTGCAGAGTTTGACACCAGAAGGCTGTTTGCTTATAAGAGGGACTTTTAGTGTTTTTCAGCCCATTGTTTTGGTTTTCCTTTACTGCTCTCGTCAGCCTGACTTCCAGCCGTCCAGCCGTCCACTAACATCCACAGTTCCCGCACCGACTAGCCGGTGAACGCAGCGTCGCATTCACCAGTTAAAGAAACCATATATGTTAGAATTGTGGAGAGAACAACAGCAATGTCTCTTTTTCCAGAAATCTTGACCCGATATTCACGTTAATCCTCGAGCCTGCAGCAGTTGAGCAGGACATCTAATCAGTTTAAACGACTCTGTCCTCATTTGCACCCGTAAATCCAATAAGTTGTTAACTAGTCGTCTTTTGTGGGACTCGCAGGTCACCATCTCCAGATGAGTAGATGAGTATCTCTCGTATCGGGTCAGGTGCACGTAAACATTCTCGTTTGCTCTAATTTCTCATGTCCCCCCGGGGCCACGACCAGCCCGTTATGCAACAATCCCCGCTCCTCTCAGCAGCCCTTTCTGTCCTTTATCACTCTGCTCAGGTGTGATGTTACATCCACAATCAGGTCAGGCCATATTTGTTGGCCCACATTGATGTAACCCCCCTCCTTTGAGTGGGATGATGGATAGCGCGGGCTTTGTAGCAGCGATGTTTGAGGTGATTGTGTTACCTGTCAGCGCAGTGGAGAAGCTCCAGGATAAGCCAATAATCCAGTATCGCCAATATCTCATTTTCAGCGGCCCCTCCCTGTGTGAAAGGGAGGCTGTGTGGTCGAGGTGGAAAATCGTGGTTTTTGTCTTTTTTAAATGATGAAATTGACATTCGGGTGTCACTTTACCTGCTCTGGTATTTCTGGTATTATTGTTCCACTTTCCGAAGGGGAAAAAAAAAACCTCCTTTTTTATTGGCATTTTTTCTGTCTCGTCTAGAAGCGTTGGTGAAAATGTTTCCACAGAGGGAACACTAGACTGTTCTGCCACGGACTGTGGGACCGAAGTGGCTCGGTTCACATGTGCACGTTTTTTTGTCCTCTGTGCACATTTTATCACATTTGCAAACTGGAAACCCTTTAACTTCAGTCGATTAAACGCGACCGCAAACCCTCCAGCGACTCCCGTCACACCCGCACACACACTCCTCCCCCGTCTCCACAGTCAGTCCTGCAGTTTGACCCAGTTTCCTCTGCTGGTCCACCGCTTGACAGGACCACCGGAGAGAGACTGCTGTCCTCTTCATCTCCCTGCAGCAGGTCAGTCTTTCTGCTGCCTGTTAATTACAAGTGCTACTATTGTGAGTGGTCAGGGGGGGGGGACGCCTCTATTCACAGGGCTATTTTTTGCCATGAGGCTAAAGTGCTGTACAGCTCTAGCAATGGAGACCTGAATAGCCCTGACTCATGCATCCATTGTCTTGTGACCCCTCTGTGTCGAAAGGCTTTGTCCCTCCCCATTCTGCGCAAGCACCAATAATTTCTGGCTTTCTCTTTTTTTTTTTTTTTTGCAGTCTGGAATGAATCTTCGACAAGGTTTTTTTTTTTTTCTCTCCTTCCCTCTGTGCTATTTTTAATCCGGTCAGCAGTAAATTTAGCTCTGATGGCGTGGATGCGGAAAAGGCTGTGAAGAATGAGCCGTCACGAAGAGTCCCATCCCACTCAGATTTATACTACAATGGGAATTCTCCTCCCATCAATGTAACCAGATCCTAAAAATGTGCAAACGGTCACATTTTGACAGCCGTTCCCATGCAGGAGTGATGCTGATTTCAAGGAATTGTGATGCTAGCAGCAAAAGCTTTGGCACGGATCAGGTTTACGGTTTTAAGTTGGGAAAGAAAACAATGTTTTCAACTCTGTGCTCAAGTTACTGAAATCCAAAAAAAACCCTCAGAGACACTTTTGCTTTTGGTTCAAGCTGCAGAAGAAGGTCAGAAAAATGTGTCAAGTTACTGCTCAAACCCGCCCGGCGACATACCGGGAGAACATCAGAACCAAGTGGGGCGACGCGCCGAGCCTTCGTGTGTTATGTGGGTGTGTGACTTCCTGCAAGCACGATTAACCTGTAGGACCTGGAAATCAATCGAGGCGGAACCACTCGGTGAGCTGTCGTTTCGTTTTATTTCGTTCAACTTAACAAGGCAGAATTCCATGAACTATGCACAATAAATATAATTCCTTAAATTAATAAAACACATAAAAACATCAGTTAGTGGACAAGTCTGAACATTGCATTGCCCTTAAAATAATAATAATATAATAATAAACTGTGAAAACTTTCCCTTTTGTGTTATCAAAGTGACACATCTTTAAATACTATTAAATAAATGTGCTGTTAAAGAAATGGTTTGGTCGAATTCTCATGAGTTCATTGAAGCTGAGAGCTCCGACTGGTCCACTCCAGCGTGGTCCAGTTCTTGGGAGACTGACTTTATCAACTGAGGCTCTCTGTCTGCTTTTTTTTTTTTTTCTTCCTCCAGTCCAGTCCAGTCCAGCGCTTGTGCTCACCACCACGTGTACTTGTCCGCTCACATGATTCAGTTTCCTGTAAAGGCTTCCTTTCTCGGGAAGAGAAAGGCGCGCAGTCATACGTTGGAAATCCTGGAACTTGGACTGCTGAGTCACACTTCCTTGGCCCACGAGTCCACTCCGACCTGGTAAATTTGTTGGAACGTTTGGCCTCCTTTTCTTTTCTGGTGTTCTTTTTTTTTTTTTCCTGCCCCTCCCGTCTCCTCTCGCTCTCTCTCTCTCTCTGGGGCACTTTCCAAAGGAAGGAGTCCAACACAGACATTAACACAGGCCTTGTGCAGTTACTTTTCCCCCAATGCACACAATACATTAATATTCCAGGCGGTTTCATCGGTCGGGCAGGTTGATCACGGGCACCCACTGATCCAAACAGCGGCTGTCTCTGCAGAATCTGTTCACTTTGTTCAGCGCCGGGTCCTTCCACAGTGACGACTGAGGATTCTGCAGGAGGAGGGGAGGGAAAAGCATTAACATCTGCTCGAGTGCAAACAGATTACAAATTATTCAGACTTGCACAGCAGGCTCCATGCAGGTACTGACAACGACCTTGGCGCTAAAAGTAACACTGGCTCACTGTGGGCAACAACAACCGGCGTCACAGTCTGGAGGGAAGTGAGCAATGCACAGAAGTGCGATAGTAAGCAGGCATGAGTAATGACACTTACAGTAACTAGAACACAGTGCAGGTCCATGGGCTCGCCTCCAGGTTTCACCCCTCCGAGGATTTCTGCCAGACGCCTCATGTTGCTCACCCGCAGGATGTTGATGTCGTTCTCGCAGCAGAACGCCTGGATTAAGGTGAAATGAATCTGGAGGGCCACGTCCTCCTCGTCGTCTGTGGCCAGCAGACACAGCACCACATTGTCCGGGTCCCTGGAAAATAAAAGAAAAGGAAGAGGTGTGAGGAGAGAGGACATCTATCTCAGGTTTATCCTTCGTTTGTGTACTTGGAGCTGATGCCACCTGACAGTTTATCTCATTTTTTATTGTATTTTTTTTTTTAAAACTTACGCATTGAGTGACTTTGCTGCCTCATAGACTCCAACAGTGATGCAACCCTGAGGTAACGCCGAGCTCAGGACCTCCTCCAACGCTTTGGCCACCGATTCCATCCTGAGCAAACACACATTTATACACATTTATTACAAAAAAACACACACAAAACACTCCACACAGACTTAGATAACTATTAATTCACACAAGTTGTATAGTAGTAATATGCAAATTAAGTGGGCGGTGGCTTATAATGTAACATTGCGTGTCTGAAGCGCAACGTGAACCAACACACACAACAACTAGAACACACAATTATGAAAACTGATACTAGCTTAAACAGCTAGCTAGCATAAGTTAACTTTAGCTGGACGTTAGCCGACCGTTGCACTCGAGTTAGCTTACATCAGAGTACAGCAGAACGGAAATAAATACATTTATCTACATGACAGCGAGAGAGAAACCTCGGCAAAATAAAAATAAAGTCCGCGTTAAAGCATTTGCAGATTTTTCTTCCATCGAAAAGTCTTAAAAAATGGTGTAAAGTTCGCATAAAAAACAGAGCAAAATGCATAAAAACAGCAGCAGGAGCGAACCTTTCTGATGAATTATCTCCACTGGTTTCTTCAAAAGTCATATTGCACATCCGAGCGGCTGTTGTGTTCAGTAATATATCCAGAGCGAAGTGTGTGCGACCGGTGCAGCGAGCCTGAAGCTTGTCTGTGTGAGAGCCGGCGAGTCTGCAGGAGTCAAAACCTCCGTCCGTCCCCGCGGCTCATCTACATAAACCGGCCCCGCCGCCGGTCACATGGACCCGCAGCGCTCCGGCGCAGGTTGTGGGTGCAGCGACACCCTGTGGCCGGAACTGGACACTGCAGCTGGGGGAGCACTCTGGAAAACCAGCCTCTCACAGACGGTTCATCACAACATGATGGAAGAAAACCTCTGAGTTGGACTTGATTGAATTTTATTTTGAAATTTTAAATTTGACAGTATATCAGCTTTGTCAAGTCTGCTCCCAAAACCAGACGAAAACAGAAAAAACAGTATTTTTATACAACAATATTTATTCATTTATTTATTATCATCTGAGGGGGCAAGCTGAACCTTCGGACAACAGCTTTGGCCTCCTTGGGCAGCCCTGGTCTTGAAATACCATCTTGTAAAACTTATAAAAACATGAGCAGAAGGACTTTAGAGAGGTTCTGCACCAGTATACTATTATAAAGCTGAAAAAAAAAAAAGTTTTGTATCCTTTAATCCTGATCCTCTCCTTGGAAAAAAAGTGATTCATTACAAGTCTGCTCGCAAAACCAGAGACCTGTTGTACTGTTTTTCATTGTTAAGATGCAAAACTGGTCAAAACAGCAAGAACAATATTTCTCAAACACCTGAGGGGACACAGTGAACCTCATGACAGACCGACTTCCTGCATCTCTGGGTCCCACTTGAGCCGCACCAAGTTGTAAAACCTGAGCAGAAGGACTTTAGAGAGGTTCTGCACCAGTACGCCATCATAAAGGCGATAAAAAGCAAGAGTCAGCATGTAATCTGCAAAGTAACTAGTAACTAAAGTAATCACATAAGTTCAGCAGAGGTGAGATGGAAGGACTACATTTTCCTGTAAAATATAGTGAGAAGTGTAAAATAGTGTAAAATAGTGAAAAATGGAAATACTCTAGTACAAGTACCTCAGACGTGTCCTTCAGAGCTGAGTGAATGTACTTAGTTACTTTCTATTACTGAGTTTACAGCAGCCTGAATTAAAAAAAGGTCATAATTTGAAATTGGAAACAGAAAAACTTAAAATGGCCTTTATGAATAGTCCAAACATCAAATATAAAATAAATATATACACATAAAATATATGTATATACTAAGAAAAGTATATCCTCAGGAAACAGGAGTATGATGTGATGTGTTACAGCGCCCTCTGCTGGACATGTAACACTTTTATTGTTTTTACAAGAAACATTCCTCCCTGGAAGTTTTCCCCGCTGACTCGGGATCAGTTTCCACCGGCTTCTGTTCACGAATCACCATCACAGCAGCTGACCTCAGACCAGCTCAGCTCAGCCCTCCTCAGCCCGCCTGTGACGGTTCCTCTCGGCATCTTCACGACCGGCAACGTGGCAGAACTCAACACTTCAGAGTTGTGGAGTTTTTTTTTTTTTCCAAATGTAACTAACAGTTTGAAGGAAGGACTCAGAAATAGGTGAGAATATTTTTTTCTTGTTGGATTGCTCCTGAAGATGGACGGGATCTCCTCTGGTCCAGCTCGGTCCTCCTGCTCAGGGCGTGCTGCTGTGTTTGCAGAGCTCTCAGCTGAGATCTGCAGCCACATGAAGGATTATTCACACTTATAATCTGAATGTCATGATTTAGATTTATAAACTTCCTCTCCCTCTCCTCTCATTGGGATGACTGACACTTTATTTTATTTTTTAAAGCACTGCTTCCTGTCCAGTAGCAACACTCGCATGTGTGAACTTTATCCTCTTGTTATCATGCTGGCTTGTTATCAGCTCATGTTGTGACTCTCCTGTGAAATGATGTGGCAGTCGTTGATGCACTTTGACTGCGTGTGGTGTGAAAGAGCTGGAGGAACCTAAACTCAACTGTTTTTGACTTTGGAGTAAGAAACAGGAACTGCAAGACTTTTTTTTTTCCATTTCTTACCCTGATCCTGTGTGAAAGGGGGTCAACATGGATCACAGAGGTCACCACCTGCCCGACTCAGCCCATCACAGAACCAAAGACAGAGAGGACCACTACAGGTATTCTCAGCCGGACTGGGAGCAGAACTACCCGCCACCGAACCCCAGAGAGAGGGACCGGCACTGGGCTCACCCTGATCCCAGATACAGGGCTCATTTCACCAGCCCTCCTGCCAGACCGGATCCCTACACCACACAGCAGTATCCTTATGTTCACGGCCACCCAGAACACCAGAGGCCCCAATCCAGGTGTGTACGCTAATGGGACGGGTCATGGTTTTTTCTTTACGTATAGTTAAAGGTGCCATATGTTAGAACTGGACACCTGTTGTATTCGTACTCCAAACAAATAGGGGGCAGCATGTCATGTTTTAGGTGAACTGTTCATCATCAAAATCAGCGTTTCATCACATAATACCTCCTTTTATTTTCCAGGCATGGTTACGAGTATCAGCCTCACAGCCAGTGGGACTACAGAGACAGCTATGGCTACTACGACTATGACTACTACAGAGGACAGCACGCACGACAAGGTACTGTAACACGAAACAACTCCACGAGACAAGCTAATGAGCTTGGATTAGTTCAAAGCAAATAAAATCACACGTGTGTTGCTCTGATCGTAAAAAAAGATGCTGGCCAGTGGGCTGCACAGGACTCCTGGAGGACGGACCGGTACCATGACAGAACTTACAAGCAGGAACAGTCAGCGGGGTCCAACACTGACGAGTACAGGTGAGCGCAGCAAAAAGTCCTTCATCGATCTGTAATTTAGTTGAGAGCAGACGGCTGATGAGTTTCGATTGATGTGGTGTGTTTGCACCACACGTAGAGGATTGGAAATCAGATGGTGTCATTTGTGCAATGGTGAAACAGCAAAAGAACGGCTTTATTGCAGATAAAAAAAGCAACATTTGTGCATTAAAATGTCTAAAATTAACTGTTCAAACCCACAGAAATCCATCAACTTAATCAAAGTAACGTTTTATTTGGTCGCCTGTTGCTGTAACTTCTGGTAGAGAAGTCATAGCGACAGAGTGA
The DNA here is from genome assembly GCA_963678695.2 of Diplodus puntazzo. Classification (NCBI taxonomy): domain Eukaryota; kingdom Metazoa; phylum Chordata; class Actinopteri; order Spariformes; family Sparidae; genus Diplodus; species Diplodus puntazzo. The sequence continues at coordinate 4,342,249 of OZ023163.1, read as the reverse complement.
GGATGAAATTTACCTGTGAAGTACTTCTGTGTGTTAAGTCAGACTTGGACTCCACTGCAGTTTATACCAATGACCAAAGTCTTCTAACAGTGTTCTGCTTCAAAGCTGCTACTCACCTGGATTTGTATTTCTATGAATGTGCGACGTATTGTTGCTTTAATCCTCTCAGGTACGACCAGAGGACAGACAGCTCGCAGCATTACCTCAACGACAGTGAGGAGAATCCCTCCAGAGACAACGAGGAGGTCTCCTCTTATTACCTGGGGACGCTAGAAAGCTCCCAGAACTCCGGGTTATCGTCCAGCAGCTTCGAGCTGAGTCAGTACATCAACGGAGCCGAGCACAGCGACGCTGCAGGTGAGTGTGCAGGTGAGTGTGCAGGTGAGTGTGCAGGTGAAGCTTCTTTCTCTCTTGGCTCAGTTGTTATCACACCGACACACGTTCTCTCCTGTCAGAGCGTGGACCTGTGCATCCGACGTCAGCTCCTCTCAAGTACTCAATCCCTCATGCGATCGTCAGCTTTGGGCCCGCAGGCCAGCTGATCCGGGTCGCTCCGGGCCGGTCCACACAGGAGAACGTCAGCCAGCTGGAAATCCACAGTCTGGAGGTAGATGAGATTAAATCTTCTCTATTTTAACCACTATATTCTTGAATAAGACTACAAAAGATGATTTCTTCGTCTTCATGTGTGCACAGGTCATTCTTTGTGAGACGAAAGATCAGCAGGAGATGAGAGACTTCCCAGGACCTCTGACCCGGTACTGCGCCATCTTTTATTAGAGTAATTCTGAAACTGAAAACCCTGAAAGACATGACCGATACACATGTGAGACTTGTAAAGACTATTTTTGAATGCGCCAGTCTTTGAATGTGTTTGACGTGCTGTCATGTTTTGAAGGGAGGATCTGCACAAAGTGGATGCCATCGAGTTTGCCCACCAGAGAGCAGCAGCCTGCTCGAGAGCCGAGCAGCTGCATGATAAGAGGTCTGCTGCCCTCCTGTGGAATCTACTGATACTGCTCTGCAGGCAGAATGGAGTAAGGAGGCAGAAACTCAACATCACACTCATCAGGTTTTCTTTCTGATACACTTGTCACCGAATGTCCAATTGTTTGCAGCAAATCGTTGGCTCGGACATCGCAGAGCTGCTGATGCAGGGCTCGCACTCAGACGGCAGCTGGGCGTCAGAGCCTCCCACACTCATCGACTTCAGCGAGGGCGCGACTGCCGAAGCAGCAGCAGCGCCCTGTAAAGGAGACGACCTGCTCACTGGAGACTCCAGCAGCTTCAGCTCGGAGAGCTCTGAGAAGGCCCTGCAGAGCTACACTCAGCTGCTACTGGCAGGAAGGAAGAAGGTTTTTTATTTATTCCCTTATTTAAATAAATGTAGCACGGCCACAATGTGAAGATATTCCATGACAGGTAATTAAATTAAAAATTATGCATTTAAAAATCCAACTGAAGTGAGAAGACAGAATAAATGCACACTGAGAGAAAAACAAATATCGTGTTTTAAAGAAATTGCAAAAACAGAATATTTTTTTTCATCAGGTTTACAGAGACAGACTGTTATTTCACCAGATTTTCCTTTACCACTTAAAGTATGACAAGTAAAGGTACTAAATCAACATAATTTAATGCAAGTGTCAATGGGAAGGAAGGAAGAAAAATTATGTGTATGCATTTTTTGGACTATTTGCTAATCTTTCGATCTCGGAGATGTTTTCTTTTAGGGCCCTTAAATTCAAATAGAACTGTCTTAGAAGTTCAGGGAGGAAGTCCTTCCACTTTGGTTGAACTGTTAACAATGAATTGTATTTCATAAGTTAAATATAATATGTCATAATAGGATATATATTTGGTATGCTCCTTTTTAATGTTAAATCTTCTTCTGAAAAGTCAGCAGTGACTACAGCTGTCAAATAAATGCAGTGCGGTAAAACATGTGATACAAGTAGTAAATTGTACTTGTATACTCCAAGTACCACTCTTCAGGGCAGGATATGAGTCCAGTGTGTACTCAGAAAACAATCCCAATGAAATTGTTTAAATCGCGCCATCACTTTACGTAACATCTGCGTCTGTCCCCCTCGCACCTTCCCGTCTGTTTCCCAGGAGGCCTTGGAGTCGGCCATGAGCGGCGGCCTGTGGGGGCATGCGCTTTTTCTGGCCAGCAAGATGGACAACAGGTCCTACACCACCGTGCTGAACAGGTGAGACAACTGAAGTCACTTGAGACCCGACAGCTGCGAGAAGCCAGCGCAGTATACAACTCCACACATGGGTGGTAAAGTGCGAAGAAATAAACTTAGATACTTATGGCTTTGAATGCATGTGACAGCTACGAGGAAATTTCCGTCTGAGGCGTATCCTGCGTGTGTGAGATGTAATCAAGCCCTGCAGAGCCCGGAGTGGCGAAGTCAAGAACAGATCTACTTGGCCTCTGATTGGCTAGTTGTCTTTGTCTGGTTTAGGCATGATGAATGGGATTTGTCAGGGTTAGTTCCCAAAGCTGGAATGTTTCGAAGCTTCCAGTCTGGTATTACGGCCGTCGTCATTTTTAGTTATTTCTCATTAGCTTACTGACAGTCAGAGTTATTTTTGCAACCAGTACAGTCGCCCCCTGCTGGCCGTCAGAGGAACTTCTGCATTGGCTTCACTTTTGTCTGTACTTTATACATTCGATCCTGGAGGATATAGTTGCACTGAACTTATGTGTCCATCAAGTGATGACACACTAGCCTAAAAAAGAAGGCTTACCATACACAGTCATCACTAACCCTTCAAAATGAAAGTAATGAGCTAAGCTTAGACGTGTGACGCGTGTAGCACGTGGCAACGAACATTAAAAGACATCCAACAGGTCCTTCGGCCTTCCCACAGTCCTGTATCCAAAGATAACGAGTGATTGGTGTTTAACATAGTGTATTAATTGTGCTACTTCTGACTTTTTATTAGTCAAACGTGCAACTATCATTATTAAGAAAGGAATAATGAGCTCTAGTTTCTATTAGCTCTCTAGATGTCATTATTTATAATCTTGTTTTTGTGCCTCGGACCAGTTGAGGAGGTTTAATGTTTAATGGTCGTCCAACTGTTCCATTCTTGTGAAAGTGATATATCCAAAACGCCTCGAGGGAACGTCTTTCAGATCTGGCACAAACAACGTCCTGCATTGGACTCAAGGATTATATTATTAGAAATTGGTCCACATAAGGTCACTGTGACCTCACAAAACAAAATGGCGCAAATGTCGTAGAGGACAGACTGACGAAGTGATGACACGTTGCACCCAAAAGGTCAAAGGTCACTTTCACTGTGACATCATGAAGTTGTTCAGAAACACTGAAACAAAAACTGATTGTGAAGATCGTGCGTGCGGTCAGGTTGAACTGTCATGTACATACAAGGACAGTTACTGTATGTTGTATGTTTATCTTTATCCTCATAGTTTATTTATTTTTGAATTATTTCCAATATCTATTTATTATTGTCCGTATTTCTTTGAGACTAGCTCTTGTGATGCTACTTATTTCCCTCTGTACTGCTGTGTTACCTGCCAGTTTTTACCAAGGAGGCTCAATAAAGGATCATCTTAATCTTAATCTTAATATTAATCTTAATCTTAATTGACACACTGATAGCCTCACAGTCTTCCACAAGCTCATAGGTGTTGCTTGTGTCGAGCTTCAGGTGACTGATTATCCATCAGTGCTCTGTACTCCTGTAATGCTCTCTACTGTTTTCTCACTACAAACTATTAACTAGAATCACACAAAAATACACTTAGTCACTTTTATTAAACTGCTTTTAAGTCTTTACAACAGATATGATGTGATTCTTGACTGACATGGACGTAAACTACATCTTGACTGGTTGGTAGAATCACACAACTGCAAGGTGGTAATTCTAGTTCAGTGTTTATCTTGGCATCCAGGGTTATTTATAATTTACAGCCAGTATTCTTATTATAGAACATAACGGAGCATTAACACTTTCCCGTGGAGTGTAAATAATCTGTCTCGACGTACAGTAAACTCTGTTAATACCTTTTTAATCTCCAAAACTCAGTTTCGGAGAAATATTTATCGTGAAACCCAATCCATGTTTAACAGACTATTTTGGCTTCATCAGTATGTCCCACGCTGCACGTGTCCTGCCGTGACTCTGCAGGAATGTGTGGTGGGAGGGCTGACAGGTCGCCAGGCGGATTTTTGATTTGTAATTGACAGTGGTGGCAGAATTTGTGCTATTGACGAGGCCTCAGTTAAGATATGCGGTGACAAAAAAAAAGTGCTGTTCTGGCAGGTTTACAGGCCAGCTGACGCCCAGCGATCCCCTCCAGACCATCTTCCAGCTGCTGTCTGGGAGAGTCCCCGCTGTAGCCACGGTAAAACAGCCACAACACAAACACACGTGATTTAATACAGAAAGAGTTTTGATAGTCATGTTCTCTTTCCAGTGCTGTGGAAGTGAAAAATGGGGAGACTGGAGGCCACATCTGGCTGTAATGCTCTCCAATGAGACGGGAGATCCCGTCGTCCAGCAGAGGGCCATCGTCACCATGGGAGACACTCTCGGTACGAGCGCATTCACCGACCGATTCACGGTTTGTATCGTAGTTTATACAAGCTGATCGTTTCTCTGCCGTGCAGCTTCCAAAGGCCTCCTACACGCCGCCCATGTGTGCTACCTGACAGCCAGCGCTCCCTTCGGGGTTTTCACGCAGAAGGCAGACAGGCTGGTGCTTCTCGGCAGCAGCCACAGGTGAGCCGCAGAGCTTCCTGACGCCAGTTATCTGTTTAATTGTCATGCATGTAGTCAGAACTTTGATGGAGACGCAAGGCAAAAGCTAAATCCTTCAATGTTTCTTCATTTTAGGCAATCCTTCCAACACTTTGCCACAAATCCTGCCATCCAGTGCACCGAGTTGTACGAGTACTGCCTGACACTCGGGGGCAAAGGCTTTTCGATACCGTCCTTTCAGGTAGCTCCCATTCACTCCAGATCAGCTTTTCTCCTTTGCAGTCATGTTTTGATTAAATCTGATGAATGTTGCGTTCAGGTGTATAAGTTCCTGTATGCCAGCCGGCTGCTGGACTGTGGGCTCGCATCTCAGGCCTTTCATTACTGTGAGGTGGTGGGACAGGCGATCCTCAGACAGAAGGAGCCTTTCGTTGTGCTCACTGGAGAGGTTATTAAGGTGTGTTCATTTACACACATACCTGTTAAACATACACTGTACCGTGTTTTGGTTTGTATAGGTTAAGTTCTAGGTTGACGTAGGCTACTGTATGTATGTGCACTTTCTCCTGCAGCTGTCAGACAGGCTGAGACACTCCGAGGGTCAGTTTAGTGAAGGAGGGTTGAGCGGAACCGGGCAGGAACCCGACTGGCTGAAACAGCTCCGTGCGAGGTACCGCAGTTTACAGGTGAGTGCTCCGAGTCCGGACCAGCTGCTGCAGGGCCGTCGTTTCAGAATGATGTGTAGTATTAATGAAAAATAGGAAGAGGAGATACAGCTGATCAGAAATTCAGCATTTTTCAACACTTAACGTTGTTGTTATTATTTAGTTTTATTTGTAATTAGCACCTACATTATGTCGGACAAATTGTCACAGACCTGGAATCTGTATATACAACAGTAACAGTAACTGTGGGGGGCGCCAGATTTCACAAAATGTTGCTTTAAAACACCCACAACTGCTGAACCATAACTTGAATTTTAATTTAGGATCTGCATCAGATTGTGTTTTCTCAAAGATATCAGCTACCTGAATAGACCTGATTTTTTTCATCCATGCATTATCCTCTGAGAAATGAACACATCTCTAGACTCTTTGTTCGGCTAATAATATATATTTATAACTCAAGCATGTGTTATTTTACTCAGACGGGGAGTTACGACTGTACTGATACATACCAGCCACCTCCTGAAGGAAATGATCATGAGGATGGAAAAGTGTGCGCAGGTAAACTCTCGATTACCTCGAATAATTCCATGTGTGGCTTATAGAGGAGTTTCTTCTGCTTCTGCTGTCAAACTTTGGTCCCATTTTTTATTGAGGCAAGAAACAGATCTAAAGCTTTCCTTTCCACAAAGAGAAAAACAACTTCTTTCACACTATGAGCACAATTTTGTTGTACTCCATATAAGAGAGCATTTCTCCTTGTGCTTTGGACTGGTCACCATGAAAAGCAGTTTTATTACACAGCACAGTGTCACAGGTGTCACAAGGTGTCACAGTACAACCGCAGCTAACATGTAGCCACGTCAGCCCGCGACCTCCATCTTCAGCTTCTTCGCCTACAAGAGAGAAGCATGAAGCAAAGGCCTTTTTTTGTGACCAGTTCAAGACACATCTGTGCACTGATCGTGCTGTTTAATGAGCCTCTTGATACGTCACACCTGTCAGGTGGATGGATTATCTTTACAAAAGAGAAGTCCTCATTGACATGGATTTCACCAAATGTATGCTCAACATTTGAGAGAAATTAGCTGAAGATAATTTACTTCAACTCGTGAAAAATGGGAGGGAAAACAAAAGTTTTGCGTTTATATTTTTCGTTGAGTGTAAATCTGCTGATAAATACTCTTGAAGATACGTAAGAATGTTGCTGTCATCTTTATTTCCCTGCAGAATCAGAGTTGGACGATCCAAGCCGTGACATCCAGAGTCCGGAGCCTGAGCTCCTTTATTACAGAGGCAGCGAGGATCAGGAGAGCTTCGAGCAACGAGCTGACGGAAACACAGAGGAAATGACAGCAACGTCATGGGACGCTAGCGGAGCTCAGAGCTGGTACAAAATGTTCAGACGCTTGCCTTTTTCACTTCGAACACATAGATGAGAACTCCTAGCCTGCTGCACATGTGATACTCAGTCTGAATGAACGCTGTTATGTCACTGATCCCTCCTTGTTCTCCCCGTCCAGGCCACACGCCAATTACACACTGCCTGTACCGATGGTTTATGCTCCCTCGGCGGCCACAGTGGATGCGGGCCAAGACTTCAGTTATCATAACACAGATAGCGCTGTAGTCAGAACAGCCCCGCCACATTGTCCTCAGACTGATCCAACATCAGCAGCAGAGGGTGAGAAGAAGTCCTAATGTCAGACGGCATGCATGTCCCTGTTCTGATGATTATTATGGGCTCTGGGGAGACGGCGTGTGTGTGATACTCTGATTTTATTGCTTTTACAGGTGTTGACTTGTCTTCTGGAGCAGGCCCAGTAAGTGATCTGTCTAAGATTCTGTACTGATAAAAAAAAAGCAAAGATGTATCAGTGTCTTCATTTTATGTCTTTACATTGCCATAATTGAATTCCTTGTTAAAAATGCCAATGCTATAAATAGTGCGTTTCAAACATGTACTGAAAAATATAATGGAATATATTTAAAATACATTGTATATAGAGAGTCCCAAAAAGGTGAAATCTGCATTTTTGCACTTTCGGTTTCCTCGTCTCAAAGCAAATCAGTATTTTGAACGGGGTTTGGTTAGATGCCTGAAATAAGGTCTTTGGTTACCACAAGCTTAAGAGATATACACGTTTTGTTTTTAGACATAAAGTATGTTTAGGCCTCTGTGTCTTAAAAAAGACGGTTGCTAACAAGTGGCTAAATGAGACTACAGAGTTCATCAGGGACATTTAACGTCTGATAAGAAACTGGATAGATCGCAAACTCTTTTCTACTGTAGATTAGATGTGCTTGGAAAATAGATGATAATATTGCTTAATATACGAAAAATGGCAATAATCTCATATAGAGAAATTGTATTTAATAATGCATTACTGGGGAAAGATATTGGCTTATAGCTGAAAACAGGAATAATGTAAATAAATATACTAGATGTACAAATGTAGAACATTTCTCTTGCATAAGTGAATGTTTTGGTAGTGTTGGTAAATGTGTCTTTGTCTGCAACTGCTTTTTAAAGACAGGGGGTCAGATGCTGGAAGTCGGCGTCAGTCAGCAACGGCAAAGCCAGCCCAGCACCCCGCCGGGTCCAGAGGCCTCTGAGCAGAACAGCGGGCCTCCTCAACAGGTGGGTGGAGCCTCTGTCGTCGACGACATATTAAACCACATCGCACGAGTCGTTTGACACGTGTGCATTTCCTGTGTTTCATGTAGAGCGCAAAGGCCGGATGGTTCAGCGGTTGGTTCAAATCAAAACCCAAAGATGTTCAACAGGAGAGTCCGGAGCAGGAAAGCACAGCTCAGACAGTAAGAATAGAGACCGAATACGCTCCAGTATTCGTGTGTCATTAAGTTTTCAATTTGGCAATGTAAGATGTGTATTTTTGTGTGTTTTCTCAGAGGCCACCACCAATGACTAGTCTCTCTCCTCCTCCTCCTCCCCTGCCTGGCGTCGCCCCTCCTGGCACGTTCCCATCACAGCCTCCCTCTGCAGGGGTTAATCCATTCTCAAGGAAAGCAGGTGAATTATCATAAATATGTTGCCATGTTCAGACTGTGAATTGTACAATGGCAGTTGGGGGGGGGGCGTCAACTGTATATAACAGTATCTTGCTTGTTCCGGGCAAAGTACACAGACCCACACAATGCACCAAATGACCAAATAGTCTATCAACATGCTGAAGAGGTAGAAAGATATGATACTACCATACAGCATCCAGGCCTGACTAGCATTAAGGCACAGAAGATAGATCAACAGTCTACATTGTAGAGCCAATACTGGTCCCAATACCAACATGACTGGATAAGACATTAGACTTATAGGCTCAAAAGCCCAAGCATTAATCCAGAAGTGAGAAACATATGGATCCTGTATGGACTTTCTATTAAGAGACTATTTTCAGGGCAACAGAACTGCTGTTTTTTTTGTGTGGTCTATGCCTTTAAATAGTAGCTAGGCTAATGTTTCAGTCGTACCTTTAAAAAAAAAGACCGGAGAGGCTTGGTTTGACCCTCCTTGGCTTGAGCTGTTGAAAAGCTCATCATCCTCGTGTCAGTCCCCGTGGCTGCTGACCTCCTTCTGATTCCTTAAAACAACAACAAGCACATACATGTTAAAAAAAACTAAAAAAAAACTCACCATCAGCCATACTGTCCTGCTCAGTGTTCGGCCTGCGTGACAAACAAACAGAACATTGGTTGCATTATCATCTCTAAGCCGTTTTTCAACTCACTCTTTTTTTAGCACTGATAAAGTGATATCTCCGACCATCAGGCTCCATATAAGGTCCAGAAATACTCTGGATGAACTCACATACTAACTCTTATGTGACTGAAACAGCTGAGTTGAGCTGACGACAGCTAACTTACCAGTAGACATTGACCCCAGTTAACCATCAGCCACACAAAAAGCTTATAACATGAAATAATAAACTCCAAGTATAATGAACTAAGTACATTTACTCATGTACTGCACTTAAGTAAAGTTTTAAGGTACTTAAGTATTGTTTTATGCTACCTGACAAAGAAATCAGTGTAGATTTGTCTTTGTCATGTTTCAGACATCTATAAGTTGTTTACAGTTCCTCCAAAGAAACATTTCCCTTCACATGGTTTCTGACTAATAACTGTTTGAGGCCCAAAGGGGTGAAACTCTATAATATTTCACAAAAATGCAAAGAAGAATCTGAAAAATGGAAACAAACGTATGTAGAAGAACTTTGTTTTTCTTCTTTTCTACCCGATCTATCATCTCATGACCCCTTAGCAAACATTAGATGACATTTGCGTAGCCAGGTAGCTTCTTACATTATCCTACAGCGTTTTGTATGACGCGCTAGAATGCAGGCCAGCAGCTGATGGGAGTGACGCAGGCAGATCAGTGATTCACCTAATGAAAGGTTAAGAAATGGTGCGATCCACTTCAGGGGTGTCTAAAATCGTATTAAAAGAGTCCTCTAGGCAAGTATATGGAAAATATATGGTAATATTTGCAATTAAAGGTAAGAAAGATAAATGTTTCCCTCCAAATTTCTGTTTTTAGTCTCTTTTGGGGGTGTCCGAGTCTTAATTCAGGGGGTCAGTCCCCCCAAATCACCCCTGTAACTCAATCCCTGGCCATGATCCACATTCTTCTAGTGTAATGTGAAATTTCTAAGGTCACCGACCCTTTTAGAGGAGCCGTGTTCTTTTCTGTTTTGCTGCCGTTAACACAGTCGCTGACCAACGTGTCTGATTTCACATTTCCGCTGAAGCAAATAAGATGCAGCTTGCATTTTTTTCAAGCACTGAAATTTGAAACAGCGATAAGGCTGACACACATGAATACAAATATGATTTCTATAAATATTCTTCTTTATAGGCCAGCAGCTGGGGTAGAAACCATGACCCCGTGTCACAGGCAAGTTAACCCACATAGACATGAATATATCTCGACCATATTTGGGATTTTTTTGAAGGATTCACTTTAATCACTTTTGGTTACATTGTTATGTTTAGGACCACTGACACCACTTAAACCAAAGTGGGGACGTCATTCCACCTGCCAGTACGAGTGCCTTCATGTCTAATGGGAGTTTCACCTGAGTTTGGATGAAGACCATCAAGATCCATACAACTCCTCGCAGTCAACAATTCTTTTTTAAGGATGCCCTTTCACAACCCCAACGTGTCGACCATCATGTTCCATATTAGATCCAGAAATACTCTTGATGGACTGACATAGTAACTCATATGCGACTGAAACAGCTGAGTAATGCCCCCCTAAAGCTGACGGCAGGGAACTTACCAGTGGACACAGGGAACATATTGACCCCGATATGCAGTATATCAAGTATGAGGGATTAGACCTTGTGGAAAAAAGTTTTGGACAGCAACTCTGACCACTTCAAAGTGGTATTGTATGTCAACAGACTCACAGCTCTGGTCACCCATTAATGATTATCCATTCAGTATGACGCAAGAGAATCAGCTAACCTTGAGTTTAAGTAGCATGAAGTACGTTATGATCATACAATGTCTATGCACTTAAATAGTACAACTACCCAATAATTAAAAAATACATGAAAACACGGATGAGCCCTCTTAAATATAAATGTTGTAGCCTCATAGAAGCTATCTTTAATCTTCTAAGCAGCGTTTGTGGTAGGGATTTTATTGATGATTAATAAGTTAACTGATGGTTATGTCTCAACTAACATTCAGAGATGGGTCCAACTCTTTAAAAAGCATTTTATTATTGAATTACAAATGCCTGCTTATCAAATATACCAAAGAAAAATACAAAATGGTGGTTTGAGAAAATGGATTGTCACACATGTACATTGTTCGCTATGGAGACTTTCTGTCAGCCTCAAGGAAGTTCTGGCAAACAAACCATTTGGTGACTCAGGAAGAGAAAGCAGTGCTTAGCCCCGGCTGTGTTGAGCCGGGGATGAGAACCGCTAACCCAGACTGGGGATGTTGTTGGGCAGTGGGAAGGGAGTTTGCCCGTACAGTCTTGTGGACTTATTGTGGAGAACGCCCATGACCATGTTCCCTGGAGAGTACTGTGGAGGAAACTACGGGAGTATGGGCCACCGGGTTCATTACTACGAGCTATCCGGTTCCTATAAAACCAGAGTGAGAGCTGTGACGGTAAACTCGGCACAAAGTCAAACATTCCTAGGGGGTGTAGGACACTGCTGGGTATGTCCCTTGTCCCTGATCCTGTTTGTGATATTCATGGATATGATCACTTGGTAAGGAGAGTGTCCGGTGCGGGAACCGCCGAGTTGTGTCTGAGCCGATGATTTGGTTCTGCCGGCTTCCTCAGTCTGTGACCTCGGCGAGGCAGGTTTGCAGCCAAGAGTGAAGCAGTTCAGATGAGGGTCACCATCGCTAAGTCCGAGGCCATGGTTTTTCTACTGGAAAACAGTGGTGGTTGGGGGGTTTGACCCCTGCCCCAAGTGAAGGAGGCTAAGTATCTTGGGGTCTTGTTCACGAGAGATGGGAAGATTGAGTGTGAGATGGACAGGTGGTTTGGTGTGGTGTCAGCAGTTCTGTAGGGGTTGCACCGGACCGTTGTGGGTAGTCACCACAAGAATGAGACTGAGGACACAAGCAGACAAGTGAGCTTCCTTCGTGGGCTCGCTGGGCTCTGCCTTAGAGAGTGAGGAGCTCGGACATCCGGAGGGAGCTCGAAGTAGAACCGCTGCTCCTTTGTATTGAAAGAGCCAGCTGAGGTGATTCGGGAATCTGATCGGGATGCCTCCTGGGCTCTTCCCTTTGGGGGGTTTTGAGTACAACCACCAGGGAAAAGACCCCGGTACAGACCCAGAACTTGCCGAAGGGATGTCTAATTTTTTTTAATCTCATCTGGCATTGGAATGCTGTGCGATCCCCTCGGGAGGAAGTGGAAAGTGTTGCTGGTGAGAATGACCCCGCCCAGCCTGCTGCCACCACTAGCCAAACCCGGATAAGTGGAAGAAGAGGAATGCATGGAAGTTGTTGAGATGATAGGAGATCCCCAAGTCATTATTTGGTTCATCTTTCAAGATACCTGGGTTTTCCTTTCTTTCAACTACCAGCCTCTTCTGATTTTGCATCAAACATATAATAAGTGAGTGGTGAAAACTGTTTTCTGATTGAAAAGCATCCACCATATTTTATATAATCTTAATGATTGATGACTGAGTGAAATTGCGGAACGTTTTCAAATCCTAGTTTGCCGACTTTGCAGTGCTTCGTAAATGATGGCATTTTTTTGGGAACAACTGCAGATTGTTGCACCGACCCTGAAGTGGAAGTGGTCAGAAGCAAGGAAAACAAATGGAGGAATGTGTTCTCATGATGTCATGCTGCCTAGATGGATCATACCACATGCAGGGTGGGGGGGGGGTTGTGAACAGTCAACACAACCCCCAACCCGAGCTAGCAGATTCTTGTAGGATCAAACTGTTTGAGTGCTGGTGATATTTAAAGTGCCTTCGTCTCAGAAAGGACGTTATTAATAGTTCTATCACATTTGTGTTTTGTGTGACGACAGAGCTAGTTTGGCTCCTTATATTGTTTATAAGCCACACAGTAATATATACTCATGGAAAATATTTAAAGGTAATATTTTTATCAGTGTGTCAACTTTTAACAAGTTCTGATGTAATTGAGATTGTTTTTTTTATATGGCTTCTGCTTAATGTATTATGTCAAAGCTGTTTTTGTACCTCTGTACGAGCACATGCAATGTATTAATTACCAATTCATTAGCGACATATTGAATAAAAACTTCTTGCCAACAAATAGCTGGGATTCCAAATGGGGCGACCCAGTTAATGTAGAGTAAGTGACAACACAACAGGTGCGGTCTCCTTTTACCGTTAGTCTGCAGTTGCCAAGTGTATATGGGACAAACTGACAGACACACACACACACACAAACACACACACACACACACACACACACACACACACACACACACACACACACACACACACACAGAGACAGCCAAGATTACCAGCAGCAGACACACACAGAGAGCAAACATGAGTAGAAACTGATGCAAAATGTTTTATTGCACTTCATTTTCTGAAATATAACCACACTACAGATTTGCAATGTTGTTTCCCTATAATCCACCACAGCTTGAGCTCCTACATGGTCAAGACTGAAAGACCCTCTTAACCACCAAACATGCTTATTGAATGTACCAACAAAATAAGAATACAGTGCTTGCAGTTCAACATTTACTGCATATATTCAAAGTTTGCGGGGTCATTTCCCTCTTTGTATGGGGGTAAATACCATATACTGTCATATGAGTGACCTTTACAGTTAGAGCCTCTGTAAGCTCTTTTTTGTACTGCTAACAAGTTTCTTGAAAAAGACCCCAAATTTCTGATTGTGTATGTGACAGGATAATCACCTGAATCTAATAAATGAAACTGAACCACAGAACCTGAACTGTAAAACTACGGAAACAGCTGTAATGCCAAACACAGTTCAAAATAAATAGAGTGCACCCTGAGAACAACATCACCAAACAGTGTCACACTGGCAGAAAACAGCAAACAAAACTGATTAGCAAGGTTCCCTAAACCATTTCAACTCTTCTGGTCTACTAATGTGATCACAGGGGCGGCCCGATTGCAAAGTTATGACCGACCTACGAGCAAGTTACAAATCTTTTTGCAGCTATCGCCGCCTGTGTGTCAACAAAAAGTACGTCAAAACTCACTGCAACTCACCAGACAATACAACAGCCTGCGCCTGGGGATAAATAATCATCAGGGTCATTATTTGTATATTTACGGCAGGCGATGATGGGTGGAAAACATTAAAGATGGTTGAATTGTGATAATTTTAGTTTACAATGTTTCAGAAGAATGTGAAGAAACTTGAGTTCTGATGACGTCAAAGATGTTTATGTATTATGATGCAGAAATATCTATCATTTCATGTGATACCACTCTGAGTTCCCAGTTTGGATTACTAGCAGAACAGCTAACTTAGCAAACTACGTAGCGACAGCTACAGTTAGCAACAGTTAACGATTACTCTGGTGATATGCTGCCTGCTTTGTTTTGCATTATGAATCTAAGAGGAGGCCAAACCTTACATATTGCACATTTGAAGTGTGCCTACAGCGATATCTGCTTTATATTCCACACAGTCTTCTTCCTTTTCTAAACGCTGTTGCCTACATTACCCACATTCAACCTGTCACTTTATCTGTCTGGACAATATAATGTAGCAGCTTCCTGCCAGCGTTTGTTATCGAAGCTGTCATCTCCCGTGTGATGCTAAACTTGGGTACTTTAATCTCTGGGCGTCTACAAAGTCAGGATGATGAAGCAGCGGGCCGTTTGAAATGCCACTGAGTGCCATCCATACTTTAAATGAGTCAGCATGTGCTACCTTGGCCGCCGCACACAGAATGACCCAAGCGTTCGATTACATCACTGGTTGCCATGTATCATTATCAACTACCTGCATTTCCTTGAGCCATTTTTATGTCCTAACTAACGTGGCAATGTTGATGCTTAGTATTAACTACATTTATACTCTAAATGCTCTTGTATGCTCATAAATTTCACACTGTTAAGCTGTCAGCTCCTGTGTCGATGCTGCTGTTAACTTTTAGCCCATAACATTCGGCAGTAAGAACCAGATCTAAAAGCATTTAAGGCACAGTCATCAAATATACATACCTTGTCATTAACAAAATGGTAACCTTTGACCTTGAATGGATCCGATTAGCCTGGAAGTGATTATTTTAAAAAAAAAAATGATCCCATCGTATTTAGATTAACAGTTGCAAATCGAGTAAATTTCGCTCACACAGTTCCTGTCTTGAGACAGATCAGACATTGTCCCGGTGGTTCAGCATATGCTGTGTAAGCTTTGCGGCGCACAGGAAAGACTTGTCACACTCTGCACACACAAAGATCCTCCCGGCGCAGGTTTGCTCCTGGTGAAGCTGCAGTGCGGAGAGGTGGCTAAAGTTCTTGCTGCAGCCTGTGCAGCTGTGGGGTTTCTCTTTATTGTGGATGTACTGGTGACGAACGAGGCGGGAAACCATGGCGAACGCCACGCCGCACTCTGCGCACTTGTGCGGCCGCTCTCCGCTGTGAATGGCCTCGTGCTCGGCCAGGTTGGATGACTTTGTGAAACACTTGGCGCACACGGAGCAGACGAACGGACGCACTCCACTGTGGATCTTCTGGTGCTCCGCCATGCGACTTTCAAGAGCGAAGGCCTTCCCACAGTCGGGGCAGCAGAAAGGTCTTTCTCCCAGGTGCTTACGCTCGTGACGCTTCAGGGAGAGGGGTTTATTGAAGGTCTTGCCACATTGCATGCACGGGAAGGGCTTGTTGTTGGTGTGGATGTTCCTCTCGTGCTTTCGCAAGTCAGAGGACCGAATGAAATCCTTGCCGCACGTGTCACAGACGTAGGGCTTTTCACCAGTGTGTGTGCGGATATGCTTGCGGTAATCTGAGGACCAGATATAGGTCTTGACACAGAAGGGGCAGTGATATGGTCTTTCACCTGTGTGCAGGCGCTTGTGCTGCTGTAGCGTTCCCTGGTGGGAGTAAGCCTTGCCACATATATCACACACATGTGGCTTGAGGCCAGTATGTGTCTGTAAGTGACTCTGGAGGTTGCAGAACTTCTTGAAAGCCCAGTGGCAGCGCGTGCACTTGAAGGGACGCTGCTCTGCGTCGGCTCCATCGCGTTTTTTCATTGCGACCAAAAGTCGAGCGATCTTGTCTTCTTCGTGCTTTTTAAGCGATTTCTTCACAGGACGACTAGTCTTCTTTTTGGTCTTTTTCTCACCTCCACCCAGATTATAATCCTCAACATTGAGCTCTTTGAGCTTTGATGCTCTCTGTTTGACTGGAGGATCACTTTTCACCTTATGGCTCTTGAGGTATTTTGAACATTTTCTTTCCTTTTTTTGTAAAGCATCTTTAGATTCATTTATTTTGCTGCTTTCAGAATATTTAGTGCTTTGTAACAACTCCGGACTGCTGCACGCTTGGTCATCATGAAGTGGTGTTTCGTCTCCCGGTGAAAGCTTGGAGAACTTCTCCACCAGGCACCACTTCGGTACCTGGGGGTTCAGGTAAAGGATTCCAGTGTCGCTGCTCTCTGGAAGTGAGTTCACACCTACACAAATGCTCCCTAATGAAGAATCAGTCTCTATTTTATGAGTGCTGATTAAGATCTGTCCATCTGGGGGAGAAGGAGTGGTACAACGCCTTTCTTGATGTTTCTCTTCACTTCTCTTTTCAACAACTTGTCTGTCAGACATCCCCGGGGAGGTTTCATCAGCCATGGTCACTTGTGCATCGAGGCATGAAATCATCTGCATGAGTTTGAAGCTGTTCAGGGAATTCCTGATGCCGCCTTGAAAAGACCTGGAAAATGCAACAGACAGAGCATGTTATTACCATCCTCATCCAATCTTAATGGCTGTGTCTTTATCATGGGTTCCATTCCTCTCTGAATATAAATGATGATATCATATTTAGGTATATTTTCATCACATGACCTTACAGACCTGTTGGCTATACTTAGCGGCTGTCACCACAATATCTTGGGTATATTCTTCACATAAGCATGCACCTTGCACATCTAAAGTCCCAAACTTCAACAGCTTCAGCACTCAGACGACACACTCAGTTATTCATTTCAATATAACAAACTGAAAATGTTATACACAAGCTACTTACCCTGTGGTCTTCTTCCAAGCAAGGGAGAGATTTATGCCAGCTCCAGTTTGACACTACGGGAGATGTTCAGCGAGTGGTGTTAACAGGCGGGGTTTGGTAACAGCCGTCTCTGGGTCAGCATCTATCCGGCTAGTCAGCACGGCCGTGATATCTTAACGGCCTGGCTCAGCTTACCTTTCACTGACTTAGCTTACCGCCTGCTAGTGTGCAGCCCCGCTGAGGAAGTTGCACAGTCAGTACCACAGGTTTAGAGGTTGAAACTCCTGTAAAGTCGGTGAAATCACACTACAAGGAACATTTAACTGTCAAAGAAACAGTCTGAATTGAATAATGATGCTTCTGTTTGAACAAACAAGATCATAATTGAGAAAATAGGTTATTTGTAGAGAGGTATGAAAGATATTATGACGGTGGAGCGCTAAAGGTTAACTGAGGAGGAGTCTCACAGCCTGATGAAAGAAGTTGTCCCAAACACATGCACTATCTTTTGACACAGGGCACTAAAGTACTCAGACTGCTTTGCTCCACAGGAGTCCCCAGAATCAACAAAAAAATAAATGCTCCTTGTTTTTTTTTTGTTTTTTTTTTTAATCTTAAAGCTGCAGTGTGCTAGAATTGGCCAGCTGTTGAAATTACACTTCACAACAAATAGGGGGCAGTATATTACCAGAGTAACTGCTTACTTTATTAGTTAGCCGTGTAGCTAGTGGTCCTATCAGGTGACCTCAGCTTGCCTGGATTGGGAGCTCAGAGAAAAGTTGTAGTTCTGCTGTTTGTCACCGTTTATTACAGGAGCCCTGAGCTGCCTGGGGCTAACTGGTTAGCATGCTAGTTTCAGTAGATGTCTCGGTCACACGTTCGTTGTCTTTGACATTACGTCAGCTGATATTTCTTCAGATTATGTGATGATACATAAAAAAAAAGATAAGTTTAGGTTATTTTGTGTTCACATCTTTACGCTAACTTTTCGGTCACTTCCGCCGTCTTCCTCGGCATCGTTTTTTTTCCCTCCGTCTTCCTCGGCATCGTTTTAAGAACATTTTTGTCCATACTGATCCACTGAAAATGACCAAAACAGTGTAGTTCATACTCCACGCCTATAGGTGGCGCTTGAAATTCACCAAAAACGGAGAAGAAGAGACGGAGCATGTGCATAAAGCTTGCACGCTGTAAACAAATGACAGTAGACGGAGAAACTGAACACAACAAGAAGAGATGAAAATGGCTACTGCAAGGAAACCAGAATCGTTTGTGTGGACCGTTAATGAGGTCGAACTGCTGCTGCGACTCACACTCGACTACAAGGCAAGTAAGTTGCAAGAAAAGGCTCAATATATTCTGCAGCAGGAACACAAGCATGTAGTCCGCCATTGTTACTGTTGTTGTTGTTATGAGACGTCGCAGGGTTCAGAGGTCGGAGGCAAGAGGTCGAGGGGTGGAGCAATGGCGTCATCGTTTTGGAAAGTATGCGGGTTCGCCGTCCACATGAAAACAGGAGGGCTGTGTTTTCGGATTTCTCCACCCTGAGACCCAGTTTCAAAAAAAGTGCGTTTTCAGGATCCGTGTGGACGGTCGATCATGCAATACATGTGCGTTTTTGCAAAAGAGCGTTTTCATGTGGACGGCCTCTTGGAGTAGCTGTTGAGTGTTTTTCTTCTGATACTTAATTTTACATTTGAAACATTTTTCAAGACTGACAAAACAAACTTCAGACGGATGTGAAGCTCACGTGGGCTTCTCCTCCTTTAAAAATGTGCTAAAATCTCACACAGTGGACATTTAAAATAATCATTTTAAACAGTGAAACTATATAGCCATGAGATATTCATTTAGGTTAAATAACTACATTTTTTAAATGTGTTATAGCATGATATAATATGTGGAGTGAGGGTTTAAAACATTGCTGCGACTGGAGGAGTGAGGCTGAGTTCCACTCCAGAGAAGTATATCATTTATTTGTTCATGTTTTGTAAAAATATTCCCTGTAAATGTTCTTTTTAGTCTACGTCTGTTTCTTTTTATCAACAAAGACACTACAGAGGAGCCGACCACTGTTTTTCCCAGACTTAACAAATTTAACTGTGACTGCAACTAATCAATTGCATCAACCAGTTTTGGTTTAATACTTCTTGTTTCTTTTTTTCCCCTCTATTCACTCTGGTAAAAGTGAATGTTATCCATATGAAAAGTACTCAAGTAAAACATACTTACATGTTTTTTTTACATGTATGTGTGTACTGTATATTCTTTGTAAACTGATCATTGACCTGGCTTATTATTAGATATTCAGCATTCTTCTCATTAGCAGAATCTGTGTGTGTTATTTTATTCCGATTGCTGATAAAATAAATTAATTCACAAATACGCTACTAAGGCAGCATGTCTATCAAATAAATGTAGTGGAGTAAAACTAAAATATTTGCTGCAAAAATGCAGTTTAAAAATACCTTTAAAGTGCCTCAGTACTCGAGTAAATGTACTTAGTTACATCCATCACTGGTGAGTGTGTAGAACAGTTCTGATCTGGTGACTAATTTGTGATATCCCTCAATATTTTGTGACCTCATCCATAACTCCACACTGACCTCACTTCGTTTAATGTTGATTTGATGATTTATGTATTAAATGTACAGTTTAGTCCATCACTCATGTCTCGTGGTTTGTATTTAGGTCTTCTATTAAAACACTACAGTCTTTTCTTTGTTTAATTGCCGATCAAATCAATGTTTTTGCTGCAGCAGTCTCTGGCTCCCGTTTATTCACCATCCTGTGTCTTTATTTTATCATTTTGCTTAATTAGTTTTATTGCATTAAGTTCATATTTCAGTACATACAGCCATAATATTGTTTTTTTGCAATGTATTTCATATGTTCAACACCCAGTCATACAAGAATCAGAACAAACAAAACAAAACTACTTTATCCACATATTTACATACACATGGCCACACCTTTAAATACATTCATGAACCTGCATATTTGAAAACGCGTTTCCAAAGAACCTTGTTCATTAAATGCCATCATGTGTATCTCTGTATTATTATTCATTTCCCCAAGAAATGCCTCGATCTTTTCTGTGATTTCTTTTTCTTTTTTAGGTAAAAGATTAAGTAAATACTTTTCACTGTAACGTGTACTGCATGTCCTCTGACTACAAAAGCGAAAAGATAATGTTTTTTGAGAGTATGTAAACTTCTGATATGTTGGTGTTAACACATAACATGTATATTTTTATGCAACACATGAACAAAATCAGAGTTTAATTAGCCTGTCTGTTGAACTGCCTGCTTTATATTGTTAGGATCACACCTCTACAGGATGTGACCGCAGCATATTTACTACTGATGCACTTCAGATCAGATCAGCTTCACTCCTTTTTCCAGTTTTATGTGTTATTACCTAACGTGGCCTCTGTGTGGCGCTGTTGTCCTCTTCTTTGATGAACACATGCAGCACAGACTGTGGAAAATCACCGGCTCCACAAACACACACACACACACAAAAAAAACCCCTCAGAGTCAGAAGTATCTTTGAAAACATCTCAGTGTGACCGTATGTGTTCCTAAACAATCACAGAAGGGTTTCTCTTTTTTTTTTTTTTTTATCTTTTGGAAAAGAGAAAAGAGGAAGTGAAGCAGTCCCTTCATCTCTTCCCACAGAACAAAAGGCTCTTTGTCTTACATTTCCAATCTTGAAGAACTTTAGCTGTTCTGTGTGTCCAGTTTTTCCTTTAAAATGGGGGACTGGCTTTAATTTAGCGCGACAGAGTTTGAGAACACTGTGTTCACCTCTCGGCTTTAGATCATAAATAAGCTGCAGTTCGGTCGATCTGTCGGTAGATGGCCTGGTGTCCCTTCACCGCTGGTGTTTGGTAACCATTCAAAACAATATTGGAAGCAGTGAGTGATGAGGATGGAGTTTTTTGGGAATCCACTGGCGGTTTATTTAATCTTCAAGACTACTACTTCTATTCATAAGAACACCGCGTACTCGTCGGTTTTTGTCTTTCTTGCTTTTTTAAGTAATTTATCAGATAAAATCCTTCTGTGACTGTTGACGGCCGGCCGACTGGCAGAGAGGAGGCTTTTTATTTACGTCAGACGAGACAGTGGCCTCTCTTTTTACACTGCAGAGACAGACAGGGTGCGTGAGACGATCTCATGAGACTAATGTCATAATTAAATGGACATTGCTGCTCTGCAATCAGTGCTTTTTTTTTTTTTTTTTTTTTTCCCAGGAGAGCAGGTTGGAAATCTGACACGTAACAATTCACCTTAGCAAAGCTCTGTTTTGAATTCAGATGCACTTTGTTCGTCTACACGTATCGAGTTTAGTCTCTGCGGAGGTTCTCATGCATGCACAAAACTAAAGATGTACGGGTACATTTCCAAAAGTAAACTCTCAGAAACAATGAACAATATGATGAGTAAATACCGAAAAACTGCAGAATGAACGTCTTAAAGAAAACGGCAGAATAAGTTACTGAAGCCGGGTTGGTGTAATTAGAAATGACCTCTGGAATTGTTCCCAACATTGTGACGGGAAACCTGATTCTTTCTGATTTTATCCGTTATACTTACATAAGTCTGTCTTTGTGCATATGTGCTGTTGTATAACAGCGTTTTTTTTTCCAGTTTCAAACTGAAGTCTGACTTTTTAAAATCAAAACTTAAGTTGTGTCTTAAAGGACACTTTCAGGTTCAAACCGCGCTTTAAACTTCAAACATGAGCCTCTTTGAACGTAAATGACAAGTGATATAAAAGCTGAGGTGGTCAGAGGGCGTTGAGATGTTCCCGTCTTCATGTTTGTTAACTGGAAGCTGTCACAACAAAGCTGTGGTGGGGCGTTACGTAAGTGTCTTCGGCGGTGACGCAAGAAACAAACCCGGATGGCGAAGCTGTACTAACAACAAGCTTAAGGAGCATCACCTAGGAAGTCCCTGTCGGGATCAGAAAGGCTGCGGTTTGTTGGTTTACTGGGTGTTTGTGTTTCTACGGAAAGTGTTCTCTCACGACTGCTTCGGAGAAATAAAGACAAGCCGAATGTTGTCCATTCATCGAACATATCGCTTCACATCATTACAGCGTTTATATTCATCCTGAATGTGTCTTAATCTGTCAGGATCATCAATGATTACCAACAGATTTGAAGAAGTCTAAGTACACGGTTTTCCAGAAAAAGTTGGACATGACCAAGTACGTCACTGATGTATACATAACCGTCTGGCACGCTGCACAGAAAAAGTGCCGAGTCATTGTGGAGGTGGTTCTTGAGTTTCACGGTGGAGGAGGCCGCTCTTTAATTGAGAACATACCTCGATCTTGGAATTTTCCACAGAGAACCCTGTTTCTCCAGCTATGGAAACCGTTGGATTTGCTCTGCTATGCACCCAGTTGTATAACTTTTTAACATACAACACATTGACTCACATTGTCCCCCAAAAATGTGGGTCTTGATGTAGTTTTTGTCGCCTGGTTGTACTAAAGCATCGCATTCTCTTTGTTTTGTGTTGCTGCACCAATTAAACTGTGCATGGGATGATTTCCTTTATGTCTTTACAGCTGCACATTGTGGCTTTGGACAAGATAACAGAGACAGTTTGCAAATAGATGACAAACTCTTAAAGACTTTTCAGAAGATAAAGATCTTTATTGACTGATTTTTTTTTTTTTATGCCTAAGCAAACTAAATTTGAAAAACTCTCTCTGTTTTAATGACTGAATAAACAACACAATGTCATTCTGTTTTACTTTGTACATATGTGGCGGACCCTGCCACCTTTTCTAGCTGCAAACAGTGTTCTGGTGACCTTAGTCGGAGCGAGAGTGTCATTAATTTATTCCAAATTATTACCAAAAAAAGAATAGCAGGAAAAACAACAACCGTCTTTGAGGAGAAACAGGCAGGCAACAGAAAAGTGTTTTTGCACACACACACACACACACACACACACACACACACACACACACACACAGGTACAGGTGTGCACTTTTGCTTCGGATATACAGTAACCTCCTTCTAGACAGTTTGGGAAGATAACTAATTCCATTTGCATACGTAAACGAGCACTGTGTAGTTTTGGGGAAGATATTTTAATCAGAAGAGAAACATCTAAAACAATCTAAATAATCAAACTCACTTTATTATCGTGACTGAATAAACAAATTGATCTTTATACTCTTTTACTTTGTTTATTCCTGGCGGACCCTGCCACCTTTCTAAAACAGAGCTCTTGGACCGTCTTTTCCTCTGACAACAGCTTGTTTATTCAGTTATTTAAGAGAATAAATGTTTCTCAGTTTGTATTATTGCCTCATTAATAAATATTAAGACTCTAAGATTGAATGTATTCTTCAGAAACTGCATAGTGCCCCTTTAAATCTACTGAATGACCTCCAAAATGATCATGGGGTTGAATTAACATCTCCAATATAAAGTGAAAAGTGAGAAGGACAAACTTTAAATTAAGCCGTCGTCTCCAGTAATGACAACATCAGGGTATGACCTACTTTCCTTTAAATACAAATACAGTAAGTACATACTCGACTGCTGTTTGACCGCTTTGGCCCGTGCACGGCCTCGTGTCGCCAAGGAGAACATGATACCGGAACGTGCCAGGAACTGACCTGCTGCACCAACGCATTGCAGGAGAATGTGCCTGTAAATCAATGGAGAGGGTCAGAAAAGTGAGGAGTGTGTGCAGTGCAGGATCTGAAACCAGGAGGATCCTGATCCGTCCACCGCGCTGTTCGTGACATTGAATTTCACCTACAGTGAGATAAAGGACTGTTGGGTTTATAACGTCCTAAAGTCCATCAACAGGGTACCAAATCTCAATGTAATGCATTAGGAGATTTGAGAAACTTATATCACCTCTTTTCTTTTTGAGCGACAGTTGGACTCCTTTCCCCTCCGGCTCCGATCACGCCTGTAGTTGTACTCATCATGTTTTTCTTTAACCGGATCTGAATTGATGCTTGGAAAAAAAGGCAAGACTGAACCTGCCCGAATGTGATTCACCTTAGTTTGTTATTCAGATCTGTCACTGGCAAGTGATTAAAACAAACATGAGTGTAATCTGACAGGCATCAGATTCACGTCATTAAAGGCTTCCAGTAAATTGCAGGTCCACTTAAAATTAATCCGCTTGGGGGGAAAAATTTTCTTTTTTTTCATCATGTTGATTAAAAGGTGTGTTAGTCAACATGTCCCTGACACAGCAGGTCTGTGTTGTGAGAGTTTTGCGGTGTTTCCTGCATCATAGGCACTAGTTGACACCGCCAATGAGAGAAATCACAGTGACTGGCTGTCATCAGGGCACAGGTAGAGAAATGGAAGCCTCAGCTTGCCTACCTGTTCTCATCAGACGATACAATCCAGGTATTAAGTGTTTCCTCTGAATGATAATATAAATATCTGATAAGATATGAGTAGGAAAGAGCTCAAGACAGAGATTTTTAAGATTGGAGATGTCAATTCAAGGGGCTCTGTGGGACGTCTGCGTTGTTTTGGTAGCCGAGCCGTTTATGTTAGCGGACTCTATTTCTAAACTACCATTAACGACCGTCGCTTGAGTGCAAACATGCGCAAAGTCACATCCTTTGTGGCTGTCAGGGAGGATCTGACCCGAGTCCTTCACATCCTCGGTCCAGCATCATTAAACAGCTTTTAAATTGTTATGCAGAGCTCTCAACACAGGTTCCAGGTGTAGTGTCCATGATGTCCTCCATTCAGGTGTTTTTATTCACACCTGACATTTTAGTGAGAGTGGTGTGACTGTGGGAGTCCTGAGTCTTCCAGTTGAATGACAAATACAGACTACTCACACTGCGGAGGGTTTAATTTTCTCACGTAAGCGCAGAATGTGTGCGAGCTCGTTGGCTGTCGGCTGCGGTCTTTGTGGTGTGTTCAAGTGCAGCTTTTTGAGTTGAGGTGACAGTCGGCCTTTATCGCGGCTCGTCTAGGACCACAACATAAAAAACTACTTCTTTTTGCCACTTTGTTTACACCACAGATCGCAGCTTTAAAGGTACAGTCCGTCATATATTCCCAGACAGCCCCCCCCATCTTTCTAAAATAAAGGTGGATTTTGTGGCCTCCTATCGATTCAGAGAAAGCAAGTATGGAGTAGAACAGTGTGAAAGTGTCTTTGAAAAAATAATCCGTGCATCTGTGTCACCTTAATATGAAACGAAACACTTTACAATTCCTGAATCTTTTGACTTTTAACTTGTTTTTTGGTTTTCTTTCGACCCACTGTCTAAAACTTCTTCTACGGATTCTGATTCTGATACGTCTTTTACAATAGTGTGCTTTCACAAAGAGTTCATCCAACTTGAGCAAAAATGTGCAAAAACTAAAGGAAGCTTTAGATCATCCTGTCCTCAGCTGACCCCCCCTTAAAGGCAAACAATAACATCCTACATTTGTCCCGGGGTAGTTTTCTCCGAGCACAGGACAGCATGTGGTCCACTGAGGCATCCACAAACATTAACGTGGTCGAGACTTAAATAAGCACTAAAAACAAAACAAAATCCATCTCGTATGATGAAATGTGTTTTCTGATGTGGAAACCTTATAGGTACATCGAAACCTTTTCCAGAAACTGATGACTGAGGTGTTTTTGTGTTATCTTACTCTCGTTCGGCCCACAGGCATGACTCCGTCTGGTTTGTGCGCACCCTGTGCTTACTTGTGTGACCTTTGTAAAATTCCACTATCTTCGTTGGCTGGAGGATGGGGGTGGTATTGCCTTCACGGTTCCTGAGGGTCTTGGGGTTGGGGGGGCTTGTAAACTGCAGGATGGGAACTGACAGCTGGGGAGGAAGAAAACAGCAGCGATAAAAAAACAGTCAAGACCGAAAGTCCACGTAAACCAATCAGTTGTGAAAACGGCTCGTTTTAGGTTGTTTTTGCTTCAAGCTTATCAATCCTGTCTGTTAGCAACAACTGACTGATGTTGATTCAGTCTATTCAGATAAACTGTGACAACAAACAAAGATAATTAACGGGGTGTTTTGCTGCTGATTAGTTTGTCCAGCAAGGTTAAGACTTGACTTGTCTTGTGAAGTTGTTGCAAAATGCTTCTTACAAACCAAGGCTTTCAAGACAACGCTACAATGTACATATTTCCCGGGAACAAAATGCACTTCAGCAGCAGACACAAGCGTACCCACGGGAAAAACAGAGAACTCTTTGTCCTAGCTGTGTATTAGTAACTCGACACCGGCAAAATAGAAAAAGCGAAAAAAAAAAATCTAGCCTGGTCTTGTCAGCCACAGAAGAGAAAAATAACTGGAGCTTCCCCCCATGTTTACCATGTCTCAGGTTTGCAGTGACTCTTGATGCCAGTCGGGTCTCTGCATATAGGCCCGTTCTGTACTCTCATGTTTCCTATTACTGTACCCGATCAGCTGTGGTTCACGTGCAACAAGACGGCCCAGCCGGACAGGATGAGCACACAAGGAGTCTTCTTGTAGAGGCGTAAGGGGATTTAATTAAAATTTAACCAAATATCCTCCAGGAGAAAATATTTCAGTAATTAGATTCAATGTTAGATCAAAGTCAGATTTAAAGGTGAAATACGTAAGAATCGGCCACCATGAGTTCATACTCCCAACACATATGGAAGTAACTGCTTACTGTTGCTAACTGTACTCTGTTTATACATCCATGACTGCAGCTACTTGCCCTTTTTCACACAGAGATGCCACATTATTGCCGCAGCGTCGGTTCGCCAATTCTCCGCCGTTGTTCGTTCACACAGAGCCAAGCAGCGCCGGCGTAAAGATGAATGACGTCTGTGTCTTTTCAAGGTGTTTCCCAGGTGTTGCCCCTGTCAATCTAAACCCGCGGACAGTTTATAATCATATGGATGCTATTATGATGTGTTTTGATTTAGATCCTGACCCACCAAACATCCTGGAAATTGACAAAGTTTAGTTTTTCTCTCTAAAATACATAATTACAAAATCGCCCTCAGTAAACTGGACGCTGTCTGACTCCCTCACTCAATGAAGTCTCAGTCAGGAGGGCTGACCGTCACCGTGATTTATTTCAACACAAACACTTGGTGAGTTAAAAGGTTTTTGCCGGTGACAGCCATTTTTTTTCGGGCAGAAATGTGAACGAAGAGTCGGTAGGACAGGCGGGAGGACAGGCGCTTCTCCACGTACAACTGCGGTATTTGTTTCCTCATATAAGTCGCCAAAGACAGTTACAGCTACTACGTTGCTTTGTGGGACATTTCTCAACTCACAGCTCACCACTCTCCTGCAGCAGCTTGCTCATTGTGAGGAAGCCCTGACGAGTCAATTATCGAGTGCAGTTAGAAATGCTCATTTCCGTTCTTTTCCCTGTCACCTCTCGATAATAACTGTTACAAACTGGTAGGCAAGACACATATGAACTTTGATTGCATTTCCATGGAGTCATACATACAATCATACTTTTCGTCCTTGAGCTGCGGAACTCTTCTGCACTCGG
Source organism: Diplodus puntazzo (assembly GCA_963678695.2). NCBI lineage: Eukaryota > Metazoa > Chordata > Actinopteri > Spariformes > Sparidae > Diplodus > Diplodus puntazzo. Next base: position 4,314,632 of record OZ023163.1, on the reverse strand, counting down.
TAATCAACTCGTCAGGGCTTCCCCACAACAGGAAGCTGCTGCAGGAGAGTGATGAGTTGTGTTCTCTTTTCAATAAAAATCCGGCAAAGCTAGCAGATGTTTGATGCCTCAAACTACGTGCTGAGACCCTATTTGTACTGTTGTTGAAGTTTGGTGCTGTTCTAAGCATTATTTTTGGCTTTTTGGTGGCGGTTTCATCTTGGAGGCATAGACAGCAGTGTATTGTTATCGTGCAGTCTTTTCTGAGGTTGCTAAAACTACATAAGCTAGCGGTCGGAAAACTTGATTTCTCGAGGGGGGGTCTTACTCTGTGCCACGTGTATTAGACCATGGATTATATTTACGGCGGAATATCCCTTTAACAGATGCTTCACAGCTGAGAACTGGGCACCAGTTAGCCTCAGGTAGCACTGGCAGCTGCAGTCATCCAGATGCAGCTCCAGTAATGCGATTAATGCGACACAAATATTTTATCTTTGCGTTTGGTCTGATCGTGGCATTTGACATTCCTGTGGGGGAGCGAGACAAACACGTCAAGCAGGTATCCCAGTGGTGACGGAGATGAAAAGACAAAGAGTCAGATGTAGTGGAAAAACAGGTCTACAGTCTCACTTACACTAACACTTTGTTTGTTTGTTTTGCCGCAAGCTATCTAAGCTAACAGATGATTGTTTGTGCCTTTAAGACTGACTGTAAGCCAACTTGGCTAACGTGGCTAGCTGATATAAACTTTTGATTTATATGAAATTTAAAACACCTGACCTTTTTTCCACATTTTTGCTAAATCTTGCAAAATCTTATGGTACCAGAACTGCGGTCCAGAAACTGCAGCCTCATTCTACTCAGGCTAGCTAGTTAGCATGCTAACTTCACCAGATATCACTTCACCTCAATAGATGTTTTTGACGTAACGAATTGAGCTTTTAATTAAATAATTTCTGAATGTTTCGAACTACAATTTTTACATATTGCACCTTTAATGCAACAAAATGTAACTTCCTGGAGAAGGATAGTCGACTGCTCAGTCTCATGTCAGGTAGTCAGACACTGAGACTTGGCAGCTCGGGTCAGATATAAACCCAAAGTTTCAGAATTGGACGACCAAGTGAAGAGACTCAACAATCAACTACCTCTCTCCAGGACACTTTATTCCTTTAAGGTCACATTTAGTCGGGGCAGTTCATAACTGCGGTGTGTTTATTTTAAATGCTGATGACGTTGGTCACACTTTGTGGTGGTCTGATCTCCGTCCATGCGGCTTGATCCGGGGTCTCTAACCTCTCCGCCTTACTGTGCGGCTCTGCTTTCACAGCTGCCCAAGTTTTCCGACCATCGGGCCAGCAATGCCGCGACACTTTTTACTGCATGTCCCCAAACACAGCGCTGGTGGGGGGAAGGGTGAAGCTCTGGGCGGAGGAGGGGTGAGACAGAGAAACCAGTCTGTTGTCCGGTGATAGCTGGGGTAAGAGAGACCAAAGTCATGTGAGGAAATTAGTTCTAAAATGGTCAAGGATGGTGCTTCATGTGCTGTTCGGACCCAAGATATCTGATTAGGTCTCGAGCGTCTGATTAAACTGCAGTTCAGATGGCTCTTTATTTACTGTGAACACTCTGTGTTGTGTGGTGAAAACAGCAGAGAGAGATTACGTCCTAATCTGTGATCCTACGCTGCTTTTTCTGCATTTATTTATTTTTTTTTTTTAAAAAAGAGCCACATTTGTAGACTCAACTCCACTCTTTGTTCTGTGCACTATACATACTCATGCATGGCCCTTCTTATGTAACAGCCTGGCATCCGTCCCCACCCCCGCCTCTCCTCCTCACAGCAGATCGCCTGCGTTTAGACTCTGGTTTCCATGGGAACGAGGCTCGAGGCCTAAAGCTTTCCTTCACGAGAGCCCCCCTCCTTTTTTTTTTTGTCCATTTGATCTGTGCATGTTATCTTATCTGTAATATCTATAAATGTTTGTCCTTTCAATAGTCATAAAGAGGCGCATTCACACACTTAACACACGCCTCTGTGCAAAACAGAACAAAGAGGTCGGGTTACGTAGGAGAACCTGAGAGGGGGCTCTTCCTGCAAAGCAATGGGAGAGTTACAATAGGTTGTGCAACAGTATATATGCAGAACTGTACTTGCACACATATGGAAAAAGGCATTTCAACCTACTCAGGGGTCACAGCAGGGTTTGTTAGTAGCGACTCTGTCTCTTTTGTCTTTCGATTGAACTTTGAACAAAATGTGCCACTGACCAAATGTATTCCTGTACGAGCTGCATTTACGCGCAGTGAGATTTTCTGAGCTCAGGTTGTGGAAATGAATTAAAGGAGGCCAACGTGATGTGGGACATCTTTGGCTGGAAGTAAATCGCGAGACAAATCGAATTAGGTGGGTTTTAGACTGCCGTCAAATGCATCGCTACGAGCAAAGACCACTGCACGCAATGCTCCTCCAAGAGTATCTTTATATAAGAAACTAGGACTGAGTTTGACAAACCGCACCTTGTATTAACCTACTGAGTTCACAGCCAAACGCTGAACTTGGTTGCAAACATGAGAACGTCTTACCTGTGAGAACATGCAAATATTGATTTAATTCAGAGCAAACTGCGCCCAAATTATATAGACCGAATCACCAGACCACAGGTATTTTCGTCTACACGGGCCAGATATCAAAGCTCAAACCTGTAATGCAATTTTCTGTTCCTGTAATTAATCAAATGTACTCTTTCCACCCCTTGATCTATAATCTCACACCACTCAAGACAGATTCATAGTTCAGCCTGTGGACATCCAGTTGTTTCTGTACGGCAAACTGTCGGCTGGTGTGCACACCTTAAATCTGTCTATAGACAACAAACACACCCAAAACTACGCCGTCACAGCTGTTATGTAACTAGCTTTATCCTCACCTTACCTTTTATTCACATAATCTGTCTGTCTACCAAGCGACCGACGTACAGACAGACCGAGCGACCGTCATTTAAGTGATATTAGTTAAAACCAGCAGCTTTCATTTATGCATCATCTGCTAATCTGCTTCTTCATGGCGTTGATGCGGTCGTCTAAGATCACAGCAGACATGAGGTCAATGTGATGATACAAACTCAAGCATGTTTCGAAACTTTGTGAAATTGATTTTGATGCTCGAGTCAAGTAAATGAACACTAGTGGCTGCCTGGAGGGTCGGAAAAATACATGCAAGTATCAGAAACACTGCAGCATGATTTGAGAAACGATAAGAGGAAATACAACCAAAGGCCACTACAACCGAAACAAACGCGAGAACGCTTGGTGGTCTAAAGATGTTTCATAAGCATCTGATTCGTTTATTCTGGCAAGAGAACAGCGTGAGTGTGAAGAATGACTCACCCTCCTCAGACCGGCACATACTGAGCGTTTACTCGGATCAACAAGTTTGTTGAAGTCAAACGAACCCGGAGGCGGTCGTCTGAATGAGACGTGTCAGATATGATTAAAACAACACAGTGACTATATAGCATGTGCTTTTTAATGTGATGTCCAAGGTTAACAATCAGCCTTCTTACACAACCGCGTTAAACTCTTAATCAAGATAATTTAACAATATTAGTTACCTAAGCTTGTTTAAGTAGCTAATGCAATACGGTGAGGTGGACAGTCATCTGTGGAAGCGCTCAAAGAGAGTTCAGGGCCTCAAATAGATTTTGGAAGAACTCCCTGTCTTGCCTCTGTGGCCTACTTCAAAAAAACTAGTCCAAAGGTTACCAGTACCGTGTCTGAACAACATACCAGCAAGACAGTCACACACACACTATTTCTGTGTTGAGCGGAGGCCCCGAGGCATCAGCCAAGGCTGCCCTCACGTGCGATTCAGGCAATGTTGTTTCACTGTAACTGTAAACCTGCCAGGACTATTTTAAATGTTTTGACCCCATCTGCGTCAGGCAGCAACTTCAGTTTGTGTGTCTGTACATTCGCGTCACGTTCCAGAGATTCATATCAGCTGTTCGTCTCGTTGAGACAAAAACTGGTTCATGCCAGAATCTCACGTGAGGAGAAAAACACAGGAGGGCACGTGCGAGTCAGAGAGGAGTCCAGAATCAGACGTAAAAATGTTAGATGTTTATTCAAGTTTTTTTTTTTTTTTTTTTTAGCATGTGACATTTCAAGTGGAAAAACAGACAATTCAGACATGCATCATTTATATAAAAAAAAACATACAAAAGTAGGTTTACGCCATCTTGTCTCTGCACAACATGATAACAACAACATTGTGGCCAAGACTGATAAAAACATTCAATTTGCTTTGAGATCTTTTGGGTCAAAGTTTACAAGATCCACAGCCAACTCCTGCTGCGCCTGGACAGTTTGTCATTAGTACAAATAAAACACATTACAACATTGTAATCTATACAAATCATTAGCTACCACGACATCGTGACTACATGAGTTGGAAAAAATACGGCAGTGTTTGTGCCAGAGGTAAACCTGCATGCTTACAACTGAGTGTAAAAACAGGAACACCCTTTTCTCGATTATGATTTCATCTGTCAAGTATAAAAATCCCCCCAAGAAAAAGGTAAATCTGTCAAGTCTTGAAACAGACAAAACTAAATACAGTTCCGGTAATGACACTTGGCCTTAAGACTGTTCATTTGCTGTAATCTGTGGGCTCCTCTCCTTCCTCTTTGAGTAGACACGTGCGCACCAGAGCCTCCGTGACGATGTAAGGGTCGCAGTTGGCAGACGGACGGCGGTCCTCGAAGTAGCCCTTCTTGTCCTGCCCCACGGCACGAGGGATGCGGATGCTGGCGCCGCGGTTGGCCACGCCGGCTGAGAACTCGTCGATGCTTGAGGTTTCGTGACGACCGGTGAGGCGCCTGGCGTTGTCCAGCCCGCCTTTGGGATCGTAGGCGCGGATGTGATACTGGTGTCTCTTTGCTAGCCTCTCGATGGAGTCCTCAATGACCCTGCAAAGAAAAGAGGGAATTAGGAACTGAAATATGCAAAATAACACAGTTAGATATCATGCAATGCCGAGAAACGTATTCTTACTTCAGTCCCGCCGTCGTCTCTCATCTCCTTTGTGCTGAAGTTGGTGTGGCAGCCGGCACCGTTCCAGTTCCCTGGGATTGGTTTGGGGTCGAAGGAGGCGACGACGCCAAAATCTTCACACACTCTGTGAAGGATGAAGCGAGCGACCCACAGATGGTCTCCCATGTTGATACCTTCACAGGGCCCGATCTGGAACTCCCACTGAAACACAACAGAGACATTTCAACATGAATAACCGATTATTAATTGGTATTTGATTTAGAAATTCCAACAACCAAAGTGAAAGTGAAAGGACAGGCGGGACCGTACCTGAGCTGGCATGACTTCCGCGTTGGTGCCACAGATGTCAACTCCAGCGTACAGACAGGCTCTGTAGTGCGCCTCCACTATGTCTCGGCCGTACGCCTTATCTGCTCCCACGCCGCAGTAATACGGCCCTGATCAGGTGGAAACACACCGGTTATTAACTCCGCTGGCCTTTATCATCGTCACGTTTTAAATGAACCACCGTGAGACCCGATAATCACCTTGTGGGCCCGGGAAGCCGTTGGAGGGCCAGCCGAAGGGATGTCCGTCCGTTCCCAGGATCGTGTACTCCTGCTCCATCCCGAACCACGGGTGGTTGTTCTCCACCATGCTCATGATCTGCTTACAGGTGCGCCGCAGGTTGGTCTCTGTTGGAACAACGACGGGGATTAGCTGAAACATGAGACAGACTCAGGAAAAGCTTTGACCTCCGTGGAGTTCGTTCTCATGCGCGTACCTGCCGGCTTGCGGTTGTACTTGAGCACCTCGCAGAGCACCAGCTTGTTGGGGTCTTTCCTGAACGGGTCCCTGAACATGGCTGCCGGGATCAGGAACATGTCGCTGTTGGAGCCCTCCGACTGGTAGGTACTGGACCCGTCGAAGTTCCACTCGGGAAGATCTGGACAATTTAAATCGGTCGTCAGCTTAAAACTCTTCAAAAATGATATTCAACCACGTTTTATGATGTTTTTCATTGATGATAGTCGGATCTTACCCTCGATCGTCTTGGGCTCAGAGTCCAAAGTTCTGGTCTTGCAGCGAACTCCCTCTCCAGAACCATCGATCCAGATGTACATGGCCTGGACCTTGTCCCCCTGAGGGAGGCTCATGTACTGCTGCTTGACAGCTTTGTTCAGTTGTGAACTGGCTGAGGTGGCCATTTTTCTTGACCCTGAACTCCTGCAGAGAGTGAAGACGATGAGATCAGACTCTGAATCTCAACAGTTAAAACCAGAGAGGATGTCGTGCGGTTCACACAAAAATGTCTGACACAACTACATGTTATTAAAAAAAAAAAAAAAAAAAAAACTGCTATGGCAACAGCAGCATCAGTGATTCAGACCACAACCTGTCTGATCAGCTGTTGCTCTCGCTCAATAAAAGCTCAATTGGTCAATAAAAGCTCACGAGCCAAGATGTGTGTGTAAAAGAACATTATTATACTAAATTGCATTTCATGTTCAAGTCAATGTCACGGATTAAAACACAGAAAAGTGCCAAATTCACCTCACAGAAATAAATCCAGCTGCAGATTTCTATAAATGTGTCAGTATCCGGGAAACTCTTACCTCGTGTTAAGTGTAGAAGAATATCAAAAGGTTAAAAGAGTCTTTAGACGAGTGGTCAGTGTGAAGCTTTCTATTGTTTTTCATTCCTGGCTCTCGCGGTGCCTCCACGGAGGATTTATAGAGCTGCCGAGCGTCTCCGCCGCCTCTGATTGGCCGAAGCGAAACGTGACCACCCGGCGATGAGGAGTCACTGAGGAGAAACAACAAAAGACCAGTTTCCTCCACAAAAACACTTATTTTTTAACTCTCACCGACCTTTTCATCAGCGTCTGTGAAGAATGGCAAATTAAACAGAGCACGTCAATCATAAAGGATTTAAAAAAAGGCGACGGACACAAGAGAAAAAACGACTTTTTAAAGTCTGCAGAGAGAATAAACAAGCGGTGCGCCCTCCAGTGGCCACAGACTGCAGCTGCACACAGAACAGTTTGTTCCCAACAGCTCAAACATTCACTTAAAAGGCAGAACTATAATAAACAAATATCAATAAATCATATTTTTTAGATACATAATGTTTGATAGATTGATGTAAACTGTGCTATACACTATATTGTATAAATATACTATACAAATAATTTACCCAGAGCAATGACTATTTTAAATTACATGTGCATTTTTTTTTAAAAAACTTAATCTTATCACATAAGTTCACAATGTAAATCGTCCCATTTAATCAGCAATGGTGTACATTTACATACAATTTTGAGATACTTGTACATAACTTGAGTATTTCCATGTTCTGCTACTTCATGCCTCCACTCCACTATTGTACTCTATTGTACTTTTCTACTCCACTAAGTCTATCTGATCACATTTGTTTACTAGTTACTTTACCTGCATCTTTTTTAATTAATACATTTTACCTCTAATTGTATTTAAAAAAAACACTGATTGGTAGATATATATGCAATAAAATGCGTCAGTAGCTATGAAATGAAATGAGATAAGAGGTGGTAAAGTAAAATATAATATAATAAGATAAAATGCTGAGGTAGAAGAGAGAGAAGGTAAGAGGAACATAAGATGTGAGACGATAAAGTGCAGAATTTACAGTAAAATAATATTTTAAGTGCATTATTTGAGTGTTTTGGAGTCTGATGGCGCCAAGAAGGAATGATTTCCTGTGTTGGTGAAGGCGGATAATCAGTCGACCCATATTCAGTATAAACATACATTAAAGTGTCATTTACTTTGCTATTTACACTAACATTAAATATCTGATATCTTTAGACTTTTACTCAAGTGCCATTCATATGGGTTACTTTCACTTTTAACCAAACTAAAACATCAACATGACGTTTTTAATTAAACTCAAGTTTGATGTTTGGGTCAGTGTGTATAAATCTGATCTGTGATTTATATATTACTTTTTCAGTGAAAAAATAACACTTGAAAAACGTATATAATAAGTAAAAGTTCCCCTTTATTTATATGTACCAACTGAATAAACATGTACGGTTCTGTATCAATCAGAATCTTTATACAGTCTGATATCTTTGATTATCTTGCGCCGCCTGCCCTCCTCCAGGTCACCACGCGTGAGGATCTTGTCTTATCAGATATTCTGTCGATGTAATCTGTGCACTCTGTGGTTCTGTTGTTCTGTTCTGTACATGTGTCATCTGTTGCAGGTGTGTCTGACCTCAGAGGCGGATCCGTCATCTGCGCCTCATCCTTTGTTTTCCCAAAGCTACAAGGATTTTGTTTCCTGGGGAGTTTTTTTCTTTACTTGAATTGAGCCCCTAAAGACGGAGGATGTCTTCCAGTAAATCCAACTGAGACAATTTGATTGTAATTTGGGGCTATATAGATAAAAATGACTTGGCTTGACTGTATCAGTGCTGGAATGTAAATAAATACACTAACTGCACCATATAGATGTCAACTAAAGAAAGCTTAATTTTAAAAGCCCTGCTGGTGGAAACTGTGTTGCTGTTCTTTCTGAGCTCACAGGACGGCCACGCTACAAACACTTGATGATTTTATAGAACATAATGCATTTTTGAAGACTAAACTCCCCAACATATTAGAAAGTAGTTAAAACTTGTTCAACCATAAACATCTACGGCACTAAAATGCAAAATACACATTAATGCTGCAGTAATACAAATCCAGAAAAACATCAAAGTGTATATATGACAGTAAAACCCTGACAGGATACTTTTACTCTTGATATTTTAATTACATTTTGCTGATAATTCTTTAATAACACTTTTGATAAGTGAGGTTTTGAATGCATGAATCTCACAGTATGACTTAAGTAAAGGATTAGACTGAATATCTCCCAGTGATTTGATATGTTTTAACTGGACCACACAGATTAGATTTGGCTTTGGACTCTAGACTTTAACACATTGCCCCAGTAAACTTTGAATTTGTGAAGCCAAATAAATAGAAAGTAGAAAATAGTGGGTCAAGGTACAGAATAAAAAATGAGGTATTAAAACGACAGCAGACGGTTGGTTACTGAGAATGATGATCACACTAAAGTACAAAGTATAGAGTTTTATTGTTTTAATTCTTTTGTTTTATTTTGAAAGTTTGCCCTCGTGCGTTGCTTTTAATTTCCTCCTGTTGCGTCATTTTCCCTCCTGTTTTCTTACGTCCTCACCTGTTCTGCATCTCCCTCTTTAACCTTGTTCCTCCTTCCCGTGTCTTCAGTTTCTCATTTCCTCTGTTTCTACTGTTTTTCTGTGTATTTCCCTCACCTGTGCTGCTCCACCTCGCTCCACCTGTTCCCTTCTGTCTTTGTCACTTTGTCCTGTGTTCATCCTGTTTCTTCTCCTGTGTTTCACCGTGTCTGTACTAGAGTCTCGTCTTGGTACGTTCCTGGTGTTTCTACTCGTACTACTCTACTATTCTATTGTACTTTGTTTAGCTTTTGTTTTGCTACTTTGGGTAATTTCTTATCAAAACGTCTTTTACTACATGGATTATTTCAGTTTTTGATAATTCCTCATTCTGTCTGTCTCCTTAGAGCGTTTCTGCATTTGGCTCCTCTCAACTTTATTTTGACCTAAACTTTAACACATTTTAAATTGTGAATAAAAATGTATCGCTCAGATTTACCTCAACAAAATAAAGTGTGAAATAACCCTTTTTAAATACGAGAGAATCCACTCAACACTAGTGTTGTTTTGAGCAACTTATTAGAAAATACATATTACATAAAGCAAATATTGATGTGTTTATGCACATGTAGAATATTATATATTGTCTCAAAGACAGTGGAGTTGAATTAAAGCAGCAGAAAATAGAAATACAAGTGAAGTACATGTACCTCAAAACTGTACTAATTTCTATTACTTGACTTAATTTCCACCCCTGAGTAAAAGTACACAAGTATTATTATAGTTATAAACATATATATGCATAATTATTGTAATATGTAGTATTAACCCCATTCATTAACCTGTGCGTCACTATGTAACAGGCGTTTATATGAATATATATTTATACATATGTATATTATGAAATATATGCACTCCAGTCAGTCAGCAGACATACAGTTGCTACTGCTGTAGTGGCGTTATTTTAGATCACACTACCTTGCTTGGCATGACCCTCCCTGCTCCGCCTCTGATTGGCTACATCCTGTCTGTTGAGTAATGCACATGTGCAACTCTCACCAAAGATTGAACAGAGGCGAGATGTCTCGCTCTGTAGCTAAAACAGAGCGTGAAGCTGCAGCAATGAACCATAAGAGAAAAATAATGTGCTTTTTGAAAATTAAAGTACATAAACCTATTCTATTAGGACCCAAAATGAAAGTATCAACCTGAACATTTGACTGATATGACTTCTTTAAGGTTTATACTGTTGGTGTGTTTATTCAGTAATAATCGTCATATTTCAGAGGCTGATTATATATTTCGTATAATACACAGTTTGCGTTTAAAATTATGATTCATGTACAAAAACTTTGCTGGTGATCTCAGTGGAGTAGAAGTGTAAAATGAAACCACTCAAGCAAAGTACTGATACCTCAAAAATCAGAGTAAAAAGTAAATGTACACTTAATTTCCACCACTGTATTAAATTACGTTTGTGCTTTTGGTGGAAAAAAACCCTGCTGGGAAACTTAATGCCCGTACATCTGTGATTAGCAAGATATTGGATCTGAGTCTTTAATGCTCAATGTATTTGCCTCATTTCTTGTTTTGTTTACCACCAGAGCAGACAACCTGTTCTTTCGGTGAACTAATTATAGTTTGCTGTTGTAAACAAGCATTTACAGGATAGGATGGGTGGAAAAAACACTTGGCAGACAGAGATTGCTACCGGTGAGAAGACAACAGGCTCCTCTGAAACAAGTAAGTCCACTTCAAGCTCATGAGCTGTGAGCTGATAGGAAGTTTCATGGCCAATGAACATATGTTAACCTCTAATGTTGCATGACAACGGTGAGAGGTTATAGAAATGTGGTACATGACGTCCAAGATATGTTTTCACTTGCCTGCCAGCTTAACGGCAGAAGGATTAATGTATTGCTCAAGGATGGTTAAGCAGGTCGGGCCAGTCCTCTGTGGGGGTTTTCTGGCTGAGAACGACACGGTTCAGATGCAAGCTGCGGACACAGAGTCAAAGAAAGGCCTTCGTAATCTAATTACAGCTACCTCAACTACCTTTGTAGTCCTGTCCAATTCATAATCAAAACAAACGGGGGAGGGGCAGCATATCACCTGAGAAACCACCAACTGCTGCTAACTCTAGCTGCTGTCAGCTAGTTAGCTCAGTTAGCTGTGCAGTAAGCTGTTCATACTGGGAGCTTGGGGACTTGGGGAGTGTAATACTGTTTTGTAATACGTAGGTCAAACCGAAACGCGCCGATTTGCTTTATCATCAAGGCGTCTTGCAACCGTGACCAACCCGTAACGAGCACCCGTCTCCCCCTACGCTCGATACTGAACTCAACGTCTGCGCAGGAAACCTGAGAGAAAAATGCTTTTAAAAGTCTACGTTCAGCTCTCATCACTTCTGTGGCGTCTAACTGGAACATCTTCTGCGTTTCACTGTTTCATCGTATTCAGCTGTTTCAGGAGTCAGCGTTTCCTGTAATGCTGCTCCATAATATTTTAGCGTGAAGAAGATATAGTAAATGAAACTAGTGAATTAGCAGAGCTGTTTTCTTATCAGTGATTCTTCGATTGTACTGCGGGGAATGGGACAAGTGTGTCATTTGGTTTAAGACACACCTCATGACACACAAGTTGTTACACCAGTTGTGGTGGAATTTGCAAAAGGCCGGGCCAGCAGATGTAATGGAAAAACGTCATTAGTGTTTATGCAGGTAGTAGTATTTTTGGACTGGCGCGCATCAGGGCTAACTTCATGAGATACTACTGCAAGTCAAAGCTGTTAATAACCAGCTAATATATTCACAATGACAAAACACCATGACATTCAAAGATGCCCAACAAACCTATACCTTCAAATTAAAAGCACTCCAAAGGCTTGCTGTAAGACAACAGAGTGACCTTCACTTATAAAGTTGCTTACTAAGCTACAGAAAACTATTACTGGAGGAACAACTGTGTAGCGCTGCCTCACAGCCCAAATTAGCTGAAAGATTAGCAGTTTCTCTTGCCAGTGGCTTCATGTTGGCAGCAGAGTGATGAAGAAAAAGGCGCCAAAATCAGTGTTTCCGCTGTTACTCTGTACCTGTAAGGTCGTTAATGTAAGCAGTGAAACTATTAATAGATTATTAATAGATGTATGTGTTTTAGGTTGAACAGTAATGTGTGCACATAATAAATTCCAATTAAAAACATGTGGAACAAATCTGTGTTAAGCCTCTTTATTTTTAGATTCGGGGAGACAGATTTAGGCTGGGAGACGAGGATCGAGCTCCCTGGTAGCGCCAACTTGCCCAACTTTTCACAGCTAATGCCGTGTACAGACAAAAACAACCAACTTGGATTGGGAGGGGGACGATATGACCAATTTAATAAACAATGCAAGCGAGGAAACAAGCTGAATTCTGGTTTAAGTTAAAGGAAACCACCTGTAGCAAAGCGGTATCTGGTCACAGTTTTAACATTGTCACAGCAGTAAACTTATGGCGACATGAACACTGACAGCTTGTCGTGTGTGTGTCCTTGTTTGTAGACCGGAGGCATCACTGCAGCTGCTGACCCTTCAGCAGGAGGTCCCGGAGCGTCTACGTTGGGGTCCATGTCTGTATATGTCCTCTAACACGCAGACCTGCAGGCTCTCTGCACACCCGCTCAGCTCCGGCCTGCGTTATCTCATAACCAGAGCTTTGTGTCACACGTTGTTCACAACATGATTAATCCAAACAAAGAACTGTGGAATGATATGATCATCTAAAAACTCTAAAACATTTAAATCTCCTTTCATTGTAAAATCACTGAACAGTGTTTTGTCAACACTTTAGCTGTTGCTGCAAAAGATGTGTGGTCAGACGGCGACACCTAGTGGCTGAAATCTAGAATAGAATAACATTAAAAAAAGAATTTGCAATCATTATGTGCTCACAGTGTAAAGCCACAACTACACTCTGACTTTACTTTTTTTACTTAAGAAGTATAATAATGCATTCTTACACAGGAGGAAAAAATTCTGACTTGAACAAATACTACTAAATAAATATAAAAGTACTAAAAAAAGTGACTTAATTATAGTAATTCAAGTAGATGTAGTTAATTATTTCAGCCCTTGTCAAAGACTCATATGAGGCAGAATTGGTTTAATATTAATATTATGTGTTTAAGCTACAGTTCTCAATAAAATCCACACAGTATTTAGTTTAGTTTCAATGGATCAAGGCAAGTTCATTTAAAGTATATAGCATCATTCAGACACGTTACATAGACATAAAAATGCATTAAAATAAGACATTGAACATTAAAAAAATGTCACAATTGCATTTAAAAGACATCAGAAGGCGGATGGACTAAATGGATCTCCTCCTCCTGCTCGAGAAATGTAAAAAAACATTAGATATTAAGGAGCACCTCAGACATAAATGGTTGATGGACAGCATTTATAAAGTGTTTTCTCCGCTCTGTTTTAGTTATTTAGTTGTTTTTTTATATATAAAATAAAAACAGAATCATGAACTCACATTTCAAAGCAGATTTGAATAAAAATTGGGTGACATAATATTTAGTTTTTGAAGACTTTGAGGCCGACGAGCTCCACATGCAGAGACTGATCCTGTTACATCACTCCTGCATTCATTTCCTTTAGGAAGCAAAGTACGACTAATATCTGTTGTCGCTCTTACGATAAGTTCTGCCACAGCACAGCAAAAAAAATCAGTACAGAAAACCTGGTCTGCTCAGACATGTTCTGACAGGACTAAAGAGAAAAGAAGCTCTGAGTGACAACGTAAAGAATAAACCGACGTAAGGTAAGGTGTTGTTCCACAGCGAGCACCCAGAATAGCTTCAGTGCTTCTTGTCATGGATTCTCCAAGTGTGTCTGAATTCAGTTATTCAAGTTGTTCCATTAGTTTGTCACCTACATGTGCTGCGTATCTGACTCCCACAGCAGATGGTCGGTATCACATTCAGAGTTTGATGTACAGTGTCATCAATCAGTGGAGAAACTGACGTGATGTCTGACTCTTCAGCAGATGTCTGAAGATAAAGAACACCCTCTGCTTTAAACACATGATACGTACATGTAGACTAGAGTGCACAAACATTTTCCCAACAATGTTCGAACCAGGAGAAATACATAAATGTTCAGTGGCTTGGTTGAGAAATCTCAATCTTACATTTTATTTTGGACCAGGATTATCTCCAAACTACTGATTTGTGACGTCTCCAAACCCTGCCGGCGTGTTAAACTGAGATTTAAATGGTCAGTATGCAATTTCTGTTTTCTTCTGCTGTCTCAATCACAATGAAATACATAGGTAGTATGGGATGATGGGAGTTGTTGTCTTAATTGTTAAACAAATATCATTTGGTGAGGAAAATATATATCACGACTCAGACAGACATTGTCATAAAGTTATATTTCAAAGTTTTATTCACGTTGTGTTCTCGTTTGTCGACTTCCCTCCTCACTCTCTGACTCTCTCGATATATAACGAATAAATAAAAAATGTTACTTTGAGCAAACTTGTGGATTTATCTGGTTTGAACACTGTTGGAAACATTAAAGATAATGTAAGTACACAACTCAACAACATATAAAACAAAGGTCTGGACGCTGTAATGCAGAAATGCTACATATAATATCTTTATGCCTGTAAATAGAGACAGAGCTCTTGCAGTTTGTAAAAGCTAATATTAGTTTCTAAAGTACTTTAAACTGCTTTTTAAGCTTGTATTTTTTGGAGTTATGCCCATAGGCGGAAATCACAGGGGAGGTTCAGACCCTCCCTTTCTAGAACAAAGAGATTTGTCCCCATCAATAACCTTTATCTGTGAAAACATATAATCTGAAAGTACATAATAATACGCAATTAAAATATGCACTTGTTAAAAAAAAGAAAGAAAGATGTGTAGCGATTTGTTTTAAGTTTCTAAACATTGGTCCCCCCCCTCCGTATGCCCCACAGTGGTATGGTCCGCTTCCTATCAACCTGCAGCTCACACACCTGTACCTGTGGAGGTTTCTCAGCGAGGTGCTGGTGGAACACAGTAAGTACATATTTTTGCAACAGTTCACTTGGAAAAAAAAGCTGCTATTTTTTAGGTTTCAGCACAAAAATCGCTGGTTTGGGTCAGAAGAACATAGTTTTAGCTTCAAACTAGCTCCTGGTTTTGTCGTGACAAATGGGGCAAAACATTTCCTGGGTCGCCCTTCAAACAATCAGGAGCTGTTTTCTGTGTCTGTCCCCCTCAGCATGAAGAGAAAAATCCATTCTTGGTTATGGTGACAACAAGAAGAGCACATTTATCAACTAGAAGTTCTACAGTTCAGGAAAATAAGACTGTGTCTACAAAAAAGGGGCAACAAATCAGCCACCTATGTACTCGGCCCGGGGTTCAAAGCTCACCCTCTCATTCCATTTCCTGCCATCACCCGGAAATCGCAATTTCTCTTGTTAAAACATGCATATTGGTGTTTGACCTCAGTTGAAACTTGCCTGAAAAGCTGGAGTTTGAAAGTGGCTCAGTTTTTTCGCTTTGGCTCTTTTTCCGAACAGGAATAGCGCACGACCGTGCGCATTCCTAAAGCACGAGACTTTGACTCTGCTCCTGTGGTGACGTCACCACAGGAGACTACTTGCATAAGCTCGCATAAGCATCGGCTCACAGCCGTCCTCAGCCAGGCTTTCTGAGTGAGCACGTCGAGTTATTTTCACGCCATACATCGTGACCACCAGCATTAAAACTCAGGTCTTACATGTAAAACACGAGTGTGTAAAGTAAGAAGGAGAAAAAAAAGAATTTACCATTCAGAGACATCCTGCTGTGAACGTCTCTTCCACCGTTTCTGCCTCTTCACTCTCCCGTTCGGGTTCCGACTCCGGCTCGTACATAAATGCCTGAATTCCGTAACGTTCGTCAGTTAGTGTGGGTGCCATGACAGAGGGCTGTTTATGTTTTGGAGTCTGTGTGCATGCAGGCCAGCCCCCCATTCCGGCTCTGTCCTTCCTGCGGCCAATCAACACGCGCCTCATTACATATTAATGCAACGCACATCCGGACCAGTCAAAACCTCGCGCATAATCTCGCGTGAGAAAGTTGCGGTATGAAAAGGTGTCAGAACAAGCTCTATGTTTGATTTTTTTTTTTTTTTTTTTTTTAAATTTTTCTTTTAAGTTTTAAGAATTTATCCAATTGACCTAAGGGGTGACTGGATACGTAAATAACCAGGTGATGACTCCTTTCAGCTGTTCTGTCCTATAGCGCTGTATCCCAATCCAGGGGCTACATCCTTCGAAGGACCCGGCCTTTGTGGCCTTCGGAGGCGAGTCCCTCGGAGAGACCTTCGAAGGCCGCGTCAACCGTTGCTAAATGGGACGGTCGAGCCTACGGAGCATTTCCTGGTTGCGTCACCAGATGTTCCCATCTGTACGTCGCGATTTCTGCCGCCCAGTCCCGCAAAAGTGACGACCACGCAATGTTGCCATTTTCTTTCTTTCTTCTTTTTTTTTTTGGGCATGCAAAGAATCAGGAATTGGGATATGGGAGGCCGCAAAGGATATTAGCAGTGCATCCTCAAAAAAAGAGGGATAAGAAGGCGCATTTGGAGGAGCCTTCGAATTGGGACAGCCTTCACGTGCCGTTGTGGACGTAATTGGCTTTCAAATGCGGCCTTCGAAGGATGCAGACCCTGAATTAGGATACAGCCAAAGGTCCCCTTCTGGCCTCCCAGCAGCCTAGTTGGTAGAGTGTGCACTCCATTTACAGAAGCCGTGTCCTCGCTGCTGTTGCCCTTCACTGCATGTTATCCAGCCTCTCTGTCACCATCACATGTCGGTCTTCAGCTGTTCTGTCCGATATAGCCATGAAAAAGGCCTGAAAGTGTAAATATCAAACAAAGAACAAGGTCCAGGTGTTGTATTCACTCCCAACACAAGGTGGTGTGATTACTCCACCTACAGTCTTTACAATATTCTTACTCTGAACTCCTCTGACAGACTGATAGGAGCCTGAAACATCAGCGACAGTTTCCTCCTTATTGTGTCAAATGAATCTGATTGTGAAGTCGATCCATCAGTCTCGACACACTGACAGCTTCATGTTTTACACTGCATGATAAATAAGTTTGTCATTGGCAGGAAAATTCCAAAAGGGTTAAGGTTAAATTTCTATTTTTTTTTTTGCTTGATGACATTTCTACAAATACAGAAAAAGCAACTAGAACATTCTCTTTTTATTGGTGGAGTTTTACAGTAATTCATGTTCGTGGACGGATATATTGGCTCGGTAATTTGCTCTCCGTCTCTCTCTTTTGGCTCGGAATACTAAATATTTGGGGGGTGGATTTAAAAACCATTAAGTGGGGCACATAAAAGAGAGCCCGGCGCCGTGATGGTCATTTCACCCCTCAAACAGGAATGGTAATTGGCTAATTTCTGTTCTAACGTGTGCCATAAAAGCCCTGCCAGCCCTTTTAATTACGCCGCCGTGAAAAGACTTGCTTTGCACAATAAAAAAAAAACGGTGTCAATTAGTATGCAGAACAATGTTTAACATATCAGAAAATTAATCTACACTGCACTTTGAATTAAAAGTTTCTTTCTGGAATAACTAGGGCAGGCCAGCTGAGGATGCTATTGTATGTGGTCTAAATTACTCCTTTGTTACCGCTGTTGAAAAGCAATTAAAACAGGGATTCGAGTGTGGTCATATTCTCCACAAACCTGTCAGTATTATATACTGGAAATAAAAAAAAAAAAAAGAAAAAAGAAGAAGCTCTATGTCTGCTATCTGTTCCAGCTGGAGCTCGGGCTCATTTATGTCGAAGCCTTGAAGTGAATTGGATTCTGAAAGGCGAAAGTATTGAGAAATTGGAGGCTCTGACGCAGAGTCGGGGATGATTCTTGCCAAAGGAGGTCCTGTTTACTCATGTTATTGTTACGGAGGAGATGAGCTTATCTGATACCTCGCTCTTATTAATGATGAGGGACTGTGCGGCTTGAATTCAAAAGCTGCCTCGGGCCATGTTTTTATGCTGCTGGACTGTATTTCTCCTCCGCACATCCTCCACACTTGTCTCATGACGGTTTTACAGCTTCAGGTTTTCATTTTAAAGGTGTTTTATTGGAAAAAAAAAAGGTTTTATTTGTTGTTTTGTATGATATCCTATTGTTTAACTATCTAAATTATCTTCTTACATATCTCTGGGATCAGATTATTAAATTATTAACCGGCTAATGAGGTGTAACAGCCAAAAAAATGGCAGTTTTCACCAGGACTCAAGTCTGATCAATGTCACCTGGCTTCTCCATCTAAATGCCAGCAGCCCCGCTTCCCGGTGAGACCCACCCCAGAGGCGGTCGGCAGCGGCTCATTTCCCTAAAACACACTCTTTTAATTAAACAAACGAGCATAATAAAGGAGAGGAAAGAAAAGGGAGATGCTCCGGCGATTCCCATGTGAGGAGAAGTTCATTAATATTTAGAGACCCTGTGGGCTTCCCGGGATTTTCTTGCCGCTGCGCTCGGCCTTCGGCAGTAATAAGGTGGCAAAGGTGCAGACGGCATGCTGGTGCTGCAGCCTAAATGACTGTAGCTCTTGTTAGAGGTAGAGTTTCTGTATACATGATGAAGATGCTCCGGATCATCCTGAACGCACTCGGTGCTTCTGGAATATGTGCGTGTTAGATTTTAGGATGAACAAGGACGCCAAAAAGAAGTTGTTTTACATTTTATCCTTTCTAAACGACACGTTAACGGCTGTTTCCAGGGTTTGTGTGACTATACGTGACTTTGGTAGAAATGTTTCTTGACATTAACCCCAGAGGTTACTTTCATCTGCCATGTTTGAGCATCATACGACGGCAACTCGTGTACCAAATGTCCGAGCTGTTGTTCCGCCGATTAATTTTTGCAGTCGGAAACACATTTTCCGATAATTCCAACAGCACATGTAAGCACAATTACACCAGTATCTTATCTGTCTGTTACATTTGAAGCTAGAGTCAGGAGTTTGTTAGCTTAGCTTAGCTTAGCATAAAGACCGGATGAAGGACGGAATAATCAATTTTATCCTGATGAAAACATTGTCAAACACAACTCCCGTAAAAACCAAAGCTTGGAGTTTCAACACTAAAGAAAAGGGGTTAAATGTGTTACTAGGAGAGAATTAGAGAGCCGGGCTGGACTTTTCCTCCCGCTATCAGTGTTTTTGCTGAGATAACTACCCCCTGGTTAAAGCTTCATAATGTCTGGACAGATCTTATCAGTATGTGATTTTATTTAATTTTTTTTTAAAAGGAGATGTATTTTGCTTTTTCGTTTTTTTTCCCTTCCCTTCAGAGTGTTATATCTGTTCTTGTGTATGTAAAAGATCATTAAAGTTGAAAAACTTCAACAGAAGCTCCTCTCTCCCACAGAAAACACTGTTCCTGAAACGCCTCGTCAGTAGTCCCGCCTTTAATTCCGTGACTTTGTGACATCACACTGTTACATTTGTATAATTTATGCTTAGCTGCTAGTTGGGCACACAGGAATTGATTTAGCAAAGCTGCTATTGTTGTTGTTAGTGCTGCTGGGTCAGGCATGTATGAGCTGACCAATCAGAGGACGCTGGGTATTCTGGGGGGGGTCCTTAAAGAAACAGGAGCTAAAAAAGTGTTTAGCTCTCTAGCTTTGCTCTGAACCATTAATCTTATGAGCTCAAATAAAGGTCATTAAGATTTTGAAATGATTAATCCCAAAGACTGTGGTTTTATATCATCCTCGTAAATCTGCGAGAAAGCAATTTTGAATGGGAAGAAAAGATTGTTGAAAATATTTGGCATCAGAGAAGTTACAGACTTCTGAGTACAGTTTAAATCTATACAATCCCACAGGTAGACAAATGTTTTTTTTTGAGCAGAGCTTCTAGAAAGACGCAGAAAAAAATGTTTCTTTTCCTTAAAAACATTGTTATGATTGTGAATTAGTTAACTGTTTTTCAGCTCATTGTTTCCAGTTATGTAATGCTGCTGTTTTTAGCTAAAAGCTTTGTTAAGTCCCAGTGCTCTAACTGCAAACAGCCACCAGACTAACTTTGAAACTAGCTGGTGAACACGGTGCAGCATTTAGCAGCTAAAGAGTGAAATATTTATCTCAGGAGTCAGTGGAGACCAAAACGGAGCTGAAAAGGAGAGTGATTTTTGGTGTTAAATCCACCATGACCCTAAATGAATGATCATGTTGCTCTGTGTCTGCTGGTGAGTAAAAAACTGTTTGCTAACAAGTACGTTTGCCAAGCAAGATGATAATATGTCACCGTTGTGTTTACAGTAAGTACAATTTATGGCACAAACTGTTTTGAGATGAATGTGCAAGTGCAGTGTGGTGTTTGTTGCATTTGGAAGCTATTTCAGGAGGTTCAGTTCAAGGAAGTTCACAGAGTGTAGCACTATATATCATGTTTGTGTTCACCTGAAGTATTTTCAGTACCTAACAGTGAAATATTCAGGGGAAGGTTACTGAAAATAACACTGCCGTTTCCGTTTCTGGAGAATACATTTGATTTCTCCTCAGGGGCTCGATGCAACTTTTTAAAAACCTGACTTTGATATCAAAGAAAGCTGTTGGTTGTGTTGGGCAGGCGTTCCATACTGTAGGCTTGTTGTATGCCTTTGTAGTCATGTTGTTGCTTGTCTCTTAATTGACTGAGAAAGTAGACCGGGATGTTATGGATTGTGGGTGTTATCTCCAGTCTAGCATCCCCTCAGCGCGCCGAGCAACTCATTTCTCACTTTGGTTGCAGGGGCTTGGAGCGCGTCTCTTTCTTACAGCCCTCAGAAGTCAGGTGGCCCTCAGCCATTCCAGCTGTCTGTCGGGTGTCATTGTGAATCAGCATCACGCAGGGGTGTAAAAGACAATCACACAGTTTTACATGCTACATTTGCCTTTAATCGAGGGGAAATCGTGTGCGGAGCCGAGCCCCGAATAGGAATCTCCAGAAACACTTCTGTGCATGTGTAATTAGGACAGTAAATCTCCTAATTAGCTTGTTGCGTTGTCAGTGGTTTTAGCAGCATCCGGATGGGGAAGTGGGTGGAGGGTCTTGGGTGTGGCGGCGGCGGCGGCGGCGGTGGGGATCCAGCAGATGGCTGCATGTTGTCTTGCAGGCACAGAGTGGTGGAGCGGAGAGGCTGAGGCTGTGTCAGACGTTCCTCCGTCAGGCCACTGCCAGGAGCCCGCCGACCCCCCTCTCCAACCCCTCATGGCTCCGACCCTGCTCTCCTCCACCCCAGCAGCCACAGAAGCAGAAGTTAAGAATAGAGGAAGTCTTGTCACATCGCATGTAAAGGCATCCTGTGTTCTGAGGGGTGATACACGCTGGAAACAAACAATCTGCGCTCGGCTGTGCGACCCTGATGTTTGTGTTTTTCCCCTAGTTATTAGTCCCTTTTGGTCAGATACTGTCACAGATCTGCGCTGCTGACAGTTGAGTTTCGCCCTCAAGTTGACATAATCCAACACGGGGCCCTACTGCTGGGTCCTCTTTTCATTGAGCCGAGTCTGAATTTACCACTGGATTAAAGTACCTATGCTGTATCATTAAAGATTTCATGCTGTCAAGTCTTCTCTTTTCAATTTTTTATTCAACGGTATTTGTCAGGGGAGAGTGGAAGAAAATGTTTTAATGAGATGACAAAGATGCTTTGTGTGAGATGAGTGTGTCTTATTCAAAAACTTAACACACTGAAGATTGGATGTGCTGCGGTTTAGGGAACACAAATGCAAAAATAAATAAATAAATAAATCCCTGTATATACAGACGGATGCAGTAACAGTCAGTAGTTGGTCGCCGCTGCTAAAAAATCCACCCTATTTAGGACGAATCATCGCAGCTGCCCTGAGTCGTGCCTCAACCCGTCTGAAATCTGTTCTGACGTAGAGAACAAAAGCAGTTTCGGGGACTTCTTCCTCCTCCAGATGTTGAACTTGATTCGAAAAGAAAAGGTGATTTTGAGGGGGTTGGGGAGAAAAAGGGAGGGAGGGAGGGAGGGGGACAACGGCAGCTGCTGCAAAGAAAGGGAGCAGACAGGGATGGAGCATTACAGTGCGATGCCGAAAAGGTGAGACAAAAGCACAAAAACATTTCACGGCGGCAGCAGCACTGGGTGAAGTGCGCGCTTTGTTTGTCAGATGTTGTTGTGTCTGATGGATTTCTCGCTGCGCCTTCTTGTTTTTCTCTCCTCAACTCACCCTTCGTCCTCACATACATGGCAGCCCACACAAATACAATCACCCGGAGAGATCGCGGCTCATTGTTCGTTAATAAAAAGGAAATGCCAGCTTTACCGATAATAGAAAACACAATCGCTTAGAAAGTAGCATTTCAGGAGATCACGTTTGCGAGTTATTTATTCCTAGAAGAATGAAACACGTTGTTGTTTTTTTGGCTTATGTTTGAAATGTGCATTCTTTCTATACAATTAATCATTTTTACAAAACGAACAATAGTAATGAAAGTAAAAAGACCGATGATTGACTGCTTCCTGCGAGCCTGCCTCACCTGTGGCGTCCCTCAAGGACCAATTTTAGGCCCTCTTTTTTTTCCTTCATGTGTATAATTTACAACATCCTTTACAGTCTTTTTTTTGTTCTTCAATCATCCAATACAAAAAGAATTTGTTTAGAATACAGCTTACAAGGTGGTACAATCATCCTTCATTCAGATGTGGACAACAATGCAGTATCTTTTGACTTCCTGCTCATTCAAAGTAAAGTCAGTGAGAAAAATTCTAGGATTTATGATCACATTAGTTCCACATATACAACACTAGGTTTTCAAAAACAAAACTAAGTTTGAGTCTTTTTAGGCCACAAACAGTGGAGGTGAAGGATTATTTTAGGAGTCTTTCAGCCTGGGGAGTGAAGCTGCTCTGTAGTCTGGCGGTACGGCAGCAGATACTTCTGTATGTTTTGCCAGATGGCTGCAGGGTGAACAGACTGTGGCAGGGGTGGACGTTGTCTTTGAAATCCTTTGAGATCTGCAGACACCTCTGCGGCCGGGGCGGGGTTGGCTGTGGCTCAGGAATGAAGCTAGCGTCTTAAATATATTAAATATATTTTTAGTCATCAGCATTTCTTCAATTTAACTCTCTGAGTTACATCGCTCGCTAGCTTACGGCTAATGTGTAGCAAAGCAATCTAGCTGTTTGGGCCGGATAAACACTCAAGCGTGTAACATGAATGAAGTCAAAGTCTGCGTGAGTCGTAAAACACGCCATTAATGAACAGACAAAGTAAAGTTAAGAGTAAAGTCATAAAGTTTTACTTGCACTACTTTTAGTCTCTGTCGCTGACTTCCTTCCTTCCTCCATCCTCATTCTCTGGCTCTCTCCAGGAAGTTGTTGTGATACGCGATCAAATGAAACGCTACGTTACTTTTAGCAAAACTGTGGATTTTTCGTTGGAAGCATCTGGGATAATGTAAGTGCACAACTCAACAAAACCAAAAAATCAATGCAGAAATGTTACATACTTTATCTTTAAATATTTTCAGTTGTCTCATTCTTTTGTTCTGGCTACCTCTGTTATTTTTCTGATTATTAGTATTATATATATATTATATCTCAAAACTTAAAGTAGCGACCTAAAGTAGTGTATCATGTAGTGTATGAATATATTATAATGTAATTTAACATCCCTAATAATATTTAGTAATATGGTAATATTCAACATCACTGTAACATCCCTATTTTACTACAATTAATAAGTTGACAAGTTTGATGTGAATATTATTTTTGTGGGATGTCAGTTTGCTAAAATGAAAAAAAATGTCAAAAAAATCCCGAAAGTGTCACAAACTACACATTTTGAGACGCGGGGTGTCCTATATATATCTCATATAGTTTAATTAAATGACATCCAGTGATTGAAAAAGATATAGTTTCAATTAAAGGGCTTTAATTGAAAAAGGTCATTTCAAAAACTAAATGTTCTATTAGAAATTCAATTACCTCGCAGAGAAAAGGAATATAATATAATTCTACATAATGGACTCTGGAATGTAATAAGTCGGCCAATTAACTATTTTTTATTTGATTTAGGTAGATTTTATGATCTTTGTTCACAATATCAATTACATGGAGAGCTTTGTGTAGGCAATGTTCATAATGGCTGTAAATGGCAGAGGAGGAAAGAACCCTTGACTAATTAATGCATCCCTAACCAGCTTTCAATTATAACACAAATCATGCACTAACACACATCTAGGTCAGGATTCTCAGCCTTTGTTCAACGCAGAGTTTCCCACAAAAAACTTACCTTTTTTTTTTCCCCCCCCTCAAACTGAATCTGACATTAGGACCCAAATGTGGTAAAAAAGTTCAAACACCACATGTGTACTTGTTATGCTACGTCGGGTTAGTTTGCAGAGGTTGTAGCTTGGTGCTTTTTTTTGTTTTTTTTTTTTAAACCCCCGTCAGGTGAATCTTTGCTCCGTCTGGCTGCTTGTAGACGTTTGACAGATATCAATCAATCCACAGATGAGGTCAGCCGTTTTAATTTGCTCACGCGGCGTCCTGGGAAATGAATATTCAGCACTTTGATGATAAAGCTTTGCTGTTTATGCACACTGACCACATTAATTTGCTGGCACTGTTACTTTTTTTTTTTTCTACAGCACGTTTGCTACAGCGGACTGTACACGCTGCCGTTACAGGGGAAGCAGAAAATATGAATGTTTAGTGATGCCTTGGAGGTCATTTTCCTTTTTTAACCCAGGTCTTTTCTTTTTTTTTCCTTTTTTTCCAGCGAAGCTCAGTTCTTCTGTCTTTTTTTTCCTGACTTTAGGACAGGACCGGCTAAGAATGGCAGGAAATGGGGGAGACAGGGACAGAAAACATCTGCCAGGGAAGCACAGTCTCAAGTCATGAATAAGTCACATTTATAATAGATAAAATGGGAAAACTGACTTTTTTAATGATAACATATAGTGTTTCATAGTGAGGGAATGTAAGTAAAGTAAATATCTTGTAGTTTTTAATCAAATTACATTCTTTTAATAGCTATAATTATTGGCAACTTCTCAAAATAAATGTTTTTAATAAACATTTTAGTCGTTATGTTACACATACAGCTGTCCCCAGCCTACAGGGGCTGACACATTAAAGTTCTTATAAACCAGAATCAGTTTAAATTCGCTCACAGCCTCACATTACTCCAAAATGCATGCGTTAAGATGATCCACAGATATAATATCTGGTGTAAGATGGTCAGGACAGTCTGAATCCGACTCCCCTGTAAATGTTTATTCTGATTTGTTGTATTATTTCTATCGGGTCAACAGAACTTCCCAACACTGAGGTCTAAATGTGGTTTCTTAGAATGTATCTATTGATCTTAAAGTAGTCAAATATCTAGAGATCCTTCTTGAAAATACTGGAATTAGCTTGCAAACTCATAAGATTATAATTGTAAAATGTGAAAAACAAAAAAAAACCTGAAAAAAACAAAAGAAAGAAGAAAAATCCAGAAACATCACAGAGGACATCATGACCTCTGTGATTTAGGCTGTATGTTAGTAGCTATAGTCTCATTTATATATATTTATATATATATTGATGCTTACATACGTTGTGAAAGGAGGACTTTTACTTGTAATGGTGTTTTATTAGAGTGTGGTGATGACAAATTTGTGTTGTGACAAAAAGCCAATTCCAACATCTTTCATGACTGAGTTTGCTTCATCAACTATTAAATAATTAATTACATGGATGGCAGACAAAAATATTTTCAAATCTCATTTGACTTTGTCTCCTTGATCAACTGATGGATCTCCACCCAAACCTGCCATCTGTATGACAAGTAACATAATTTGCTTTCATCTGGAGCCGAAGCAATCAGATGATTAATTGATCATTTAATTATGTCTCAACTACTTTTACCTTTGTAGTTATTAAACTAAAATCTCTAAAATGTCCTTGTTGGAACTTCTTCAGGGTGAATATGAACCACTTTTCTCTGTTTTATATTATAAATTGTGGGTTTTGAACTGTCAGCTTCACAAAACAAACAACCTGAAGACGTCACCTGGACTCACCGCCATGAGCAGTTTTCACAATGTTTCCTGACAATGTTTTGTAACTCAACACTTCAGTTAATTGTTAATCAAGATAATTGTTAATCGCAGCCTCGTCTGTGAGGCTTGAAGATGAAGCTACAGTGTTGAAGGTTCAGAGAGCTTAGAGACGGAAACATGAGCTGTGTTCCAGCAGGGGGCAATGTTAGCCAGCCAGGGAGGAGAATCAGGGACGAGATGTTTTTATTTATTTGTAGTTTTTTTTTTTTTTACTACAAACCAAAACAGTGCAATGAAATTACATGCTGCCTGATATCAGCTAAACTCTACTACGATGTGTGGTGAACTTTAACAACCATCCCGGATTACAACACGCCAAAAAAACCTGATATACAGAATGAAGTGAACTGGCCCTTTATGTGGAGGATCCACCTCACATGTACAAACGCCGCTGCAGAGTTTAGAGCGTGTTCACGATCACATCGCCTGCGTGAGAGTCACAGGATAAACAAACACCTGCTTCACAGGAAACAGACGCTTTGATAAACCACATCAACTCCACCGACTGATGCGGCACACAGAACTGACTTCATTACACGTTTGGTCTCAAATCCCCAATGTGAACACACACACACACACACACACACACACACACACACACACACACACACACACACACACACACACACACACACACACACACACACACACACACACACACACACACACACACACACACACACACAGTGTATCACTACTAGCTGAATAATTTTCACAGCACTTCCTGAGGCAGAGAGGAGTGCGACTACCACATGAGCAGTGGATTATTATCACTGCATAATGTATTTTCACCTTCGTAGTCGAAGCGAGAGTGTCGTAAAATTATTCAGAATTATTACCAAAAAAACAAGAGCAGGAATCCAAAACATCAACCGCCTTTGAGGAGAAACAGGCAAGGAACAGAAAAGTGTTTTTGCACACACACACACACACACACACACACACACACACACACACACACACACACACACACACACACACACACACACACACACACAGGTACAGGTGTGTACTTTTGCTTCGGATATACAGAAACTTCCTTCTAGACAGTTTGGGAAGGTAACTAATTACATTTGCATACTTAAATGGTCACTGTGTAGTTTTGTGGAAGATATTTTAATCAGAAGAGGAACATCTAAAACAATCTAAATAATCCAACTCTCTTTATTGTCATGAGTGAATAAACAAATTGATCTGAAAGGACAACACAGTTTCATACTGTTTTACTTTGTTTACATGTGGCGGACCCTGCCACCGCTCTCAAACAGAGTTCTAGGGACCGTCTTTTCCCCTGAGAACAGCTTGTGAACTCAGTTATGGAAAAGAAATATATTTCTGAGTTTGTTTTATTACCTCTTTTAATATTTAAGATATTTAGTTTGAGTTTCTTCTCCAAAACTACACACTGCCCCCCTGAGGTGCCACTTTTATTTCAACAACACAACATTTTAGAGGGTAATATTGTACATTTCATCGGTCTGTAGCTGTCTGAGAGCTACAGTAACTGATTACTTTCACATTTGTATAATACATAATGCTTTTCTTGTGGAGGAAATATAGAAAGTGTGCGTCAGTAACTTGACAAGCTACAAAATGAAATGTTGATGCATTAATAATCAGGGTTGAGAGGTAACAGTCACCAAATCCAAGTATCACATTATTAAAGTAATGTAACTTGATTACCTTCCGGTATTTTTGGATTACCTCAATCTGAAACAGAAGCAAACAAAGACAAGAGACATTGAATCTCAATTAAAACGACTTTTATTTAATCTTAATACTCAAGTGTGTATTTGAGTGTGTCGGACTCATAAAGTGTTGTCGTGTGTGTGTGGTTGGTTTCAGACTAGAACTGTATTGTATTCTTTATTTTTAAATCATAATCCTGTCAGTAATCCACTTTCTTACTGAATGTATCTGTTATTTAATCACATCATTTTATGTAACTTTAACTTTCTACAGTTTTTGTATCCTCATTACAGCTGATCCAAGCTTGTTAATAATAATCTAATAACATCTCTGCTGAAGGAGACCAATCTGCATACTGAGCACTTGTACTTTGATACATATATATGTATATAATTGTTGTATATTTTGCCAACAGTACTTATTTATATATCCAGTTTATTTCTCAGGGACAGTAAATATTAAATTACTGTTAATAGAATGAGCCAAGAAGCTGGTTTTCATCTGTTGTCCCTCTGCAGGTGAAACGTTGTCGACCTTAAATCGTTCTTTTATTTAAATAAACATTTTAAACGCAGGACTTTGACATGAAGATGTGCATTTGTACATTGCGGTGATGCTCCTTTAACTTATGTAGAGGATAGTGTGTCCTCCTTTCAGAGCTGCCTGTCATGTATATGAGATTATATCTTAACAAATAAGTTGCCAAAAGATTAATGGAACGAAGAAACAGTGTTTTTAAAATCTGTCATCAGATTCACATATTTACTGTGAGAGTGTATTTTATTGTTTCTTCTTTGTTCAGCCTCTGGGGCATCGTGTCTCAGCCGGGCCACGGGGTGTCTATCAGAGTTAAGTTGTGGAGGGAGATTAAGCTTCTATGCGTGTGTGTGTGTGTGTGTGTACGCTACGTGTTTATGTACTCCTGTGTGTACGTGCGTGTGTGTGTTTGTGTTTGAGTGAAGGGTTGGGGTGGCAGCTGGCCGGGGCTTTTTTTCAGCGCGCCCGCCTTGGGGAGCCCCCACTCCAGCTGTGATTGATGCGCTCCTGTTGCTGACCGTGCAGAGGCCAGAGCACGGGGACCCGCTGAGGCTGATGTTTATTTGTGGTCAGAAACCGCCTCGGTCAGGGGGCCCCGGTCGTCAAACATCTTAATCCTCACAAACACAGCTCTGGGTCTGATTTTCTCCTCGTAAAGGACACATCAAGCCTCCTTTTTCTTTTTTTTTTTGCAGCTGACCGGAGGACACTGAGCTCAGTCTCTGCTGCTGCTGTCGTTGTTTTTCACCATTATTTGAATGTGAAGTATTATATCATCAGCACTGTGTTGTTGTTGTTGTTTTTTTTAAAGGAAATTCATCTAGCATTCCTTCCACAGGTAAAATTCTCTTTTGAGGTTTTTGTGTGTGTTGCTCTGACGCAGTCGTGGACGGCGGAGTCTAAACACTGAGGACTTATGTTTCTGTGGGAGAGTGGGAGAGTGCCAAATGCACTCACGTCTCTTTGATCGCAGTGGACGTTGGCTCCTCGGTGCCGAATGAAGAATGCTTTTTGTATGTGACATTCTGGAGCACTTAGAGGAAATGATCGGTCAAAGTGCAATCAACAGGCGCAGCCAGAGCTTCATACCTAACTCCCTGCGGGGCTATCGAGGTAAAAAAATAAAAACCCACCAGGTCCCAGCTCAGCCGGGGGGGAGACGGGCTCGCAGAGTTTGTTTTGGTTCAAGTCAACTTGTGTTGAAACGGAGGGAAGAGGCTCCACAATCACAAACCCTGATTGTGTTTGCAGAGCGCTGCTAATTATTCAGTTGATTGCATGAGGCTCATAAGGCAAAAGTATTTAATTGTTATGGGAGATAATGAGACAACAGACATTTATGAACACTCACTGCACAGCTTATTGGTCTTTATGTTAATGATTAAATAAAAAAACAATTGTAAATGTCAGAGTGAAAACAATCTCCCACTTCCGAGAGGAAATCAACCAATTAACTATTGTTTCTTTCTGCAGGATTGTGCGTGAGGGACTACTTTGTCTCTCTGTGGGTCAGTGGAGGTCGGTCACTGCGCACATTCAATCACAACTGTACTTAAATAGTTATACCTCCAGTTTTTGCATGTAAAACTATGATTTCATCATGCAGTTTATAATAATTCTCTACTACATAAGAGAGAGAAATGCTGTGCTTAAGACTTGATTATACATCGACAGCTGGAGTGTTCAGATCTAAAACCGCAACTTCCTTTTTTTCTCAGTTAATCGATCAGTTGTTTGATCTATAAAATGGTAATAAAAGATGATCAGTGTTTCCCGAAGACCAACATGACGTCCTCAAACGTCCTTGTTTTGTCTAGAACACAAAGATATTCAGTTTAGTGTCATAGACGAGTCAAGAAACAAGAAAATATTCACATTTCAGAAGCTGGAAGCAGAGAATTTAGACTTTATACTTAATACTGCAATGTGTATGAGCAAATGTACTTGATGTTTTTAAAAGCAAAAGTCTCATAATACAGAAAGAATATACCAGCAAACAACTTACATACTTTGCTATAAAAAGATATAGTTGTGTGATGTCATCCTGACCACATAATAAAGTCTCACTTCTGATGAGTTTGTTGAAATCCAAACTCCTCTGTTCTTTGTTTTGGTAGCCGTGTGTATGTTAGCGCATGTTAGCTAAATGCTACGAGCTGCTAAAGACTCCAGCTTGACTCAAGTCACATGATTTGTTCATACAAGCTGTAGTCGGAGTCTAATTGTCTGTTACATACTGTATATTATAATTTTGATCTACAAATGTTGCAATCGCTTAGATGTTGCTGAATGTTGTTTATTGCACCTTTAATCTATGTCATATTTTGTAAGTTTATCACATCTGTAGCCATTGGCATACGTAAATAAACTAGTTTACAAAGTCGTCAAATACATGTAGAAAAGTATAAAGCACAAGTTCAAGGCCCTAAAATGTATTCTTCAATATATGATAATTGTAACTACTTACATTCTACCACTGGTTATTGTTATTTGTCACTTTGCTGGTTAATTTAATTAAATAAATCAGTTTAGTACAAAGTGCCAAAAGTCAGACATGAAGATTAAAGTCATCTATACAAACAAAACTCAACCGTATCTGATATTAAATGTACATAAGTATCAAGTAAAAGTAAATTACACAGATTTCATTGCATGAATATTGTGTATATTCTGATCTGATCAACATTTTCCTGATTATCAGAATCATTTTATTTCTTTATGTGATTGCCGCAACAACAAATCAGTTACTTTAAACTCTTTGGCTCCGATGCTGCATGCGATCTGCAAAGTAACTAGTGACTCAAGTAATAGATTACATGTGGAGTGGGAGTAAAAGGTAGCAGGAAATGTTAATACTCAAATAGGTGCAAGTGCCTTATACTGTACTTTGTTACGTTCCCTCGCTGCAATGAATCATATGTACATTCCAGGAGGAGTTTATGATATAAGATAGGTTGTTAGAGATTAATCTACCTGTCAGTGCAGCCATGACATTTAAATACTCCATATATTTTAAGGCAGCTGTGATAATTAAATAATAATTGAACGCCCCAGAAGGAGCCGCGGCAAGATTTCCACTTGTAACAGAGTTTTTTTTTTTTTTTTTTGTAGCAGTATTTCTACTTCACTGCTGCTTTATTAATGCAGAGTGTGTTTGTCTTCCTCGTGGAGCATCATGTTTGTGTTTTACAGTGAACCTGCCTCACACTCCTCCTCTCTCATCCCACATTACAAGCGCAGGTTAATGGTTTGACTTTTAAAATTAACGACCCCTAAAGAAATACAAGCTCCCGGAGGTTAAAGGCGGGGATGTATAATTTCATGCCATCGTTACTGTTGTGGGCCGCAAATTTCAATCTGATCTCGAAGCCGGAGAAAGAAAAGAAATGTGGTTTTTTTTTGTTTTGATTTATGTTATCACGCAACACATCCGGCAATTATTGCGCTCAGTTTGTGTTTAAAAGTGAAGATGAATATGCATCAGCGCTTTTCTTTCTTCCCCCCTTTGATTGCCTTTGAATTGTTATCTAAATTGACTAAATTGTCTAGAAACAAGGCGAGCCGACGTGAGGGCTAAAACAAATGCAAAGTGATTTCAGCAGTGTTTTATTGATTAAGATCACACTGGGCCTCGCTCGCTGCACGCTGACAACAGATGCTATACATCCTTCCAGGTTCAAATTAAGCTTCCTCCTCTCGGCGAGCTGGAGTGTGACAGTGATGCTTCTCGCTACACTGTCTAAAACATTCAGTGGATTACCAGGAATAATAAAACCAACATCCCCGCACTTTAAACTGGATGTGCCTATCTGATGCAACGGATAGTGTGGGGGGGGGTGAGATTGATCTCCCATAATGCTTTGTCTTGATGAGACAATGAAAAATGGCCCTAGCCAGGCGACATGTCAATATCAGGGCTGGAGATGCACCCGCGGTCCGGGGTTCTTATTTAATCCGGTTTTTCTTTAAGATGATAGCTCTTGTTACATTTTCACTGCCTGTCTGTCAGCTTGACATCGCAATATTCCCCCTCTCCTCACTTTCCTGCTCGGTTTCATTTATTTTAAAACGCCATTTCACACACGGCTGACTTTAACAAGGCATTATACAGCACTGAGGGAAGGTCTGGGAGATAGAATTGTGACAGATACAACATTTTTTACGGTGGAAAGACAGAATATTGTAAACAGCGGAGTGTATAAACGTGGTAGAGTTCAGAGAGGAGAGCTGCTCATGTATGTATAGATGTCATTCAGTCTCCTCTGCCATGTGGAAATGATGCTCGCTGTCACTCCTATTTATTTTTCTTTTGTCATTTAGGGTTCATAAGCAGCAGCAGCAGCAGCGGGAGCGATTGTTCAGGCTTCATTCATTAAAATGCAAACATTATAATTCAGAGGACATTGATTGCTGAGGATTGATTGTATGCCATTTAGCTACAAGGTGTTATTGGAAAAACATAAAGTATGTCACGCAGGCAAATACATGCAAATAGGCAATTTCACCAGCAAATATTCTGCAGCACGCAGCTGACCGCAGAGGTATTGAGAATATGTGTGCAAATTATTCAAAGCATAGATATTTTGCCTATAATGTCTCAGGTCATGGCAGAATTCCCATGATATTCCCAGGAAAAAGAAGCTTCACCTCCCTCATATTAATGCTCCATTATCCGCCTCCCGCCCGTCTGGTCTGGATGTAGCCACCACAGCATTTTACTGCCAGAGTGCAGTGACAGTAAGGGGTGCAAGTTGCTCCCTGCACCCTCCACGACGCAGCTGTGGGTGAAACATGCCGTGGCTGACATATCAGTGATGTTTATTAAGAGACGAGTCTATCAGGTCTCATAAGCCCGGGTTCTCGCAGGCGGCAGATCTTTTGTTTCTTCCGGAGGGTGTCATCAATCTTGCGTGGCTGCGCTCTCCTGAGCGCCTGATGGGAGATCACGGATTCCTCCCTGCTATTGCAATGGGGTTCAGTGTTGGAGGCAGGTAGACACACACACACACACACACACACACACAGTGAAACCTACATGCTCTGTAGAGCATCTCAAGTCTGGGAGGAAAAACACTGAGGGAGGCTCAGTTGTAGACATGACACTGTAATTCTCTCTGTTACCAAGAGGAATAACTCTGCTGATAAACCATAGCAGGGAGAAAAAAATCCAGTATTTATATTTTTGCTGTTGACGTGATGACTTTGCTTTAAATATCTGCTCTCACCACATATTCGAAATGCATTCAGTAGAGGTTTTATTGTCAGTGTTGTAACTGATAATGCACATTTCATACAAATAAATGACTTTAATTTCTTTGGTTTCTGTCTATCTGCATGATTTTCCTTCTTTACGAGGCTCCTTGACATTTTTTTTATAGCTCCAGTTTTGTCGAGGGACCCCCTACGACATGAATTCTGTTTCATATTAAACCTGGGCCTACAGTAATGTATTTGACAGCCTATAGTGCCACGTATGAACAAGTCAGCAGCAGTTGTAGCATGGCTGATGTTAGCAGCGTTAGCCTATTTCTTCTGTGGTCCCTGCTGGAAAACTCAGCATAGACCAGCACTGAAACACAACGTGTGCTGGTCTTGCTGGTCACCAGTGATCCATTGTGGCTCAGATGAATGTCCATACAGTTATCTGGCTGATGTGTTTCAATGGTAAGTAGTTAGCTGATTAGTTCACTGTTGAGGATTGAAGGTTAGTTTGCAGCTCACATGATTGCAGGATGAGTTGTTGGTAGATTGTAACTTGAAATAAATGTTCATTTTTACAAATAATATGTTGAATTCACATTAAAGGTGCAAAGAATCTAAAACTGAAGAACGATGAGAAGAAATAAGAATTTCAATCTAGCTGCGCAGCTTACTGAGCTAACTAGTCAAGTATACAGGCGTCTTATCATTTTAGATCTTGATGATTTTTGGAGTCGTCATCAGACTGTAGCCCCAGTAATTATCAATAGTTTTATATTTTTCACAGCTCTTATTCAAAGAGCAACAGATAGAGAACTTGGTATACATAATTGTCACATGTTACACAGATGAGGACGGAGTCTGCAGCACATTAATGGGAGCACAGAATATGTTAAAATGAGAAACATAACGTTTAAGCAGTAGTAAAATCGAGGTACATCCAACTAAAGTAAGTACCCACTGAAATGTTTTTATGGCGCGGCCCTACAGCGATGTCTCCTGCCTGTAATATGAAATTGATATACTTGGCATGTAGAGACTTGGATAAAAAGTGCCCTCTGCACCAGCTAAAACCAAATGAAAGTAGATAACGGCATCGACTCGGAGCCTCCTGCAGTGTCATAACTTGTATGTAAATCTCTGCGGCCGGGATCGTAGACCTTCATTAAGTGCGCTTTAGTAGATTTATGAAGTGATCTGTGCAGGAGTCGTTTGTAGACGCTGCTCGCTTTAGACCTGGACATGATGAATATACTCCACTTGGCTCTGGCTGGACTGCTGAATCTGAAATTGGTGCTGTCCAGAGAACGCTGCTTGTTTCCAGAGCTGGATGGAGCACTCCTGTTTATTCTCCGGCTCGACTCCACCGCGTTGACCTTTAACAAAATATGCCACCAGTCCCGTAAAGGGCATTCATTGCTTTAAGTATACATTTTTTTGCCATTATGATTCTTTTACAGTCCCTGCTGCTACGACACGGTTACCTTTTGTCGAGAATATTAACTGTGTAACATTAAGCAGCTCTCAGTGCTCCGGTTCTTATTACAAAGGGTATTCAAGCCGCATAGAAAGGTTAGCGTGTTAGCGCTGAATCCTCGTCTCTCTCTCGCGCTTGTAATGAATTGGAGGGATCATTTCATACTAATTGCTTTTTCAGGATGATAATCCAAGCAATAAACTGCAAGGAGGCGTTGCTCGTCTGCAGGGAAATACGCCCAAATGAAATAAACACCCGTTCACTTTTGATTGGAATCAGTTCAGCCTCACGAAAAGAACACATGCCGGCGCCCCGCACAGAAAAAGAAGGCGAGCAAGTTTGAATCAATATTTCCTATTAGAGACGCTGATGCCTAAACCAACAATGACCGGCGCTGAATGAGGTCCAAAGCATTGTGTGTTCAGGTGTGTGAAGTAATTGAATTCTCTATTGAAAAGGCTCGTCTGATTAAACCAAAGAATAAAAGGAAAATGCAATCAAAGCGACGGTTGCTCGGGACAAAGAGTTACCTTCAAAGTTTGTCATCAAAGTTATTTTGATTAATGTGCGACTCAGTTCCTCCGACTGAGAGGAACTCTCTGGCACACATTATGAACCCCTGCATTCAACTATTCTTGTATTTTTGCAAGTTTTTTCCCTAAAGTGTATTTTGCACAACATGCGCTCCATTTATGTATGTTTATGGCTACCAGGTGGTGCATTGTGTTAATAGACGGATAAAAATCGGCGAGGAAATGGCCCTCCCCAGCGCTGACCCTTCCACCACCCCGGCTCTATCTGTCAAGCTGTCCTCCCTCTGACTTTTCACCCTCTGATCCCCATCTCCTGCTTCGGAGTAAGAGAAAACAGACCAGCACTCCCAGAGCACACGGCGAAAAAAGCCAGTCTAAGAATGAGCTGCAGAAAAAACGTCTCGAAAACACAAATACTGTACAATCTGCTCAGGAAGACACGGGGAGGATCTCACTCACAGTTTATCGCTGCATTAGAAATAAAAGTGCTTTCTGCATTTGTTCTTGTTTTTAATTGTGCACACTTTTTGTGGGAGGAAATATACACTGTTTTGCCATCTTTTTAAAAAAGGCAAAACATGTAAACATTTGTGGATGCTGTCTCTAAAACTCAGTCGTCTGGTCGGGTGTTTCCCACGGCGGTGATTGACTGACATTTGAGAGTCAGCTTGATGTGTCATAGCTCTGCACAGCACACACACACGACATCACCCTGTTTTCCACATATAGCGTATCATTGGCAATTTTCTGTTCTGAACCCGATGCCTGGGTACGTTTTGTTTTCCGGTCAAAAATAGGAGACGCTCAGGTAACTGTGACGACAGCAGCTAATCTTGTATTTGAAAGGTGCAACATAAATAAAGTTTATCACTGATATTTCTATCATTAGGTGAGATTTCATCCTAATTTCGGGATTAATTTGTATTTTCAATTTGCATGTTAAAAATATCTGAATCAAAATGGTGAACAAAAATAAAGTACAAATGAGGAAAAAGTTAGTTTTTGTTTTTGTTTTTGTTCAATCAGAATAAAATGCGACCAAGAGCACCTAAAACATTTAATAAATAAATCATTATGTGCATGAAGCACGAGACTTAAATGTCCACTGAAGCTTTCGTAAAATTTGGAGATGTAAAAATATCAGCTGATCAAACATAAAATGTGTGTGGAGCGATGAAGACATTTATCCTTCCTGAAATGAAGACAGGTCACAAACATAAATGTCATATTTTCATCACGTTCTCTTAAATTTTTCCACACAGTTTACAGCTTGACTGATTTTTGTTTAACTACGTCATCACACTGACTGGACTGTTACGCCACCGGCTGCTTAATATTTTTTAACCCATCCTAACCACTTAAAACGCCCATTTGCTTTTCTGAGTACGCAGCTTATAACAACCCATATTTTTTTTTTAGACAATGACATCTAGTGGTCGCAGTAATTACGACAGGAGCAAAGGAGGAAGTCGACCAGGTCCAAATATGGAGGAGACGGGTCGGGACTTGCAACCAGGTGACCGCTGGACAAAAGTCAACGTTGAGGGAAGAATTTCAGTATTTACGATATTAACAAGGTAATAATACAATTATTACTGAATAAACAAGCTGTTTTCAGAGGAAAATAATGTCCCCTGAACACTGTTTGAAGGTAGAGGAGTGGCAGGGTCCGCCACATAAACAATCAGTATGTTTATTCACTCATGAAAACAACAGTTGATCAGAAACTCCTTCCCCAGAACTACGCAAACCTTTAAGCGCTTTATTGGGTGCATAATGTAAGTAAAGTTAGTTTGCTTATTTTAACCCAATTAGTTCTTTCCACAAATCATATATGGAGTTTTGGGATTTGCAGTTGTTTAGATTTGAGGACGTGTTGAGTATTTGCAGTGTGGAACATATAAATTGCATGCATTTGCATTTTTCTACAGGATTTCTGAGAATTTGGTGAAGATTTGATCTCATTAGTTTGGAAAACCTGACTGCCTTCCACAGTGTTAAAGACTGGAGGCACAAACAGCCAGCAGATGTAAATACTGTATAAATATCCAGCTGTTCTGATGCATAATATGTCTGTAAAATCCGATTTGATTCCAGCTGTGTATTTCTCTCCGTGTCCTCAGCTCCTTTGATATCTCTGAATCTGTTGTAGATAACATTTGCTGTGATAAAATGCTGGTGTGGGGGAAAAAAAGTAAGAATTGGCTGCTGTGCTGATTGCTTTCCTCCTGCCTGTGTGTCAGATAGTGGTCAGCAAGAAAATCTTTAGTGTGCTTCGTCCCGTCTGCACCTGCCCATCGCCGTCCGTCCGTCCGTCCGTCCGTCTGCAGCCTCATTCTGTGGGCCTGGCAGAGCAGAGCAGGACTGAATGGATGTCTCGACGGCTGAGGGAGACCTCTCTTTTTAAAACTCCCATCTGATAGGACAGCACAAAGGAGCCAATCACGGTTCTGCTGAAGTCGCTGTATTGGAGACACACACATTACAGGGTTAGCGGGTGAAAGAGAGTGAAGGTGAAAAACAGAGAAATTAGACGAACTACTTTGTAAAACCTTCCTGGTGATTTTTTGCTCCTGCAGTCTTTTTTAAAACTTAAACCGAAGGGCGGTTTTGATTATTTTTTCTTCCTCTTAGCTTCCGCTCTTTGTGAGGCAGTGACAGCGATTAACAACTTGGAGTGTGTTTTCTTTGTTGAACAAGTACCGACATCTTCATTCACAGTCTCACAGTTTCTTTTTTTACTGTACCGTTAGTTAACGCCTGACCTTGTCTCGTCTATGTTACAGACAGGGGAATAGTGTCGGAACATCTGAGATTCAGGTGAATCAACTGTTACACAATATACTGTATATATAAAGTTATAGTTTACAGTATACAGGAGTAAATTGTTGTTTTCAAGGACTATTTTCAGCAGTGGATTAATACACATTTGATGCTTTACACCTCACATGAAGTCCATTAATATTAAAACCTCTGTGATCTCTAATGTTTTTTGTTTTTTTTAAACTCCTCCTTCCATTTTCAGTCTGGAAATGCCTTGTATATGTTTATTAAAATGTTATAATCAACAAATTAAACATTTTTTCTAAGTGAAAAGGTCCTATTGAGGTAGTTAACACTGGTAGCATGCTAGCTAGCTGTGTAGCATGCAGAGTGCATGTGTAAAATTTGTGATTTCTATGTCGTTAAACAAAAAATAATATAATATATAAATAACAACAGAGGAAATTAGCTCCTCCTTCATCTATCCATCTGTATAAGAATGCATTTCCTTGAACTGAACACTAATAACAGACACAAAACAAAAATGGCACAGAGGAAGAAAGTGTTGAACGATGGTGTATATTATTTAAGGTCAAATTAATACTCCAACAGGAGGCAGCATGTCACCAGAGTTTACCGCTAACTGCTGCCAACTTTAGCTGCCTTTAGCTACTTAGCTGAGTTAGCTGTGCAGCTAGCGGTTCGGGGGAGTGTAGTATTTAGGCCTGCACTGTTAGCAGAGGAGCTTTGTACTGGCATCAGGGCTAGGCTAGCTGGTTAGCATGCTAACTTCAGTAGATATCTCTGCAACACATAACGTAGACACTGCAATGTTGAAATGATCATTTTCACACATTCTGTTGATAATTTTGGTTAATATTTTAATGTTTTTTTACTTAAATTCTTACATAGAGCTACTTTATTTTAAATGTTTATTTGCTGGATAACAATAAAGGTGAGTGAGAATTTTTTTTTTGTAATTTAGTTGAACTGCCTCTTTAATCAACACATATTATTTATAATCTTGTATTAGTTTTGGTAGACTCACACAGAATCACAGCAAAATTACTATGTACAGTTTGGTATTTTTATGATACGGCTGCAACATTTTCAGATGAAAATATTAAACGTGTAACGAAAATGCATCTGAATTTTCCAGCCCCCTGTCATGACTGAACACGTCAACAGACAGTCGGCCGGCGTTCACTCGTCAGCCACATCCGCGCTGCCTCTGAGAGGAAATATTAGGCCGAAACATCTCAGGCGTGATGTGCCTATTAGATTATTCCAGAGACCAAACAACAGAGCTGGGAGAGGGAGGCAGCGGAGAGGGTGGCAGACTGGGAGCAAAGCCTCTCTGAGCGCTGGCAATCAGGTGGTATTAGGCTCTACCAGTTAGAAGCATCAGCGAGGCAGACGCAGCGCGGCGTTAGCCGTACATGTGTACACACTCTCAGCCATCATCCCAGACACAATAATGGAAAACCAGATACCTTATCAAGCTCGACTGTCAGAGTTGAGGCCGAGCTGTAGAGATTAAGTGCGGGATATGTGTGACGGTGCGATGCATGTGGTCGGGAATTGGGGTTTTGGGAGGAAGCGTGTGTGGATGCGAGGGAGGAGACGGAGGGGTGAGTTGCAACTTACTGAGGTTTGGTTGCAGAAGAGTCCCAACTGTATTATGTCTGCTTTGTTACGGAGGCACACTGCAGCGTGGTTTTGTTCTCTTTATCCTTCTGGGAGATCCTTAGAGTGGTTCTTGATTGACGCTGGAGATCCACCCACTCCGGGTTGCTAATGAGAAAAGCCCCGAGGACACAGAAAATTCAGCAGACATTACTCCCTGACCTTTGTGAGGTTTTGCCGGGGATGCCGCGGCAAGGCGTTCATGCAGCCACGCCGTCGTACGCGTGTCAGGCTGCTCGGGGCCCCGCTCGAGGACGGGGACTAACACTAGGGAGCCTCGTTATGTGCGCAACATCAAAACGAATCAGACTCCGTCCGCCACCCCTCATCTCAGGCCCCCACTGCGGGCTGCAGGGTGAGTGTGTGGAGGTAATGAGACCATGGTGCTCCTCGGCCCCCACCGCCACCTCCACTGCGAGACACTAACAACTACTGGTGCCCCGGGGATGTCCGTGAGACAGGCAGTGAGAAAAGAAAGAGTGAAATGGGGGGAAAAAAGAGTGTGAGAGAGAAAGAGAGAGACCAGGCAGTCCACCTAACCAGCTGAAGTGGAAGTTATCCTTATGAAGTGTGTGTGTGTGTGTGTGTGTGTGTGTGTGTGTGTGTGTGTGACTCATGCACTGCCAGGGGTTTTCAGAGGTCTTGGAGGAGCTGTGCCAAGTTGTGTGGAAGTTTCTCTCGTTGCCAACAGGCGCTGAGCAGTCGAGCCTCTTCCCTCCGGTCACACAGAAAAGCATTAATGACTCTTCTCGCTAATTACAAATTTATGTGCACATTTAATCTTCCACTAAACTGTATTTCTGTTTTGAACGGCGGTAAATATTGCACAGAATTAGACGTCCCTCGGCAGCTCTGCATCCGCAGTGGGAAAGAAAACAGACTCTTCTAAGTCGTCGGAGCAAAAACCCAGACGGACGAATCGACAAACAAATCTCATGCATGTTCGTACCGGCAGCAGCTTCGATTATTTCAAGGTTCGTCTCTCTGATCCGACCGAGACGTTCTTAGATAACCTGCAGATCAGCCAACAGCAGAAACAGCTTGTCTGCCAACATGAAGCAGACAGAGACAAACAGTGTTTTAGTCTGGATGGGAACATCTTCATTGGTTTCCTGTTAGTTTTAGAATAAAATATGATTATTCTGTGTCTGGTTTTAGGGTCAGTAGGTGGATCGATGCCAAAACATGCTTTTTAGACAGACTTTTGTTTGTAGGATGATGAAGAGTCAGGTTTTAAGGTCTCTGGAGCAGCAAGTCAAACAAACTCAAGGCATCAAAATCTGTCTGTACTGTGCCTGTTTAGATTACGCTCAAATGGAAGTGAACCAAGATTACAATTCTCCAAATTGTAAATATTTGAGTAGAAGTTAAACCTCTGAATATTCTGTTTTCTGCAATTTCAATATGCTGTATCTAACTGTAATTTGTTGAGGTTATTACATCCTGAATGCACAGCCACGCAATAACTTCCACATTGGGCAATTTTGCAAAAATATTATATACTAAATTATATTACAATGTTTTGTTGTTGTTGTTTTCTTATGTCTTTGCTTTCTGCAATATCTGCGTATTCAACCTAATCGCCAAAGTAAACATTGGAAATGTATGTTTCTCCAAACTATGGACACATTGAACAGCTGCAGCTTAATGTTTCTTTAGGATCCATTTTCAGCTTTTCAACTGTGCTCATGATCAAGATAAAAATATCCAGCGGTGTCGAGTTTGTGAATGTTGAAAACACTGTCTTGAACAGTGGTCTCTGGCTTGAAAGCCTTCTCGCTGAGCTGTACCAGCGCCACCATCCGCCCCACTTCCTGAAGTCAGCTGATAAACTAGTAATGTGAACGTGATTAATTCATCTGTACGTGTCGCTGTTGATTAGTAACTCATTTGGGTTACAACAACGACTCTGCTCAGGTTAGTGGACCTTTATCGTCATGATGACGACAGAAAAAACAACATTACTGTCAGTTTTCGTGACAAAGGCTGA
The DNA here is from genome assembly GCA_963678695.2 of Diplodus puntazzo. Taxonomy (NCBI): domain Eukaryota; kingdom Metazoa; phylum Chordata; class Actinopteri; order Spariformes; family Sparidae; genus Diplodus; species Diplodus puntazzo. The sequence continues at coordinate 4,272,441 of OZ023163.1, read as the reverse complement.
TGATTTGTCATCACATCCATCCTCCTCGACCTCTTCTCCTACGTGAACTTTGTCGCTGTACAACAACATCACCTGACTTCCTCTTTTGCTTCCGTCACGGCCGCTTCGGGGCTTGAACAAAAACACAAGCTCTGCAAACAACTGATGCTGACAGAACAGTCGGGAGGACAGTTTCCACAAACTCTGCCCATCATATAACTGCAGCTCGTCTTTAGGTAGATTTCCATTCACCGTGCAAATAACACTGACAGTCACCATCTTTAGTCGTCCAATACCATGAGTCATAACCGTGGGAATCTATTCTATTACTAACTGCCATCCCACATGAAGCAAATGTGGCGCTGGCTTCCACATAATTAAATGGTCGGTTACCCAAGATACAAAACAACAGATTCTGTCTCTGCACCGTGCAGAGAGTTTGGGTATTTTTGTTCAATTTATGAGATGTATTTTCCCCTCAACCCCAAAAGCCTCAGGAACATTTACCCCACTTACTAATGCAAACACCTCCATGTCAACACAGCTTCTGTCTACAACACAACTCTAATTGTTCTTTGCTGTTGTCAGCAATTTTTTTTCAGGCCATAACCAAATCAAACTTTACTATATAGCCTGATTCCTTTTTTCTTTCTTTTTCTATCTTATATTGTCACTTTTTCTGAGAGCGGGAAAGGCATATCTCGCCCTCGCTGAGTAAGCGTTGGCATACTGGAGCTTTTGTTTATGTCATAATTAGTGGGCAACTGTCTGAGAGGCAGAGATGGCACCACAAACCATCTTTTGAAAAAAAATCTTCCCACATACAGTGTGCCATGTGTTTTCCTCGGATACGCCTCTGCTCCTCTGCAGAGTCACTACATGTAAAGTATAATGCAAATATAGCACCATTCAGGCGTTTTGCTGATAAAGTCATATAAGACATCAGGTTATCTGCATGTTATCACTATTAGAATCTCTCATTAGCTACATCCTCAATGCTTTTGCACCCACTTCAGCTAAGGCTTTTAGCTTAGTGGCTGCTACAAGATTTCAGTTCAACAAAAGGATATAAATAATGTTTTTTTTCAGTCAACTGGAGTTGAAGCTGAAGTGTTGGGTGAATAAAAACAAGATGCTAAGAGAGAAATGATGCTTATGACAAACTAACTACACAGGTGGGTTAGCTGTCTTTCTATTTCATGTTGACTAGCTAGTTAAGTAAAGTGTTAGCTTAAGTTAGAACAGACAATGAAACTTAAGTTAGGTATCTAATTAGCTAAAATTCTGATGTCTCATTAGCTGTATAAATCCTACATCTAACCTTCTTTGCTAGTTGATGCTATTGATTCATTAGCTTAGCTTCTGTTAATCAGATATCTGCAAATTATCCCATGAGAGTGGCCAAGCTAGCATAGCTACCACTCTTCCGGTAGCATTAGCTTACTAAGCTAAGTGTACAAAACCTGAAATTAGCACCAAAAAAATGTATTTGTGACTTTGGTGTTTTATAGAAGTGGAAACTCAGATTGTATAAATCAGGATTTTACTGGCTCCTCCTGGAAGTAAAGTCCATTTAGTCCATCCAATATTTTATTAACAGCCATCAAAGCATTTCTAACACTTCCATGGAGATAGTGGATTCGTAGGTTTAAACAATTAGCACTTATTTAATTAAAAAAACAATCTGTTCGCCTACTGTCTCACACATTGCTACTGGATTTGTCAAACGCAGATGTTAGATGTTGTAGTATCTGGTTCAGGTGTGCTGACTCGGGGTCGATGGCTCTGTTTCCTTACACCTGTGATTACTCTGCTCTTACATGTCAAAGTGTTCGCTGCAACAGAAGGCTATTAAAAAAAAGAGTATCAGATATATTACTGTATTGCATCATATCAGTTACTGTCAGGGTAACAGAATATTAAGAGTATTAAGCAGCTTTAATATCAGTTTTGGATTAATTTCACAATGTCGTTTGAGCATATTTGACAATTCAAAGCAGACGAACCGCAGGTGCACCAGTAAAAAAAACTAATTATGAGTGTCTTCCAGTCAGATTCACCAGTTTCAGGGCAGCTAAACAAAGATGTTGTTAATGTTATTAGCAACAGCTGTGCTTCGGTTCATCAGCTGGTTACCAATAGGCTCTTATCACGGCTGACATTTTGACTCGTCAAAGCAGGAAGAGCACAGGTGTGACGGATGATGTTAACGATGGCTCTGTTCCATTAGGTTTCCCCAGTCGGCCATGTCAGTGAGTGAGCATGTACGATGCCACAGCCCTGTAACTAGCTCACCTTAATAGAGTGCAGCCATCATTAATGTTCCACCTGCCAAAACGTCTCCAGTAAAAAAGGGCCTATTTTTCTTCTTCTCTAATTTTGAGGTCTTGAGCATCATCAATGAAGATTCGCCATAACAAGGTGACACCTTTTATAACCTGCGTCCGCAGCGTGACTGCTGTATTCTCACTGAGAGGCTGAGATGTGTGCCGTCAAACGTAAACTTCCACCTGTGAATTTGCGGTGGGAGCGATACTTGAGTCGATGCCGTTCGACTGACCTGAATTTGGCCTCGGATGATAAAAAAAACATCTTGAGCTGTTGAACAATACGCTGCATCCTTCACAAGTTTATTCTCGGTCTATTGTTCGGTTTGCATGGTGGCAGTTTCATCATCGCCTCAGAAGAAATGCTCTTCCTGCCGTACGCAGTGCAGCGACGGCGACAGCTCTTAAATTCTGAACTGTGGGACTGGAAAAGGTCAGCGCAGGTCTCACATTTCAACTATCATCTATATACGGAAGTGTTAAAGGTCACATTGATAACGCTTTTATCCACACGAATGATGTTTTAGAAATAATACATCTACAGAGCTCCTTTCATTAAAAACATTAGGATGAGTGTGAATTAATAATTTAAAACAGTTTGTCGATTCCAAAATAATAATTTTGTTCTTTTGTCAACGCCGAGAATCTTGATAGTTCTTCTTAATTATGCATATTGTACTTTCTAATATTAGCTAGCTAGCATAAGCAACGTTAGCTTTAGTGAGCATCAGCAACGTCAACATTAGTAGCATTAGGTAGTGCAAAAAAACTGGTAACCACTTGATTCTAACAGCAGCAGCGATGTTGTGACATGAGTGAAATGGTGGAAGATGAAATGTCACAATTGGAGGCTGAATTTGATCAATAACACCTTTTTAAACTTTAATTTTTTTTTAAAAATCAATCACCAAACTACCACTAATTAAAATAATAAATAAATAATTAATACTTTGAACCCACAGAATCTGTGTGCCAAGTCAAAATGTGTCACGTTCTTGAGCCGAATATTATTGTGGAGACAGCGAAGGGTCTCGGTGCTCAGGTAGAAAAAAACAAACCACTATGTTGCCATGACAACGAAATGTGATGCACAGTACAGGTACGAGTCGAGCTTTCCACTAATAAACCCGTCCAAGTCAAAGTCTGTCTTTCACTCCCGATGGAAATAACTGTTGTGGAGACGCGTCGGCTCCTGACAGATACACTTATATCACACTGGTCAGAATATCACATATTCACAGCAGTTCTATCCATGTTTATCACAAAACAGCTAAATTCTACTCATCATTATATAAATATTGCATCATTTCTGTTGTAGCTGTAACTCACAAACCTTTCGAGGTTCACAAGATAAATCTGACAGTCGCTGAGATTATTAATGTGGCAGAAAATAAGAAAGAATACACACATTTGTATTATTTTTCCTGAACTTTAGTCTAATTTTGTTTTGTTTTTTGTGAAATATTTTGACTTTAAGAGCCTCAGATTTATATTCAAATTGAACCACGTGAGGAGTTAAGAGGGGAAATATCTGGTAACAACTCATGGCAATGATTTTACAGTCAGGCAAACTTTACCTATTTAGATAAATACACATATTTAATACCTCGTAGTCTCGTTTATTTTCGGGGTCGTCTGTAAATGGAGATATTCAGCGTCACAAAGAAGCCTCTCATGACAAATTCCTCATTAATTAATTGCTAATTAATTACATAGTTACAGTCTAGGATGTTGGTAATATCATTACGTATTTCCTGATTCAAACACATTAATTCAGATTTGCATCCGTCCAGATTTCACCGCACTAATAATGCCGAATGCAGTTTTTTGGGAAGCGGGTTGTGTAACTTCTCTTGTTCTGGTCCGGTCAGTCATTTTGAACCTGCTAGATTTTGGCTGTTCTCTAATTTCAGCACAAATTAAAGTGGCGAACAGGAGGAAGTGTCTCCGGCAGCATGTGGCACAGCAGCTCAAGCTGTTAGCAGCTGAACAGGCGCAGCTGAGGAGCAGTCTCCCCGGGTCTCAGGGGGCTGCAGCAGCAGTCTGTCTGTCCTTACCTATTTCACTTCTTCGCTGCTCTCTTTGGGGACTTCTCCTGTTAGTGTAGTGTTTGCTGTAAGAGACGCGTCTGCCTTTCCATCTGTGCCCAGTTTGAGAGTGAGCTAAACTGCAGTCAATGTCACACAAGAAGTTGCTGAATTATTAAGAGTTCCAGATTTGCTGTGCACTGCACATCTTTGATCCATCTGTTGGAGGAGCATTCATATATGGCAAAGTGTACCTGCTGCAGTTGCCGGCAATCTGTCGCGGATCAAAATTTGATGGTTCACACATTTGTTGTCACCAAGAAAAGAAGTTTGGCTCTCATGGTGTTTGACTTCCGTGTTACCCAGCAAGCTTTTGCTCCCACTTTTCAGTCCTCTGAATGTTTTTTAAAGGGAAGTGAACTGAAGGACCGTTTTTGCCACCTCGGCCAGCGCTTATTAAGCGTTTGCTTCCTGCAACAAGGAGAAAAGAGATAATAAGACAGACAAAGAGAGAGGAACAAGTTTAAAAATAGCAGTACACCAACACCTTCCTTAATCATCTGGCCCATTTCCTCAAGGTGATGTGGGAGAAAGGTTAGTGCTGCGTGTCCTCGCTGAGAGCACGGGGACATGTAGCACCTCGGCTTTAATCACAGCAGCTTTAATCAACAGATTTTTATTAAGCAGCCTTTTGTCAAACGAGCTGCGGGGTTCATCTCAGATGTCGAAATGTCATCTTCTGACCTATATCTACTGGACGCATCATTATTCTCACCTTCAGACGGAACAGCGGGTATAGTACAGGACGTTAGACTACCTGAGTACAGCTAGTTGATATGGCTGAACCCAGAATGGACAAACCAAACTTGGCTTTAGAGCGGGTCGTTCCTTTATAGCGACCTTTGTGCAGATGCGAGAAAGGAGGGTGTAAAAATCGAGGGTTGGTTAGTTGGTTGCAATCTGCATTCTTGCCACTAGATGCCACTAAACACCCCCCCACACACACTTTGATAATTAATTACCATCTTGTCGATATATCGTAGATTTTGGATCAATACATCATGATATGATAAAAGTGTTGCATTGCAAGTGAAGTGATGTAATTTTCTAAACTTACCAGACTTGTCTTTACCTACTACGTCATGAAATCCACATTACCGATGATTACTGATCAAAAATACTTCCTCAAAGTAACAACAGTCATCTCTTTGACATTATCACGTTATCGATGTTGAGGTGTTTGGTCCAAAAATAGTAATATTTGATTTTTGTCGTCCAGTCCCAGCATTTATGAAGAGCTTTTGAGATTTAAAAACATTGAGATGTATACGTTGTATCGCGTTACAGCCTAAAGATATTAGATATTATTTATTATCTCATCAGCCAGCAGCAGTGTTCAGGGTGTGTTAGAGACGGTAGCTACATAACCACCGTATCCCTGATTTGATTCCAGCGAGCGACCATTGTTGCACGTCTAAACACTCTCTTAACACGCCATTAGACACACTTTCATTTTGCCGTTTTCCTCCCCTGCTCTGCTCCTCGGTGTGCATTCGTATCCATCGGAAGGAGGTGGACTTCCTGCCCATTCAGCCACACGAAAGTATTGTCTTTGTCAAGATGGTCAGGATACACTCAATCCCCCCGACGAGCCCCCGATGCTGGTGGTGATCTCCAACAAAGATGACTCACGTGCAAGCTGACTCATTCAAAGCTCATAAAATCATCTCCGCCTGCAAACAGTTTTCACACTTGGTAATATTAAGAACACTTTCACTCTGGTGCAGTTAAACAGATATCGTTCCTGCTTCGTGCTTTCAGTTGAGAAGCGCTGTAAATCTGCTCCACCACAATAACATCACGCTGATTATGTTTGTCGTAAAAGAAAAAGAAAAAAAAAAAACCACCTGAGGTCATAATTGTTGTAGCTCCACTAACGCTGATGGGAGCTGTTGTTGTTGTGGTTGGTCGGTCGGTCGGTACACGGAGGCTCTTCTCTCTGTTCTGTGGCAGACTTTGTACTTGACATTTCCATGATTCATGCCTGGTATGATGGCTGGCCTGGAGGCTCGCAGAACCTTTACTGAGACAGAACCAGGCTGCGTTTGTTTGCATGGCCAGAGAGCATTATCAAACCTCAGTAGATTGTGTGCATGCGTGGTTAAAATTCTTGACTTTTTATGCCAATTTCATAGCTTCAGTTCTAATCCATTGCGTGTGAACTATGTTATTTACTTTAATTTCTGGCTGTAGTCCGGCTTGGTGTCAGTGTTACACAGTTGTTATGGTGGTAGGAGTTCAGCACACGCAGCTCATAGTGAACTTTCTTTACAGAACAGTTCAGAGTGGTACTCAGTACTTTTGAAAAACCCACACAGCACACGCTTTCTTTTCATGTTTTAGAGAAATCATGAAGTCGGCTCTGCATGCATATGTTTCAGCGCTTTGGGGAAATGATAGTGGCTATGAATAACAAATAGATGTGAGTCAGTGCGGTGGAAAAAAAGCCTTGGCTTTGTTGCTGTTATTAAAGCCATGGTAGCTGGAGAAATGGATCCAAAGTATGCTGTTGATCTTTCCGCGAGCAGATATCAAAGCCTGGACAGCAAACGAGTGGTAAGTACTGGGGGACAGGGGGGATCCCTGGAGCAAACCAAGGGTAAAGATGAAGGGATGTGGAGGAGATGAAAGAGGGAGGAGAGAGAGAGAGAAGGCAGCGAGAACACTGAGGAAGAGAGGGAGAGCGAGCCTGTGTGCCTTTGTGTGCGTCTGTGCACCAGTGTCTGCTGGAGGAAGGACTTCAAAGCGCCAGCAGAGCAAAGGCTGCTTCGCTTTTTCACTTCTTTTTTTTTTTTCCCAACCAAAGCTCCTCTCGCGTTGGATCCCCCTCCTCTCCTTTCTGATTATTCATCTGTCTCTCCTCAAAGGCAGCAGCCAGGCCTATTGGATTCTGTAGGGCACCGCTGACATGAATATTTCTGCTGCATCAGAGACGTTCGCTGTCGTCGCCTCGCTAGTGCTTCAGCCGTAATTGAGCGCGTGATCCCCCCCCGAAGCTTCCCCGCAAAGTTTACTGGCTGCATTATTGGCTTCATTTACAGACTGCACTGCTGCTGTCAGGTGTCGCTATTAAAAGCTGGGCGTCTTCGCTAAAAATGCCTTTTTTTCTCTCATTGGAGGAACTGTATTGTGTTTTTGAATGTATCAGCATTCACCAAACCATTGACAAGGACATCTAATCAATGAGTTTTGGATGTTAGCAGACATAGATTGCACCGGCATTGTGAAGAAGACATTTTAAATACATTATAGGACAGATTTGCAAGGTGAAACTCTCTCCTGATTGTATTTTTCGCACAAAGAACTATTTTTTTTTGTTTACTTTGTGTGCATTTGGCTTCATTACCGCAGTATTAAAGGTGTTGTTTGTAAATTATGACCAAAATTCCAATGTAACCCTTAAAACTGGGGTCTGCATATCACAACAACTGTGGTTTCTTTGCTAGCTACCGTTCACTAATTAGCTCGTGGCTCATTGAACACAGCTGGACGCTGGATTGGGATTAAATGCTGCCTTCTGAAACTGATATAATTCTATGAGTTTTTGTGAGGAAATCTTTTCACCTGCGTCCGTACGATGGTTAGTTGGTTTGTCAGCAGGATTACGCAAAAACTGCGAGATGGATTTCCATGAAACTAGGATGGAGGACGGGTCTCGTCCCAGAATAGAATTAACTTTTGGTGCAGATCTGAAAAAAATCTCCTTCGTAATTATCTTTATCGTTGTGATCTTTAGGTGTTTGGTATCTATGAGTGAGTACAATGTGATCACGTGGTGATTTTGGCAGTGATGGGTGGTTTGAATTTAAAATGATACAGGGGATTGACTGATTTGGGACTTGGCAGAGGTATATGCTCTACTGAGCGCCATTCTAGTTTATTCTATGAGTCACCCTGATCCTCATTCAAGGATTACAAATTAGACATACGTTTTGTCTTTGAATGATTCACCTGCGTTACATTTTAATCACACAAATGTTCAATAAAAGTGTTCCTGTGTTCAAAATTGAGACTACAGTAAATCTTGAACAGGTGACATCCAGTCTGCATAACAGGACCGGATGCGTTTAAAGTTTTTAGGGGGCTTACAGCCTTGCTGTGGGTGTTGACATGCCTTTTTCCAAGTGTGTCAGTCTTCAGCTATGTGACTGATTTACTCTCCTCGGTCCTGAAGAGAGTCTTTCAGATGCCATAATGCTGATCATGTTGCTCTTTGAAGAAGAAGAAGCTTCCCCGGAGGTACAGATGGCTACGCGCCTTCTCAGATTGTGTTAGGGGAGATGAGGGGCGGCGGGGTGGAGTGTGTTGTCGTCGTTGTGCTACGCATAAAAGAAGGGGAGGGGGGGTTTACTTTTTTTGGGGAATATGAGGAAATCAAAGCTTTGTTTGTGCTTAGAGGCATAGGTGAGTGGGTACAACTGTGCCTGCTGCTGTCACAGAGGCTGTCAGGGCTCTGATGGAGCTCATGGTTGTCTAATTTTGACTGCTGCTCCTTTGCGACACACTCAAGAAGTATTTGTGTCTCCTCGTCTCAAAGCGCGGTGTAATTTTTTATGTCGCCTTAACTCAGGAGTCAAAAGGGTCCGCAAACCCCGAACAAGTCACAATGTAAGTGGGACTTTGAAAGGGTGTCGTAACCAATTAACTTCCCAAAATTGTTAAATTCATACGTATGGGCGTTCAAAATATCTTCATTTGGCACGCTCTAAAGGAAGACACAGTTCGATTTTATGGAATTATCAGTTATTTTCAAATGATTTCACGGCGTCGACTTAACAATGTCCCTTTGGATGTGCATCAACAGTCGGGCTGTAGAGCAACAGTCACGCTTCCTACTGCTTCCTCTCTCCACCGATTGTCAGCCGCCCCGAGCCGATATATCAAGCGCTCCTCTCGGGCCTCTCGTCTCAGCACTGCCCTTGTTCGAAGACTTTGACAGATAGATCCTCTCCCATAAGTTTTTAGAGCACCCAAAGGACCTGATTGACTTGTGAGCACCATATATTGGCCCTGTGAATTTACTCTAAGACACTGGTTGTCAAGGTGAAGCGCTCGCTGCTCATCAAGTCGCTCAGGCTCAGGTTGTTATTATACTGCCGACCTGTGAGGACGGGGCTCATCACTGTGGCGGCATCAACAAAGGGGACGGGCCGTATAGCATGAGTGCACAGTTGTTAACATTTAGAGGGGGTGAAATAGTTACGAGCATATAAAATTTGATTGCCCCCTTTAGAGAACTTAGCAGCAAGTGTAAAGTTTGCACTCGGTGGATCAATGGCTCCCTTTTTCTATTGTACACTATATCTCAATATCCGTCTGTTACTTCTCTCTGGTGGGTTGTAGATCTGAGTTCATGTTGAAGTAATAGCTCCCTCTCTCAGAAATACTGTCTTTTGATGCTGCATGCTTTAGATCCACGGTATATTTATTACGGTGAGGACGCTGTAAAACACATATTCTGGGAGTTGGGGCCGACCTTTTCCTTGTTTCTAATATCAGCTCGACTCGAAAAAACCTTCATATCAGTGTGTGAAATAACCATAATTCCCTTTCATTGTCTATAAAGTGGTATCTATATCGTTTTTTATGGCGTCTGAGTGCCGCAGGCGTGACGTACATCATCGCAGGATTGAAAAATGGCGCCCCGGGGGAGCTTTGTAAAACACACGACCACGTACTCAAACCTGGATTTACCCGATTCCACACTGTGTGTACATGCCCCACGCACCCAAGGGGGCCTTGTAAAGTTTTTATTTGGGAAGGTAGGGTTGTAATTAGGAGTGTACACAAAGGCAGTTTAAGAGAGGGGGGCGACGTGTTAATGGGTTGATGTGTGGAGAGCTAATCACCGCTCGGCCGTTAACCACACGCCGGCACCACTGGGCTCGTTCCAGGGGTTAACTAAACTGAGCCGTGACACATGGCTGGGCTTTATGGGGTCCGGGCAGCGAGGAGAGGAGGCCCACGGATGACGCTAAAGAGCCCATAATAATGACAGCAATTACCACAATCCGCTTAAACAAATGGGAGCGCGCCGAAAACCTCATCATACTCTGATCAGATTGGCCCTAATGAGATAAAGATGCCAATTAATCCTGTGTTAATTGCTGTGGCGCGTTCTCAGAAAGAAAAAAAAAACTACTGAAATATGCACATGCAAATGCAAAGACGGGCCCTGCTGTGCCGTCCAGGATCCAAACAGCTAAATGTTGAGAGCATATTTACATAATGATTATGATGATGATGGTCGTGTGGGTAATGATGATGGCGGTGATGATGATGATGATGATGCAGATGAGTGTTCATATCTGGGCTGTATTTACTGTAGATTTTGAATGATGACCTTCCCTAACGGATCACGAGGGCCGAGTTATTTTTTCTTTTCAGAGCGACGAGATACCGCAAGACGGAGACGTGCCCAAAGTCAGACTGACATTTGCATTAAGGTAATGTTTTGGTGAGTGATGCCGTCTTCTAATGATTCAGGACGCCGGGGCAGGTAACCTCTCTCAACACCGTGTCTCAACCCCGCAAAGTGCTGAGATGACACCGTACAGTCGGTGACCTCATTATCGCTATTACCGCAGTCGGGGAAATTTATAACATACATGTCCGCGATGACAAATTCTATAAATCACTGCATTAACTCCTGCTCAGAAGTCCTCTGCCGTGCGAGCGGATGCCACCGCGATCCATTTTCTTTCATGTTCTCTAATTGCCGCCCTCATAGTTTTGCTCTTTTTCTTGCCCGTGTTGACGTGCCGTAATAGTCAGTCCATCCAAAGTGGCTGCGTTGTCGCTTCTGCCATTATACGGGCCATTTTCATTTCATCTGCAGAGGTCCTGGCTCCTTACCACAGTGACAGCATCCCTCTAAATCATCCTCATGTGTAATTGCTCCCTACTTACCCAAATGGCTATGGCCTTCTCTATTTGCCTAAGAGCATTTACTCAGGCTTCTCAGGAATTCATGCTCCCGGTTCAGAGCTCTTTGACTAGTCCTTTATGCCGAACTCAGTGTCAGTTGCTTCATTATTATCATTCATTGTTATGTCAACCTAAATGTGTTGTTTTGCATATTGTGACTGTTGAGGGAAATTATGTTGGACCCCTTTGTGTTGAGAGATTTTCTTCTGCATGAAATCTCTAAAAAATACCACCAAAAGTGTATTCCTGAAGGGAAAACTATATTTTATTACAAATTTTGGTTTTATTTTCAAGCCTGCAGCCATCACTTACCCCAGTCATAAAAAATAGAGCCCCCCAAAGTGATTTGCTGAGATCTCAGAACACAACAACAACACCAAAATAGGTCCAGTGTGGCAACAAGCACCAGACACAATTTTGATAATGCTGCTTTATTGCACAGGAAAACTGTGAGCTGTCTGGTTTACAATGGACACTTTGGGTTGTAATTTTACCAGCTTGCATTTCTTACTCCTTCGAATGTTTTTGATGGCTTGTGTTTGTCACCCTGAAGTCTCCAGGTTCAGCTTCGGTGATAGAAATAAGTGCTACAACAATGGAATCTGACCTGTGCTTGGTTTTCCTTATAATTTGATTCATTTGGTTGATTAGTATGTTTTAATAACACTGGTACGAGAGTTCTGTTTGAAATGACTTGTGTATCAACCACTTGGGGCAGGAAATGCACCTTGATCGGCTTCTTTGATAGAAATACCTTGTATATTTTGCAGCACACCCAAAGAAAACCATTGATCAGTTCTTGTTTCCATAAAGAAGACTGAAGGGAACAAACAACAACGTCTCATGAACAAACATTTTCTCCAACATCAAGCAAAATTTGCAGATGAACAAGTTCTCGTCTTCGCTTCACGGCAAATACGTCTGTATAAAAGCTGCTGCAGGTCGTTTTAGCCAACTGTCAGATATCCCCTTCCTCTTCTCTACGTCACTACATCTGCTCGTCTCCTATCTTTTTCCCGGTGACTCTGTTTGCCTCGTTCTTTTCTTCAAGCTTGGTGTGTTTGGTAATATAAACCATCAGCGGGAGCAAAATTAGTAGCTTTTTAGTGTCCAGCATTGCCGATAAACAGAACGATCCTCAGGGGCCGGGATCCTCTTATTTTAGAGTTAACAAGTCCTCCAAAGTACACAACATAATACATATACAATGCTACAATAATATATTTATTATGAATATAAATATAGCTGTGGACTGTGCTTTGCTTACAAGGTATCCATCTGCTCTTCTGGCAGGTCTGGGTGTGGTTTCAGTGGGACGACCAGCGAGAGAAGTGGTTGTTCGTTAGCAAACAACAATGGCAGCAGTTATATCAGAACTAGTGGCGAGTATATTCAATTGAAATAGGAGCAAAGAACGCCACTGAATGCTTTTCTCAATGGAAATCTGGAGGTCTGATTGTTTGAGGTTAGCCCATGATAGACAGATGGTTCTGGGTGGAACCCTAAACCCAAACAGTTTCCAACGATGACTTCCCAGATGGATCCGTGCAGGGTTGGATTTGTGGTTTAGAGTTCATGGCTTGGCTTAAAGTAACCACTTGGAACATTGGCACGGTTTTAATAATAACTTCTTATTCAGGTTAAAGTTCAGAAACAGTCTTGATCACAGCCAAAGGAAACATGGTCTCACAGTAGGAAACAGGAAAGAATTGGCACTCACCTATTTAGACTTCCTCTTTGCGCAGACTTTTAACATCAGGGTGATTCAACGGAAGTGCTCGTCAGATGATTGCAGAGCGTCTCAACTGGAATCAAGGAAACTGCGTCTGACAATTTCCATAACTTACTGAGACAACAGCGCAACACAATGAATCCCGTTAAGGAAAAGTTGTTATGATTGCCATTTGAGGGGATTACATGAGTCTCTTCTTTCAGGCTTTTTAACCCACCTTCTTTGAGTGTGGCCACTTGCATCAGCGATAAACATATTTACGTGTTCCTTTTGAACGCACTGACACTTTAGGCTCTGTAATGTCAGGCTTCGTCCTGTATCTTCTCCTGACAGATGGTAATTCTTATGATGGCCTTTGGTCGTGCTGTCCTTTTCTCTTGAGAACGCAGTTGCAGAGGTTTCAACAGAATGCAAACAAAGCGTGCTAGTTATAAATAGAATCCAAGATTGGATTTAATCTCATGGAAATCTTCAGGATTATAACTTTAAATTAACTGACACTTCCTGTCAAGTTGACATTTTGGAGATTTTCTCGCCTGACAGCTGTGATATTTATCTCGTATTTATATTTATTCATTAGATAAAAGGTGACAAGAGGGAAGAGACAAAGATCGCCCTCACACACACACACACACAACACACACACAACACACACTTGCACACACAGCAGCTGGCCGGTTGTGGCGACCCATTACAATGATAATGGCTGCGTTCATTCTGATGTCCCACTTTTTAATTTTGGTTTCAGGAGGTGAGTGAAGTCATTATGTTTGCAGCCCTCGCTTGGTTTTTATGAACAATCCGAAGCCCCAGAGACTTTCTCCAAAACACACACACACACACATAAACACACACACACATGCAAACAAACAGCTTCACATGGACAATAGATAAGCACACACACACACACACTCACACAGCGAGTCGGTCTCCATCCCCCCAGTGATTTGCCCTGCCATTAGGCTCACGAGTTCCAGAGGGCTGCGGAGCGAATGGGGTGTCCCAGACCCACTCAGCGTCAGAAACACATCACTTAACCCCAACGCTCTCGCAGCACGGAAAAAGCCAAAAGCCTTTTCCAGTTAGGCCCTGCCTGTCTCGCCTCCATCGATTTTGTGACAATGGGGCAAAGTCCGGCGTCAAATCAAGTAGCAAATCATTGAGAGAAAGTTTCAATTAGGTTTTTTTTTGTTGTTTTTTTTTTCTCTTTCCTCTACTGAAATTAAAGGCTACAGCGGATTCTGCCTCTGTCCACCTCTGCTCCGTTCTGTCACGGGTAAATGGGCTGATGGCAGAGGCTACACAAGAAGAAGAAGAAGTAAAAGAGGAAGAAGAAGAAGAAGAAAAAGAAGGTACAAGCCCACAGGCCAGAACTTGCCGGTGTTCAAAACATGTTCGCAGGAAATCGTGGCATTCATCAGCGAAGCATGTAGCCAACAATAGTTACAGACCAGCTCCGTGCAATCTGTCACAAACCAGGGGACCTAAAAATAAAAGCAGGAAAACAATCCAAGTGAAGTTGAAGATGTAGCTGTGATTCTAAACCTATTTGTGCACACACAGTTGCATCTGATTGTTTGTCATCCTCACATGTAACGGCACACGACGAGGAGAGTGGGTTCAGAGCCGTGATTGGATTAGTTGAGGTTCCACGTCTTTTTACTTCTGCCTACTTCTAATGGAGATGGAGCTGGCTCCAAAGTGATTACTGTCTTATTTAATCATTTCAGGAAAAAATTTGTTCTAATCAAGTGTGCGAGTGTGCAGCCAGATGTTTGGAGTTTCTATAATTGAGTTATTTCAGTCAGACAAACAGAGACATGTTTGGTCTAATTAGACGCTGTTGTCAGGGAAATCAAAAATTCTTCAAGCGGGCGCTGAACGCTTTTAATACGCCATTGAGTGATGTATCATTTTTAGAATTAATTTCTGATGCAATAAAAACTTGTCTGATCTTTGGATGTTCCTGTTCATCAAGAGCTGTCAGTTATTTCTGTCATGATTCTCTCAGAACAAACTGTTTAGAAAGTACATTGTTTGTCTCCGTTTGATCTTCCCGGAGCAATCAGGCGGTCACAGATATTTATAGCGCTCTTCCTCAATCTTGGATGGAATTAATATTCGTACAAATGAATGGGCTCTCTACTTCTGTCAAGCGCGTGTTGGGACGGAGATGATTTGTGTTGTTGTGATGTTAAAGCGTATCGGAGCATCTTATAGCGCTCTCTCATTTTATCCGTGCGTATACGTACGAAAGCTTTTGAAGGGGAACCGTCTTTATTTGGATTGGAATCATTTTCTCTCCTGGCAGCTCTTAGACTGCGTGACTTCATTACCCCCGTCAGGCCCGCCAAGCACATTGGCTAATTACTCAGTCAGTCCAGCATTGGCAGGTAGTTGCACACATATTGATCAAAGTGCTTAAGGCTGGACTCTCGAGCAGAAATTAATCAGGCATTATTTTTTGCTGAGGGAAAGTATTAAATCTCAAACTGGTCCACGCTCCATGTCGTGTGGATGATGATGTGGTGTTTTCAATACATTTCTTCTGACCACGAAATATAATCTACAGGATCTGTGTACAAGGGCTTGAAAACAAATGTGCAAAGTCAAGGGTTCACATCCAGGATGTTTAGGAAATGAAAGCACGGAAGAAAGATATTCTCATTTTGTGAAACAGTCATGAAATACAATCTGTAGGATTCACTGTGGTTGAAGCCACATGTTGGAATTTTAGTTGAAACAATTAACTAAAATGTATCGACCACATAAAGACGGGTGTGTGCTGAGTTGTAGAGATGATCTGTTGAAGTTAGCATGCTAACCAGTTAGCCTCTGCCTGTCCTGTCTCGTAAAACCATGTGATACCTCACGAGCTAGGTTAGCATCCGGTCGGACCTCCGTCCAAAATGACAGGATGAAGAAGTACCCAGCAAACTTTTTCTCGACCTGCGTCTAGATGAAGACGTACAATCGACGTCGCGTCACATCGTGACTTTAATTCGACTGTTTTTCAACATGATAAAATAATATTAGGGCAAATATGACCTAAAAAATACGCATTTTACAGCAGTTTAACTAAATAAATACTGCCGGAAAACATTTTCTCGACCTCCTTCTAGATGAAGACATCCAATCGATGTCGCGTCACGTCGTGACATCAATTAGACTTTTTTTCGGGGGAATACGATCTCAAAGAAAACATATTTAACTCAAAAAACACTGTCAAGAATTATTTCCTCTACCTACTTCTGTGTCAAGATGAAGATATCCAGTCATCATCCAGTCATGTCGGGACATGACATGGACGCCAGAAAAACTTTCATTTCAGCACCTCTGGTAGACGTCGAATCAACCTGCCTGACTGACATTGATTAGACATGAAATAGACGTTAAAATGTTTGCTGGGTAGTGACAGAAAGAGAGGCAAAATAAAAGTTTGCGTTGCTTTCCACCCCCGGAGAGGACAGAACTTTTGGTAAGTAAACTTACGTATAGCTCCATTACAGTGATTTCAGGTTGCATGTCAAACAAAATGATTTTTAGGCTTCGTGTACATTAACACGAGTTTCCAATTTGAATCCGTGCGTTAGCAAAAAAAAGGCAATGACAATATGTTTCATTGTACGCAATATAGATTTACATTTCATCGCTTTTCTGGAACTGTTGTGATAGTTTGCGAGCAGACGTGTCAAAAAGTCTCAAATTTGTGGAAATCTAATATGTGGGTCAAAGTAATCCAATCACTGTCACAGAAATACCTCTCAGTGAACCATAGTCACTGATATGAACATAGAGTTAGTGCATATTATGGCCAGAACCAGATGTTGGACACCTAAAGATCAAACTAGAATGGCACTCAGTAGAGCGCATACCTCAGCCAAGCCCCAACAGTCTCACTTTGTAGTCATTCACAGATACCACCCACATAATGTCGAGTTCCTGACCCAGTTGGAGATGAGACTCAACTATCAAACATATTTAAAGAAAGTAAGAAAACACTGAAAGCTAATGGCTAAGCTAACAAATCAACCAAACATGAGACAAAACAAATGAACACATGTGTGCGAACATAGCCTCCTTAGCACTTATAATTATATGATCATTTTCAAACAATTTTTCCGCCCAGAAAATGTAACACAGTCATTAATCCTGCCAAACAGATGCATTATGGGAAAAAAAGCACCCTGTTGACGGAGGGGTCATATTGTGACAACTCCTCAAATCTGATTAAATCTCCTCAGACTCTAAATAAGGGTTGAGGTTTGTGTTATGGCATGAAGCTGATTAGGTCTCATGAGTTCGATGAACACTTCACTGACACAATGTAAACATGGGTTTTATTGCAGGGCTGTGATGAATACACATCTGATCATTAATCCTCATCAACGTCTTCTGGCTTCACACTGGACTTTCTGACTCTTTCTACGAGATCACATGAAATTTTGTATTTTCCACACAACTTAAAAAGAAGGATTGGCGTCATAGCTGGTTTGGACTTTGCCCTTTTATTCGAGTGTCCAAAATTATGCGGACAACATTTCTGCAAGTCGACCTCAACAATTCCCACAGCGTGATGAAAACAGCAAACACGTCAGCGGCATGTACGCTGCTTTGAGCCAACAATCCCACAATGCCATGTGTTGCATTTTGGTGGATGCAAACACCAAACATGTCAGTGATGGCGCAAAATTATTTATAAGGTGTCCAGAATTTCAATTTACTGCACAGGTGTGCGGTAAGGTTGTCAGAGTTATCAGATATTTGTCGTTTGAATTAACTGATGTGCAATGAAATCCAATTTTGTGTGCAGAGGATTTTTCCTTTATTGACACTAATCAAAGTATGAAAGTTTCAAATGACAAAGTGACCTTAGAGTGAAGTACATCAGAGCTCCTTTTAATACGAAAAATAGGTCCATCGTCGCTGCCCACATGCTTCTTTACTTCGGAGTGGAAGGTAAGCAGTAGATCCACTCGAGGGCGGCTCAACAGTTACCAGAGATCAACAAACATGGCGACGGCGTCTCAGAAGAGACAAAAGCAGTACCACAATTTCTGTTTTAGAGAACGTGCACATGTAGCAGATTAACTGAAGGGAGAGTACGTACGTAGAGATTCGTAACTATTCGTATACGTATCTAACTTTGAGTATAAATGAGCCTCAAGATAGCCGGAACTATTGCATCGCCCAAGAGCTTATTTGAAAATGTGATGATCTATGAATCTATTCAGTAATTGTAAATATAGCCGCCAACATCTACACAAACAGACCCACAAAGAAATGAGTACAGTAACGTGACAATCTTGCTCAACAGCCGATCTTCGACTTAATTCCTCTGTAATGTCTCCTCACATTTCACGCGCCTGGTTTATAGTCGGTGTCATAATCTGTAGGCTCGGCGCATCTGTCCTGATAAGCAGCGTGATGAGTTTCGGCGTGTGTGAGAGTTTCGGTTGGTGTCTGGAGTCAAAATGAAGGCGTGTGTGTGTGGTCTGTAGCCCTGTAGTGGATTTATCTGAGGTCATTTATGTAGCTTGGTGGGCTGCCAAGAAGCCTGGATTGAAAGGTACGTCAGCGGCGTGATTAACGGATAATGACAGACCCGGGTGTCGATATGTTCTGCGCTCAGATTTGTAGTGTGGGCATTATCACGGGCTCAGGACCAGTATATCATCCAAAGGGAGTCAGGAGAGAAGTGTGGAGGGAGAGCGGCACAGAGGCCACAACTATTCTCAGGAAGGAGGCAAAAAAAGAAAAGAATGAAGAGAGAAGACTGGAGGCTCCCCCGGTGCCGTGTGGAAACTTATTTCTCATTTTCGTGCCCAGACAGTAAATACCTTGCTTTTTCTTTCCCCCCTCAACGCTGCTCCTGACCTGAACCTGTGACCTGCCCTTGGTCTCTGATGATACTTCCCCCCCCCGCCGCCGCCTTGCTCAAGGCTGCCGAGGCAGGCAGCGCTGCCGGATCCAGGCCTTGCAATTCACCGGCTTCTAGATCGCCTGCCACAGCGTATTGATTTTTGTTTCCCCAATCTCCAGGAGAGAAGCAAAGAAAAGATTAAAAACACTGTCAGTTTGAAGTTGAATAAGAATCCTGCGCAGGGGGAGATACCTTAGAGAGCACGAGGTCACAGCCGAGGTACGTATATCTCTTTATAGGTTTAACCCTTCCTCGGCCCGGAATCCAATTATCAGTACGGAGAAAACGAGGCTGCGAACGCTGAACGTAATTATCACTTTTTCTTTTTTTTCATATCTGCATTTTTATCATCGCTAACGATTACAGCAGCCATAAAACACTTGGGCAGACTCTGGGTCACGTTGCAAATCTAATCTAATCTAACTGTAATCTAATATTTTTTAACTTTAAAAAATTCTCATGACACGAATTTGGGATCTATTGATAGGATCGAGGACGGAGCTTCAAACGGAAACCTGCAAGTAAAGTATTTAATATGTTTTGTGTCGGCATTATCAGTCCTGTACAGTCAACCGCTAACTGCTGCTAACTGTAGCTGCCGTTAGCTGCTTAGACGTGCAACTTGCGCTCTTCTGATTAAAATATGTATGATTTAAAATTTATTTTGAAATATGTAAATACGCCGACAGACTTCATACGTCCGCGCCGACGTATATTTCTCTTAATCTAAATCAGCACTCGCCTTTAATCGGAGGTCGCTTTAATTAAA
The DNA here is from genome assembly GCA_963678695.2 of Diplodus puntazzo. NCBI lineage: Eukaryota > Metazoa > Chordata > Actinopteri > Spariformes > Sparidae > Diplodus > Diplodus puntazzo. Next base: position 4,252,697 of record OZ023163.1, on the reverse strand, counting down.
AACAGCCTCATTAAACCGAATCGTTAGAGAGCGGTGGTCGAGTTTAAAGTGGAAGCCTTGAAGAGTGTGTTTCTACTTTTTCCAGCGTTGGAACAAAGCGAGCTGTTGTTATATCAGCTCTCGGTCCTCTTCAGCCTCGCTACACACACACAATGACCTGATTACACCCTCTCAGTCGGTTTGTGATAGCATGTATTATCATCAGTAAGTGCTGTTCTTTATCCCTCCCACATGTTTTATATCCTCAGGACTCTGTGTGTGGTTGTGTGTGGCATTCTGATCATGGCAGTCAGGCCCTATTCATCTCCGTGGTGTTGAAAAGGCTCCTTATTGGCACTGACCCTACACGAAATATTGTCTTATCAGCTGAGCATGAGTTGCCATAAGGCATTAGGGCTGGCACATTTCTCCTGCGCCCCCCCTCCTCGCCTCCCCGACGATCCCCATCCACTGGAAAGAGATCACAAATACAGCGCTGTCACTCCCTGTCCGCTCTGTTTACTTGATTTCTATCTATCTATGGTCAAAACAAGGATGTCAAGTCGAGTCAGGCTCTGTGCGGATGCCTCTGAATATTACGGAAGTTTTTAATTTATCGACCATTTGTTTAAAACTCTCGGGGGGTTCTGTAGATAAATGTAAACATTTAATGTAAATGCAGGGGGCCCGCGTGACTTACTGTACTCGGGACAATGCAAACACAGGTGATAACTCTAATAAAAGATGACAGAAGACATAAGAAAACAAATTAGAGGGTGACAATTTCCCTCAGATGCTGTCACCCAAGGTTCAAATGGCAGCCACTGTGTTCTATTATTTATTGAGCGAGTTGATGAAATGTCATCTCTGATGATGTGATGTTCACAGGGAAGGCTGACGTCTAAGAAGTTTAACTGACACGCCGTCGCCGTAGCCTTGCCAAAAAAAAAAAAAAACATGTCCTCTTCTTTAAATATTGAAGGCCTACAGGAGGAGGAACATGGAGTCCTTTGTGCCGCCTGTCATTACTACACACACGTTGACTGGTGTAAATTAATTGGCTCGATGGCGCCGTTTCTTCTCGTACGCTGATTAAAGGAAATTGGAGACCTTATCTGAAAGTGAACAAGTTGCCGTTGTTTTTATTTACGCCACTTGTTCCACATTATTTCCGTTACAATAAAGTGTATGAATCTTCTAAAAATTGCATCCGTTGACAAAAAAACGCTGCTTATTTTCATTCTCGATGTGCGTTTGTGACTTAAATTATGAACACTTGATATTTAGAGCTGTAGTAAGTGCTGCAAAAAAAAAAAACAAGCAGCAAGAAGAGAGAAAAATGCATCTGACATAAAAAAAAACACAGCAGCATCAAAAGAAAAAATGCTGCAATTTACCGCGCATGATGTTGTATTTTATGTTATTCATAGGAATTTGCCTTCAGGCATCTTCGCGAGCTTAAAGTCTCGCACAATATGCCGGGCCTCCTCAAAGGGCATATTAGTGTTTGCTGTTGCATATTAATTTAGCATCCAGAATGACTGACTGGATACAACCCACCGTGCTCCTTTATGCCTTCTTCTCTCCACCTGGAGGGGTAATATTGCAGGATTATGAGTCCTGTGTGTTATATTTATACATCCCCCCCCTCTTTGCACTCCTTTTTATCTCAAGCAATTATGTCTTTCACCCCATCAATCTGTCACTCAGCATCTACTTATACCCACCACCGCGTTTTGCCAGGAGACTCGTGTGTTCGCTCGCTGCTAAACACTTTGACTCTTTGATCAATCCTCATTTACTTCTCCTGCGCGTGACACACACTAACACACACACACACACACACACGGTCGACTGAGAAATTAAAAGAAGATCGTTAGCATAAGTCGTTAAGACTAAAGCACATATAGTTTACATTGTAACAGTGCAGAGAAAAGTAAAAGAAAACAGACTTCCTGTGTCGCTGTTAGCTCGATGCTACATTCGGCGTTTACATCATGCTCAACAGTCTCATTGAAAAGTTATTTTTTGCCGCTTTGACGTGTCTCCATATGGCCGTACAGGTGTGCGGGGAGAATACGTGAGGAATCTATCACCACTGTACCGCAGCGGCGCTAGTTATTTTTGTTTGTCCCGTCCTCTTTGGTGGAACTCGGGGGGCTCGGGGAGCGCGCCGAGCGGAAAATGTGCGAGCGGAGGATCAATGGGAAAAAAAAAAAAACGCATAAAATGTGCATGTGCATAAAAGGAAGACAAGCCGCAAACAAAAACACACACACATCATAAAGACACACACACACACACACACACATGCAAACATTATAAATACACAGCAGAAGCCCAGGTGGATTTGGTGCAAGCTGTTTTCACTGGCAGCATCCTCCCCCTCTGCGCTCCCCCCACCGTCCCCACCCCAGCCCTGTTCAGCAAAGCTGTCACAGCGGCAGCACTCATAATGAAGGGTAAAATATTTTATTCAGATTTATTAATTTGAAAATGAAGCATGCCTGTCGACAGAGGGACAGTTCTTCTCAATCTGTCAACGTGGAGCCACTCGGCGCTGACACCGGGATTCATTTGTCTTGTCGGCTCTGACAGTCGGATTCTCCCAGTGCTCTACGGAGAGGGATCGCCCAGGGATTTTTTGAGCTGGATAAAACACATTCCGACAAGGAACAGCCTCTTTATTAATGCAAATTAGGCCAGAAAAATTCCAGCAACAGCTACTTGGCTCCAGAGCCCTGGCTTCTATTCTCTGTTATTTATTTATTTGTGTGTTTTTGGAGGGGGGGGGGGCGGTGTTAATAAAAGCAGCCTCGCAGTGTTTGTGAGAACAGGGCCTGCAGGAGGACCTGTCACACCGCAGCTGTGACACTCTCCACACACATGGGACACATTTTGGAGCCTTTCCTGCACTTTTAGGTGTCCTCTCCAGGTGTGTTACCTCACAAATCAACAATGACTAGTTCTTATCAAACTCCACTTTTCAAAAAAAAAAAGCCAGAGCCAGAAGATTAAGGTTTGTTTGGAGTTTTATACATAATGAGGGTTAAGCTGTCATTCTCCTACATATAAAAATTCAGTCATTATCTGTTCACCCACATGTGGATGGAAAGTCAGATGACTTTTTGTTTCCCGCAAAACATTTCTGGAAGTGAAGTAGATGGGGACATTAAATGGGTTCATACAGCTCATCTGTCGTACTCCAGAAGCCCTAAACTGATTTTAAAAAAGACAAAATCTTCGCCGTAGCTGCTAAACTAACAGAATTAACGCAAACCCGGTCGACCACGCGTCTTCTCGAATCAGTTTGGGGCTTCTGGAGACTTCTGGATGTCGACAGATGAGCTGTAATGTTTTTTTTGTGTGTGGTTGCTTTTTTACGACTGGTCGACCACACATGTTGGGGTTTTAAAAACCAACTCTTCTAATCAGTTTACCAGCTCTTTACTTTCTTGGATTACATCCAAGCCGGGCTTTGAAGACAGTGTTTTTTTAGTGGCCAAACTGTGTAATTACAGCATCACGTGACTTTACCCGTTAACCTTCACAACATGACTCGCTTTACCATCGTGATTTGAGCCATTCGGTCTGATAACATTCGGAAAGTCTAGAAGAGCGCAGGATTAAATCGTTGTAAGTTAGTTGGGCGCCTAAACGGTAGTTAGTCAGTGGAAGTCATGAGATCTTAACACAAGATCAGGTTCACTTCCGACGTTTCCCTGTTCGTATCCGTGATCGACCGGCTTTCCATCGGCATACTGGTTGTAAATAATGACTGAATTCTCATTTTTGGATGATCTGTTCCTTTAAATAAATCCATATTCGTGCCCTCTATTTCCCCTTCGTCTTTGCATTTGGCTGTATGGAGCTTTATATGGGATTTTTTTATTTTTTTTTTTCCTCTGCTGTGTCTCCGTGTGTCTATTTAGACCAGAGGCCAGGAGACTCACGAACTGTGGCTGACTTGTGCTTGCCTGGATGAGTGCAGGCGAGTTGTTGTTTTATTTCGCCGAGAGTCCTTTGACATTTATCTCTCTTCACCTGCTCCGTGATGGTGATGCCAAGTGACAGGGTCTCCTCTCTCTCTTCCTCCTCTGTCTTTCTGTCTGTCCTTTCTCCCCCTTCCCTCTCTTTCTCTCTCTCTCTCTCGTTTCCACCCCTCCTCCTCCTCCTGAGCTCGTCTTTCTTTAGCCTCCAATCCATCGCCGCGGCTACAGCTATGTGCATCCTAACCCCGGCTGCGACTGGAGCTGCACAAAGTGAATTGAACTTGGTGTGCTGTCGGACCCCTTTGAAAAGCAAGCGCTGTCAGTCAGAGACGTCTGACGGGAGACGGCACAAGATGGAACAGCGAGGGTGAAGACGTGCATGATGGGATTGCTCCTCTTATAATGTTTAAAACGAGACAGCCCTCTCCAATCCTTAAATTACTTAAATGGACGAGATAGGGGAAGCAGCGCGCGCCGCCGCCGCTGTAGCTCCGCTGTAGCGGCTCGGCTTAGTTAATTGCTTATCCTCTGGAACAAGGCGGAGGTTGTATTTCACTCACGCCGACAGGAGGCATCACTTATTCAGAGTCCTCCCACTGTCAATATACTGTAACAGAGAGGGGCTTCTCTCCGGCCTCCTGCCGTGTGGGTTTACCCTCGCTGGAAGATAGATGCAGCTCGTATGTTGCCCGCCACAGACTGAAGCTATTTCTGAGAGGGGGCTCGCAAACACGCGGCTGCAAACATTGGAATAAACCGCCAGCGAGGAGAGGTGGCTGTTCCAATTCTCACCCCGTGCATTGACCAGCTCTTATGGGAAAAGTCACCTTAATTGCAAAAGGCCTCTATATTTGACCTCACCATCAGTTCATTAACCCAGCAATAAAAGAAGCCCTCATTCTGCCAGAACTGCACCCGGTCTGCCCATTTGAAAACCATCTCACTTCCGCCACCTCCAGTTTTTTTTTTTGTTTGTTTTTTTTTTCCTCTCCCCCCTCTCCAGAGCAAACGCCTGCGCTCACCCACCCACTTCATCAATTGCCTTCATAATTTTAAAAGCCTTTTTTATGTTGTTGTTTTTCCCTCATATAGTAAATGGAGCCATAATTTAATATTTTAATGCATGTTAATGTGTTGTTTAACCTTCTAGCAACAATCAGGCGTCTCTAAAAGGTTAACCTTGAACGTGAGCCAGTGCAGACAGCAGCACAATAACGCGTCAATCTTTGAAAAACATCTCTGTCTAATGGATTAGTGGTTGATTGCACAGCCCCATCTCGAGGTAGATGCCGTATATATTGGATAGGCATTAAAACGAGCATTTCTCAATTTTCTCGCTGCCGGCCCTCAGGGTCAATGGATCGCTAGGGCAACAAAACGCTGAGTCAACGCTTGCCTCTTAATTTATCTTGGGTTGGGGTGGGGGGGGGTTTGATTATAGCTTCATTTAAGTCTCTCCGGCAGCCCACCAGCACAACATTAAACAGGTTGGATTTAAAAAGAGAGGGGGGAGGGAGGAGGAGGTGCGGAAAGGGGGTCTCCTCGAAGATCGCTGGTTAGAGTGTAAGCTACTGTGAGAACGTGCCTGACATGAGAGGTAAACAGTGTTGTAAGAAATATGACAGGCAGCTAAAGGGAAGAGAGAGAGAGAGAGAGAGAGGGGGAAAAAAAAGGAGATGTCTCAAAAAGGAATGAGAGAAAGGGCATGCTGTGGGCTACTGGTGTGTGAAGGGTAACTAGACTGTCAGTAACCTTTTATGTGACGGGTTGACATCGTATCTATCACATTAAGGATTGGTCAGGTGGAAAAGCAGTGATCAGGTTCGAGCTCAGCGTCTCCGCTCTAAAAAATGTTTCTCTATAATCTGAGATAGTTCGTTTTGAGTCTGCGCTGCATTTATAATTAACACAGCCGGAGACGGTTTCAGGCCTGCAGTGTGATTCGCTGGACCTCCATTTTCTTAAACTTCATCCTGATGCACGTTTTAACTGGTTGGGAGCTATTACCTCTAATATGAAGCTAATCCAAACAAACTAGCCTTAGTTCTCACTTCATCAGCTTCTCATTATAATCGCATTATTCCACATGATTAATCACATTATTTTCCATCACTTGGCCCAGCTGAATAACAGATCTGTGTAGAGATAGAAAAAACAAAATATTTAGGGTTTTAAAGGTCCTATTTGTAAGAAAAACAAATGTTTTAAGTCTCGCTCCAAACGCTTTGGGACGCCGTCCGGCTCGTCCTACAACCCCAAAGCGTTTGTTTTTATGTTGCTTGCCACGAAATAGACAAAAAGATGAATATGCTACCTCTATCGTGTCTGTGTGGTGAATATGAAGCCACTGCCAGCAGCTCAGTTTAGCTTAGTTTTGCGCAAAGACGTGGAAAACATTTCGACAAGCTTTCTTTAAAGGTTACAGCCCTCACCTGTCAGAAAACTCACAAAAATATAGGAAATGTCATTAACAAAATGTACTAATTAACGCGTTATCTCTAATTTGTTTAAAAGAATACATTTTATGGTTTCATAAACGGTCCCAAAATTCAAAATCAAAATGTTGCTTTGTTATTATCATTTATAGTTGTTGTTAGAGTATTAGCATGCAAAGTACTTGACCTACAAACAGTAACGTTAACGTTGTGTTGTCATCATGAAAATTGCAGTTCACTATTTAAAGCTTTGTGTTACTCTGAACAGAAACTCTCAGTCCTGCTGTGTCTTTAGCTCTTTTAGCTCTATTAGCAACATCGGCTGTTAGCTAATAGCTCCATAGTTTTTATCTACATTAGCCGAAGACATCGCAGGAGTCAGGCTAGCTCAACTAGCATTAAAAGTCGCACAATCTCTCAGTTAGCTCGTGGTTTAGTTGGTAATTCACTCATTTTGTCTCTGAGGCGTCTCTGGAATGATTTTTGTTTGTTCGTTTATATTTTTTCTGTTGTCCTCGACATGACGGAACGTCATTAATCTTGAATTCTGGTTGAATTTTTCCATTAACGAGCCTACAGCCTCCAGTTCGGAGAGACATACTTACCATCAACAGGTGACGTACTGAGGTGACCACAGTGACCAGAGCAGCAAGTCCTGCCTCCGTATGGGAAGACTGGACAGAACCAGGTGATATCTGAATATACAGTATATCTGAACCCTGGAAAGAAAGCAGATCCCCAAAATGTCATAATTTGATCATCAAACTTGGGATTATAATTTCTTACACTGCTCATTACTGAATAAAAGTAATCACATTACCGTAACTGGTCACTAAGTAACACTGGCTTAAACTTTAATTCTAATACAATAAAGTGTTTATTTTAATATAACAAAAGTTACAGAAGCTGTTATAAAACAAAGTGTTGGTGTGTTAAAGTAGCTGTAGTTTATCTGTCTGTCTGCAGCTCGTGTCTCAAGTTTCCACAGTTTATCCGCCCGTGCTCACATCTGTCTTTATCCTTGTTCTGTGAGGTGCATGTGAGATGCCTGTGATACACTGCTGTGACAGTGGTTGAGCAATGGGCCTGTCTTGTTCTGGGGCCCATGCTGAAGCACAGCTCCCCTTTGTTCTGTGATGTATTGATCCATTCAGACCTCCTTCCGAATGTACTCCGCCGGTGCTCACTCTGCTCGAGCCGGCTCGTGCCGCCGATCTCTCCGTGTAGCGCTCGCTCAAACTCGGCAGTCAAAAAACAGAGCCTCCGCAAAAAAAAAAAAACACCCAGCCGTCAAAGACTCTGTTTTCTACCCAGCTGACGACTTAGTGAGCAGTGAGAACGCTGCACTCGAACATAAAGCCTTCAAACTTTTGGCTGTCGGTCGAATCACCTGCGTCCTTAAAAGCACTGTGATCTCACGGGGTGGTCGTGTCAAGAGCTGAAGAACATTTTGTGTGTCATGTCGCGGATTTTGAGCTTTTCACATGTCAACTAACGGCTTTTTTTGAGTTTGGACGTGCAGCAACTGACAAAGGCAGGTGCTCATCGTTTGTCATAGTCAGGTGACCTTCATTGTCGTGGTAACAATAATAAACACCTGGTTAATGTTGTGAAACGCCTGCAGCTTGGTTAGGTTTAAAAAAAAAAGGGTCATCATTGAGGTTAAAATATCCTCCGTACGTACATGATGCAAGTTAAATGTGTTACATGAGTTAACTTACAGCTCTAAGTTAAGTCACCAACAGACGCTCCTTTCTCCTACAGAGAACACTGCCCCTGAAACGCCTCGTCAGTAGTCCCGCCTTTAATCCCGTGACCATCACAGAGTCACACCTTTACGTAATTTATGCCTCGTGTCAAGTTTTGCCCCTAAGAATCAACTTTGCATCGATGCGCTGTTGATATCAGCAGTGCTGGCTCAGGCATGTGTGAGCTGACCAATCAGAGGAGACGAGAGGGAGGGTCCTTAAAGAGACATAGCCATAGTCAGGTGACCTTCATTGTCATAGTAACGATAATAAACACCTCGTTTTAGGCGCCACAATTACTTGGTTAGGTTCAGGAAAAGGTCGTAGTTGAGGTTAAAATATCCTCCGTACGTACATGATGCAAGTTAAATGTGTTATGTGAGTAAACTTACAGCTCTAAGTTAAGTCACCAACAGACGCTCCTTTCTCCTACGGAGAACACTGTCCCTGAAACGCCTCTTCAGTGACATCACACTTCATCACAGAGTCACACCTTTGCGTAATTTATGCCTCATGTCAAGTTTTGCGCCTAAGAATCAACTTTGCACCGATGCGCTGTTGATATCAGCAGTGCTGGCTCAGGCATGTGTGAGCTGACCAATCAGAGGAGGGGTCTTAAAGAGACAGGAGCTAAAATAGAGTGTTTCAGATGGAGGGTGAATACAGTGTTAGACAATATGAGACAACTGCTGCTGAAACATGTTAACTTATTCTGATAGTGACCCAAAATAAAATCATGCAACCGAAAATGAGCATGAATTGTCCCCTTTATTGGTTTGTATCACAGAGTTATTTTTGCATCTGAAACTCATGACGTCACACTTTCTGCTCTGACATGAAAAGAAAGCAGCTACTGTCTCTTGTTGCCAGGTCACTCGAGTGTAATCTCCGAGCTATGGTGACTCATTTGTGTTGCACAAGGCAAGAGATTTTTTAATTTATATTAAAAAAAAAGCACAGGTAATAAGTAGCCAAAGAATCACCTCCTTCTTCCTCCTGCTCTCTCTTCGTCATCCTGCAGCCGTGCATATATGCAGTGTTGGCTGCATGTTTGAAAATGGAGCGGACATGGAGCTCCCGTGAATTTGTTTCTCAGTCCAAACGTATTAAAATCAAAGAGAGGGTTATGTGTATGAATCCGTTCCATTAGTGCTGCCTCCACACAGGCCAAAAAGCCGAGCAGGATGAAAGGGAGGATTTATCTTCACAGCCTCATCACATGGTGTGACCCGGGGCCCGGAGTAGAGAGGTCTTTCTCTCAGGTGCCATGGAAACCAGCCCGCCTCTGGCTGCTCGTCCTGTCCTCCAGCCGTCCTCTGTGCTTCTCCCGCGTCGACAGCAGGCCTGTTGAATCTCTGAGTTAGTTTTCAAACACATTTTCCCAAAGCTGTGAAAAACTCTGTAGGGTTTTAAACTCTTCTGTGGATGTGCTACAGAATAATGTACCATCTACTAATGTAGTGTGCTGCTGTGCTAATATATATCATCCAACACATTTCTGGACCTTTTGATCAGGTCAGTAAATCCATGAAATGTTTGGTTCTTCTGTGTGATGATGTCTGGCTTCTGTTTCTGAATCAGACAGGTTGAAGCCACGATCCATGTACGGAGGACAAAACACGACTTATAAGGTAAATAAATGAAGTGAAAATAACAATAACAAATGACATGCAGGTAAGCTGAATTGGCATTTCTATATTGTTTATAGGTGTGGATGCATTTGTCAGTATCCCACTTGATATATGTTTTATATTCTATATTAATGTGCCCCAAATTGAAATGCAGCTAACACAAACCCTGGACAGCAGCGCGAGTCTCGACCTCTGAAGACGGGCGAAAAAACCTTTCTCTTGGTCGTATTCATCCGCGGGTCGCCAAAGGTTTTCTCTCGGTCGATGATGTTGTTGTAACTGAACTGTCAAAGGTGCTTTTAGCTGTTAGCGAACAGCTGCAGGTGCTTTAACACCACTCTCTGGACTGGGATGAATCACATCTAGTCCTGGAAAACTCAAGACAGGTGCATTAAGATTTATGATGCAGCTAACAGAAATGCATTTATTTGGCTAGGTCTGTCAAATCCCCACCAGATACAGGACACTTAAAATGACAAGTGTAAATGGGGTCTAAGTGCTGTGTGATGGACAGACAACCTGTCCTCAGTGAATCCGACCTCTTGCCCTATGCGAGCTCTGATAGCCTCCAGACCTCCAGGTCTCCTCGCAACTCTGCTATGCAGAGGTTGTTCAGAAAAAAAAACGACAGGCACACACATTTAATTGGATTGGATTTGGATTTATTTTATAAGTAAATTATATATTTTTTAAATGAAACTAAAAAAGAAAAGAATCCAGACTTCAGTAAATCCTAAAACTAAGCCGATTCATAATAAAATGCTAATTTAAAAGCGTTTAAAATTCGTACAGCAGGTCACAAAACATATTTACCAAGCATTTTGTGAGGGGCGGCGATGGGAGGCAGAGCCTTACCTGCCAACATTAGGCTGTGAAAAACAAGGTGATCACCCTTTTGATTTAAATGAAATCGGGAAAAAAACACCAATCAGGAGCACAGCAGGAAGAGGGGTTAAAAATCAGCTGGCTCCGGAGGGGCGACTCGGTTGCAGAGCCGGACCCTCTGGAGGAATAAACACCTGGAGAGACATCAGATTCTGCTCTGATCGAGAGATGTTTACTGGAGGAGGTGAGAGAACCAGAATATCTGGTGAGTGCTGAGCACAGTGAGAGGTCGACCTGATTTCAAACACACGGATATCCTTCCTCACTTTCTGACTCTGTCCCGGATCGTAGAGCGACGGACGACCAAAAGAAACAAACCATCACCGTGAGTAAACTTCTGGATTTCTCATTGTTTGAACATTGTTGGGATAATACAACATATGACACAAATCTTGTCAGTTTTATACATTTTTTTTGCAGAAATTATTGTTATTATATCTTAAATTAAATACACAGCTGTCTTATTTCTTTTTTATACGGTATGTATTCATTTAAAGGTGCTTTTTGTAAGAAAAGTGGATTTTTGAGTCTCATTCCAAACTCACCAAATACCAGCGCATTGGGATTGTAGGTCGGTCCAGGCGTCAGTATTTGATGCGTTGGAAATGAGGCTCAAAAATCAACTTTTCTTTAAAATAGGACCTTAAATGTTCACAGGGTTTATTTCCAGTCTGCTCCACAGTCGCTCAGGAGGCTCTACAGTGCCGAGGCGTGAGGCCCAGAGCTGCTGTCCCGTCCTACACCTGGGCGTTATATTTGCCACTGCTGTTAGAGTCTGCCTTTGGTGCTTTTAATAACTGTGACTCCATCACAAAGTCCCACTAGTGTTGATGGCACTCTGGTATGGAAAATTCATGTATTCAGTGTCGTGCTCCGTGATATATATATATATATAGCTTGTTATCATGTGCTGCAAATGAAGCAGATTTCACAGGACCTCTATAAGCATCTCACTGTTTTATCACGAGTGAGTGTCTGATCGTACATCAGCGCGGCAACGACTGGATGAGGATCACTGCCGCTGTGATTTGTTTGCCTTGCATTGTAGCCCGAAAGTATCAGCATATATTTAGATTCCTAAAAGCCCCTGCTAACGTAACTTAGCAGATGTTGGGGAGTCATATGGATGTTGGTGTAACAGAGACCCCCTCAGGTATTCTCATTATTCTACTACTGAGCAGATGGCAGGAAACTTACCACACTTACCATTATCCATCATACATATTCTGCTCCCCCAATTTACATAGCCGGTGCTTCACAGGAGCTCCTGCGGGGGAAGAGTACCTAGCTCCAGGATCGCACCGCAGCTCCACCTGAGGCTTGGGAAGACAGTCTGAGATGTCACTGCCGCTACACCTCAAACTCAAATATGCTAATGGTTGTACAAGACGAATTCCAATGGGGACGTCCCACTTGTGTAGTTTGAATTGTAAAGGAAAGAAGAGAGAATGTGCAGCTTGTTGGTTTTTAAACAGTTTAATATCAACCAGGAGATGTTGTACTGTGAAACAGACTTGATAAGATGGTAATATTAGGCTTTTATTGTGTGCAGGAGTCGTACAAATACAGCCTGTCACTGTCAAGAACACGCTGCAAAAATTCATGAGCACCTCAACCTCAAATTAGGAAAACTCAGTATGTCATTTAAAAACGGTTTCTACCATTTTTCTCAATCAGCTGTTCTTACCGTGACGGACAAGCGCACAGTTTATCCACCGTTTGGAACAGTTTTGTTATTTTAAATGAGTTTTTCTTTCTTTATTTTTATTTTGTCTGCGCTTGTGTCACAGCTCTAAAAGTGGGAGGGGCCTCAGGTAGCAAGCACCAATCAGGATTTAAAACGTGCACAGCGCACGTTGAATACGTAGGTCACCTGTGCAAGCAGCTCATTATTAACTGTATTGTAAGTTTCTTGTTGGGTGGCGAACTCTAGTGGCTGTAGTAAATATTATGCCAGCAAAGGAGGAAGCAATGTGAAGGAGTGTAAAGAGCGACCAATGACAGCGGAGTTAAACAAACTTTGGACTCTCATCTGAACCTCCAGGAACAGCGCCGGGCTTTGAAGCCAATTATAAAATGGTGTCCAAACTGTGTGATGTTACATTGTGAAAGCAGCAGCTTTTAAAACGATAGTTTTTTTTTAATTTGGCTTTACGACCTTGAATTTGATCCATTAGGTCTGATAACACTTGACAAGTCTGGAAGGGTTATAGTTCGGGGTTCCCATTCAAGCTAGCAGAGCGCTAATCCGTAAAATTAGCCGCTGGATCCGCGGAGAACTCTGTCAGGTCACACAATGTGGAAGATCCAGGTAGTTTTACACCCAGGAAGTCAAACTTGATTGGCTTCATGCACCACTGAGCAGCTTCAACAATAACGAACGTGGATAAGTTTTCTCTTATTTGATCCATAAAGTTATTAGTAGTTTTCATGCCCAAACCCAACCGAACAGGTCCGGAGTTACTAGAAATCGACCTGTTATCAAACATGGAGGACAACACTCTACAACGCAGATTTAAATTATGCTTCACAAATGTTTTATGAGGACGGAAACGTTTATTAGACCTGGAGGACACACAGGAAGTGTTTCAGCATGTAACGCTGAATGTAAACAAACTGCTTACATTCAGCGTTTTGGAAAACTCCACCGGGCACAAACTCGCTGTGGATCCTTTTCACTATCAGACGTACTTATTATTTAACTGAATTTCTGACCTCAGCCCTGGTTGGTATGTGTGTTGCAGGAGTCGCAGGTAGTCGCCGTCAACATCTTGTTTAAAACTCCGGTTCGATTCTCACCGTGACGCTCTCAAGCCTTTACATGCGTTCCTAATTATGTGTGTCACACGTGTGCACATCCAGGCTGATGATTTGCACAGCAGTCCTCATACTTTAGTTCGACGCTGATTTTTTTTTACCCCACCTCCTCCTCCTCCTCCTCCTCCTCCTGCTCCTCCTCTCTTCCCTCTGAATGGCTCTCAGTGGTGGAGGGGAGCGAGTGGCAGTGAGGCAGCGCCGGGCCTGAAGGGCACTTTTCAGCCTGGCCAGACACACTCGGGCCTTGCTGCTTGGCTGCGCAACATGGGTCACCGCCTTACATTAGGAGGACCCTGCCAAAGTCAGCCAAGCGGAGCCTTTGCAACATACCTGAAAACGAATGAACAAAGTCGATGTTCCACCGCCTCCTGCAACTAGAGGAGCACGTCTAACAGCGGGAGTCTCGTTTATAAAAATAGGGGGGGGGAAAAATGAAATATAGGTGTGTTCCTGAAGGTGTCTCATCAGCGGATTGATTCTTCCAAAGCCCATAAATCTGCGATCACATTATTTGTCTGATAATTATATTAAAACGAAGGAGCCGGCCAACAGTTCTGATTAGTGCACCTTGTATCTTGGCACAGCTTTGAAATGAAATGGGTCTCCCCCGCGGAGCCGCTGGGGGCCCATGCTGAGGTCAGAGGGGAGAGACTAAAGCAGACCTCTGGTGTCAGCCAACATTATTTATTTGGAGATCAGGCTCTATCCATCACGTCTCCCTCCTTTTTTTTTTTTTTTTTTTTTTTTTGCTAAGGGGAGAAAAAAGGCAGCAGCAGCAGCAGCCACATCTCCCCTGCTCTTCTCCTCTGCATCCCACCTTTACAGTCCAATGATCGACGTTTCACGAGAGGCACCTCAAGGTGGGGCTAAATGGTCTTATATTCCCAATCATGACGCGTAGGCGGAGTCTGACTCCTCACGCTCTTTGCTGCTGCCTGCCTGGCCTGCACAGCCTGTACTGTACATTGAGAAAAGCCCAAAGAGGGATGGAGTGAGTGAAATAAATCCACACTTCTTATTCCTCACATCTAATTTAAAGAGAGAGAGGAGAGGAGAGGAGAGGAGAGGAGAGGAGGGGTGGACTCTGGCTCAGAAGAAAACGTGTCCCACTTCATGTTAGTAGTAGAAAACCAAGGCAGCCTATCTCTCTCTCTCTCTCTCTCGCTCTCCTGGTTTTTTTTACGCACACCCTACTCCAGTGAAGGCAGCAGCAGTTCAGCTCAGGTTTCACATTCAGCTCCGACCAGCTGAGAGAGAGAGAGAGAGAGACAGAGAGAGAGAGAGAGAGAGAGAGAGAGAGAGAGCAGCCACAAGAGCAGGAGGACTCCGCTTTCTCCTCTCCAGCCGACAGCCCTCTCTGCGCGGCGAGCGCCACTGAAAAGCCCCGGCGACAGGAAGAGACGCGCGGCGCAAATATTACCGCGCCACCGGGATCTTTTTTTATATTTTATTTTTTTTTATACCCCTTCTTCTTCTTCTTTTTTTTTCTTCCTTTTTTATGTATGTTTTGCAGGATTTGAGCAGCGACACACACAGAATTAGATTTAGAGAGAGAGAGAGAGAGAAGCAGCAGCAGCAGGAGGCGCAGAAGAGATGGACGAGCAGCCGAGGTTGATGCACTCTCACACGGGGGTGGGCATGGCAGGGCACCCCGGCCTGCCGCAGCACATGCAGGAAGGCACCGGAGGAACGGACGGCGACGGGAGAAAACAGGACATTGGAGACATTTTACAGCAAATTATGACCATCACGGATCAGAGTCTGGACGAAGCCCAAGCCAGGTAAAAGCTCCAGCGTCTGTCAGCAGGCGGCGGCGGGCAAAGTGGACAGATAGCACATGTAGATACAAGGAAGGAAATACATGTTGAATTATCTGATTTTACAGCAGAGTGCAAGTGTAGATAGATGGAAGTGTGAGGGCGATAATAACGATGGCATGCCTTCAGATCACAGTTTGCTTCACGTTGGAATAAGTGGACAGCCGCGCGCCTTCAGGAGGGAATAAAAGTGTGTGTTTATTACCGAGAGCTGCCAACGTGTCGATGTGAAGCAGCAAACAGCTCAGATTCATATACATATATATATATTTATAAAATATGAAATATAATTAGTTGTTTTTTAAGTGTCTTACAGCTGATTTCATCCATAATGTGCAATTCACATTAAATTCAATGCAGCTGGAAGTGACTGAGAAAAGTTATACATTTGGAATATTTTCTTTTTTTTTTGTATATAATTGGTCAGAAAATCAATTTACACGTGATGGGTGCAGCAGGATAGATACAGCTGAATGAAAATGTTCCTTTGCATGCAGGTTAGTGGATTTATGTTGCAGTAAATGAAGCTGGGTGTGCAGGTGGTGTGCATCCATTTGGAAAAAAAATAAAATAGTCAACAGTGACTTTAATTCTGCTGCTAGCATCCATCTTACAAAATACTTTTTTTTTTTTTAAAAAACTGCACGTTCAAAAAAAAAGTGTTCATTTAATCAGATTCAAGAAGCTGAAGGAAGTTTCAGATTTAATATAAACGTCTCTCTGTTGCAGGAAACACGCTCTGAACTGTCACAGAATGAAGCCAGCTCTTTTCAATGTCTTGTGTGAAATCAAAGAGAAAACAGGTACGTCTCACATTAATTCTAATTAAACCCCCTGTAGAGTGCTCTGTCGTCGCCCTCCGTAAAGAAAAAAAAAAACAGCCAGTGAAAAGCGTCCTGAAGCAGGTCGACTCCAACACAAAGCTGCACACTGTGTTTTTCTCACTTAATGGAGCTGTGCAGATGTGCAGGAGAGGGCACAGTACCGGCTCTGTGTGGAGCCTCTTCTATCATCAGAAAAAGGAAGGAGGCTAATTTGCTATTCACACTCCAGAGTCACAACCCTCATGTTTGGATTTTCGCTCTACTTCAACACAATTTTTGGCTAATATAAATTTCACTGACGTGTAGAGACGTGTGTTTCCTCCTGTAGCTGAAAAAGTCTGCGTGTTTTGTTTTTTTTTAAAAAAAAAAAACTATTTCACAATAGGAGCTGTGGACAATTACCTCGAGCGGTCCCTATCAATTATCGTGTCAAAATATGAATGAGGGCTCTTTTTTTTTTTTTTTTTGATGCTATTGTGGAATAATAGAGAGTATTGAGCAAAAATTGTCACAAGCACGTTGATGTCTCCCCTTGTGAGTTAACTGTCAAGTCTGGTGAATACGTCTCTTTTCTGTTCTGCATTGTGTGTCTCTCTATTAAAGCGGTTGTGAGAGGGAGCATGTCAGCAGAATAATTGCTGGGAGAGAAAATAACGTAACATAGGAGGCGTAAGTCATGTTTCCAAATCATTTTCCTCGTGACATTTTTGAAATTGGCACAGATGGAATTCGGTGCACTTCAGACTGATAGCGTGCGTCTCCTCTTTTATTTCCCTGTCTTCGGGGCTGATGTGCTGTAGGACTCTTTCAAAACTTTGAGATATTGAGTCGCCAAAACATGCCAGTTTTATGCTTTTTTGCGCCAGGCGAAGAAAAGCCGCTTCCTGTGCGTTTCACACTCATTAGTGCGTGAAATCAAAAAAAAAAAAAAACGGGAGCGGATGGAGGATGAGGACGGTGTTGTTTTCATTGTAGCAGAAGTTGCACTTGCTCATACTTGACCTTTTGTGGCGGCGGCGGCGGCGACTGGTGCTGTTTATGTTGCTTCTCTCGTGTGTGTGTGTGTGTGTGTGTGTGAGCCCGACCTCTCGCCTGGTGCTTTCATGGATGTTTTCATTGAGGGTTTCCATTGAAGTTCACCTCGCTGCCTGCCCCCCGCCACATACGAGCCCCGGCAGTTTATCTTGAATCGGCCAGTGCCTCGGGAGAGAGCGGGGGGCCGTTTGAAGCCTGCTGGCTCACTCTTCTTTTTTGTTGTCTTGGTAGGTTTTTTTTGGTGGAGGGGGGGGAGTGACACAGTTATGCATAGTGTTTTACTCCCCGGCGCTCCTCGGAGTTCATCCAAAGTTCGGCTCTGCTGAGAGTACAAAGTAACTTGGACCTCTTCCTGCCTGCACACCCATTCTTGTCTCTTTCAGCTGGCAACCTATAAACACAAGGTGCAGCTTGTGGAGCTTCACACAGGAGATCTGCTGCCTTTTTTTTTTTTTTTAATTGGCTTTGTTGTGAATTTTTGACGTTCTGCTCAGATTTTTTTCTGTTATTGCTTTTAAACGTCCAACGCACACGTTCAGAGGTGAAGCACGTACTTCCTCTCTTGTTGCCACGGCACAAAAATCATCACGATCAACACACTTAAGAGTTAAGTGCCTGGAACACTTCTTCACCTCCGGCAGTCTCAACACCTCGCAGTGTTTTAGTGTAAATAAAACACGGAGTGTTAAAGAGTGTTTCCACTCCGAGTCTGTCGTCAGACTTCACACATTTTCCCTCATTACAGTCACTCATCGAACGTGGAACGTGGGCTTGATGATTAATAATTAATAATAAATACTCTCCTGGTGAGCTCAGGATGTTGTGAAACGGTCCAGATTTTGACTTTCTTGGTGTTGTTTTTCTCAAACATCCCAGTTCTGAACTTAAAGGGGCTGTATGTAGTTTTGGAAAAGAAATTCTAAATCTCATTTACAATCTTACAAAGTTCTTAATCATTCAAACTCACAAAAAAATTCTTTGATATTTAACCAGAAATGAATAACGAAGATGTCCTCAGAGGGTAATACGGTTCCCAGAACGTCAGGTTAAAGCAGATGAAGATTAAAGATTATAAACACACGGTGTTCTCACCTGGTGACAGTTTGTTGAGCTTGAGAATCTGTGAAAGCAGATTTTTCTCTTCTTATTAAAATCTCTCCCCCAAAAACTACATAATGTACCTTTAATATCAATACTAACTTGAATTTTGTAGAAATATCTGCAGCTTGTTGCTCCGCCGACTTCCAGAGTTAAAGGAGGAAATTTTAACACAGTGTCACACAGTTTGACTTTGTTTATATGTGGCGGACCCTGCCACCTTTTCTGGCTTCAAACGGTGTTCTGCGGACCTTTTATTTTCCTCTGAGAACAGCTTGTTTATTCCTGAGGTTGTATTATTACCTCGTTAATATTCTGAGTTTGGAGTTAAATGTTCAATTAAAGTGGTCGACAAGGGTTGAAAAAATAATCTGGACTTATTTAATTTTTTGTTACTTATTAAGTTTTTCTTTAATCGTTGATAACTGGATCGTAGTTGTGATGGTCTGTGGTCATTTTCAGTCGGCAGTATCATGATATTTGTAGTTTTGAGGTGTCCGCTGCATTAATGATTTAACTTTTTGATTAAAACTTAAATGCACGGCTGCAAATAAAAGAATAAGTGATAAATAAACCAACTTTATTTGCACTTAATTATTCACTTTCGCAGATTTTAGAGACATAATCAGCTGTGATGCGCTCGCTCGTTTTCCAAAAATGCTCGGTTCAAATTTTGTTTGTCCCGTTTTTCAGTCTTGTAGTCGTGAAACACGTCAGTCCAGCAGCGTTAGCTCCTCGTCAGAGCTGCAGCTGAGCCGCTGTAACTTTGTCCCAAGTGTGTGTGTGTGTGTGTGTGTGTGCGTGCGTGTGTGTGTGTGTTTGTGTGTGCTTGTGTATATTTTCCATCCCTGGTTTGTCCCCGGAGCAGCTGACAGCACCTGCAGGACACAATGCCAGTGTTGATCTAGGGCCTGAACTTGTGACCCACTCTGTGTATTTTTACTGGGATGAAGTGAAGGATGGCCAACAGAAAATATTGTGCGGCATAAACAAGCACAATGGTTCCACAAACACGCCCGGGAGGAAGAGGACGAGGAAGGAACACTTTATTTAAACCTCCTCTTTTTCTTTTTTTTTAAAATCTTTTTTTCTCTTCCCTTTTTTTTTTTTTTTGTCAGACGTCGGCTTCGTCTTCACCCAGATTCATTCCAGGAATATTTGGGTTGTCTTTTTTTACTTCAAAGGAATGATGTTTTTCAGACGCTGTGCACGATCCTGTGTGTGTGTGTGTGTGTGTGTGTGTGTGTGTGTGTGTGTGTGTGTGTGTGTGTGTGTGTGGCATAATGCATTCCTCGGAGGAGACGAAGCACATGATGTATATATAAAGCATATTAATTATATCACTCGTCGTGTCCAAAAAAAATGTGGAGCAAAGGTAACAGGAGCGGGTTCTGTCTGTGTTAGCGTCGGTCCTAGCAACCGGGCCGTGTGCTGCGTTCTGCTATGAGAGGCTCTCACACAGACTTTCCAAAAATACATCCAAACAATTTGACTCGGCTGCTGTTGGCGAAACGAAACCTCATCCCTCCACTAACTGGATTTAAGTTAACGTATAAACGGACGCAGCTTTATCCAAGTGTTCGCTCTCTGTATAAAACGCTAATGTTTTGAAGGCGGACTGTTTTTCTCTTCACCACCACTTTTTTTTCTTCTTCTTTCTTTTATGATTGATGAAAAGGCCTCTTTAGATAAGCAAATGCTTGACAAACTGATTTGGAAAATGAGCCGCGTTGACCTCTGTAAACACTTCACCAACGTCATAAATCTCCAGCAGTGTCAAACAAAACCACTCCTTGACTGAGCCGCTCAGTAAATGTGCTGCTCTGACTTGCTGTTTAATTTTTTT
The DNA here is from genome assembly GCA_963678695.2 of Diplodus puntazzo. Classification (NCBI taxonomy): domain Eukaryota; kingdom Metazoa; phylum Chordata; class Actinopteri; order Spariformes; family Sparidae; genus Diplodus; species Diplodus puntazzo. Next base: position 4,232,590 of record OZ023163.1, on the reverse strand, counting down.
TCTCCTCAACCTCAACAAAAGGCCGGCTTTCTTGTGGCCCGTGTTTGTGTAGTGTTGGGTTTCAAGCCTAGGGGATCCTCCATTTATAACAAATGACTGGCCGAGTGATGTAATGTTATTTTTTGAAGGGTGAAAATAGGGTGTTTTACAGAGGGCAGCCGAGTCGTGTTTGACAGGATGAAATGAGCCAGAGGTCTGATTATGGAAGGTGCATGGAAGCCTACGCTGCATTGACTTGTCAGTCCATTCAGATACTTGGCATCTGCCTATTTGTATTACAGAGGCTGAGCTGAGCTCGGCCCTGCACGTCACTGTGCAAACACTTGGAAGCGGCTTTCATGGCGATCAGGTAGAATCAAACCGCATCAAGTGAAATACGATCCGCTGACACAATTAGTCACCGCGTTCTCTGATTCCGGCTCTTCTGATGAGATGATTTACTGCTTTTATCTCTTTGATTTCATTTAGAACTGAGTGTCTGTCAGTTGAACACCATTAGACATGAGTTTCATTATCTTTAGTCGGGCTGTTCAATCATTTGGTCTGTAAAACATGAGAAAACTTGTTGGCGCACGATCTGAGATGTTTGTCCAGACAACAAAACAAAAAGTAATCTTCAGTTTACTGGCGCCAAAGAAGCTGGAACCATTTTATTACTGGCATCTTTGCTTTAAAGAAATGACTCACTGTTCGCGATATGTTGATTTTCAAAAGCTGACCTGATTAACTTTCTGTCTTATCGACAAATACATCGACTAATTGACCAATATGAGACTTAACCTTTGGCTCTGGGAACTTGTGATTGGCATTCTCGTTTATTAGACAACGCAGCCAGATCTGCAGCGATGAGCTGATCAATAGATTGGTCGCTAAACTATTTTGATAACCGATGAATGTCGATCTGTGTTTCCCCAGAGCCAAATGTTTTGTTTTTGTCCACAACTCAATGATATTCAGTTTATTTTCACAGATCAGGAAAGAAACCAGAGAATATTTAGTTTTTCCCTCAAAAATGACCCAAATTAGCTGGTGATTAATTTGATAGTTGACAGCTAATCGATCAGTCGTTGCAGCTCAGATTTTGGATTGACAGGTGAGCTGGCGGGTTGCATCTGAAACTGGAAATCAAATCTGTCCTGAGGTTTGTTTTTTGATGTAGTGGGTTCAGTGCAGGTGTAAACCAGCAGCAGGTAGCTTCTCTGCATTACGAGGCGTGGATGTCGTCTCTGATGGCGAGCGTCATGTCACAGGAGCGCCTCCCCTCTCGTGTCCGTCTCTGATAGCTTTTGTCTCCCTCCTCGATGCTGATACAGCAGCATTCGAGGTGGCGGTGGGTGGGTGGGTGAGGGAGGGGGGGTGGTGGTGGTGGTGGTGGTGGTGTAGAAATGCCAAAGCTCGCCGCCACAGCTGTTTCCCCAATCTCTCTGCTTAATCATCCACTGAGAGAGAGAGGAAGAGCTGGAGTCTCATTCTGCTCCGAGGACGTAGACAAAAACGTGTTCGGATTAACCGGCAGCGAACGACTTCGGACTGTATTTGATGCACAATCCTAATCACAGAATCATCTGTGAGTGACAGCATTGTAAATGGTGTGCTAATACCATTACAGTATAGAACAATGTGCTTACATTATACATTATGCAAATTGTCAGTCGCCTAATTGATACGTGTTAATCATATTAAGGAGCTTAATTATAAGAATCTTACTGTGCTGCGATTTGTTAATTAACACTGACATCATATGTACAAGGAAAGCGATCTATTTCTTTTCTCCGGTACAAGTTTCTGTTCCGCGAGAAGCCTCGTCTCGTCCTGGAGGAGCAGAAGCACTATATTGTTTTTATATCTCTAACTGATATATTTTCAGGATTTCCTGAACTGATGAATGATTCCTCTGCTCTTTTCTGAAGGCCACTGGAATGCGGTTTGTAGAAAAATTACATTTAGCTGGGAGCAGCCCTGCCAGTGTGGAGATTACAGAACGAAGGCGAGATCCAAGTAGACTTGTAAAAGAGCGCCGGCCTCAATCTTTTACCTGAATGTCGACTCCTGTGCTCAGCGCGTTGCTTAAATATCACATTTACCTCGTTCGAGGCTCTCTTTGCAATCTCGGTCCCTGCAGGTTCGGTCTGCCTTTTTTCTAGTTTTTTTTTTTTTCCACCGGCCTCCTTAATATGTTACGAATTTAATCAAGTCTGCAAATTTGTTATGCACGTTAAATTGAACATGCAATGGCACATTTGAATGTGGTTGCCATACCAACCCCCCAGGAGTTCATTTTCCATAATGTAGTGTTTGGAATCTCATTTCCTCCACTTTCCCTTGCAGACGCCACCTCCAGGCTTCCACTGTATGTTCAGCGCGAGCTCGGCTCGGCTGCCACCGCTCTCGAACACTGGAGGGAGGGAGGGAGGGGGGGGAGAAAGAAGGGAGAGAGGGAGAGAGAGAGGCCTCTCTCCACGTAGTGGAAATGACACAAATTAATATACACTACTTAAACCAGACCAAGATTAATGGTTCCCTTTCGCTGCAGCTTAGTCCCACTGTCAGTTGCCGGGTGCTCGTTGGACAAAATCAACACTAATCAACATTTATTCCACTTTTGCCCTGGGCTCTCAGGAGTCTGGCAGGACTGCGTGGCCCCCCTCCCGCCCTCCCTTCCCTCCCAGCAATCCACCCCTCCCTTCGTCCGTCTCGCTACGCTTTTCACCTCTCATCCAGCTCCTCCATACATCACCCTCCTCACACCGCTCGGCTCCTCAGAGGAGAGTGCGCCCCCTCCTATCAGGCCACATTAGGGTCATGATAGATTTTCTCTTTTCATTTGCATCTGATATTTAACACAGCAAAGCAGTTGCTCTGTCACTTTACAGTACAAGTGTGTGTGTGTGTGTGTGTGTGTGTGTGTGTGCGCGCGCGCACAGGCTTTTGTTCGTGTGTGTTTTTTCGAGGCAGTCATTTCAGGCAGTAATCTTATCTGCACTCAGTCGCCACTGCATTATGAGAAACAGGATATGCATGCAGTGTTCACTTGTGAGTGTGTGTCAGGTGGTGTATTTATACAACACTTCATTTTCTGGAAAGAAGCATTTTTAAAGTACTCACTGCTGGGAAACCGAAGCCCAAGGTCACATGGAGTGTTTCTCTGTATGTCTTTTTATTGCTAAAGGTAAATAACGGCTGCTGTGAATCATAAATACTGGTTGGATGTGTGTGAGTGGCAGCGCTGCCATCCGCAGAGCTGCTGACTCTTTTTTTCTTCTATATTAGCAGAATAACATTAAGCAGCCAGCGAGGGCTCGTAATTGGCCGATCTAATTCAGGCAGCGTCTCTTTGTCGTTCCACCGGCTGAGATAAAAAACACTCTCAGAGGGACGATTATTAAGAAAGATGCCTAAAATTAAATCTTTAATCCTGACTGTAAATGTGCAGTTTATTCTTATAGATGAGAACAACTGTATTACTGGGTCAACTGTGAAGATGTTGAGAGAATATCAGAGTTATAATTCGATCACGGTAACGTTGATGTGCACCAGCCTGACCGATATATCTGTGGGACAGTTTTTTCTAGTGATATTTGCCAATCACTGAATATATTTATATATATATATATGTATTAGCATCGGTGTATATGTTGTCCAATAATCACTGATTCTAAAACGTTTCCATGTTTTTTTGGAGGTTATAAGGCAGAAAAAAGATGCTTTGGGTAGTTTATGATTATTAAATTCCCAGATATTTTAGACGATAAAGCTTATTGTTAAGTGTTTCATAACCAATTTGAGTGAACATTGTAAAAAAAAAAATATATATCTATATCGAAATTATTTACTCCCTAATATCTGCATCAGCATAAGCCACAAAATAATGCAGTATCTGTCGGACTTCAGTTGTCATATCTCATAATTTCACATTTTTGATGCTGATACACAAAGATTAAGATCCATAAAGTCGAATCGAAGTCTGATGCAAGCAGAAGAAATGTGTCGGAATAAAAAAAAAGCACATTCTGTAGTCACAACATCAAACTCAGCAGCTTCTGATACCTCTGTTACTGAGAAAACACTTGGAGGCACCGAGGAAATCAACAGAACAATGCCAATTCTGCATTTTTTCAAATATGTTGGCGTGAATAATTTAGTTTGAATTTGTTCACAATCGTTTTCACTCTTTTAATGATTTGATATCTTATCCCTTCTTCTTTTAGCCGATATTGGTCCATCACAGAGAGATCAATATCGCTGTATATGTTGTCTGATATGCACCGATATGGAGACCTTTTTGTATTGTAATGAATAAAAAGATGTTTGTGGCATTTATGATTATTAACCTCTCACTGAAGGTCACTGTTTCAGTGCACTGGAGCCAGTTAAGACAGTAAAGATTTCAGTTAAAGAGTAAAATCCTTCCTACCCAGCGCATTTGAGCGATCATTGCAAATATTCATCAAATATCACAATTTTAAAATATAATATTACAATAATTTTGCCTTCAGTATCTGTCGAGCTCTTCATCTTTTCTATATTAAGACAATTCTACCATCGACCTTTTACTATTTTTCAGTTTTTTCATTCACCCAGATATTGTCTTACCCACTTGTTCCTATTCTGGGAGCTACATATTCTGGATCTCTTCCCAGCATGCATTGGGTGGGAGCCAGGGAAACACCCTAAACTGGAGAGCGTTCCATCACAGCAGCTCAGATTTGATGCACGCTCCTGTAATCTGAGGCGGGATCCCTCCGCTCAGATTCGGAGATTGCGTGTCGCTTCACTCCCCCTGTGAGGGCGGAATTGTGCAAACAGCTGATGCCTCTTTTCCTACTTTGCCAAGATATGCAGCTCCGTGTTGTCCATCTTGTAGCGCTGCATGGCCAGCGGCATTGTCATGGCACCAACTGGCCTCATTGAAGTGACACCAAGTGCTTTGTCAGCTTTGTGTCTCAGGTGCCAACCTGCGCTTCCCAAAATAAACTGTCATGCAATGTGGCAGCACAGAAAAATGTAGGAGCATGTTGGGGCCCCGCGCCCCCCTGAAAGGAAACAAATGTTCCATAGCAGAAATGCATTGTGGTTTTGGACGCCTTCCCAGCTCCGACACCAGCGGCGTGGTGGGGAACTTAAAGCGTGCGGCGTGATCGTCTGCAGCATCAGCAGGGGTCACAGCAGGCGGGAAACGCAGACGTGGAAAAGTGGAAGTTTCTCTGCGTTGACGTTCCTTTTAATTTATTTTTTAAGTGATTTTATGTCACTGTGGACCTGTTAGACGGTGACAGCTCTTTGCTATTTGCAGACATCCTCCTCCAGAAATAGCTTATGCTTACTGTAGTTAGCTCCACTTCCTGTTTTATAGATGGTCTGTCATTTTCTCTCGGCGGTGCAACATTACACCTCGGAGGATGTGCACTTGGTTGAAGTCACTTTCAGGCTGATGTCAGGAAGTTGGAAAGGGTGAGCGTGTAGAAAGTCACACGCAGAGATTCCTCAGCGACCTCCAAACTGTAACCACCGGCCGTGTCTGCCCTGTTGGATTTGGCAGCGAGCGTGTGATTCCTGCGAGATCGCGGCGTGGCCCTGTGTGCTCTATAGCTGCCATGACATTTTTATGACTAGTGGACTGAAGTAAAGGTGGGAGTCACGGAGGCTTGAAATGGAGGTTCTGTCCTCACCTCCATAATGAGGAACCAGAAGCTAATCATGCAGACAAAGGGAAGGATTCTGTAGCCTGACAGCCAGAGAGGTATAATGATGTTTCACTAAACATGGACCGCAGAGCCGGAGAGGGCTGTGATCTGAACTGTGTTTGAGCCACGAGTATCTCGGATTTTACAACAAATCATTAGATTGAAAGATGGAATTATATTTACTCAGGACTGCTGTGCATGTTAGCTGACGATTTAATGTGCTAGTGACCTGCTAGCTGTCGCTCAGTCCAGCTCAAAAGCGACAAATCGTCTTTTGATCGACAGTCTTCGTCCAACAACAAACAGACACAATCCTCGCCTTCATTTTATGATCTGGTGGAAAAATCCACCACTAATTGCCAACCATATTTTGCTTAAAACTCAAGTAATTTAGTTATACATTTCTTTTCTGTTTCCAGTTGTCAGACAACGTGCCGAGTGTGAAATTCGATGGCGGGTTGGTAACATGTTGAAGAGCGGTCAGCAGCTGAGCTACGAGGCCGAGTGTCTGTAACACATGTGTACGATGCTTGAATCACACGCGGAAAGGTGGCGGAACAAGTCTGAACCAGATGTGGCTGCTGAAGATCTGACGTCAGATCAGATGATAGCGAGTAAATGTCAGTGAATACGAGTAAAATGCAAACGTTGCTCATCACGTGCAATCGATCAATCGATCTTTATTTGTGTAGCACCAGTTCAAAAGCCACTTTCCAAACTGAGCAGATGTAGATCACACTGCATGTTTCATTTATTCACAGAGATCCAGCATTTCCTCTGTGAGCAGGCACTTAGCGACAGTGGTGAGAAAATTGCCCTTTAACAGGCTGAAACCTCGAGCAGAACCAGACTCGATGGTGGGCGGCCATCTGCCTCGACCCAACATGTGTGTGTATATCCACTGGTAGTTCTAGTCCTGCTTGAATAAGAGCTCAACAAACCAACGCAGTGCAAGCTAGCTACCAGCTAACATTTAAATTCTGTGGTTGCGTTCATGTCATATCGCTTAAATCGCGAATAAACCAGCAGAAAAACATTTTCCACAAGCCTCCAAACTTACAGTAATTAATGATACAAAATGATGGTGATTCTGAGTCGGCGGTATCAGTACTGTCCGACCACGCCAACGCACGAGCTGCAGGCGCGTCATCGAACTGGAAGCATCCCGTATTAACACTGACGCAATTGATTCATCTCATTTTATAAGCAGCCGTCAGATGTTTGTGTTCACTTAACAAGCTGCTGTAAATAGAGAACCGAAGCTAATTAAGGCTAATTTAAACAACAAGGTTTCCAATCAAACTCTTGAATTAAACGTGTTTTGAATCACGTTGACCTGATTGGCCGGACAAAGATTACAAGTTACACAATTCAAACACTCGCTTGTAATCACCTTCTGTCATTTTATAGATGAAACGATTCATGAATTAATTAAAAAAAAGATTAATTGATGATCAAAATGAGCATTATTTGCAGTTGTTAGCAGCCAGCTGGGCCTCGCTGTCAGCCGCCACCGCCGCTGATACATCCCGACTGCTCCCGCCTCCGCCGCAAAGAGATTGTGTTGATAAGTTAATATTCCGACAACACAGATGAGATTAAGAGGTTTTTAGGAGTTTGGAGGATAGCGTAACCTTGATAAAACGCTCGTCTCAGTGACATTGATTCTCACCATCCATCTTCATCTGATACGAAGTATGCAAATGGTGGCATCGGCTGGGAGAGTGGAGTACAGCGCTGTTAAATGGGCCATTTCAAATGTTCTTTGTACTATGCTGACTTCCAAAAAAAATTCACTGTCAGCCGGCTCTCGCAGCACGCCGGTGTCATTTTGGAGGCATTTTTTTTTTCCACCTTTATCCTACAGCTCCTTCCATCTCTTCCACTCCTCTCCTCCCCTCACCCTCCTCCTCCTCCTCTCCTCCCCACCTCCTCCTCCTCCTCCTCCTCCTCTCCTCTCCTTGCATGCCATACAAATTAGGTATGTACTGTCAGTGTCAGAATGGCTACTCATGAAATATTAACAGCTTGTAGAGGATTTTTTACATCGCTACATTTCTCTTCATTTTTTTTTTTTTTTTTTCAACTATGTCAGCGCAGGCGGTGGAACATTTATTTGCGTGAGTTCAGGGGAGGCTATTACCCGACCGGCTCTGTGCATGTTTCTAGATGATACCCATCAACCCCTCCAGTACCCTTCCTTCTTTTTGGTTTTTGTGCAAAAGGAAAGCGAAGGCAATATTGCAGCGTGTTTACATTTACACATCCCGGGTACGTCGTGATCTCGCGATCCTGGACATAACGAGGTGTTTATTGCCTTTACGAAGGTGGCTAATTATCCCTTTATGAGTCAAATAAGACCAAATAGTTTGCATTAAACAACATATGGGTGGTTGTTAAAACGCCTGCACGGAAGGTAAAACCCGAGCTGACAGTTATTAACCAGTCCAATTACGGGCCGACTCGGATCAGTATTCCTGAACACAGATGAGAATCTGTGTCGGAGAGGCGTTTGTCTTTAAGATGCTTTATTTTGCTCTTTTTCTTTTTTTTCATCTCGCCGGTCTGCGAGCATGTTCAGCTCGGTGGGCGGAGATGGCCTCTCTCTCTCCGTCGCTCTTCTTTTCTGCCTTTTTTGTCGGATGGCCCCTGTAAAGATGGAGCTGTCAATCATCGGCAGGCTTTCCCCGAGTCCTGAGAGGCGACGTCAGTCCTCGGCGAGGGACTGGAACAATGACTTTTGTTGTCACACATGAGCGTTTGCGTGGAGCGTTTCTGTGGACAGTGCGTTACCCTTTTAATTAAATTCATTCTCCGGTTCTGAAAGGAGCTGAAGGGAGGCACACAGATGGTTGAAATAATTGAACTGATTGAATATAGTGGAGCAGCGAGTGGTCATTTAGATCCTGTGATTTGAGTTAAATGCTTTTTTTTAAAGGATAATTTCAATTTATTAAAACTTGGGTATTATTTTCAGGGGTTTTAACATAACCTCTGCTAGTTATTGTAATACACGACAGTATTGTTACCACAGTATTGTCAGTCTTTCATACAGCTCAGAAACAAGCTCACGGTAACACCAGATTAAAATACTTTATTGTGAGGTAAATCTTAAAGTGTGCTCACTCAATAATTACTACAGATTATTAAAAAACCTTTATTGTGAAGGAAAACTGTTGGTGCATGCGGCCTGACCCGGATGCTTCCAATGCCATTGTGATCCAAATCATTGTTTGAATGCACACACATAAGAACTGAAGCCACGTACTCCAAACAACGTAACCGCTAACTGCTGTAGCTGCCATCCGCTAGTTAGCTCAGTTAGCAGTGCAGCTCGCGGGCGGGACTTGGAGCTCGCAGCACCGGGGAGGTGTTGGTGTTAACACCGCGAGCACAAGAGCTTTGAACCCAGACGGGCCGGGAGCTAGCTTGTTAGCATGCTAAACATTGCACACAATCCACAGACATCATTGTCTTCTAATCTTAAGTCATGGCGCCACATCGAAGCTTCACTGAGGCCGTAACTGAGCACCGTCAGTAAGTTTGACGGAGGTTTACTCTACTCTCTGCTCACTCTTCTCTTCCGAATAATTTAGCTTTGTTTTAAAAACCTCACCGATCTTTTGACCTCTCACGTATTTTTAATCAGCCACGAAAAAACCTACAAAAGCAATTTTCATTGAAGGTTTTCATTGTCAAAATACTTGAAACAGACTCGGGAATCTGAGCAGGGATCAGTATTATTTGACAACCTTTAATGAGAGGTCACAAGTACAGCTCACCTCTAAAGGTTGAGAGGCAGCGATCCAATAAACCAAGAGATAATAACCCTCTTTGTCATTAAATCCATAATACTGATGATTATTTATCAAATTCCCATTGTGTTAAAGTCCCAGTAGTCATCTCTACAATACGTTACCCATATCAATATCAAGTGTTTGGTCAAAAATGTCTTGTTTGATTTCAGCATGTCAAGATATATAACGACAGTGTATGACGATGTATCCTAAACATACTATAATATCATTTTAAGACCGTATGGCTCAGCTACATGTAGGTGTAGAATAATCGGTGATTTCTTTGTTGCTGTGTAAAAAAAAAAAAAAAAACTGGAGGGAAATGAGTTGATGAGGTGTATCCTCCTCTCTTATCATATGTAGCTGGGGCTTGCTCTCCTCTTGACTAATGATGATGTGTGGCACAGGTAGCTGTCAGCAAGGCGTGATTAATTAAAAGGGAAACTAGGCCAATTTGTCATATTGTTCTAACTGTGGTCAGAGAGCACGGCGAGTTGCGCCGTCGATGCCTCCGCCGTACCTCGACATCCGTAACGCGCCGGCTTCTGCAGCTATTTGTGCCGAAGCCTCATCAGCTCCGGGGGAGTTTTTTTTTTTTTTTTTTATCTGCGTCTCTTCGCTCAGACTGTCTCAACACAGACCTGATAACAATTAGGAGGCGTCTGCTTCCAGAGTGGGGCTCAGAAATATGAGCGTGCCAAGCGAGGTTGACATAATGAACAGATCGAGCACGGAGGAGAGCAACTCTGGTGTCTGCCGAGTTTGAAGTCATGAGAGAAGCACGGAGCCTTTTACCACCAACATGCAGTTAAAGCTGCATTTGATTTCCTGTTGTGTTGTTTTGGAGGTCCATCCATGCAACAGTGATTAGCATTGTTGAGAGGCCAGCGGCTCACAGACTGAGGCTTCTCAGCTGCCAGCTGTGGGTCTCACTGCAGGCCCAGTGGAGAGAGCAGGAGTCTTGTTTGTGTTGGACTGCAGAGCTGCTCCCAGCGTGCAGCCTGGCCCTTGTCAGCGGCCCTGTCATATCTGTCTCGGGCCCGTCCCGACAGCCAACCCGGACTCCCGCGTCACAAAGGCGGGCTCGTCCTGAGAGAGACAGGTGTCAGCAACCCGCCGTCCCCCCCCCCCCCCGCCCTTCTCACGCTCGTCCAGGCAGATGCCTGCTGCGACCGGGCCACATATTTGAAGCTGAGCAACACGGAAAGAAGGGTCATCTCTGCCACCCATTCACAGCCGCCATATCGCAAGAGACTGGAGCTCCATCAGAGCGCTCATGTCAGATATGGAGCATCCACCAGAGGAGACTGTCCCAGTCCGAGAGCATTACAGACTGGGACTGAGTCCTGACTGACTGACACGCTGACTGACAGCTTTATTGTGTCCTTTGAGGAACGGGGATGAAAGGCTCTCATGAAGAGGCCGCACAAACACAGACCATACTCAGTCGTGCTCGGGAAGAATTACTTGTTCCTTTGTATGCATTGTTGTTTCTTTGTATAGAGTCCACGTCTTTTAGCTGACAACACTCTTTCTCTAATTGTACAAAAGCAGCCATGGAGGAATCTGACATGTTATATTCTGACTACAAAGGCTCAGCCCCAAGGACTCGGGAATCAGGAATTTCGCGAGGAATTCTTGTGAGCTTCTTTTTTGTTTTTCATGAGAGTTTACTGCACCGCTGTTCAAGATTAAAACAGTATAATGGTAGTACAGTGAATAGCCAAGCTACGGGGCTGAACGACAGATATGTGTTGGCTATATACAGGAACATACAGGTTACTAAAGTCCTGCTTAGCTACATTTAGCTAAGCATGAAAAATTAATGATTTGTCTGTATTAGCAGCTAACATTAGCAAAACCTCTCATGATATTTAACACCATATTGATGCTGCCAACTATCTACATCCATATCTATGAAGGCTAATGCCAGCTACAAAGAAATATCTAGCATTTATAAAGCTTTAAATGTGAAGCAGCAGTAGCAGAAAACTTTCAGCTGTCATTAGCTGTAATGTAACGTTAGCTAACACAGCTAACAAAGCTAATATGTGGCTGTACGGGAGCACCAGTAAGGCTACACTTGTTCTAGTTCTAGCAGAACAAATTACAAAATCCAGTTACAAGTAACAATCATGCTGACGGCTGCAGTTAGCAACATGTAGCGAAGAATAGTATTTGGACTGTAGGAGCAGCAGCGAGCTACATTTAACTTAGTATAAATAAAGATGTTTTGTCTGTAGCTGGAGCTAATGACACCATGTTATCCTGTGATACAACGTGCCTGCCATCTACATCTATATCTATTTGTAGCTTATCTGTAGTCGTCTATCTGTGGCAGTGGAGTGAAATTGGCTTTTTTCACTTCACTTTACTTCACTTTGCAGCTAGCTTTTTGTGTTTCGCGGAAAACCAAAGAGAGCGATCGACACAGAAACAGATGCTAAAGTTCCATCATTTTAGAGGCAAATCCATACATATTTTATTTCTTGGGTTCTACCTGCCAGTACGAGACATTTTTATCCAAAGAAACCAGCTTGTGAAAGCCAAAAAAAATGACTAATGTACCTTTTTCTCCCCGTGTCTTCATACTCTGTGGCTAGCATCCCTGTTTTCTCTCCGTGTGTTATTTTTGTAGTCATCTAAATTGATCCGCGGTGAAGCCAGACAAAGATTGCTGTATATTTAATGTCTTTCAGCAGCCACATTAAGAGTGCAGTGTGTGTGTGTGTGTGTGTGTGTGTGTGTGTGTGTGTGTGTGTGTGATTGTGTGTGCTGTGACATTAATAATTTAATTGCAGTCGTGTATCTGAATGCTGCAGGAGCGCCAAGTGATGGATATTTTTAATGATATGAAGAGTGAAGCCCAGAAAGATCAATGCACACACATACACACACACATACACACATACACACACACACACACACAGGCAGTGTCTGTCAGTGTGAATCTAAGGGGCCTAGTGAGGATGATTGTGCTCCCACACTAATATTGTTTTGGTCCATATCCCGTCTGGTCTGATCTTCCGGGCTGAAGGTCTCCGGCCCAAATGACTCTGTCCCCCTTTTGCTGGTGCTGTCAGAACTGACAGTCCTCATGTTTATTTCATTTTGCGTCTGGGCTGTCTCGTTTCCCTATCCTCCAATGTCATTAACGCTCCGAGCCAGGACCCTGCAGTGGCGCGCCTAATGAATTCCTCTGCGGCTCCTCACTCCCCACCTAGTTACCCCAGCTCAAGGTGTCAAATTAAAACAGCCTGGGAAAAGAGAGAGAAAGCCGCTCTTGTTTTGTGTGTGCGGATGTTTGTTTCATTGCATGTATGTTCCTCTGTGGCGTTATTGAATATTTTTTTTTTTTAAGCGCTGCAATTTGTTTTAAGTGCCCCTGATAATCGAGATCTCACAAACAAGACGAACCTTTAACCTTCCAATTAGCAAATGAAGCAACAACAATAGAGAGAAAACACCTCTCCGCTGCAGAAATGAGTTTGATCCTGCAAATACAAGAGTCGTTTCTGATGTCGACGTGCCGCTTTAACCTTCCCTTTTTTGGGTTTTTTAAAAAAAAAGAAAATTCCAATCGGCGCGATTATCACGCGTTACTTGATGAAGAATCGCTTGCTTTCAACATTCGGGATCTCCGGGATAATTTGGGGAATGAGATTAACGGCGGCGGAGGATGCCTGGGTGACTGCTAATTGTGCTTATTTAGTTGTCATTGTGATAAGCGTAACGAGGCCAGACGTGTTATTGAGCTGTGAGGCTGCAGTGGGGAGAGCAGATTTCTTACATTAATGGAGCCTTTACGACGAGGTTTGTGTTTCTGTGAGTGCAGAAACAAATTTACTGATCTGAATCTGATCTTTTTTTTTTTTTTTTACATTAAAACGTGTCTACTGGGCATGTTCTCCTGCATGATTACATAGGCTGCATGTTGAGGTTAAGCGAGGCGAGCGCTCCTGTGCTTCAGTATATGTCATTTCCCAGCGGAGACCCTTCAGAAGTGACCACAGTGCTGCTGCTGCTGCTGCTGCTGCTGCTGCTGCTGCCAGAGGAGCAGGCCTCCCTCCTTGTGTGGCTCTCTCTCTTTCTCTGACAGCACTGGAAGATGGAAAATGGTGTCAATCAATTCATCAGAGCAACACGGGTGGCTGTGCAGAGAGGAGAGCTGTGGGCGTGGTAATGGCAGCGTGCAGGAGGAGCGCGGCGCATGATTATGGCTCCCTGCTGCAACTATTTCCCCTCACCGTCGTAGCTGATGCTGCAGAGCCTTAATGGACTGACTGACTGACTGACTGACTGACTGTACAGCCGGGTCGCTCCACGGCTAAGAAAAGGTTCCTGCAGGGGATCTTTAGTGGCAACTTTTCTGAAAGGCCTCCTCCTCCTCCTCCTCCTCCTCCTGCTCCTCCTCCTCCTCCTCCTCCTCCTCCTCCTCCTCTCGGACCTCCTCTGCACTCAGAAGTCCACGGCTTGTTAAGCTAAAAGAATGCGCTGCGTTAATTAAAGATGTGTAAATATGCTCGGATGGGCCGCATCTTCACATTAGGAGAGATATGCGGAATCTGCGCTGTAATATATTTTAATTAAGGATTAATTAAAAAATAATGGGGGGTTTTATTTTGCCTGGCAGACCGGCGGTTTGAGCGCGAATCTGGCGTCTGCTGTGAGCTCGTCAGCGGAACATCGAGGACCTCGCCTGCTTCTCAGGAGCCTCTCAAGGTCTCTTCAAAACAAAAGCTCTGCCCTCTCCTCTGAGAAATAAGAAAAAAGAAAACAGACTCTTACTGAGGGGAGGGAGTGGCTAACGCGTTGGCTTAATTAAATTTTTTTCATCCCCCTCTCTCCTCCTCCCTCCTCCCTCCTCCTCATCCTCACCCTCACCCATCCTCTTCTCTCTTTTTCGGCTGGCAGAGCAGCAGAGTGGCTCTGAGACACGGAACACTAGTTGTGCTGGCAATTATGTTAATGGGATGCTATTAGGCCATGATTCCGTATGAGCGATCGGGGAGAAGAAGAGCCCCGGCGGCAGAAAATGATAACGGAGCGTGCGCCTCGTTGATACCGCTCCAGCAGGATCATTTGCATAATGAACCCTCCCCACTAACGAGGGGTGTGGCCTCGACACTGAGCTACTTAGAAAGCTCAGGAGTCGCAGCGTGAGGCGAGCCGACAGTGAAAGCACAATGTGACAGAAAGATTCATGGACTTCACTAGTCGTTGCGAAAGCCATTTTGGCACGAGTGTAACTGTAGCATGCAAATTCCTCAGTTGGTTCCCTCTGCAGACCGAGTTTTTACGGGCTCGGCTCGGTGTTTCCTTCCACACGCAAACATGACAGTGCAATTTCTTTTGAGTGCAATCTTATCTTGAAAAATGAATGAGGTAAATCTCCATATCGCCGGCTCTTCGGTCTAATTCGGTCGCGTATCTCGGACCGAGCAGAACCGGAGGTGTGTCGTCGACACATACAGCGTATTGTTATTTCTGGCAGCCGCGTTCTAAAATGTCTTCGGCTTCCATAAATAGTTACAAATCAAATATTCATTATGCTGCCATCGCCAATTTATTCATTTTTTTTTCTTTTTTTTAACTTTCGTGCTCCACTCAGAGTCAACATTTTGCATTCCATGTACAGCTCACACACACACACACACACACACATGTTCTGCCACAGTGTTGACTTCTTGGCTGTATGATTCACTAAGCATTAAGAAGGAAACTACCTTGGGGCACCAAAAGCCCTGTGGATTCCCTCAGCAGCTCAAATAAAACAAGCTGAGCAGGGTTTGCTCCGCTTCTTTCACACTGCTACGTTTGCCGAAGCATCCACGGTCGCCCCCCCTTCTCTTTTTCTTTTTTCCTGCCTTATTTATCCAGCCGAGGTTATGCACTGATGCTATTGATTCCAATGCTAACAATTTATTATTAATTTGGTTGCACAGTGCAGCGTCTTTATTTATGCATCGCTCCTCTCCTCTCTTGATGTCTTGATGTATTATTTGTGTGTCCACGCGGCGTTGCGTTTCTTTTTCCTGCAGCCCGGCCTGTCGTCTTTAGACACAGCCTCCGGATTTGATCAGAATGATCTGGAGGCCCAGGGGAAGATATTAAACACCCAGAATGCCCCTCAGGCTGCTCTCCCCTCCTCTCATTCTCAACCTTTCATTCTCCCTTAATGAGAACTCCTCCTAATTATTTCAGTGGCTGGAGCGTGGGGACACAGCCGGAGTTAGATCCCCCTGCGCTCGGACGTGACTGCTATGCTGATGAAGGCAGGGGATCAATAATTTAGGCTCTAGCCTTAATGGCGGGGTGAGGAGAAAGCGATACATCTGAGTCAGAGATTACATTTTAAAGGCACAGCCCGAGAGCTCGAGCCGGAGCGAACTCGCAGCCCCCTGAATGTGTTTGCTGTAAACAGCTGACACATTTATGTTTACTGGAATTCTTATCGCTCTTCCTCTAAAGCTAAGTCTGTGTCTAAGTGCTTGTTTACCTAGCTTTGTACATCCCGCATTCAATTATTGCAGGCTGCAGAGTCACTCCGAAAATGTTTCGCCTGCCAAATGATTTGCATTTGAAGTACATGGGGGTATAATTGATTTAGAGGCATGAATATTGATAGTATCTTATCAGCTCGGTGCCCATCCCTCAAACCGCTCTGTGGAGAATAATGGTCCTCTGAGCATTTTTCTGGTCATCTTGCTTTAGCGGATGCACACATAATCTTTAAGTGTACAGAGCCTTGGCTCCATGAAGCCCTTCCATCTCCCTCTGGGGAGGCATCCATGCATCTTTTAAGGACTCCTCACATCAAGAAGGCCCGAGCAGAGTACCCTGCAGTCTCTCGCTCAATTATTAAAGCCAGGATTTTGATGCTCTGTTTTAACTTAAGCCTTGGAAGAGGAGAGGAGAGGAGAGGAGAGGAGAGGAGAGGAGAGGAGAGGAGTAACTTGGGCCAAGCCTCCCCCCCTCCTCCCCCCCCGGAGGAAGACAAAGATGGTGACGGTTCTCGCAAATTTATTAAAAGAGTCTTGTGTTTTTTTTTTTTTTAAGTGGAAACTTGGAGGAGGTCTTGAAACATTCATATGGATTTCATATTGTAGACGTTCCCCCCCTTCAAACGGAATGATTCACTGCGGGTTGCGTTACAGTTTTCGCTGTCACTGCGCGATGAAAAAAAAAAAAAGGGGGCTGCATCCAATTATAACAGGGGACACATTTGCTCACAATGTTTCCTGTGATTGATGTGTGAGGGCCTGCGGTCGGAGCTCTAACGAAGTCCAAATGGCTCCGATTGAAACGTTACTTATTGACTCGGCCTGACAAACAATAACATCAGCAACAGACATCAGCGTCCTCGGCGCTGGTTGCCATAGAAGTGGGGAGAGAATGAGTGATGGATCGACTCCGCACGAGACAGGATCTCACGTTCTTCTCATCATCGCTTGTAATGTACGAAAATGTGGTTATTGGGCGCGGGCTCGGCGTACAGAATCCCACTTGGCCTCGATTTGATGTCATTGTTTATTTTTTTCATTTAAGTGCCAAGGAAGTCGTTCAAACTCCACAAATGGTCGGGCTGATGGCCGCCGCGCTCCACATAAACTCCATCCATTGTCTGCGTGAATTGCAGCTGCCTTTAACTCTGATTAAATATTGATACCCATGTAAACACTCGTGCCATATTGAGCACTTTATTCAGAGTCACAGTCTCCCTCCGCCGCGTGGAATGAGCTGCTGCTCGCTTTGAGAAATAGGCCCATTGTTCCCGCGCTCGCTGTTGATTTATGGTGACAAAATAAAGTGTTCTGACACCGAGCTGAAATTAAGACCCAACCGATTTCCAGCTAAGGTGTCGCCGAGTTTGAATAAATCCTTTTTTTTTCTTGCCGGTGCGAGAGAAACACGCATGTCGTGGGTTTGTGGCACACGTGAAGCTGCGGCGAGCAGCGACCGGCTGGCTGTCGCAGTAATTTAATATTGTCTTCCACAGACATAAATATCCTCTGGTTGAGAAAAGGCAGAGGATTAGTACGGCCTAATTGATAATGGACAAGATTTATTCAGCATCCGCAATCAATCAGCGCAACGCTCTGTAAAGTGGTTTGTTACATGAAAGCCAGGCGTGTCTTTGATTATTTGATTTGCACAAGTGTGGGCTCAAGTGTTCCCCACATGTGTGTGTGAACGGACCCGGAGGTTGTGTACATTCATTTGTGTTCGCTTTTACTTACACTGAGGCGCAAAAGTAATAATGAGTTCTGGTGGGCATTTAGTACCCTTAAACAAATACCATAAATCAAACTGGGAATTATTCACAATTATTATCAAGTGCAGAAAGAAACAAGTCTTGTTTTGAAACAGCAGAGACGTACTTTAATACTAATTATCTCTGTTTTACAAGTATATGTTCACGTAATCTTTATCTAAATGGTTTTCTGTTATGAAGGTTAATATATTACGGATCGAGCGATACATTTTTCAAGGGCCGTATTATAATGTGCACACAGACACAGTCAAACAAATAGATTTAGATCGAGATGCATCGTGGAAAATGTAGACTCCGGTGTTTTATTATGTTACAATTTAGTCCTTATCTTCTCCCCCTCAGTCAGATACGAAGGCAGGTTAACGTTTCATAGTCTACAAAACAAAAACAGAACAGTGGCGGTATTAAAACACGTCTCCAGCTCCTTCAGGTGTTCAGGAGGACGCTTTTGCTGTGAAGCTCCAGAAAATGTTTTTGTTAAGATTACAAAAAAAACTTCACCTGACTTTCCGTCCGCTTGAGTGCGAGTAGATAGCGACTGAATATTCATATGTAGGTGAACTTTTATCCTTTGAGCTCGTGTAAATGAATCTCGACACTTGAGCAGCTCAGTTTGATCTACAGGGAGTGTTGAGTTGCATTAACTTCAGTTCAGCAGTAATTGAAAAGAAACGGCAAATTAGAGAAGTAGAAGCGATCGGAAACGCTGAGTGAATGAAGTGAACTGAGTTTACCTCCTCTTATCTCTCCAACCTGAATGTTTTCAGCACCTTTATTTGTTTATTCGTCTTTATTTGCGTCCTGGTATTTATCTGAGAGTTTTGCTGCACTCGACCATCAGGCAAATTGCGAGAGGATCTGGGGGACGTCCTGGATCGCATCCGCAGATTAGCTGGAGGCACAGCGGCGCTCGCTACCACCTGCGTCTTTCATCCTACACTGCAATAGTTGCCACATACTGAGATAATACTACGGCGAGAGGAGACATTTTCTCTCCTTCTCTCTCTGTTTTTCTCTCTTTGTCTTTTCTCTGAATAATAGATCTCCTGCCAGTACACTTTTCTGTGTTTTCTTTCTCCCTCCCCTCAAACGTCTGCCTGATGTCTCAGGGTCAACTCAGCGGCTATGTGAAATAAAAACATTACAGACCCTCGCTGCGAGAGCCTACAAGTGCGTATGTGCATATACAGCATACCGTGAGCCGTGTCTGCAGTGCCATGCTCTTGGGAGAGGGAAGCTATCCACATATAAGAAATGAATGAGGTAATGCGCTGGGAGGTAATGGGTTTATGCAACATACTGGAACAGAGAAGCTCATTAGGAGACTGGAGCCTTAACCCCAGAGCTGCTTGCCTTTACTCCCTTTGTCATTGCAGACTGGAGGAGGCCGGGGGAATTTAGTGCTGGAGGGTGGGAGGAGGGGGGGAGAATCCATTTTGGGGGAGGTGGAATTCAATACTGGGAGTCTGTGCACAGAGGCACAGGTGAGTTACTTTATGTATGAAATGGCCTGTCTCCAAGCAGCAAACCAGCCATGTCCCCTTCACTGGCATGGAAGCACAATCAATAGGAAAGCACTCAGTATTAATACTATATAAGTGACTTATATTTCATGTTGAATGTGGAGGAAAGTCGAAGGCGGCGGTGATTCAAATCGGAATCCCACAAACAAAGTGCTCACGAGGGCTGGGCGCTGAACCTTAACGCGTTAAAAGGCACCGACAGCTGGCTGAAACTCATCCTCGTCTTTTTTCACAATTTCACACCGTTTTATTTATTTAGAAGTTTAACTTTTGAGACGTGTCGGGAGCCCTGAAGTCAGATCTCGGCACGTAAAAAGCTGCTTTGCTTTGACATTTGCACAGGCAAAATCTAAGCAATATTCCTTTATTGCACAGGAAAGCTGCGTCCACACAGCCGCGGTAAGCACAGTAGGTCACACTGTTACCAGGTAACGGTTCATTTAGTCGCCCGTCGCTGTAACCTCCGGGAGGGAGTCAGAGAGCGGGGAAGGAAGTCTGCTACGTAACGGAGAGAAGACCTAAACACATCACCTCGTCCGTTAATATCTTCGCCTTAGTCAGCTCAGATTGTAAGCGGACACTTCTGACTTCGATGTTTGTCATTTGGTGTGAAAGATGTCTGTCACAGTGTCTCGGTGACGTCTTCAAATGCTTGTTTTGTCCGAGCAAAGATATTCAGTTGACCGCACGAGCTGAAAGGAAGCAGCAAATCGTCACAATTAGAGGTGAAATTAACGATATTTCACTGCCACTAGATGTCACACCGGAGCAGACCAACGCGAGTGTAATCTTTGTTTACACAAAACGCAGCTCAAATAGGAAAATGTTATCAAATATGAATGAATGTTACCTCAAATGTTTGCAGCAACATGTGTGCGTAAGTCGCACGATGAGAACGTTTCGCCACTTTATCTTTATATACTAGTAGTTGTTTTCTGCTATGTTGATATTCAAAGTCTCGTATATTTAACCTTTAAGAAGCATTTATACTTGAAGAACAACTGAAACGAACAATCATTCATCACAAAATCTTTTTTCTGTCCAAATATTTTTGGTATTTTTGATTCAGCTTTAAGATTTCATATATATACGTTTATATATGTCTTCCTAAAGATGGAAATCACGTCTTGGAGCACAATTGTTGTTGCTGCTTGAATCCCTTGCGAGCTTTGTTAAAGAGCAGGACATTAAAACCACTGGCTGTAAACGCTCAGTTCCTCTAAAGAAGTGTTTGTGGTTGGAGGCATTAAAGAAAGAATTACTTTGGAACCAAACCTCAGGTTACCAGCACCGTCATTTGATTCCTTGGATTTAACTGTAAACCAACATCTCATTTTTTATTTATCCTGTTTTGTAACAGAGCAAATTGAGCCCTGACAGAAATCTTCGCTGTGTGCTGATGAGGATTGTGTTGTACAGCGAGTGTAGTGTTTGGTCGGTAGCTGCACACAAACACGGACAGAGAAATCCGCGGATGGGCTTCATGCCATCCTCGGTGTTATCACACATCAGTGGACAGCACATCAGCTGACTGAATGTGCTGCAGTGTGTGCACACTTCGCTCACTGACGGTGTCAGCATCATAACTCGGTGGATAACATGCTTCGATCATGTTTGCTTTGTATGATTGAGACGTAGTCGGGGGGGGTTTTGTCTCTCAGCAGTAGCGGGATTTGTTTGGCAGGCAGGCAGGCAGGCATCACCAGGTTTCTGGCCCGCGCGGAGGCTGTGTTTCCGGTCTATTTCCAGCGCTGCGTGTTCATTCTAGGTGACTGGGGGGACTGTGTGTCATTAAAGGCCCGTCCTCTGCCTCTACCCAAGTGTGAAATGCAGCGCCTTGGAGATGCTGGTCTGCTTTTGTTTGTTCGACCAGTTTGTCGCAACTCGGAAATCCTGGGCAGAAGGTTAGTGCTGCTTCCAGAGGTCAGAAACACGCTGCGTTGGTTTAATTCAGCGCTTCTTTTGGCTATTTTTTACTGTCCTTACACAACCTGAATATATAAACTCACAATATATCATCATTGGTTTGCACTTGAAGGAGAGCTATTGTGCTTTTTACCTTCCCTTCAGTGTGTTATAAAGGTTCTCGTGCATGTAAAAGATCCTGAGAGCCAAAAAGCTCCCTATTCCTACAGAAAACAGTGCTCCTTAAACGCCTCGTCTGTAATCACACCTTTACATCTGTGACTTTGTGACATCACACTATGTCACAGAGTCACACATTTGCATGGATTATACCTAGCAGCCAGCTCGGCATTTAGAAATTGATTTAGCACCGCTGCTCTGTTTTTGTTAGCGCTGCTGGTTCAGGCATGTATAAGCCGACCAATGAGAGCAGACTGGATATTCTTAAAGAGACAGTAGCTGAAACAGAGGGGTGAAAACTGATGTAAACATATTCTTGTAGTAGCCAAACATAAAATTACGAACCTGAATATTAGCGTGTCTCCTGTAAGTTCTCATTTTAGTCACATCCTTCACTAAATATATATTAATTTGATCAATAAAGACTCACACAGACTTCATTCCATCATATTCTGTTTTTCTCATTTACTGTCAGAAAAGACAAATGAGCCTGTCGGGACTTATCACCGTGACAATAAAGTCGGCCAATTATCCCCTTGTTGACAGTTTCCAAACCATTTTATAGTTGATTCAAAGATATAAAACTTTATTGGATCAAAAGATAGGGGACAGAGCACAGTATGGTTTTCTTGGCTCCGGTTTATACTGTCTACATTATAGGCCCTTCATGACATTTAAAACTTTATTGGACAGGACTTGGAAATCTGGGGGCAGTATATAAAATGAGGAATTTATTAGACTTTGTGGCCTTTTGTGTAGGCTGCGTTTGAAATACGGCACAAAGAGACAGATGAGCCTCAGCCTGTGTGGTTTTAATGCTGCAGTCGGTCGGTAATGATGTGCAGTAAAGAGCAGGTAACAGATGCTGAAATAAAAGGAACATGATATATCAATATTTAGCATAACAGATGTGATGTGGCGTTTTATAATGCCAATAATCCCCGGCTGACCCTGTGAGACAGTAACAGCTGAAAGATTAGTATTTTTTTAGCAATACGGTGGTTGAAATCCGCCTCTTCTGTGTTTTATTATTTCAGTTTATCAGATGCACAGGATTTGATTTGTATGTTCAGGGTCGTCTTCGGATAATGCAGCGAGATGAGGTGTACATTTCCTGCACCGAGAGTGATATGTTCTGGACGCGGTTCAGGGAAGGCTATAAAAGCCCCTGCGTTAATCCGGGAGACCTTTTTTTTTTTTCCTGAGGCAGGTGCGCATCCTCAGCCACGAGAGCAGAATTTAAAAGGAGCCGGGGAGGTAGGCTCTGCAGGGAAACCAAAGTAGGAAGTCAATAAGGCCTGAATCTTTTATGAAGGCAGAGGTATTCAGATCACAGCTCTGCCGACTGAAAGAGCAGCCTGCTGCTTATATGAGGAGACAGAGAGTAGTAGAGGGTCTAAATCTCCCCCTGATTTACCTCAATCCTCATTAACGCAGGAGCTGCTGCTCGTTACGCCTCGTGGAGGACGAGGAGGATGTTGGGGATGTACCGTGTAGGTTTGTCACACTGGGAGGGGAACACAGTCTTTGGCGTGTATTTGCCGTTGTGTTTTGGTTGCTTAGGTGTCATGAAAAAGCACGATTTAAAGGATAATTCTGGTTTATTATAGCGTTCATTGTTTTTGCTTTAATTTCTGTTGGTTTTAACACCCTTGGCTTGGTCTTAAACGTGTCAACAGATTATGAAAATCCCTCTCCTGACATTACAACATGCTTGTTTTGTCTAAAATAGCTATTCAAAAATCCACAAATCCAACAAGGGAATCTTTGGCATTTTTTTGGCAATTATTTGATTATCTTTTGCGATTAGTTATCGTTGACTAATTAACCATTATCGCTCCAGATAGCGCTGTACTCACAGAAGTAATTGTTGAGCACAACAACAACATTATTACAGCAAAGTCTGCTGGGGCAACAAAAGCATGAGCAGTCAGACAATCAGGGATATTATAAACAAGTTTAACCAGATTCTCCAACCACTTTACTCCGAGGTAATCAGGAAGTTACACAGTACAGCACACACAAAACATTGTAGTGCAATAAGATACAATAAGAAACGATACGATACGATACGATAACATACTGTGCATTACGATACAATTAGATACCATGTGTTACGATATGATATGATACATTACAATACGATACAGTTACTTTATTGTCACTGTGGGCTCAAATGTTGTGCACACATAGTTGCCTTCATAGTGGCGATAATCGCAACACTATGAAAATAATATCCAAAAACAGAAATGTCATTTGGCAGCGGAAGAATTAAATTGATCAACATCCATGGACATAAATTTCACAAAATGTCGCATTACTTCCTGTTTTGTCAAAGCCTTAATGCTTAAAGCTGCAGAATCGATATTTTGATGTGAACACTGGATCAGATACTATGTGTAATGTGTAAAAAGTCCCACTGAGAATTATTCCCAGACTCTGTAGTTCCTCTCTCCGCTCTACGGAGCGTTGTAGCACCTTTCAGCTTATTGTTTTTTGTTTTAGTTAGGAGTCAGACATTTCCAGGAGGAGGTGGTGACCAGCTGAGGGTTATTATTGGATGTAGATTCACCAGTAGGATGCAAACGTGACTCTACATGAGCACTTATAGGACTCCTTGTCTGATAAATCTGTAAGTAGGGAACAGTTTCGCTGTATGAACTTTATAAGATAATATGTCGACGTTGTCTTCACAAGTTGTTTCGCTGCCCCCAAATGGCCTAAAAGTCAATGAATCGAGGCATAATGATGTTGAATAACCTCCATTAAAACTAGTTGAAACAAAAAGGTATTCCTTGTCCTCAGCTGTATAAATGTTCATATTCATGCCGGTTTTATTTTCAGCTCAGTTCACTACACAGTTCCTGCGGGGCTGAAAAGACTTGAGTCCGCCCTCCATCATCTCCGTCTGCTGTCCTCGCTCCACTCAGACACTCAGAGTGTGTTTGAGTGTGTGTTCTGTGCTGTAAGACAGAGCGTCTGAGTGGCTCTTGTTTACTAAGACCACATCCGGGGAAAGTTTAAGTTTGTTATTGATTAAGGAGACGGGAGAGTGCGTGAGAGAACTGATGTTTTGTGAAGCCTCGGCAGAAGAATAGCCCGTGTGTTGTGTTGAGAACTGAAAATAGCCCATCAGCGCCTAATCAAATTAATGCATACTTACTGCTGCCAAGATCTAATTAAGCATGCCGGCGAAATGCACAAAGACACCAAATGACATGGGATGAAAAGGGAAAATATTAATTTGAGAGGGAAACAAATATCCAGCAGGGCTTTAATAGATTCCTGGAAATGTAACATTGACGCCGGCCCGGCTCATTCATGCTATCGCCCGAGCACACAGGAAGGAGCAGGTGCAGCGCTGCGGAAAGGTCGAGGTTGGTCTTTGTGAATGTTGGCCAGCTACATCAGGGATGGGACACGTCCACAATAACAGACCTTTTTTATGTCCTTTTTCTCTCCCAGCGATGCTCCGCTGGCTCTCATTGCAATTAAAACCAAGTGTCCATCAGAGGCTATCTCTGCTCTGTGTGGCCCATATGTTTGGGTGCTGATAGAGCGTGGATTACTCTGTTTGGGACACAGATAACAGGCTGTTTATAACCTTGGCAGAGTCTGGGGCCTAATCTGGCAGGAGCATATTTCCCCTTGCTCCCCGATAAAGGCCTGTTAGCAGCTTTATCACACGGGCAGATAGAAGTCGAGCCAGAGCGAGACGAGCACAGCACTGAGCCCAATCTGGCACCACACACACACACACACACACACACACACACACACACACACACACACACACAGTTCTGCTGCTTTATTTTTAGAAGCCTTGTCACACCCCCAAACACACACACACACACACACACACACACTCTCTGACTTGCACACATGTAGTCAAACACACAAGCCTTACTCTTGTCAGAAAGAGCAATTAATTCCTACATCTGCCTTCTTGGGCAACACGAGGACCAACAAACAAATTAAAAGGACAATGTCCTCATTCATCATCACAGCGTTTGGAGTTGCATTATGCCCGTGCATGAGGGAAAAAAACAGAAACGAGAGCGAGGGAGATGGAAGCCTTTTCTCTGTCGTTTGTTATATATAATGTAGAAGCTAAAAGTAATTAGCCCGAGCTGGAAACACACAATGTACCCGAGCTCTGACTGCGTCTGTGTGAGCTATCCCATCTCAGTTTAAATGAAAAAAACAGGTTTTATAGCTGTTTTCCCGCTTATACCTCTAAGTTGCTGTGGGATACGTGTGCGCCCCGCTCTGCTATTTTCTGTATCCCCATCTTGATGGCTCTGCGTAGGCACAATTAGAGAGAGCGCTCCTTTCACAGCCGGAGAAAATTGTCGTCCTCTGTAAATTGCTTTTGCCGCAGCTTAAAGAAGCTCTCTTGTTACCCTCTCATTCAGTCTTTCTCGGCGGCCCCGCTCTCCCCCTCTTTCAGGAAAATTGCTTTCTCGCAATCAACAGATTGCTTGCTGCACTTAGGGGTAAATACAGGTAGACTAGAGCATTAGCATAACATTATTCAGACAAGTGTCAACCTCTAGGCAGTTACCGCTGCATCTAAGCTCAGTGTGAGGTGAAATGAAGTGCTTACAGAGTCGGAGGAGCCGCCGCCGTCGCCTCCTCCGCTACTGCTGCTGGGAATCTTTTAGAGAGGAGCTGGAATTTGGCAAAAGTGATAGAGGGATTAAGGGTTTGGTTCAGGGTTAGGGATTGAGGTAAGGTGATTTAGGGTTAAGATCTGGTTGTTTGGCTCTCTAGTCAACGCTGTGCGGCGCTAAGGTGCAGCAATCTGACGTCACAAGCGGGATAACTGTGTGTGGAGCACTAAAAATGGCCCATTACCACCTACGTTATCAGAGAGCGTGCATGTGGAGCTTGTTAAGTCAATGAAAACAATTCAGCATCATATTGTAGCTCTATTTATTGGCTATGATGTCACAGATACCAATAAATAGCCGATAATATGAAAACCCCAATATCAGGCTGGTGATTTATCTGGTCTGCCGCCTGTTGTACGTCACTATGTTAAAGGAATCCAGGCATGTAAATGTGACAGCACATCTCGCTTCAAGGTTGACGTCTCCTGTGCAGCTGACTCCCCATCAGGGCAGGTGGAGGAGTCAGATCCTGGACTCTCTGGAGGGTCCTGCAGCATGTAGGTCAGGACGGCCTCATCTTCCAACTGCACAACATGGCAGAACCGGCTGGATGGATGGGAAGCAGCTTCACACTGGTGCCGCGCTGATAAACGGTTTCGGTGACACGAGACTGAACAAAACGGAGCTCGACGTTGGATTCGGTTTCGCGCCACAGAAAAATGTTAATGCTTTTTCGCCCGCGTCAGTTAGCTCAAATTAACCTCACGAGCGCGAGTCTAATTAAGTTTCCTCATTGAAGCCTAGCGCCGCCTCCCCTCCTCTGCGTGTGATTTGATAGCCTCTGTCCTCGGGGACGAGCTGTGGAGAGCGAGCAGGCACGATCCTTCAACCGCGGGAGACGCTCGTCTCCATCCTCCTCCGTTACGCCACCCTTTCTCTCTCTGCTTTCTTTGATTGACAACAGGGGTTCCTTCTGACCTACATTTGCATCTGCTCCCTGACCCATATACGACCCACGTAATGAGCCGCTCGGCCATGTTTTTTTGAATCCTAGAGCAGGAACTTGTGTGGTTTCGTCCTGGCTACAGGGGGGTGTTTAGCTGTGCCGCTGTCGCCGTGTCCCCGGGGGCTTTGTGTCTGGAGCTGCAGGGCTTCACAAAGACACCGTCCCATGCAGACGCCTCCCTGCACGGCCACCCAGGCCATTCTGGGTCATCTGATTACTCTTCACGGTGATTACTAATCAGCGACTTGTGTTAATATGCTGCATCACCGAGGCACAGGGGCGAAACCATCAGACAGATTTCCATCTTATTTGTCAGGCGCCGTGTCATCAGTTTTTTTGTGTCAGTGTCGTCCCAAATATGGCAATAAAGCCAAAAATCCATTCAGAGTCCTTGCCGTGCCGAGCTGTAATATAATCTGACTGTGCAATGAGGCTGTTATTGTTTCCTCCCAAACACCGGGAAGAGTCAGCCCCGGCAGAAGCTTGTACACAAATAGAGAGAGAGATCCCCTGGGATCCCACTGTGGATTCCACGAGCGAGCGTGAAAGCCGTTTGCTGCTCTCAAGACATGTAGCTCGTGTTAGTGCAGCAGCCATCACAGCGCAACCTGTCTGATAAACACAACCATCACGGCGGAAATATGAGCAGCGTCTTGATAAAGATGCTCTGTCAGAAAACAGAGAGGAGATAGTCGCGTTCCCCGAGACATTAAAGTGTATTCAGGGAACAAATCGCCCTTTTTCTGTTCTTTAACAGCACCGTCAGATCAGTGTATGTGAGCTGTAACAATGCCTCACAGTGCGGGACACGTTCCCCCACGTTGTTACGGTCTTATTGAATATATTAAACTCGTACATGTATACACTCGTCATACAGAGAGACGGTGAGATTGAATCTCGCTCCAGCAGAAATATAAATTTAGACTCACAGGAACAACTCTGGAACTTGTTTCCTGGTTTCATTTCCCGTCTCTTCGCAGTGGGATTTTCTCTTATCAGCATGTGTGATATTATGTGAATAATCTCATTTTCCTGCTGCTTTCATAATGATGCATGTAATTTCCCCCCTTTTCCACATTTAGATGAACACCACAAGTGTTCCAGTTGTGCGAGATAAAGCCCGTCCCCCCCCCTTTTTTTTTTTTTCTTTGAGTGAGAAGGGAATGAGACATATTCACCTAGAAATTGCCTTTCTTCTCATTCATCCCGCTCCGGTTTTAGTCCACCTCATTTCAGATAATATTGCTCCCATCTGTGCTGAACAATCAGAAAGGAAACCTTTTCTAGCGGCTGCATTAGATGGCCTTTCATTTTCCTCGGGCCTGCAATCATAATGACATAATGTGCGCGAGCCTCTGCAGAGCTCTTCTCTCTATCTCAAGCAGCTCCACTGTTCCTGATACGTAAAAGAAAAAAAAAAAAACACAAATCCTATTATTTCTCCGGCTAAATAACGCTGCTCCCAGAGGCGTTGTGTGATGTTTTAATGAGAGCCCAGATTCTCCGATGCTCGACGCCGTCTTCTCCTATGCATTTCCTTAAACTGCCAAGTAAGAGCCCCATTAATAATTCAGCTCATTAAAGTGTGTAATTAATCTGGAGCTGTGTAACAGGGAGAGACTGGGGCGCAGGGAGAAAACTCTCCAGGGGGGCCGCAAGAGAAACATCGGGCTGAGAGAAACAGCACACCCGCTGTGATGGAACCAGTTCTCCAGCACACAACCGGTCCTCCTGCATCATTCATCTGGCAGCAGAAAAACCCGCCGCCGCCGTCCCTGCTGCGACACGAGACATCTTCAGGCAGCTCAGCCAATCAACAATGCAGCTGTGTGTGTGTGTGTGTGTGTGTGTGTGTGTGTGTGTGTGTGTGTGTGTGACTGTAGATGTTAAAGGTCACTTTCTGGTTTTATTGCGAGGCTGTTTTGGATTAATGTACACGTTTATTCACAGACCTCATTAGAGCTCAGTTTATATCGTCACGTGACGTAAAGTGATGTCATTTTCTGAGCTCACCTCGCTGGTCTACCTGTTCTTGTACCTGCAGTTTCCCTCTTCAGTCCTGTGTTAATATTTTGTGAAAGTACCAACAGACATCCCGACAATATTGTTATAATACTGAGATATTAAGTCGAAAAATATCTTAGATTTGATTTTGTCCCCCAGTCTCAGTGGTTGAAGTGTTTTTGACATTTTTGAATTTTTAATTTCAAGACACAGTAAATATAATTTATCACAATATAGCTTAAAGATATTGCAACTTAATTTGAAAGCTATATCCACCCACCGTTATCTGATTATATTGTCCATCATAATCAAGGTACTCAGTAGCCAGCAAACAATATTTGCATATCATGTTGAGTGATGAAATTAGATTCTAAGATCAACTACAATGATGATTTCTTCTCAATTGTCACTTTTAAAGAGACTCTGACGTGCTCACTTCAAAATATCACATTTAGCCAACAGCAAGGAAATACTCGATGTGTTTATATTATTGTAAATGTTGTGGAGGCGCTCCTGGGTCTTTATGGTGATCACTGACCAACATAGATCTTCATCAGGCTCGTTGTCGCTTACACACCTCGATTGTATTAACGAGACGAGGGCGACGTCGTTCTCTTTCCTGTTGTTGTTCCTGATTCGTTTCATATTCAGTGATCCAAAACACACCGCAGGTTCAAAGTTCATGTAAACGAGGTCGTGCTGACGTTTGGTCGTCGGCAACAAACAAAACAAATACCAGGACAAACACCTTAATATAAAGAAGTCACTCGGCAGACGGTCTCTCTGTGCACTTAGTCACATTTACTGTACATCAGGTCACCTGTTATAAAGCCGGGTGATAAATCGACATCGAGGATGATATATAGTCCGATGTTAGCTTCTCACAGACGCAATAAATCTGTGTTTTCGTCCAGTAAGTGACAAGAAATTGCCGACAGAGATGCTAAAGATATGTTTGAGATCATTTAGAGACAGAACTCTGGAAAGTTTCCCACTCGGGTCAGAATTCTTTAAAATACCTCGTCTAAAGGATGCATGTCAAACGTGTTTGTTGATGTCTTTATTTAAAAAAACAAATATTGATTAGAGCCCAACTGATACTCATACATGTGACGTGAACCACATGCAGGACATTTTACAGAATAACACAAGTTTAAAAATGATATCAGAGCACCGAAACATCGAACATCACTTGATATATCGCTTATCTGATATTATTGGCGGATATTAGCCTGTTATAGATGTATTGATATTGATGTATAAGTTGCTCGATATGCTCTGATGTTAAAAAAACAAAATTTTTTGTGATAATGACACAGAAAAGATGTTTTATTATTTTTAAATGTCAAGTGAAGTTTATTGTTAAACTGTAAAATAACCTTCCCGGCATTATTTATGTTTGTCACTATTGTTTGATAATCACATTTTTAGCGATCAGATTGCAAAATATGTCAGTATGTTGACCGACACGTTCAAATCTGAATTCATAACCTCATAATATCGGCATCAGCATCGTCCCCAAAAATCAAGTATTTGCTTTAAATGACCTCAGATATTTTTTTTTACATTCAGTTCTCTTCATGTCAGTTCATATCTAACAACATGCCAACACTGACATATCTGTGATAGATCAATATATCAGCGGCACTCTTATATCGTTTGTTTCTCACAGTTAATTAACGATATCGGAGCTCCGGTATCGGTCGGACTTTAATCAGTTTGTAACAACACTGTTCAGTCTCTCTCTGTTTGTGTTTGGCCGACTGGTCTAATTGCTCAGCTTAACTTTGCACACTGTGAGTAGTTGCATAAATAATTATTTAAAATAGCTGCACAAACATTTGTGAGTGTTTTTCTTTCTCCTGTTGTTGGCAGATTCGTTACACGACTCTAAAAGGATCCGGCTCTTCACTGGAGGTTTCTTTCTGAACAGTCTCAGAGCCCAAACGAGCGAGCAGAGCTGATCTGAGCGCTGCTGTTTGCTCTCAGATGTTTCAGGTAGACCTCAGTAAACAGTGGCGTTCGCACTCAGCATGCCTGCTGCCACTCTGGAGCCCTCAGCTGCTCCAGATGTGGCTTAATTTACTGCGACTTGGCTAATCATGGTGATTAAGGATTAATTACTGTTAATCACTTTTACATAAACTGGTTGGCAGTAGGAGAGCTGCTCGGTGAAAAATGCCACACAAGTGTGAGTGTAGTCACTTAGATGGAATGGGACAGAGCCGGAAGCCGCCGGGCGTCCCAGTCGGGTGTTTCTGTGGGTTTACGCTGGAGCTTTTTTACTCATGAGCACACCAGTCAGAGGAAGTTACCCTCTGATGATTCTCTGCATCAGTTAGTACTGGTCAAATAACACGGGGACAAGTTGTACCGAAGGTGTGCGGGGATGTGTCGGGTTTTCGGCCCCCTCTTTTAACGGGAGTCTTCCTCGCTGACAGGGTAGACATCGTCAATATTCAGCACAGCGGTTGTCTCCTGGTCAGCCGAGGCTAAACAGACACCGCTGGGCCGCGCGACTGTCCTGCTACAGGAGATAAGAATGTGAAGGAGCATAACCACTGTGAGTTCCATTAACACGGACTGACAAGGGAATCACAGGGACATCAGGGGGTCCCGGATGAGGCTGACAACAAAGACGCTGCACTGCGCCTCGTATCCCCACCGCTAACCACCACCCCCGCCCTCTCCGCCCTCCTGCCCCCTGCACAAGCTGAGGGTGGCAGTGTGGTCACCTTCCCTCCTTGGCCTGGTTTCACACTGACATGCTCGTCTGCTCTCCTGAAGGAATGGCTTTAATAAGGTAGAGCGGATCAAGGCGACTGTTAATGACATGGCAGGCCCAGTCAACACAGCGCCCCGAGGCCATGGATGGCCCCAGTCTGGTGCACGCTTGCTGGACGCTGGCTATCTCATGCGGGACACGCAGGACACTTGTCTGGATGCTCTTTAACTGCTTCCCATCCTTTATGTGGCCCGAGAAGTCGCACAGTGGAATGAACCCGACCCGACTTCCCTGAGGAGATGAACCGGCATCACTACCTACCACCACCTCTCGTCTGATTTTACATAGTCTCGGGTGAATTATGCCTTCTTTGTGGGGCAAAAATGCACTTTTAATTTGTGTATTTTGAGCTCATTTCAATCTGCAATAAATAATTTACAATTCCATGAATAAAGGGTGTAGTAGTCGTGTAGTTGAGCATCTCCATAACCCCTGGTGATGCTGCTACTTCTAGAATATATATAGAATATTGTAAAACAGACCATAGGAGGGAATAACATCGACACTTGCCATGCAGAAAAAAACAACAGACCACCTACTTTATATTCCACCGAGCTTCGTCCTGCAGCCGGAGCAGAGGGCCTGTCACACAGCCGAGCAGAGTGCCAGAGAAAGTGACGACAAGTCAAACCTCCGCTGCTGCTGCTGCTGCTGCTGCTGCTGTTGTATCATCATCCAGCAACAGATTGTGATGGCCAATAAAACCGTAAAGACAATGTGACGTTGACAGATGGGTCCTGCAAACGGACGCGACCATAACATCGCAGACACATGCAGAGTTTGGGCAGTGGTATAGTTAGTTTTTATATTATGAGGGCTGCACTGTTCTGTGTCCTTGATCAGTCCAAAGATGTTATTGGTTGATGCTACGTAGCTTGAAGGGGTCGAGGTTATTACTTCATACATGTTCATGACGGGCTCGTTCTTCAGTACAGTTGTTACAAACCTCGACCCCAGAATAAAATCTGAGGGGAAACAAGATGATTATCAGGATAAGAAAATAAAAAAAACAAGGAAAACAATTGATACACATAATTCAAAAAAGAGATAACAAGCAAACCTGGAGTTACGATAAAGTTCAAGTTCATCCAAGATCAGAAATGAACTGTCTCGCTGACAAAAATGCATTTCTACGACAGCTTTAAGTTGTTTTTTTTTTACATTTGTCTTGTGAGAGGCTGTAGCCCCAGAAACCTGAAATCTGGTCAAACCTGGCAACCTGAGACGAGGGGACACGAGACACTCTATTGGCTCGCTGGTGAGAAAAAACATTCTTCCTCTCAGAAATCGTTTGCACTTTTTTTTGACTCCGCACACATTTACAGAACAAAGCGTAGATGAGTAGATGAAAGCCGGAGGCGTCTGGTGTGAGATTACATCAAGCGCATCGTTCATCTGAAGAGAAATAAGTGGGAATGATAACAAATAAAAAGCATTTTTCATGTGAATTACAACAAAAAAGTATCCGTCCGTCGTAGCAGAGCACGGCGCGGTCGCTCTCGGCCCGGAGGCCCTGTTTGGCGGACCTCATTGTAATTACCCTCATTAGTGGTATGTGCAGATGACAGGAGTGTGTGTGATCAGTATTTCTCAACAAAGACGCCGCTGCTCCTTTTCTCTTCTGAACCGGTGGTTACAAAGCGGCGGGGCCACATGGAGGATGAGAAGGCAGCGCAGCACTTTAATGTGAAGCCTGTCAGCTCCACCTCCCCCCCGTCTCTCCGCCGCTCGCCCTCTGAAGAGCACCAGGCCTTATCGCTTTAATTGACTCTTTATCTTTTTTGGTTAATTTGCCCCTTTAGTGCTATAGCTCCAGCTCTACTACCTTTTTGATATGTCATTTTATGTGTGACTTACAGGAAGTGGCGGTGTTAGATTACCATATTTCATATAAAGGCAAGATTTCTTTTGCCGAGGAGCTCGCTCGCTTCTTGATTGTCTTCATCGTCCATTAACCTCTTTTGATATTGTCTGTTAACCTTTAAATGAAATCACATGACTTTGTGTCTGTTTTTTTAAATAAATGCAGTGAAATTATTGTATTCTTTGCACATCCCGGAGCTCTCTCAGTGCATGTCTAATAAGTGAGGTATAATTTTATGTTGCTGGCAGGAGTTTAAAGACTCGAGTCTTTACAAAGGCAAACAGAGGGGACTTAAGGGGAGCAGGATTTAACAGTTTGATGCCTGTCGTCTTCCTCCTGGTGTATGTTGGTTCTTTTTCCATTCCAGTACACTTGCGACTGTATAATGAATTATGCCGATGTTGAATTAGCATGTAGCTGTCGCTTCGGCGCTGGTGCCTGCCTTGTGACAGGACCACCGTAGCACACGCTGCCGTCTAGAGAGAGGAGGGCTTCCACTGTGATTTATTAACTGCTGAAGCCACAATGAAGTGTGCCCACTGAAGCACCAATGCAAACAAATAGGGCCGGGCCTGTCAGCGTAAATCCGAGCAGACAGGCCGACCACCGCCCGACAAGAAAAGGGTTAATTATGCAAAAGCAATTTTGGCTTTCAAGTCAAGTTTTTAAGGGTTGGAGTGATTATTCAAGATTACATCACACCTTTATTTTGTACTGAAATATCATTGTCTGTTAGTCGCATGCTGATTTTATGTGATCACATTAAATTATATACTATATACTGATATATACTGATTTTAGGGATGTCAGTTATTGAAATTTGCCAATTTTATTGCACTTTATTTTTTATTCTTACCCGCTTATTCTTTAAAAACTACATAAAGCTACATGTTTAAAATAAGGACGTTTAAGCACAACTATAATAAAAAAAAAAATCCAACCTTGATCAGTTCCTTCATCTGCCGGTGATGATGTTGATGACGAGTCGACGCCTGTGTAGTGGAATATTTTTGAAGTCTTGATATAAAAAGACCGAAAACGTTGACTACAGATGATGATTGATGATAATTACAGAAATAATTGTTCCAGATGCTCTTTGAATTTTTCTGAAAGATCTTTTTGTTGAATATAAAACATTGTTAGCTAACATGGTTGAATAATCCTTAATAATGCTCGTCTAACAAACTTTAACATATTTTGACCCAGCTTCCTAAAAAAAAACATTTGTTGTAGCGTTAACGCAGTTTCTTTCATTTGTGGCGCTGCCTCGCTGAGTGACAAGCTAACGTTACTGTTAGCAAACAGCGTTATTGTTTTTCATCCATGTTGTTTTCTCACATTACTGCACAGATGTTCTGGTGTTTACGATCTGTTCAGTGTGACTAGCTCGTCGTTTTGCGTTAGCAAAGAGGAAAAACAAATAGCCTAGCCTGTAAAATGTTAAGTTTGAATGCAAACATATAGAATATTACATTTTTTGAACATTATTTGAACATTGTTTTTAGCCTTGATGCTAGTTGCTGCTAATGCTGACCTCATACTTCTCCTTTCCTTTTCCAAATACACTTCAGCTGCTGCTTTTCTACAATTACAAGAAGCATCACAGGATGTTTGTATCTGACAGCAACAGTTTGAAAAGCTCCATGTGAGTTAAATTCATAGTTCAGCAACAGAACAGAAGAACTGAACCAGGTTGTGACCCTTCACCTCTCTAATCAAAGTGCTCTTACAAATGTCAGCCCGGGCAGTTGTTGATCCGCCTGGACACGCTGTCACCTGACCGGCGTTGTGTGTCACTCTTGGCCGATCTCCATGTGCTGCTGCCAGTGATGTAACACTGCGGATCGCATTTCAGCATGTGGGTGCAGAGCGGAGGGCCTCCGAAGGTGTCCGCCGGTTTGAACCGAGGCACCCAATCTCTGTCAGAGGCCTTTATGTTTGACCGTCCGTCTCGCTAACTGTGACAGAACAGCCCAACATCATTAATTAAACATCAGGCTTTCCCCACAACCACCCGATCGCCATGACAGGGCTGCCATGCCAACAGTCCCCGTCGACATGCCTTCGAAATCTAGAAGGGGATTACATATGGTAATGGTTTTTGACAGCCTGCCATTTGCCTCTGTTAATCTGATGGGATAAGATATCTGGACTGCGGAGCATGGTGTGTTGTAACTCTTTGAGTCTGATATTGTTATGCCATGAAAAAAACTGAATCATTTTTGAAGATGCAAGCAGTGTCCTGGAAGAAATCTTAATCCCCTGACAAGCTTTTGATAGGATCCCAAATATTTGCTACTGACTCAAAAGTGTATTTTTAGACCCGGATCTTGTTTGTATTTGCTGTCAATTTTAATATTCCTCCCGTTTATGAACTCCTGTCGTGTACAGGCGCGATGATGTGACAATCTATAAACGGACCTGCGTCCTTCCCCAGCGATAACACTTCTCCAAGGAAGCTAGTTATGATGCTAGCCCGCGGGGCTGCCGGCCCACTTTTGTTTTGCCACGGTTCATTCCCCTTCAGAGAGGCGACGGGAGTTTATTCTCTGGTGTTCAATTGAAGACTCACCCCAAACTCAGAGCTGCTCTCACATGATGTATCTCTGTTGCGAGCAGTCCAATTAATATTTTAATACCCACACCCATCTTCATATGAGGCCGTGAGCCAATCTTCTCGAATGACTAATATATGGGCGACAGAGAATGTTACACATGTGCTCGCTGAAAACAAGCAACGAGGGGGGAGAAGAAGTGGGTTTAGGCAAGCTGCTTCCCCCCAAATAGGGACGTAAATCATCTCCGAGCATGATATTCCGAGCTTATCCTCAAAGAGCGAGAGCTTTTTTTTTTTTTTTTTTCCTCCCCTCGGCTGTGTGAAAATGAAATGAATATTTCCAGATAAACAAGCGAGACGGTTAAACATCCACCTCTCAAAAAACCAACGACCGTGCGCTTAAATTATTAAATATCGATTTGATTTGTTGTAAAAAAAAATAAATAAAAAAGGCCACATGCTGCGGGGAGGTTAAATAAATGTCAAGTTTGTCCGTTCTAGTTTACTTTTCTCGTCTTCTCGGTGGGTGACGTTTTGTCTTGCTGTGCTCAGCGATCGGATCCCGACCGAGGGATGCGAACATATGTGGAGTTTTCCCTTCCAAGTGCAGCTCTCTGTATCGCATTAGTGAATTCATTACCAAGCACAGCCGACGTATGAATCCCCTTGTTTTTATTCATATTAGCGCACGAGATAAAGCGAAGCAATAAAGCCTCGCGTGCCTCCTTGGCGAGAATTGCTTGTCAACAACAGCGGGGAGGACTAAAGGCATTCGTCTGACAACAAGCCATCTTTGAAACGCCTCCAAGAGGGAAATGGCATCCATTAGAGACGTACAGAAAATGTGTGTTGACTCTGAGGGGAGGAGGAGGCCGATGGAGGGAGGGTGGAGGGAGGGTGGGGGTCCGAGTCACACACATATGCGCTAAGATAATTGTTTATCCCTCGGAGAACCTTCAGTGTTTGTCTGCGGGTGGCTAAGTAAGTTCACCAGCACTATTGGACAGGGAGCGCCCGGCGGTACCAGAGACTCGGAAAACATTAGGATGAATCAATTAGGCTGCCATTAGCCAATAAAGTGGCCCTCACTGAGTCGTGTAATTATGACCCACAGCAAAGCCAATTTTATGGAGGCACATTATCCCTTTCTTTTCTTTATTAATTTTATTTGTTTGAGATAATCCCTCCATGGTTTTAATTATGTGCTTTAGGTTTCAGGCTGGAATAAATAAATCATCGTTTGCTTCAATCACTTCCGAACGCGGCAGGTTTCTGCGGTTTCTCTCTCCGCACGCGGCAAAAAAAAACAAGAGGTTGTTACCGTTGCATCTGTCATCGTTGAAGGGATCGCACTGATTAGTCGGGTAGATTAGAAAAAATGAACACCGTCGCGTCCCCCTTTTTTCTGCAGAATCCCACATTAACCCCACTCGGAGCCGCTTCCATCAGATTGTGTGATAAGAGGCGGCAGGAAGAGCTGATATTATAGTCAGCAGCTACTTAGCTTGTTCCCAGCTCAGAGGACACTGTGTAAGTGTGACAATGTGCTGTCAATGAGGGATGACAGTACACAGCCAACATGGCGTAATGCATTGTTCCTTCCTGGGTCCCTCCTGACAGATGCTCTCCAAGACAGCTGGATCAGCAGCAAAGAATGGAGCTGGGATCTGGGCTGAGGATGGCGACGTGAGGCTGATTAGCGGGGTGTGCACGTGTCGACAGCGAGGCCCGTCGGAGTTTGTGTTGATTTCAGTTCGAGACGTTTACTTAATGATTCTCAGCGTGATGCTCAGCTTTACCTAGCTCCATGAATGTAGTCGTTAAGCTTTCCATTTGTCCACGACCTTTCTTATTCCAAGCACAGTCGGCCTTCTCATGCTTTTTTTCCCCCCCCCTCTCTCTGTCTCTCTCTCTCTCTCTTTCTTTCTTTGCCTTCCAAGAGATCTCCTCAGAAATGACCTTCTCTGCAACAGCCGCTCTTACAAGACTGATGTCGGAGGTGCTTCAAGCCAAGTAAAATAAACACATCGTGAATGTTAAGCTGGAACTTGGCAGGCGCGAATCCGAGCGTTTCTGTGGACACGGGGAATTTTTATGTTCCGCTTTCAGTTTGACAGTCCAGACGGTTTATGAGTTCGGAGAGAAATCTGGTCTCGGTTTTTCAGTAGAAACGTCTGAGGAGAGCTTCCTCCCCGTTAATTCCTTTTGCGCGCTGGCGCTTTTTGAGTTGGGCTTTTTACTTGGGAAATTATTTGCGTTACAGGATCGGGTGAGTTTTTCCAAACCAATCTGTCGAATTTTGAATAAAAGGACATTCTGTGAATCTTCTCAACCTTTCGCTCCACCTCGACACGCTGAACGCACCTTCCTCTCGTGCACCTCTGTCAAAAAAATGTCAGTTTTTCTTTCTTCTTCTTCTTCTTCTGAGAGTTTCTGCTTCCCAGAATGACTTCAAGAGAGTGCAGCTCTTTTTTTTTTTTCCTCCGTTGGGATATTTTGTGGTGTGCTCTCGTTTTAACACCCACTTTAGTCTTGGTATTTATGAGGTGGTAACTATAGAGAGAGAAAAAAAAACCTGCCTCTCCATACTGGTGAGCATTTCGGGAGCCTCCGCTGATGTACGCTTAACGAAAGCGGACAGGCGTGTTTAGAGTTTCTGATGGAGCAGGTTTGATCGGGTCAGAACGCGGCTGCAGAGCGGCGGGGCGGTGCGGAGGTGCGGCGGGTGTGAAGCCATCCGAGAGTTTTTCCCGTCCATACATTACAGGAGTGATGAAGGAGTCTGGGTAATGAGACAGGATGTTTGTACAGTCCTGCCATCCCAGGAGACCCCCTCCTCCTCCTCCTCCTCCTCCTCCTCCTCCAACACTCCTCCCACACTCAATCTACCTCCCGCTGAGCCTGTGGCCTGAACCTCTGACCTCTTCCACTCGCCAACAGTTGCCATATTTGCATTTCCAGTCCACTTAAAGCGGAGGGGGGTCGGCTGAGGGAGCCCCCTCTTCTCCCTCTGCAAGTACAGCAGGCCTCATTCTCATCCCAGTGACCCCCTGCCCAGGCCGACCAACCCGGGCGGCAGTCTGGGGTTAATGCACCAAGCACTCCCATTGTCTCTGAATTAATGAAGTGCTCCCTGCCTGTCCCTTCTCATTCAATGACAACGAGACAAATGACAAATGGTAACGTTTTAAATGGCTATCGACACACGCGGGGCACAGAGTCACAGAGGCAGAGGTGGTGTCGGCGCCGCGGCCGCGGCCCCCCTGCAACAATAACGCCAGCTGCTGTCGATGCACTTTCGATGTCCACTCTGGGATCAATTTAGATCCGAGCAGCAGCAGCGGGCTCCGCACAGGAGAAGGTGCTTTATATTGAAATGGATGGTTCTCAGATGGAGGAGGACGAGTCAGAGCCTGGGAGTGTTTTCACCCCAGAAAATGGAAGGTGGGACTTTGAGATCTCGTAAAGAATGGCAAGGGAGACCTCTAGTGGAAGATGAAGGTACCCGTCCACAGGATTGTGAGTGAGGAGTCCGAAGAATGCCATTTATTGTGCAGAGCAGCACTGAACATTGTGTTTCATGTCGCGGTTCAGGTCAATTAATATTGATAACGCTATATATTGTGTCGTTTTAGGAGTCCAGCTCACAGCCGCTCCCTCTTTCTCTGCTCGTTTAGTGTCTGACCAATAAAATCTACATTTGATGAAACACAAAGTAGCAAGTGCGCCGTAACTTGTGTGGATTCGGAATATAAGAGTTTTATAATAGAGTGTATTTTAAAATAGCTCTATAAATAGGTAACAATAATAGCAGCTATAACGCCATAAACTGCCATAAAATACCAATCTTGTAGTTTGAAGATGAAGGTAACATATTAAATTTATGGATTTGTTTCATATGTTATTGTTTCACTCAGTTTCTTGGTTTATGAGATAGAGAAAAGTCTCTCGGTCCTGTCTGTCAGCTGGAGATCATACAACACTGACACAGCTCCTTTGTTGTTCACATCTACCTTATGTAAACTGTAACAAAGAGTGTTATTGTATAAGTATGAAGCCATCACACACACCAGCGGTCTCTACTCGTGTCTCGTTTTGCTCCAGCTTGCTGCATCGCTCGCTCTGAGCTGCTGCGTGTGTGTGTGTGTGCAGCTCGGCCGTGCGTTCAGCTGACAGCTTGTTACGGTGCATCGCGCCACTCTAGGTGTGACCTTTTCCCACTGACCTCTGACCTCCTCCTGTCATTGCAGTGCTGAGTATCCGCGGCGCCCAGGAGGAGGAGCCCCCGGATCCCCAGCTCATGCGGCTGGACAACATGCTGCTGGCGGAGGGCGTGTCCGGTCCGGAGAAAGGCGGAGGCTCGGCGGCTGCTGCAGCTGCGGCGGCGGCCTCGGGAGGAGCGGGGGCGGACAACTCGGCAGAGCACTCTGACTACAGAGCCAAGCTGTCCCAGATCAGACAGATCTACCACACGGAGCTGGAGAAGTACGAACAGGTGAGAAGGGCAGACGATTTTTATTGATTTTTGATTGTTGCACACTGAGAAAATACTGTTCCCGCGTTATCACATCTCCCAATAAGAGTATCTGACTGACTCAGACTGTCATGACAACACTAGTAGTGATCGTAATCTGTTTGATAGAGTGCCGTTCCAAAGAGAGAACAGAAACAGGTTATACGTTTGACCGTTACCTTGTTAAAACTATCTTCGGAGCACTTGAGGAGGCTGTAACGCTGTTTTACGGAGGTTTATCTCAACATTTCAGATTTTTTTTATGTAATTACGGTTCTCCTCACAATATACAGTAACAACAACAAACTCATACAATAATGCGCAGTAAAGGACAGGTTCACCCAAAAGTCTGACCATGGAAATTCAGGTAAAGTTTGGAAAGTCCACAAAACATTTCTGGAGCTTCACAGCAAAACAGAGCTGCAGCGTTGATGTAGCTGGGGATGTGTTTACATTACTGAAGCCTACGTTTCCCACAATGCATCTTGACCTGCATCTCTCTGTTAGACCCTCCTTGATGAGTAAATGTCCGTGTGTTTCAAACTACACACCTCAGTTTTAAATGCAGGCGCTGAGATACACATCATGACATTACTAAAGGTTTAGGGCTGCAGCTGATAAATCCGTTGATCGTTTTGTGTCCAAGATGTCGGAAAATGACAGAAATAAATGCTCGTCACATTTTCCTCAACATCCTCAAGTTGCTTGTTTTGTCCAACTAACAATCCAGAATACTGGCGATATTCAATTTACAATCATATGAAACGGAAAAAGCATCAAATCTTCAAGAAAGTTACTCAAAGCCGCAGGTCGGTTGGTTCGCAAGCTCGCTAGAACAGCTAATGTTTGCTAACACAATCATCTTATTTGCTGGATTTTATGAATACAGTGCTGCTTGCAAAGTTTGTAAATGTAATATATGATTCCCCCCCCCACATTACTTATAAATGGATATGTTGAATTCTATATTTAAAAATAAGTTTTGAAGCCACAAAGTGACGCCCTCGCTGGAAACCACAGATGTCTGATGGTTGTGGTTGAACCAGCGGGGCACCACTGTGGCTCATCCTCTTTTTACGATGAAAGCTTTTCATTTAGAGCCGAAAACACTGACTCAATTATTCGATTGGTCACAAGATAAAATAATCAGCAGCTGTTTTTATCATATAAATCTTTTTTGGGGTAATAAAACAGAACGTCCTCTCATTGAAGCTACTAATTTGAGAGGATCTGCTGCTGTTCTTTGTGGACGTTTGAAGATGTCACGTCGGCCTTCCTGGAATTATGATGATCATCTTTCACTGCGTCAGTAAATGTTTCGGCCAGAACTTAAACTATCTGGATGTTTCAGCTCCATACAGCCTCTGACACGCAACCAAAAGATGCTAATAAAAGTAAATTCACCACAGAAAACACAGATTATTTAGATCATTGCGACGCATCTTCCTACTTTTCATTTTCTCTCGTCTTTTCAATACTTTTACTAGACCGACACTCGACTTCACAGAAGCAGCATCGGCCTTAAATAGGATCTCAACCCCTGTGGACCTGAATGTTTCCTCAATATACATCACTGTCAGTAAGGATTCACTCCAGATGCGTGTTGCCACCCCAGAATAGTCCAGCATATGCAGTGTGCTGTGCGTCTGTGTATATTCCAAGTATAGTCATGAAAGTCTGTTGGAAATGGGGAGGGAGGAGGGTGTAGATGATTTCCTCTCATTGCCTTGATAACCGATGCATTCGCGACAATAGCATCCCCCT
The DNA here is from genome assembly GCA_963678695.2 of Diplodus puntazzo. Classification (NCBI taxonomy): domain Eukaryota; kingdom Metazoa; phylum Chordata; class Actinopteri; order Spariformes; family Sparidae; genus Diplodus; species Diplodus puntazzo. The sequence continues at coordinate 4,190,120 of OZ023163.1, read as the reverse complement.
TTTCAGATGAAATGCGAGTAAGACAGATGAACACACAGATAGACAGACACAGACAAAGCCTGACACGGCTAAATCCAGAGAGAGATCGACGGGAGGAGAGAGGAAATAAAGAAGAGGAGACAGTAAGAGACACGGAGTCGGGAGTGTAATATCGTGGCAGATTCACGCCTGGTGTCACACGGGGGGGATGAATGAAACGTCGTGGCATGTTCGTCTCTCAGGGTGGCTACGCTGTGAAAGTGTGTGTCTGGGAAGGGAACAGCTGTCATTGGCTGCTCTCAACACACTGCCATCACCACTTCTGTTAAATATGAAATATATCAGTGCTTATATTCCCCCGTCGGCTGAGTGTGTGTGTGTGTGTGTGAGAGGAGCTCGGCCCAGAACCACATTAAGCAAAGAGCCGGATTTTTAAACCCTCCTGTATGTGAATTAGTCCTGCACGATATTAGGGAAAATCTGCTGTCAAGTTTGCATATTATTAACTATACAGTTAATGATGGTTAACGTTAGTTTTGAATAGCTCGTTTAGGTCTTTATGGTTGTACTGCAGGTGGTGATGGAGGTTGGTTGTGTTTCCTCCAGAAGTTGCAACAACCGCTCGTCATGTTTGTAACACGTCGTCTCTCCTGAATCCAGAATAAGTCCATATAGCAGAAGTGCTGTTTCTTTTCACAACAAGGTCTTCTCCACCACATTTTCATGGCTTTTCTCTCCTCCCTCAGCCATCAAACCTGGCAATCACCACCAAACTGATGCCGATTAATTTTGTTAGTGTAGCTAACGGCTAGCTGGGGCTTCATCTGATTGGCCCTCGTATCCAGGGCTCCGTCTGATAGGCTAAATGTTGGCATGCTCACGGTGCATGCATGGCGCATGTAAACAAAGTGATTTTTCTTATTCATCGTGTGTCAGGCGGTCTTTTGCGATGTGTTTATCGCACATGTTCACATCACGATGACGATGAAAATTATCGGCCAGCTCTAATGTGAATGTCTGCTTCTGAAGCGTTGAATTCGATGAAGCCACATTGAAAGTGTCTTATTCACAGCTGGATCAACCTCGAGGGGGGGAAAGTGTTTTTGTGTATGTTCTTTCATTCCTTCTACGTGTCTGTGTGTGTGTGTGTGTGTGATGTGTTTCTTTCTCCTTCCAGGCATGTAACGAGTTCACCACCCACGTGATGAACCTGTTGCGGGAGCAGTCGCGCACGCGGCCAATTTCGCCCAAAGAGATCGAGCGCATGGTGAACATCATCCACCGCAAGTTCAGCTCCATCCAGATGCAGCTCAAACAGAGCACCTGCGAGGCCGTCATGATCCTGCGCTCCCGCTTCCTCGATGCCAGGTGCGTGTCCTTGTATGCAGCTCGCGTTTCCCATTCAGCTCCACAAATAACCGTCCAATTTAACAACACTGCAAATCATCATGTGCTCCCCAGCTCGGCCTGATATCCATATGAATGGCTGACGTAGGAGGCCTATCATGCTATAAACATGCTGTAACACATGCTGCTTTGCCACTTTGCCGCACACAAACTGGACTGGGTTTGCATCTGCGGATGCCATTTGGACCAGCGTACCCACCAGCACTGGCCAATAAGAGTTCCCTGCGTGCTCCATAACGCTAACTGTTTCCCTTTTTTAATGTAATCGCTTGTTCCTTTTGATGCGTGCTCCGGATTTGCATACATTTCTCCAAGGATAAATGTCGCTCAAAGTCTGAGTTGGAGGCATAACATTTAAATGAGGCATGCGCTCCCTTACAAAGCTCCCTATCTATTCTCTTGCAAATTATTGTGGTGGCGCAGCAGCGAGGGGAAGGAGGAGAGGGGAGAGGAAGAGGAAAGCTTTCACTGGTTGAGAGGCACTGCCATGCTCGGCTCCGCTGATTAATCTACTGGCTGCTGGAGCCCCATGCTGTGCACATTTACATATTCTCAAGCAGGCTTTTGGAGTGCGGGACAGAGATTTTAGCACAAATCTCCTCACCGGTGGGTACATGCATGGAGATTTTACAGGGTTCCCCTCCAGCTTATGTAAAGCCCTCTTCAGATGTGGCACATGCAGACATGACCTGATAGGTGCAGGAGATAAAGGGTCAGTCAACTCACCGGCATGTGAATATGATATCAGTCTACTTCCAGGTGCTGTGTGTGGGGGGCTTTTCATTACGTTCACATGGAAACCATGAAAAATTGTAGTATGTAAATTAGTAAGTGGTGTTTGATCAACTCAGGCTTGTTTCTCTGCTGCCATGTGTTTTCAGTGGAATACTGAGACTATACTTGGATTACTGGTTTGCTTTTTTCCTGTTTTATTTTGTAAGTTTTCGCCTCATGTTTCTTGATTTAAGTGCCACTTCCTGTCTTTGTCTGTTTTCCCGACATTTTTTCTTTGTAAGCCTGTGTTGCATTAGTCGATCACTTCCTGATTCGACTTTCCTTTGACTGCCTTTTGTCGCTTGTTTTTTACATGTTGTATTTTTGCTCGGGAAAAACAAACAAAGACAGGAAGTGGAACTACAAAGTAAAAAGGGAAATGGCCAAATCAATAAGGCAAACCGTGAAATGTGCGGTACATTCGAGACTGAATAATAAAATGTTCTTAGAAATAGCACCTTGAAGGCTGCTTAGAAGACAATGGGTCACATGATTACGTATAATGTGGAACCGATTCTGCTGTTTCCCTCAGCTGAACAGAACTTTAAAGCATCTTTCAGCTTGTTGTTTTGGTTTGACGAGCTCACGGCTCTCGTTAAACTAATTTCCAGTCACAGCAAGAAGCTATTTGTAGCAATAACCCACTGAACAGACTGACAAAGTTAGCAAGTAGCTGGAGAACATGGTTCAGCGTTCAGCAGCTAAAGAACGAGTTATTCCATCAGGAGTTGCTGGAGGGAATGTTGTTCTTTCATCAGGTGGCCGGACAAGTGATTTTAAATTAAAATCAGCAAAATTACAAATCTAACGATCAAAGAATACAAAAAGCTCATGAATCTGACCAGATGTTTAATGTAAACCTTACGTACTACTTTCCAACACTGGAATATGGATACATTTAAATCAGAACTGAACCAAGAGCTTGTTTTTATATCATCAGACATTTTCTTTGCTCAGTTCATTCTTCATATTGAATTCTAATCGGCACATTTTGCTTTGAAACATGTCCTTTTTTTGTGGATGTTAACTCACTGAATATGAAAAATCCACAACTGTGGAAAAATTTAAACGATTCATAGATTAGAATGAGCTTCTATGTGTTGTTATCGCTGCTGCTAATTCTTTTCTCCGTTACTCATAAACAGAACTGTAGTTGAAGCAGTTCAAGGCTCAAATTGGTCTCTTGGGTCTCGAAGAGAAACCGCAGCTAAATTGAATGTTTTTGAGTGCGGCTGAGGTTTTCACAAAGCAAGTAATGTTCATCCAAAGCAGGACTGTGGCGACCCAAAGACACCGAGTTATTTGTAGGCCAAGATAGTCATGCTAACATCCAGAATAAGAGGCTCCATCTATTCAAAATAGAGTTTAGATGATGATGGCTTGGATTGGAGAGAAGCATTTCTTTAACCACTTCTTCAACAATCAAACAACAAGTGGACTACTGAATGAAAGACTTACTGAGGCAATGCGATCTGAAAGTAAAAGTGGTGACTGTTGGTTATTTTCTCCATTGATTGATCAGTTGTTTGGTATATAAAATGTCAGAACATGGTGAAAAAATATGGATCAGTGTTTCAGTGTTGTCCTCAAATGTCTTGTTATTGCCGCCATGCAGATATTCAGTTTACCGTCATAGAGGAAGGAAAGAAAACAGAAAATACTTAAGGCATTTATTTCTAAAAATGTACTCGAATCAATCGATCAATTATCAAACCTGTTGATTAATTGTATAGCTGACAACCAATCGATTCATCGTTGTAGAGTTCATTTTTATCGCTTCTGTTTTTGGAGTTTGAAAAGAATTGGACACTTTGTTGAATTCATACACAAAAAACAAATGTGGGGCGGCATATCAGTAGTGAAGCTGCTAACTGCTGCTCCACTCCAGCTGCCATTAGCTAGTTAGCTTGGTTAGCGGTGCAGTTAGCCGTACAAGCCTCGGGAAGCACTGGTCTTCACACCGCTACCACAGGAGCTTTGGACCAGGACGGGGCAGGGCTAGCTGGTTAGCATGCTAAACATGCGTAGATATCATAATGTTGAACTGTTGATACTTTTAGTTTTGCCCGATCCAATCCAATCACTCCAGGCGGTGGATCACACGCTACAATCTCCCATTTCCATGTTTGTTTGACGTTAACTCGCTTTCTTATCCTGTTTTAACCTCCGATGTTTTTTTTTGCAGACGGAAAAGACGAAACTTCAACAAACAGGCAACAGAGATCCTGAACGAGTATTTCTACTCACACCTCAGTAATCCTTACCCCAGTGAGGAGGCTAAAGAGGAGCTGGCAAAGAAGTGTGCCATCACAGTTGCCCAGGTACACCCAAGATCAACCTCCACCCGCAAACACCCACCCACCAACCAACCAACCACACCACCTGTAGGGTAAAACCACTGTACACGGAACGATCCAGACAAACATGATTCCTAATGTGAAGCAGCTGTGAGCATCTTGGCAAGTAACCTAATAATAAGTTCTCTGACTGTCACAAGTACAGACAGCTGCTCTAATCTTTGAGCAGAACCTTTTATTGAGACAACAAAAGGACTTGAAGTATAAATACGCCGTGTCACGAGTTTTGTTGTCTTGTAATTCAAACCAAGAAAAAAAAAGAGCTATTTTTTGACCAAATGACTGTTTGTTTCTTTTTGAAGTAACGCAAGATAAAGACGACACTTGCTGTCATGGTGGGAACACATTTTCTCAGAATACAGAAAATATACAAAATAAAAAGGTAAAAGTAGTTATTTTAACTGAACATGGACACGATGGATGTAAACGTAAACGCTTCCTTTGATAATTAGTTTCCTTTTCTTTTGTTTCGTACCAAATCAAACCATGTAAACAAATTCCAAAGCTATTAATTGATTAATTAAAAAAGAAGATCAGTAGGTTAATTAATTGTCAAAGAAATCACTCCAGCCGTACAGTATACGCACCAGGCGGTTTGAGGGGGAGATGAAGGGGTTTACCATCCCCCATTCTTCATCAAAATGCATCCCACTTGTTATCCCGCCACCTCCCCCTTCGCCTCCCTCTCGTAGCAGAGAGAGAGTTCGTCTACTCGCCTCCTCGTTTGTCTAACCGAGGCCACAACCAGAGGAACCATTCGCTGGCCACAGGTGAATGAAAACAAAACAAATCCAAACCCCTCGTCCCGTTAGAAATGAACAGAACCGCTTACTGAGTCTCTGAAAGCAATTAGCGCACAACACCGTTAGCACCGCTGAGAATTAGCACTGCAGTCGTTTGATGTGGTGCCGCAGTGATGATTTACTAATCGATCTCACGGTAACCAAAACCAAACATCCAGCGCCTCTCGAGATGTTTGTGCCAATGATGCTGATCATCAGAAAGAGTTTAAATATTTTAGGCACCTTGTATTTTTTTTTTTTTTTTTCATTTTTTCATCTTTGCATTCTAGCGCTCAAGTTGTTTCAGTTCTGTGTGAATCGATAATAAGGAAAAAGCAATGCCAACGCCAAGGTAAACAAAGCAGTTTGTGTTTTGGATCCATCATTTGGGGAATGGATTGTTTTCTCAATTGGTTTCATTAATTTATACCGAGTGACTCGAGGATGCATCCGGGCTTGATTGTGGAAGCTGCTCAGCGGCTGAATGATTTGTAGAGTTTCCGTTTCTCGGCCATAATAAAGGAGAATGTTTACCTTCTCGGCGTATTGGAAACTTTGCAGGATTGATTCGGTTTTCATTTTAATGTTGTTTATCATTAGCGCCCGGGATTACCCCCCTGGCTTCATCTGGGAGTCCATTAGCGGTAATGGGTGTTAGCGGATGTTGACTGATTGGTGCTTGCGTGAGTTCTGATGATAGCTGCAGTCACGGTGACATAATGAGACTGTTATTGGCAATCATTCCATTCTGGCACTAATGCAGATTCACAGCACCAGTCTATGTAGCCCCTACTACCTCTGACAGAGGCTCTCCGTAGTGTTACACATGCCATTAAGTCCACGCAAAGCTAAAGACTCACCCCTGATTTCAACCGAATGCTTCGCCCCTCGAAAACGTGGAGGGTGCTCTTGTGTGTTGAGATTTCACGAGGATTAAACTATTTCTCTTTGTTTCATCTGCTCAGGTTTCCAACTGGTTTGGGAATAAAAGAATCAGATACAAGAAAAACATTGGTAAGTTCCAAGAAGAAGCCAACATGTACGCTGCGAGAACTGCCGTCAATGCGGCTAATGCATCCTCACATGGAAGCCAAGCAAATTCACCCTCAACTCCAAACTCTGCAGGTGAGACAGGAAGTCCCTGGCTCTGCTCAGCTATTAGACATGTACCTCCTCTCTTGTGCATTACTTCAACAAAGCGACTATTGCAATTTTGACAGTTTCAGGCTATTTAAATGCTGGTGCTGGTGGTTTGTAAGGAATAAAACTAACAATAGGAACTAACAAAAAAAGGCAGCTCTCATACAAGGAACGTGCCTATCAGCTGGTAATGCACCGTGATTACATTGAATAGGTCGAAATTTTCCCTTTTAAAATTTTTCCCTGTGTCAGAAATGAGCCAACCTGAGCCCCGTGCCAAGCCTCTCTATGCCTACTGTCCTTTTTGTCTTCATCTCAGTTGATCATATTCTTCATGTATGACTGTATAACTCTTGTGTTCATCATGTTCTGCTGTACTGACATTCAAAGGATAAGTCTGGTGATATTTTATACTCCTTTTTTTATTGTCAACAGATTAGATGAAAAGTCAAAAAACAACTATGCTTTCACTTTTTCTCTTGAAATTATTAGTGTGTGCCACACTGTTGGACGGGGTGACATGTTCCCTCATCGTAGTGAACATGGACACTATTTATTGAGTCAGTGTAACACATCTGAATGCAGGTCGAGTCAAAAAGTCCTGAAAAGAAAAAGAAAAACATATTGTTAACGTTGGTCTTTTTATGCAGCAGCCTCTCGCTGCCACGTCGAAAAAGAAAACGGATCAGTATCACTTCATAACGTGAAAGGTTTATTGTTACAGCGAGATGTTTTCAAGCTAACAAAGCTTCATTTCGCTATATATTAAGAATCTTTTCATAACAATATACTATTTATCTTGTTAAAACAGATAACAAAATGTTTCCGGTTATAAAAATAAGACCTTATGTTGTTAAAACAAGAAACATTTCATTTTATAACAATGTACTATTCACTTTTGCATTACACAATAACTTATTTTAACATAAAACATTGACATAATAACTACTTTCTACCATTTATACTATTTATACAAGCTTTTTTAACGTTTAACGTAATTCTCACGTGAATGTTTCATGTTATGATGAGTTTCTTGTTCTAACATCTTGTAATCTTGTTATAACACAAACTTTCCACCTTTTCAACATGTTACTGATCTATTTATCTTTTTCAGCAATAAGCATCTATATTTTTATAAGACTTGTTGACAATAGAAAAAAAATAAAAATGGAACTAGAATAAAACTAGTCTTATCCTTTAATGCTACTGTCCTGTGTTTTTTTTTTTTTAGGAATCAGTGTATTTGCCGTTTCACCAGGAGTCAGAGCAGGAAGCATGTTTAGCCTAGCATAAAACAAGCATTGGAAGCCAATACAACTCGCTTAAATCCTTAAAAAAAAAGAGAGAGAAATATATTCACACCTAAATCACTCCAAAGCTGATCATTCAAATGGTGAATCAAATTAAATCCAAAAGTCATGTTAGTTTTGTTGGTAGGTGCATTTTGTCAGATTCGACAGAGCTATGCTAGCAGCTTCACGCTCTGTCTAATACTTGTGCTAAGCTAGGCTAAACACATCCTGAGCCTACATCTCTATTTAACTCTTGTGATCACATTATATTGATAATTTGATTTTGGGTAAGACAGCGAGAAAGTTCTTTTGGACTGCTTATGAAATTCTTCTTTTTTCCTTTGGTTAGCTTAGCACTAACACTTTAATACTAATACCCTTTTTCTACAACTAGAGGTTAAAACTTCTACCTGACACAAACGCCTCTTGTGTCGGGTTACAGCTGTATCTCTTCTGTCTTTATGTGTCCGTTAGTTTCCTTTCGGCTCCGTTTCTTCTCATCTAACAGAGCCCGTCTTGGCTGCTAGCTAGCTAACCCCTCTGCATGGTGCTGCTCCGGGCGGCTCGCCTGGACCGGCCTTGCACACTTTTGCTTAGCCTGCTTTGCTCTCTGTCTCTCTGTGATTCGACTGCTCCCTCTCTCCTTTCAGGTTCTGCTGGCTCTTTTAACATGTCAAACTCCGGGGACTTGTTCATGAGCGTGCAGTCTCTCAATGGGGACTCGTACCAGGGGGCTCAGGTGGGAGCCAACGTGCAGTCACAGGTAGGGCTATTAGCAGCGCAGCAGCTAATACAGGGGGCAGGCCAACACAGCAGACATGTTGACTTGTCAAAAACAGGTGTGACTGTTATCATTAAAAGTGCAATATGTAAGAATTGGCCATCTTTCCTGAACGCTAATTGCTGCTAACTGTACCTGCTGTTAGCACGTTAGCTCCGTTAGCTGTGCAGCTAGCCATTAAGACTGGGACGTCTGAGAACCAGGTTAGTGTCTGTGTTTGCACCTCGCTTTAGGAGCTTTGGACCGGGATGGGCTGGGGTTAGCTGATTAGCATGTTAGCTTCAAATATTTTCTTCAACTTAAATTACTGACATACTGCACCTTAAATCAAACTAATGTCTTATTCAACTAATCATAACTCTTAACTGTAATTCAGTCGTTTGTCAGAAAACATTAATCAAGCTAATTTAGGCTAACATTTTGCTAGATATGCCGTGACTGCAGGGCTAACAAAGGTCGTGACTAGATGGTAACTGCAGACTTGTGAGAAGATCTTGCAAGAGTGATGTTTTGACCAAAACCTTGATCTTTTCCCAAACTTAACAAGATTGTAACCACAACATTGTCACATTATGTTAAAAATGTGTTGGAGGAATTGGAGTATTTCACTGGACTGACATATCTGAATTTATATTTCGTGTTTCGTGAATATTTTTGGTCACCAAAAAATAACGCAGCACATTTAATTTGACTTTTATTGCATATCCACGCACATGTTTATATGCACCGATATTTCAATATCCCTAACTCATTTTTAGAAGTGTAATTATAATGTACAACAACAAGAACAGATCTCTGGAGTTTTAAAAATCTACTGTTACCATCTAGGAATGACTGAAAGCAAATGGTGGTAGCCATCTTGGATTAGTGTGTGAATGTTGCCATTTCAAAATAACGGTTTCCCTGTTCTCCATTTTGTCAACATCAACACAAATACAAAATTAGCTTTATATTTGCTTTGAATGACAGATTTGTTTGAGTGAATTCCACAGAATTTAGCTGTCTGACACTAAAACCTAACCTAAATAATGCAACCTTTACTAGAATAAAAGCACTCTTTGTTTTATGTAATCATCCCACGTGATTGGTTCAACTTCATCTTCACTATATATTTTTAACCCAGCCATTCACACCTCCATTGCAGTACTTCTACGTCCCCACAGGGGAGCCAGCCCAACAGAAAACCACTAGCTGAAGCAGACCTAAATGGAACAGAGCCACCTTTGATGTTATTGATTATACCTGTGCTTTTCCTGCTATGACATACTCGCTCCTCTATGGAGCCGTTTCACAGTCTCAAGGGCAGACTGAGTGTAACAATGTGTTTACTATGTGAATAGCTTTTTATTTCAGCCGAAAGCAAAAGTTGTTTATCCTAAATTTCCTTGTTGTGTGATTGGACTTTGTTGTCTCCAAGGATATACTTGCAGCAGTCTTCTCTTGTCGTCTCTCTTGTTGTGTTGTCATCCTCCTCTCTGTTCTCCTGTGCTTCTCTTGTGTTGGCTCTGACCTTGCTTTGTTTGTTGCTTCTGAATGTTTCAGGTGGATACCCTTCGCCATGTTATCAGTCAGACAGGCGGATACAGTGAAGGACTCACAGCCAACCAGATGTACAGTCCGCAGGGCATCAATGTAAGGATTCTTTTTTTCTTTCTTCCTCTCCCCACCAATTATTTCAAAGCCATAGGGCTCAGGATGCCACTTAGTAGGACTTGTCTCTGCTCCATGGTCACCTAGTTGATTGGTTCTGGATCGCTCGCGCCACGGGCAGCACGCTGCCCGGCATACGCCGGCGTGGGGCCGGCCACACACATGCAGAGCTGCCGTCTGAGCCTGTCATGTCGGATCAGGTCTGCCGTTGCACCTGCAGCCACGTACAGTCAGCTTTGAGTGAACTGAACAAACAGGTGACACCTCCTGCACCGGACTTCAGTTCCCTCTGACCACCTGACCCGTGATTAGCAGCCCAGGGGCCAGAAGCTCCCATTAAAGCCTCCCAGGAGACAACATCGCTGTCCCTCTAAAAATAAAACGCCACGCCGCTGGAAACAATTCCTCATGTGCCATCGGGGTGTGTTCCCCTCATGTTTGTCTTATTTTGCGGCAGAGTTCGGGTATGGAGGTGGGGAGAGAAGGGGGATGGGGGGGGGTTGGGGGTTTTGCTTGCTGGCGGCTGCAAACAGTAGGGAAATTCACAGCGACAAGCCGTGTCGTAAAGGGGAAAATCGATAAGACAGACACAAGGAGAGCAGAGTGTGGACTTGGGACAGCAATCCAAGCGCATTGCTCAGATCATGTTCCTGCCACACTAATGGCCCTGACAGCGAGCCGCGCTGAGAGGACGAGGACGGTCACAGCCGCGGCTGGGTTCCTCCGCTGTCGTCGTCGTGCCTCAGTGGCCATATGATAATCAGATGAAATGTCTCCCGTATAAAAACATGTATGTGTATTCAAATAGGCTTCCTGGCCGCTCCGAGCGCATCCCACAGCCAGCTGTGCTAACCCTGAGAGGCCGCTAACGTATTCAGGCCCTGTTCTTTCTCAGTCCTTTGACCTCACAGATACGGTTCTCCTTGGACGCCTGCTTGCTCTACCACATCTTACACTGCCACAATATGCTGTGTTATTCACTTTTATACCCTGTAAAAAAGCTCCGCAATGCATAATGTAAGAGCGGGATATCTGTCTGCCAGCCTGTTTGCCTGTGATTTATGTATCTGAGGCTGGTAAGTTAGGAATGCGAAACTCTTCACTCGCTCCTTCGTACTTTTTCATACGCTTTTTTTTTTTCTAAATGTTGGTGTTTTTTTGACAAACGAGTTAAAGGTGCACTGTGTGGTTTTGGAGAAGATATGTTAATCAGACGAGAAAGATCTTTAATGACTGATTTTAAACTGAATAAATCAGCTAAACTTAAAGGACAACATGCTTTCAAACTGTTTTACTTTGTTTGTATGTGGCGGACCCCGCCACCTTTCTAGCTTCAAACAGTGTTCCGGGACCTTATTTTCCTCTGAGAACAGCTCGTTTATTCACTTATGCAAAAATAAATATTTCTAAGTCAATTACCTCATTAATATTGTAAATATTTAAATTTCTTCTCCAAAACGACATAGTGCACCTTAATCTGTATGATGTACGCTGTATTTCATATAGAAGCTTCAAATTATTATACTAATAGAAACACTACATTTTAAAGTGGATTTGTCTTTATAACCTTTATAAAATATACATGGCTAAGACGGCGTTACATCAGCCTTAAAAGTCTCAACAGAGAAGCAGAAAAATTGTCTCACATATTGATTGTAAATTGAAAACATGTATCTTTGAAAAACCTTTTTTTTTTCCGGGCATCTGAAGACAGATTTTTATGAATGAAGAGTGGAACAAATGATGAGAGAGAGTTAAAGGAGGCAGAAAAGACTGGATAATGACTGAGCGGATACATAATGCATGCTGTGGATGATTACAGCTGTAATTACGATTTTTTTTGTGTGTGAAACAGGCAGAGCGTCACCAAAGTCAGACGTTCTCCAGCCTGACCCCTTCCACTTATGATTACACACCACTGCCTGCTGCCTTAAATCACAGCCTTTTGAAATGAAAGGCTGTCGAGGACCATTTCCACTTTTTCTGACGGCTTTAAATTCACTATTAATATCCTAAACGCTCTTTAACAGGCCTCGTCTCCGGCAGTGGAGAGCAGGCCCCTCTGCTGCTCTTATTGTATGTTAATTCCCGCTGTCAGCGTCACAATTAGTGCAATATGACGTTGATTGTACTTGTTTTGTTTCAGGGCTCTTTTCAAAAAAGATTTCCATATTTATTCGTATTATTTTAAATGACAGCGACAGGCGGTTATTTCAAGATAAAAAAAGAAAAAAAGTCGTGTTCAACTTGACTATTTTTTTTTCTTTTGTATTTTCTTCATTATATGAATTTGAACGCGCGGCGTGTGACAGACTGTAATTCACTCCATTCTGCTCGGTTGAATACATTTTTATATTTCTTTTATGTCCGTCTTATTCTGAAATTATCGTCTGAGCTACGTTAGCTACGTTCCCTCCCCTGGCTTCAGGCTGTTGTGCGACTGTGTGGCGGATTCCACGCTGCGTTCGTGCACCACCTTCGCCCTCAGGACTTTCCATTCGTCGTACCTCACTGTGTTTGACCCAGCTGCTCTCAGTAATGAATGTGAAAGTAATGGACTCCCCCTCCCCTTCCTTCTGTTTCCTTTCTCCTCTTCTACTCTCAGGCGAACGGTGGCTGGCAGGATGCTCCGACCCCCTCATCAGTGACTTCACCCACAGAAGGACCCGGAAGCGTTCACTCTGACACCTCCAACTGATCCTCCACCTCCCCCCTTCCTCCTCACTCCTCCGTCCTCCACTGCACCACCACCTCCCCCCTCCCCCTCCCAGCCACATCTCCCAAAACTTAAAAACCCATCGGGACTGGATGTGACGTACTGTGTGTGGTCACGCGGCGGGGACACAGTTGGGGTCTGGGATGACATTTTCACTCTTACGGACAAATGTTTCACTTTTCCTATCCGGACCGTGGCAGCACTGCTGTCGGGGGGACTCATATCACACACTCCACAGTTTGTACAGTTTCCACTCGATGTCCATGTTGCCTCTTTGTATTTTCTCTTACATTATATATTCACACAGCCGGCACACAGTTAGCAGCGTAACTCCGCCCCCCAACGTCTCATTTGAATTGAAATTCTTCCACACTACCTCTATTCGACATAACAACAGAGAGAAAACATCACAAAATGCTTCGGTTTTACAAAATGTTTTATAATTATTGGGATTCTACTGTACAACCAACACCATGCCCTGTCATTTTACGCCTCTGTCTTTATTACATGTGTTCGCGAAATTTTGTTTTATCTACTGTGCCAAAGTTCAACCCTGGAGGTGAATTTTGATAATGTTTTTAAATGTCAATGTCCTTTAACATTTTTTCATGCCATATTTTGTGAAGTATTATTATGTTAGTCCAGTCATATTAGTCAGGTAAATATCCAAGTACTCAGCCTCCATTTATATAGTTTGTACTCAGAACTTCTACAGCAGACGAGGACGTGAACTTCTACAACTGACACGGTCACATAAGGCATTTTATACGATATTGCCGGATTAGTAGGTTCTCTGCTCACATGCAGAACAATAATAATGCAAAGAATTCACAATTTTTACACAAGCAATTAACAAAATGAGCGCGACTTGACGACAAGAGTTGAAGTTCTGTCATGTATGTTTGGCTGCATTCACAACATTCAAAGACGAATCGACCTGAACAACACTGAATCAATGACGACATCCGCAGCGATTACTGCGCGTCAATATGTACTAAAGCACAATAACACCTACTGATTGAACTCAAAGGGTAACATTTGTAAATGTCTGAGAGAAAAAACGATTTAACTATAGTAGTCATATATGAAAGAGAGTGAGTGTACAGTCAGTACATCATCAGACATCTTCAGCGTGTTTCAGTGAGATCGACGTCAAACACCAAATACTGCTGGTAACCAAATCAAAACAAGAAGCTGTAATTCTGATGTTAAGGTACCGTGTTGTCGGGATGTAACGCATCGCATGTCTTTTCTCGAAACTCACTTTTCATCTATGTATCATTATATTTGTGTCATAATCCTGCGAACGCACTGAATAGAGTTTTTGTGTTTTGCTCAAATTAAATTATTCTGTAACATTTTATAAGAAGCGTCATTAAGAAATGGTTAATAAAGGGTTAGGTTAAACATTAGTTAATAATTATATCACTGTTAACAAACGATGAAATGCTTTATAAACCATTTATTAGGCAAGTGTTTATTGTAACGTTGCAACTGATGTATTATATATGTTTATCAACCTTAACAAGTGCTTAATAAATGTTTAATAAAGCATTTCATGGTTTGTTTACAGTTAAATAACTCTGAAGTTTAATTACCTACCAATTTACCACTTAGTATTGATAGTGGTTATAAAGATGGTCATTATTATTTTATAAATAGTTCATAAATACTATGAAGTTCAACATTATCTTCAACATATTAACAATAACATAAAGCAATTCATTGTTTGTTTACAGCTAAATAACTTTTCAGTTATGTTTAATTACCTATAAATTTACCATTAATAAATGATGGTTATTGTAAAGTGTTCTTAACATGATAAAAGCAAAAATAATTGTTGTTTGTTCTCTAAATAATTCAATACACTTGCAGGATTTTGGCACAAATGTTCCTCCGTACACGTCCAGTGCTGATAAAACTTGAGGTTACTCATACGTCACCCCGGTTCTCTGATAACATTAACAAGAGTATTTGAAAAAGAGCTACAGTGTTTGTATTTCGAGTCCGTTCACTTTTATGTTTCCGTTCCACAGTGACACTTAAAGAACACCACATCCATCGACACAACCTGATCCAAAATGTGAAATTAGACTTGTTGTATGTACAGTTATAGTCTGTGGTCTAACATGTATACATGATTACAGTAGTCCTCATGAGATATCAGCATTTACATACTTTGATACCAAAAAAATGGCAGAATTTTTATCCTCCACATTGGGATCAGCTTTATCAACGTTTTTTTTTTTTTTCCTTTTTCCTCTTTTGGTAGGATTTTATTATCTACGGTGCTAGTGAGCATCTCATAATGCGCTAGCGCTCTGCATTCAAAGCCAAAAAAGAAAAAAATGCAGTTGGAATACAGTCGTGTTTATATACATTAAAGTGGAAACAAATACTCTGATGGCACACAAATCCAGATAATGTTTGGATATATTTTTATGTCTCCATTTTGTGAATATCTCATTTTTTTTGTTGTTGTTTTCATTTGATATTAATTTGCTTTCTTTTTTTATGCTAGCATTATATGTGAATTAGCCCAAGAATGCTCTATATACAGTATGTAGATATGCACCTTTACTTTTTTTTTTTTTTTTTTTTTGCATCTTTGAATTTGGACAGCAGCCATTTAATGCAGGCTGACGGAGTTCCTGTTGGATTTAAACTAAAATCCTTATTATTATTTTGTACTCAGACCACAAAAACAAGCCTGCCGCCAAGATGGCTTCTGTCCGAATGAAGGTGACGTGAAAAGTTAGCGTTAACTTTGCTCTCCGGATTTGTTTTTTTTTTTAGCTTAACAGAACCTTTCCAAAAATCAAAAAAATTCAATCCCGGAATTCCAACCAGTCACAATACAGCCTGAAAACAACAGGTATTTTTGAACAGTTGTCAGTGTGTTTGTATTTATTACACATGTATGAAATCATGGATGTTTCAGAGCTCCTGTTGGATGTCGGCCACGGCACGATCGCGTCAAACAAACTCATTTGGATCATTGGAAGCGGCTCCTTCTCGACTCGCCTGCTCAGTATTACGGTCGAGGGGCCGAGCAGCATTGAAGTGATGCACAGAACCTGCCTCAGTCTGAAGTCATTGGAGTGAACTGACAGCACCGGCCACGCAAGGCAAAACACAAGGATTGTTTTTTGCACCCCTCAGAAAGAAAAAAAAAAAACGGCTTAACTCTACTTTTCACTTTGCCTGTCAAATATTATCGAAGCTTCATGTAATGATGCTTTTTAGTTTTTGAACATAAAAGGAAAAGAGACATGAAAAAGAGAAATGAACAATTTGTAAAACATAAAATGTTTTATTTGTTGCATGTCTTTTTGTTCTTCAATAAAATAACGTACTGCAGTGTTTTGAATGTTAACTTCTTTTTTATAAGGATTTCAGAGTGAAATCGTGGAGCCTTTTTTCTTGACAGGTTTTAACTTTTAAGATCTCTGCGTATGTAAAAAGGTATCAAATGGAAAACTATTGTCTTTTTAATTCCAATTCAAAAAAACCTGTTTTCTGTGGAGAAAAAAATAGCTGAAAGGTGTAGGTTTTATGGTCTCTTAATTTGTACTGGCAATGCGTATCCCAAATAAATAGTTTCTTTTGTTGCATAAATTGCTGTTTTTGTCGTTTTTCACGTGCGCGCTTGTGAAGTTGCTCGGCTGAGCGTCATCTCAAACTTATGCGTGGTGTCTCCTTCAGACTTTTGTAACAGGGTCAGGGTCAGGAGTCACTGTAGGACACAAGTTTACACGTTGCAGGCTTGTCAGCCCAACACCTCTGAATAACATTGCACGTCTCACTTCCAACTATGCTACAGCACGCAGGCATTTTATCACCGCTAACATAGCGGCAGAGCTTGGCTGAGCTGCTGCCGAGGGTGTGAAGGGGACATTTTCACAGGTTTTGAAGTGAGTGAAAGCTGTGCGCTCCCGGCAGACAGACACCTCCCCCGCCCTCCCCCCTCCGCCGCCACCTCTCCTCCCCACACCCAGCGCTCCCTCCCAGGCATGGTTAATGTGCGTTCCCTGAAAGAGGCGGAATCCACACTTATCTCTCTCCTCCAGATAAACCAGACAGGATGTCTGATTCTGCTCCTCCGATTCATCCGTCCCTGGGAAAGAGAAAGAGAAAAAAGAAAATCAAGGAGGAAGGGGCTGAAACATTAACTTGTGGATTAAAGAAGAGGTTCCCAGGAGCATCCAAAATCAGAGAGCATGACAGAGACTGTGGGAGTGACATATGCAAACATGATCAAGTGTAATTACATGGAGAAGCCTCCTTGTTTCTATCAAAGGGCTCCTTTTAGCCACTGTGTGAGGCATGAAAGGCAAGAAGTGCTGGACGTGTATAATTTATTCATGTGCGCCGACAAACCAAAAGGCATTGTGAGGCTGATTCAGTCATTACACGGTGAAAAGGTGTAAATCCCATTCGGAGTAAAATCAGTGTACGTTCTTTTGAATTCCCGATTCCTCTAACAAATGTGCTGGATAACATGCTACGCCGTGACAAATGCTGTGTAGGTTTTTTAAGAAGACTACGCCGATCATTATCCGTTTTATACCGCTAAAAGATGCAAATCCAATCAGAAACGGAATCATGACTTTCTGAAGTCTTTCATCCATTAACAAATAGCTCGGCTGAAATATTGGTGAAGAGTAATGAATGTAACCCCAAGAAAACCACGATAGTATATCTTCTTGCCGTCTGATTCTTGACATTTTAGAATCAGTGTGTCAGGTGTTAATATTTTCATCTACTGTAAGAGGTGAAAGCTATTCATAGAAATCACTGATTTGATGCTTTGCAAGTCAAAAGCAGTCTTGACGTTTCGGTTTGAAGCGAGCTACATTTGGTTGAAGGTGAATATTTTTCAGATGTCTGGTAACAAACTGTAAACCTGTAATTCAGCAGCATTTTTGTGGCTGCTTAAATATATATATAGAAAGTGGTTCACAGTGAAATGTTACTATTTATTTACAGTTGACATATTGACCTAAAAACCTGTGAGCATACTATTCAAACAAATTTCACAAAACACAACATTTCACAAAACACCACAACATTAAAATGTGTTTGTGGTTGCTTACATATATATTTAGAAAGTGGTTCACAGTGAAATGTTACTATTTTTTGACAGTTGAAATATTGACCTATTCAAACAAATCAATGCTTAGGCTACAAACGGAAAAATCTACCATGAAATAATTATGCTGGCCCCAGAGCTTGTCATGGTTTGTAATTTTGGTTACTGAGTTATGGTGTCCCCTGAGATTTAAAGCAAAACAACATTTTTGAAAAACACATTTCACAAAACATTACAAACATTCACAAAACACAATTTTTCAAAAAACACAACTTTTTTAAAAAAACAACAACATTTCACAAAACACAAAAATAAGTCACAGATAACAAAATTTCACAAAACATGACAACATTTCTCAAAACACTACCAGATTTCACAACAAAAATACATTTTAAAAAAGACATCAAAATTTCACAAAATTTCACAAAACACTACATTTCACAAAACACAACATTTCACAAAAAATACAAAATTTCCCAAAAAATAAAAAAAAACATTACAAACTTTCACCAAAACATTTCAACAACAACAAAACAACAAACAACAAAATTTCACAAAAGACAACTTTTCAAAAAACACAACATTTCGCAAAAAAAAGCAACGTTTCACAAAACAACAAAATTTCACAAAACACATTTCACAATACATGACAACATTTCTCAAAACACTACAAAATTTTAAAAAAGACAACAAAATTTCACAAAATAATAAACTTCCAAAACACTACAAACTTTCACAAAAACAACATTTCAAAAAAGATAACATTTCACAAAACACAACAAAAATTCACAAATAACTTCAAAATTTCAAAAAACACTACAAAACTTCATATAACACCACAAAATTTCACAAAACACACCAAAATGTATTAAAACACAAAATTTCACAAAACACTACAAAACTTGACAAAACAAAACAAAATGTCAGAAAACTTCACAAAATTTTACAAAACAAGATTTTTTGTGAGATGTTGTTGTGGTTGACCCTGCTGTTCCACCGCAGTGACTTCCTGTTTTGTGTTAATAGTTTATCCCCATGTGTCACGTTTTACTTACTGTTTCCTGCCTTTGTTTTTTTTCCGCTCTCTTTCGGAGTACACCTGTGTATTGAAACTTG
The DNA here is from genome assembly GCA_963678695.2 of Diplodus puntazzo. Classification (NCBI taxonomy): domain Eukaryota; kingdom Metazoa; phylum Chordata; class Actinopteri; order Spariformes; family Sparidae; genus Diplodus; species Diplodus puntazzo. The sequence continues at coordinate 4,171,034 of OZ023163.1, read as the reverse complement.
TGTTTTTCTTCTACTCTTGATCGGGTCGTCTGTTTTCATGCTGTGTCTTCTGAGATGGCAGGAAGCCGGATGCAAAGGGATGCAGGTCGGACTCGACATGGCTGCTGGGGCACCATGAAAACAATTTTAATTCTTTAGACAAATATAATTTTAATTAGACAGTGCTGACCAAATATATTTCGACTTGCCACACAAACAAGAGCACAGATGTAAATAATAACAATGAACAATGGCTGAATTCCATTGAGCTGCTTCAGTTTCTCAGGTCCTGCTGTTGTTCATGCTGCTTCGCTGCTGGTCAGCAGCTGAATCTGCTACTGCAAACATGTCCTCTGTTACATTTCTGGGAATGTGGGGGTTTAAATGACATGTAAAGGGATTTACATGTACAATGTCCAAAGGCCAACTAATTTGTTTAATTGTAATTTGTTTATTAACACAAAAATACAGTATAATTGGGAAAGACCTGAAGGTGGTCCTGCCTTAGAATGAAGTTTTAGAGATCCAAAGATAATCCTACTGACATTTGTAACAATGCTTATAACTACAAAGTTGTTTGAAAAGTGACAAAATGTCATTGTTTACTCAATATGCATGTTTTTAGCTGCCTTTAAAGGGACAGTTCACCCCCAAATCCAGAAATGTATTGTTTTCCTCTTACCTGTAGTGCAATTTATCCATCTAGATTGTTTGAGTGCGACTTGTACCAGTTTTGGAGATATTGGCCCTAGAGAATGCACACAGACGTCTAGCTACCTAAGCTAATTAAGCTAGCTACCATTACAGCTCAGCTAAGGAGGACGCCATCAATGTCCCGTCGTAAGAATGATCCTCTCCTCTATGAGCAGATTTCTGTGTCTCAGTTCAGGGTCTGCATCCTTCAGAGGAGCATTTGAAGGCCAATTATGTCACAACGCAGCGCGAAGGCTGTCCCAATCTGAAGGCTCCCATAAATGTGGTCTTCTTTTCCCTGTTTTTGGAGGATGCATCGCTACTATCCTTCACAGCCTCACATATCCCAAGATTCTTTGCGCACCTGAAAAAGAATAAAGAAAGAGAAAATGGCGACATCGCGTGGTGTAGATCATCACTTTCGCAGGCCTGGGCGGCAGAAATCGTGACATAAGGCTAAAACATCTGGTGACGCAACCAGGAAATGCTTCAAAGGCTGGACCGTCCCATTTAACAACGGCTGACGTGGTTAACAAGGTCTCTCCGAAGGACTCGCCTTCGAAGACTGCAAAGGCCGAGTCCTTCATAGGATGTAGACCCTGAAGTGAGACACAGCAGATGTTCCCCTCTGCGCTGTGATACGATTTGAAAGGGGTAGTTTTGCTAGAAAGAAAATAATTCATGCATGAAACAGCTCACAACAAAGTCTGTGGATAAACCCGAGTAACCGGGTCATGATTTCTGGAAAAAGACTGTTAAGTTTTTTTAAATATGATGTTTTTGGCCACCTCGTCCCATTATATTTAAGAGAGAGCAGACAGCAGAGGGTAGATCTCTACAGCCTATATCTTCAAAACTGTACAAAAATATCACTCCACGTAAGGAAAAGGAAAGGAAAACTATGCATGTATGTAGCCTCGGGAGGAAACTTTGAATGGATGTGGGCCCACTGCTCATTTTAGCCCCGGGCCCCCATATTGAGTCATTCTGGCCCTGCCAATCACTCAAAGCACACAGACAACACAACAGGCTGTAGGGGAAGGGGGCAGCAAAGAGTGTACATTCTACTTGAACTACTGAGAAACAAATACGTCATCAAAACACACTCAGAAATAGAGTTTTGTCTAGTTTGTAGATTTGCTAAATGTTTTGCAAAGTGATAAAAATTCAGTTTTGGCGAAAGCGAAAACATCAGACGTCTCATTGGCACTGATGTGAGGAAAAGAAATCAAACCAATATTGTGAGAAAAAAAGCACTTTGCTCCTCTTTGACCTCATCCTCGTCGCTTTCCTCCATCTGAGCTTTCTCATCACTGGAGTTTCATATCAATCATCCTCAACCAGACCACGATGCATGTGGCGCGTACAGGCGGGGCTCAGGGCTCACATTATATCAATGACAATAACAAGGCTCATAAAAAAAAGAGGGGCCGGCCTCATACGCAACGCATAATGTGCATCAGTTATGTCAACGCCTGGCAGCATGATACACACACACACACATCAAGGCTGCACACATGTGCCCGAGGGGAGGGCTGCTGAAGCAGACGATGCAAGGTCTGAAGTCTGAGGGCACGACTTAATGGAGAGGCAGCGCTGTCTCAAGGAAAAGCCTCGGCATTAATACGATGAAACAAGTCTTCCTCTCCACCGATAGATCTCACAAAATAGCTCCAATGGTTCTGCAGGAATAGGGTCGAAGTAATTAGCGATTGTGGGTGTGTTGCAGATTTGAGATTTTGGAAGCGGTTCAGTTTGGCAGAGGCTCACCGCTGGAAAGCTTCACTCTTGTATTGCCTATGCCACCCACAGATCTCTAATGAATTCCTCTGATCCCAACTTTCATAAAGAAGACATTTGGAAAAGATTTCACAGATCAGCGTGTGCGTCACCGGAGCCTTTCAAGTTATTTCAACCGTGGAATATTTTGAACTGGAATCTGCAGTATGTTTGAGCGTTTAGGGTGTGGGAGTTTTTAAGGCTGTAAACTCTTTCTTTATATTTGCCTAAAGCTTCCATAATGAGCAAGATATGGACCTTATCATGTGCTTCAATTATAGGGAGAGGGGGAAAAAAAACCTTTAAAACTGTGCCAGGAGATGGTCTTATTAAAGGAATGAGAAAGTTATCTCCCCAAAACATGAATCAAAGCTGAAACAAAAAAAATAAATATTCCCTGGCTGCTGATGGCGGACGTTCAGATACACTGCTGTTGCAATAATTATCGCACTCACGTCCGACAACAAAAGTGTGAGCGCTTCCTGTCGATTCTCACGCAGCCGTGAGCTAATTTGTTTTGAGTTTTGCTTCTGTGTTTCGGTTTGTTTTTTCTCGTCTTTCTTAAATGTTTTCTCTGCATTTCTGGACATGAAGTCAGTTGACACATGTGGTCACCGCCGTGTGTCGCTTTAGAGGGGAAATCCTGTCTTTTCCAAAAGATAGCAATGCTGATTGTGTTGTCAAGATGGATTTGTGTCAGGTGACAAAAAAAAAAAAGAATCTGCCCGGTTCCCCCCTGCTCTGTGTACCCTGCTATACACTGTATATTGTAATTTAGGAGGCAGCTGTCATATTGAGTTTTCCCATTACCCAGTATATACATCGGGGCTCACACTCCAGACTGAATACACTGGATGGGACTAAACCATCTCTCTCGCACACACACAAGCTTGATTTATGAATTCAAATTAATATTCAAATTAATGGTGAAAACAGAAGGTGGTTTAAGATATGTGTTTTTACAGAGCGGGCCCCTGTGGTGGGTCTGCTGCCTCCCAGCAGTGAAACACTGCTGACCCCTCATGGCCTGCAGAAAAGGAAAAGCAGCATCGAGCGGAGAAACAGGGACGCTGAGCGGGAAAGGTTTCGATTAAAGGGTTTAAAAGTTTGAAGGCTCTTAGTCGAACTACATGAGATATACAGAGTTTGTGAAACCTCCTTTTTAAGCTGATTATAAATCACTGTCACAGACCTATAAAACATTTAGATACTGCACTCTGTGACGCGCTCAAGACATGAAGTATCTAATACTTCTTCTAAGGCCCAAACAGTCCCAACAACCACTCAGTTCAGTCAACATAATCCAATATCAAACTCATTACTCTGTATCACTGCAAACCACCAACAGCTACTTCACTGTAATCTAAGATCAACAGATCTAGGATCTGCATCAAATTGTTCTCATTCATGGATACAACCACCTAAATACTCCAGACTTTTTTCATCTAGGCAACCATTAATTATCTCCTAAGATATTAACGAAATGCTAAAAAACAAGAGTGAAAAGAGAAGAAGAAAACAACCAAATATGTGATGTAGAATATGTTGCTTAATGAGTTAAGAGGTGGTTACAAACTGTCATTAAGTGTGCTGGTTCATGCAGTCGTCACAGTTTAGTATTATCTGTTTTCTTTTAATGTGAATTCTCGCTGCTCATTTACCAAAAAGTGACACATTCTACACGGTGAAGTTTCTGTGTTCCTGTGTTTTGGCTTCGCACGGCAGCATGAACAGAAGACAGTCAGATCCAGATGCAACACGCTAGTTTTTTTTTTCTTTTTTATGACAAGGAGCACATTAATATTCTAATTGCATAATAAAGAAGAGACGTAACTGTCGTGAGCTCGGATGTGTGTGTGACATCACTGTGTTCGCTCTGCAGGGAGTGTAATTTAAATCACTGCCTGCTTCTCTTTTTAAAGGAGCAGATGATCGCAAAATCAACGTTTTCTTTATTGCATATGTCATTTATATTTAGAACAGGAAGCACTTCCAACAGCCCTTTAACTTTGTTTTTACTTTACTTCTTAATTCTTCATCATAAATTGTCCACAGTGTCCAAACTGAGAACATAATATTAATGTTAGCGTAAAAAAAGAAATCTAAGTTATTGCAACTTTTAACCGACACGAAACAATCATATCACTCATCAATATCTTCTTGTATTATTACAGATTTTCAGCCAAGGCCACTGTAAGATACCTGAACTATTTACTGATATGTGTTACAGCCACAGCAACAGTTAAGCTGCTTTTTAAAAAACTAAACTAACAATAACTGGATCTTAATTGTTGCAATGTGTAAATAAAACGTCAGTGTCTTCAGAGGAACGTTACCAAAATAACACCATCGCTTCAGCAGTTCATTGATGTGTGCGTCACATTTCTGCACTTTCTTCATTTTTCTTATAAATTGATTTTTAAATGCATCTTTGGGGCAGAAACAAGTTCTGATTTATTTCAACATGTTCTGAAAATGAATTTATTATGACTTGTGAGCATCATATCTACTTATTCTCGTCCCACAGCGAGACAATAGAACATAACTGGACATAATGTTGCACATTATTCAACACTTCCACTGTTATTCAGTCACTTTTATATTAACACACATCTCGCTTCTTTCTCTGAAGCTCCGTCCACATCTCACTTCAAACTTGTAGATCCCAATTAAAAATTCTAATCAAATTAAAATTGTCTGTAAATCGTGATTATTATTCTGGATTTTATTAATTATTACTCTTATTACTTTATGTCGTATTTGTGGAGCAAATGCCAAGAAATGTTTATCATGTACTTCCATACTTGGTTAAAAAAAAAAAGATTGAGTCTGATAACAAATAAAAGCTTTACTGAAATGAATGGAACCTACAGGCAGGCAGTATGTGAAGCAGGAAAAACACTTTTGTACTTGGAAAATGTCCAACAATGATGTCGAAGTGTGGAGTGAAGCGAAAAAAAAAAAACCTTGCCTAATCTTTTGGGTGATATTTTGGCAGAAGACTCACTTCAGCTTTGTCTTTTTTTCCGGGGTTTGCAGGATGTTGCCTGCTCGGCCTTTGTTTATAATTTAGAGCTCATCGGTGGACACCAGTGTGACCTTGTGCAGCTTTGAGCTGTCTCAGCAGAGCGTCTGACCGTGGTGGCTGACACAGCGAGACGTCTGCCTGTTTGGGGACAGAGGGTGTATGTAGGTCAGCCATGGGCCTGCATGCTGTGACAGCAGCACGGTCACTGTGCTGTGCAGCAGGACAGGGATTGGAGTGGACAGAGAGAGCCGGCGTGGAGAGAGGCCCCCCTCACACGTCAGCACCGATACTTTCTCATTTGCCCCCTTAAACACTTTGACATTATCAGGCCACACAGAGCAACGTCCACCCTCATTATTCTCACCTTTGCTTCTGCAGCCAAATGGGCAAATAGAAGCAAGAGGAGAAGAAACCGGCAGAAATACTGAACACATCAGATCATGGTGCACGTCTGAGATGTTGGGATGGTCATTTGATGGGCTGTCCTGTCATACTGGGGATGTTCAATTACACCGAGGTTACAGACCTGACAATACAGAGCGGCGGAAACACTTGATTGTCAGAAAATAACAACTGGCGCTGCTGGGAAACCAGCATCAGTTTACTTCTCAAAGATTCAAAAAATGAGCAAAGAATTATCTTGAAAATTTGCAGAAGTCTTACTTTCCTCAAGTACAAAGAGTCTTAACTGTAATAACATCTAAGAGTTCATTATTCACATACTAATTTAGGTATGAAACAGACAACCAAGTTTTCTTTTAAACGCATATTTTATTGAAAAACAATCAGAGAATAATTCAAAGTAGAAGCTGTTATAATCCCATGAATGATGACACACTGCCATCTAGTGGCTCAAACACTGAAGCTCAGATGTTTTATCCAAAATGAACGATTACCCTGATGGTCAGAAATATTTTGACTTTTTATTTTAGATCATTTAATGGAAAACAAGAATGTCGGTGAAACAGATTGAGAGCAGAGAAATAACTTCGTAGAAGTTGGGCAATTCCATGAAAAGAATGGCTTCATGTAAAAAGATCACAAAGGTTGTAGATGTTGTTTCCTGAGGTGATTCTCTGAAATGTAACACATGATGAATAATGGAATAAATTAAAAAAAAAAGGAGCTCATCGGTTGTAAGGATGCATTGAACCTGACGCAGACTTGATGTTTGTCTTGATGCTGCTTGGCATTTTTCCTGAGAGAGAAAAATAGGGAGAGAAAATATCACTCAACACAAAAATACAGTTTCTCATTCCAAGCTGTTAAACAGTAAGAAATCAACAACCATGACCTGCGTATTGGCAGCAAAAGTCTCAAAGAACAATACGTGAATGAAATGTAAACAAAAGGATGATGTCGTTTAAATTGGTATGAATATATATCATAGCTCAGCACGTCTGGGCTCATGTTGTGATGCACAAAATGAGAAAATAGTTGACGATGAACTTTAAATTTCTGATTCGCCTACAAGGGTCACATGAAAGTTGAGTTCATGTCAGCCGCAGCATCAATACTTCATGCAGAATGTCACAAACATTCACCCCAACTCTGATGGGTCAAACAGATAATATTTTACTCCTATTCATGTGTGAAAGGGTTTGAATATATGATGTAAAAACTATTTTGGGTATTTTTGAACCTGGGCCCCATATTGACATGTTTTGGTGTGTAAATGATTCATACATACCAAAAGTTTTGAAATCAGAATGAACCTTTTTGTTAAACAATAAGATGTTTTGTTACCAGAAAATATAAATCTCACTCTGTAATCTGTCCGGGTCGGTTTTTACAGGCGTTGCCTCATCTACATTGTCAAAATCAGTTAAGTATTCAGTACTTTAGAAATAAATACTCGCTCAGGCCAAAACTCTGACACATGATTCCACCGTTGTCTTTCCGCAACAACTCACCTCTTTTTTGAGATTTTGGAACGAAACTTCTAGAGCAAGTCTGTTTTTGATTAAATGTTGTTTCTTTAATGCTGTCAGACACTCAGAATAACAGAATAACAACCTCAGCCTGTCAAGTGTTACTGGACGTAACGTTGACGGCCGGCCCAGAGGATCATGTTGCAGCCATTGCAGTCGTGCAGCTGCCAGCTGAGGCAATCCAGTGAATAGATTCCAAAAAGCTTTTGGTAAATATGAATCATTTCTTCACTGACACATGTAAATACATGGGCTAGGTTTGAAAATACTGAAAATTAAATTTTACGACCTTGTCGACCTCATACTCATTCACATCCGAAAACAAAGAAAAACATGAATTCATAGGACAAATATTCCAACACATGAACGGGGAGATGAAGAGCAGCAAGGGCGTAACATCAGCACAGTAACAAACACTGTGAGCAGTCAGGTGGAATACTAACCCAGCTCTCCAGGTCTCCTACCTGGCTGCCCTTGCTGCTGTGGAGCCACAGGTCCTCCCATACCTGCTTGCTGGCCTGAGCCACCGCCGATGGTGACCTGCTGTAAGGTCGGACCTCCACTCATCATGGGCCCTTGTCCTGGATGTCCAGGGGCCACTGGACCCGGAGGCCTACATTTAGAGAGCCCCTTTCCAAATGCAACAGCTCCGACCAGAGCGTTGGTGTCAGCAGGGTTGAAGGACGGCTTGTTCTGTCGTATCGCTGCAAAAACACACAACTCATAAAACTCAAGATATTTACATTTAGAAATCAACTTGAGATGAATAATCAGGACGGTGGGAGTGCAACACACCTGCGCTCTCTGCGTCTCTGTCGTCACGAGGGTTGTTGAGCTTCTCCAGCAGATTGGAACACAGTTTATTCAACGTCTGGATCTGTTTCTGTTGATGAAAATATAACCAGAGGGTTTGAACAATAATACAGTAGAGCTGCATGCAATGAAAGGAAATGTACTATATTACACGCACACCAAAATGACTATATTGATTTGTTTAGGAGTCAGGGATGTTGTATTCGACTTACTGATTAAACGCTGCTACTCTTGCAGGAGGGCAGCAGAAATACTAGCTGGAACAACTAAACTTATCATTACCAATCTATTTATGTACATATAGGATGCAGTTCTCGAGTCAAGTGTGTGTATGACACCATATTGGTCCATTAGGTGTCACTTTTGTGTTTTGGGTCACTTACAGTTTTAAGACAGCGATGCTAAATGAATGCTATATTGTGGTGAAATGTTAGACATTATCAAGTGGTGCTACGACAAGCGTGTTAATTATCAGCCATCTGTACAGCCTCTCAGTGGCTTTAAGTTCAGGCTTCTCTTTGTACTGACATGTCATGACTTCCTACTCAAATTTGCTTTATAAAAGCGAGCATCATTTACAAAGTTAACACCAGTTCACTGTTGCGTCTAAGATACAAGATATCGAACCATTCCATACGATAACTAACTGACCTGTGCCACCTCTGGGCCGATGCGCGCTGCCTCTGTACTCAGCTGTTTCTCCTGCTCCTCCACCTCTGGATCAGGCTTGGTCCGCAGGTAGTCTGGCACAATCTCATGACTGAACACTGGGACACGCTGCTCTGTGAGTTTCTGTGAGGGGAACAAGCGAAATAAATGAATGGACGGGTCAGAGAGAACACCTCCACACGTCAGTCAGTGGCTTTGATACTCACTGCTAAATCGTCATCTCGGTCTGGAGACAGAAGCAGCGGTATTATGACCTGGTTGCGAAAGGACGGTGTCTTCTCGTTCTTGAGCAGTTTATTGATAGTGTTCAGCTGACCAGACAGAAGAGCGAAGTTGTCCAAAACAGAAGGCCTGAATGACACAAACACACATCACATAATCTGAGAAGAAAGAACACTCACAACCATCTTTAAAACTCAAATTTGTACATTTTAAAAACCAAACACCTGAGCATCTAGTGTCACACAGATGTAGACATCTGTGTAGACAAGCGTCAGAATATCTTAGTTGTTGGTGTGTCCCACTTTGCTTTAATCACAGCGTGCACTCGAGCTGGCATGGACTCCAAAAGTTTGTGAGTCTGTTTCTGGTTACAAAATGTATCTCAATATCATATAAAAATGTTGTTTCTTTAATGCTGTCAGACACTTAAAATAACAGCCTCAGCCTGTCAAGTGTTACTGGACGTAACCTTGATGGCTGGACTTAGCCCAGAGGATCATGTTGCGGCCGTGCAGCTGCCAACTGAGGCAATCCACTGAACATGGACATGGACTCCACAAGTTTGTGTGCAAACTCTGCTGACTCATGTTATCCCAGCATGAACTGACAGAGCTCTTGCAAAGCTTTAGGTGTGTTTGGGGTCAAATCCTTCTGCAGTGTGTGGTCAGGTAAAATCATGGCTAGACAAAATGGTTATAAGAAGGGATGTATGATATATATCAGGCTGATATATCATCAGCACAATAATGGAAAATTCACATCTTTGGTTATTGTCATATAATGAAATTACAGCTGATAAACAGAAGACGTTGCTTAACAAATGCAGCATTTACACACAGTATGTGGCGGTATGCAGCTTTTAAGTTTGTTTGCCAGCCGCCAATAAACACAGAAGAAGAGTAACAACAATGCTGTTGTTGCGTTCATGACATAGAGCTGCTGCACCTGCGTAGAGCCACGTAATGTAGACAAGAGCCACAAAAAATAAATGTCATCGCTGGAGTGGACTTTCTTTTCCAAGTTTAGAAGAAGACAACACAACTGTAAATTCCAATGTGTGTTCTGCAAATGTTGAGAGAGGAGGGAAACTGATACATCTTCAACTTTTTACTCTCAGGGGTGCATAAACTACAGGTGATTAACTTATTTTTAAAATACAATAATGTGAAATTATTATCAGGTTAGCAAGTAATTATCAGTTATCAGTATCAGCTGAAAAAAAAATCCATATTGTGCATCCCTATTTCTAGGGGGACAGTGCATGAAAACACCAAATGCCTCTTAGAAAACTGACCAGTTATATCCAAAGCACGATCAGGCAGATCCAAAGTTACTCCACCTTTTGTAGTTCAAAATTTACAAACAACTGCAAAAAGGTGGAACATGAAGTCTGGATGTAGTTCTCATTTACTCATTTACTCTTTACAGCATTGCTGGGTTATGCTGCCATGAGTATGAGTTGATACAGACATACTTCCCCTATTAGTGTCCTTGAATAAAACAGTCTACTCACCATGTTAATCGCTCGTATTCATTTTCCAACTTGTAAATGAAGCTGTGAAGAGCGTTTTTGACGTGCGCCACCCGAGAGGCGAGAGACTCCACCGCAGCCTCCAGCTGCTTCTCCTCTCTTTGCTGAGAGAGACAAAAAGACAAGGTTGTCTCAGAAACAAACAATCTTAACAACAGTCAGCGGGAGTCACAGGTCTTTCACATGAACAGCACTTACACTTTACACTCAGGTTGACTTCATTGTTGTGTTAAAGTAGCTCACCCAGCTAGCTAAACAAGAGCTAACCCAGCTAGCTAAACACGAACCAACAAGGCTAGCTGTTAGCGTTACCCAGCTAACATTAGCTAAAGTTAGTGTCCTACACATAAGAAGCACCGTATATACAAGTAAAACATATCAAGAGATCTAATAACAAAGTTTGCAGTATAAGAGTGTTATACATGACATTACCTGCATTGTTGAACAGCAAGCTAACAAGACGCTCCGAATAAATCAAGGCTGAAACACTTCCGGTTCACGACAGGTCGTCAAAGTAAAAGCACGTTATAACTTCACAGAATGTAAAACTAATTGAAAAACACATCCCAAAACAATAATCTCAGGATATAAAATGAGACTTTTTAGCATCGATGTTTTGCTGATAGCATTGACAGCTCGCAGCATGGCCAAAAAAATGTTCAGTAATACAGCATTCAGACAGCAGCCTGAATTTCTACATAATAATAACTAAATATGATACTGTGGTTCAGGAGGTCTACGGCTGCTACCAACACTTTTTTGTCAATTAATCTTTTGATTATTGCCTCATTTAATCAATTAGTTGTTGGCCAATAAAGTTTTATACTGAGTTTAAAAATGTTGATCAGTGCTTCCCAAACCCAAGGCGATGTCCTCAAATATCTTCTTTTGTCCACAGCCAAAAGATATTCAGTTTACTGTCAAAGAGGAGGTAAGTAACAAGAGAATATTCATATTTAAGGAGGTCAAATCTTTAAAAAAAAAAGGTACACAAGAATACTTTTCCAAAATAGTTGATAACAACTTATCAATAAAATGTGCAGCTCAATTTGGAACATCTGCACCGTCACTTTTCATCAGTTACAATAAAGCAGGTATTATTACTACAGGAAGTTTAACATGTGGTGGTAATGAAATGACACATATTTGCAAAAATGTGGATATCACACATGCACTTATTACTTGTGTTTGTTGGCTGTAACACATCACTTATTTTATTCAGAAACAACAAGCGACCAGGAACACAGGCTTTGTATGGAAAAACTTTATTTCAATAAAAAGGAGTTAGTTGTCAAATAGTGTCTTCTAGTCACGGATGTAGTATAAAAATCTGACAGCAATCGTTAGTTATTTTCTTCTAATGCTGATTCACAGTCCACTACAATGTTTTTCTAATTAAGGCACAGGCACGCACACGCACACACACACACACACACACACACACACACACACACACAGAGCAGGTGTATCTGTAAGTACCCAGGTATGATGCAGACAGAGCAAAGAACAGATTGCTGCATGTACTCATGTCTGGTGCATAATTCTTGACTAAAGGGAGAAAGTGAAGTGTTTTAGTCACAGTTCTGCAGGCGATGTAAACTTGGTGAGAGGAGCTCAGAAGTAGTTGTCAACGTCGCCCATTTCAACAACCACAGTCTTCAGCTGGGAGTAGTACTCGATTGTCACCTGGCCGTTCTCTCTGCCAAAGCCTGGTAAAGCACCGTAGAGGTCATGTCAATAAAGAGAATTCAGCTCATTCACTGCAATTACACGCAATACTACTAATGTGTTTCCTTTGCATTCTGGCCATTTTAACTCTAAAACATCTTACCTGAATTCTTGTATCCTCCAAACGGCACCTCCACAGGACTGATGTTGTAGTTGTTGATGAAGCAGGTCCCTGCCTCCAGGTTCTCAGCCACACGATGGGCCCGAGAAATGTCCCTGCAGGTAGACGAAAGGATTTTAGATTGTAAACAAAAATAAAATCTCAATAGTTTGTATGTAGCTAAACAGTTAAAACGCTTGTGAATCTGCAATCCAGCCTAAGAGACAAATATTGCGCAATGAATTCCATTTTGTAACTCCTCATTTTCCTATTGGCTGCTTTGTGTTAACCCTGAACCGCAGCCACACAGTAAACTCATTATCTTCAAGAGCAAATGTTCAGCACTATAAATCAGTGGTTGCAACAGACTGCTGAGTAATGACAAGTGTGCTTCCTGTACGTTCTCTGCTGACCTGGTGAAGACTCCAGAGGCCAATCCGTAGGTGGTGTTGTTGGCCCGCTGGATCGCTTCTTCCTCCGTGTCGAAAGGCAGCACAGACATGACGGGGCCGAAAATCTCCTCCTTCACGCAGGTCATTTCATCTCTGCAGTTATCTGTGCCGAGGGAAAAGACTGGATGTAATATATGGTGCATACACAAAACATACAGGTGGTGTAAAAACTGACTGGGATTAAAGGAACAGTTCACCCAAAAATGAAATGGGTGCAAGGGTGTTAAAAGAGTCTACTTTTCATTGTTGGCTGAACTTTTCCTTTAAGTGCTGGTATATCATCACTTACCAAGTACACATGGTGACATGTAGTACCCTCCTTTCAATTTGGGGTCACTGGGGACAAAAGGCTCTCCTCCACAGAGCACATTGGCTCCCTGCAAAAAAGAGATGGTTATCAAATCAGAACCACGACTACTTCATTTTACTGCTTTGAGGTGTAGTAAAAGTCCTGGAGGTGAGATCTCCACAGTTGCTTCATTATCCTGCAGGGATCATTAACGTTTACTCTAACCTACTGATCAGATAAGTCTAATAAACACACCTCCGTCTTGGCCTGGTTGACATATCTCAATGCCTTCTCCAGCTGTGGTTTGCTGATAAGTGCCCCCATTCGGGTGCCGTCCAGCAGAGGGTCACCCACAGCAATGGCCTTGGTCCTCTTCACCACCTCTTCCAGGAACTTAGGCAGAATCTCTCTTTGCACAAACACTCTGGTCCCGTTGCAGCAAACCTAAACAATGTGAAGAGAAACTTGAAGCTGTCAGAGCTGACAAAGAATGTGCAGGTGTCAGGTTCAGATCATCATCATGACATCACACAACACAATATGCTAGTGATTCAACTGTCTCACCTGTCCCTGTGTCAGGAAGTTGGCCATGAGTGCTCCCCTCACTGCGTTCTCCAGCTCACAGTCTTTGAAGATAAGGAGGGGAGATTTCCCTCCAAGCTCCAGGGTCACCTGCTTCACCCCCTTAGCAGACATTTCCATGACCTGAGTGCAAAGAGAACGCACAGGGACAAATAAAAGCTTTGTACAGCAGTTACAAAATGTTATTACAAACTGGATTTACTCGACACTACTGCAATACATTATTGCTACAATTTTTATTCATTATTTCACCAACTTTCCAAGTTCTCACTTGTTTCCATTCATCAGTTCAAAAATTACAGGGATGCTGGATATTGTGGTTGGAAGGGAGGTCGTCTGGGCTGGTATGACACTCTTCAGTTAATTTAACATTATGTTAAAAATCATAGCACTGTGTTGGTCTCTGTACCTTTTTGCCTGTTGGCACGCTGCCAGTGAAGGAGACTTTGGCAACCATTGGGTGTTGGCAGAGCAAGGTGCCGGTCTCTGCTCCGCCTTGCACCACACAGAAGAGCCCATCGGGGACCCCCGCCTCTTTGTAGATCTCAGCCAGAATGACAGCCGTCACAGGGGTCATTGGAGAGGGCTTGAACACCATGGCGTTACCTGAACACAACAGTGCAAGTTATTGTCTGATGAGCTGTTATCACAGATGTTATATAATGTGGTAATACACACTGGTTTCCTTTCTTATGTTGCCCTTATAAAAAAGGATCATGGTGTCATATAAAACCTTGTGTTTCTCCACATTCAAAATGAACCTAAATCTGCACAGGGTGTCAAATATCCTCTGACCTCCGGCTGACTTCAGACCCGGTGTCACAAGCTGTGACATACAGTTACAATCCAGAGTGCGCAAAGGGTCTTTTATTTTGAAAATTGTTTGATCCACTATGCTGTTCCTGTGTGTGACTTCCTGCCTGGCTCATTCTGCTCTGTGCAGCTCAATTCATTGTATTATATTCGGATCAGAGCTGAGAGCTGCTTCTGGAACGCTTCTGAAACACATTGTGCCTCGCCTGGCATAATCACAAGCATTGTCTAGAACAGACATGCCTGGTGGAGTCTGGCAGTTATAAACTCACCACATGCCAGAGCGGGAGCAGACTTCACCACGGCGATCTGGAATGGGTAATTGAATGCACCGATTCCCACACACACACCAAGGGCCTCCCTCCTGGTGTAAGCAAATGTTCCACCAGGAAGCTGGACGTGTTGGCCTTCGGTGAACAAAACACAAATCAACTTTTAATAAACACATCACTAACTTTTAGAAACATTTTGGACAATCACACTTTCTTAGGACATAAACAAAACGATTAGTGCCCCCACCTGATAGTGTACCAGCCAGACCAGCGTAATACTCAATGCTCTGCCAGGCAACATCAATATCCACCAGTGCTTCTGTGATGGACTTGCCATTGTTGATCACTTCCAGCTTTGCAATCTTCTCCCTTCTTTCCTATTTATATTGGAAAAACAGAAAGTTGCAAATGCTTAACTTTGATAGGAACATGTAAAATCATACTGTGTCGCAATTTAGTGTTATTACATGCATTTTAGATTATGCAACAATAGCAACAGATTTGAGGGTAAAAGGTCCTCGTCCACATGACATCAAAGAAGCGACACACAAACGTTTTCTTTTTGTGCAAAAGTAGGCCAGCAGTAGAGGGAGGGGTGAGGGGAGAGTTTGTGCTTTTAATGAGTAACTAGTGTCTTACTGAGTGCATAGATCAGTCAGCTCCAATTTATGTTGTGCAACACTGAAATCAGACTGGCTAGTTCCCAGTTATGCAGGAAAGCGCTGACGCAACAGCTTGACCATCTCACCCTGATAATGCGAGCGGCCTCGAGCATCACCCGAGCCCTCTCCATGCCTGCCATCTTGCTCCATTTACGGTAGGCACTGTGGGCGCTCTTTATGGCCTCATCCACGTCCTCAGACCCACAGGGTACCATCTGACACAAGACACGGCCTGCAGGGAAGACATAGACCAGTTATACCCTGACACAACACACCAATGACACAGTATTATTAATCAGGGTATATGCACGAATCCTAAAGTTAAATCTAATACCTTTTTAAAACCCTTTACATACCTCATCGCCACTATATACAACATATTTTTAAATAGGCGGGTTGGCAACAAAGCTAGAGAGAATTGACAAAACTAAAACTGAAATATATTAAACTTTGAAAAGTTTCAGAAGGGTCAGGCAACGTAGGAACTCCCTCACAAAGACCCAGAGGTGGAAAAGGTATTAAAAACTTTAAAAAATTGGCCCTGTGACTGATATATCATTACGTTATTGATAGTGCATCAATTCTGTTGTAGCTGCAATTACTTTATAAACTATTAGGTAGATTCATCCAGTGGTTCCCAAACTTCGGGGTTGGGCCCCTTCAAAGGTTCTCAAGATAAATCTGAGATTATTAATGGAGGAGAGAATAAGGGGAAAAAAAGTTTAGCTATACAAATTTGTGTTATTTTCCCAGAAATTTACTCGAATCTCTGCATTTTTTGTGTGAAATATTTCAGAGTTTTACCTCTAAGAGCCTCAGATCTCTATTTACATTAAACTATGTGAGGAGTTAAAAGGGGAAATGTCTAGTAACAACTTATGGTCAGGTAACGATTCAATTCAGGCAAACTTTATCTATTTGGATAAATACACATATTGAAAACAAGTACAAAAACAAGCATTTAAGATGTATCAATACTTTTTAAGACCCTGCATAGACCATGTTAATGATTACTGTATAAATCACACCAGTTTTTTAACTGCAACGGGAAAGTTTATCCAATCATTCCACCTTAAAATACCAAAGTTTCCTCCTCCACGTCCCACTAAAGCAAAAAATAAGGGAGGGTTCAGTTGCATAACAACGTGTCCTCATACGAACCTTTAAACGGTTCTGGATCATGAATGTCTTCAATAGTAGTTAACATAAGCATTTAAATACAGAACCAGACTTGGGTGTGTTGTATTTACCAGTCGCAGGTTCGAACACGGGCTCTGCGCCTTTCTCCTGTCGAGGTTTGACTCGCTGCCCGCCCCAGAAATTCAGATAATCTGTGACCACCAGTGTTCCGGTGGAGGCTCCGGGCATGTTGTCGAGGACAGACTGGGCCATTGTGACAGAGGCAGTGGACCTGCAGGGACACAGAGAATGACAAGAAAGTGAATTAAACACAGTTTGCAGAAGCGTTGACTCTACTGCACGCGCTCAACGTTATGAGAGTTAACCGTTACCTCCAACATAACGGCTCAACGAAAGCTAGCTTAGCTAAACTAGCATGAGGAAGAAAAAACAGCGCACGAGAGCATACAACGAGTCAAATACAGTGGAAAAGAGAGTAAATGTGGTGTCGACCTTACCGGTAATGCTTCTGCAGACGGACTGAATGTACTGCTGACGGTGGGGGGCGTATGTAGATGAACTCACCGCCCCTGGAGCCGGACGAGAACACGCCTCACTGTCAACAAGCCAGCCCTGCTCATCAATCACGTCCTGCGGTCAAGCTAGCAGTGGTTCGCGTTTGCTTGGTCAAATCAGCCGAACCCTTTTTTTAGAACCTCTTTCAGAACATAAACACTAAAAAGAGCTGCTGCTAGTGAATTTGAGGCAGACTGCAGTCTCTCAATCACACCCGTGAAACATTACTACTTTTAGTGTAATTATTCCCGGTAATAAACTGCAGGTATCACGAAGGTATCCTTCCGGATTTCAAAGTAAAGGTCTCATTCTGATCACGCAGTTGCTCTTATTTTCTCCGTTCATCCGGTCATTGCGGAACTGACGATGCATTCAGGTGCGCTCTCAGACAATGGGAGATGGAAGTTGTCAAACCTGAGGGGACTGTGTCAAGCAGGCGCCACCTACTGGACATTAGGGTTGATGCACTTTGCATTGTTAGTGCAGTTAAGGCCGCTCTGATATCAGAACCATTTACTGATCCCAACACAGACATAATGCGATAAAATATTATTTTTATTTTATATTTATTGTAAGTCATAAATGTGAATATTACATCACTGACTTCCTCATGCAATTCCCGTGGATCGTGATTGACTATGAATCAGAATAGAGTCAAACTGATTTTACAAGCCTGGTGTCGTCAAATGTTTTCTATCAGATCAGTAGGAAATGTTGTGCTGCTCAAACAGACTCACACTCTCAGCTGTATAGACTTCTGACACAACAACAAACAATACCAGGTTTCTTAACTCGGTGTCGTTCCTGCATTGCTCCCAGTCTATATCAGTGCACTCTGAATCTCCTGTCGCTCACAATGTAACATTTTGGCAATAAGAGTTTTGGTGTTTTTAATACGAGCAAAAGGTTTTTTCTTTAATTAAGCAAACTCACAAACATTCTTTCGTTCAACAAGGCAGAAACACCAGTCAAATATTAATGTTCCCCATCCTTGTTTTTAATAAGTATATTGTGTTAATGAGTACGACTGAGGTTCAGTCTGATGTCCATGGTTGTTAATACATTAATTTATTAATCTAAAATAGACTGATTACAAAGTTTTCAATATCATTCTTTGATTTATTCAATGTGTATAAAAAGGAATTATAAATGAACATATGAATCCATCAATAAATAGTTCAAATAATAAAGGAATTTAGAGTTTAAAATGTGATTTTTTGTTTTTTTTGGGTTAATGAGTGCAACTGAGGGATTTGTCCTCTCTCTCACAGACAGACCACAAGTGTCACGTAAAATAGTAATAAAGCATTTAACTAACTGTGCAATAAATATCAGCATTAATACATTATTTATTAGTCTAAAATAAACTAAACTACAAAGTTTTCAGTATCATTATTTAAGGATTTTGACAAAGTATTATAGAAAATATTTTTTTTTATTCCACATCAGAGTTGGTTGAAATATTTGTACTCTTGTTCAATGTTAAGGATTTTGACACAGGATTACTTGAAAAGTACACAATAAGAGTACTTCATATTATTCATGCAAGTAGTCTCGGAATTACTAAGTTAAGCAGTATATGAATCCTGGGCTACTCATGAAAACAATGTTTTTTTGGGGTTTTTTTTCTCACGTCGTCCTTTACTTTGAAATCCGGAAGGATACCTTTGTGATACCTTCAGTTTATTACTGGGAGTAATTACTGTAAAAGTATCCTAACGTTCATGGGTCTAATCTTGAGATTGCAGCCTGACCAAAATTCACTACCAGCAGCGAAACCCAGTTTGTTGATATTTCACAATAAAACACTCAGTAGGGAGTCTGCTGTGTTTGTTTCTCATGTTTTCTTAGGGGGCTTTTATTTTATTTTCTTATTGGTTGTTAATAGTTGTTGTGGTGGTAACTCCAAATATCATCTCCTATCATGCATGACATCCAGAAATAAACTACTTGTTCTTGAATTTTGACTTTCTGTCAAAAGATCTATGTTATTCTAACCTTTCACTAAACTAGTTCCTTCACAGGATTGTTCATCATTGTCATCCCATCTTCCTGAAGTCTTCCTCTATCACAGGTACATATTTGGTTACATTTCACTGCAGCAATGTCGAGAAATCTCACCTCAAAATCTGAAATCATGCTGACATCACTCTGATCATGATTGATGTCCATGAAGCTCCAGGAAGTCAGAGTAGCAAAAAAAAAAAAAAAAAATTCTACTTCAAGTGAGGAGTCTGAGCCAAAGATGAAGGCTGTCATCAACAGACGTGGTGGGAATACCCCTTTTTAAAACTGATTCACTTCCTTAAAAGAATGAAAATCACAACAAAAGTATTATCATAAAACTTTATTAATATGTAAGAAATGAGGATACGTACAATAATACTGATGAAAGGATCAGATCTTACTGCCAATTAAATCATTAAAATCCCCCGAACAATGTGTGGCATGTGCTGAATACAAGGTCGGCATTTGTATCCTTTGGTAATCAACGTTATTGAGAACAAATTATTCCTCCAATTTCTAAAAGTTAAATAAACAAAACATGAATGAGAAATCGAACACGGGGTAGTGTAGCTGCGATAGAGAATCCGTGGCTCCAGTGCTGCAGGAGCCGTTGTGTCTGTGCTCTGATGAGGGAGCCATGACTGCACACACACACACACAGCGCAGGAACAGCACTGTCGAGCTGGTGTGATGATGATGATGATGATTAGGAAAATTTAGCTGCTTGCGGAGGAGGTCCCAGGAAGCCTCCGGCCTGTTTTGTTGCAGCTCTGGAGGGCGCGAGACCGAGCATCTTCTGGATGTTCTGGAGCGAAGACACAAAACACTTTTTGCTTTTGGCATTTTCATGGGTATTTTTCGAAACAGGAAAAAAATCTTTTGTGAAGAAGACAGGAATAGTAAAAGTGCCTCTCCCTAAAGAACAGAAGGGCTGTGAACTACTGGGTATATTAATGATGTGATTAAAGGTGCAATGTGTAAGTATTTAGTATCTCTCAGTTTTTGGCCACAGTGACACATAGCCGGGTATTTTGAGCAACGAATATTCCCCCCCCTCCGTTTTCATTAATAACATTGTGCACACAACATCGTTTTCAACCCTCATAAATACACCGTCGAGTGCCATTATAACTATGCCAAACTTATGGGTGGCAGTGGAGGGAGAAGGATAAAGTCATGCAGCCTATCAGAATCCTCAGAATAGACAACAACGAATAACACGAGCAACTTCCTGGTCCTTCCAAACAAACTGTAAACATAGGGCGCTCACATGACGTTAAGCATTTTCTGGCACATAATGTGACGTTTGAGAACCTAAAACCCTGTTTCTCCCAGTTGACACGGCAACACATAACCAGCGTTTTCAGAAATCTCCACTTTGGCCGGTGATAAAAATGGGGTTTTTGTGTAAATGATAGGCCAAACTGCAGAGAAATATCTGCGTCTTCCCTTTTTGTAAACGGGGCCTTTATCTACTTGACACCAGGCTGGTGGAAATTTTGGTGAAGTTTTTTAGTCCGTAGTATTGCAGATGTTTGCTCAGGCATTTAGCTTAACATCTAGAATAAGGACTTGGTTTTAAAAGAGTGTAACTCATGTATGTTTAAGTCAATTTGGGAACTCAGCGCTTCTCAGACTTGGATTACACCGGACGAGCCGTAGAAACCATTATGTTTTTCTTTTTGTACATTTTAAATCAAGTCCCCAGCTACTTCAGTTCTGTAGGAGAAAGCTGAAATGCTGTTTTGCTGTGAAGCTCCAGAAATGTTTCGTCATCTACGAAACTTCAGCCACCTTTCCATCAACATTCTCATTGTGTGGACATAATTGCAAATTAGCATGCCGACAAACTGTAGTGTTAACTCTCAAAAACATCCTGATTCCCAAGCCATACATCTGTCCGGCGATCTGCAGTAAAAGGCATCATCCACTCCAGATGTAAAGCAAGCGTCGAGGTTACCTGTCTGATGGACATGGTGCAGAGGATGTAGAGGAAGATAAAGGAGCAGTCTGTAAAATCCTCGCCCAGCAGGTTGCGGTGCGACAGCCCCTGGATGTAGGACAGTGGCACGAACGGCAGCTTGGCCACTACTCTTCCATCAAAGCTGAACAAAAAGACAACAGTGTGAGAGCAAATATATACGCAAATACATTTGTATCGCTTTTTTATCAAATTCTGTCGAACGCTAAAACTAATTTTTGTTCTCACAGATTTAAAGTCATCTTTCCTGTAGTTTAACTTTTAAATGAAAAGGTGACATGAGGTGAACTCACATGGAGTTGAACATGCCCATCAAAGCTGTAAAGCAGAAGCCGATGGCGAACATGGACTTCATGCGCACCTGCAAACAAATAGGATTAAACATGAATTCGATTACATTTGACTCACACAGTCGAACATCACAGTACTTTTTTATAACAATGATGTGAAGGTGTAGTTACACCTTTTAATATCTAATTTCATATGAGAGTATATAAACAGACTCATCTCTCGGCTTAAACAAAATGTCTCTCACCATCGACAAGTCCCTGTTGTTGTTCTTCAGTTTCTCTTCTTGTCTTTCTGTAATACATACAAAAGCATACATCACTGATCAGTGAACAGTGTCACGTGTGAGGTGGAGGTCTGTTCATGAGTGTGTCGAGCTTCTTACCAATTTTCTTCTTCTGTTGACGTCCTGCAGATTCTGTGATGGTTTCCTTTTTCTTCTCAACTGATATCAAACAAGCAAACACACAATGCATTGAACAGTCCAAGAGAAAGGTTCAGCGGAAGGAAGCACTCGTCGGGGTTCAAGTATGAGCCACTTACGTTTTTTGCTTTGTTTTTCCACTTCAGCCTTTAGCCTCTTGTACTTTTCAGTGCGATACACTAAAACCCAGGTAATACCTGAGCAGAGACCGGAGAGAAAGGAGGTTTTTGTTGTATTGTAATTTACTGTGCTGGACCGCGTGCTACTATGCATCATACGTGGCGTACTGGGAGACATTACATAATAGTTGTCGTGTGATTGTTATGTTTCTCAGGGACCTTATTAGATAAAATAGATGTAAAATCTGGAAATTTTCAGTCGTCGCATTATGTGTTCTTCCTTTTCGGAATGAGAGTAATAAACAGTGCACGTGTATAAAGTATCGCACATCTTGTGCGAAGCAGCCAGTACCGCGTGATGCGGCGGTGTTTGATAGTTCTATAAACTGTGGAGATGGCATTGTAAATGCTGTGTCCCTCAGGTCATAGGTGTCATGAACAGCAGTGGGGAATGTGTCACAGGCTTGGTGTGCTAATCAGCTAATATGCGCAATCTATTAGCATTTTACGAGAAAAGTTGAGAGAGACGGATTTGTGGTTGGTGTGACTGGAATTTGCCATGCCTTATAGGATGGTTGTTGACTCACAGCCTGCGTTCGTAGTCATGGAGGTGTGGCCCACGTAAATCTGAATTCAACTAGATTGTGTGAGGGATAAATAAAGTGGGAGCTGAGCGGGTTGCAGAATACAACATGATCGTCAGGACTTAATACGTATTGTCAAAATGAGGCGGGTGTGTGGGTATCGAAGAGCGCGCCTAGGGGTACTGGAGATTGATATATTCTCGTAAACGCCGAAGCATATCAGTAGGCTGGGGAGTCGTGTTTTTCGCGTATACAAGATTGCAATCGGCGGTTATATTGGGAAAGAGAAGAGATATACGTTTTGGGGACCACAGGCAGGGGTCTGTTGCGTTAGGCGGGGGGTAGTAGGTGAGGTCCGGCAATGGTGTCGGATGGTGTGTACTGGGAGTGGGTGGTGGGGTTTGTGTGTGTTGAGCGATTTGGGTAGTGTCGGGTGGGGGGGGCACATGTAGGGGGTCTGGAGACGTTCAGTTACTTGTGTGATGGGTATAAGAGGGCCCGATCGGGCGTCGTAATCGAGGGTAGTGTATCGGGCGAGAAGCGCTACGTTATGAGTAGCATAGTGTATCGAGAGTAGGCAGATAGGGTTCAAGTGAGTAGGAGAGGATTCTGTCATTAAGATATCTTGTTCGAAGATTAAAGGAGGGCTCGGCGGCGAGTTGTGTGGATTCCGCTGTGGTGTGGGGAGGAAGTGATAAGCTGTAGAATAATGGTTTGTGTCGAGTTGCTCGAGTGATATAGGTATAGATGCCGGGGGTGCTCGCTACGGGCGCAGTGGTCTCTCTCATGACCGATTCTGCGGGCTGTCGTCTTTCTGATTGTATACTATTGCATTTCGTGACGGAGATCTTGGGGCGCTGGGTCGGTCCCCGTGACCCGCAGGGGAAATTAATTAAGTTATGAATTCGTGGTAGAGTTTATATCGCCGAGCTCATGAACGGTTACGACTTGCTCTGGAGCTCATAAGCTATAGGTCACTGGCCTGGTAGGGTGGGGTGTGTGGAGCTTAGGCCGGGGGACTACCGGGGTACACGCTCTGTAATGGCAGGTATCTAGCAGTCGAGCACAGTCTATGTTGCACCTGTTGTATAGTAATATAGAATCTGGATGTGGAAGGTGGTGTTGGAATCGAGCTGTGAGTGAGACACTGATGAATGTGGGCGTGGTTGTGTGATATACAGGGGCAATCGGTGGATTTGGGTATGGGACACGGTATGTGGGTTGTGGTGTGTGTATGAGAGTAGCACGTGCCAGTGTGTGTTATAGTGTATAAGTATAATTGCTAGTTTATGTGGTTACGTGGTTATTTTTGTGTGATAGGCTGGGTGCATTCGCGTAAGTTTAATAGCTGATTGGACGGTGTGCGTGTTTTGAGTGGTGTTGGTTATAGTTGTACGTTAAGCAGCGTTGCGTTTGGTGATTGAGGAGGTGGTAGACTAAGAAATCATGCATTAAGATTGTGTGCTGAAGAGATTTGTCATTGGTGATTAGTGACGATGGAGGATACTAATCTCTGTGCACGCGGCGGGGTATAGCTAGTTTCCTTGTGTGCTTTAGAGGTCGAAGGATGAGTAGAGAGGTCGTGTACGTGCATTGTGGCAGAGCCTATATGGCGCTCGGGATGGGTGCGTTGTGGATGGGTGTAGACCCTTGTCTGGGATAGAGTAGAGGCGTGGGCGAGCGTTATGCGCAATAGTATGCACGATGAAAGTGATGATCTCCACGGCGTGGAAAGAGCGGTGCGAGTGGGTGCGAAGGCTATACATGCAGTGATGTGTTTGTGTGTGGGGTGTGGTGAGAGTCGTACATCTAGGTCTGACGAGATATATAGTCTAGTACAGGGAGTATGTGACTTGAGCGGTTCTTTCATGTTGTGGTGTGGGGTTTGTTGGGCTGGATATGTACAGTACACTCAGGTGATATGGTATTCAGAGTGTGAGGAGTAGGAGGGCGAGTAGTTGGAGAGAGTGGTCGTTATTAGGTAGCATGTACAATTTAATCTGATAGAGAGAGTCTCATCTTGGTGGGGTGAGTGACTGTTCTTTCACACTAGATATGTTACAGAGGATCTGGAGAGTCTGGTGGTTATTAGCTCGCACTTTAGAGAGGAGATCGTACATCCGTACTAGTATGGCTGATATGGTGGTGTAGGATCTAGATAAGTAGGGAGAGTCTAGCGGATAAGAGGTCTAGGTGTTTTTAGGCTGGGGATAGTTACTGTAGTGAGTGCATGGCATACGAGCGTGCTGCGCACGTACTTCGACTGACGATGCGATTATGCAAGATTCATAGGCTTTGGGTCATGATAAGCGCGGAGGACGGAGAGATCTATACAGGTAGGAAACAGGTCCATGGATGATATAGGTGCAGGACGGACATTTATGTTAACAGTAGAAGAACACAGAGCAACTCGTAACACTGAATCGTATATACAGAGCAATATGGACAGAATGAATGATTCACTAATACGCGTCTGAGCTCACAAATCACGATTATAAAGAAAATGTATGACGGAATATTAAGCGGATATTTGAATGGAGGAAATTGCTTTTGGTGTGTATGGTAAAGGATAAGGGAAGCATGAAGGGAGGTGTAAAAATAGTTTGGGGTGCGTGGTTTGTGTGTTTTTTTGGGGGAAGTAGGGGGGGGTGGTGAAAGGGTGGGTTAATAACATGTGGTAGATTTGTGGGGTGGGGGGTGTGGGGGATTTTGGTTAGGATGGGTGTAGGGGGTGAGACGGAGATTAGGTGAGGGGTGAGATGGGGTGGTGGATTAGGGAGTGGGTGTAAGAAAGGAGATGTAGTTTATTGTTATGGCATTGTAAGGGTTTAAGACATATTTGGTATTGGTTTAGGTTTAGGATGGTTTGTGGGATGATGTGTGTTGGTGGAATGTGGTATGTTTGGAGATGGTGTGGATGGTTATGCTGATAGGACTCTTGGATAGGTTTTATATTGAGTTTTAATTATCATCTATATATATAATTTCATACAGGGTCAAAGTTAGTGTGTTTTAGCTATTTATAGCACCTACGGTATGTTGCGGGGGAGGTGTGGAGGGTGGGGGTGAGGGGTGGGGTATGTTTTGGTGGGTGGTATATTGTATATTGTGGCATGGTATTTGTGGGAGGGGTGGTGGTCGGTGGGGTTATCTCTCGGGTGGTTTCCACTCGCGGACAGCGTGGCTATATTGATGTCCGCATTTTTCACCTAGGTGTTCCTCTGGCTGACTCAATGGCATCAGCGCCACGAGAGACCGAGACATCTGCATCATCGCCCTCTGTTCTGCAGCGTTTTCGCAGGTTTTCACAGGCCGTCAGAAAAGTGTCGTTAGATCAGAAATCCGGGGCGTCCGTTTTAGTTTGTTCTCCCTGCAGGGTAAAGGTCATCGTCAGGCTGCGCAGCCCCTCGAGGCGAAATCAAAGTCTGTTTTTATTCTTTTTATATCTTGTGACAAATTTGGTTATCGAGATGTCACAGAGGCTGCGGAGCAACTCGGGCAGTCCTGCCTCCAGGCTGCCGTGTGTTTGACAGAAAGATGTAAAACAGTTTAAACCGAGAAGAAGGTGGTTAACTCTATTCCTTCGTTGGTCATGCAGGTGATAGCAGGTCGGTGTTAAAGGTGATTACATCAGCAGAAGTTAGGTTGTGGTTCAGCAGACGGTTGTTTTTGTGGGTTTTGACTTCCTGGTACGACTCACTTTGTTCCCACAGGAGTAACTGCTCACAACACCACCTGTTCTCTCACACTTAATCTGAACAGGGAGTAAACATGTGACTGTCCGTGAACGCATCCTTCTGCCGGGTTCAGTTATGAATCCAAGTTCGCAACTTTTAATACTGATTTTTTTTTCCACCAGCAGATCAGAATGTAAATGAAAACTCGTGTCTTGGTTTGATTTGAACAAAGAGGAGCAAAGTATTTTATCACACTGCTTGTTTTTTTCTTCTTCTTCTTCTTCTTCTTCTTCTTCTTCTTCTTCTTCTTCTTCTTCTTCTTGTGCATCTGAAGTCGTCGGTGTGCAGCAAGATCATGGAGCTGCTGGGCCAGAACGAGATCGACCACCACCAGCGCCAAGTGGCCATCCTCAGCCAGGACTGCTTCTACAGGGTCCTCACGCCGGAGCAGAAGGCCAAGGCGCTCAAGGGCCAGTTCAACTTTGACCACCCAGGTACGTAAAGTCTGCAGGCCTCGAAACCTGCTGCGTGAAGATCTCGGTGTGAGGTTTGCCTGATGATATCTGAACTGATCAGTGCTCTTTCCGTTCTGCACAGATGCATTTGACAACGACCTCATAATCGCAACCCTGTGGGACATCAAGGAGGGGAAGACGGTGCACATCCCTGTCTACGACTTTGTTTCCCATTCCAGGTGAACGCACAGACGACATTAAAGGCGTCTTTGCACGTTTCAGTCCGCGCTCTATTAAAGACGTCTGCAGTGCATCGTGATGCTGCAGCAACATTAACTTTTAAAAGCAGACATAATGTTCACCGTGTGGGATTAATTACGCTACCTTTTTTTTTTTTTTTATGTAAATTGATTTTCATAGCTTAATGGAAACCGATGGCAGGAGAAAGCTCTGGAACATGATCATCAGAAATACAAAGTACATGGAAATTGTAGTAAATGGACTAAAACATGCAAAAGTGTTGGAACAATGAAACAATGTCGACACGTAAAGCTTTTCATTCGGGTGAAACTGCAACTTTTCAAAGAAGAAATGACGGTTTTCTCATACAAAGGATAATACAGGAAAAAACAAATCCCACATCGAAGTCAATTGTTTCCTTTAAGGCGGCTAAAGTCATCACACTTGAGACGGAATAAAAAATAACATTACTGAGTCAGTTGTTGGCTGCTCTTCATGAAATGTTACATGTGCCCGCTTTGTGTTTTCATATCGAATGTTGTTAGGAAGGAGGAGTCTGTGACGGTGTACCCTGCTGACGTGGTGCTCTTCGAGGGCATCCTGATGTTCTATTCTCAGGAGATCCGAGACCTTTTCCAAATGAAGCTGTTTGTGGACACCGACGCAGACACACGACTCTCCCGAAGAGGTGAGACGCACAAGCATGATTAGACAAATCCCAAACACACGAGGGCGGTCTGACATTTTTGAGGAAAGACCTTTTTGAGAAGATTGATACCACTAATGTCTGAAGGGTGAATGTGAAGCTACTGCCAGCAGGTGGTTAGCTTAGCTTAGCTTAGCTTAGCTTAGCCCATAGATTGAAAGCAGGGCCGGTCAGCATGCAGCTTTAAAAGTGACACATTGTGCTTTGATGCGTGTGAACCCTGGTGTCATTCTCCTGCAGTGCTGCGTGACATAAGTGAACGTGGACGGGACTTGGAAAGTGTTCTAGCACAGTACATTACTTTTGTCAAGCCTGCGTTTGAGGAGTTCTGTCTGCCGGTAAGTGCTTTTCCACAAGTGACACTACTCGGATCACTTTGCATGCTCGTGTCCCTGAGCCTTGACTCATTGCCAAATCTTTTCTCCTTTTTTATCGCTGCTGTTAAGACGAAGAAATACGCAGACGTGATCATACCGAGAGGAGCCGACAACCTTGGTGAGTATTTGTGTTTTTGCAGTTTGGAGACTCGGTGTACCCGTGAGACGGTGTTGAAGAAATTGAAAGCAAACATTGAGCACTCGTCTAAACAGCGTTATCGTGGAGGACACAGCTGTGTTTGTTGTTGTCCTCGAGCTGGGAATTGTTCTCTCCAAAACTGAGGAAGCCAGAGCCTCCTGCTGGGGGACCAAAACAGATTTGTCTGTTGATTTGAGAAATTGTCTTTAAACCGTCCAAAACAAACTGCTGAAGAGAAAACCGATCCGTAGACGCTGTCGCTGTGCATGTTGAAGCAGGACACCTGCTCCGAAGCAGCTCCGGACTTAAACGCCAACAACACCAAGCAACTGATGACACTTTATTACGCACACTTTACCATAAACTGATCAAACTACAAGTTGTAAAGTCAGAGTTACAACATTTTGTAACTGTCGCGTGAGTCTCCGTGTTCGGCGTGATGATGTTCAATGTCCCCGCCAACCACTGTAGTCTCATTTAACCTCCTTTTTTAAATGTCGTTTACGCAGTGGAGATTAGCTGCCGAGCGAGTACGTGTGTGAACTCTTGCCAAAGCGATACCATTTTGCTCCGGTCAGCCAAATTTCTTGTTAACTTCTCACGTTGTGCAACGAGGACCTTCCGGTTGACTCGAACGCGGCATTTGACACAGTGGTGCTTTGAGCTAAATGCTAACATGCGCACAGTGACGATGCTAACCTTGTTAACCAAGGCTACTTTAGTTTAGCATGCTAGCATTTGCCAAGTGGCACAAAACACAAAGTCCCACAGAGGCAGATGGAAATGTCGTCATAGTTTTGAAGGTATTTTGTCATTAAACAAGCGTGTTGGACACATTTTGACCTGAGAGCAGCGTCCGGTGAAAAGGGAGAGGATTAACAGATTCAGCAGGATTCCCTCTTTGACGACAATGAATGTGTAAAATATGTTAAAATATTTCTGTCTGAACCAAAGTCAGTAGACCGTCAGAACAAAAGTTGCCACCTACTCCTCTAATGTCTGGTCAAGGAGGGATTTTGTCTGCTGTGGGGGAATAAAAAAATACGTAGTTGCGAAAAATCTATATTGTTGCTGTGAAACACTCGCAACATATTATTGCATCATTTTGTTATCATAATAGACCGTGAAAGGTTTTTTATTTGGGTTCACACTTCATAATCAGAGCAAGAAAATGTTATGTCTTCCCTCCATCTTTGTTTGGGTCAAGAAAAAGAAGTGCTGCTGTGAAAATAAGTCCTTTGTTGTTTTAAATCCAGCAGCAGGTGGAATGTTTTTTCATACAGATGGTTAGAGTTTTTAAAGAATGAGCAGTTCACCTAAAAATGAGTTTTTGGTCATTATCTGCTCACCCTCATACTGATGAAAGATCGAGTGACGTTTCGTAGTCCACGAAACATTTTTGGATCTTCACAGCAAAACGACATTCCATGATTCTCCTAAACAACTGAAGGAGCAGAACAGAATCTAAAAAATAAATAAAAACAAAGGCTCATGTGCTGAAGTCCAAGTCTTTGAAGAGATGTCATGTATATCCCTTTTTCTTTTAGCACTAACCACACAGTCTCTTTGTCTCTCTCTACAGTTGCCATTAATCTCATAGTTCAACACATCCAGGATATTCTAACGGGCGGTTTGACCAAGCGGCTGAACGGGTGGTTCAACGGTTACGGGACGACGAAGAAGCAGCCGAACATGGAGTCCAGCAGTCGGCCTCACTGAGCTCAGCGCTGCCCTGACGAGAGGACGGCGGGCTCGCCTGGTCGCGCTGAATGTGCTCCACACGGCTGCTAACGAGGCAGGAAAATCAAAAGGCCGACTTTTGATGGGATTCTGCTCGGACTGAGGAAGTTTAATAAGGAGGGGGAACCAGTCGTTTGTGGAGCTGGTTTAAAGCTGTTCAGTTAATATTTTCCTCTTTTTTGCTTATGTACTGTATGAGATTGAACAGGGAGAAATACACCGGGGCTCACTCGTAGTTTCATTTTCAAACTGCTGCTTGCCTTTACCACAGCACTGAGGAGAGACGAGCTCAAAAAAGCAGCTATGGTGTCTAAAAAATACAAAATAAAAACACTTGACGAGCCTTTAATCGTACAATAAATGCAGTGTAGCTACACGCTGTGAATGGCAAGGCCTTAGCCCATCACACCACAGTTGAAAGGGCAAACTGTCCGACGGGACGACTAACCTTTATCAATGCAACTCCACTCCGTCTTTTATTCAAGCGCCATTTTGACTCGTAGATTCTGACGTTTGTGCCACGTTTGCCCCGGCAGCCACTCGCTCTGTCTTGTGTGACTCCACCGATCTGAATTAGTTATTAGTCAAACTAAACAACCGATCCCCACCTCGATCTGTCTGATGTATGGTGACATCACCAAAGATAATAATCTGTACCGTCTGTGTGGACGAATCGTGTCAGAGTTGTTTATATTCATGTGATCACTGACATTAACTCATTTGAGGTGACAGCAGTTAATTTGAATTACCACCAAGTATTATTTTTGTTTGATTACCCAGAAACTTGAAATCTTTTGGATGCACATGTTTGCAGGTTTCTCTTGCAGGTCGAACCGTCACACAGAAAAACAGTGTTAAAATGCTTTGAAAATGTCCTGAAGTACAAAGACAAAAACCCCCAAATGTAAATGCGTTCTGTAAGTGTTTTCATGGAGTTTTATTCACGTGTACATTTTTTCTTACGATAAATTTCTCAGGTACTCTTTGTTTGGTTTGAGTTGACACATCTGTCGCTTCTTGCAGTTTGATTTGAAGAAAGAAATATATCTATAGATGCATTCCTGTTTCAGTCATCATCGAATCAATGTTCTGTTTTATTTGATTTGTAGAAAAAGATTCTGCATCTCACATGCTTTAAAGTTTACACATACTGTGGAGTGATGTAGTACCAATCAGGGCTGCAGAGGGCTAATGGAGCCTACAGTGCATGTAATGTTACAGATCCAGAGCTGTGTCCCACATCCGCAACACGACAGGCTGATTCTCGACAGGATTGCAGTTTGTACTGACGTGTGTTCACACTGGAAACGTGGGGAAATAAAGTTATCAAAATGTCAGCGTGCGCACTAATGAGAGAGAAACCTGGATTTTTCTATGTGCTGTTGATGGACACCATTCTCCCACAATGCACAGAGGAAATAAAGGAGCTGCTTGCTGGAAAAATAAAGAGCGACGCCGTTCTTTAAAGGAACAGTTCACCCAAATTAATGAACAATCGGTCATTATCTCCTCACTGAAGCGTTGTTCTCCTGAACAACTGAAGCGGCTGGGGACTTGTTTAAAAGTGTAAAAGACACAACCTGAAAGAAGAGAACGACTCCCTGCAGCTCGTCTCGTGTAATCCTCGTCTCATGAAGCCCCGAGATCCCCAAACTGAAACGTCTCCGAACACCACCGATGGGTTACAGACCACGCCATCTCTAAACTGTTGGGGATCTCTGGGCTTCAAGAGAAGTGGATTACGCCAGACAAGTTGTACGGAGCCATTTTACGTTTGTTTTCTGTCCTCATCTGCTTCCGTGGTTTCGGGGAACGCTGCGATGCCGCTTTGCTGTGAAGGTCCAGAGATGTTTTGTGGACTCCGACGCTTCACATGCTTTTCCATCAGCAGGAGGGGTGAAGAGATAACGACTGATTTTTGTTTTATTATTGGATGAACTGTTCCTTTAAGTCCTTGTTTGACGGTGCAAGTACCATCATTCCCTGATATTATAAAGCAGTAACATATTGATTGATTGTGTATCTCCTCGACAAACAGTTTACCGTCTGCAGCTACTATTTTCTCGGGAACTGGGACACAGCTCATAGAGAGCTCACACATGAAAATAACACTCTGCACTCTGTTTTGGTGGAAACACTCATAATTCATCACAGATTGGTCATTAACAAACGACACACACTTGACAATGACACTCGGTATAAACAGGAGCTACAAGGCGCCCAGTGAGTCCAACATCCTGTCAGGTCAGAGCGCCGTAACTGTCTGAAGAGCTCGTCCCGCCCGAGCGGCAGCATGGCGACACTCCTGGGTGTGTGGGATAAAAAATAATAAAGGCACTGCTTTGTTTACGTGACGCCACCTCGGCATCACGTCACTCCCTGACGCCGGAGCTCTGACCGAAGAGGCCGCGGTACAGTTCGCTGCGGGCCTCGTCGCTCATGGAGCTGTGGTCGACGGGGGCCATGAAGTTGACCAGCTTGCTGTGGATGTGGAAGCGGACTTTGCGGCCCTTGCTGGCTTTGGTGTCCACCTTCTTCTTGATCTTGCTGCGCAGCTTCTGGATGGCCAGCCACTGCCGGCCCATGGCCACCTGGTCGTTGGGGTCCGACGCGCTCGTCTTGCGCTCGATCAGCTCTCTGAGGAGCTGGTGGTAGAAGTCGTCGTCGTCGAATATGTCCTCGTCGAGATCCTTCAGGTGTGCGTTTGCTTTCAGCTGCTGTCCCGCCTCCTCTCCGTCTGCGAAGGTCTCGGAGACGACAGCCGGAGCTTCTTTCTTCCCCAGGACTCTGAACTCTGAGCGCCTGGTCTGGGTTCGACGCACCAGCCTCTCGTTGTCCATCAGAACCTGCTCCACCTGTGTCAGTATGTTTCTGTCAAACGCTCCGAAGCCCTTGTTTCCTTTCCCCATAGTCAGTCTGGTTTTGTCGTGCCACTTCTGCAGCGTGGCGTCTCGATACGGCTGGAAGGCGGCGAACCGTTTGGCCATGAAGTCCGGATACTCTGCCATCTCCAGCTTTCGTTTGGGCGCTCTGACCTCCTTCGCCGACACCTCTTCGTCCCCATTCTCGTCGCTGTTGATCTCCTCGTCCTCGTCCGGCGCCGCTCCCAGAGCGATGGTCCTCGTGTCCGGGTTCTGGCACAGCAGCTGATCGTGCAGCTCCAGCAGGGATCGCTGGAGAGCCTTCAGAGCTTTGTGGGCGTTCTTCAGCTCCCCCGCCAGCTCGGCGCCACCCCTCCTCTTGAACTCTGGGAACGTCCGTGGCTGTGGGAGCTGGTTGGCGGTCATCAGGGCCTTCTGGATTTTGATCCGACCCTCCAGCAGCTGGTCGTACAGAGCCAGCTGGTTCTTCACGGACTTCCCTTTCTCCACCTCCTCGTCTACTTTGTCTTGAGAGAACGTGCGGACGGTTTCTTCATCGGCTTCCATCTCATCATCAGAGCCCCCATCTTCATCGCTGCCTTCACTGTCCTCACCTTCATCATCATCATCGTCATCCTCACTCACTCCCAGATCGTCCATGCCGTCTGTCAGCTTGCGGAAGTCCACTCCCTGAGGAAAGGTCAGGTCGGCACCCTTCATCTTGGACAGCAGCGCACCATCTAGCTCTGCATCACTGCCCTCCTCCTCCTCCTCCTCCTCCTCCTCCTCATCTTCTAAATCATTTTCATCATCATCATCTGCCTCTTCATCCTCCTCTTCACCTTCCATGCTACCATCCTCCTCCTCATCCTCCTCCTCCTCCTCATCAGACCCCTCAATCTCCATCATCAGCTGTTTCCGAGAGACCTTCTTCCCCACGTACCGTCTGTCCGTCTCTGACAGCAGGACTGTGTTGTGCTTCCGCAGAGCGCTGGTGCCGACCCCATCTTCCTCCTCCTCTTCCTCGAATCCTTCGATCACTCTCGCTTTAGTGGCCTCATCTTCATCACCGTCCTCTGGATCAGCGAACTTCGGTAAAGGATTCAACAAATCCTCGAGCTCCTGAGAAACCGAGCCTGCCATTGAGAGACGTTTACAA
This sequence comes from Diplodus puntazzo, assembly GCA_963678695.2. Taxonomy (NCBI): domain Eukaryota; kingdom Metazoa; phylum Chordata; class Actinopteri; order Spariformes; family Sparidae; genus Diplodus; species Diplodus puntazzo. The sequence continues at coordinate 4,137,039 of OZ023163.1, read as the reverse complement.
CAACCACACGTGTCCGTCTGTCGCCGGGACCGAACCTCCGTGCGGGGAGTGATGACGTCAGTAAAGTGCGACGACCCTAATCCGACCAATCAGATATATTCCCCGTGTTCTGTCTCTCAGGCACCTGTTCTCAAACTGCGCATGAGGAGTGGATGTTTCGATTCAATACCTTTAAATCTTAAATAGGATGTAATTTAATGTGAATTGAATACAAATTTTAATATAAAACCGTTACTCATCAACTACATACATCTAATTTTAAAATATAGTATCAATGCATGGGAATGGGAATTAAATGCAATGTGACTTCAAACTATTACTCATTGATTACACGTACTTATTTAATTTGGACTATTTATTCAAAAATAAGATGATACTTTTTGTGATCTGCAACAAGACTTTAAACTTTGAATAGTAAAAATGTAAAAAATTAGCTTAAAAGTCTTTGGAAAACAAATTCACTCAGAACTCAGAAATGTATATGTATTTTTTCCATAACTGAATAAACAAGCTGGTCACTAAAACACTGTTTAAATCTATAAAGGTGGCAGGGTCCGCCACATATAAACAAAGTAAAACAGTATGAAATTGTGTAATTGAAGGTCAGTTTATTCAGTCATGGAAAACATAGAGAGTTTGTTGATTTAGTTTGTTTGGCAAACGGAAGAAAAAAAGAAAAAGAAATTTGTTCCACAAAACTACAGAGTTCCATTTTTACTGACTAAGTACAACATTATAATAAATAGTGGGAAATATCTGGTATAAAGTATATAAATGAAAACTAGAGAATTTTAGTTTTAGTACGTCATCAGGACGGCCTGATCTCACCTGACAGACAAACCTCGGGGCACAAATCCTGCCTGGTTTCAAAGTGACTCTCTGCGCATGCGTACATGAGTGGCGAGGCTCCAGGCTACTCTTGCTAGCTGAGTGTTGTTCCGCAGTCCGCACCAGAAAGAGACTTTTTCTGGAGAGCAAAGATGTCAACAAGTGACTTCTATTTGAGATATTATGTGGGCCACAAAGGAAAGTTTGGACACGAGTTCCTGGAATTTGAATTCAGACCTGACGGTGAGTTGAGTTTGGCGGTAAATTAGCAGACGTGTTAGCTTTCCTGAGTTTAAGCTAACGTCGTTAGCTACCCGGCAGTAGCGCTAGCTAGGCCGCAACAGACTATTAGCGGGCTGCTAGCGCCAAATCCTCTCTTTGGGGTTTTAACTTGTTTTATAAACAATAAAAGCTAATGTTTAGACTGTGAACCGCAAGATATATGTGTTATAAAGTGTTCACACGTGTTGGATAATTTCCTTCCGAGTGTTTAAGCGCCATGTGACCTGCAGCGATGGGAATAAAACTCACACAGGTTTTGTTAGAAGTGGTTATTTCAAGTTTCCAATGTTTCCTTAAAAAACTGTCTTGTTTTCTTTCATTCAGGTAAACTGAGGTACGCCAACAACAGCAACTACAAGAATGACGTCATGATCAGGAAAGAGGTAACTGATTAAAAAGGCGTCATGTACTGATAATCAATAGCAGCACATGTTTGATTGGGCTCTGTGGTAGTTTGGGTACAATGTTAAATGTATTATTTTACCACATGAAGGAACGTGTAGCACAAGTCCAATATATCGATCCACATTCAAAGAGATCAATAATGTAGTAGTGTTTTGGCCATTACTGTCCATAGCTGCAGTATTGTTTGTTAATGAGGAATGGAAGACATTTTCTTTCTCACTGCAGCAAAGTACATAACACTAACATCGCACTGTGACATTAAGATGATACATATCTAAGATGCCGTATTAGAAGCAACATAAACTTGTATAAAGTTTAACTCTCTGTGTCCTGTTGCAGGCGTACGTACACAAGAGTGTGATGGAGGAGCTGAAGAGGATCATTGACGACAGCGAGATCACAAAGGAAGATGATGCACTGTGGCCGCCTCCGGACAGAGTCGGCAGACAGGTTTGTGAAACCCAAAACGTACCAGTCAACCAATTTTATCTCTACTATTATTACATTTATATTGCTTCATTTGATCGGAGCCAACTACAACTTAAAACCCATTGGTTTATCATTGAATTCAGATTTTGTAACCTCATTAGAGAAGGATTTGTGATGGACACACAATGTTGAGTGTCTGCATGTCCTTAAAAAGCCTTAGATTCAGTTAAAAATTACTTTATAGTTCTAAACTTGGATTTGTGAGGTCTTAATTGCCACACAAATCTAATTTCATTGAGTTACAATGAATGAAGCTCTTCTGTGTGAAATATCACATTTCTAGTGTTACATTTTTTAAACACACCACTGAGCCTGAATGCTTTGTTCGCTTGTTTTTTTTTTCCTTTCCATTAGCAGTTGCCTGTTGAGGAAAAACTTTAGCTTAAACTCACTCACTTTAATAATCATTATTCCAATATAAACCGACCTCTGTACACAACCACATACTGTATATACAACTTACCTGCAACACTTGGTGAAGAAGATGATTTGTCGAAATGCCCATCTTAAACTTGGTTTAAAATTTCAGGAGAAGTCTCAAATCATAAATGTAATACTTTGGACAAAGTGAGAAGTGGTGACTCGTCTGTCACATATTTTGATGGATGTGACCAAGTTGTGATCTGATTTTATTTAATCAGGGACACAAATTTTAACAGTACTTGCTATCCTTACTTACCCCACATTTTGATATTTGGTCAACTTCCTGATATTTTTTTTCAATTCTTGGTGAAAATCATCTCTGCATTGATAAATTAGATTATTTTTTTTTTTTTATGAACCTTTCAAAATAATAATCTGTTTTGCCCTATTTTTTACAGGAACTGGAGATTGTCATTGGAGACGAGCACATTTCATTCACAACTTCCAAAATTGGCTCCCTGATTGATGTCAACCAGTCAAAGTAAGTACTTGATGCAGAAGACACTTTGGGTGTAATTCGTCAAGAAAATGCCTGAGAAATAGTGATCTGTATTCACATCTGGAGCATGACCATATCCTGTGTCCTTTATTTGCCAGTATGGCTTTTAAATGGGTCTCAAAATTCATACTGATTTGTTACATTTACCTTGTTGAAACTTTGTATTGTGTTTCAGGGACCCTGAAGGCCTTCGGGTGTTCTACTACCTGGTGCAAGACCTGAAATGTCTCGTCTTCAGTCTCATCGGCCTACACTTCAAGATCAAGCCGATCTAAGAGTGGATTTGTCTTGTTTTAATTGCTTCAGCTGATGTTTTTGTTGTTGTACTACCGCATTTGTACATTTGCTTTTGGTGGAACTGTTTTTTATTTTAAATAAAGGGTTGAAAAGAACTTCCTGTCGTTACTTGTATACATTTCATTGTAAGCATCCTTTGCTGCTCAACAGAGGGTTAACTTTTGATACTGTACTGTCCTTTATTAAATTCTTGTTAATAGAAATAGTTTTTCATCCAATAGCAGTTGGAGATGTTGCAACACAAAGACTTCAGACATAATGTAGCGAATATATTTAAATTAAGTTTTATTTCAAAAGACATTCAACCACATCAATAAGGCTAGAAATGACACTTGTGTTATTAGTGAAGTTATTACAGTGAAGATCAGGAAATGCTCTTAAATTCACATTTTGATAAGGCACAGAGTCTGATCTTTAGTCCAGACACGTTCTGAAAAGCCCGACTTCATAAATAACACGACCAGCATTCCCAATCTTGGCTGTCACTGTTACGTAGAACTAAAACAGAGCAGACAGTAACATGAGGCTACCGTACGATGCTGTCAGAGTGGATGTGCCTGGAACATTTCTGGAAGGCCGGTGTTTTCAAGTATCCGATGCTCAGTGTGGTTTTCATGATGTAATAAATGTTTTAACTCGTCCTCAGTAAAACTGACTTGTTTCATAGGTACAGTAATCTCAAATGGATTTCAAGTCCCTAAACCACTTCATTCTTATAAAAAACATGGATATTTAAGCGCTGTGATTCTCTATTTTCCTTCTAAGGTTTATAAAATATATTATTCATCTCACTCTCGGCATGTTTACCAAGAGAAGTTAATCAACAGTTTGAGAGCTGAGAATGATGGATCGTTAGATTTTTGTCTTTGGTGACAAACACACGTGTTTCCTAGCTGATTGGTTTTCCCTCCAGGACAGTGAAAATGTCCTCTAAAGACTTGTGGACACACTGCAGGAACTCGTGGACGTTGCGGGCCGGGTAGCTGGACACGTTGCAGCCGATCCAGTCGTCATGGACGCCGTAGCCGACGCCAAACCCGTCGGGCACCACCGGGGCGAAGCCGCCGAGGCTCACGGCCGGACTGGTGAGGGTGCTGGTGGAGAGGATGTTGTGGTTGATGGCAGCGTAGGCGGGGTCTGTGTACAGGCTGTGCAGAGCCTGGCCCTTTGAGTTGGCCAGGTATCGCATGGCGAACAGGTGACGGTCAAAACCTTGTCCTGGTGGGAGGAATAAAAGAAGTGATCAGTAGAGCAGATCAGGCTGTGTGTGTGTGTGTGTGTGTGTGTGTGTGTTTCTGAGACCAGTTCGATCATTTCATCATGTCTTCCTGCTACAGGAGTTATTTTAAGCTTGTGCACACAAGACAGTCATTATCTTAGTATTATATTACATACAAGGTACAAACAAAGTTTTCGTGTGTATACAAGATTAAAACACATTTATGTTAGAACTTTATAGGCTCACTGTCCCCAATGTAATAAACACTTATAATCAGCGGTAGTAGGCAGCAGGTGAAATGTGTTTTGAATGTGTTTTCTTTTACATCAATCGGAACAGACATCGTCTCCTGGTAATACATAACCAAAGCACATTGGATGATGAACAAAGGGAAGGGGAAATCTTACTGTGACTGCACAGAAAAAAGTAGACAATCTTTTCAGAAACCAACCCCCCAAAATATCTAGATCTCTTGTGGGTCTGGGCCATATGTTGATATTATATCATCAGAGATATTAGACTGTATGTAGTCTTAGGGTGGCGTTATATGGTGATATGATTAAGTGCTGTCTTTTCATCATGCAGACATGTCGTATACACACCCATAGCTGCTTCCCTGGTGAGCTGCCCGTGATACTTGGAGCACTCAGCGAGCATGGCCTTCAGCTCCTCCACGCTGTGCTGGCCGGGCTGGCGTACAAATGCTTGCGAGCATTTTTGTGTGTGTATGGTGGCGGGCCGGATGGTCTCTGTGCGGCCGTGCTTGAATGCCGCGGTGCTGCAGGACTCATACGTGGCCACAGTCTGCCCATACTGCCTCAGGAAGCCCATCTGAAACGCCAGCTGGGCGATGGCATCCGGACTCAACTTGCTCTTCTTTAGCTGCTCCTTTCCGCCTTTCTTGAACTCCATGGCATCGATGGTGAGTTTGGATACGGCTGAATCAAAGTTCTCCTTGGCTTTTTTGATGCCGTTCTCCAGCTCGCCGTCCAGGTTGAACTTGAGCCTGCGCACAGCGGAGGCCGAGTCCACCGCAGCGGCAGCAGAGCCCGGGTGGACCAGCGGCTGCTCGGTCGTGTCTTTGAACACCTCATTCTGAAAGCGGAGCACAGCCACACCGTCGCCCCAGGAGTGCTCGAAATTGATGGCCGCCTGTCCGTCTTTGGCCAGAATGATGCTGAAGGATTTGTCGTACCACCTGTTGCAGCCGTCGCCGTGCAGCATGTTGTGGGAGATGTGAATATGGTCCTTCATGTTTTCGTCGTCGAGACAGAGACAGAAAAGAGCGCTGTCAACAATCCTTAGATCCTCAGCGTTTCCGGCTGCTGCCAGCCTTTCCCTCAGGCCGGCCCACACATCCCTGTTCTCACTGGTCAGGACCCCGAGAGGAAGGGCAGGTTCTGGCGTCGTGTCGGACAAAATGTGCTTCAGATGGGACTGAATCTCTGCAGGCTGCACCAGGTTCCCATCCTTGTCTATAATATCAAACACGTACATGTTGCCTTTCTTCATGACGAGCAGATGCCTCCCTTTCGCATCGGTGAAGAGCTCATCTCGCCCTTGCTTGGGAATCCGAGTTGAGTTGAAGAGGCGGAAGTACTGAGACATGTCGAGGGGGTAAGCGTTCACCATGTACGCTCCGTACCAGGACAGGGAGGACGGGACCCAGCGGATGAACTTTTTGAAGCCGTCTGTGTCGCTCTTTGCTGGGTTGAGGTGGAAAACTTCTGGCTCCAGCAGTCCGGCTCGCAGTGTTTTCATGAAGCGCACTGCCGAACACACGATGTTGGTGGCCCGCACCAGCTGGTCGTTGTACTCCGTCTTTGGGTCGGGGTTGAAGGACATGAAGGGGTTAAAGTTCAGCACCACGGAGTCGCGAGCAGAGAGATACATGTCGAACCAGGGTCCTGAGAGAAAAGAAGTTATTCAGACTCGTCTGTGTTTGTTTGGATCTGAGCTGCTCAGTCTCAGGTGGGTGTCGGTCAGAGTGGGAGACTCACCTGAGATGTAGCTTGTGTGCTTATTGTTTTTGTCCTGAGCCACCAGCTCCTCATGCAGCTGTTTCCCCACACCATTCAGGAAGTCCTGTGCAAGTTTCTCTGTAGTTCTTTGGATACAGAATAAAGAAGATTGCAGGTTAAGATTTAATAGTTAGTACGGAACATTTACTGCTATCGGCCAATCAGCAAATAAAATAAAATTAACAGATGGCGCTGGCCGATGTTTTTTAGATGCATTACTTTTGTATTTGTAAGGCTACATAAATACTGAAAATGTCTTTTCATTGAGTAAGAAGTTGAATTGTGGTCTTTCAAAAAGTGTAATGAGGGGCAGAATGATTAGATCTAGAGATTGACTGTTTTTCTTTATTGGCCAGACGCAGATACAGATTAATAATCACGTAGAGCATTAATGGATACAATAAATAATCGATGTGAACATTTTGCATAACCAGAGATGGAATGTAACTTACTAAAGTTTACTCAAGTACAATTTTGAGAACTTTTTTTTATTTTCAGCTACATTACACGTCTTCTCCAGTTTATTTGATAACTTTGGTTACTAGTTAGTTTGCAGAATCAGATTATTCCGTGCTGTTAGGCTATTTAGTCATAGCTTGTTGCCAATCAGACACTATTGTTGGCAGGACACTGACCACAGATTGGTGACTTTAGACAGAGAAATATTGCTGCATCAGAGCCAAAGTATTTTTAAATTCATTGATTTTGTGTCAGCAGTTTGACACAATGATGGCTCAGACAATCAGCCCAGCCTTCAATGTTCCCTATTTAGAACATTTCAGTTATTTTCTTATAATATAAATTTCTTTGGGGGGATAAATCACAACAAAACGGAATCAACACCAGCAAAAGAAACATCAGCATCTGAATGTGCTTTCAGCCATATTCTTATTTCAGAATTTAAAAATTGGTGCATTCCTAATTCAAAGGTTTATATTCCTGTGAAACTTACCTGAACTGGTCATCATCCAACAGAGGCCTCTGGGCAGCTAAATACCTCCTGATGGTGTCCTCCAGTTTGGGTACAGGAAGCCTAAAGCATTGAAGAAGAAGAAGAAGAAGAAGAAGAAGAAGTAATCAATAAGAAAATGTTGGTTCTCAACAGTCCAGTAAGTGTTATATGCCAGGAGGTATCAGTCATGTCTCGGCCCTCTAGTGGTCGTTGATCTGAAGTCAGTGGTGCACTTTCACCTACATTCATCTCAAAGCTAACTGGGTCACCTTCTTCACCTTACTGCACCCACCTGACATGTGCAAGGCAGTTTACAGTCACATTAACCCAAAGTTAGGGTGAATAAAAACCACATGTTAGCTTGAAGTGAAAAAGAAATAAAGATGTACTCCAGGTTTAGCTCCTTACCTGGGTAAACTCTTCTGGTAGTGCATGGACGGAACAACACTGCGGTGCAGATACTCTCCTGGAGACCCTCCGTGGCTGCTGTAGCGTCTCTTATCGATGCTCAGAGCAGCGCTTCTTAAATTGATCAGGTTTCCAGATTTCCTCAGAGAAGCGACGCATTGCGTTGAGAGCAGACTGGCCATGGTGCGAGCTAGCAAAGCCGAAGCTCACCGGTTAAAGCTGATGGAAGGAAAGCGAAAAGACGAAGAGACATCCGCGTCTCAGCTGTCACTGTTGTACACACAGCAGCTAGCTAACGTTAGCAGCTAGCTAGCGTTTAGCAGCTAGCATTAGCTGACGTGCTCGTTCCTGAATCAATTTGACACTTAACAAACACAAACGGGTGACTCGGACAGAAAGATCGACCTCCGACTCGTCACAAAAAGCAGTTTAAATCAAACGTTTAAGAACAAAATAAATCAGAAAAGGACTGAAGTGACAACAGGAAGTCCAACTGGCAAAACCTGTCACGTGACTCAAACGCTCTTCTTCTGTGGTTCCAGAGCAGGTGGTCTTCGGTGACGTAGGAGGCAAACCAGGAAGAACTGGTACCTCTGAGCTGACGTCACGGACACAGAACTGTTCAATAAAAATAATGGAATTATTGATTTGTTTTAAAGCCTTATGGAAAAAAAGATCGAATTAGAACTTAATGAATTCACTTAAACATAACATTTAAACACTTTTTTTTAAATGAAGAACTAGTTACAGTTAATGGCATGAAAAATACTAAATATTTCTAAAGTGGACATGTTGAGTCACTTAATTTAAAACATTCATTAAAATATTCTATTAAAAGTCAAACAGTTGCAGGTAACGATTAGATGAACTGGTTATTAATTCGATTATGTATTAAATTCTCCACTCTATTCAAATTGTATACCCGTTTAGAAAACATATCATCATTATTTTTTTTAGCAAAACTCTCTCAGAATATATTTTTCTTTCACATGATAGTTAAATCGACTCCAACTTTCAATTGGAAAATAAGTTAACTGCTCACAGAAGTTCACTCTTTAAGGGCCTGGATGGTCCTTGTGTGTCATATGCTGGTAGAATGAAGGCTGCATGACCTGAACCATGCTGTCACACGTCTGATGAAGTGGGATGTTTAATAAAAAATAAGACTTAAACACATTTTTAAAAACATTTGAATGAATATGTTGTTGCTGAGATCACAACATCCAACAGTAATTTATGGTAAAAGTACAGAACAAAAACAATAACACCCATTACAATATTTAATAAATGTAACTGGATTACTTCCCGTAAACTTTTGGATAACTTCAATACCGGAAATAACAAATAAACACCAGAGAAATGAAATATCAATAAAATGACCTTATTTAATTGTGTTAACAACATGTGTATTCAGGAGCAGCTCTCATCATGAACATTCAGAGAGACAAGCGAAAAATAAGCGAAAAATAAGCGAAACATTTTTTAATTTTGAGCTGTGCGAACAGATTGGCGCGAACAAGGCGCATTGAGTTTCGCTTCCTCGGAATGAAAACTTTAAACTGCAGCCACAGATCTGTCCGTCAAACTGAGAGTTAATTCAAAATCGGTGACATTTCTTGTGTTTGTCTTGCAGCGATGGTTTGTTTTTTATGCAGCTGTCATGTGAGTAATTTTGAACACATCAGGTATCTGATACCTGGAAGCGATGAGCAGTCTGTGGCTGTCTGCAGAGTCACTGTTAGGAGCGGTTGGTATGCAGAACTGTGTGAGCAGTTACCTGGTTACCTGGGCACACCTGCATTGTGACGCTCTGCTGCCGCCTGCTGGTGTCACCAGGTTACTAATGACTCCACCAGTCGTTCACATTAAAGTGTGTTTTATTACAAACCAGCAGTATGAAGCTCTCAGTGGCTCCAGATGAAGCTGACAGTTTAGTTTCAGCGACGACAGCTCAGTGACAGAGTTGCATTGTGGGTACTGTAGGCAGCAGGTTTTGAAAAGGAAGAATATCTCTGGTTCTGCTGCATCAGTTTTTGAATCACTTGTTTTAAAACTGTTCATAATGAGTCCAACAGTGTCAAACTAGTGAACTGCTTTAAAGGATTTATTTCCCCTGATAATTATCATTAAAATCATTCAAATTAAATACAAACTTGTCAGGAAATTATTCAGATATTTCAGACAAATGAAATAAAGCCTCTTCAGAACTCTTTGTTTGATCACTTAATTTTTTCCTTTTCTGTGTTTTCCAAAGCGTACAATACTGCAACCACCAAAACAAACGAGTGCGAGGAGCTTTTTAAGGTATGTTTATTAGTAATTGGTAATTAGTCATTTGTACAACTGAGACATCTTAACAAACTTTCTATGAATACAGTCGGTTACATCTGGCAATAATTTTTAGGTTATACATCAAATAACTATCACATCATCAATACTCTGAATATAACAGCAGAACAAATGTTGCATAAAGGGTGTAATGTTCTTATATAAACTTAAAATACAATGCAGGAAAACAGTGAACACCATCAAGGACAAAATGGATTTAATTAATCGTGTTATTAGTGGGCTGTGCTCGCCAGCCCACTATTGATATTCACCGCGCGTCTTCTTCTTATTTTTCATCCTCCTTCCTTTTTTCTGTCGCTAACTCAAACAAATTATATATCAAAACGTGCGGCTCGATCTGACTCGGTATGCTATTATTTTCATCACCAGAATATACATTTTTCGCGTCGTAAGACGCGAAAAACTGCGAAAAATTTCCCATAAGGAATGAATGGGACGAGGTCAAAAAAGTCGCAAATCTGCGATGTTTTTCAAACATCTCCTGCTCTGGCATACGTTCACATAGAAACACCATTCAAACTTTAAAATGTAGACACGAGTCTTGTCTATTTGAGTTGTATTTGAACTTTTTTCCTACAATGTATAGTTTTTAAACTCTGACCCCTTAATGATGGTGAGTGATTTTGGAAGAATTCAGGGTTTTCAATGAGTGTGTATGGCGGAATGTTCGTGCAGCAGAGTGAGAGAGCCAACTGACACAGTGGCAGAAACTCAAAATTTTCCTCTGCTATTTTCTGTTTACATCATGATCCCGGCCACAAATGTCACTCAAAAACAGTGATATTTTCCAGAGTTGTAGCCACACGTGTCTTCTTTCTCTCAATGTGTCTACTTTATCGGTAGGATTTACGGTTTTTGAATTAACTGTCTCTAACCGACAAGAGTAGCTCTCAACAGTCCCATTCACTCCAATGTAAATCGGGAGGAGGATCTTCCAAACTGCACCTTTTTTAAACTCGCTCGTATTTCCACATTCCTGAAGCTAGGACGACAAAACTTCATGAGTGTCTTCTTTAAGGCCTTTCTGGCTCGATCATGAAAAAAAATTGCCGATATCATGTATGATTTTGACTAAATAGCACTAGTTTGACGTCCTAGATTTGAGGCAGAAATCAGTCTCAAATCAGCCTGGGACAGCCGTTGCTACGGGCCCTCACCAACCGTCACCTAGCAACCGAGATCAGCTGGGCCCATAGAGAGAGTGACAGACAGACAGACACACATGCACACACACACACACACACACACACATTCACATGCACACAAACACACACGCACAAAGTGAATGAGACCAGGTTAAAGGATCGAAAGGAAGAGTTCAAACATCGACATCTCTGGCATACTTTGACCGAGACACACCATTCAAACTTTAAAATGTAGATAAAAGTACAAATTATTAACGTGGGATTCAACTTTTGCTTTAGCTTTCGTAGTTTTTGTCTGTCACGGGGCAAAGCGCACAGCCCACTCTTGCGATTCCCCGGCGGGGAATTGTCTAGTTTGAATTTTGTTACTGACAGTTGAACATGTGGATGTTGTTTAAAGGACCATTGCAGTGTTGTTGACTGATTCAGCTGCTTCATTAAACTGTTGAGAGATCTTCAGAGCAAATGTGCAACTTTCAATCAGACTTTGTCTCCCGTTAACTTTGCTTTAGTCTAATGACTTGCTAGCTTGTTGATTAGACAGAACTTGTTTTAAGTAAGTTATCGCTGCTTTGATTGACATATTTTCTTTCCACCTTTTCCGTTTTCCATGTTAATTTAAATTCTGGGTAAAACGATCCTCCATATTTTTATGTGGTCGTCTATGAAGATGCACTGGAAGCAGACTTGCACAGCATCACCTCTCCTACATCTCGCTGGATTCCACAAATCTGTAAGTTTTACTAATGTGTATGTATCAGATTAATGAGCCTGCACAGATTTTTCTGTTGTTATTTTCTGGGTTTACAGCCACTGCACTATGGCTCTTGCAGGTTCTCCAGAAACTCCTCTAATTCATCTGCACGTTTCCTAGATGTGTCTTTAATCTTTCCCAGAACTCTGATGCTGTTCTCTCGAAAGTATGATTTGTACGGTATCTCTGCCGCCTTCATGTGATACTGTATTGACCCTGGATGATCCCTTCGATCACAGTATAGATATTTTGCGTACTGGTTGTAAACCATCTGTTTCTCTGCCGGTTCCAGATCACTCTCTAGCAGCTCCTGGTAAATCTGCTCAGCTTTGGCCTGGCTGTGATTTGACTTTGCGTGTATGTTTGCGAGGCCTATTCTCTTCACCAGAGATGAGTGAGGGTAAAGAGAAATCAGCTCCTCATGGAGACTGATCGCTTTGTCTATCGTGCTCTGTTTTGGGAAACTGCCCCTGGAAGTAATGATCCATTTGTATACGAGTGCAACACAGCTCTTCAGATAACGTTCTGGATGGCGTCTCAGAGCCTCCTCTGCCAAATCAATGGCCTCATCAACAGATACATATTCAAAGTAAACCCATAGCAAAGGTTTCATACCGCTGTAGCTGCTGATTGGATTCCTCAGAATCTTTTCAGCTAACGCTTGAGCTTCCTCTTCGACTCTTTCTTTCTTCATTGTTTTAGCGTTCTGCTCAAGGTACTTAGCAGCGAGGTACAAGTTCTCTGGATCTTCTTCCTTTGCGATTCTCATTTTCTCCAACATGTCAGCATCCGGTCCTGTGTACACTGATGTTAAGACACTACACAACACTAAGACATGGCTGGTTTTCCACTCCACCATGTCCGGCTGCATCCTGATGGCTCTCTGGAAGTAATCTGCAGCCAGCTGCTTCTTGTCTTTGCTGAACTTCATCAGGGTCCAGGCTTTCTCAGCGTAGATCTCTGGATGGAGCTCGTCCTGGGATGGAGATGGGTATTCATTCATCAGGGCGTCGACCTTTGACAGGTATGCCTGACTCTCTGCTTGTTCTCCCAGGTGGTGGTGGAGCCAAGCCAGGTTCCCGTAGTTCACCACTAACCAGGGACCTTCATCTGAGTCTGCTCTTCTTGTCTGGCAGAAGGCCTCTGCAGCCTTGTTGAACAAACTCTGGGCCTCTTCGGTGAACCCCAGCTGGTACTGAACGTACCCCCGCAGGTTGTAAATGTGACCCAGCCAGCTGTTTCCCTCCTCGGTGCCGATGTCCTCCAGCTTCTCCCTAAGACGGAAGAGTCTGGACCCGCTGGGGTCCAGATCCCAGGTGAAGTGGCACTGCAGGGCCTCCAGTTTGGACTCCAGTGATGTTTTACTGATGGAGAACAAAAATAACAAATATTAAAACAACTATAATATGTGTGGATTTACTGTTCAACTCATGTGGACAGAATGAAGGCTGAACGAACAAGTGGTGTTAGGACTACAATGAAATGAACCGCAAGGAAATGCGGCAGGAAATAATGTAGGAGGAGAGAAAGGGAGGGAGGAAAAAAGGGAATGAGGAGTGATCGAATGGACAGGAAGGAAATAAGGAAGGAGATAAAGGAGGAGCATTAAATAGAGAGCAAGCAGATACAAATGTGAGGAGAGAAGACAAACAAGATTAAAGAAGGAATTGAGAGAATTAAAACATCAATATAAAGTTAATGTATTTTGGGCTGCTGGACTCAACGAAACAACAAAAACATAATTAAATATTTATGCTCATAATATTTTACAAGCCTGTGAAATACTGAAGCCACTCACCTCATCATTCAGCAGTTTACTCCACACAGTCGTTCTCTTTCACTTGATTTTAGCTCCTAAAGCTTCTTTTGGTTCGCTGACACGATCTGAGTGATGTCCAACTTCTGTTTGGCAGGAAATTATGTGAAGTTGTTGCGCAGGTACACCTTTAAATAGGTGTATCTGCGTGCACCTCAACAGGTTGGACTTGTTTTCAAATACTTTTGGTTTCCCTCCTCCAATTAGGATCATGAGGCATTTTGACTTTAATTTCCCAGTAACTGAAACCTACAGCCGCCCATCTGTCTGGCAAGACAGTATGCAACTATTAAATAGTAGTTTACTGAAGGTGTACTTTGTGTTACAGCCATAAATGTGACCCTGTAACTCCTGTTTCCAGTGTGCCCTCGTCTCTCCATGTGGTCAACACTTTAAAGTGTCTTTAATGAAAAAAAAAGTGGGCTAGAAGTGTAAGTACTGTGATGCATGTTGTTATGTTGACTTCTGTCCTCAAAGTGTTTCTTTGTGCTCCATGTTTGAAAAGTGTTGTATAAATTAAAGCTGCACACGGTGATGAACAGGCCCTCGGTCCACGAACGCTGGGCTGCGGTGCCGTTGGAGGGCGTCATCAGCTGTTAGTTGCAAGTCATATTGTAGTGTATGATGTGTAGAAAGCAAGCAGTAAATATCATGTGAATCATCAGATGAGGTTTGTCTGACTTGCTGTGTCCAGTGGGTGGTGGCTGAGGGCAGCTGTGGTATCAAATTAAAGAAGTCATGAGTTTGAACCTACGTCTGTGAACATCCTAAACAGTGTCGGCAAAATGAAAATCGATGCACACCATTCAAGATGGCCGACTTCGTGTTTGGGCACATAATTCCTCAAAAATGAATTCCTGGCTACACCGATTAGACCTATGAGTCCAGCAAATGTCATGAAGATCAAAGTGTTTTTGGTCACATGACCCGGCGTTAGGTGGCGCGATGGAGTCCCCTGGCCACGCCCACAACCCATCATGTTGAAGCCTAAACATTTTCACCAGATTTGACGTGTGTGCAGAGTTTTGTGAGTTTTGGGGATGTTTAGGCCGCCGAACATGCGCACCTTTAAACAGGCTCATCAGCTGAACATGTTTGGACTTGTTTTCAGACAGTTACTTTTGGTTTCCCTCCTCCAATTAGGATCATGATGCACTTTGACTTTCATTTCCCAGTAACTGAAACCTACAGCCACCCATCTGTCTGTCATCCCTTACAAACATATGCTTTCAGTTTACTTTTGATGGACTTGTTTCATTTTTCTTGGTTTATACTGACAAGTAGGCTGTGAGTCATAATATACCCGGTTTGTTTCTGGGCATCTGTAATCTATTGACAGATAGATGGATGTTTGTCTCGGATGTCTCGTTAAAGTTGGCAGGTTGTTAGAAAGTGCAGCTCAGTTATCACCTCCTGCTATATTACTGATATAAGTGTACTGACTACATAAAGTGGGCTTGAGAAATATAGCCCACCTAAACAGTCCTACTTAAGTTTATTTGATAAAATGAACTTGACGTAAACTTCTTTTTTAGGAAGGTAAACTTAACAGCAACATCAACAAGTTATTTTTTGTGTGTTTTTTACGCATTAATTTTTTACACTCAACTCTTCTTGTAGCATTAATACCTTAAATCTGTCAGTTGTGTCCGTCTGCAGAGAGTACAGCTACAGCTGTGTTTTTTTTAAGGTGATCGGTATGAGGCCCAGTTGGCACCATGTTGGTGTTGGTGACGCGTGTTGAGACGATATAGTTCACTGAGCGCATTAACATAAAACTACATGAGATTTTACTTTAATTAATTGACAAACATCATTTGTGTCATTCACAACACAACTCAAACAGGATCAATACATTATTTGTCTCTCTCCATTCACTAAAATACAAAGTTTATATCAAAAAAGGTCCCATGAAAGAAACCGGAAGGGGCGGGGCTTTGACTCTGACAGTTACACTTCACGACAGGATTCTGTTTTACTGACCACTTCAAAAAACCTGAACTATCCCTTTAAGTTTCAAAATGTTTTACAATTTAAAATAGACATTTTCGAAGGACACTGCAACAGTTTCATTTATTGACCTATAGAGGATCCCCATTGTTAACCTTGTATTATCATTTTCTATCAGTTCAACTTACTCGGGTGGATGAACTTAATATGTTTTATTTTAATTTGAGAGGTTTTCACGACTGTAGCCTGTTTTCCTCTTAAAATGTAAAACATTGTTGCATTTTTGTGGATCATCTGAAAGGGTTAGGAATCTATCCATCATAGTTTGACAGAATAGGGGCCCCCAAACAGCATCTTGCATCGGGCCCCCAAAAAGACAGAAACGGTCCTGGTTGGTATGAGGAGCTGGGTGAGTGGTTACCTGGGCACACCTGCATTGTTACGATCTGCTGCCACCTGCTGGTGTCACCAGGTTACTAACGACTCCACCAGCCGTTCACATTAAAGTGTGTGTTTTTTTTTTTACAAACCAGTAGTCTGGAGCTCTCTGTGGCTCCAGGTGAAGCTGCATGTCATCTGACAATTCAGTTCCAGCGATGAAAGCTCAGTGACAGAGTTGCATTGTGGGTAATGTAGGCGACAGGTTTTCAAAATGAAGTAAAGTATTGAATAAATACACCTTTAAATTTTATGCAGTGGAATGAGTTTATTCAGGCAGGGTTTTCTTATGTTTCTTACAAAACACTTCAAGCAGGGTTATTATTAGTTACATGACCCCTTGGAATTTTTTCCCATCTAAATTCCTTGAAGAACAAACAATGAACATAATGCAAAATAGAAGACCCCGACCGACTTATTTGTTAACCTATCACAGATATATTGGTATCAGTGTATATATTGTCCGATATGAAAACCTTATATTTAAAAACTACAAATACAGAATGGTGAAAGTCACTCCTGCAGGGTGCGTTTCAACGGGGGATAAAACAGCTCGGAAATGTAACAGCTACCTGACTAATGGTTAAACTATAAACCAGCACAAAAATGACAATTACCAACATAAGTTAAGCCACCATGTTCTGAACAGACCCACTAAAAACACCCACAAAATGTAACATTTAGTTTTAGAACATAAATTGCAAACTTACTATTAATATTAAACATATTAAACTCATTTCTGAAAATAAACATGTGTGTCTGCTACAGGTTTTATTCCGCCCTCCACACGGCATCATACCATGAATGTATAAAGAGAACAAGATTCATAGCGGGAACGTTTCAGAAGCCTTTTGCCTGCCCGACTTTGTTGATCTGGTCATTTTTTGTTTTTATACAATCGGGAGTCTGCACAGGGTGTTTTATTTTGAGAATTGGCCGGATACTCTATGCCGTTCCCGTGTCTCTGACTTCCTCTGTGCAGCTTATTGCGGCTTTTGTCAGAAATAAACCAGGCGAATCACAAAGCAGCCGCCCGCCTTGACTCCACAGCTGATCGAGGCCACTTGTGATTTGTAACACACTATGTGCTACTAGGGGATGGAGAGTAATATCAGGTTAACAAAGGGGTAACCTGGTAATTTAGCAAACAAGGGGGACGACATCCCTCCTCATATCACCTACTGACGACAGCCATATTAATACATGTCATTAATGCTTCCAGTCGGTGCAAAGTTAAATGTGTACGTTTATTCGAAACATACAACACTTTGCAACTTTTACTTCACTTTACTATGAATCTTAGATTTGTACCGACAAAATACATTTTCAGTTATAGCCTTCATGTCATTGAGGTGGCTGTTTGTTTGTGTGGCAGTAAAAGTTCAATGAACATGGAGTACAGGATTTCTGTGGGGTTCATCCAGTTATATTTAAACCTGTTAAAAACGTTCTAAATATATATATATATATATATACATACATATATATATATATATATATATGGATATAGATATAGATATATAAAACTTACCCAACTCTTTATACAACAATACCACAATATATACACCGATCAGGCATAACTTTATTGTGTTCCTCGAGCAGTGTTTGTGGTGTGTCAGGGCACATTGTCCTGCTGGGGGGCCACTGCCATCAGGTAGTGTTGTTGTGATGAGGGGGTGTATTTGGTCCACAACAGTGTTTGGATAGGATGTGCGTGTCAAGCGGTATTCACATGAATGCCAGCACCCAAGGTTTCCCAGCAGAACATTGCATTGTGATGAGATGATCAATGTGATTCACGTCACCTGTCAGTGGTTATAATGTTGTGGCTGATCGGTGTATATTCCAGCAGTATAGAGTAATTGTTGTTGTTAATTTTAATTAAATTAGCATGATATGGGCCAAGAAAAGCGGCATTAAATAAATGCATGGATCAACAGATCGGAAGGACATGTTGCTGTTTGTCGTTGCAGCAGTTGTAGTTACAGCAGTTGTAGCTGCAACAGTTGCAGGTGTAGGAGAAGCTGCAGCAGTTGTGGTTCCAGCTGTTTCAGGTGCGGCAGTAGTAGTTCCAGGAACTGGACCCGCTGTGAAAGCATTTTTAAAGAAATAGGTTTAAAAAACTAAAAATGTTATTGTGCCAAATCCAAAAGCATTTCCTTGTTTGCTGTAAAACTGACATCACTGAGCACCAGTCTAACAGAATTATACAGAGCTAAACAGTTTACTTACATACTAGTTGGACTGAAGAGGCACCAAAGGTCACATTGGAGGCATTGGAATCATTTGCAGCATCAACTAAGGTTTGAGCAACAGCAGTATTCATTGGGAGTGCTGAAGCAGGGACAGACCGATTGAACACAACTGAAAGCTCTACTTCAGTTCCAACCACTCGTGTTTGTTGAGCTTGAGCAGCCCTGTATCATAAAACAGAAGAAGACAAATGTCAAATAATGATATAAGACGACTTTCTATCTATGTGTCATATGCAATTTATGTCACACTATTAACATCAGAGGACACATATTTTAGGACCACAAAGCTGCATACAGCAGTTGGTAAAAATTACATTCAGGAGAAAATGTTTTTACCTGAACTGTCTCACAATGGTCCGGTCAAAGTCAGAACCAAATCTTGCTCGATATATTTGATTACACTGCAGAAAGACAACAAGATTGAATTAGCCTGATGTGGCAATAGTGTATCATCTCCATGGCAACATAGTAACTGTCAGAGCTGGAGCAAAATAAATAGAAAGTATGGCTTGAAATTCAAACTTTCTGCCGTAAAATATGCAGAGGAAAAGTCGGGAGAGGCAGCCGCTAGACGTTTCTCTGTCGATCCCAAGACAATGAGAGATTGGCGATAAAATAAAACGGAGCTGTCCGAGGAGGACAGCAGCAGGGCCAGGCTGCCTGCTGGAGGGAGGAAGAAGGCTTGCGAGGAGCCTGAGGCCCTGTCCACACCAGACCAGGTTATTTTGCAACCGAGGTTTTGTTAAATAAAATTCCGCGTCCACACGAGTCGTGTAATAAAAATAACCAAGAATAACTCTGCACACACGCAACCGTAAAATCCGCCACCAAGTGATGCAATATACCTGTAATACATATGCCACAGCAATAGGTGGAGATGTAAGGTAAAACGGGAAGGCTGTTTAAAGCAATCAAAATAGTTTAAAACCGGAAAGGGGAAGCGTGGCAAATACCAAAACACAAACAACAATGGCGACTCGCAAGGGTGCATCGTTTGTTTGCTAGCAAGAGGAGCACTCTCCTTCGTTGCTCATCCAGGCACCGCTGTTGCAGCAACACACCGGCCCAATCGTTGGACGTCTGAAGCGTTTGGAGAGACTCGGGAAGAGGTCGGGAACATTTCTGTTCGGTGTGTTCAGCTGCGTTGGAAGCTTTCGGAGCCGTTCGGATGTTGTCTGCTCCGACTCAGCATGCGAAGTCTGAGGAGGAGGGCTGTCGGACGTCTGAGCCACTGGATTCTCCGATTGGCGGTGTGCGAGCGAATCAGCGCGGTGTGTGGGAGGTGCGGAATACTGTGTGCGCATTGGTTTTCTACGCACTCCGTTCCGTCATTTCTTGTTTTCATGTTGTGGAGTACTGACATGAGACTTGGCTGTTATTATGTCCGTTCAGGACGAATTAATATGTGTTTGTTTGGTAATGCCTCGTTGCATGTTTAGTATGCCGCTGTTTTTGTCTGAAATAGTTAAGTTTCTCTTTGATCGAAAGTAAAGAGAGTTGAGTGCATAAGCCTCTCGTTTAAAACTCACAACACAAGCGCCAGCCGCTTATTGCATCTCACACAAGCACAGAACGTACACGCTACTGAGGAGCTGGCAGCACGTCGAAGCGGTGTGTTTCAGTGCAACTTTTCTGCCGAACGGGTCAGACGAGAGGCAACAGAGTGGTCGGAGAGTGGTCGGATAAGGCAGTTGGACGTCTGGGCGGTGTGTGGGGGCCTGCATTAGGTTGAGAAGCTGGACATGACAGCCGAATACAGCTGACAGCAAGCCAATAAACAACAACTTTGTCACCTCCATATTAGCCAAGTTATCAAGCGAAGCTAGTTAACCTCTAACCACCTTCTAACTGTCTTTACTCTGTGTTTACTCTGTGCAATATTAACAGAGGCACGCACTCAGCTCTGATGTAAGCAATGGAAATATTCGCGGTTGTCATATCCACCTACACACAACCGCTGAAACCCGAATCGGCCGAAAACCTCACCCTGGACTCCGGTTTCAAACGACCACGGTTTCAGTGTTCCAAAAGCACGGTTGCATGTGGACAGAACAGTAAAACCGGGAACATAATGTCATGGTTACAAAATTAACCGGGCTGGTGTAGACAGCTCCTGAGATAAACATGCAGGAAATAGTTATCAGCAAACCGGCACGCCACGAGAGAGTGTCCTGCAAAATGATCAGGGCGATGGAGAAACAAATGTACGCCACCGCGAGTGACAGCAGAGATGAGGAGTTATCTGTGAGTGCTGGTCGGCTGAATCGTTTCCTCCGCCGCAACAACGTCACCTGCAGAAGACAACTATTGCCCAACAGGATGCCGGAGAATTCACAGAGAAGCTGGCGAAGTTTGTGACATTTTCGTCCCGGATTTTTGAGAGGAGGGAATTGCTCAGAGTTCATTATCTGTGACTAGAAAATCCTTTCTGTTGCTAGGTTGTTACTAAGGGATGGATTATTTGCTGGAGTGGTAAACTACGTTCCGTTACACATATGAGTCTACTGATGTGACTGATTTTGTTTCAGTTACTAGTCAGACCCCATGTGTTTCCATGGAAGCGCGACGCACACTCGCAAAAACCTTTAAAATTTGAGAGCAAAATGTCCATCAACATGGATAATTTGATTATACATTTTATTTGTGTTGGTATTAGTTGTATACTCGCAATATTATCCGAGAGGGTGTGCTTTAACTTCAGTGCTGCTGTCGTGCTCAAATGACGTTAAAGCACACCCTCTCTGGTAATATTGCTTAATTTAACAACTTCACTGAAATAATTTTAATGATCATTAAGTATCTTGTATTCCAACTAAAACATTCTGTCCAATAATTATGCTCAGTACTGACAAAATGAATGAAAAATGCAACAGGATATAATTACTCACACGAGCTGTAACTCTTTGTGAAAGTTCTATGAATCGAGTGCTGGAGGTGGAGAGCAAGTCAGCTGAAAAAGCTTCATTCAACAAGCCTGCTGATATGATGTAAGTAACAGGGTCAGGGGTTGTTGTTGTTGCAGCTGTGGTTGTTGTAGTTGGAGGAGCTGGTGATGGTGTTGTTGTTGCTGGGGCAGTAGTTGTTGTTGCTGGGGCAGTAGTTGTTGTTGCGGGGGCAGTAGTTGTTGTTGCTGGGGCAGTAGTTGTTGCAGGGGCAGTAGTTGTTGTTGCTGGGGCAGTAGTTGTTGCGGGGGCAGTAGTTGTTGTTGCTGGGGCAGTAGTTGTTGTTGCGGGGGCAGTAGTTGTTGTTGCGGGGGCAGTAGTTGTTGTCGTGGGGGCAGCAGTTGTTGCGGGGGCAGTAGTTGTTGTTGCTGGGGCAGTAGTTGTTGTTGCTGGGGCAGTAGTTGTTGTTGCGGGGGCAGTAGTTGTTGTTGCTGGGGCAGTAGTTGTTGTTGCGGGGCCAGTAGTTGTTGTTGCTGGGGCAGTAGTTGTTGCGGGGGCAGTAGTTGTTGTTGCTGGGGCAGTAGTTGTTGTTGCGGGGGCAGTAGTTGTTGTTGCGGGGGCAGCAGTTGTTGCGGGGGCAGTAGTTGTTGTTGCTGGGGCAGTAGTTGTAGTCGTTGGGGCAGTAGTTGTTGGGGAAGTAGTTGTTGTAGTTGGGGAAGTAGTTGTTGTAGTTGGGGCAGTAGTTGTTGGGGGGGCAGTAGTTGTTGCGGGGGCAGTAGTTGTTGTCGTTGGGGCAGTAGCTGTTGTTGGGGGGGCAGTAGTTGTTGTCGTGGGGGCAGCAGTTGTTGCGGGGGCAGTAGTTGTTGTTGCTGGGGCAGTAGTTGTAGTCGTTGGGGCAGTAGTTGTTGGGGAAGTAGTTGTTGTAGTTGGGGAAGTAGTTGTTGTAGTTGGGGCAGTAGTTGTTGTTGGGGGGGCAGTAGTTGTTGCCGGGGCAGTAGTTGTTGTCGTTGGGGCAGTAGCTGTTGTTGGGGGGGCAGTAGTTGTAGTCGTGGGGGCAGTAGTTGTTGGGGCAGTAGTTGTTGTAGTTGGGGCAGTAGTTGTTGGGGCAGTAGTTGTTGTAGTTGGGGCAGTAGTTGTTGTAGTTGGGGCAGTAGTTGTTGTAGTTGGGGCAGTAGTTGTTGTTGGGGGGGCAGTAGTTGTTGTTGTTGTCGTGACAGTATCACACCTACCGGTATTACAGCAGTCCGGCCCGCTGGAGAATGTAGCTGAACCTCTCAGGAAAGGTATCCTACGCAGGACTGCAGCAGCTGTACATGTGCTTGATGATGCACAGCCAGATGATAGAAGGATGTTTCCTATACCAACTGTTGACCCCAAAAAAATAAAAACAATTACAATTTTAACACATGAACCATGATGGTGTTTCTAATGATGTCAGGAAGAACAATTCAGATTCTTCATTTGTTTGAAATGAGCAACACCATGATGTCAAAATATTATTACAAATGAAGGCCTTCCATGAAAAAAAACTAAAACTTAATCTTGAGAACAATTAGGATATTTTATTCAGTAATGTCCTTCTTATTTGTCGTTATATATTCATTTTTATCGAAATATTGTTAGTAGGTGGAGCTTAGTTGAATGTCTAAACCAGGGGTCTCAAACTCTGGGCCATTTCTGCCCTCCTCTCTCTATCCGGCCCTCGATATAATTTTATCTGGGCTAGAAAATGATTTTCGTAGTTTCACACCAATTTAAACCTTCGTATTCAGTTGAAATAAATGCAAATATGTCTTAAAAATATTCATGTAAAGCAAAATAAACGAGGCAAAAAGTCACTGTTGTTGATGAGAAGAGTTAAAAATGCACTTTATCAATTCTCATTTCCAATTTGTATTTGTCAATTTTATTTATCATTTAATGATTTTGAGTATATGTGATTTTTATTGTAATGAGTTGTTTCATTTTATTGTTATTTTTATTAATGTTTCCAGCAGAAATCACTTTCCCATACGTCACCTTTTCTGTACCTCCTCAGCTTCCGTAACTCCGACTGACAGGGTTTCTGCCGGTTTGAACAAGTCAAATTTAAGACCTTTTTAAGACCTTTTTAAGACCATTTTGAACTAAATTTAAGACCTACACGAAGTACGAAAAAGTATGGAAAAATGCCTTCCCAGAATTACTTTAAAAAAACAAACAAAACACATTTATTGCCATTCACAGAGCAGCTCAAACAATGACGAATGGAGTGAATGAGTGTGTGTCAGGGTTATTATAGTTTTAAAATTTTCATTAGTTTTTATTTTAATATAGTTTTTCAGTTTGTGTTTTCATTTTAGTTTAGTTTTAATTAGTTTAACAAGTGATCTAAGTAGTTGAAGTATAGTTTTTATCTGGGAATTTAATTTTAGTTCATTATAATAACCCTGGTGCGCGCGCACACACACACAGTGTTCAAAATTGAAAGCACCTCCGCTTTCAACGTCGGACTTGGGCCAAAGATGGTTTGAATGTCGCTTGACTGGATGAAATTGCACCGGTAACTGGTGACAAAGGCGTACAGAAGTGTGTGATAGCGCGACTTCGCTAGCTAACTGTTGTTTTTTAGGATTTTGTGTGTGACACCAGCGCTCTCACACCGAGTGTGCCCAATTTGAGGGTCCTCTGGCAGATTCCGCTGTCGAAGTCGTTCCGGAACTGGCGAAGTGTACGCCGATAAATTCCGACCGCGCTGTTGGCAAAATAAAACGTACGTTCCTGGATACATCAGACAGAAGAACGCACGGAGCTGACTGTGAATCTCACCAACACATTTCCTCCCCCCCAAAAAAAAAAAAAGGCGATGACGGAAGCGGTAAATGAACGTACATATTTAAGACTCGACTACATGTAATTTAAGACCTATATGCAAAATATGGACGTATTTAAGACTTTTTAAGCCTAAAATTGAGATTGTCAAATTTAAGACTTTTTAAGACTTTTTAAGACTCCGCGGAAACCCTGGACTGACCCTCACAGTGCCACCTTGCATTGTTGAGGGTAAGTTGTCTGGAAAATGCTGCCTTGCTATTTTATTGTTTTCTTCAGAAATTGAACCGTCTATGTTGTAAACTTTAATGCATCATGGTCACCGCTAAGACTGCTACGTTACCCAGCTGTTGTGTACTGTTTTGACTGTTAATATAAGTTTTGTAGAATTTTTCGTCTAACTGTCTTGCCGCCACTGTAACGCATTAGACCGTGCTGTGTCCTATAAACAAAGTACTGCTTCGGCCTCCGTAGCATTCATTAATTGGTGTAAACTCTGGTATTTTGTCTGTTTAGGAACAGAGGTGCAGAGAAGGAACAAAAGGCAATTAATGTTTACTACTGTCTTCTGCAGAGAATAAATGCTGGAAAACGAGTCCTTGGGTCGTTTCCTTTCATGCCCTATCCACATCCGTCACACCGGCGCAGAGGGGAACTTGTTTCTCTCCTTAAAAGCCAAACATATATTTCTTTTCTTTCCAAACCGAAAAGAAAAGTGGATTACAGTCATACACAGTTTTAAGACAGGTGGATGTTATTGTGTGAAGTTCTGTGGAAATGCTACCTGCCTCAAGGAAAAACTGGCCGTTCTAAAGGAGAACAATTTGAGAAGTACCAGGGAGATGAGAGGAAAAAAGGGGGCAAGCAGGTACATAGAGGACTCGTCTCAGCAACGTCTTTTCCATAGAACGAAGAAGGACTCTGAAGCTGCCGCTGAAGCAAGTTGTGTCTCGAGTAGATTAATCGCCAAAGCAGAAAAGCCATTCACTGAAGTGCCGTTTCTTAAGGGTTGCACGTTGCAAGTCGCTGATTTTCTATGTCCAGAATAGAAGAGTGTGTTACACAATATCTCTCTATCGGCAAACACAGTGTCAGAACGGATGAACGAGTTATTCAGTGACTTCTGTGAACAGTTACAGGATTGTAACCTGAAGATTGTTTCATCAGGAACATTAATGAAAAGTTTGAAGTGACAGAAGAGTTGCGGAGTTTGTGAGCTCAAAAGTAAATTATACAACAAGTAGTCCCGACCAAGCAATCTGATTGGTCAACAAGACATTTCGACCGTGCTCAAATCAGCATGACAGCACGCCTGACTCATTACTCAAAATATTACTCCGCCAAAACTTTCTGCCGTAAAATATGCAGAGGAAAGCTCGAGAGAAGCAGCCGCTAGACGTTTCTCTGTCGACCCCAAGAGAGTGAGATATTGGTTAAAATATAAAATGGACTCCTCCTTGAACCGGCACCTTATCGTGGTGGAGGGGTTTGAGTACCCGAATGATCCTAGGAGCTATGTTGTCCGGGGCTTAATGCCCCTGGTAGGGTCTCCCAAGGCAAACAGGTCCTAGGTGATGGGTCAGACTAAGATCGCTTCATTCGCCCCCAATGATAGATCAAACAGCAAGGACGTGCATGTCGCCCGGATCGGCGTCACCGGGGCCCCACCCTGGAGCCAGGCCTGGGGTTGGGGCTCGCAGGCGAGCGCCTGGTGGCCGGGTCTTCGCTCATGGGACCCGGCCGGGCGCAGCCCGAACCAGCAACGTGGGCCCGCCCTCCCATGGGCTCACCACTCACGGGAGGGTTCAGAAGGGGCCGGTGCAGTGGGATATGGGTGGCAGTCGTGGGCGGGGGCCCCGGCGGCCCAATCCCTGGATGGTGACTCTAGCCATGGGGACATGGAATGTCACCTCGCTGGGGGGGAAAGAGCCTGAGCTGGTGCGGGAGGTTGAGCGGTACCGGCTAGAAATAGTCGGCCTCACCTCCACGCACAGTCTGGGCTCTGGAACCCAACTCCTCGAGAGAGGCTGGACTCTCTTCTACTCTGGAGTTGCCCGCGGTGAGAGGCGGCGAGCTGGTGTGGGCTTGCTTATAGCCCCCCAGCTCAGCCGCCATGTGTTGGAGTTCTCCCCGGTGAACGAGAGGGTCGCTTCCCTGCGCCTCCGGGTCAGGGATAGGACTCTCACCGTTGTCTCGGCTTATGGGCCGAACAGTGGTGCAGAGTACCCGGCCTTCTTGGAGTCCCTGGGAGGGGTACTGGAGAGTGCTCCAACCGGGGACTCCATCGTTCTCCTGGGGGACTTCAACGCCCACGTGGGCGACGACAGTGTTACCTGGAGGGGTGTGATTGGGAGGAACGGCCTCCCTGATCTGAACCCGAGTGGTGTTTTGTTATTGGACTTCTGTGCTAGTCACAGTTTGTCCATAACGAACACCATGTTCAAGCATAAGGGTGTCCATATGTGCACGTGGCACCAGGACACCCTAGGCCGGAGATCAATGATCGACTTTGTGGTCGTGTCATCTGACCTCCGGCCGTATGTCTTGGACACTCGGGTGAAGAGAGGGGCTGAGCTGTCAACTGATCACCACCTGGTGGTGAGTTGGATCCGCTGGCAGGGGAGGAAGCTGGACAGACCTGGCAGACCTAAACGTATCGTGAGGGTTTGCTGGGAACGTCTGGCAGAACCCTCTGCCAGGGGGATCTTTAACTCCCACCTCCGGGAGAGCTTTGACCAGATCCCGAGGGAGGCTGGGGACATTGAGTCCGAATGGACCATGTTCTCCACTTCCATTGTTGACGCGGCTGTCCGGAGCTGTGGCCGTAAGGTCTCCGGTGCCTGTCGCGGCGGCAATCCCCAAACCCGGTGGTGGACCCCGGAAGTAAGGGTTGCTGTCAGGCTGAAGAAGGAGTCCTACCGAGCCTGGCTGGCCCGGGGGACTCCTGAGGCAGCTGACAGGTACCGGCAGGCCAAGCGTGCGGCAGCGCGGGCAGTCTCGGAAGCAAAAACTCGGGTCTGGGAAGAGTTCGGTGAAGCCATGGAGGAGGACTACCAGTCGGCCTCGAAGAAATTCTGGCAAACCATCCGGCGCCTCAGGAGGGGGAAGCAGTCCTCTACCAACACTGTTTATAGTGGAGGTGGGGAGCTGTTGACCTCGACTGGGGATATTGTCGGGCGGTGGAAGGAATACTTCGAGGATCTCCTCAATCCCACTGACGCGCCTTCCATAGAGGAAGCAGAGACTGGGGTCTCAGAGGTGGATTCATTCATTACCCAAGCCGAAGTCACTGAGGTAGTTGGGAAACTCCTCAGTGGCAAAGCACCGGGGGTGGATGAGATTCGCCCTGAGTACCTCAAGTCTCTGGATGTTGTGGGGCTGTCTTGGCTGACACGTCTCTGCAGCATCGCGTGGCAGTCGGGGACAGTGCCCCTGGACTGGCAGACCGGGGTGGTGGTCCCCCTATTTAAAAAGGGGGACCGGAGGGTGTGTTCCAACTATCGGGGGATCACACTCCTCAGCCTCCCTGGGAAAGTCTACTCCAGGGTACTGGAGAGGAGAATTCGGCCGATAGTCGAACCTCGGATTCAGGAGGAACAATGCGGTTTTCGTCCTGGCCGTGGAACACTGGACCAGCTTTATACCCTCCGCAGGGTGCTCGAGGGTTCATGGGAGTTTGCCCAACCAGTCCACATGTGTTTTGTGGACTTGGAGAAGGCATTCGACCGTGTCCCTTGTGGCATTCTGTGGGGGGTGCTCCGGGAGTACGGGGTCGGAGGCCCTCTGTTAAGGGCTATACGGTCCCTGTACGACCGGAGCAGGAGCTTGGTTCGCATTGCCGGCAGTAAGTCAGACCTGTTCCCAGTGCATGTTGGACTCCAGCAGGGCTGCCCTTTGTCACCGGTTCTGTTCATTATTTTTATAGACAGAATTTCTAGGCGCAGCCTCGGGCCGGAAGGGATCTGGTTCGGGAGCCACTGGATCTCATCTCTGCTTTTCGCGGATGATGTGGTCTTGTTGGCTCCTTCGAGCCGGGACCTCCAGCATGTCCTGGGGCGGTTTGCAGCCGAGTGTGAAGCGGCTGGGATGAGAATCAGCACCTCCAAATCCGAGGCCATGGTTCTCGACCGGAAAAAGGTGGCTTGCTCCCTCCAGGTGGGAGGAGAGTTCCTGCCTCAAGTGGAGGAGTTTAAGTATCTTGGGGTCTTATTCACGAGTGAGGGAAGGATGGAGCGTGAGATTGACAGGCGGATCGGTGCAGCGGCCGCAGTAATGCGGTCGTTGTATCGGTCTGTCGTGGTGAAGAGAGAGCTGAGCCGAAAGGCGAAGCTCTCGATTTACCAGTCAATCTACGTTCCGACCCTCACCTATGGCCATGAACTTTGGGTCATGACCGAAAGAATAAGATCCCGGATACAATCGGCCGAAATGAGTTTCCTCCGCAGGGTGGCAGGGCGCTCCCTTAGAGATAGGGTGAAGAGCTCTGTCACCCGGGAGGAGCTCAGAGTAGAGCCGCTGCTCCTCCACATCGAGAGGAGCCAGCTGAGGTGGCTCGGGCATCTGTTTCGGATGCCCCCGGGACGCCTCCCTCGGGAGGTGTTCCTGACATGTCCCGCCGGGAGGAGACCCCGAGGAAGACCCAGGACACGCTGGTGTGACTATGTCACCCAGCTGGCCTGGGAACGCCTTGGGATCCTCCCGGAAGAGCTGGAGGCAGTGTCCGGGGAGAGGGAAGTCTGGGTGTCCCTGCTCAGGCAGCTGCCCCCGCGACCCGGCCCCGGATAAGCGGATGACAATGGATGGATGGATGGATATAAAACGGAGCTGTCCGAGGAGGACAGCAGCAGGGCCAGGCTGCCTGCTGGAGGGAAGAAGAAGGCTAGCGAGGAGCCTGAGATAAACATGCGGGAATTAGTTATCAGCAAACGGGCACGCCACGAGAGAGTGTCCCGCAAAATGATCAGGGCGATGGCGAAACAAATGTACGCCACTGTGAGTGACAGCAGAGATGCAACTTCACTTGCAGAAGGATGCCAGAGAATTCACCGAGAAGCTGGCGAAGTCTGTGACATTTTCATCCTGGATTTTTGAGAGGAAGGAATTAAATGCCTGTCCCAAGTTGCCGTCTCGTCCCAAATGAATCCCTTAGTTTGTAAAGTGACATAAACAAATAAACACCCCAGCTATTATTTGGTATTTTACGGTCATTCGGGAAATTTCGAGACCGTGATAAAACATTAATGTCAGTTCAGAGTTCATCATCTGGGACTAGAAAATCCTTTCTGTTGCTAGGTCGTTACTAAGGGTTGGATTATTTGCTGGAGTGGTAAACTACGTTCCATTACACATATGAGTCTACTGACGTGACTGATTTTTTCAGTTATTAGTCAGACCCCATGTGTTTCCATGGAAACGCGACGCACACTTGCAAAAATCTTTAAAATTTGAGAGCAAAATGTCCATCAACATGGATATACTTTAATAATACATTTTATTTGTGTTGCTATTAGTTGTATATTCGCAATATTACATTGCTGCTTGCGGACCTCGACGCAGGCGCCTTGGTCCTGACCGCATCACTGTTGTGCTCAAATGACGTTAAAGCACAGTACACCCTCTCGGGTAACATTGCTTAATTCAGAGAGGCACAAGGAAAAGCGGACGTGACTGGACAATTTCTGAGAGAACTCCCTCTGTCCCTCCCAGAGCTGTCCAAAGTGTCGAGTCGGGTCGCATTTTTGGAAGCACACATCTGTGTGAGACACATTTCCTCGACCATGGACTTTAATAAATGTTAGTATATATGTATAAATATATATGTGTGTATATATACATATATACACATATATATGTGTATATATACATATATGTATATATACACATATATATGTATACACATATATATGTATATGTATGTGTGTATATATATATATATATATATATATATATATATATATATATATATATATATATAAAATGCAGTAAAACTGTTGTTCGCATTTTGTTGTCAAGCATGAAGAAAATAAGGACACAAGTTTTGTATTAACTGTTTCATTTTTTCATATAAAATAGTGTTTGGATTTCTGTATAATTCTCTTAATGATGGAAATAACAGCACATTTTCAGTAATATGGCGCATTCTTGTTGTATCGGAACGCTGATGTGACGAGATAACGATACCAGCAGTGTCCCCTGCCCCGTTTGAGTTTGAGACCGCCAGTTTAAACTAAATGTGGGCTTTTTGAAAAAAATGTCATGCTTTATTCATCAGATCTTTCAGGTAACAACTCACGATAGCCTTCACATAAATTTAGTGCAGTGAAATGTACATTTGCCTCTCAGATAAATATATTCAAGTACCTCAACATTATACATAAGTTCAGTGCTTTAGTTACTATATTTAATAATGTTCCTCAACTGGTTGATTTTCTAGAGTTCACATGTAGTGACTTCTTCCAACAACTTTCAGGCAGCGACATTTATTTAGACAATTTGTGTTGTACTGTATCATAAAGACTCACCTGTCGATTGAAAGCATCGGTCCTCGTTTCCCCTGCATGCTGACAGAAAGCTACATTGGCTGAGGAAACAACTTAAACACATTAGTCTGTTTGGTGATGGAATCTCAGGAGCTGAAACAGAAAAGAACAAAATTATTTACTCAAAAAAAATGACAACATTAAAGTTTTTCATGATGAAAATCAAACAGGTTAGAAGACACCAGTGTTCTATTTGTTAATATATTTTATTTTATATTCTGTCTATACTTACTAGGTAAAGTTGCTGTGTTGCACTTATCTGTGTTGCAGCACTGAGCAGATGTAACTGCGCTTTGAAATGGGCTGGAGAGTGAAAATGTTCGATTGCCTGTGGCTGGACACAGTGAGGATGATGCACATTCCTTGAAGATCTGTGACTGAGTGCCAGCTGATAAAATGATTACAAAATCAAAGGTTAGTCTGTTAATGTTGGACTCACAACACTACACACAGTATATTTAACAGAAACAGAATAGATGATATAAAGAAATGAATACCTCGAGTAGTAGCTGTTACACACATCGTCTCATTATTAATACATTCCACAGCCGTCTGGTTTGAACACAGTGTATCGTTGCAACTTTGACACACAAGTGCTCCAGCTGCAATAAGCAGAAAAACAGTTCTGAATGATGATCACATCTCAATTCTCTGACCGCCTGTGGTTAGGGTTGCCAACTCCCTGAAGAGTAAATAAGGGCCATCTGGCATACCGGGCATCATCCCAGTGGGCCGTTGACACAATGTGGGCCAGGCCGGTCGGTCTGGGCCGGTCCGGTCCGCTATGTACGTAAGCCCTAAACGGCCATGCATTCATACATTTTATTTCCTCCGTTTTCCAGAGATGAGATAATTTTCTCGAGATCTTGAGATAAGGATTTTTTTTTTTTTTGTGACAACGAGTTAATTTAATTTGTCAAAATCTCGAGATAACGAGCCACAGGTGCTGCTGCACCGGGAGACGAGGGAGGAGGACCCGATGATGATGATGAAGTAACGTTAGCCTGGGGCTGGCTAGGCTACATTTTTGAGACATGTCCAAAACAAAGAAGAAATAGTTTTTACATTGAATGTGATGTGACCTAACTGCATACTGATGAATGCAACTGCTGCTAATGCTAACGTAGCTCCCCAGGGATTGAAGCTGTTATTTTTCTAACCTTGACAATCTAAGATGTGACAGCATATTAGCCCAGAGTTTGATTATGATTATTTCCTTGTTGAAGACTTTCATATCAATGATTTTCATTTTCCAACATCTGCATATCTTTTAAGTTCAATTAACAGTCATGGAGGTAGGCCTCAGGCCCTTTTTTGCGACTTCTAAGTCATCCATGACAGATAAATTTGTTCACTAGGTGGCACCACGTCACAAAAAGGCTACTTGGCTACATATATTTGTCAGTGCACAGATACTGAGTACAAGTTCTGTTTGCTGTTTCTTGCAGGTGACGAATTTGGTGGAGTGGAGCTGGCTGGCTGCGGACGAGGAAATTGGGCACTACATACTTGTGCACATACAGATATATGAGAATGCATATCTATTCAGACCTGTAATTCTGTAAGACTTTTTTAAAATTCTCTATTTATGGTTTCATAATGACTGAGTCACCGTTAATAGAAATGAGTTCCAGCTCTAATGCTGCTACTGTCTGTAATACGTTTCTGTTTAGATTATTTGTCAGGATATTTTGTTAATTTTTGCACCTGTTTGTCTTTCTCTCCCTTCTCTGTCTCTTTGTCAGGGCTGAATTTTTGTCCCAGTCCACCCCTGCTGGTGGACAACAAACCGGTCAAGGGATGGGATGCGCATTGTTAACCTGTTTCGTTTGGGAACTGGTTCTGAGTCAAATGATTCTTTGGAATCGCTAACAAAACCCCTTTACGATTCCGCTATCGATGTTTCCCGGGCTGCGCCGCCACTGTAAACAAACATACGGTATGTACCCTACTCGCAAATTTGCGATGACGTCACACAAAGACACACACAAGCTGCTGCAGAGCAGAGGTGAGCGGAGCTGCCACATTCGATGCACTGTTAAGAAATGTCGTCCCAGCACAAACGATCCAGTCTGGCTGCATACAAAGAAGGACGACACCTCGGGGATCGTCCCCTGTAATACCTGTAAGAGAGATCTGCGCGCCAAATGCGGTAATACAACTAATATGTACAAGCATTTGGCCACACAACACGGCATTATACTCCAGCAATGCCGTGTGTTTGACGCACTTAGCAGCACCAGTGCGAGCACAAGCACAGCAGGTAAAATTAAACAACTGGCTAATGTCGTGTGATAATGATAAAAATTAGGTTAATTTAGTTAATTTAATCTGCCCGTTCCTTGTTTGTTGCTCCTCTTGTTCCTCTATGGGAATATCCTTAGCCAATAGCCACTTGACTTGTGGACTCATTTGAGTGTAGTTTATTTGTTTATTGAGGACTCGGTTGAGTATTGTTTATTCTCAGCAGTGAATAATTAAGATTTATATTAATAAACCAGATTGTATTCTTTTCTGTACTCATTTACTACTTGTTTTTCAGCCTATTTGGGAATCGATAAGAGAATAGATAAAGCATCGGAATCGCTAAATCCTTATCAATATACATCCCTAGTTAAGGGTCCACCTGGTTGTCCCTCACGTTTTTAATGTGTCGACCACTAGAAGCATGCTGTTTCCCGTCAAACAGTCCACCATGGGCTACAGGAGAAGTGTGCCTTGTAGACATTATCTACACTTTTTCCAGCCACATGTTTTCTTTTTCTCATTCGTGTCTGTATTTTTGCGGCCTTTTTTTTTCTTTTTCTCGTGGGGAGTAACGTTACTGCTCGTGGTGGAAGGCATACCATCTGCAATGTCTGGTGAATGCGTATCTTCTGCGTTATCAATGCTGGATTGTTTTGCCAAATGCTCCAGTGTCATGTCTTCCAGTATCTTCTTGCAAGCAACAGTACCTCGACCAATGAGAAGAGCTGGATTCTGCATTGTTATTTTTGTGTGTGAGTGTGCTGTCAGCTCATTGGTCACAGAGCAGGAGAGGGCTGGCAATAAGATTACCGTAAATTTTCATATAAAACGCCCTGTCATTCATTGATTCCATCGAAATTTTAAAGACCATTTTGATCCTCACAGGAATACAGGACAAAGTGCGTCCTTTTTCAGCTCAATACGGGATGCGTAATTTTGGTTCTAAATACGGGACGATTCCATTTTTCAAGGGACAGTTGGCAACCCTATCTGTGGGGGCCAAAAACTCTTCTTCCTCTTGTGCAACAGGATTTTAAATGACATGAGGTTGTGTAAATTGTGCCATGTTTTAGGACATTAATCTAACTCGTCATTATTTATCACCTTTTCAGACTCTGCAATGGAAATTTTGTACTGAGGGACATTTGAATTGAAGTCCTGTAGCTCTTAATAGAACTTGTTTTTCTACTTGAGTTTAAGGAAATGAGTATCCACCCCTCTCTGAACCTTCATATGTGCCACTCTCTCACCCTGTCTGAACTTTCTGTGTTTACATGACTATCTCTTTGCATGCAGACTCAGTAGCAGTCGCAGAAACAGAGTTTTCCGTGTTGTTACTCTTTGATTGCTCCTCTTGTATGCGATTAAACTTTGTTAACTTTGAGCTGGCTCTGATCTCCTTCCTCCAGTTCCAAGTGATCTAAGAGTTATTTTAACAGACTCCTTCTCTTACTGCTATACTGTAACATTCAAATTTACCCCCCCCCCCCAGTCTTATCTACAAGGACGTAAATCTATAAAACTGATATTAGGTGTAAGACTTAAATTTGTTTAATTAATTATAGTCAAACTTGTCTAAAGATCTGCATTATACTGTCTAGTACCTGCAGAAAGTCTGAAGTAAGATTAAGTAGAGTTACCCGTGCTGGAGAAAGCCCAGATGAGAGTCAGAGAAAAGATCGGCTTCATTGTGATGAACAGGTCAGTGCTGGAGTTAGTTTCCCTGGATGGTGATACTACACCTTACCAGCACACCTGCTCTTCTTATACTGCGCAGTTCTGCAGAAACTCATGACGTTCATAAAACCTCAGAGATCTGGCATGTCAGGCACTCATCAACTTGTGTTGGCATTTAATGCTTGGAATCCTGTCAACGCATCTTGCTACACCTTTAATGACAGCAAGTCAATACAGTTGACAGCAATGTTCATTTTGGACCACTTGAGGCTTGAACTCACAACTTCTGGAACCAAAGACCGTCATCTGTCGCTCTGAGCTAATTGGCAAGATGCTTGATGCTTTTTGATGTTGCCAAAGAATAAAGTATCCAAGCTGGCATAACATTCAAGAAGGCATTCATGTGGTTTTGGAGAGAGGTGTGTGCCTGGGTGCAACCATCAAATGACGGCACATTGCACAGCTGTGACACGTACAGCAAAACAGCTGTTTTGCTTTTAATAAAAACATTTTAACTGTTGACAAAGACAGTCCACAGAGTTGACTCACACAGGGAGAGTGAGAGACAGAAAGATGCTGGAAGCGTCTCGGTCCAACCACAAGAATTATTTTCGATCAGTTGCCAACACTGATCAATGAATGGAATGTACGGATGGTGGCCAGTTTGACAACATTCAGCAAACATGATGCTTAAAGCACGTGTTTATGAGCCATGATTGAGCGTGTGGCTGTTCACAGTTTGAATACTTTAATTGAAGTTTCACATTTAGACGATATTTCACTGGGATTTGCAATACTGGCTTTTTACTGAGAAAAATTCTGATGTGATTTCTTTGAATCAGGCTCCAAAATGACCAGATGCTCCTATTTGCACATTAGAGATGATAAATGCTGTTTTAAAAGCAATAGGAAATATAAGGACAGGATCAGAACTGTCAATGTTCTGAGTGAGAGATCAATACTCAACCTGTTCAGCCACCTGGATAGTTACAAATTTGGTGGGACTTTTATATTTGGATTACCAACTTTTGTTATATTTGTGGACTGGAAGCATTCTTCTGCTCGTACACCACCTGGCACCCAGGGCCGAATCAGCCTTTTTAGCTGATTCTAAACTCTGAACATATCCTGCTCTGCAACATGTTGGCCTCCTAATGTTGCCTAAGGCACCAAACTGGCTAGAACCGGCCCTGGATGCCAGGTGGTGTACGAGCAGAAGAATGGTTCCAGTCCACAAATATCAACAAAAGTTGGTAATCCAAATATAAAAGTCCCACCGACTCTGTGTATTGATCTCTCACTCGGAAGATTGAGAGATCCTGATCCTGTCCTTATATTTCTTATTGCTTTTAAAACAGCACTTATCATCTCTAATGTGCAAATAGGAGCATCTGGTCATTTTGGAGCCTGACTCAAAGAAATCACATCAGATTTTTTCTCAGTTAAAAGCCAGTATTGCAAATCCCAGTGAAATATTGTCTAAATGTGAAACTTCAATTAAAGTATTCAAACTGAGAACAGCCACACGCTCAGTCATGGCTCATAAACACGTGCTTTAAGCATCATGTTTGCTGAACGTTGTCAAACTGGCCACCATCCGTACATTCCATTCATTGATCAGTGTTGGCAACTGATCGAAAATAATTCTTGTGGTTGCACCGAGACGCTTCCAGCATCTTTCTGTCTCTCACTCTCCCTGTGTGAGTCAACTCTGTGGACTGTCTTTGTCAACAGTTAAAATGTTTTTATTAAAAGCAAAGCAACACCTATTTTTAGCCTAAATGCGATACGTCCTCTCGAACAATCAGAATTCGATGAGCATTCTGTGCTATCCAACATGGCGGCGCTTGAAGCGAGAGAGTTTTGTTAGTGATCAGTCTTCAAAATGAGTGCTTTAAACTGTATTAACACTTTTGATGGACTGAAATCCTGTTGTCCTTTAAGGTGAGTTTCTTTATTCAATTTAAACAAACTGACCTTGAAAACAAAGACAGTTTGCTTATTTAGTTTGTTTCAGTAAAAGAAACAAAAATCAGCCAATGAAGACTTCATGCTTCTTCTCATGAGCATTACTTCCCCAAAACTGCAGGGTGCTCCTTTAATTGCACATGTGATATTTTGGCCAATGTTTTGTGAGGTCACAGAGACCTTAACCTTTGACCTCTGAGCATACATGATGCCCATGGCCTCGACTGTCGCGGGCAAAAGCGGAAAAACAACATGCATGTGTAACCTGTTGCGTGTTACGTAACGAAAGGTTATTCAAGGTCACTTCTCTACACAGTGGGTGTTTCCCTCACAACATCAAACACAATGACATTCAGTGTTAGGCAGTAGCGTCGCTACAAGTACTAGGGAGCCTGTTACTAGTTTAACTACATTTCTCAGTAGCTTGGTGGTAGCGTTGCTATTTCCTGAATGAAATAGCTTTTCAGTAGCTGACCTCTTTTATTGACCAAGTAGCGCAGTAGCGTCCACACAAGCTACATTTTTACGAACCCGTCTGAAGCTCAGTGCAGTGGAGCTCTCTGCTGCGTTCTGAAATGAAATTATCAGTCAGTGACGCCACCGTCATTCACGGCCGTGTATGTGGAGCCGACAGAAGCACGTCCGTACGACGACGACATCACGGACCAATCCTTACCTACAACGTCTCTGCTGCACGACAATACAGACAGGTTAGCTTGAGTGAGTTTGCGTTACTTGATGGAAAGATGGCAGAGGGTGAGGAGGACAGAGACGAGTTGATCCCGAGGGATGCAAAAGACAAACTTGAATAATAAACAAATACAGTAACGTTACATATAGGAGGTAAGAGATGGGGAAATAAGGGAACAGAGAAGCATTTGAAAAGTTTACATTACTCTGAATTATTACTTTTGTCATTTTTAACCAGCACTAGGTACAGCAAAAATGCAATTTCTACGAAACCAAAGTATGGTGATTAGTCAATTATTAGCTTAAAATGTATGTAGATATAGCTACTACTACAGAGTGGGCCTAATAAAACTGCCAGTTATATGAGACACTGGTTGATGGAGTATTTTATGAATCTCAAAGGGAAATTTAAGTGTTACAGCCACTTGACATAAATCAAACACAAAAACGTGCTAGAAGGTAAAAGAAACAAATACAATTAAATGCTGAAATATATACAATAACTAAATAGACTAACTCAAATATAAATTATAAAGCTGAAACTTGAACACAGACTAGAGAACCTTAAAGAAAACTACAACTATAATATACTATTTGCTGAGTATACACTGTTTAATTATGTTAATATGGTACAGTGTAGGACGCTGCATTAGTGCAAGTCAGGTGGATGTTGCTGTGGTAGCAGGTGCATGACTGTCCATGGATGTTAGAATTAAGTGTGCATTGACAGCTGAATAATACAATATACACAATAGTGAGAGCACTAGGCTAGCAGTTTTCCACCTACTTCCAGTCTTTGTTCTTAGCTAAACTCACTTTTGTTCACTGACCGCTCGTCTGCAGAAACTGATGGGTCCGAAGGCCACACCAAAAAAAAAGATAAATAAATAGAAATAAAAATAGTTCAAGCCCCCAGTTCTGGGTTTGGACCACACCAAAATTTCAATTAACAAAAGTGTTTATTTTTCTAGTCTAAACAATCTACCGTTTTTGAAGACTGTGAGTGCATGATGCTGGATCAGTTTCAGGTGTGGTATCTCCTCCTCAATCACCTGCACAGAAATGAGTTAACACAAACTAGACAGGGTCAGCACAGTGACATTGGCACGGAGACTTTAAACTCTATTCCTTGTTCTGTAATTAACAGCCAACGCTTGTTATTTGTTTGTGATGCGTTGTTTTAATGTTTGAATCCATCGCAGGTGGAGCGGCTTCTTGCTTCCTCGAGCTGCTGAGACTGGGAGGATTCATCTTTGTTTCCATTGATTGATATCCACTCAAAGTTGTTTTGCTTTAAAGGTTTTATTGCATAATTCAACTAACAAAAACAATTGGTAGAAGACTGTGAGCTAAACGTGCAGTAAACGGAAATGTGCCAATATCGGGCTCCTACAGCACATAAAGGCTGCTATGCTAAACACAAGTTGCCTTGTAAACGTCTTACCTTTGCTGTACTGACGCTTTGCTTCTTTCTTCTCACTGTTTTGCTCACTGTGACCACTGTACCGCTGTAACAGTACCTTCTACATGGCGGCACTGTGACTTCCTACCTGACCTATTAACCTAACTTGTAGGTGCACCTTTGCGAGGCTGCGACATTAACAACAAGCTGCCTTCACACACAGCTCACCTGTTCACAGTTTGAAGACTGTCACTAAAGTTTCACATTTAGACCATATTTCACTGGGAGACAATAAGGCTGTTTTCAAAGCAATGAGAAATATGAGGACAGGATCAGAACTACTAGTCTTCTGACTAAGAGACCATTACTTCACCTGTTTAGCCACCTGGATAGCTACAATGTTGGTGGGTCAAACCTCTGCACATCTGCTTAACAGCAGTGAGCGCAATATATTATTCTAGATTTCCACTGAATGAATGTGGAGGCATTATTTAATTGTTTTGTTGGAATTTTACAAATAAAATACACATTTTAACCAAGTTGTAATACTAATCTGTAAAATTAGTTTGAGACTCAGTGGAGATTGATGACTTTTTTCATAATTCAGGTGGACCTGATGACATCAGGTGACTTTTTTTGTCAGCAGTTACAGTACAGGTGTGAAGTTCAGATCAAGTTACCAGTCAGTGACAATGTTTTTACAATCAGTGACAGAATCTATAGTGACAAGGCACAGAATGTGTTACACTGCCATCTCCTGGTGCAAAAAGTATACTGCATGATGGCACGTCC
Organism: Diplodus puntazzo; assembly: GCA_963678695.2. Classification (NCBI taxonomy): domain Eukaryota; kingdom Metazoa; phylum Chordata; class Actinopteri; order Spariformes; family Sparidae; genus Diplodus; species Diplodus puntazzo. Next base: position 4,097,501 of record OZ023163.1, on the reverse strand, counting down.
ACACAAAATGATGTCGCGTTAAATATACTGATGAACTGTTTATTTTAAAGGGACTCCATGGAACAATTGGTAGCAATTCACATGTACTAATCACTTTTTTATTTATCATGTGTGAGTGGACTGTAACATGTCATGAAAAATGAGATCTTCCCCGTCTCTCTCTGTTGCCGATCCAAGCCTGTGGAGGATTTGCTTCTGTTGTTTGATGCTGCTGGACTGTGGATGTCTTTGTGAGGGACTTTGGAAGTTTGGATTTTCCACAATATAGAAATGGAAAACGACACAGAAGACACACAGAGCCTCTTTAAGGAATTCTAGCTGGAAACTCATTGAGGCGTCAATAAATAATGAATACATTGTTGTCCCCACTTTTTTCATCAGCCCTGCAGCACTAAGGCCTAGCCCACAGCATGCTAGGCGTGTTTTAAGTCATGAAAACCAAGATATTTTGAAGCTTCCTGACCAGCAAACCAGCATATGTTTTGTTTTGGTGATGGGATGCTGGTGACCAGCATGGGCTGTGTCTACAACTTCTTTCATATTGCAGTATGAAGAGGAGTGAAGTTGGCTGTGAAACTCCAATACAGGACACAGAGTCAGTGAGGTCGTCACAGTACACCAAGTTTATTGAACACAAGCTTCAAACCCGCAAGATTTTGGGGTCATTTGAGGGCACCTGAAACAAACTGTAAATACTGCACAAAATATACAGAAAGATAAATACAACACTTTCTTTCCGTTTCTCTCACAAGTTGAAGTAAACAGTTTTATAATGGTTTTCTTTTATGTACACAAAATAATTACTTATTTGAGATTTTGAGCACACATTTGTTAAAATCCAACAAGATAAGCCACCCACCTGACAGGTTTGGCAAATCAAGATGCTGATTGAACAGGATTCAGGCTGGGCAGGGAACTTGGATGCTGGTGACCAGCTTCATCAGCAACTTCACCAGCAAGACTATGCTGGTAGGCCAGCATAATTAATGGACCTTGCTGGTGGACCAGCTTCATAGCTTCATCAATGCTGGTCCACGAGCTAAATCAGCACCAAACCAGCACTAACCAGCATAGACCAGCATGGAAATCATGTTGCTCATTTAAGTTATCAGTTTTTTTAATGCTGCTGTTGCATATGTTGATGATTTTGCAATATTAGTGTCATTCAGCTGATTAGCATACCTTGCTTGACCCTGCATGTGCATCTGAATGAACATGTCTCTGTTTGCATGAGTACTTGCCTGCACAAATTGTAACACTGCATTTAAATTATGCAAATAAGATTCTATACTTTCACTACTTTAGTTTTTCTATTAGACATGATAATGCAGAAAAAGCTTGGAATAATTTTGATTATTAAAGGCTTAGGCCAGTAAGGCTTACTTTTCAGTTCAGTGGTTAGACAATAGTGTTTCATTAAACTGTAGAATATCCTGCTTCTGTTGCACAGCTTTGTCACAAATGTACTGTAACCACATTTGAGTTATCATTGTGTAAAATGTGTGTCTATTGGCAGATATAGTTTTTACTTCACGATATTGGTATCGGCCCCAAAAGACTGGCCATGCTCGACTATCGGTGCTTGGTTTTAAGGGAACTGGAATTTTTTGGAAAAGTTTTCAGATCCTTTTAAGACCTGCCGACGCATGTGCTCAAGTATTTCCATGTCTCCATACTCTCTTCCTGACCTATTAATGTGTCAAGAGCCCCAATGTGCAGAGAAGTATAACTGAAATGTAAATCTAGAGTAGACGATATTATACCACAACATCAAAAATCAAGACAATGCATTTTAAAAAGCCTCCAAACTCCTCTCATTATCAATCAATGAATTTTATTGATTAATCAACATATTCATTTATGTATTAAATGTCTGAAAATTATTAAAAATGTGCATCACAGTTCGTTTGTCCAACCGGAAACAAAGCAAATGTTCCTCACGCAGCTCACCTGCACAATTTTTTATCTGGGCGTTTTTATAAAAACATTATACAACACTAAGACATGGCTGGTTTTCCACTCCAGCATGTCCGGCTGCATCCTGATGGCTCTCTGGAAGTAATCTGCAGCCAGCTGCTTCTTGTCTGTGCTGAACTTCATCAGGGTCCAGGCTTTCTCAGCGTAGATCTCTGGATGGAGCTCGTCCTGGGATGGAGATGGGCATTTATTCATCAGGGCGTCGACCTTTGACAGGTAAGCCTGACTCTCTGCTTGTTCTCCCAGGTGGTGGTGCAGCCAAGCCAGGTTCCCGTAGTTCACCACTAACCAGGGACCCTCATCTGAGTCTGCTCTTCTTTCCGGCAGAAGGCCTCTGCAGCCTTGTTTAACAAACTCTGGGCATCTTCAGTGAACCCCAGCTGGTACTGAACGTACCCCCGCAGGTTAGCTACTGCTAAGGCGAGTTGTTCAAAAACCTTCTTTTTAGTAAACTCTGTGTACACAAACAATGTCCTCAATGCTCGTGTTCATGTGTAGAGACCCTGGTGATACTACGAGCAAAGTTTAATGTTGTGTTGAGCCTTCTTAGTGTTTTAAAAATAGTGATTTTGATGCTAACATAGAATTTGCCCCGCACACTCCTATTGAAAATGAGCTTGACCCAGAAATGAAAATACGGCAAATCTTAAAAGTGCCTCTTTCATAGTAATTATACTTTAACACAAAGGTTTGACTCATATACATTCACTAGTGCATTGCCCGTAGGAAGTATGTATTCCTACAGAAAAGTGGGAGGTTAAGTAGCTTTTTCATGGATGGCCAAACGAGGCTGTGTTTGAAGATGGGACGTCAGGGATATAATTGGCCATATAATTATGTGATTTGTTGGTGTGGTGCCTTTTTCCAAAAATAGAAACGTGTTTTCTTGCCTGAATAGACTTCCTGCTTGCAGACACTTTCGTGACAAAAGCCCGTTTTTACCATTTCTTCCTGCACCAGACACAATGCAAACGTGACGCCAATGTTTGCGAAAAAGAGTGGCGGACATTATTTACCGTAAGTCCGGTTTTGGACGTGCTGGCGCGTCGGTTGACTCAGGATGTGGGGCGTGGGGGTGGGCTAGCAGCTAGCTATACACGAACATCCAGATTCTGATTCCAGTTTGTTGTCCTCGCGTATCCGGATCTCCTCGGTCCCGAACAGACTCGGTCCAGACTCGTTTAGTCTCATTAATCCCCAATAGTCAGTTTAGATGCACAGAACGGGACAGAACCACCGGCAAAATCCCGGTCCAGCTCGCGCCGCTGCAGGTATAAATCCGCTTGTTTTTTAAGGTGTGTTGTGCGGGTGAGCTCTGCAGTGATTGGCTCTGGTGCACATGTGGATATGGTGGCTATGGTTGACAATGCTAGCAGAATTGGTAAATCATTTATGAAATAATTTATTAACAGTATCATTGTAGTCCAAACAAATCCGACGTTGCACACCCTTAAACCACCCAACAGCCATGTTGAAAATCTCAGGTCAGTCTGATTCTGATCTGCAGAGATATTTGAGGCACACACACACACAGACAGACAGAGATTCCTTGCTTTTATAGAGAGATAGTTTGTGATTAAACAACAGATTAATATTTTTTACAGATAACAAGAGACACAATTTCGTGGTCTTTTTTAGAAAAACATGTAAAAGTATTTTAAGTAAAGTGAACATAAAAAAATAAATATGACTTGAACAACACCTCTAATTCACTTTTTTTGAATGAAGCAAGGACGATCAGGTGCTTAAATTTGGCTGTGTCATTCTGTCTCAGGCTCAGGAGCCTGGACGTCCTCTCATAGAAATGTGTTCAGTTCGACAGCCAAATTAACACATTGTCATCTATGCGTCCAGTCGGTGCAAAGTTAAATGTGTACGTTTATTCGAAACATATAACACTTAAGATTACTATGAATCTTAGATTTGTACTGACAAAATTAATTTCCAGTTGTAGCCTTCATGTCATTGAGGTGGCTGTTTGTTTGTGTGACAGTAAAAGTACAATTAACATGGAGTACAGGGTTTCTGTGGGGTTCATCCAATTAAATTTAAAACCTGTTAAAACTTTTAAAATACACCATAGTGTATATATATATAACTTACCCAGCTCTTTATACAACAATACTGCGATATATATATACACCGATCAGGCATAACATTATGACGACCTGCCTAATAATGTGAAGGTTGACCTGACAAGACATGGACCAGAGCTGCTCAGCACGCCTTATAGATGCTCGATCAGATCTGGGGAATTTGGAAAACCGATCAACACCTTGGGCCCTTCGTGTTCCTCGAGCAGTGTTTGTGGTGTGTCAGGGCACATTGTCCTGCTGGGGGGCCACTGCCATCAGGTAGTGTTGTTGTGATGAGGGGGTGTATTTGGTCCACAACAGTGTTTGGATAGGATGTGCGTGTCAAGCGGTATTCACATGAATGCCAGCACCCAAGGTTTCCCAGCAGAACATTGCATTGTGATGAGATGATCAATGTGATTCACGTCACCTGTCAGTGGTTATAATGTTGTGGCTGATCGGTGTATATTCCAACAGTATAGAGTAATTGTTGTTGTTAATTATTAATTAAATTAGCATGATATGGGCCAAGAAAAGCGGCAATAAATAAATGTATGGATCAACAGATCGGAAGGACATGTTGCTGTTTGTCGTTGCAGCAGTTGTAGTTACAGCAGTTGTAGTTGGGGCAGTTGCAGGTGTAGGAGAAGCTGCAGCAGTTGTGGTTCCAGCTGTTTCAGGTGCGGCAGTAATAGTTCCAGGAACTGGACCCGCTGTGAAAGCATTTTTAAAGGAATAGGTTTAAAAAAACTAAAAATGCTCTTGTGCTGATCCAAAAGCATTTCCTTGTTTGCTGTAAAACTGACATCACTGAGCACCAGTCTAACAGAATTATACAGAGCTAAACAGTTTACTTACATACTAGTTGGACTGAAGAGGCACCAAAGGTCACATTGGAGGCATTGGAATCATTTGCAGCATCAACTAAGGTTTGAGCAACAGCAGTATTCATTGGGAGTGCTGAAGCAGGGACAGACCGATTGAACACAACTGAAAGCTCTACTTCAGTTCCAACCACTCGTGTTTGTCGAGCTTGAGCAGCCCTGTATCATAAAACAGAAGAAGACAAATGTCAAATAATGATAGAAGACGACTTTCTATCTATGTGTCATTTGCAATGTCTGTCACACAATTAACATCAGATGACACAAATTTTAGAAGAATTTCAGGAGAAAATGTTTTTACCTGAACTGTCTCACAATGCACTGGTCAAAGTCAGAACCAAATCTTGCTCGATATATTTGATTACACTGCAGAAAGACAACAAGATTGAATTAGCCTGATAAGCAAAGTATCTTGTATTTCAACTAAAACATTCTGTCCAATAATTATGCTCAGTACTGACAAAATGATTGAAAAATGCAACAGGATATAATTACTCACACGAGCTGTAACTCTTTGTGAAAGTTCTATGAATCGAGTGCTGGAGGTGGAGAGCAAGTCATCTGAAAAAACTTCATTCAACAAGTCTGCTGATATGATGTAAGTAACAGGGTCAGGGGTTGTTGTTGCAGCTGTGGTCGTTGTAGTTGGGGCAGTAGTTGTTGTCATGGAGGCAGTAGTTGTAGATGTGGGGGCAGTAGTTGTTGAAGTTGGGGCAGTAGTTGTAGACGCCGGGGCAGTAGTTGTTGTAGTTGGGGCATTAATTGTTGTAGTTGGGGCAGTAGTTGTTGTAGTTGGGGCAGTAGCTGTAGTCGTTGGGGCAGTAGTTGTTGTAGTTGGGGCAGTGGTTGTTGTAGTTGGGGCAGTAGCTGTTGTCGTTGGGGCAGTAGTTGTTGAAGTTGGGGCAGCAGTCGTTGTCGTTGGGGCAGCAGTTTTTGTTTTTGGGGCAGCAGTCGTTATCGTGGGGGCAGTAGTTGTTGTTGTTGAGGTAGTAGTTGTTGTTGGGGCAGTAGTTGTTGTAGTTGGGGTAGCAGTTGTTGTCGTGGGGGCAGTAGTAGTTGCAGCAGTTGTGGTTCCAGCTGTTTCAGGTGCAGCAGTAGTAGTTCCAGGAACTGGACCCGCTGTGAAAGCATTTTTAAAGGAATAGGTTTAAAAAAACTAAAAATGTCCTTGTGCCTGATCCAAAAGCATTTCCTTGTTTGCTGTAAAACTGACATCACTGAGCACCAGTCTAACAGAATTATACAGAGCTAAACAGTTTACTTACATACTAGTTGGACTGAAGAAGCACCAAAAGTCACATTGGAGGCATTGGAATCATTTGCAGCATCAACTAAGGTTTGAGTAACAGCAGTATTCATTGGGAGTGCTGAAGCAGGGACAGACCGATTGAACACAACTGAAAGCTCTACTTCAGTTCCAACCACTCGTGTTTGTTGAGCTTGAGCAGCCCTGTATCATAAAACAGAAGAAGACAAATGTCAAATAATGATATAAGACGACTTTCGATCTATGTGTCATTTGTAATGTCTGTCATATAATTAACATCAGGAAACACACTTTTTAGGACCGTAAAGCTGCATACAGCAGTTGGTAAGAATTAAGTAGAAAATGTTTTTACCTGAACTGTCTCACAATGCACTGGTCAAAGTCAGAACCAAATCTTGCTCGATATATTTGATTACACTGCAGAAAGACAACAAGATTGAATTAGCCTGAGAAGCACAAAATGCTTCCAAAGGAATTTAACACCTTCACTGAAATATTTTTTAATGATTATTAAGTATCTTGTATTTCAACTAAAACATTCTGTCCAATAATTATGCTCAGTACTGACAAAATGAATGAAAAAGGCAGAAGGATATAATTACTCACACGAGCTGTAACTCTTTGTGAAAGTTCTATGAATCGAGTGCTGGAGGTGGAGAGCAAGTCAGCTGTAAAAGCTTCATTCAACAAGCTTGCTGATATGATGTAAGTAACAGGGTCAGTTGTTGTTGTTGCAGCTGTGGTTGTTGGGGCAGCAGTTGTTGTCGTGGGGGTAGTAGTAGTAGTTGCAGGGGCAGTAGTTGTTGTCTTGGGGGCAGTAGTTGTCGTCGTTACGGCATTAGCTGTTGTCGTTGGGGCAGTAGTTGTTGTTGTGGGGGCAGTAGTTGTTGTAGTTGGGGCAGTAGCTGTTGTCGTTGGGGCAGTAGTTGTTGTCGTTGGGGCAGTAGTTGTTGAAATTGGGGCAGCAGTCGTTGTCGTTGGGGCAGCAGTTGTTTTCACGGGGACAGTAGTGGAAGTCGTGGGGGTAGTAGTTGTTGTTGTTGGGGCAGCAGTCGCCGTAGTTGGGACAGCAGTCGTTGTCGTGGGGGCAGTAGTTGTAGTCGCGGGGGCAGTAGTTGTTGTCATGGGGACAGTAATTGTAGTCATAAGGGCAGTAGTTTCTGTCGTTGGAGCAGTAGTTGTAGTTGTGGGGGCAGTAGTTGTTGTCATTGTGGAGGTAGTAGTAGTAGTAAGGACAGTAGCTGTTATCACTAGGGCAGTAGTTATTGTAGTTGGGGCAGCAGTCACTGTCGCAGGGGCAGTAGTTGTAGTTGTGGGGGCAGTAGTTGTTGTCGTTGGGGCAGAAGTTGTTGTCTTTGGGGCAGTAGTTGTAGTCGCGGGGGTAGTAGTTGTTGTCGTTAGGGCAGTAGTTGTTGTCGTTGGGGCAGTAGCTGTTGTCATTTGGGCAGTAGTTGTTGTAGTTGGGGCAGCAGTCGTTTTCGCTGGGACAGTAATTGTAGTCGTGGGGGCAGTAGTTGTTGTCATTGGGGCAGTAGTTGTTGTCTTTGGAGCAGAAGTTGCAGTCGCAGGGGCTGTAGTTGTTGTCGTTGGGGCAGTAGTTGTCTTCGTTGGGGCAGTAGTTGTAGTTGCAGGGGCAGTAGTTGTGGGGGCAGTAGTTGTTGTCGCTGGGGCAGTAGCTGTTGTCGTTGGGGCAGTAGCTGTTGTCATTTGGGCAGTAGCTGTTGTAGTTAGGGCAGTAGCTGTTGTCATTTGAGCAGTAGTTGATGTCATGGGGGCAGTAGTTGTTGTAGTTGGGGCAGCGGTCACATTCGCAGGGGTAGTAGCTGTAGCTGTGGGGGCAGTAGTTGTTGTAGTTGGGGCAGTAGTTGTAGTTGTAGTTGCGGGGGCAGTAGTTGTTGTCATTTGGGCAGTAGTTGTTGTAGTTGGGGCAGCGGTCGCTGTCGCAGGGGTAGCAGTTGTAGCTGTGGGGGCAGTAGTTGTAGTCAAGGGGGCAGTAGTTGCAGTCGTTGGGACAGTAGTTGTTGTAGTTGGGGCAGCAGTCGTTTTCACAGGGACAGTAGTTGTAGTTGTGGGGGCAGTAGCGGTTGTTATTTGGGCAGTAGTTGTTGTAGTTGGGGCAGCGGTCGCTGTCGCAGGGGTAGCAGTTGTAGCTGTGGGGGCAGTAGTTGTAGTCAAGGGAGCAGTAGTTGCAGTCGTTGGGACAGTAGTTGTTGTAGTTGGGGCAGCAGTCGTTTTCACAGGGACAGTAGTTGTAGTTGTGGGGGCAGTAGCGGTTGTTATTTGGGCAGTAGTTGTTGTCATTTGGGTAGTAGTTGTTGTAGTTGGGGCAGCGGTCGCTGTCGCAGGGGTTGCAGTTGTAGCTGTGGGGGCAGTAGTTGTAGTCAAGGGGGCAGTAGTTGCAGTCGTTGGGACAGTAGTTGTTGTAGTTAAGGCAGCAGTTGTTTTCACAGGGACAGTAGTTGTAGTTGTTGGGGCAGTAGCGGTTGTTATTTGGGCAGTAGTTGTTGTCATTTGGGCAGTAGTTGTTGTAGTTGGGGCAGCGGTCGCTGTCGCAGGGGTAGCAGTTGTAGCTGTGGGGGCAGTAGTTGTAGTCAAGGGGGCAGTAGTTGCAGTCATTGGGACAGTTGTTGTTGTAGTTGGGGCAGCAGTCGTTTTCACGGGGACATTCGGTGTTGCCATTGGGGCAGTAGTTGTAGTCGCAAGGGCAGTAGTTGTGGGGGCAGTAGCTGTTGTCGTTTGGGCAGTAGTTGTTGTCGTTGGGGCAGTAGCTGTAGTTGGGGCAGCAGTCGTTTTCGCAGGGACAGTTGTTGTTGGGGCAGTAGCTATTGTCATTTTGGCAGGAGTTGTTGTCATGGGGGCAGTAGTTGTTGTAGTTGGGGAAGCAGTCGCCGTACTTGGAGCAGCAGCCGTTGTCGTGGGGGCAGCCGTCGTTTTCGCAGGGACAGTAGTCGTAGTTGTGGGGGCAGTAGCAGTTGTCATTTGGGCAGTAGTTGTTGTCATATGGGCAGTAGTTGTTGTAGTCGGGGCAGCGGTCGCTGTCGCAGGGGTAGCAGTTGTAGCTGTGGGGGCAGTAGTTGTTGTAGTTGGGGCAGTAGTTGTAGTTGTGGGGGCAGTAGTTGTCATTGTGGCGGTAGTAGTAGTAGTTAGGGCAGTAGCTGTTATCGCTGGGGCAGTAGTTGTAGTTGGGGCAGCAGTCCTTGTCGCAGGGGCAGTAGTCGCAGTTGTGGGGGCAGTTCTTGTTGTCAATTGGGCAGTAGATGTAGTTGGGGCAGCAGTCGTTTTCGCGGGGACAGTAGGTGTTGTCGTTGGTGGAGTAGTTGCAGTCGCAAGGGCAGTAGTTGTGGGGGCAGTAGCTGTTGTCGTTGGGGCAGTAGCTGTAGTTGGGGCAGCAGTCGTTTTCACAGGGACAGTAGTTGTAGTTGTGGGGGCAGTAGCGGTTGTTATTTGGGCAGTAGTTGTTGTAGTTGGAGCAGCAGTCGTTTTCGCAGGGACAGTAATTGTAGTCGTGGGGGCAGTAGTTGTTGTCGTTGGGGTAGTAGTTGTTGTCTTTGGAGCAGAAGTTATAGTCGCGGGGGCAGTAGTTGTTGTCGTTGGGGCAGTAGTTGTTGTCGTTGGGGCAGTAGTTGTCGTTGCAGGGGCAGTAGTTGTGGGGGCAGTAGTTGTTGTCGCTGGGGCAGTAGCTGTTGTCGTTGGGGCAGTAGCTGTTGTCATTTGGGCAGTAGTTGTTGTAGTTTGGGCAGTAGCTGTTGTCATTTGAGCAGTAGTTGATGTCATGGGGGCAGTAGTTGTTGTAGTTGGGGCAGCGGTCGCTGTCGCAGGGGTAGTAGCTGTAGCTGTGGGGGCAGAAGATGTAGTTTTGGGGGCAGTAGTTGTTGTAGCTGGGGCAGTAGTTGTAGTTGTGGGGGAAGTAGTTGTCATTGTGGCGGTAGTAGTAATAGTTATGGCAGTAGCTGTTATCGCTGGGGCAGTAGTTGTTGTAGTTGGGGCAGCAGTCCTTGTCGCAGGGGCAGAAGTTGTAGTTGTGGGGGCAGTTCTTGTTGTCAATTGGGCAGTAGTTGTAGTCGCAAGGGCAGTAGTTGTGGGGGCAGTAGCTGTTGTCGTTGGGGCAGTAGCTGTAGTTGGGGCAGCAGTCGTTTTCACAGCGACAGTAGTTGTAGTTGTGGGGGCAGTAGCGGTTGTTATTTGGGCAGTAGTTGTTGTCATTTGGGCAGTAGTTGTTGTAGTTGGGGCAGCGGTCGCTGTTGCAGGGGTTGCAGTTGTAGCTGTGGGGGCAGTAGTTGTAGTCAAGGGGGCAGTAGTTGCAGTCGTTGGCACAGTTGTTGTTGTAGTTGGGGCAGCAGTCATTTTCGCGGGGACAGTAGGTGTTGTCGTTGGCGCAGTAGTTGTAGTCGCAAGGGCAGTAGTTGTGGGAGCTGTTGTCATTTGGGCAGTAGTTGCTGTCGTTGGGGCAGTAGCTGTAGTTGGGGCAGCAGTCGTTTTCGCAGGGACAGTAGTTGTAGTTGTGGGGGCAGTAGCGGTTGTTATTTGGGCAGTAGTTGTTGTCATTTGGGCAGTAGTTGTTGTAGTTGGGGCAGCGGTCGCTGTCGCAGGGGTAGCAGTTGTAGCTGAGGGGGCAGTAGTTGTAGTCAAGGGGGCAGTAGTTGCAGTCGTTGGGACAGTAGTTGTTGTAGTTGGGGCAGCAGTCGTTTTCGCGGGGACAGTAGGTGTTGTCGTTGGGGCAGTAGTTGTAGTCGCAGGGGCAGTAGTTGTGGGGGCAGTAGGTGTTGTCGTCGGGGCAGTAGTCGTTGTCACAGAGGCAGTAGTTGTGGGGGCAGTAGTTGTTGTCGTTTGAGCAGTAGTTGTTGTCGTTGGGGCAGTAACTATTGTCATTTTGGCAGGAGTTGTTGTCATGGGGGCAGTAGGTGTTGTAGTTGGGGAAGCAGTCGGCGTACTTGGAGCAGCAGCCGTTGTCGTGGGGGCAGCCGTCGTTTTTGCAGGGACAGTAGTTGTAGTTGTGGGGGCAGTAGCGGTTGTTATTTGGGCAGTAGTTGTTGTCATTTGGGCAGTAGTTGTTGTAGTTGGGGCAGCGGTCGCTGTCGCTGGGGTAGCAGTTGTAGCTGTGGGGGCAGTAGTTGTAGTCGTGGGGGCAGTAGTTGTTGTAGTTGGGGCAGTAGTTGTAGTTGTGCGGGCAGTAGTTGTCATTGTGGCGGTAGTAGTAGTAGTTAGGGCAGTAGCTGTTATCGCTGGGGCAGTAGTTGTTGTAGTTGGGGCAGCAGTCCTTGTCGCAGGGGTAGTAGTTGTAGCTGTGGGGGCAGTAGTTGTAGTCATGGGGGCAGTAGTTATTGTAGTTGGGGCAGCGGTCGCTGTCGCAGGGGTAGTAGTTGTCACTGTGGGGGCAGTAGTTGTTGTAATTTGGGCAGCAGTTGTTGTCGTTGGGGCAGTAGTTGTTGTTGTAGTTTGGGCAGTAGTTGTAGTCAAGGGGGCAGCAGTTGTTGTCGTTGGGGTAATAGTTGTAGTCGAAGGGGCAGTAGTTGTAGTCGAGGGGGCAGTAGTTGTTGTTGCTGGGGCAGCAGCTGTTGTTGCTGGGGCAGTAGTTGTTGTAGTTGGGGCAGTAGTTGTTGTTGCTGGGGCAGCAGTTATTGTTGCTGGGGCAGTAGTTGTAGTCGAGGGGGCAGTAGTTGTTCTGAAATTATTACACCTACTGGTCCCGCAGCAGTCCGGCCCGCTGGAGAATGTAACTGAATTTCTCAGGAAAGGTACCATAAGCAGGACTGCAGCAGCTGTACATGTGCTTGATGATGCACAGCCAGAAAATAGAATATCGGAGCCATCAGACTGAACTGTTGACACACAAAAAAAGAAATAAATTATAGTTTTAACACATGAACCATGATGATGTTTCTTAATGATGTCAGGAAGAAATATTCAGATCTTCATTTGTTTGAAATAAGCAACACCATGATGTCCAAATACTATTAAAAATGAAGGCCTTCCATGAAAAAAAAACTTAAACTTAATCTTGAGAAGAATTGGGATTTTTTATTCAGTAATGTCCTTCTGTTGCTATATATTCATTTTTATCTAATCACTATTAGTAGGTGGAGCTTAGTTGAATGTCTAAACCAGGGGTAAGTCACTGTTGTTGAAGAGAAGAGAGCCGGCTCAGAGAGGAACTTGTTTCGCTTTGAAAACCAAATATATCAGTCTTTTCTTTCCAAATTGAAAAGAAAAGTGGATGACAAACATACACAGTTTCAAGACAGTTGGATATTATTGTATGGAGTTCAGTGGAAATGCTACCTGCCTCAAGGAAAACCTTGCCGTTCTAAAGGAACACAATCTGAGGCATAATCACTAGACTGAACACGGAACAATGAGAGGAAAAAGGGGCCACGAAGGTACATAGAGGACTCCTCTCAACGTCTTTTCCATAAAGCGAAAAAAGGACTCTGAAGCTTCAGATGAAGCAAGTTATGTCTTGAGTGAATTAACCGCCAAAGTCATTCACTGAAGTGCCGTTTCTCAACTATTGCATTTTGCAAGGGGCTGATTTTCTACGTCCAGAACAGAAGAGCTTGTTCCACAATATCTCTCTATCGGCAAACACAGTGTCAGAACGGATGAACGTTATCAAGTGACTTCTGTGAACAGTTGCAAGACCATGCCTGAAGATTGTTTCATTAGGGACATTAATTAAAAGTTTGAAGTGACAGAAGAGTTTGTGAGCTCAAAAGTAAATTCAGAGGCACAAGGAAAAGCAGACGTGACTTGACAATTTCTGAGAAAACTCCCTCTATCCCTCCCAGAGCTGTCCAAAGTGTCGAGTTGGGTCGCATTTTTGGAGGCACACATCTGTGTGAGACACTTTTCCTCGACCATGGACTTTAATAAATGCAAGTGCAGGTCCAGGCTTACTGATGCCATCTTGAAGCTGTACTTGGGGTTTCAACTGTGACCTCCATCGGAGCAAATGTGGCTCAGTTGTGTGAGCAGAGGTGCTGTCAAGTGTTCGGCAAGAAATAAATTACAAATCTATTGAGGGATGTCAGTTTAGCTCAGTACAATGTTTAAATGAGTTCAGGTAGAGGGAAAAAAGATTTGCACTAATGGTTTAAGAATTGTAATATATATTTCTATATGGGCCATATAGACATAGATATATAGATGTATCAAGTAGTATATCAAGTATATATCAAGTAGGGTTGTGACGGTTCTGTACCGAAAAATCGAAAACTGTGGTTCAAAGGATCTGAAACTCATCATATCTTCCCGAACCTTGGTTCATCCCCACCTCGCCCCTACAGCACACCTGTGTCAGGTTAGTTTCATTTCTGCAAGATGGCTAATAAACCTGAGCATGCGGATCCCCCCGGCCACATTCCGGCCAGCCGTGTGGAGACATTTTGGTTTTCCAGTTGGTATTAAGGAGCATGGCAGTCACATCGTTATCAAAACACACGTAATTTTTCATCTGTGTTTCATGAAAGTTGTTGTGGTAGGGGCCGCAGTACGGTACTGGCGTTGCGAGGCCGAGGAGTTCCCGCAATAATCACAATCATCACTCACGACTGCAGATATGTGTCATAAAAACAACAGCAGGAAGTTTTCTCGACCAAAGGATTAGCAGAAGAGCTTGTGTTTGTCTCTTTTTTGAGATTTGTGTGCTGGTGTGAACATTTATTTTGAAAAGTAACCGGATGTCATATTGTTGTTTCGGTGCTTGACTTCCTGTCTGCTCTGTGCTAATTCAGCTGAAAAGTCGAACAAGTGACCATCTGTCGGAAATACTACAGGCATCTGTATCAGAGTGGAAGATACAAACCAAACGTCATCATTCCTGTGATAACAGACAGCGCCAAAAAAATGTAGACTGGTCTTAAGAGAAGTGCTTTTTATTTATTTTTGTTATACCTCAGACTGGTGTAAGATTTTTTTCATTTTTATTTTATTTATTTAGACAATGTGGACTGGTCTTAAGACAAATGTTTATTTTTTGTATTCCTGGATAGTTAAACGGACAGTGTGTAATATAGCAAGTTTTTAGTGCCATCTAGCTGTGAGGTTCTGCATTGCAATACTCATTTGCTCACCCCTCCCGTTCTGAAGACGTTGGAGACGTTCCAGAAGCTAAGGTGGCTGTCCTGATGGACAAGAAACTAATCTTCAAAATATGGACTCTTTCCCAACAGCGTCGAGTATTTCTACTGATTCAAGTAATGAGGTAAAGATGTAGTTAGTTAGATGTTAGTTAGTGACGAGCGCTTTTGCTGAGCTCCCTCTCAGTTCCGCAGTCAAGCTGGCTATGAGCAGAAACGGGTTTAACCTCGCTATATAGTACCACGTAGTGCTTTGCGTCCATCTCGGCAGTCCAAAGTTTTTTATAACCGGACGACATGGCGGTCTCCATAGAGCTTGCCCATGCTATGTATAGTCAGATAGGTAATTCTTCGCTCAGGAGGATATGTCAGATTGTTGGCAGAGGTAATTGTACACCAATGAGGACTTACTTATGAATGAAGACGTTGATTTGAGGTAATAAAGTACTTAAATCGCTACACACTGTCCCTTTAAGAGATTAATAGAAGTTTTTTTTTAAAAATGTTGTTTTTTTTATTGTGGACTAGTCTAAAGAGAAGTGTTATACTTGGTTAAGTTAATATAACTTAAGTAATGTTCATGTTCTTGGTATTGCAATGCAACAATCCTTTTAGAAAATCCAGACATTTATTCTGGAAGTTTTCCAAAAGGTTTTTCAGTATGTTTTTAAAAAACGAGGTTTGAACCGAACTGTGAGTCAAAAACCAAAGTTCGAACCGAATCGTGGATTTGGTGAACCGTTACATCCCTATCCGCAAGTAGTCCGGTCACTTATTAGCCCAGATATTCTAGCTCCCATATGCTTTGTCGCACATTCAAAAACCTTATATCTACACATTCACCGAATTGTGCTGAATCCTGTGATATAGGCCACGACCATTTCCGTGAAATGTCTCAAACTTCTTTTTCGAACCCCTCCCACGCAATTTCACCGATTTGCACGAAACTTGGCACACAGCATCTGTGGACACTCCTGACAAAAAATTATTAAAAGGATTTTGATATTCCAAAGAATACCCAGGTTATTAGATAGCAACTTCCTGCAGATTTGGTTCAAAACAGGAAATGTTGCCTATCTCCACAATGGTGTGTCCAAATGACGTGAAACTCAGGTGACTACTTCCCCATGAGGCTCCGGGCAAAATTGCAGGCCATCACCACAAGGTGGTGCTCTTAATATTGAAGTATTTTATGTCTCGACATTGGTTGATCAGATTAACATAACACTTGGGACGCTTACTGCCAATGCCCTCCTGAGGATAGCTGACAAAGGGGATACCAATCTGCCACGAGGTGGCACTCTGGTGGCAGTCTAATTAAATATTTGGCAATGTGCCCATACCATAGCACCAATGTCAATGAAATGATAATTGTGTTCCATGGCCCGATGAGAGTTTGTGCAAAATGTGGTGCAAATCGGCCAATAGGTGGCGCTTTTATTGCCAAAGACGAAAGAACAGCTTAACTCTCTAAGCTTTTCATTGTACATTTAGGCTTTCTCCACCAGAGAGCAGTGCTGCCTTGCTAATGAATACAAACCTCTGTTTAAGAGTCTGTAGGGTCACACAGTGTAGTCCTCTCATTATTTGTTGTTTATGTAGATTACAGGGAGTTCTTCTGACTTCAGCATACATTATTTAATACAGACGGGAGCAGGCCACCGAATTGAGGAAGAACGACTTCCTCAACGTAAGGTGTTGCATGAACAGGCCCCGACGCGCGTGGACTGCGAGGGCCCATTCATCGCTGCTTGCAGCTTTAATAAACAATGTTCCTCAACTGGTTGATTTTCTAGAGTTCACATGTAGTGACTTCTTCCAAAAACTTTAAGGCAGTGACATTTATTTAGACAATTTGTGTTGAACTGTATCATAAAGACTCACAACTTCCTTTAAAGCATCGGTCCTCGTCTCCCCTGCATGTTAACAGAGTGTCACATGGTTCGCCCTCACAAGAGTTACACTCTAGGCTGTTATCTGTCGGAGTCTCAGGAGCTGAAACAGAAAAGAAAATATTTTACTCGAAAAAAAAAAGAGAACATTGAAGTTTTTCATGGTAAAAATCAAACATGTTAGAAGACACCAGTGTTCTATTTGTTAATATATTTTATTTTATATTCTGTCTATACTAACCAGGTAAAGTTTCTGTGTTGCAGTTATCTGTGTTGCAGCACTCAGCAGATGTAACTACTCTTGCAGAAGTAGTGCTGGTTGAAAATGTTCGAGTGTCTGTGTCTGGACACAGTGAGGATGATGCACATCCCTTGAAGATCTGTGTCACTGTCTCTTCAGGTGAAGTGTCTACAAAATCAAAGGTTAGTCTGTTAATGTTGGACTCACAACACTACATACAGTATATTTAACAGAAATAGAATAGATGATGTAAAGAAATTAATACCTAGAGTAGTAGCTGTTGCACACATTGTCTCTGAGTCACTACATGTCACAGTCTGTGGGTTTGAACACTGGTCATCGCTGCAACTTTGACACACAAGTGCTCCAGCTGCAATAAGGAGAAAAACAGTTATGAATGATGATCACATCTCAATTCTTTGATCGCCTGTGGTGGCCAAAAACTCTTCTTCCTCTTGTGCAACAGGTTTTTAAATTACACAAGGTTGTGTAAATGGTGTCTAGTTTGTAGGACATTAATCTAAGTTGTCATTATTTATCACCTTTTTAGACTCTGCGATGGAAACTTTGTACTGACATATAGGAACATTTCAATTGAAGTCTTGTACCTCTTAATATAACTTGTTTTTCTACTCGAGTTTAAGGAAATGAGTATTCACCCCTCTCTGAACCTTCATATGTGCCACTCTCTCACCCTGTCTGAACTTTCTGTGTTTACATGACTTAAAGAGTTTTAAGACACACCCACAGAGATGACTATATTTATCAAGCTGTTACTTCACTTTAGATATTGAGCAGTAGTTTATGTAATTTACAAGGTGGGCTAACAATTCATCTGGCTTCAGACCATTTATTACCGTGTAGCACCAGTTAATAGTCTTTAGCTAGGCATTTAGCAAAGTTTACCTAGCATAGTGTCATTTGAAAAGGATATTTTGGCGTTTGCAATGCCTAATAAACCTACGACCATCTGTAGGATTGTCATTCAGTAGAATTCAGCAGAATGTAGGCTACAGTCTCTCACTCATTTGGTGAGGTGTCTGATGTGCAGTGGGACAGAAAATGGCTCTTGATAATGTGAAGTCTGGAGAAATCAGACTTTTAGTGTTACTGCTACAGCTAGCTTAGCTACAGCTGAATGTGACTGAAGCTACATGACAAAATGAACTGGTGTTTAGATTGCATTTAAGTCAGGATGCAAAGGCATGGACCATGGATGCAGATCCTGGAGGGGAATGGGGGGGACATGTCCCCCCCAATTTATGAAAAACATGAATTGCCCCCCCCCCCCAATAAAAATACCCTAAATTATTCAAAATTGAACAAATGCATTTTCAGACTTCACATTTTTCACATTTTAGATTCACATCTAAAAAGAAATAATTGAAATGGTGGAACAAAAATTGTTTGACAAATATATTTCTGACTCCACATTCCATCTCTGGTCTCCTTCACAATGCAAATGAATGGGTTGTTTCTTACACAGATTCTGATGACATCAGAATCCATATCAATTAATCATGCATAAATCTCCCATACACTGGGAGAAAAGGAAGATGGTGAGAAGAATTGGGGATCTGGGAGGGTTGGAGGGAGGCGAAAGATAAGAAGATGAGTAGACATTACATGCCTGAGACCCTTAAAATTATGATTTACTAATATAACAGTTAAGTAAGCAGTGATACAAGCTGTTGGCTGTTTAGTGCATTTTGAATGATATGGCGAGCCTCTATGAAGTTGTGATTTACGGTGGCATGGTATGAGTTGCATACGGGCAAAAAAAAAACTTTTGTGTCCAGCCCCAATCCTGACATCGGATCTGCACCCCTGGCATGGATGATATCTGCCAGTGAAATGGAAAAACGTTTTGTAGTAAACAAAATGCTCTCATAACCATATTTAAGTTGTATTCAATTAAATGGTAAAATAATGTTTAAGATTCAGAAATGTTGTCTTGTGTAAGGTGTTTCAGTTTGCTCTAATTCCTTTTGGTAAGATATAAATATAAAATGTCATCATGAATGATATAAAGCAAACTTTATTGTTGAATTGTGTGCAATATTGCAACTCATTATATTATGCTTTTTATATTAGATTAGATTAGATTTATCAAATAGTTGATGAATAAGTAATAAAGGGGGAGAGCTCCTTGGCTGCATGCTTTCAGTTTTAAATGTTTATAATTTTTTTCGGTGTAAGATTCTTTGTTTTAATATTTTGTTTCTTTCTATACTGATCCTTTTTCTTCGTATTTCTCAATTAATGCAATCAATTCTGTGTGCTGTGTTTACAAAGTTGATTTTCCTTTTTCATTCTATTGTTCTTAGGTTTAGCATTGTGATGCTGCTATTGCATTATTGGTATTGAGTTATATGTTTGGTAATAAAAAATTAAACTGGCAAAAACAAATGTTTATTTCTCGGCTCTGATCTCCTTCCTCCAGTTCTAAATTATCTAAGAGTTATTTTAACAGACTCCTTCTCTTATTGCTATACCATAACATTCAAATTTACCTCCCAAATTTACCTGTTTTTGTAATATTCTGTCGCTGCTGTGACAAACAAATTTCCCCGTCGGTGGGACATTAAAGGATTTCTGATTCTGATTCTGATTCTGAAGTCTTATCTACAAGGACATAAAACCATAAAACTGATATCAAATGTAAGAATAAGATTTGTTTAATGAATTATAGTCAAATTTGTCTAAAGATCTGCATTATACTGTCTAGTACCTGCAGAAAGTCTGAAGTAAGATTAAGTAGAGTTACCTGTGCTGGAGAAAGCCAAGATGAGAGTCAGAGAAAAGATAATCTTCATCGTGATGAACAGGTCAGTGCTGGAGTTAGTTTCCCTGGATGGTGATACTACACCTTACCAGCACACCTGCTCCTCTTGTACTGTGCAGTTGTGCAGAAATTCCTCACATTCATAAAACGTCAGGTGTGTTCCCCTGTCGTCACACAACCCTTCAGGCACTCTGCTGTTGAAAGTGAATTGAGGGTTAAAAATGTCAAAAACACAATTTGTTGTCTGGGCGTTTTATAAAGACATTTTTACTGCTGACTAAGACAGTCCACAGAGTTGACACATACAGAGAGAGCGAGAGACAGAAAGAAGAGACAGTTACCGCCACAAGAATGATTGTCAGTCTGTAGCCGACACTGGTCAGTGAATTGAATGTATGGATGGTGGCCAGTTTGACAACATTCAGTAAAGCTGACGCACATGATACTTAAATCACATGTTTATGAGTCGTGAGTGTATGTGTGACTGTTCACAGTTTGAAGATTTATTGACGTTTCACATTTCAACAATATTTCAAATTCTGATGTGATTTCTTTGAGTCAGGCTCCAAGATGACCAGATGCTCCTATTTGCACATTACAGATGATAAAGGCTGTTTTAAAAGCAATAAGAAATATAAGGACAAGATCAGAACTACCAATCTTCAGAGTGAGAGATGAATACTTCACCTGTTCAGCCACCTGGATAGCTGGTGGGACTTTTATATTTGGATCAACTTTTGTTGATATTTGTGGACTGGAACCATTCTTCTACACCTACACCACCTGGCACCCAGGGCCGGTTCTAGCCAGTTTGCAGTGTTGGGCAGTAACGTTACTAGTTTAACTACAAGTCTCAGTAGCATCGCTGTTTTCTGAATCAAATAGCTTTTCAGTAGCTTAGCTCTTTTATTGACCAAGTAGTGAGGTAGCGTCCACACAAGCTACATTTTTCCAAATATCTCTGAAGCTCAGCACAGCGGAGCTTTCTCCTGCGGTCTGAAATAAAAGGATCAGTCAGTGACGCTGCCGCCACACAGCCGTGTATGTGGAGCCGACAGAAGCACTTCCGTATGACAGTGACATCACGAACCAATCCTCGGGCTGATGCCTACAACGTCTCTGCTGCAGGGGAATACACACATGTGAGCTTGAGTGAGTTACGTTACTTGAAATTTTAGCCTGGCTGTGAATGAACAAAAAGACAAAGCAAAAAGGGCTTTCTATACCATTAAGAAATCAATAAACACTGAACTACCAATTAGAACCTGGCTCAAAATATTCAAATCAATCATCGAACCCATGCTACCAGGAGTCAAACCCACAAAGGAGTCCCCTCTGCCTACTGGCCCTGAGGCTGAACGAACCATCAACCACTCAGATCATTACACCACGACCACCTCAGCGTCAGGACAAAAGCACTCAGAACATAAGAACCAACCAAAATACGATGAAAGAAAAAGAAAAATACATAGATTATTGGACAGAACTAATAGAATCCCAGAGCAAAATGGAAACGTATGTAGCCCTAAACAGACACAGTACACCGTGGCAGCCTACCTGACCACAGTGTCTGACACCAAACTGAGGAGAGCACTGACTAAGTACAGACTGAGTGAGCACGACCTGGCAGTGGAGGAAGGCCGGCACGGACACACCTGGCTGCCCAGAAAGGAGAGGTTGTGTTCTTACTGTGACCAGTAGAGACAGAGCTGCACTTCCTAACTCACTGCAACCAATATAAAAATCCCAGAGACCAATATTTTGCAAAAATAATGAAAAGATATTCCCAGATTTCCTGTATCTAAGTGACCCAGAGAGACTTCCGGTCCTACTGGGAGAGAGGGAGGACTGCTGTAGACCGGCAGCAAGATACGTAGCAGCCTGCCGTGACCTCCGTAACTCTGTGAGCTCCCCGTCACACATGGCTGATAATTAATGTTTATTAACTAATAATCAACCTTTTATATATATTTATGTCTTACATACCTTCCATGGTCCCTCTTGTTCTCCATGCCCTTCTGTTTTGATATTGTTTATTTTGTCTATTTATGTGTATTATTACTGTTATAGTTTGTGTTGAGATGCTTTGGCAACATTGTATTGTATGCAGTCATGCCAATGAAGCCACTTGAATTGAATTGAATTGATTGTACTTGACAGATACATTCCAGTCTTTTTGTTTGTTTACGTCCTGGACTTTCAGACGCTGCCTTTTCACTTGCGTTATGTCCAGGAGATGAAGTATGGCCCGGTCCTGGTCAACCTTGTTTGGTCTTTCATAAACCTGTTGAAGTTCATCATCAGGTCGTCCTATGACAGCTTCCTGGCCTGACAGAAACCGGTCGCAGCAGCCTTGTGTTGACATCCCACGGTAGGTATTAACCCGAAACCTGAGTGACGAACCTTCTTTTTTTGTTGTTTTTTGTAGTTTCCTTTGTCCAGTCAGCATTTTCTACCCCCACTATAGGTCTCACTGACTCATCATCAAAATTCATTCAATTCATCAAAATTGTTAATACAGTTTAAACACTCATTTTGAAGACTGATCAGAAAACTCTCTCGCTTCAAGCGCCACCATGTTGGATTGCATAGAACGCTCCTCGAATTCTGATTGATCGAGAGGACATATCGCATTTACGCTAAAAATAAGTTTTGCGCTTGTCGCGGTTTGGAAAGGAACTGCATCTTGCGGTAGATTTTAAAAAGGAAATATAGTGATTTGGCATGAAATGCTACTGGAGTGGTCAATGCACAGCATTAACTCATTTTTTTTATTTGGTGTTTATCGCGTTTTGGAAAAGAGCTCTTCATTTACACCATATTTATCATTCTTTATGCCAAATTTCCACTAAAACAACTAAATAGCATCATGTCAACTGACATGACAGAACCTGACCTCAATCTGGACATCTTCCACAAAAGAGTTGTTTTATGGTATTACATCCTTTCTGTAAACTCACACTGATTGTGCTGCGACCTCTCCAGGTTAATATCGGCGTACTTTTGCCACTGCTTTGTTAAAACTTGTAGGTGCACCTGGTTCAGAACTGCATCATTTTGCGATGCCTCCACACTCAGCTCAACTGCTGCTGTGGAAACTGAATGAAATTGAAAAAATGTCAAAAACACAATTTGTTGTCTGGGTGTTTTTAATAAAAAAACATTTTAACTGCTGACTAAGACAGTCCACGGAGTTGACACATACAGGGAGAGCGAGAGACAGAAAGAAGAGACAGTTGGGACGCGGCCTTAAGAATTACAGTCAGTCTGTAACCTACACTTAACAGTGAATGGAATGTATGGATGGTGGCAAGTTTGACAACATTCAGTAAATATGACTCACATGATACTTAAAGCACATATTTATGAGTTGTGGGTGTATGTGTGACTGTTCACAGTTTGAAGATTTATTGACGTTTCACATTTAGACAATATTTCACTGGGATTTGCAAGACTGGCTTTTAACTGAGACAAATTCTGATGTGATTTCTTTGAGTCAGGCTCCAAGATGACCAGAAAGAGAAAGAAATAAGAAATATAAGGAGAGAATCAGAACTACCAATCTTCCAAGTGAGAGATCAATACTTAACCTGTTCAGCCACCTGGATAGTTACAAAGTCGGTGGGACTTTTATATTTGGATTACCAACTTTTGTTGATTTGTGGACTGGAACCATTCTTCTGCTCGTACACCACCTGGCACCCAGGGCCGGTTCTAGCCAGTTTGGTGCCTTATGCAACATTAGGAGGCAAACATGTTGCAGAGCAGGATATGTTCAGAGTTTAGAATCAGCTAAAAAGGCAAAGCTGTTTCACTTATAAACTTCTTTGGAAATGGTGTCACCATTTTTGCAGGATCCAGGAGATCTAGGTCCAGAATATCAAGAGGCTCTCCCCCAAGGGAGTGAGTGTTGTGTGAGTGTGAGACCAAAGTGAGCTCTATAGATTCTCTGCAGAGGGCATTCATGTATGATGATCGGCTCACGTATGATGATGTCTGTGAATTCTGTTCCGGCTCATGTATGCTGTTAACCTAAAGAACTTGAGGTCCACGTTAATCAGTAGGTCACATAAAAAGCTCTTCATGAGCCTTGGTGTCCGGCGCTCTGTCCGGGTTCAGGCCCCAAAGAACAAATTGCTGAAGTGAACTGCCACGAACGTGCTCATGCTTAAAAGCCGACGGTCTCGCTGAACAAGCTGCTGCACAGATAGATAGGTGTTGATTGTGATATTATTTTTCAACTGACATAATGAGGAAATACATTAACTTGTATCAACAAAAACTGGGCACATTATCATTATGAGTATTTTCATGGACTAGTGCATTGCCCGTAGGAAATATGTGTTCTTATAGAAAAGTGGGAGGTTAAGAAGCTTTTTCATGGATGGCCTAATGAGGCTGTGTTTGAAGGTGGGACGTCGGGGATATTTAGGTTTGTTGTGAAATCCGATATTCCAGGGTATAATTGGCCGTTTTTGACTATTTTTGATTTTGCCATTAAATTTCACCTTCAAAACTATTTACTTGGTGTCATTATTTTCAGCACAACCTCACATGTGTGACTGTACAGTTATTTTTTCATTTTGACATACTGTATTAACACAATGGACCTAAAATCACAAAAAAAAACATAAAATCCGAGTAGAAAAAGTTAGATTTCTTTACTGTGAAATCACAAATATGTTTAACAAACCATTTTTATTACTTATAATGCCAATTTAAATGGTTGTTTGCTGAATATGTGCATACATTTGAAAAATTAACAAAGTTATGTGTAACTATTTACATTTAAATGCAGGCAATGCTCAGGTCTGCCTGAGCTCCTTCCAGCTGAATGAAGAGCTGCACTGCCTGCTCCACATTCAGCTTCTCCTGTTTTGACTCATTAAACAAAAAACGACTCCACGACACACTAAACACACTACACCAGACACTACGTAACACACTAACTATACACTCCAAACACGCTAAATGTCACAAATCTCTCAACTCTCTCTATCGCTGTCTGTACACCGACCGTCATTGCCTGTCAATCATCCGCCGACGTCCCTCCCACAACTTCCTGTTCCTCTACAACCAAACTTTCTGCTTGGACACTTTAGTGACAAAAGTCTGTTTTTTTACCGTTTCTTCTGCACTAGACACAAAGCAAAGGTGACGGCAATGTTCGCGAAAAAGCGTGGTGGACATTATTTACCCTAAGTCCGGTTTTGGACATGCCGCTGCGTCCGGTCCGTCGACTCGGGAGGTTGGCCGTGTAGGTTGGCTAGCGGCTAGCAGCTAGCTACACACGGAACATCCACAGATTCCACTTTGTTGTCCGCGCATCTCCGCATCTCCTCAGACCCGAACAGACTCGGTCTGGACTCGTTTAGTCTCATTAATCCACAACAGTCAGTTTAGATCATGCACAGAACAGAACGGGACCAAACCACCGGCAAAATCCCGGTCCAGCTCACGCCGCCGCAGGTATAAATCTGCTCTCCTCAGACCCGAACAGACTCGGTCCGGTCTCGTTTAGTCTCATTAATCCACAACAGTCAGTTTAGATGCACAGAACAGAACGGGACCGAACCGCCGGCTAACTCCCGTTCCCGCTCGCGCTGCCGCAGGTATAAATCCGCTTGTTTCTTAATGTGTGTCGTAGGCTTGAGCTCTGCAGTGACTGGCTCTGGTGCGCACGTGACTGTGGTGGCTTCTGTGGACAATGCTCCTGGATTCGTAAAGCATTTATGAAATAATTTATTCACGGTGTCATTGGAGTCCAAACAAATGCGAAGTTGCACACCACTGAACCAAACGGCAGCCATGTTGAAACTCTCAGGTCAGTCTGACCCTGATCGTCAGAGATATTTGAGGCACACACACACACACACACACACACACACACACACACATACACAGACAGACAGACAGACAGACAGACAGAGATTCCTTGCTTTTATAGAGAGATGATGTGGGCCAAGTTGCTCAGCTGGAGATGTTTGGGTTTGACAGGTGTTTGGTGTGTGTTTTCTGTGTGTTAGTTGTGTGTTTGTTGTGTGTTAGGTGTGTGTTCTGTATGTGTTTGGTATGTTTGGTATGTGTGTCAGCTGTGCGATGTGTCTGTGACATTATTTGATGGTTGCACCCAGGCACACACCTCTCTCTCAAACCACATGAAGGCCTTCCTGAATGTTATGCCGGCTTGTTTCACAAGGATACTTTAATCTTTAGGTACATCAAAAAATAAAATCAACAAAAAATAAAATCTTAGAATAATACTGGATACATTGAAAACTAAATTTGAGTCTGTACTGGTTTAGATTGAAGGCTGACCAGTATCTGTCCTGGTCCTCCACAGCTGCCTGCAGGATTCAACTCTTAACTGGGGAAAAAGGGGAACTGCTATCCTCGGACTTTACTGAGGAGTTGAGGACTTTCAGAGGCAGAACTGGGAGGGAGTGCTGGACAAGGTGAAAGCCAAGTTGTCTAAATAGAAATGGTTGCTCCCCCTGCTGTCTTACAGCGGAAGATCTCTGATAATCAATAAGTGGATTGCCTCGTCTCTGTGGCACAGACTCATTGTTTTAGAGCCACCGGCAGGACTTGTGAAAGAGGCGCAGGTTCCTCCCGGTCTCTCTTGATTTGGTTTCTGGCTTATTTTGCAAGTAATTTCAATTTTAGATGTTGAACCACTTTGGTTTAACTCAGTTCTTCTTTCAAGGTAATATGTTCCTGTATAAAAGTTACCAAATTAAACTTTATTTCAAACAAACTCATTAAAGAATGATTCTGAAATCTCAGACATATAAAATAAAGCCTCATCAGGACTTTCAGATGTTTCAAGTTTAACGCTGGCAGCAAACGAAAGAAGATTTTTTTAGTGCACATAATGTTTATTTATTACAGCTGGGACAAAAATTAACAAACGTTCTAATCAGTTGCATATGGTTATAATATTCAGATTATAAGACATATCTTAACATGATCAATGAGAGAGTTTAATTCATCAATACTCCAAAGATTACAGCAAAGCAAGTTTCATACAGAGATATTATAATACAGTCCTAAAGAAAACAAAGCAACCCAACAGTATGAGCTGATCAACATCTACGTGAATCAATCAGGTTATTAACTGAGTTCAGATAATATTTATACGAGTGGATGTTATGTTAGCCAGCAAACTAGCAAACTGCACATTCAAAAGCAAAAATCCTGATTTGTTTCTCCAACAATTTACGTGTTTCCTTTTGTGTTTGTTACTCTGGAGACATTCAGCAGCACCTGGGAAACTAAATCTGATCACGTCAGGAGGTCAAAGTGAGATTACACGTCTTTATTTAATATTGGGATAAAAACTTGAAAACAAAGTCTGCTAATTATTCACGTTGACTTAAGTTAAACCTGACTTTCTATCATGCTGTGATCAGTGGCTCACTTCTATTTTAACTTTATTTTGCTCAAGTTTTTTTTTAAATGTGTATGTTATCGAAACTTTTATGTGCAGATTTCTACATTTCTGGCTCTTGCAGGTTTTCCAGAAACTCCTGTACTTCTCTACTCAGCCTCCTTCTGTCTCTAGTCTTCTCCAGATTTGTGATGCTGTTCTGACGAAAGCGGGATTGTATCGGTATCTCTGCTGCCCTCATGTGATATTGTATTGACCTGCGGTTATCCTTCTGTACAAAGTACAGATAATTTGCGAACCTGTTGTAAAGCAGCTGTTTGTCTGCAGGATCCAGATCACTCTCCAGCAGCTCCTGGTAAATCTGCTCAGCTTCAGCCTGGCCCTGATTTGACTTTGCATATAAGTTTGCGAGGTCTATTTTCCTCAAAGGAGAAGTCTGACTGTAAAGAGAAACCACCTCCTCATGCAGTCGGATCGCTTTGTCTATCGTGCTTTGGTCTCGGTGACCGTCCTCTCCAAAATAAATCTTTGATTTGTAGCAGAATGCAAGACATCTCTTCAGAAAACGCACATCTGGATGACGTCTCAGAGCCTCCTCTGCCAGATCAATGGCCTCATCAACAGACACATAGTGAATGTAAAACCATAGCAAAGGTCTCAAACCGCTGTAGCTGCTGACTGGATTCCTCAGAATCTTCTGAGCTAACTCTCGAGCTTCATCTTCAACTCTTTCTCCTCTCTTTGCACATTCCTGAAGGTAGTGAGCAGCGAGGTACAAGTTCTCTGGATCTTCTTCCTTTGCGATTCTCATTTTCTCCAACATGTCATCATCCACTCCTTTGTTGTCTGACATTAAGACACTATACAACACTAAGACAAGGCTGGTTTTCCACTCCACCATGTCCGGCTGCATCCTGATGGCTCTCTGGAAGTAATCTGCAGCCAGCTGCTTCTTGTCTTTGCTGAACTTCATCAGGGTCCAGGCTTTCTCAGCGTAGATCTCTGGATGGATCTGGTCCTGGGATGGAGATGGGTATTTATTCGTCAGGGCATCGACCTTTGACAGGTAAGCCTGACTCTCTGCTTGTTCTCCCAGGTGGTGGTGCAGCCAAGCCAGGTTCCCGTAGTTCACCACTAACCAGGGACCCTCATCTGAGTCTGCTCTTCTTGCCTGGCAGAAGGCCTCTGCAGCCTTGTTGAACAAACTCTGGGCATCTTCAGTGAACCCCAGCTGGTACTGAACGTACCCCCGCAGGTTGTAAATGTGGCCCAGCCAGCTGTTTCCCTCCTCGGTGCCGATGTCCTCCAGCTGGTACCTGAGACGGAAGAGTCTGGACCCGCTGGGGTCCAGATCCCAGGTGAAGTGGCACTGCAGGGCCTCGCATTTGGACTCCGGTGATGTTTTACTGATGGAGAATAAAAATAACAAATATTAAAACAACTATAATATGTGTGGATTTCCTGTTCAACTCATGTGGACAGAATGAAGGCTGAACGAACAAGTGGTGTTAGGACTACAATGAAATGAACCGCAAGGAAATGTGGCAGGAAATAATGTAGGAGGAGAGAAAGGGAGGGAGGAAAAAAGGGAACGAGGAGCATCAAATGGACAGGAAGGAAATAAGGAAGGAGATAAAGGAGGAGCATTAAATAGAGAGCAAGCAGATACAAATGTGAGGAGACGGGAAGAAAAGTAAGACTAAAGAAGAACATCGTTATAACGTTAATATATTGGACTGCTGGACTCAACAAAACAACAAAAACATAATTAAATATTTATGCTCATTATTTTTTACAAGTCTGTAAATTCTGAAGCCACTCACCTCATCATTCAGCTGTTTACTCCACCCAGTCGTTCTCTTTCACTTGATTTTAGCTCCTGAAGCTTCTTTGGATTCGCTGACACGATGTGAGTGATGTCCAACTTCTGCTTTGCAGGAAATGACGTGAAGCTGTTGAGCAGCTTCCCCTTTAAATACTCTCAGTGACTGATGAACAGTTACTTTCGGTTTCTCTCCTCCAATTAGGATCATGAGGCAAGGACCCCTGACTGCAGTACGCAGATCGGGGAGTGGCTCAATGTGTCCGGTAACTGAAACCTACAGCCACCCAGCTGTCCGTCATTTCTTACAAACATGTGCTGTCAGTTTACTT
Source organism: Diplodus puntazzo (assembly GCA_963678695.2). Taxonomy (NCBI): domain Eukaryota; kingdom Metazoa; phylum Chordata; class Actinopteri; order Spariformes; family Sparidae; genus Diplodus; species Diplodus puntazzo. The sequence continues at coordinate 4,068,761 of OZ023163.1, read as the reverse complement.
TTTATGGACTTGTTTCATTTTCTTGGTTTATACTGACAAGTAGGCCCTGAGTCATAGTTTACACGGTTTGTACTTGTACTTCTGACCATACAACTAAATTATGATGATGAGTGCCTCATGCAGATCACTGTAGTAACCCGAGTAACAGACAATATTCCTCACATCGCTGTAGAAGGAATTATTACAAGCGTAAATAAACATATATACATTTTGATAAATCAATTAATGCCTACTTATCTCTTTCTTATATCACGATTTTGCATTTAATGACATCATCATTTATTGAGCAATGTACTCATTTGTTCTTTTTTTTTGTTAGTATCAGTCCTCCCAGTGTTCAAGGCCTCTGACTGACTTTAAATTCACTACCACTTAAAACACAAGCCACAAAAACCCATCGTCACTTTGACAGTCAACATAATGACTCCTTAGGTGTGAAGTCATTTACACAGTAGGTTATTTTTTCACAGTTAAAAATCATTTGACTGCATCCGAGAGGTCATTCATTGCTCACACAGCTCATGTCAGATCTCAAACATGCATGATAAAGGCCCGCGACCTGTGAAACATTCATTCCCAACATGTTATGATGTGGCCTTCTGGCCAGCAGACGGCAGTGTTTTCCTGATTATCATCCGGCGTTTGGTTCACCAAACCGTGTTTGTCTGAGCTCAAACCCTCCACACACATCGAGCACAGACAAACACACCAGTGGGAATCTTGTAACAGAGCAGCACCGCCTGGCTGCCCGTGGCTTGGCGATCATTGAGCCGATCACTCGTGATGGGTGAGAGAGTGATCAAGCCGGTGTCAGTCGGGCACTTGGCCTTGAGCCCTCCCCCACTCACCAGCCTCTGCCTGACACAATCTGAGGCATCCTCCCCCCTCGACCTCCCTCGCAGAAGCATGGAGGGTGAGAGTTCACTGCTTCCATTAGACTGATGAGATTTTCCACTCATGCTGCACATACGACGCCGTTTCATCTGCTGACCTGTCCTCTTTGCGTTGCATAGACAAGAGCATTTTACACTTTTAAACTGTCTCTTGGTTGTTTGATATCCTGCAGTTAATGTAGAAAATTACTGTATCTTCAAATGGTGATGTTGATGACATGTTGATGTGTCTGCTTAACTCCTTCTCTGACACCATCATGTTTCTTAAAGTTACAGTAGCTGAGACTCTGGCAGTAAGCGCGGAGCATCAGTGTGCGAATGTGTGCTTGGAGTAGAAACGTGCAGAGACAAGGATAGAAAAAAAAAACACCACAGCATCCTGTTGTGCTTTCTGCTCACAGCCGTTGCTGAGGAAGGCCACAGGATGAGGACTGTCCTCCATTCCTGTCAAGACTTGTTGAGACTAAATTTAATACAAAATTCTGATGCAAAATAAAAGCTTTGAGAGCAAGTACTAGAACAACAATTAAAAAAATATATATAGCTGATCCTAAATCAGCTGTTGTCAGATTTGGCACTGACGTGATGTTGATGAAGGTTCTCAGTCATCCAGCTCATGGTAAAGTGCTGTAACATAGGCAACTGGACCTGTTGCAGTTTCTTGAGGTTGTGTCATCTCTCACTAGAGAGGCTTCTTCAGTTCTAACTAACGGGATGGGAGTTGCAGGCTTTTAGACTCAGTGTGGGAGCGTCCTCACAGAGTGGTTAAGTATACTCATCAATACTCAGTAGGTGGTGGATAAGTAATGCAGCTGTGGCACAGGGATAGAGCCAGCGTCTTGATATCGGAAGGTTGCTGGTTTGATTCCCCATGTCAAAGTGTCCTTGGGCGAGATACTGAACCCCAAAGTGCTCCTGATGTGCTGGTCGGCACCTTGCATGGCCGCCATCAGTGTATGAATGTATGAATGAATTATTGTAAGTCGCTTTGGACAAAAAGCGTTTGATAAATGTAAAATATCTCGGGCCACCTCCTCTGTTCAAAGACGGTTCTCTCTTCTCCGGCCAAGATGTTTACATTGTTGTCCTCAAAGGAATGATTCTTCTCCTCCAGATGTGTCGACCTGAGGAGTTGGCACAAAATGCCGATTTTTACGTTGCTTTAAATGAAATCCTCTTGTTGTCTGTCTGTTCCAGCTGATCCCATTTCCAGTGTGCATTCTTATATCGTGTGTACTTATGTCAGTATGTGTCTGAGACTGTCTGTCACTATTATAGATTTTGATTGCTTGGTGTGTTTGTCATGATGTGACCTGCAGGAATTAAGCTTCATGTATTTAATCAAGCACTAGATCACTCATTAGGTGTACCTGTAGGGTAGATCATACACAGGGTGACCCAGTATAACCTGTCTTATCTGTACTGACAAAAGTCCAACACAGACTAATGATTGAACTTTGCCTCTGTATCACATATTTTACTCTCTGTAAAGGCCTGGAACATATGAAGTGGGTCATGAAATTGATTTCCTTGTTCATGAAATTGTTTTCTTTGTGTTTTTCCTGATTAACTAACCGTAGAAGAAGACTATGTACAACATTTAAAACAAGGATAGTTATGCAAATGTTTGGTGCAGCACTCTCAGTACATTATGTTGTATTAGAATGCACAGGAAGTATTTATTCTTCTAAGGCTGGATTAACATTGGATCCGGTGGTGCGGAGAAATGCGGCGGTGTGGGAGTGTCATTTAATTAACATGAGCAGTACAGTGGTGTGTTGTTGGGATCTTTATCCCTCCCTCAATCCAGAAAGTGGTGGGATTGTTCCAAAAAAGCTGTTTGGCCGCCCCCATTAGACAGAAAAGTGAAAAAGAACAGCTCCTAACCCCTGATCTGGATCTTACTCTCCATTTCCTTACTGCCATGTTGAACAAAAAAACTACAAAGCGAGGTGGCAAACTAAGATTTACGCCCCTTCTACATGTTTGGCAACCGGGCTGCATTTGCCCAAATTTTTCATGAATGAATGAAAATAATAAAAGAGTAACGCATTACAGTACATGACAGTAATATATTACTTTAAAATCTCTCTCACCGTGTTTCCTGTCATATGTCAATAAAAGCCATACAAAGGTAAAAAAAAAAATAAATAAATAAAATATGAAGGTATCTAAAAATATGAAATATATAGCATTTAGAAAGTAACTTGCCCAACACGGATTAATTTTATAATAATAATAATAATAATAATAATAATAATAATAATAATAATTATCATTATTGTTATTATTATTATTATTATTATTACTAAGAAGATTTTAATAGATACTAATAGATATAATTATTTTATTGTTTCTTATTGCCTTATATATATATATATTTATATATATTTTTTATTTTATTTATATATTATAAAGTTAGTGAGCCAAATATATAAATAGAAGTATCGTTTTTTTGTTTTTTATAGAGGCATTTATTTGCCTTTATATTTATATTTGCCCTTACTTTTTACGTTTTATATTTTCTATCTATCTATCTATCTATCTATCTATCTATCTATCTATCTATCTATCTATCTATCTATCTATCTATCTATCTATCTATCTATCTATCTATCTATCTATCTATCTATCCTCGCAGTGACACAGATGCTGTTGGAAATCTGCATTAAAGAAAATATATTTATATTCCCTTTCTCACTGAACTTTGTCAGAAGGCTGCTCTGGGTATTTTCTAGGTTATGTTGACGCGCTTCAGTCAACATCTGGATCATCGATGATCGGCTCTCTGACATCGACACATCGAGTCTGACGATGATCCCAGAGCACCACGAGCACCAGGAAGAAACCAGGAAGTGCAGCTAGCGAGCAGCAGCAGCAGCAGCAGCAGCAGGCGAAGCTACATCAGAGGGACTGTAAAAACCTGAGGCACTGTGTTCACATAGCGTCAAAGCAACATGCCTGAAATACTGAAGCCAAGGTAAGAATACCAACAAAAGCCTTGTACAGTAAATTATAACTGTGGCGCGCTGAGCGACGTGTTATTGAATAATTCATCGAGGTGACCGTCGTTTAACATTTCACCTAGTTAGATAAGAAATGTCAAACAAGCTGTAATAACAAACGTTGAACCCCTGTAGCGTTAGCTCTTTGATACACTGCTACAAGGCTTCAGCTAGCATGCTAACTTACAACATAATTAGCATGTAATTATGTAGTTTACGAGTAGTAAACTGTGGCAGGTACCACTGTCCTCCTCAACAGGTCTGTGTGGACGAGAGGCTCAGACAGGTGCTCAAAGATCAAAGATGGTGACATCCTGGATTTAGCTGGATGTTGTGATCTTGAGATACAAGGATTATGAAAGAGGCAGTAAAAGTGGGACATTCACACAGTTGGGTGGGCTCTGTGATGTGTGTCATCTGAGATGTGCTGCAGCTAACCAGTGTTTTCATTTTTCAGCTATTATGTTGATTATTTTCTCATGTTTTGTTCATGAAAAAGTGTGAAAAGTATCGAGAAGACGTCCTCAAATGATTAGATTTGTCCACAATTAAAAGATATTTAGTTTACTGTCGCACAGAAGTGAATAAACCAGAAAATAGTCACATTTAAAAATCGTGGCATTGGAGACCTATCGAGTTATAGATTGTCAAAATAGTTGGTGATTAATTCAGTAGATTACAAAAAATTGATTAATTGATTAATCATTGCAGTTGTAGTGAATATTTGGTGGTATTCACATCAGAGGTCGACCAATTATTAATATTAATTATTAGAAATCATGGAGACTGAACACCAATATTTGGGACTGATTGAACCTACAGTTAATTCAAGTCCTGTTCGTCAACACAATTTTCAGGTACTTGAGTATTTCGTTGGGCCACTTTATACTTTGTCTCCGCCTTTATTTGTTGTTTAATTTTTGGAGTATTCTGCGTTTACAGGTTATTAATTGTAACGTGTTACCAGTCAGATAGTGTTGTGAGCGGGACATTGTGTGAGAGGAATCTGAATCAGAGCCACAGTAACACATTTATGAATCAGTTTATATTATCAGCGATCAGATAGAAAAATCACAGATACAGATAACTGCAAAAATGCTGAATATCGGCCCAATAATCAATGTACCTCAATAATGTTAGAATATGACATTGATAAGTGTGCCAATGAATCAAGTTTAGAAAAATATACAAATGTAGTGTAAGAGTGAATGATCGGTCAGTGTGATGTTGCTGGACAGCTAACTATACTTTCTCCTGTTTTCACCATGTGAAGGATTGAAGCCATGAACACCAGTGCCAGTGATGGACTGGAAGGGTTCAAGGCTCATGCTGTGTTCCAGGAAATCAACAAGAAGCTCCAGGAGGTGATTAGATAACAATGTTGTCAGTCGCTGGCCGGTGTGACTTTCGTTCTTTTTTTTTTTACTGTTCTACTTTACTCAAGGTTCAGTCACTCCACCCTGACATACACAGTGTTTCTGGGTCTATGTGAGGCTCGTGGTGGCACATTGGGATCAATTCCCAAACATTCATTTTATTGCACATTTCAAGCTTATGTCGACCCAATCAGACAAATGGTTTTCTCCAAATGTTGGAGGTTTTTTAAGCAGTTGCCTTTGCGTGACCTCAATCATATCAGATTCATCTCAAGCTCGCAGGCTGTGCTGTCTGTGTAATGAATGGGATTTGTCATCAGTGAGAAAATGGCAGCAGAGGGGGGGATGACATGGTTTAATGCAATATCTCATGGAACTGATCAAACAAACAGATTTAAAGTTTTTGATGTGGAGCTTATCTTCAGTGAGAGAGTCTGTTTTTTTGTTTCCATATTATTTGAATGTGGAGAGGGAAGTGGATTTTTCTGTTTCTTGTTTGGCAGAATCAGGGTTGGAGTCTCTAGCTTTTTTGTCGATGACACTTGTATGTTCATAATCTAAAAAGAGTAAGTTAGTGTCGCCTGAGGAAGAGCTTCAGCTTTAAACATGTTGCCTCTGCAGTCTGCACAAAGATGTTGTCAACAAACTTCTCTTTACATACAGTGTTTCTGGACAAAACACTTTGTGTGTGACCTCGAGGTCTAACAAACACATTGACTACATTTCCCTGCTCATAAACCACCACAAAGTGAGGCTACGCTGATTAAAAACATTGCTCCTCAGCATCACTAGGGGTCAAATCGTGAAGTTCAAACATTAAGTTTTGCATTCACACGCCCTCCTATTACTAACATATGGTGAACTTTATAGATTGTTAAAGTGGAGATTAATTATTATAGAGCTGGAAAAAAGGAATCAAAAGTACCTTAAACACATTAACGATTATCCCCCAGGACGAGCACCAGGCTTTGAAGCGAGGTTGACATAGTGGCCAAAACCGCGTGATTACATCGTCCATGATGCACCGGGGCTCATAAAGATCTTTTCCCATGAGCTTATATTGTAAATGAAGCGCTGTAAAATGGTGGATTTTGCGTGTCGCAACTCCTGTGAAGTCATTTGTTTCATGGTAATAATTTGATCCATTCAGTCCAATAACATTCGGAAAGTATGAAAGAGCTGCACAATTAAATAGTTTTGTGCCCTTTCAAGTTAACCAGAGGCAAACCTGAAGTTCAGACGATCATTGGGCCGCACAATACAGAAGATCTGGGTAATTCTGCAGTCGAACGTTGAACTTTTTTGGCTTTGTGCACCACTGAGAAGTTTTCATAGAAATGGATGTGGCTCTCCCTCCGACGTGGATCCAATTCTCATTATAGGTCAATGATCAGGACCCTATACACAAATTAGCACAGTCTAATGTTCTGGTATTTTCATAGGTAATCAGGGATTGAAATTCATAAATCTGTTCAGAAATGATATGAAGAAGTCGCCTCTGATCTTTCACAATCATCATTTCATGCATTTTCATACATGATATAGATAAAAACAAACACATTTTATGTTTTATGTAGCCCACAGCTGATTTACTAACTCTTCGGCTACATTAGACCTTCTGTAAGGAGAATCTAACATACTCACTGGGGGAAAGACACAATTAAATAGTCATAATTCTACTTTATTTTTTACTGTTTGTACATTTTCTGCCATGACTTGGGCTGAGAATCACACATCAGTGTGGTTATTGTATCTATGAACTCCTGTACACATATTTACTGTGCGTTGAATTAAAATGATGTTCATAAAAAGTGTAAAAGTCTCCTACAACACGTATAGTGTTAGTCACCTATGAAAGGGTTGTATTTCTCAGTAGCATACCTTAATAAAAGTATATATATGGAATCCTGACATAAAAACATGCAGTGACTATGGTGTGAGCTTGTCAATAAACTTAATTTAAATGTAATATAGATGCTGTGGTGTTTTGATCTACTGTATGTCAAACCTTTGTGTACTTTGAGCAGGAAGGAGCGCAGTTTGTGAAGAAGATCGGGGGAGTGTTTGCCTTCAAGGTTAAGGACGGCCCGAATGGACAGGAGGCGACGTGGTTTGTGGACGTGAAGAACGGCAACGGCTGTGTTCACAATGACACGGGTGAGAACATCAGCAGCCTGAGAGCGGCATCGGTGCTTTATGTTGTCTCCACTGGCAGCGGTGACCTCCAGTGATCATTATGTTAATATTCTACTATGGATGGAAATGCAGTTTGAAGTTCGAGGCCTGCAAACACTTTTGTTGTCATGTAGATATACTCTGATGTGTGGTCCACCAGACAAACAGTGAAATCAATGTTCAGATTTTAACAGCAACTCAATAGATTACCATTTTTTTGTTGGTTGCTGAATGAAGTAATCAGCATTTGGCAGGTGGCTGGTTACTAATGTTGTTGCTCACATCCCTGAGATGTGTGTTTGCGTTTTTGTAATTAGTCTCTGCTTCTGTGTCTCTGCCCTGCAGATAAGAAAGCAGATTGCACCATTGCCATGTCGGATACAGACTTGTTGGCCTTGATGACAGGGAAGATGAACCCACAGACTGTAAGTATTCAATCTCGATGGCAGTTTGAGAGGATTTATTTTCCTTTATCAGTACACACCAGATGTACTTTTTTCAAGATCAACATCAGTCATGAATGTACAAGTTATAAATGACAATAATTAAGTGACTTGGGGTTAATATTGATGCATGTTTTGTCGTTAACGATTGGTTCACATTTCTTGAAATAACTTTTGGACAGGTTACGGCGATATGACCTCAAAATAATAAGCACATGTTGATATTTTGAATATTTCAAAAGAACTTTATAAATGCTCAAACTGGGTGAAAAAAAAAATCAAAAACCTTCATATTTTCAACCAATTACCTCGAGATCAATATTTCTAAAGTACTCAAGGGAGAACTTTTGGTGATTTCACAAAATATGAACACAGTGAGATTTTTTCAGTGTGGATATGAGTGAGTATAAGAACAAGTAGAACGGTGTGGTAAGTTCAGAAAATGACATCACTTTACTGTAATTAAAACTTTAAAATCAGGAAAAAACAACACTTTTCCCAAATCTAAGATGATATTAAGTCTCACGATAATGATATAACATCGATGTTTTGCCAAACTCTAACTTTGGAACGGTGTTTGGTTCATGTTATTCTTCCTCCTCTCATATCCTAAAGAAATCTGGATGTAACCGAAGGGTCACAAAATTCCACAATTCTCTGTGCAAATATAAACTCTAAAGTTCAGCCAGTCTGAGTTTGTCAAAACCAAAGTGGGTGAAGTATGAAGTTTCCCTGCTGAGCTGCTGTGGAAGGACAGTAACACAACGGGGGATTACAAAACTACAAAAAGAAGAAGGATCACTAGTACATGAGAGATTAAAATACACAAGTTGTTCCACTTGGAGTTCGGCCTGAAGTGGTGAGTCGAACACTGAAAGAAGACTTTGTCCATCACTTGTAATGAATCGTATTAGGAAGGGACTTCTTCACAGGCAATTTTTAGGACAGTAAGAAATGTTAAATGTGCAGAAAGTGAAGAGAGAGTCGATTGTTCAGTCTCATTTCAAGGTTGCCAAATACTGACGCTCACTCACAGGCGCTAAAGTGCAAGTTGGCCAGTTCAGTAATCAAAACAGAGAAAATGTGGATTACAACACACGGAGGGAGTCGGACTTCTTTGTCTGCAAATTTGATGCTGTGTTAACGTTCAAAATCCCATATATTTACCATTAAGCTGTCCGTTGACAAATATACAGATAAAGGTTGTTTTCTTTTTAGTAGCAAGACACAAAAACAAATAAGTAAAAATATGTTTTTATATATATTTCTGTAGCCAAGCAGAGAAATTCACGTCTGCTTGGCGGCAAATCAAAAAAAAGTCTATATTGTTATACATGTAGTCTTGAATGCTGTTGAGAACAAACATCCAACACCGAACAAAAAGAACATTGATTTGAAGAAGAAAATAAGGCGCGCTCCGAATCAGGTACTGACTAACATGCCGAGGCCTTTTTTCCTCGTGGCGTTTCCTCCTGGCTTTTTACTTTCACTCCCGCCTCAGCCTGAGTGTGTTCGCTCCAGAGGTTCTCCTGAAAAAGTGGAACAGCTTCGCTCGCCAGTTGGATGTGGTACGAACACGAAGAGGAAACACTGCGCTGCCTCATTATCTGCAGATTGTGCCAATGTACCGCCCTTTAGACCAGAGGCCATAAAGTCGTCGCTGTGTTGCGGTGAAATCATGATTCAGTTCTCCTGCATGCAGCTTTGATGGAAGAGAAACACGACACATGGCAGAAGTTCATTTCATGTCACTCCAGAACATAAAGCTGCAGTCAGCGTCACATATTCTCAAACATGTCCCTAACCCTAACCCTGGAAACAGAAGTTACTCTGACACACATCAGTGAGCCGTGCTGTTGTACTGGGTGATACTTTTCCATGAACACACACACACATTATAGTTTATGTTGACTCTAACCCCACATACACCATCTTGCAGAGACTCACTAGGGCACCAAAAGTGGAAAGTATTAATATAAAGATTAGGGTCGTATTTTCACATTGAGCGCTTGAAATACAACTGTGTGTGCAGGAGATACTAGTCGTTCCCATATTTTGACTAATTAATTAAAAGTCAGCACTGCTCCAAAATGTAAAATAATAAATTGGTTGCACCATCAGGAAGATTAAATATAAACAAAACTCCTGCACTCACACACTGATGAGGCCCTCCAGCTGGAACGTGTTGGCTTTGCACACATACAAAGAAAGTGTACTTATCTGCGAGTGCCAGAGTTTAGTTTATTGAATTCATTCCCATGTTTTGATTAATTCGAGCACACACGATGAGTGTACTTCTCCAGAGAGCCAGCACAATAGATCAGCCTTGTTTAGCATAATGATGAGCAAAGGGGAAACGATAAATCTGTAAAGCTGCATCTGTGGTTCTGTTGAGGTTGTTAGGTTAAATAGACAGACAGCAACGACCGGGGTTTGTTTTGAGAGCGGACCAGAGGGAGAATACTCACCAGAGGAGGATGGAAGATGGCAACATATGGTCAGGAAAGGATGACAATGTATACAACACCATTGGACTTAAATGCATGAATTAAGATGAGACACTGTAGTTTATCAATCTGTGTAAATTAAGTTTACATACGTGTACACTACAACCTGTTATGAAGTAGGAACTCTGATTGGACAAATTGTTGGTGAATCTGTTAAAAGCATCTGCATGGAGTCGGTGTACTCAGGAAGCAATATGATATATTGCTGTACGATATTTTCTCCTACATGTACATAATGTACTTTTTAAACCTTGAAATTAAAAAAAACATGCAACTGCACTTTCTACGGCCCTATAATACAGTTTTGTTTTCCACATTGTGTTTTTCCATCTCTGAGTGATTATGGACAAAAAGCAGTGAATCACAGAGCCACCAAGGTCGTTTGTGTTGAGTGCTGGGGGAGCGCTGCGATGACACACCTCTCAGCCATCAGAGCGCTCGCAGTGATCACATGTTTGTCCCCAGAGAAGCTGTCGCTGCGCTGGTGCCATGATGGATAGCAGAGTGTTTCCACTGCTTTATCCCCCTCATCATGTAGACATTCAGACCGGACTAGATCATCTTTTTGCGTAATGTTTTTAATAAAAAAAATCTAAATTGAATTTGTTTCAGTTTTCTTTTCTGTCATACACTCACATGAAAGAATTTTTCCTTCTGGGAACTTATTAAGTTGCTATAATAATAGCTCATATTGTTACCTGCTGATCTCATTTACCTTCTCATTTCTCTTGTTTATCTGCACATACGGTCACATATCTCTGACTCTGCCCCCTCTGCGTCTCTGTGCCACGCAGTTTCCTGACAGTTTATAAGCTGTTGTTGCCGTTGCCCCACTTTCCCCCTGGGTTGAGTTAATCTCTCACGGTAACTCTTAAAACCAGCAGCATGTAGTTCTCTTCCCCCCCCCCGATACAGAGCGAGCCGTACTTCAGATTCAGGACTGTCTGGATGACTGTTTTTTTTTTTTTTCACAGGCATTTTTCCAGGGCAAACTGAAGATCACAGGGAACATGGGCCTCGCCATGAAGCTTCAGAGCCTGCAGCTGCAGCCGGCGAAGGCCAAGCTGTAGACGAGGCGTCGGCGCTCGCTGTAACTACACGACTGAACGCTGAATAGAAGAATTTAACACCAAGTCTGGTTTCAGATAAATGTGAAACCGCTCTGGACTGAACCATTTTTCCTACTAGCAGCCTCACTGACTGACCCGAGGATTAGTCAGCCTCCCTGCTAATCTAACTGGAACATAAGAATAGACGGACAGATAATTAATTCTCTAATCAAGTCCCTCTCATGATAACGCTGTCCGTACGCTGGAGTCGAGACAGGTACTCCCCGCTAATTCACCTCATGTCCCTTTTTAAAAAAAATAATCTTCCCCCAGTCTGTTGCTAATGAAATCATTTTTGAGTGTATCGTGTCTGGAAATGTTTTGAGTAGAGCAGATTGATGTAATTTTTCCACAATCATGGACACAACAGTCTAAGTGCCTCCTTGTCTCAGATTTGCAGTTTGCTCTTAAGGTTTTTTAGCCAACGAGATAGAAATGTTTTTCGCTGTGGCCGCCCCGATGTCCCCGCAGTGTCACCATTACTGTACGAAGATTTCTACTAAATAAATCTGTGTTTGCTGCAACGTCCATTGGGTGGTCTCTTGGGTGGTCTTTTGACTGATTCTACTGACACAATCATTTTGAAGACATAAACAACAAAGGGGGAAAAAAAGCCAGAAGAGTTTATCTGTGAACTAGACGTAACAACATGCTGGTGCTGTTTTGTTTTTATAGATTGACGGCTTCTCAGCTTTTATGATCAGACGGTAATGGTGAGTTTATGGACGTTTAAATGGAAATATTGTCCAGATGTACTAACACGAGCTGCAGTGTTTATTCAGTGTGAAGGGTGTGATTACACTCCTCCTGGCTCCACCAGATATTAACACACACGACTCCTGCAGCCTTTTCAGGGTTCTGTTCGAGGTTATGTTCTCGTGACCTTCCACAAGAATGGACCTCTGTTCAGACGCCACAATACTTGGATGCCACTGTCAGGCTGTGTGGGCGTATGTTCCCCCCCCTTTTGGAGGACCTTTTTCCAGCACTGCGGCGACCTGATTCCAGACTGCCACGCTGTAGTTTTTCCTTTTGTAAATGGAGGAGCCGTGGCTGAAAGACAAATCTGTTAACTAGCTGTGACCCAGATTCCACTGCAGCTTTGGCTCGGCGCTTGTAGTTTTCTGGGTCTTACTGTGGAGGCGCCGTGGGGTTATTTCATCGGTCACAAGTGACTGCTTTTTATAAATGTGAGATATTTCACAAGTTTTAACATCTCATACATGATGCAGAGAGGAAGAAACATGACACACATGCTCTGATCTTAATGTCAAATGCATCCATTTAATTCAATATACATTTTGAAACCTGTTTCAAGAAGCTTAAAATCTCACCTCAGGTTCTCGCTGAAGAGAAAAAAGGATTTGTTTAACCTCTTACTTGATGTTGCGCCACGCTAATCTCCATTTTGTATCCTATCCCTTGTTGCTAATGTTAGCAAGCATACTTCTGTCCACAGAAACTTAAACTCTCACTTCCAGTTCTCACTGAAGAATAGAAAAGCGTCTCCCCACTCGACCAGACTCATTTAACCCTCTGCATTTGTTTTATTTCTCTCACGGCAAGTTGTTGCCCCACCCTAATCTCCATTTTGTTTATGTCTGCTTCTCCCTGAGATCATGTGAGAGGGATCAAGTGTGAACCCAGCTTCAGTCTGCAGAGCGCTGAGTCCACGCCTCCGCCCCGCTGCACAGAACGTTGTTTGCTGCTTCATTCGAAATGTATTCATATTGAACGCGTTGTGTGTCCAAATCGCACCAAATTCGACGCTGCACTTCTGTTGGTTGTCAACAACAAACCTGCCAAATGTAAAATAGAATGGGTGACCGTTTCTCGAGATATTCAAATCACAGTCAGACAGAAAGAGATTTCTTGCTATAAAGTTAGATGTGGATGTTAATCAGGAAGGAAAGGCCGAGCAAAAGAAAGGCGAAGTCCCTCCTCTTCATCTCTCTCAGTGTTATAATGCTAATATAGTCAGTTGCTTTATAATGAATAATTGGTTTTTGGAGCTACAAGGGAATATAAGTCAACACTGCAGCCTCTATTATGTTCTATAATGTCCCTCCTTGTTCTGGTGTCACCATGACCCTGACCCCACATAACATGTCTGCTACCTTCCACAGCTGTGATTCAGCTTGTGTACAGGTCTTGACTATCCTGGGAGATAATTATCTGGTGCAGAACATGCTGTGTTGTACGCTTCCAAAAAAAAAAAACAGTGGGGTTTTTGTTTTGGTACCAGCAGAAGATGAACTGGGCGGGTTTGGAGCAGCGGTAGCCACCAAATAAACATCTCTCCATCGATACAACAAAGCAGGAAAAAAAAAACAACCAGGATGTTCCAGCTCACAAAATGTCAAGACAAACCTTTAGAAACTATAAACCGAGGCCGTTAAACTCCACACGATGTCATAAATGTCACACTTATGTAAACGCCAACTTGGTGAAACAGTGACGAGCGAGAGCGGCCAAGAAGCTTCATTTGACACATTTTATATCACAAACATACGCTCGGTGGCTTATCTTTAAAGTGCAGCGCTCACTGGAAAAGTGTTTGAAAAGTATTAGTTCATAAAAATACAGACAACTGTGTGGAAAGAGAGGAGAGGATATCAGCTGTAACTGATAGAAACTGTGAACAGAAACTCTTTCTGGGTTTGTTTGACTGTGTCACAGCGGGGCAGAAGTGCAGGTACGGATGAATTTTCTCTCAGATGTCACAACAATAGCTCACATGCTCCCTGTTGTTTCTGCGCAGCGTCCTGGAGAATGACTCTTACGAATCTGCCACCTGTTCGAATCTGCTGGAAGTACGGTTGCTCTGAGGAGAGCTGCCTCAACATGTTCCACTGAAACAGTGGAAACTTATTAGAAACATGTAGCAGCGACCGGAGCCCCTCTGTGGGGAAAACAGCCTGCCAGAAACTATGATGAGTAATCACGGCAGCATGAATCGGAGTGTGTTCAGGAGGGAGATTCAAGGTCCGTCTCTCTCTTTCTCAGCTTGAAAACAGCAGCTCAGCAGGCGTGTGATTGGTAGCCTAAGTGAAACTCCTAAAAACCCCTTCAGACTCACTAACGGCAAGCGACCCAGTATCTTCGACCCCGGTCCAGCAATCCATCACTCGTCTGCTCTCGGCTGCTGCAGTAGTTCCTGCGCAAATATCTTAAAGAGGAAGATTTATATCCCAGGATAAAAAAAAAATACTATAAGTCACTTCTGGAAGATTCACTGCGATTTTTCTGCGACGAGAAAGTCCAGATGCGCTCAATAAAAATGGTTTCAAATAATAATGATAATAAAAAAAAACAAGATGGATAACTAAAGGAATCGCTGGTGAATGATGAGATCGAGCAGATGTTCCTGAAGCGATCACATCAGCTTTCACGTCGCTGTCTTGAAAAAAGAGAGAGAGCATCCAGAGGTTTCTCCTCTTTTCATCTCTCTGAGATCTTTGATTGTAGCGCAGTTCAACACATACGTTTAGAAGTTCCTTCGTGGGAATTAAAGCAATCGTTATATCTGAAAAATAATACATTTTATCTGTGTTCTTGCTGAAACTAAGCTAAAAAATCTCTTACATGTAAAATACAGCAGGTGGCTTAGCTTAGCTTAGCTCAAAGACTGGAATCAAAGGGAAAACAACTAGCACGTAGCTAATAACCGCGGGGTAGCGAGGCAATCAGCAGAGATTCCAGGATTTCACTGCTCGCAGACAAAAACTATCATCACATAACCCACTAACTTTGGACGGAGCGAGGCTAACTGTCTCTGTCTGCTCCCAGTCTTAATGCTAAGCTAAGCTAATGGTCTCCTGCCAGTGTGGATGTCATTTGTTTTTACAGGCTGTATCATCATGGTGTTGATGGAGACGAGAAGACTTTCACGCTCGCTCACACATGGATCGTTGAAAATGAGAAGCAGCAGGTCAGAGATGAGGTGTGTATATAAAAAACAAAAAACAAAAAAAGAAACCCAGACAAAACATTTTCGTTGAGGCATGTTGGGCACTAATGCATCATCCCAGGACTCTTGTCCATGTAAATCTGAAGTCCAGTGAACTGTGCTAATGCACCGTAATGGTAGCAGATGTTCACACACTGGGTCTAGCGAGAGGTGGGCTTGTTGAAAAAAAAAGAGGCCTAATCCCGAAACACGTGGGACATTAGATCATTATCCTGTCGGCCCTTTTTGGCAGGCTACTCTTCCTCTTATTATTACTGGGATATTTAGGACAACTCCTCTGCCTCTTCCCCAGATGAAAGTTATATCACAACACGCCCACAAACAGAGAAACAGATTGTGTATTTTAAGTTTGATAACACATTTTAATGAATAACGTGCTGATCTTCAGTGGTTTTAGATTCAGCAACAAGACTGTTTCTTAGCAGTTTCATCAACTATATCTCCTAGAAGCGATCAGGCTTTTTATCCAAACTGTGTGATTGTAAAATTCTTGAATCCAAAGCCACATCTACCAGACTCAAGTCATACTGATTACATGAAACCTGGAAAAGACCTGCAGCATTTAGGAGAAGGGGGGAAAAAAAGAAAATATGAGAAAAAAGGAAAGAATTTGTGTTTTTGGCTGCGGTTCAGGTCGGAGCTGTCTCCCTTACTCACTCCCTTCCTCTTCACTCTCGCCTGTTCCCCTTCCTTTTCTCTTTCTCCTAACTTTCCCCTGTCCCACTCCCACTCTCTCTCTCTCGCACATCTGGAGGGTATCTGGTGTGGCTGTGTGACTCCTCACTTGCTATGGGACAGCCTGCGTTGGGACTGGACGTCAGACTTTCAGCAAGCGTTGGTCGAAGAGGTAAAGTAGTAAAAAGGCAGAAAAACGTTGCTTTCTGCAGACTTCTCCTGCTGCATGTTTTATGGTCCGCTGTCATGTTATATGGAGCTTGGACGGAGCTTTAAGTGTCAGCGTCACCCATCCTTGCATGACAACTCTGGCATGTGTATTTTCAGACGATCCAGACTTCTTAACACAGAGCAGAGAAGCCACTTCGCAGCCTCCGCTCGGCCGAGAAAGAGCAGCAGAGACTAACAACAACATGATGACTTTTAATTAAATAATCACAGGGTCACATGTTGATGTTACTCTCCTCTGTGACTCCTCTCTGACTCCAGATGGTGCACTATAATACATATTTTTCATTTTAGCTTGGGGTCATCATCAGACAATAAATGCAGGAGAGTGCACAGGCATTTATTTTCCATTTCCACTGTGTGTGTGTGTGTGCAGTTGTGTGTGACCATGTTTGCCACAGTCTCTCAGAGAAGGATCTCACAAATGACTTTTCACAGGGTTGTCTTGAGAGCTGCTGTGAGTGCCCATGTGGAGCCTTTCTATCAACATTGGGAAGAGATGATTGGAGAGATTTTCTCCCGGCCTTTACCAAAAAAGGCTGCCCTCACAGAGGCTGCTGTCACAAAAGAAGATAGGGTCATATTCAGATCATCAGATCTTTATTTATTGAGCCCCACAGGGCGAATTCAGGAGTCCGAGCAGCACAAAGACAGAAATGCTACAAACAGAAGAGAAACTTACAAAAATGAATAATTACAAATGTTTAGAATAGGATAAAATAGAAACTATACAAAAGCGATTCAACTCAAACTCAAGCAGAAGAACTAAAATACAAGCAAAGTGACATTATTAGTGGCAGCAAGTCAAGAAAGTATCTGTAAGGATGATATCATTAATTCAGTTATTATCATTTTACAACACCGGGGTTGTCAAGTTGAGTTTTGGCTCTTTATGCAAAAAAAAACCAAACTGAAGTGACCAAAAAAAAAAAAAAAGCTGCTCTGTAGTCTGGTGGTACGGCAGCAGATGAACAGCAGCCAATGTGACTGATGCTCTGTAGATGGTACCAGTTTTGTTCTGGTCGGTTTTACTCACCTGCTGTAGAGCCTTCCTCTCCTGGGCCGTGCACCAGCGAGGCCAGGTTGTGATGTTTTCCAGTCAGGATGCTTTCTTTTAATCCTCTGTAAGATTTTGGCCCTGGGATCTAGTCTCCTCTACTAAGACGTGGAACCTTTTAGGTGCTTTATTTGTTTACTTTTTTTACCAGGAAGTTGATGTGCGATGATGATGTTGATTCCCAGGAACCTAAAAGTGCTCACCTGCTCCACCTCAGCTCCACTAATGTCGACATGACTGTGTGTCTTTGCCTCCTTTTTTCTAAAATCAAGCTTCTTAGTTTTGCTGACGTTGAGCAGTATATTGCTCTCTGTGCACCAGATGATGGTGATATAGACTCTTATCGTTGTTTAAAATGGTGGTATCATCTTCATACTTCACTAAAGAGTTTAATTGATGTCGTAGGTGTACAGTGAGAACAGGAGTGGGCTGAGCACAAAGCCCTGGGGGACTCCGGCATTGAGCGCTAAAGTAGAGGAGGTGCGACCACAAATCCAAACTGTCTGGAGTCTGCCTCTTAATTAGTCCAACGTCTAGTTGATGAATGTTGTAGTCAAACCCAGTGTGATGGCAGTGGGTACCAGTGTTTTGCACAGTGGGATGATGGTTCATTTAGTCTGTACCTGAAGACGTGACTCTTACTCATAAATGTTTGTGTGTGAAGCACGGAGGTCGGGCTGTTACAGGTGACATGTTACATGTTCTTTGTTTCTTGCAGTTGGTGCCGACTGAAGCTTCAGACTCAGCAGAGAGAGGACACCGAGAGCCGGACGTCTTTTGTTCTTCACCTGGTGCGTAAAGGATGCAAACAATCCATCACTTCAATACATAATGAGATGTAATGACACAGACATGAAATGATACGCTACATAATGATGCTGTACATGAAATAGAGCGAGGCAGGTAATGTGTTTTTTTGCCTGCTTTAAAGGTCGAAGGCACTTCAGGGAAATGGTTGTAACATTTACATAATATTTAACATTTATAACATTTAAATACATTTTCATACCTAGTATGGGTCGAGTTCCTTCAACCCTGATTCTACCAGCCTGTTGTCAGTCCCAGTGCATCAAATACAGAAGCCCTCTAAGATTGAAGCTGTATTTACCCGTCTCGTGTCACTTCTTGAAGCAAACCTCTCACGCAGTGCGAGCGAGAAGAAGTCCAAGTCAGGGGGTTGGTTTAGGTTGTTGGATGGGTCATGCATCACACATTCCTCTCCTGTTTGTTACCAAGAATTATAAGTTATGTCTGCAAAGAAAGCTGACCTACATAAATGACAAAACCTGCGTGATGTGAGTAACAAAGTTTACAAGACTGAACAAAGTTATTTGAACCCAAAGTTTCATCTTTTCCTAAACCTGACCAAGTAGTTTTCAGAGCCAAAGTTTAGCCAAGTTGTTTTGGGGCCTAAACCTAAATGTGACTGTGAGCACTAGAAGAAAAGTCTACGGATTCTAAAAATGATTACAATACATCTTGAGGGGAATATGAATGTCTGCACCAAATTTAAAAGCAATCCATCCTATAGTTTCTGAGACGTTTGATTCAAAACCACAAATGTTGGGTTCCCATTCGCTCAGTTGGTAGCGCAGGCGCACCATGTACAGAGGTTTGTCCGCAGGTTCGAGCCCTCTTCTCTCTTTCACCCCCATGTCCTGTAATCTCCAAAGCTGTCCTATTCATAAAGCCATACAAAAAACCCACAAATGTCAAACTCATAGTGACGCAAAATGAAGAATCAGGGTAATCCATCCAGTAGTAGTTGTAGTACTATTAGATTGGATGGAAATCAGCCACTCCAGTTTATAGTCTTTGCTTTTCTTTTGGTGGTACAGCAATTCAATATTCCATTGCAAACTTCTGTAGTCGTTTTTACCAAAACTAAAGCACACAGACCTCCATGCCAATATTTTTTTCCACCTTGGTTTCACTCCTGGTGGGCTCCGTATCCCACAGTATTTCTCCCCGTGACTCGTAAATTGATTTTGACATGTGTAATTGGTGCAGTGCCTCTTTAAAGTTACCACATGCTGCTTTTTTGCCTTGAAGCAAGATTTGTTTTCTCAACCTTCCAGTCAGTCATTTGAGGATCTGTCAGCCAAAACACAAAGCACTCTCCTCTGTTCAGGCTGTTCACTCTGAAACTGCTTGTAGTTGAAGGCTGAGATAACTGCTCCAACAGGTGGTGAACACAGAGGATATACAATATAACAAAGCAATAAGTTCAGCTCTGTTTGAGAAATGTCCTTCCTGCTGCTCACACAATGTCCCACATCGCTCTAGTTTGCTGCTGGAGTTTTGAATCTTAGCTGTGAAATTGTAAACTGTGAGCTGGGAGGAAAACTAGCCTCAGATACACAGCTGTAATAGTTCCATCTCTGTGCTGTGCAGTATCTTAAATCTGAAAAATAAATTAGTTTACATTAAAATCACAGTTGGAATCCGTCTTAACACACTGACGCCTCGTTTCTCCGAGCTATGGTTAAATTATTAGTCTTTAGCTCAAAGCATCAGAGTGTAAACTTGTTTTTTTAAAAGGTTTTGCGTTGTTCTTTTCCTTCTTGAAAGTTAAAAAGCTCCAGGTCCACACCAACAGAAGCTCCATTCTCCCACAAAAAACACTGCTCCTGAAATGCCTCATCAGTAGTCCCGCCTTTTATTCTGTGACTTTGTGACATCACACTACATCACCATGTCGCACGTTTGCATCATTTATGCCTAGTGGCACCTGAAATTGATGTCGCACAGCTGCCCTGTTGTTGTTAGCAATGCTGGCTCAGGTGTGCGTGAGCTGACCAATCAGAGGAGACTGGGTACTAAGGAGGAGGGGCCTTAAAGAGACAGGAGCTAAAACAGAGCGTTTCAGACAGAAGGAGGATACAGTGCTGGACAGTGTGAGGAAACTTATGTTGTCATTTATTTTGAGAATTAAAGCATGTTAACCTATTCTAGTAGTAAGAAATATAAATGATGACTTAAGATCATATAAGATCATATTGTTGATCTTATGTTGGCTTCATAAAATTGTGCATGGTTTCATTGGCCAAAAAGTAGCAGGTTGTAGCTTTTAATGCCTTGTACTCAAAAACTGTGCCCTTAAACAAGCCGTCAGGACGTCTGTAAGGTTGTGATGTCACAACTATACAGTCACCTCTCTCAGCCACACCCTCAGCACAGCTACGATTGTGGGTGGAGCCTGCTCAGGCATGTGAGAGCTGACCAATCAGAGCAAACTAGGTTTTACAAGAGGGGGGCGGGGCTTGGAAGAGACATGTAGAAAAACAGGGAGAATAAATGGCAGCAATGGCGAATATGACAAAAATAATGCAATGAACATTTTCTTGCAGGCACCCAAAACAATGGCATGAACCTGAAAATGAGTATCATAAGAGACCTTTAACAAAACATGCTGTGACCTTTTTAACTTTACTCTCCTTGTTCTTGAGCAACAGGACGGCTCAGCAGTGGACATGGCCTTTCCCAAGCATTCCATCCTGCAGGCCCTGAGTGTGCTGCTCTTGGCCTGGGTGTTGGTGCGCTGCCAGGCCCCTCTAGAACCAGAGGAAGAGGAGGAGGAAGAGACAAACACCGTAACAATAGGGACGAAACCCGACCCAGTTGAATGTCCGCCAGAGTGCAGCTGTACGGCAGAGGGGGCAGTGGACTGCGCCGGAGTCGACCTCATAGAGTTCCCCGCCGTGCTGTCTGACAAAACCCGCCAGCTCTCCCTACAGGTCTTTAACACGGCTGCACACAAACATAAACATTGCCCGAGATGTACACACCTACATTTTGTAATTCCTGTCATCTTATTTACTGTCTGTATTTTGGTCCCCTGATGCCAGAACAACAAAATCGAGGAGATAACAGTGGAGCACATCTCTCATCTGCATCAGCTGGAGACTCTGAACCTTCAGAACAACTGGCTCACCACAGACGGTAAACACTGGAAAACAATCTGAAGTTGTTGTACTCTGGGGGCAGAAGATTAAAGATACGCCTCTGTGAGAGCTGTTGTCTGCTGTGTGTAACTATTGAGTTGACTTTTTTTTATGGAAGCAAAATCTTTTCAAATCCACCCAACAGTAACAGAGCAAATGCAGATTTGTGTTTGTTTACTCTCAGCTGCTGCCCGATTCAATTATTCCTATTACACCTTTTTTTTATGTCTGAGCCAGAACTCATATCCAGGAAATGTTCGACATCAGACTCTTTTTTTCAAAGGATGGGAAAAGTTTTTAAATGTTATGTCGATCCAGGTCGAGTTCTGCAAACTAATCTGCCCTCCTGTTCCTACTGGAGTCGGTTCATTCCTTGTTTGGCTTTAAAGAAAATGTCAAGCCCCAGTTGTGGTTCTGACATTCTGCCACGGATCCAAAATAAATATTAAATGGCAAAACCGAGGTCGAAGCTTTTATAACAACTGTTTTGCTCCCGCTGGCTGGGCCTGCGTTGTTTCTGTTGGAGGTGTTGGGTAAATGCCAGTTAGTCATTATCATTTTGGCGAACAATGCTGCCAAGATGAACAAAAAAGCTTGCTGGATGTTTGTCTTCCTGGCCAGCTGTGGCTTATGTTTCTCAAGAGCTAACTGCAGTTTCCCAAAATCATTGTGAATTAAGAATTGTGTTGTAATGACGCCCGTAAGAGACCAACACAAACGGCTATTATTAAAGATTTTACGTGAGACAACTTCATGTGGTGAGACCTGGCTGCAGTGTGATTCATACTATTTGAGTATAAACAAGAAACTTGAACAAGCTGCTGGCTGGAATTTTTAACCAAATTCATCAGCCTCCAGTCACAGACTTGTTTCTTCAACACATGTTCTCGATGGGGTTCACGTCAGGACTTTGGGAAGGCCGATCCAAAACCTAAATTCTAGCCGGATTCAGCCGGTCTTCCACCACTTCTGGTGTGTGTTTGGGATCATTGTCCTGTTAGAACACACAACTGCACCAGAGTCAATCTACCGCTGATGATTTTAGGTTTTCATGAAGAATTTGGAGATAATTCTTCACATAAACCCAACAGCATAACACTAGCAGCACCATGCTCGACAGCCTCACCTCTCCACTGACGCTGACACCTGTCTTCCAGCAGCTTCTAAATCATTGCAGACTTGCTTTTTTGGTGTTTTTTTTTGTTGGCTCTTGATCATCATCACCAGTTTTCTTTCAGCAGCAGGTGATGAGTTTGAGTTGTCTTCTTGAGACTTACAAACAGTTGCTTGCACAGTTGATCTAAGAAACCTGTAGCTGCTGTGAAGTGGCTCCAAGTGACTTTCCTGACTTGTTCACATCAATAATGTGTCTCTTTCAGATCAATTCTGAGCTCTTTAAACTTTCCCAATGTAGTATTTGTGGCTTAGTCTAGTAGCTGTATCAAACAAGCCCGGTTAAAATGGGGTTTGGTCACATTTTCAGAAGACCTGTATTAAATTCGTTATTCTGTTTTCCTCTCGTGTTCCCGCGCTCCAGCCTGATTAACCCCCGACACACCTGTCTCACATCAGCCTCGTTAGCACCGCCCTGTTCCCAGTGTCTCTCCACCTGCACCTCATCCCCTCGCTAGCTTAGTCTGTATTTAACCCTCTGTTGTTCCCTCACTTTTGTCCGTTGCGTCTGTGCTCCTGTGCCTGTTCCCCGGTCCTCTAGTGTTCCCTGTGTTCCTGATTTGTTCCTTGTCGTTGTCCCTCAGCATTGATGTATGATTGCTGAGCTATTAGCCTTATAATCAGGACTCGTATGGACCCAGGATTGTTCTGAACTGACTCAGCAAACATACTTACCGTACACATTCAGAAGCAGTGTGTTAACATCAGTGTGTTATGAAAGGTGACGTGCTCTCTCAATGTGTGTTTTGACCGTGAAAACTTTGTTTGGCTCCGTTCATTGACAACGAGTCATTGGTTTAATTAGTAACGTGATGTGTCATCTCCACCTCTGCACAGCAAGCGTGGTCGGGTTTTCAGACTTGTAAGCGTCTATTAGCCTGTTTCAACTCAGGCAGATATCGCAGGGGAATATTACTAAAGGTGATTATTGTCAGATGTAGCATTTGTCTCCTTGATTATTGGCTTTTGATGGTGTGTTTTTCTCTTTACAGGCCTTGAAGATGAAGGTTTTGAGATGCTCGAACAGCTGGCTTATCTATACTTGGCAAACAACAAGGTGAGTCATCCGCCAGACCTGCAAGATGTTTGCCGTCAATGCTGACCTCAAATCTGCTCACACGATTCCGATGGCGGGTTTTTATCTTTTCAGAGTCCATCTCTATAATTTTACTGTATTTCTACTCTGTTCTGGTACAGTGACACAGTGCCAGCTGGCAGTGAGGGGTGGCAGTCTCCTCTCGTACACTCTGCTCGAGCTTATGCTTGTAATCACTTCCAGTATGGCTGTGCCAGCTGGTCCGAGCTAAAATGTTACTGACCCTTTTGGACACACAGCGAGAGAAAAGGATGGGACAGATTTGTTTGTGCCTTCGCGGGGATGAATAGGCAAATGGGATACAGGAAGAATAGGGGGATTTTTAAGTGCTCACTAAGCCTCAAAGACACCCATGCTGCTTTAATCCACCAACCACGATATAAAGGAAGCGCTCTAAATGAACATCTAATCTCACCAGCGCTGCTCAGAATTTTCTATATTCTCTGCTATTTGGTACAGTGACGCGTTCATGCTGGTCGGACTGACGAACGCGTTCATGAAGATGCACAGTCGCATTTCTGGTTTGCAGCAAGTAAAATCCTCTTGGTTTGAGAGGTCAGACAGGCTGTAAATATTTTCAAAAAACCACACAGAAAGTTAGTCATGGTGCAAACATTTCCTTTTAAAACAACCCACATGCCAATTTAAAAAAAAAAATAAAAAAAAATAGTTAAGGTTTTGAGTCAAATTTGGCAACTAAAGCTGAATTTGTGATCATGCATTGTCTACAGAGCTAGATGCTAATTATATACGTATAACTTTAGCACGCTGACATGTTTACAAAGACAATGTTAAATGTTTAATGGTATACAGTTAACCATGGTGTCATGTTCCAGTTCATGGTTACTCTTATTTCCTGTTTTATTTTGAAGTTTTGCCCTCATGTGTCTACTTGTCATTTCCTCCTTTGTCTCTGCTCACCTGTGTCTTGTTTGTCAGACACCCTGGAGTATAAAGTCTCTGTCAGGTCGTCTGGTTTGTTTCTGGTGTTTGTTCTTGGCTTTATGTTCTCGTTGCTCACGTCATTACTAGTTTGTACTTTTGCTTTTGGCTGTACTTTGTTCACCTTTTAGTTTTTGGTCTTTGTATCTTTGGTAATTTTGAACTTCTTGGTTTTTTGGGGGGATTCTGTGATTTTTGGATTTCTGCTCGTCATTAAAAGCTCTTTTTTTTTGTTCCTAATCCTGCCTCCCTCCTGAGGGGTTTTATATTTGGGCCGTATTTTTCTTTTGCCAGACGTGACACATGGTCTCCATCTTAGTTGTCCAATGTTTGCATCCTAACATTTAACATGCTTCACCAGGTGGTTTGTTACACAGAATGAAAGGTGCTCCCTAAAAAAACAGTTTGGAAAAAGGCACTTCAGATCAACAGCATGAACCTGCTATCACCAGTAAAGCCAGATGATGAATCAAATTCCTACCAAAGTCAGTCAGGAGAAGAAAGGAAACATCCTTTCCACTGAGAAAAGCCTTCAGTGTGGTTTTTGGCTCTTCTTTCAATGAAATATACTCTCTAGATCCGATAAAACTGATGCTATAGCAGCTATGCTAACATCTTAAAGAGCCGCCATTGCACTCTTAAACCACACGTAGCTGCCAGTTGTTCCCCAAAGGACGCTGATTGGGTCCACCATTGTGTGTTTGGCCACAAGTCCATAGTTTTAAAGCCCGGTGAGATCATGTGGCCAAAATTCTGACAATTGATCCTGTTGGGAAGGTGAAAATCTGTGCTAAAACTACTGGAAAGTAATAATATCAACCTGCTGGTGGCACTAGATGAAATGTTAGGGGATCACCAAAGTCATAAGTGTACAGTACATCCTCAAGTTACCATGTTGATGACATTTTATGGGATGCTGTAATTTCTCTGTGTGTTTCACTGGATAATTAACTCCACAAACATTTATCTGCTGGTGGCTCTAGATGGAAAGTTGTGGGAGCACCAAAGTCATTACGATGCATCATCTGGGGAGCAATTTATAAAACAAAAATTACAACATTTCAAGGCTTTGGTTGAGACGTCCACAGACTTGTATACATTTAAATTTGGGGGAAGAAGGTTTGAAGACTGAAAGGCTGGCTGATGTTGTACGCTCCTTATCCACCCCACCCAGAGGTTTTACTTGCCGATTATACCTCATTTCGATGCTGTCATTCTTCTGACAGTCTCAAGAAAATCAAGAAATCTAACAATTTCCTGTCATGCATCTTTTCTTCTTCTTCTTCTTGCAGCTCACCTCAGCACCTAAAAGCTTACCACCCTCGTTGGTTAGCGCTGATTTCGCTGCTAACCAGCTGACAAGGATCTACCCCTATACGTTTGGCCATAAACCAAAACTGAAGTAAGAATGTGTGTGTTTGTGTAAATCTACTCCTTGTTCCTGTAGTTATATCCGATTACTCACAAAGACCCGTTGATGATTGGTCTCTCAGGTCAGTATACCTCCATAACAACAAGCTGACAGACACAGGCCTTCCGGATCAGATGTTCAACGGTTCTGACAACCTGGAGATCATCACCATGTCCAGCAACTTCCTGCGGGTTGTCCCGAAGAATCTGCCCTCCACCCTTTACCGCCTTCATCTTAAGGTCCAGCGCCTGTTAAGTTTGCAATCCAAATGCTAGCTGGCTGATGTTTCTTCTCATTCATGAATTGGTAAAAAAAGATGATAACACGAGGATTGCACATGTTTGTTTTTTACAGAGTAACAAGCTGGAGAAAATCCCAGCAGGGGCATTTGACAACTTGCGAAACCTCAGAGAGTTGTATCTCCAAAACAACAACCTCAACAACGAAGGCATCGACAACGAGACTTTCAGGTGGGAGTGAAATCCTCGCTTGTAAAAACCACCAGGGCTCCAAATACCACAACCCTGCTTCCAAAACAGTTTTATAAAACAGAATGCTGCAACTTCAACCCGCATTCAACCAAATACATTAAAAAAAGACAAGATAAGCGATGTTCATTGCAAGTGTAGTGAAAGAAAAGTGTTTATGAGTATGTTTTTACCAGACGAGTGTTTCTCCTCTGCGGACACTATGTGAATGTGAATTCTCATGTTGCAGCGTTAAAAAGAAAGCAGACAGTAACCAATCAAATGACTGATTGATGACTTCCTCTCCTTTTTCTCCTGGCAGCCAGCTGAGCAGCCTGGAGTGTCTGGACTTGTCAAATAACAACCTGAGTGTCGTCCCAAAGGGCTTGCCTCGCAATCTAGTGCTGCTACATCTGGAGAAGAACTCCATCCGCAGCATCCCCGGAGACTCTCTTACATCTGTCCGAAACCTCGAGTACCTGCTCCTCCACAATAACAAGCTCCGCTCACGCTCCATCCACCCGGCTGCCTTCATGGTACGGTTTGTTTTTCATTTTGTATTCCTTCATATCTTTCCCAGGACGGCTGGCCCTGGATCACCTTTTGAATCTTAAATTCCCTTTTTTTTCAACCAGGGCTTGAAAAAGCTGCACACGCTCCACATGTACAACAACTTGCTCGAGCGGGTTCCCAGAGGCTTGCCTCGGCGAGCCAAGACCCTCATGTTACTCCACAACTTCATTGGCGAAATTGGCCGCAACGACCTGGCTGTGCTGTACACCCTGACGGAGCTCAACCTCAGCTACAACAAGCTGACCAGCCCCAGGGTGCACCGGGAGGCCTTCAGGAAGCTGCGCCTGCTGGAAACCCTGGATCTGTCGGGGAACAGCCTTCACTCGGTGCCAATGGGACTTCCTCGAAGCCTGCGGCAGCTCGAAATCAAGAACAACCAGCTGAACTCCATACCGGACGGCGCGCTGACGGGCATGGAGAAGCTGGGAAAGCTCGTCCTGAGCAACAACCAGCTGAAACTGAATT
Source organism: Diplodus puntazzo (assembly GCA_963678695.2). Lineage (NCBI taxonomy): Eukaryota > Metazoa > Chordata > Actinopteri > Spariformes > Sparidae > Diplodus > Diplodus puntazzo. The sequence goes on along the minus strand of OZ023163.1, from coordinate 4,041,252 downwards.
CTATCTACCAGGGAGCCTGGATGGAGCTGAGCGCACTCACAGTGAGTGGGGGAAGGAAAACGTAGATCAGAGAGTAGTTCAAAGTGTTTTTTGAGCCCATGTCCACTGCAGGAAGATTCAAAGATTAAAGCTTTGGTGTATAATATCATAAGTATAGTGTGCCGCAGGAATGAGTCCCAAAACTCCCAAATATAAGTTCCCTCGTCTCGATGTCGGTGGGTTTTCAGTTAAATAGAAAAGAAAAAGACGGCTGCTAACAAGTGGATGAACGAGACTACAGAGGTTGTCTGGAACATTAAATGTCCCAATGCACAACTTTTCTAACTTAAACTTCACACTTGTAGATTAATGTGTAGATTAAAAAGTAGAAGGAAGATCAATTAAAGTCAGGCAACCGAGTTACAGTTTGTTTATAGCCGCTGACGTTCTCTTTCTACTTCTGGCGGTCGCATTTATGCAATTTAGGAAACCTGTGTTGAGTTTTGAAGGCTACCTTGCTGAGCTAATGAGCTAAGTATCTAAGTAAACTTGTGAATGCCTCAGAGCTTATTTTTCTGCAATAATCCAAAATCCGGTTCGCCTGTTTGTCAGAGTGATGCAAACTTCCAGGTTAGCCTTCAAAAATCCATCACACCTGTAGTTCTCTAGACCTTTTACACATTTTCTACGGTGTACGTGAGCAGAAACTGACTGAGAATCCAGGGAGCTGCTGGTTAGTGGCTCCAAACAGCCTCCAGTGTGTTGAACCCCTTTGTCATTTTTCCATTTGATCCATTTGTGTGATTCGTATTTTTCTGTAATCTTGTGTCATCTTTCGCATTCTTTCCCAGAACTGTCTGGCTGTGTGTTTGAACCCCCGTCTCTGCCAGACACCTGATGATGTGCATTTTAGTTCCAGGAGGTTTTATCCCGCCTCTGGATTTATTGCCCCTCTGAATATTTGAGTTTGCTGGTATTTAGCATTTACGCATTTGGCATCTTTTCGGCAGCAAGATTAAAAGGCACACTGTTCTTCCTCAGATCTGATATACGAGTTTGTTAATGCACGTTTGATTTGTTTGGTTCCTGCAGTGGAAAAAGCGACATTAGTCACACATGTGAAGCATATTTCTGTAGGATTCTTCTCAATTTACATGGCTTGTCAGATCGTGTCGGTGAGTAAAATGTGTCATCGTGCCTTTTTTTTTGTTGGTATTTTAAGACATTAGACCTGTCCGGCAACCAGCTGTCACACATCCCCTCTGACCTGCCCGAGTCTCTGGAATACCTTTACCTGCAAAGCAACCGCATCTCCAGCGTTCCCGCCTCGGCATTCGAAGGCACTCCGAACATCAAAGGCATCTTCCTTCGGTAAGAACAACACATTTGTAACAAACTAGGAGTCTGTAGTCAGACTCAGACGTGTTACTGGTGATCGTCGGTCCAGGACATGAAGCTGACAGTCTTTATTGTCCTCGAGGCTTTGTGGAAATCTGGTCGATGGCTCCTTACATAAGATCAGATTGATCTCCACTTCCAGGAAGTGATTATGCAAGTGCAGCTGAAGAATTGGCTGTGAGGAAATTGTTGCGTGTGTTTATACCGCTCTGTAAATACACACCAGCACACCATATGTTTTTCAATTTCTACACATTTCATGGTACAGAGTATTGTAACACTGTCTTCATCTCTTGTTTCTATGTAACTTCACTGAGCGGGTCGGATCAAAACGTTAAGTACATGTTTACTGCACATTACATCTGATAAATTCTTGGATTTGTATTTACGAGGGCACACAATGTTGCTTTAAAGTGTGAAAGCAGTGTCCAAAAAATGCAAATTTTATTCAGAAACTCTAAATTTACAGCATTAGTTTGACATTTTTGAGACATTTTTATGATGCTACAGCCAGATATTTCTTGGTTACTTCCTAACCTTTCACTAGCGACTGCATGAGAGTGGCATCAATCTTATTATGTAACTCTTTAAAAAGTGAATAACTGTATATTTTACAAGGCCAAACTATTCATTTGCAGATTTAGTAACACTGGGAATTGAGCACAAACCTGATATTACAGATGGTTTAATGTTAGTTTTAACTTCCAAACCCCGCTTTTAACTCTTCACAAATGTCAAAACATACTTTCAGTCTGACAAATTACAGTCTGAGTGTTGTGCGCCTGAGGTCGTACTTTATAAAACAGCCCTGACACAATATCCTTTTGTGTCCTGGTCTGTTGCTAATCAACTAAATTTGCTGTGTTTTGGACTGTTTGGTCCACGCTGAGCTTCATTTTGCAGAGTAGTGCCCTGTGGTATCTAATCTCTCCATCTCCTCTAAACTTGTGTGCAGTTCAGCAAATGTTTCCACTTTGGTTTTATTCCACATAGTGCAGGCTTATACCGACAAGCAGGCGCGGCTGAAAGCGGCGGTGAGACAGCCGAGTAAAGAGGTTTCGGACGAGGGCTTTCAAGGCTTTTGTTCTGTTTGGTTGTCAGCCTGACCTCCACCTAGCTGCTTTATGGCTCATGTTGACGGGGGCCTTGACCCCTTCCAGGATGTTGTGCTCTTCGTGTTGTTCGTATCAGCTGCTGCCACTGTGTGTTTTTTTTTTTTTTTTTTTTTTTTTTACCAAAATCCCCCCCTACAGATGGGAGCTTTTGGCCTGAGCCAATTTAGAGCCTGCTGGGAATGCTTGCATCAGTACGGAGGGGGGGAGGATTTATGTGTGTGTTAATGATCGCATGTGAACTGCATGTTGGCTAGTTGTTAAAAAAAAAAAAGATCATGAGCAACATATGCGTGCAATTTCACAGATGGTTAAGAATAGATGGAGTAGATTTTTAAAGGAGTGAGTGGGACACCTGTGACGAGGTTTGATCGACTCGTAACGTGAGCGTGGGCGCCGTTTAACGCTCAACAAATGGATCCCGGCGTACTGATCCCTGATGCTTGATCCTCCTGACAGATGTGATTTGTAAATCTCACCTGCCGTCTGTTAACCTATGCTTTTAGTCTCTGCAACCCCCCCGACTCATCACAAACCGACCTCTCTTTTGTTTCGTTTTCTCAGTTTTAACCGGCTCTCCGTGGACTCCGTGGACGAGAGCTCCTTCGCACATCTGTCCAACTTGCAAGTGCTGGACATCAGCGCGGGAAGCACCGACCTCTCCTTTAAAAGAGAGGACGATACAATGATTGAGGAGGAGCAGGAAACATAAGGCGGCTCGATTAAACTGACATTGGACTGAGTTGTGTCAAGGACAGAAAAGTGCTTTAAAAAATGGGAATGAACCTGTGAATGTCCATTACTGCGACGTGCTGAGTGACAGAGTTACATATTTCTGGTGCAGGATACCAGATGTTCCTTTTAGTTTTCCTTGTTTTGGGCTGGTTAGTATTACATATCTTTTATATCTGAGCTAATATTTGATTTTGACTGTCTATCCATCATCTGATCAGTTCGTGCTTTATTCTGAAAAATGCATTCACAAAAACATTCACTGTGACTTTTTTTTCCCCCCTGTAAATGTTTGAGAATACAAAAAAGATTTTAAGCAGAGTGAAAAATGTCTGACGTTCACACCGTGTGTGTCTTTTCTCGAAATACCTTTTGAACAATTTGTGTTTTAACACCAAGAAGGTCAATTATCTCCTGAAATATCAAGAATGACAGACGCTCATCTCAAACCTGAAGCAGATTTTCACATTACTCGTTTTATCCATCCGACAATCAAAAAACCTTCGAGCATTTAATTGAGAAAAGAACGAATAATAAGAAAAAACCTTCAAGTTTGAAATGCTCTGAAGTTACAATCCTTAAAATGTTCACTACAAGCTAGTCATCAACTGTATTTGCATTCTGTAATTGTGTTACAAACTGCATTTCAACCTGTGGTATTAATGTTTTTACCATCGCAGAGACGGCATTAGCAACGAAACAAAACAACCATTTCAATCCACAACTGACCTCTAAACCCTGAGCTCAGTGCTCTGAAACAGCAGAGAAAGACACCTGGTTGTTTTTAAGAAGCAGGCAGGTTTTGTTTCTTACTGTTTTTAGAAAAAATAGTGATGGTTTTGAAGCGTCTCAAGTCGTAGTGGTAACAGACTTTGACACAACACCGGAGTGCTCCCGAGTTAAAGCCCGTCCTTCTTGGCGTCCTCCGTCAGCGGGGCTCTTTTTCTTTTTCCACAGGTTGTCCTGCTGTTCCACCGTTACCTTCGACTAACAACCAGGAAAAACACAATGCCACTTCCTGTTTTGGCAGCTCATGGTTGCCATTTAACTCGCTTGCTTATCGGCGGGGTGTCGTAGCCGGTTGGTTCCGAAAACAGTGACAGTGTCACATCCAACACAACTCTGCTACCACATCTTAAGGATTGTAACTTAAGCCAGTAAATGCTTCATAGTTTTTCCTTAATTTATTATTCAGTTTGAGCAGTTCTCTCGAATCCTGCCGAAGGTGTTGAGAAGTCAGTGAGGTGTTAGAATGAAAAGCAGTAATATTCCTGGATGATTGTGGATCTCAGCATCATTTTTTTATGTTATTACATTGCTGTGTGCTTGTGAATGAAATATTCCAAACATGAAAGCGATTTTAAAAACATATATCTGAAGCTTCAATCCACACTGCTGCTGCTGCTGCTGCTGCTACTTCAGTCCACTTCCTGTTTTATAAAAAAAAAGATAGCAAATATTTTTATATGACATTAAAAGTACTCGTCCTATTACAACTCACTATATTACTATGAATACAGTGTCACTTTCACGTACAATATTGTCACATATACAGTCATTGAACACAGCAATAAATTATTTGAAAAAGGCTGAAGAAGAAGACTGTGCGTTTCCTAACATTCACCCGATAATTCAGCAGGTTTCTCCCACGCAGGGCGGCGATCATTAGTCAATAGGTACCGTATGTTCTCTGTCATGAAGCCAAATACTTTAAAAAAGAAAGAAAAACACACCTCAAGACTACAATCTGTTACTTTCCCATGAGATAAATGTTGGCAGCCTGTCTGTTTTTCCAGCGAGAAGCTCTCTGGAGTGTTTGATAAAATGACAAAATACTAAATAAAATGAAACCCAGAATATGAGCGGAGCAAATTGGAGTGAAACGTAAAGTTGTTGCACATCAAGATTATCCTAATATAATACTCACATGCTGTAATAATTCCTCCTGATCGAAACACCTCGATAATGTGACAAAACTGAAACCGTGTGTCGAGTCAGAACAGTTCGAACGATCGGCACTGAGCTGTTTGAAATCAATACTCAGAGGCCACAAGAACAGTCTAGTGTTTAAATTTACGCAAGAGACGGCAGGAAACAATTTACAACTTTGTTTAGTCTCAGAGCTCATTCACGCAAAACTGCTTTCTAAAATCAAGACTAATAAGACTAATTAATACTAATTCGTGGCTTCAGCAGCAATTGCCAAATTGTACAAAATGTCGTCCTCATGTGAAATTCATTGAAGCGTGTTGTTCGCCAGCTAGTCTGAGCAATGTGAACACGTCCCACAGCAGCAGATTAGCATCGCCTGGTGAAACACAAAGAGGGGACGATGTGCTACACCGTAACTTTAAAGCCTCAGGTTAGCTTCGGCTTGATGTTAAACAGCAGTTCTGAAACTGTTTTTTCCTAGTTGCTCTACTTCTTGTTAGCTTTGCACATACTGACAAAAGATCTATTTGACTTTGTTTTAGCATGAAGCGTTTTAAGCATTTTCACATCAGTAGCGCGGGAGCCAGTCCGCTAGCACAGCTGGTTATTATAATTAAGGAAAAGCCCCGTCATGTTTATGAGGAGCCACAGCGATACGTTTCTGCAACGTTGCGTGACGCCACCATCGCTAACAATTACGATCAAGAAATACACAAATACGAATGGTGGATAGAATATGTAGGAAGCTAACTTATGGACAGACGTAAGATCTAAAGCTCGAAAGGCGACTACTAGAGCTAAGCTAAGCTAATATTATAGAGTCAACTCTCAGTGGTAGCGCTCATTTGTTAAATTATCAACTTTACAGAGTCTTAACCGTTAGCAACTTATCACTTATTGATGTACTAGCATGATTTTCAGAGCTGAGTGTTTTGATAATCACCTTAGTATCATGTCAAACTACTTTATGAGCCTTATTTTCAGACCTTTGGCTCTTTGTTCCACTCTGTGATTTACAGAGCTGCCAAAAAAATTAAAGCGACTAACGTTCACGGTGACTTTCTTCATTTTAGCATCCAGCTAAGCTAGCTGACTGGCTAACCTCGCAATTAAGCTGATTAAAACACTCACAAAAGTTAATAATCTGTACAAAGCAGAATTTAAAAAGTGAAGTAAACAACTTGAGGATGATAAAAACACTTCGAATATAAAGAAGGTGATGGTGGCGTGACTGCGGAGGTCACCTCCACCTGCAAACAGGGTCACCAGCTGTTAGCCTTTGTGTTCTGAAGTCTTGATCAAAGGAGGGTTTCCTATTTTTAAAAATGGCCTCCTTAGTTGCACAGCGTGGAATTAAACCTGGAGGCTGCAAAAACCTTTTTGGGCTCATTCACTCTGTGAACAACTCTTTGTTCGAGTCAGCGGGCGACTTATATTCAGCCCAGAAATGTTACAATTCATCCGTGACTTTTAAAACTACACCCCCCAACTAGTGGTGACGCACAGTGATTATTCACAAGTCTCAAGAAGTTTGATATCCGATTATATGAATGAGCAGTGAGTGGAGGATAAAAGGAGATTTTGGAGGAATGATTGCAGTGAATAATAAAATGTGCATGTGAGTATTGTATTAAAACCAGACCTGAAAAGTTTCAGACCCAAACCTTTTATTTTGAATGCCGCAAAATTCTCCACTCAACCAACCAACCAACAAACACGGACCAGGTGGTTTATGTTGAAGTACCAGTTGTTGTTTTTCGGCTGTTTCAAGTGCCAGGAAAGTTAAATTCAATCACGCGCCCCCTGAGGCTGTTTCAATCGTCGCCGTCTCAGCCGAGCACCACCAGCTTTTTTGTTAAGGCAAAAAATTAAAACTAATATGGCATTTTTCGCTTTGCCTCGTCATCGATCAGCTCAAACCAGACAAACTGCGATCCCCGTCGTCTTCGTCTCCGATGTGACACGAACCGCTTTCAGTTAGTATAAAATATATTTAACGACAACACGTCCAAGTAGACGGACAAAGAAAATTAAATCATACAAAATGAAGTCAAATAGAAATGAGTTCATCAACATCGTGCTCGGCTGCTCACACCTGGATTCACAGTCTGTGGGGGGTTCAGGTCTGAGCTCACGCTGCAGCTCCACATACAGGACCAGTTTTATGAATGAAATCATGCTGTCGTCCTTCTGGTGTCTTAACTTCCTCTGTAAGTGTGATGCTCGTCCAGTCTAGCAGAAAGCGACATACATCTATAATGACCACAAACCAACAGATTTCCCACACGGAGGCTCTCCTCTTAGTTTTCAGGACATCTTGTCACCGACGAGTTCTGCCTCCAAGGCCGTGCAGGTCGCTACACCGACACGTCATCAAGCTCCAAAAGGAGGCTATACGTTGGTCTCCAGGCCGTTCATGTCGATGGCGCAGTGTTCTTTGCCCTTCTTCAGGTGCCTCGGAGGAATCGGAGGCTTCTTCCTCTCCACCTGCGGCCTGATGCCCTCCTCCAGCTGCATCAGCCGGGCCACGTCCGACGGGATGAGCTCCTGTTTGACCCCTGAAGACGGAGGCCGGTAGTTTCCGTTGTTGTTGTGACAGTTCATCAGAGGCGGGTTGTTCAGCGGAGGGTTGGGCTCGCAGATCAAAGGCACCTGGGGGCAGACGGGAAACAGGAAGTGGAGGAAAAATAAAAGCATGTAGCAGGAAGGTAATAAACTGTCGAGAAGGATGCAACTTATTATTTTATCTTTTTGGATGTTCAATTCATAAGCACAGACAAAAAACATCCTTTTTTTTGGAGTGCTATGCAAACACACTGACATTTAAAGAAGCAGAGAAAGTGATCTGACTTCAGCGTCAGGAAGTCGTATTGACAGCACACTGTCCGATCAACCTTTGATTGTAAGCAGCGCGATCACTACTTCTTAATCAATCGTCCTCCTGCAGTGAGTTTAATTGCTTTCTACCGAGAAAAAAACACACTTAAAACTCACCCCGTCTCCTTCTTTCATGAAGTCTTTCCTGCAGATGTGTGCCATGATGCCTGTAGCCAAAGCGTCGCCCATCACATTCACCATGGTGCGGAATCTGTCTCTGCCGGGAGAAGAAGACAGGTGAGAGTTATTCCTGGACGACTTTTTTGGACGAATGAAAAAAGAAGACGGAAGAAGACGAAGGCTCATTTTGCTTTTGTTTTTGAACTCTGGTGAGATTGGTTTGGATCTGCCACTTACAATGCCCAATCTACTGCGATGATGAGAGTGATGTCATCCGTTGGCAACCCGACGGATGTTAGCACGATCACCATGGTGACCAGCCCGGCTTGTGGAATCCCTGCTGCTCCGATGCTCGCGGCAGTCGCTGTGATGCTGGAGGGTCACGATCACAGAGAGAAAGTCAGCTAATCAACACAAACAATGGGAACTGTATAGTAATAATAATAATAATAATAATAATAATAATAATATAGATACTATTAATGTATGATATTATATTTAACAAAATAACTAAAGGGAAATAACAGCTGATGACCTTCAACAACGTGCAACTGAAGTTTTTTATTCTCTCATTGCGCTCCAAGAAATTAAGTGAGCTGTGTGTCGTTTTGTATATTTACAATATTACGAGGTAATAATACAAACTCAGAAATATTTATTTGTTCCATATCTGAGTGAACAAGCTGTTCTCAGAGGAAAATAAGCTCCCTGAACACCGTCTGAAGCTAGAAAAGGTGGCAGAGTCCGCCACATATACACAAAGTAAAACAGTTTTAAGGTCAGCTTGTGTAGACATAAAGAAATCAGTCAATGACCTTCGACACCTCGAACATCACGTCTTAAAACCTGGCGAGCCATTTTTGGAAAACTTATTTCGGCAGTTTCACGAGAGAAAAGACGAGCAGACACAGACGGACAGAGGGATTAGAAAACACGCTGGGTGTATTTTTTTTATCAACTCGTCAACATCTGGAAACCAAAGCGACGTCTATAATCGAGGGTCTGTTTATACAACAGCTGCCTCCAGTCCGTCCTGCTGCAGAGTGGACGCCAGCATCAGTGAACTAAGCTGATAAAAAAAAAAAAAAACGAACGAGGTTGATGTTGATTCGGTCAGAGACAAGTCTGCCACACACTGCAGAACTTATAGCAAAGCTAATTTGCAATGAGGACGACTGACAACTGCCATTGGACACAAACCAACAACGTCGCTGAGCACCTGAGGAGCCTGATTATAGACATTTATAGATGAGTTCAATATTTGATAACATGATCAGATAAAACGCTAGTGATGCGTGTCAGTGATAGACATGTTGATTTTATTTGTGAGTTTCTCATTGCTGTGTTAGCATAATTATAACCTGTGCGCTTTGATAAAGAAGTTATATTCCAAGTAAAGAGGTTTAATGTCAGCTTGAGCTTGATCTGTAAGAAAGGTTGCACAGAGACGGACACATTGACATCAAACAGAGGACTTTACATCTCAAAGAGAGCAAAGAGGATCAAGAAGCATGGTCCAATCTTCAGCATCCCTAACGAGAGTTTTCCAGAACTGCTACATGTCAAACTTGTAAAAAGAAGCTACATTAAAAAACATCAGACAGGAGCTTTAAGGACGGTTGTTTCTGGATGGTGGGATCGTCAAATATTAACAAAAGATATTATAATCACATATAAAATTCTTAAATTAGCATTTGGTGTCGTATGACAAGTGCAAAGGGATTTTTAATTGGTCTCAAATTATAATTTGGGCAGGAAGGTGGGCAGACAGCAGAGAGATACACAGCGGCAATTACTCATTTTGTCAATTTGAAGGGGAAGGTTGAGCACACACACACACACACACACACACACACACACACACACACACACACACACACACACACGCTTAATTCAACTGATGAGGTATCTAGTTTTTAATTTCTTCTCCGGTGTGATAAAACGAGCCTGGTCTCATGAGTCGGATGTTTGTTCATAATAGAATATAACCATGTCACCATAGCAACTGTCCATCAATCACCGCGTACCAATTAGAATCGTCTCCCGTGATGTTAAACGGGTCGAGTGTGTGACAGTGTGGAGAGCAGACGACGGGATGATCCCACCGCTCGATGGTGAGAGATGTGAGGAGGGGGCTGGGGAGGTCAGAGGTCCACAAGTGGCGTGACAGGGATATGTGCTGGTTTATCGAGGCCACATGGCTCTTAGATAAGCGGATAGTTTCAATCTACAGTTGCTGTATGGAATTATATTGACGGACGCACAGCGGCAGATAAAGGAGACGTAGAGGACGACTGAGGGACAAAACACACAACCTTTGTTTACAGTGAAATGGTTCTTAGTTTAATATTATTGGATTATCACGCTGACCTTTATTGGTTCAGATACATATTTGCTTTCAGGAATTAATTATCACAACGCAACAGTGAAAAAAGTCTCATTGTGATGTTTAGTTTGAATGAATGTATTGTTGTGTCTTTTTGTGTCACGCCGCCCTGAGCGGAGTGAGTTTTCCCCCGCGGCGACCATAAAAAACATCTAATCTAATAAAAGGCTGCTGATGGCCGCCCGACACTGAGGAGGTGTGTTATTCCTCCGAGTGCAAAAAATAATAATTCTTCAACGAGAGACGAGACACTGGACTCAAGATTTACTGATTTTACAGACTCGTCACAGTGTTGTTGTAATTCAGGACATAATGAAAGCGTCGTTGTTGTTGCTCCACAGTTCACAGAAACTCTTTTGAGGTTCAGCATTGATGGAAACACACATCAGCTGTCATTTTCTGAAGCCAGTTACATTAAAACCTTGTGACAGTATTCCTTTCAGTGTGGCAATTTGTAAAAGGTAAGAACAATTTCTACAAATTATGCTAATTTTCATATTCATAATGTTCTTTTGGGTCACTACTAGAATATGTTCACATGCCTTAGTGCTTAAAAAAACACAGTTTCAGTTCCTGTCTCCTTAACTCCTCCCTCTGAATACCAAACGTGTGACATGGTGATGTAGTGTGATGTCACAAAGTCGCAGAATTAAAGGCAGGACTACTGACGAGGCGTTTTCAGGTGCAGGGTTTTCTGTGGGAGCTTCTGTTGGCTTCGACCTTCTTAACTTTGAAATTCTTTTACATGCACAAGGACAAATTATGTGTATGGTCACTCGTGTGGTTGAACCAGTTTGTTTGAGACACACTGAATCCTTAAAGGCCCCTTGAATGGTTTTGAAGTAACGTATGCTTTGGCACGGCGACCAACCCGACCTTCAATCCCAAAGCTTCAGCGTCTGACAAATTGGTAAAATCAATTTTTCTTACAAATGCAGACCTTTTATTCAGGGTTTGTGTAATTGGAATAAAGAATGTTTTTCCTTTCTTATTCCAGTGATTCAGACTCTCTCTATGTGAAGTATTATCAGAGTTGATTAAAAAAAAGTTTAGAGAGAGATGGAATTGGACTTTTTGTGGGGGTCCTGGCTTCAGAAGCGTAGCGTTCTCTCAATTGTAACGTGTTGTGATTTCCATTTGAATACGTCTTATATATCATTGTTCCTCTGTGATGATCAGAACGCTCTGCCGTCCTCTCGATCTCATTGTGAATCACTCGAGCAGCATCGCCAAGAAGCTTTTCTCCGCTTTCAGTTTTCCAGCTACAATATACTGTCATGAAATATTCGAATGCTGGGTTCAGCCGCTCATCAGTGACCTTCAATGTATTTACTGTTACTTTCCTATTCTGCACCTGATTGGATCGCCCTCTCTCGGTTTCCCCCTGTGTGCACAATCCTCCTGCATTTCTTCTGATCTATTACAATCCCATTTTTTTAAGTTTATCACAGCCTGTTCTCTGCTCAACTGTGAGAAGAAATCATGTTTCCTACAGTTTTAAAGGAGAGTGACATGCATTTAGTTAAATCTGCTGCACCTATTGTCATCCAGACGCTGGTGAATATCAGTTTATGGCAGGAGGGAATTATTCTGCATCGTCTTGTACTTTAAAGTATAAATTAAAAGTATTTAACATAAAGAGAACCTCAGATCCATCTTTGCGTCCTCACTGTGCACATGTTTCAAGTTCAAACGACATAAAAACACACAAAAAAAGGGAGAGTGGATATTTTAAATACCAGATGTTTAAATATGCTATACTGTATATCTGCTCTTCAGCCTAAAGAATTTATTGTTGGGGATATCATCGCTTTAAAATCCAGATGATGTGTTTAGCACGTTAATGAGCTTAAAGGCACAGATGGTGGCTTGCATGCTCCACTGACCTGATGGTGATGATCTGGCCAAAGTCCAGCTCGTAATTATTAACTTGTGCGATGAATATCGCTGCCACGGCCTCGTAGAGAGCGGTGCCGTCCATGTTGATGGTGGCGCCCACGGGGAGCACGAAACGGATGATGCGGCGGTCGATGTGGTTGTTCTCTAAGAGGCACTTGAAGGTTATAGGCAGCGTGGCGGAGCTGAGGAGGTCAAAGGAAACAAGTGTGTTAACAGGTTTGGTTCAGCCTTTTTTTCAACCATGCAGCAGATGGCTTAAAAAAAAAAAATCTGAACAAGCTGAAAACATTCATCTCTCCAGTCTGCCACAAGAACAAGGATGATTTCACATGTGAAGATCCTCAAATTTAATGGACCATACTCAGTTTTTATGTGTTTTACCCGATTCACATAAAAATCCCAGAACTTTACATCGCCAAAGAGCTTTTTCCAGACCACGATGTCGTGTTTTAGATCCTCATTCCTTCCAGGCAGCCACGTTGTTTTCATTCATTCCCACATGAGGTTGATGGTACAAACGGGGTGAATAACGTATTTGTTGATTTCCTTTTTACCTGGATGAGGTTGCCAGGGCGATGAGCAGGGCTTGCAGGATCCCCCGTATGTAGACGATGGGGCTCTTTTTGGTGATGAAGAAGTACATGGCGGGTAGAATGAACAAGCCGTGCAACACCAGCCCGAACACCACGGTGACGGCGTAGAAGCCGAGCTTTTTTCCCATCGCCGACGGATCGCTCATCTCCAGGATTTTACCGGCCACCAGGAACACGATGCCAAATGGGAAGTACCTGGCAGGATGAGGAGGAGCTCAAAGTCAGAACCAGTGGATGTTAAGTCTTATATTAAATGTAAAAGTGTTGGATTTGACTATAAAGTCCTGGCGGATGTATTGATAAAGCTGTAGGTGGCACAAGAATGGCAAAGAAAAAGTTCCCAGTGCTAATATAGAAGCTTGACAGAGGTAAGCGCTAACGGCAGCCATCTTTGTTGTTTATGCTCATTTATGGTCAATTCGCCACCTCCATCAGCTGTCACAGGTGTAGGTTCACTGATTTACTGCTTAACACTCAAGGCTGTACCAAATATCTCGGGTGGAACAAACTACAACTTCCACTAGTGTCCATAATCACACACACCTGCAGCACATTGAGGCAATCAGCAGCAGGATAAAATCTCCTCCACACTCACTGCCAGATTATTCTGTCAGCCAGACGTGGTGCCTGTTCTCGTGTTTCTCTAGAGTTGACAGTTCATGCCTTTTCTTGATCTTAGCCTCAGCCACCTCTGCCACCAGCCTGACCCACCTGGATTTTCCCATTGTTACGTTCACCTGGGCTTTTTACCTGCACCACCGTGAGCCACCGGCCCACTCATCAGTCCTCCTCTACCTCCAGCTCCTCATCGTGCTTTAATAAATACCTCTCGACTATCTCTCAGTTCCTGATGTCTGTTTTTGGGTCCTACAGCAACTATATATACTATATATCTACCACACATCTGTGTCAGGCATTTTGAAGTCACATCCTGAAGGAAGAAGCCTCAGTGCTCAGAACTTTTGTAAAGATGAAACCTGTGTATAAGTTCCGATAGCAAAGCAGCTTGTTTAACAGAAGTCATTACCAGATAACAATGGCAACAATCCGAAGGACGGCCTCGTTCAGGCTCTGGCAGAAGTTCACCAACGCGCTGCCGTTTGGCCCCATCCTTCCCAGCATAATACCTGCAGACGTTTACAGCACAACTTTTAAAAGCATTCTCATTTGCAACAATATTTTGAGAGGAATAATTCAGGCTTATTATTTTTTTTTTTTACCCATGGTGGCGGAAAATATAACAATTCCGAGGACGTTCATTCCGTCACTCGTCCCTTCACGAGTGCGTATGAGCACATCAGGAGGTGGCGTCAGATCGAGGGCGAAGTTCTGGATGTCAGTTCCGTTATCGTCCTGGATCCCGTAGATGAGCGCTCGCCGCGTGGTGGACTCCGACTGACTCACTGTTGGTTTGGGCTTCACAATGTACTGGCTACTTGTTCGATACTGTTGCCCGTAAAAAAAAAAAAAAAAACAGAAGCAGATAAAAGATGCTTTCAGTTTCCTTTTTAAAAGCTGCAGGCTTTGTGTTTGAACGTGCTGTGTGGTGTCTCACCTGCTGAAATGTGGCCTGGACCAGATTAGCTGGGAACATGTTGCTGAAAGACAAAAACACACCTGGTTTAGCTCCTGCTGTCTGAGTTTTTGGAAAAGGTTTTTTTCTGACAGTTTTTTTGTTTACAGCTGATGTGAAAACTGTGGAACCAGAACTCGGAAAAGAAGGAGAAATTTTCAGTGCCCGAGTTGACATCACACGATGTTAAAACATGAGAGAGGAAAGCCAACGTTTGATGTTGATGGTAAGAAACTTTAACCAAAGTCATGCATTGTGCAAAGCGACCTATTTTTGGCGTCCGTGTTGCTCCCACATTCCTACATGACGCACGTGAACACACTGAAGTCGGAAGAACAACTTTCCCAACTCTGGAAAATGGGACCGTGTGAGGAGATTGTGAGTGCAGCATTTTCTTTGTGTCTCACTGGTTTGTTCTCAGATGTTTTGTTCCTCTTGGTTTTTTGTTTTAGTCGCCTGCGTGTTGTGTCATCAGGATTCAGTGTCGGTAATAAAACTTCACACTCCAAACCAATGCAGAATACAGACAACCTTTTTTTTAGAAATGAGCTTGTAGATCCTTCTTCATAACAAAGCTGAGGAGGACTCATCAATCAGAGATTATTGAGAGGGTCCAAATAAAACACTCGTGATTGTTTTAGACAACCTCTGTCCAGGAAATATGGTTAATAACATTTATACAACATAATTATAATAATATAGAAAAAAACAAATAAAATAGATTATTTAATTGTGGCTCCAGGGTTAAAATCAGCTGCTGCGTTCCTCGTTATACTTCCCGTCTTCTTCATCACTGTTCATCGACCCTTTGATACGTGAGTCAATTTAAACCAAAACAGTCAATATCTTTACTTATACTTAAGTACTATTTGTGTGGGAGACTTTCACTTTCACTAAAGTAATATTTAAACACGATATCTTTACTTTTACTCAAGCATAACTTTTTTCGGGTACTTTGTCTGCAGAAGCATTTTTGTGACGTATGTAGAAATTCTCTTAACATTCCGACAGCGACCACTTAATAGAATTGTCTGAAAAATAAATGGAAAAATAAATAAATCCATTAACTGCGTCCGTCTGCCGGTGAACCTTCCTGTCTGCACTTCAACAGAGTAGTTTGTTTTGGACGTCTCCTTATGACTCAACTTCGACTCAGATGAGAAAAAGACAGAAAAACAACAATCAAAACTTTTTTTTCCAGATTGAAAATGGATAAAATGACGATCTTATCGTTTTGGTGTTCCTGTCTGCAAACTCTGATTGCTGATTTTTTTTTTCTTCACATTTGCAGCCTGCGTACATTTCCAACCTGTCCCTCATTACACTGACTGCTTTCTCAAGGTCACCTGCTGATCCTTTCCGCCTGCCCACACACTGCGTCTGATGGACGGCCTTGATTCAGACGCACTCGCCGGCGTCGCTCCACAGCAAGAAAATAAAACGCTCGGATCAGACGACTAAAACAAATACTTTCCGGAAGCACAGTGAACGACAGGTGACCGATAATAGTCCTGTCTACCGATGCTGGGTTTTAGAAACGGAGTAACATCTTCTATTAAAGAAGATTAAGTGTTTTTTTTTGTTTTTTTTTTTAGTCAACAATGAAGTCATCCCAGAATACGGGGACAGAAAGGCTTAATACAAACAACGTTTTTAATCCTGTCTCTGGATTTGAGGGCAAATCCACAAAATCTGAAAACAAAAACAAAAAAAAAAGACAAAGTAGGATGTTGTGAGGATGACGTCTGCTCCAGAAAGTTGTAATTATTACAAAACAATAGATTTTTAAAATTACTTATTCCTTATCATTTCTATTGTAACACCAGCGCTCACAGACGAGCTTCAGTGTTGATGGCCGAGACAGAAAAACTGCATCACTGGCGGCACTCAAACAATAAAACAACATAAATGTAACGTTGTTTTTTTCACAATAAACTCCTGAAGCAAACCGCTGATGTTGTTCCATCTTAAATCCTACAAGCTGTCTCAGAGCTATTATATGTTTTCACATGTGTCTGTTGACAGCAGGTCACAGATGCCAGGAGGTAGAAACATCTCCGTGGGAACAGGCAGTTTATACAACACGTGTATTCATTCTGTATTGTTCTGTTGGTTGTGCTGTGAAAAATGTACGATATGTATGAGAGAGAAGAACAAGAACAGTTGGAGAAAATGTTTTATCCATTTTTCCAGTTGCATTGTCCTTTCTTTCAGTGTTTTATAGGTTCTTGTGCATGTAAAAGATCTTAAAACTTCTTAAACTTTCAGAGAATTCCAGACAGAGGTGGAAAACAACATGAGAAAACTGTTTTTTGAACACAAAAACATGTAAACCTATCCAAGAAGTAACCAAAATATAGTGATGAGCCACAAAATGACCATTATTTTTCTGTTCCAAGCCTTTTTTTGTGCCTCTCATGAATTATTTAATTGGTTTTAAGTGAATTGTGGAGTGTGGATGAGAAATGTTGAAGAAAGAAAACATTTACTGGATCTTTAACTCTCCAACCTGGCAACCACACGAGAGGAAGATCGACGCAGGACAAACAAAAACAGGTGTTGGAAGCAGGTAAACTAGCCAATAGGAGCAGACACTGTTGATTGACAGCAGAATTAACCAATGGAAGGACAAGTTTCTGTCAGGATTCAAACCATTTTACTGACGCCTATCAGTTTATTTGATTGTTTTCATTGATTCGCTCACTTAAAGTTGCAATATGTAAGAATTGGCCAGTTGCTGAGGTCATACAAAATAAAAAATAGGGGTCATCTAACTCCTGTGACCTGCAGCAGCCGTTATTTTTGGGTATCGTTAGGTGCAGCAATGTAGAGAAAGATCAAAGGTCAACACTCCCTTTCCACAGTGTCGTCACACCTGACTTGAGGTTCACGTTTTGAGATTGTGTCGAGCAGTTTGGACGAGCAGTTCTTGACAAAGCTGCAAGAAGTAACTCCAGAGTGCAAGCAGCAGGCAAGCTGTGAACAGGACGTACAGCACTTATACACATACTGTGTATTTATTGGTCATTAAAGGCAGAACTCAGCCTTTGAATACATGTTCAGCATCTATTTTTGGATGCTGACCTATACAGGTGATTCATGGACGGACGGATGAATGGATGTTCAGCTCCATACTCCATACTTTAAACCCCCGACAACAGAAGTCTCCTGCAGCTCAGTCGCTGTATAATCTATAATCCTTCTCTCAGAAGGTGTAATTTCTTTGAGCAGTGACTCACAGCAGCCCTCACAAACTCTGGCTGTTCACTCCCTTAATTATCCTCCGTCATGTGAACGACATAATGATCGAGTAATGTACCACTTGACATGGCGGAAACAGACTTCTGCTGATGCTGCTTAATGCCAGAATATTGAACCACATGTGCTTCACTTGTACTTTAACTGCCATCATTTAAAAAAATGATTAACTATTAAATCAGTCGCTCGTGGCGACGCGTTGGTCAGACGGTCGCTCGTGCTCTTACCGGATGAGATCCAGCAGAGCGTCGGCAGAACTCATGATGGGCTTGCCGCTGTCCTCGGAGTCTTCTTTCTGGGCCGCACCACCCGGGTGGATGATGGAGACCATGATGATCCCCACTATCACCGCCACAAAGGTGGTCCACAGGTAATAAGACACCGTGATCAGACCGAGCCGACTG
This sequence comes from Diplodus puntazzo, assembly GCA_963678695.2. Classification (NCBI taxonomy): domain Eukaryota; kingdom Metazoa; phylum Chordata; class Actinopteri; order Spariformes; family Sparidae; genus Diplodus; species Diplodus puntazzo. The sequence continues at coordinate 4,022,989 of OZ023163.1, read as the reverse complement.
GAACACTTGGCGTCGAGGGCTGCCAGTCCTGACATCAAACTGGAAAAGGAAACACAGTTAGACTGACATTCATTATCATCGTGTGTCCATGAAATTCATAATGTCGCTTTTCCAGCAGCTTGTTAACAATGGATTTCTGAGTGAAGCCGCTGTATCTGGTGAGGGTTTTACAAGGCGAAGACCTTGGACAATTTTCTTAAAGGTCAGCTTTATGTGAGAGTTGATTTTTCTCAACTCGTCAAATACGAACGCATGGGGATTTTAGGTCAGGTCGGCCGCGGTCCCAAAGCACAAGTATCTGACGAGTTAGGAATGAGACTCAAACATCAGCTTTCTTACAAAGTCGACCTTTAAGCTGTACAGGAATGTGTAACCCTGCAATCTAAGTAAAAACCTGAGAAGAACAATTTTATAACAAGATCCACTTCATACCTCTTCTGAAAATGGAGTTTGCCCGTCGCCCAATCGCAGATTTAAAGCCTATAAGCCCCCAAAATGTTGTGATGAGATTGTTTTTGCAGACATTTGAAACTAACATAGCAAATAGTCTTGACAACATCGTTTCTAATAACTGGCCGCTGCCATCGTGGGAGCACGGCAACGACGTGTAGTTGTTTGACCTCCCCTGTCTGTGGTTTTAATGCCGTGGTTGATCCGTGTGTGTTATTTTGGCGCAATTGGCGTCTTCGAGAAACTCAAGTGAACTCAGTTGCCTCCGAACTGTATTAATATACACAAACTGTCATTAACTTTGTGGAAAGAGATAAGTAACTTCTGCTGTATTAACTTCTGCATCCATAATTTGCTTTTCGTAGCTGCATTTTCCTCTGTGAGGACCTTTGAGGTTTGACAATAATGAATGCACACTGAAATATGAATACAGTTCATCTTGTAGCATTGCATAGAATACATAACCATCACACATTGTGAGGTCGGTCATATAGCCGCTGGAGATCTCAGACTACGTACGACGTGATTCTTTTCTTTTGTTTTGTGTAGCCGGTGTTGAGCGGAAGTCTTTTCTTCTGCTGCTGCTTCTACTCCATTCAGTCCTTTGTATTGTGTTCAAGTTGCGTGAAATCACATTAGTGACAGCGATGTTTGTTGGACGTCGCTTGTGAATGTAAAGATCCACACTTAATCCCTCATCTGCTTTCATTCAGAGACACAACACGACACACACACAAACATACAAACAGTGACTATTCATGCATAAAGCAGCTGTACAGCTGAATGAGAGTATCCAATACAACGTACATATTTAGTGATCTGGTTCATTATTTGCCTTAAAAGGTTTACTGGCCGAGACCTTCGAGCTCTGTTTTACTTTTCATGCACTTCCAATGATTCAGCCTTTTTTCTTTGCCATTGTTGCATGAAATCGTTCGACTGTACCCACTGGACGTTATGTTTTGTGTTCAAACGTTAAAGGTAAGTAAAGTGCTGTCAAGGAGATATTGAATCAGTCATCCTGTTGTTGTCAGCTGCAGGGTTTCAGATTATCGGTTGTAGAAGACGAAGAAGAAGCTATTCAAGAATTTAACACATTCATTTTTCTTTTAGATTCATAAAGTTCAACTTTATCTTTTACTGATGTTTATCTGATATTTATAAAGTTCTATCTTATCTGATGCTGGGAGGGTAAATACATTTAAAGTTAAACCTCCTCTGAGTTATATAAGCAGCAGCACGGCAAGGATTCACGAATCACAATACTCTAAAACTTTAATTTTCTTAGTAAGTAACGCAACAATGCAAACAAGTTACTTTTTAATGGCAGTAAACTTGTATGTTTGTTACTTGATGTGGTGTCTTTTCCGTCCACGATGAAACACTACACGGGATAAAACAATTAATTATGATGCTGAACCCCAAAATTCCACCAGCTCCGTGTTCAGTCCGTGTCCGATCCACCACAGCAGTGGAGCTGAAAGGTTTCACTCTAGTCTATGTGTTTACTTCCACTGGATCTACTCCGTTGCAGCTCCGGCAGCCCGGACCATTTAGCCGATACGCAGGGCTTCTATTTCTGCTGGATGTCGGAGCACGACGCGTCAATTCAGATGAATTCAGCAAGACGCAGACAGGAAGTCACACAACGAAACAACAGCAGAACATCCGGCTAATTTTCCTGAGAAAAACGCCAGCAAAACAATCTTAAAAAAGAAACAAATCCAAGCTCTTCTTCTAATCTTTTGGGTTTGGAACAACAACCTTCCGTCTGTCTGTTGTTGTGTTCACAACACATACGTATAACTGCAGTTGCTCATGTTTAGCAAAGCTGGTGGGGGTCGATGGACGACGGAGCAAAACTGTAACGGAGCTTTTTCCACAACGTACGTGCAACTGGTGCAATATAGTTGCACACACAAAAAAAAACAATATCCTCCATCCAGCACATGAACGTTCTCCTGGGGTTTTTGTTAATACCCTGTATAACCCGCAGTGAGACCTTACTGAGTGGACCTGATGATTGAGACATTTCACTTCAACACATTGATTATAGGGGGGAGCAGTAGAGCACATGGACATTTTGGAAGGTGCAAATGACATTTCTTCAAAGCAGCAAAGCTGATGAAGATGGTATCACATCAAAGCGTCCTTTAATTTGCACTTCAATGAGGAAACTGTCCACCTACGAGCCCCCGGTGACAACTTTATCATCAGTACATCCCTGCGATCTGTCTGCATCCTGCTTTTACCTTAACACGTCAACAACAGGCCGAGTATAACCCGGTGACGCTATTCAGTGGGTCCGAACAGGCCTTGATAGAAAGTCAACATCATGTGAGCTATTATGTGCATCCTTGAAGTCTAACAAATGAGATAAATTCATTTTTTTCAAGGAGTCTCCCTGTCAGCTTGCACAAAGGTTCATTGGCTTCATTCAGCAGAGCTACGCTGAAAACAAAGAGCAGTCTGACGACCTCAGGTAACACGTAACAGAAACTGAGCGGTGAAGGTTTTTATCACAACAGGCGAGAAGCCGCAGCAGCTGACAGAAACTCAAACAGCATTTTATCAAACACTTATTAGTTATTAACGACCTTGTTCATGGTGCTCGTCTATACGCAGCCATGGACATATTCTTCTGAGGACTTCATGGACAAAGTATTTTCTGCTGCCAATGTGTGCACGTCCCTCCGTTTACCTGCCTATTCTTAAGGGAAACACACAACTAAGCCGTGTTTTATCCTGCTGTGTCGGTGTGTGACACGCGGGGGGACAAGGACTTCATGGTGGATTCAAGTATGCCTCGTAAAACTCAGAAATCTATACTTAAAAGACCAGAAACAGTAAAGTTTCTGTTTTTTCTGGTGTTTTATTTTGTTAAAATATGTAGATCCACTCCATCAGTACTTTCCTGTTCTTTCACTACAGCATTTGTAAGTATTAGATAATAAAATCATAACAACATCCCATTAGTTTCTTCCACAAGCAGATTTGAAAAATTCTCTAAAAAGGATCTCGTTTTGCTGGAGCGTTTTTTAATAATTAAATATTACATTCATATACAGACATATTGGATTGTATATTCTTGGCTGGTGAATTTTTCCATCTTACCCTGGCTGAGTCACATAATTAGTTTCCAGGCGGTCATCATAATTCACAGAATATATTTGAAAACTGAATGGATTAAAGCTGTGAGGGTTATAATGGCGTGACGGAGACAGTCGTCAGTACCTGGAGACGACGAGCGGGAGAATCAGCATCTTCAACATCCTCATCAGCAGCTCTCCTGGAAACTGGAAGTACTTCACTTCCTGTGGAGAAGAGAGAAGAGGAAATGTTAGTCACAGGTAATTTTAGAGAGTCCATTATACAGCTGGTGAAGAGGAACCTGATGTTGAATTAAAAAAAATAGCAAAGAGGGAACATTTGCAGGGCATTGTCAAGATGTCTATAATGAAATCAGTCCGTTCCAAGAATGGGACAAAAAACAGAATGATGTTCCTTCATTTCATGGTCATTAAATCACTAGTTAGTTCAAAATGTACCTCTTCAGAACGGACCGGTTCTGAATGTTTGCATCTTTCTTAAGAAGCCAAATCCAGACAAGTCATCTGCAGAGCTTAGAAGCCGCAGAACATCATGATGGTTTGTTGGGTCCAAAATCATTGTCTAGTTTATGTGAAAGTTCTAACAGTTGGTTCCAGCTTCTTACAAGGTTTGTCAGCCAATAGTAGAACACTGTTGGTATCACCATAATGTTAGCTAGCTAGCTAGCTAGCAGGCATTAGCCACAATGGTGTTTGCTAGCCTTAGCAACGACACCTAGCGAACAAAGGGTCAACCGCTTGAAGGAACAGATGATTCGAGCAACAGCGGCGTTGTTACCTGAATTAACTGGCAGGGAGGGAGACGGGATGCCACGTTTACTCACTGAATGTCATCAACAACCTTAAAATTCAAATTCACCCTGCCTCGTGAAGGGTGTCATAGAAAGGTAACGCACACAGTTTTCATTAATTAGATGATGTTTTTACTCTCAAATGCTCCACAGGTCAAGATCAGCACGAGTTGAGGAGCGGAAACATCATCTAAACTTAAAGAAAACTGCATGTGGAGCTGAAATGTTGTCTTATCATGGATGACGAGCAGCGCTGAGAGACGAGGTTGACTCTGTCTTTCTGTCTACATGCGCCAAGGCTGCACAATGATTATCTGTCTGATTCATCTAACAACTAAGTACTCAATTTAACACTAGATTGATCATCATCTAATTTCCACATCACTGCCGAGATATAATATGAATAATATACATTAGACCCTATTTGTCAGATGCTCAGAACAATCCTGGACCTCAAATTAAAAAGAGTTGACACCTTAAATCTGTAAACACTTTTCTGTCAGGAGCCTCCAGTGACTTCCCAGAGCCTCGCGATTTAAATTCACGTCCAGTGAGAGCCAACAAACTCTCCAAAAACACACATTAGAATGTATTTCCTTCATCGCGGACGTGCAACTGTGGAAACGTTGCTGTTTTTAAAATTCAACTCAGCTAAAGGCTTCAGCAATCGGACGACATTACCTGATTTTGTTAACAGCTGTGAAGCCAAGACATTTGTTTCTAAAAAGACACGTCACTCTGGAAGACAGCCTCTGGGACGATGTGAATCTTTTTCATGCTTACTGTTTTCACCCAGGGACAAAACTGAACACACCTTCAGATACTGAACACACTCTATCTCTACTTTCAGTTCAGTTTTGATGGTTCTCTGTTACAGAATTTGTTGTGGTCATCAACAGCAGGATTTATTTGTGTATGTGTTAAGAGAATACTACGGCAGCAATGTGCACAGACATTAAGATAAATAACGTAGAGACAAGAAGCCCGACGCTGCTTGTGTTTTCTGAAGCTGCTCCTGATCGCTGACTTTAACACACAAAGAACCAGCGTGCAAAAGTGTCAAAATATCAAATGAAGTCATCAGTTGTTGCAGGTTAGTCTGTAACACGTTTAGTGATACAGCAGATGTCATAGTTTAAGTTATATCATCGTGTGTCTCGTTGTCTCCGGTCTTATTTCATCAGCCTCCTTAGCACCACCTGTTCCCAGTGTCCCTCCACCTGCATCTCATCCGCTCGTTAGTTCACTTTGTATTTAAGCTCAGTCTTCATCGTCTGTTTTCGGGTCTTCCTGCTTTGTTCTTAGTTTTTGTGTCATTCTTCTATTTTCCTTTCCTCTTGGCAGTTCTTGTCACCTGCCATTTTATGTTCAGCTGGTTAACGCTCGCTGTATGTTGCTCCAGCTAACCTGCCTCCGTGTCTACATCGCGGTTGTTTTTGTGAGCTGACAGCAGAAAGCGCCAGATGGGTTTCAGCATGAGGCTTTTCCTCAGCATGACTGAGACATCTGCGGGCCTGTGATTAACAACCAGCTGATACAGGTCACCCACACATCACCCGAAACCAAATACTGGTATAGCGAACCAGCGAAAAAGCTAAAAAAGTAAGTAAGAAGAAGCATATCATTCTGTTCTTGCAACAACCGTGAGAAGTGACCAAATGATTTCCCCACTTACAATAACGCGTCCAGAGAAAACACAAATACGACGAGGATGCTTGAACGCCCCACAGAGAAACTCCTGATTTAATCTCTGACCATGTCCGCCTGTTTTCTCTTTGTTTATTTTCAGCTTGTAACACAAAAAGGAGAAGCTAGAGCACTGACAGACAATGAAAAAGGAAGAAAAGTCTCCGGCCCAAAGCTCTCTGGCCTTGCAGGATTAGATTTTGTACGTGCCCTGTATAAAGATGAGGCCTGGTAAGGTACGGATGAGGGCAGAGTTTATACCTCTCGTGGAATTTGCAAAACGCTGTAAACAGATCTCTGACAAACTGAGGCTGCTGTTTATGTCGACTCACAGACTCAGAGGCTGCAACCTGAAACTAAAGGAGGCTCTGGAGGATTGACTTGTCCATGAACTGAGCATACAGTTGTGCTGCTTGTATAAACTACTTCAACGTTCAAGTCATTGCTGTCTCTGAGGCTTATTCATCTCTCCTGACGTAGCTAATTAGCCGCTAACCCGTCACCCAGCTGACCCGAGAGCTTAGAGGTGGTCCGTGAAACCAGGCAGGGCGGAGAAGTGGCTCTGACGGGAGGAGGTGGAATTCTTTCAGATATTTTCATTAAAGTGTAATTGCTTTTCTGTACATATATCTGTGTTACCGTTTAGTTTAAGGTGCAACCGTTTACCAATCTGGTCTCTGATGTGCTGCTCAGCAGTCGACGTCCTCTGAGGATTAACATCACGGCTCACACACCCTATTAACTGTTTTTTGCTTTTTGTGTATTTCAGGAAAAAGATTTATTTTTCAATTTATTCAGAAATGAGACCTGTAGTTAGGCAACCTGCTCAAATTCATCTATTTGTTCATGTACTTTGTGTAAAGTAAGTGACTGAGTTGCTGGCCTTAACCTAACCGAGTACTTTTTAACTTAAGCAAACAGCAAACGTTTGAAAATGACAAAGGAGAATCCAAGAAAAACTCATAGTCTAAAGAACTCAGGAGCTGGAAAGCCAAGGGGAACAAAAGCAGGAACACTGAGGACTCAAGAGGAATAAACTACAGGCAAGACGACCCAACGAGGAGTGAAGGGAAAATACCGACCTTCATCGCAAGTGGGAGTTTTCAACCACTCAGACAAAACATGGACGCTCGCTGCGAACTGGTGTTTCGATGGCAAGTCTGCAAAATTCACAAGTCGCTCCAGCAGCTGATCGTTCACTGTGTGCACCGTCACACAGCTGTGATGTCACCTGTGTGTTACTAAACCCAGAACACAAACTAACCCAAGTGTCATAATATGTGAAGCGTTTGTCAGCAAACCTTTATTTGACGCTAGAGAGGTCAGAATCAGAAGAATCACAGCTCACTGAGCACGCTGCAGTACGTGGAGTGAGTTCTTGTGTGTGTTACCCTGAGTAAAAAAACACATCCATGACTACAAAGCACAAAATCCCATCAGTCAGACACACGGATGAGTTGAATACTACTTTGTTTCAGGCATGAAATCACTTCCCACTTACTTTGAGTCTCTGCCAAAGCGAGATAACAACACTCTGTGGAGAAAACAAGGCTTTTGTTTACTTCACGGTCCTCTGTGACTCAATAGCTGCACCCGTGGAATTGTGTAGGTGGAAGCGAAGCTCTTTTGACAACAACCACTTTGCCAAAGGAGATAAAAGTAGCAGGTTATAGATGGAGGCTGGATGAATCTTGGAGAGCAGCCATAACATATCGCAGGTGAAATCTCCAGAGAGCTCGTGTTTTCAAGGCCCGACAGTTTCGGGTGACAGTTTGGCAGAAGTCTGCACATCTCACAGAGTTTTTCTTTCTGTATTTGTTTCCACTGGGCGGCTTTAACGCTGGCCTCCATCCAGAGCAGCAGTGGACAGCTGTTCTCTATCAGCTGCACAGACCTCACATCTGCGCTCACGTCCAAATAAAACTGGACAGTGTGCTGCGAGTTTGAAAGAGCTTCTATCATTGAGAAGCGTCTCTGTGATCACCGTCTGCTCGAGATCATCAGTGTTTGGTGATACAGCACTATAAAGTGTGAGTGTCCTTCACACACTACGTCAACAATCAGCCGGTCCTCATCAGGAAAACCACCACATAGGTTGACTGTGAGAGCTGCTCATTATATCTCATGTTTACCAGAAGTAGCTGTAGAAATTATTAATGCAGCAAAGGAGGAAGTCAGGTACGTCGAAGTCTGTGTTTGGAGGATGTCGGAGTTGTTCAAGGTGCAATATATACGAATTTCCAGTTGGCCCTTTCACGCTTCACAGCTTCTGTGCTAGCGGAACAAACACCATCACTTCCCTGTTGCTCTTAGTTCCAAGTCCAGAACCGCTAACTGGACAGCTAATAGAGCTCATAAGCTAACGGCAGCAAAAGTTGCTTAAACCTAAACTAAGATATTTTATTTCCTGAACCAAACCAAGTAGTTTTGTTCCCTAAACCAAACTAAACTGTGACGGCACAAAAAAAGTCTGCCGCTGGTTGGACAGTTGTCATTTAGGAAAGTGACACGCGTTGATTTTGGGGTCGCTGGTGATCAACCCATTCAGTCGTTGAGTTACGAGGACGTGCTGCAGCAGCTCGCGGGCAGAAGGTGATTCATAGATCACTTGTTACTGACCGTGCCACACAGAAGCTCCCACACATTGTACTATTCCTCTTAGGAAATAATGGATTAAATGGACGTGTGGATAATCATTTTTTCATATATGAATGTGTCCCTGTTTTCCTGTGATGGAGGCTGAGATGTGGGTGTTTTTGTATCCTAAAAACAGATTATATAACATCAGGAGAGGTGCATTCTTTAACACAATGAACTGCGTCATTCCTTCATAAATGGCATTCGGAAAGGCCATCATTCTTCTATAAATAAGACTGGAACAGGAGAGAACATTCAGTTTATCTGTGACAACAACCTTGTTTTGTGACCTTGAGCAAACATTTAGTGGCACGACGGTTGATCGTTCACCACTGAATAAAAAGTGCATGTGATTGTAAACTCACAGAATACGTCGTCCTCGTTATCGCTTTTGTGTTTGTGTGACCTCGCTGTGATGCGCTGGCAGTCCTGCTGTTGTTGCCTCGTCAGCAGCACCGATCACCCGTCTCACCACCAAATCCTGACATCTAATTACCAGGAAATGTGAATACGTTCTGTGAGGAAGGCGATGGCACACCCCGTCATATAGAAAGTGTGTTAATTGTGTCATGCAGCTGAATTGCACTACAACCGAACAAAATCCATTGGGACATATTTAGCAAAACCCGTAACAGAACGTAAATGTTATTTCTAGGAGATGTGGCAGCAAGATCGCCTGTAAAATGTTACATTATGTAGAGTATGTTACCTTAAAGGGGCTATAATCTATATTTCTATGACATGCAAATCTGCAAGCTCAACCACCAGATACACTGTGGATTACTACAGGACCAGGACCTAACACAGCCTCCGAGACCGACGGATGTCAGTTTGAGGAGACACAGTTCAGCGGTTTTGACCAGAACTATAACTCCAGGGACAAGAACACAGAAGGTCGGGAAGGATATCCTCTCCGGACATTTTGGGAGTTTGTTTTGTTTACTTATTAGACCGAGTAGCAAACCCACTTAAATAACCCCAAGCTGCACCTACAGGAGATGGGGGGCTCTGTTCTCGGACTGTCGTCTCTTGAGGTACAATAATGAGACGGGAGGGCCGGCGCTCGCTGGCTAGCACGATAACTTCATAAGGCATCTGCGATATAATACAGAGACGTCTTTGACATAACGACTGTTTCAAACTAAAACTCCTGACATGTCGTACCATATTGCCCCTTGAATGATGCAATATGTAAGAAATATAGTTAAAAACATTAAAAAAATTATGACTTCTATGTATTGTGTTGCAAAGATATATGCTGTAGTTAGCATGCTAACCTGCTAGCCCCTACTTGTTCTGGTTTAAAACTCCCGTGCTAGCGTCGTAAACACCAACGCTCCCATGGTTCACCAAGTCAGGACTGCTAGCTGCGTCGGCTAACGGTGCTAACTAGCTAACAACAGCTGCAGTGAGCAGCAGTTAGCGGTTTCTATGTGCTTCCGCCTGTTTGAGTTGAATTCAAACAGTTGGTAAAACCTTTAAGTATTACGGTTGTCTACATCTAAAGTAGGAGATCTTTGTGATTGGAACAGCCAACTGCTGATCAGCTGAGACGATGAGAAAGTGTCTATCTGCTGATAATAAACGCGTACAAGCCGCGTACCGTAAAGAGCTGACAAGAGTGATGTTAGCGATGTCAGGGGAGATGGGAGGACGGTGGATTGAGGGGCTGCAGGGCGAGGCGACTGCATAATGACGGCTAAAGAGCTTTTCTGTTGGGCATTAAGCAGAGAGAGCTTAGTTTGCTGTATAAGAGCAGGATCAGCACTCACATACAGCCAGCGGAGGTTTGCCTCTGCTCTGCTCATCTTGCAATCGTGTGTGTGTGTGTGTGTGTGTGTGTGTCTGTGGTACATTGGGCAAGTGCATCTGTTTTCAAAGGACCAGTCAACAGGGCAGCTGCAGTTTAACAGGTTTCTTTTCTTTTTTTTTTTACCAGCCAAGTGTGACACAAAATGAAGCGCCAGAGTGACATACAACTGCAGGGTTGTCCTCAGAATTACTAGTTTATGAGGCAATTTCCTTTTACCCTTCATTTCTTTCGAGCTGTTGGTATCAGGCTGCAGAATGGTGACAGGATAGTGTTCAACTCATCTTAAAGTTAGACTCTGTGACCTGAAAAAGAACAAAAAGGACATCCGTCCTTGTACAAGCGATGAATTAAAATCATGAAATTAAAATTTGCTCAATTCAGTAGACACGAGCGCTACAGCTTACTTGTCTGATCTATGTGTCCCTTGTGTGACCGAACGTAAACATTGGTTATTATTAAGATATAATTATGTGAAATAAAATGTGAGCTTTCATTTTAATCTGGTGTTGAATTGACTCAATGAGCCTCCAGCGCTCTGCGTCGTACTCTCACATAGCTGGATTTATTTCCACAGTTGTTTTTGTCACTGTGTAGTAAGTGGAGGAGGAAGGCGCACAATGGACTGAAGGTTACAGGGAGTTGGCAAGTTAACTTTTGATTGTGAGAGCTGTCGAGCAGTTGCCTGTCAGAGCTAACGTTAGCCTGTGTGCCCAGCTGCTTTGACTTTGTGTGTTTAGTCACAGTAGCTCTTGATGTCATCACGTTCTCAGTTACCCGACAAACTCTCTGTTTAGGAACAAAACTGCTTGGTTAGGTTTAGGAAAAGATCATAAAGTACATAAAAACAACATTTATAATTCATATTTTGTGAGAATATAATCTCTACCTGCTTACTAAAAACAGAACATAACAATATTATGTCTTGAAGTAAACGTGCTGCAGTCAAATCTGCACACAACTCAGGAAGACAAACAGCGAAACCTGAACCAAAACGTCTGCTGGCTATAACAGGCTCCCGGCTAAACCTCCGTCAAGATGGGCTGACAAGGACAACAACACAAAACATACAATACTCTGGTCTCCTGGGTGAAAGTTCTGTGTTTGACCCATCGATCCAGCCCGGCCACCTTGGGGCTGGATTCATCAACATGAACCATGTTAACTTTTCACATCCAGGCAAAACATGACACAACATTCTCCATCGGGCTGGATCGTCAGGTCCACAGGGGCCCAACAGGGGCCAGTGCCCCCTGTAACTCTGAGTCTGGACCCCCCTTGTGCCCCCCCCCCCACGACAGGGAGTCTGCATCAATAATGCAATGACAGATTTCTTGCAATGATTTTGTACTGAAGAGAAAGGTGGAAATAAAGTGTCTCAGCAGTTTACTACCCAATCAAAATTGCTGAAATTGTAAACACTGTTTTGTCTGAATGAGGGATTTGTCTTTTTTTCCGGGTTGTATGTGGCCCCTAACAAAGAAGCCGGACCAAACCTGGCCCCCCTATTAAAACTGGTCTAGAACCACCACTGCAGGTCCACTACATGCCTGGTTCTGAGACTGGGCTTATCACACTCTTCTCTACTTGTACCATGGAGGCACTATATTTCCTTTAATCATCCATCTGGTCATAGTGACCACTGCTGCCTAGTTACACAAACGTTGCAGCGTATTAGAAAATGTTAACAGAAACATATTTTTTTTGAGGAAGACTGACATTTTTCCTCCTTCTCTAAAAATAAAGATGCAGCTGATTTGACACATCAACATTGAAGGATCTTTCTGTTTGAGGTTTTTCTTCTTTCAAACATCACACACACTGCTTTGTTTTCTGTAGGACGACAGTGGTGGGCTAGCTTAGACCACTAATACTGATGCTGCTGCTGCTGCTGCTGCTGCTGCTTATGTAATCTGTGCTTTAAATCTCTGACAGACTTCCTGTGCAGCAGCGCAAAGAGAGATGAATGTTTCAGGTATTTTCTTCAGTTACATTTTACTTTGAAGTCAAAACAACCTCCAGAGAGACTCACTGTTGAGTTCCACTCAGAAATAATCACACAGCTGCAGTTTCCTCTGATCTCAAAAGGCTTCTTGACTGCAGCTACCAACAAAACTTGCGTCCTGCATGAGTATTTATTAACTATTTATTTCCAACAAGTTGACAAAATATTGGCTCCTCAGTTCCATGACTGAGGAAAAACCATAGTGATTATTTTATTATAGGTTTATGGATGTATAGCAATCAATATCTGATGATTTAAAAATATTGTACCAACAATAACCGTCAGATCAAGTACAAATAATAATCACATTGAGCATCCTGATAAGCTGATGAGGTCTGAGGGAAGTCAGCATTGGAAAACACAGAAACTGTTGCCAGAAAAAGTAAGTTTCTGCCACACATGTTTTACAGCTTTACATTTCTTTACGTTACATCTTGATTGAACAATGTTATATGTGCTTGTGGTCCTGTTTGGTGGTCGGGTTTAGACACAAATACCACTTAGTATTAGGAAAGGATTTGGTTGCCACATACATGGCACAACAATATATCTGTACCGCTCCGTACCTTTACAGGTGGCAACATAAAACTCATAATAAATGAGGTCTCGTGTACGTAACGTCGTTTCAAGGCAAAATAGTCACATAATGTTGTTTTTAAAAACTGGTTTTGTGACTTCCTGTCAAACGCAAACGTGGCTGGAAATCGTTCTAATTGAAATACTCTGTGTTGAAATGTTGAAACACAGTCTTGAACTGTGGTCACTGGCTTGGCTGCTCGTCCATCAGCTTGGTTTGTGGCCCAAAGCTTCAAACTATGACGCTCTACCTGCAGCTCAGCGGTCAAGTAAGCAATAATATTTAATATGCAATATCCAGGTAGACTTTCAAAGTAAAGCTTGCTGACATATTATGTGTTTCGGGCTGTTGTGAGAGGTTGAGGTTTGTTTAGGTTTAGGAAAATATCTCACTTTGGGGTTAAAATAACACATTCAGTCTCGTAACTAAAGCAGGAACGTCACTTATGTTACGTGAACACTCTTGACGTTGTTACACGAACTCAAATAAACCTGAAAACATCAGACGAAAAGAATCTCAAGCACAATTGCAGCTCTTTGAGGCTGCTACATAAACAACGTGGGTCTCTTCTGGTCGCTCAAGGATAAAGTTTATACAAGGGTGGATGGAAAACATCTTTGTTTTTTCTTTGGTTTGGACTTGTGTCGATGTTTTAACAAGTTAGTGACATATTATCTTATATGTAAATTTCAGGCATTGTGATTTAGTGTCTCTGTGACGGAGCGACCAAGAAATAGAGAAATAAATGTTAAGTTCTCTTTAAGTGGTTGGAGAGTGTTTCTGCAGGGAGGCTGCAGCGCTTTACCACAAAGTATATATTGTTTTATACTCACACACTTCATAAGGAAATGTAATGACCTCCAACACACCTGCTCTGATAGAAAAACTACTTTCATGATGCCTGTAATGTTCAGTTTCTGTCTTAGCACTGAGGCTGATGATGTGTTGTACTCGTCTGCAATATATTGATATTGTTTCCAGCGGTTTTAATATAACTTCTACAGCATTTTAAACACAAACTGAAGAGCTTTAAATATTATGTCTACTTAGATACAATTATAAATATGTAAAATCCATCATTTAGATTTTGTCTTCATGTTTAGACAGTTTCCACCTCTAACAAACACACTTCTGTCTCGCCCACATATCACGATGCACGATAATATCTTCTATCAAATAATATAGAATTGTATATAACCCTGTATCACATTTAAATCTCATCATAGCTGCTTAACCGTAATTTAAGCTCATCAAACTGTACTCACTCATAGATACCAGCCACCTAAATATGTTGGTTTTTTTTTCATCAAGATCCATAAATCACTCCCTGGGAAATTAATGGAAATGTAAAAAAACAACTCCATGTTGGGCAAGTGAAAACAAATTATCGGAATCACACCAAATGTTAATGGCTTTTATATTATTCCATCCAAGTCCAAACGTAACATTTCAGCGACGCTAAAACAAAACATTCTTCCTCTAGCAGCTGATTAAATCAATCACTGTCCTCTTTTTGAATAAGCAGCAAGACAATTAAATAAACTACAGATGATATTAGCTGGTTCTGGTTCCACCTGCTTTCAGTGATCTCTCTCAAATGGAACCGTGGGCCAAACTGCTCAAACAGCCAGAGCTGCACTGATACAGTTCAGTCTAACCGGAGTCAGCTGTGAAACACAAACAGCCAAAATATATATAAACATTCATATAACTGTGAAATGGTAAGTTTACCACACTTTCTGAATATTGTACATGTATTTTAAGCAAGTGTGGTTTCATGTCTGCTGCACATCTCAGTGTTCAATCACACTAATATCACTCACATGTTGAGATTCCGCAGACCCTCCTAATACCATAATCCAGATTTATGTCACGGATTCGTCCATATTTCTGCTCCATATTGCATGTTGTTCTTTCTTACACACAAACCACGTTTTTTTTGTTTCTTTTCAAATGACACGTTACTTCATTACTGAACATTTTTCTACTGCTGAGTGATTTTCTCCTTTAGACATGAGTCAACTTTATCAATGCCAGCCAGGCAAACGCAAACACACACACACACACACACACACACACACACACACACACACACACACACACACACACACACACGACACACTGATCTCTATAAACTGTCTGAGAACATGAAGGTGTGCACCTTTGTCCTGCGTCCCACTGACAGACACTCTTATTTGATGTACAATTAGAGGAAGCATTTGTCTGATTGGATCGTAATCCCCTATTGTGAGGGACAAAAGGAGCCTAGGTCTATTTTTAGGCCTATTTGAGGATATGACCGAGCTTTAGTCAGACGGGGGGTGATGGGAAAGAAAAAGGCTGCGTTCTGTTGGCGGCGCCCCTTCGTAAAGCTGCTTGCTGGATGGTTTAGAGCGACGAGCACTTCACTGTATTTACTGCCAGCTTATTTTTTTGTAGCCTGGATTTTGTTGCATTGATGGATTTTTTCCTTTCTTCTTCAATAAAAGAAAGCCACCAGCCAAAAACCTTGTGTTGAGTCGAGCTTGTGTGTTTACAGCCAGTTCAAATATCAGCGCCCACCGACTGGTGCCGCTGAACCGTTGAGACCAACCTTCAGAAAACACTGTGAATAGAGAGTGAAGGCGGCAGCCTTTGTACTCAGCTCTATTTTGTCGTGTAGAACAGAAGTTTTCACGGTCTCTGTTCTGAATTTGTTTTCGAATAGTTATCTGAAGGTTCCTCCACCAACAGGGTTTACATGTGCACAAAACAGGAAATTTGAACTAAAAGGACTTAACTTTGTGATTGCTGAAGCCTCGTGTTAAGTATTGTCCCCCATTGTTCACTGGGTTAGGGAGCTATTAGTGGTCATGAACAGGATGCTGAAATTTGCTTTTACTTGTGGACGACACAAGTAGTTTTTCCTCTGGGATGAAAGTTTGTTTTCTGATGTTTTGAATGTTGAATGTTTTGTGGCTGTCATATTTCCTGTTTTATTTTGTAGTTCTGCCCTCATGCGTCTGTTCCTGTGTCTCCTTGCCATGTCCGATTTTTTGGTTTCTCATTTTTTCCTGATTTGTACTTTGCTTTTGTTGTACTTTGTTTTTTCGCTTTTGTGTTGCTACTTTGCGTTTTGGTATTTGCACTTCTTGTTTTTTTTTTTTTTTTGGATACTATTATTTTCTGTACTTCAGGTCATTATTCAAGCTCAGTTTTAGTCCCTCACCCCGCCTGCCTCCTGAGCGTCTTGCGTTTGGGACATCACAGTTTAACCACACATGAGGATCATTAAACTCTGATATAACAAAGATTATGCTAAAACATTTTACAAATGATAGACAAGGTTAAAGAGGCAATATGTCAGAATTGGAAGAAATAGCAGTTTTGATATTATGATGTGTATGTGTTGTGTTACAGAGATATCTACTGAAGTTAGCATGCTAACCAGCTAGCCCCAGTCTGTCTCCCGTCCAAGTCCGAAACCATTAGCTGCACGGCTAACTGAGCTAAAGGTGTTAACATAAGAGCCATAAGAAGGAGTGTTGTTTGCCACTGGCACAATGATTATATATGTGTAAATAGGATAAACATTGAGTTATATATGATTATTGTGTTTTACACTTTATCGGTTATTTCTTGTTTTGTTTTTCTTTCTTCAGTAACACTTTATTTTTCAGCTCTGCAAAGTTCATGGTCAAGCAGAATATTTCAAATTTATCTGAAATGCCTACAAGTTACCACAATAATTATGTCAACATGTTTGGAAAATGATCCCAATATGACTTATTAAAAATAATCTGACATTTTCCAAAAAGCCCCAAATAAATAGCTGATAATTTCTCTGATACATTTCCAGGAAACGTTCTTCGGGTCCCTGTTTAATGTCTGTAGGTCAGTAAATTGAAGGACAGGTTTTAACCAAAGACGTTTTTTTTCTGCTTCTCATTTTCTCAAATGATTGAAATTCAGTTTAAAAATGAAACGTTGTCCAAATTATCTTTGGGATTTTGACCTTCGCTAGAGTCTGAAATACATTTTCAAGGATCTGAACGACTTTGGTGGCAAAGTTCACAATGACTCACGGATTGTTTGAAAACAGTCGTCGACTTTTAGACTTTAAAACTGTTCTCTAAACGTCCAGACGGCATTTTATACAAATATTCATCCCTGTGGCATGAAAGTCAACTGGCAGTCTGCACTGTGTTGCAAAGCAACAATAATATACTGATATCTTTATGATGTTCAAGGACAGATTACATATTTTCATCGCGTAATGAATGGAAGTCAATAGTTCTCAAACTCTTTACTTACAAACATCCATGTAAAAATACTTAAGGTAAAAGTCCTGCATCAAGAAGTATTATCAGTGCCCAAAGTACGTAAAGTATTAAAAGAAGAGGAAGAACCACTGGGACTGATCTGACCTCATGACACGATAATGTCAAACTAAAACTAATCCACATCCTGCTTGTAGCTGTTGTAGCCGCTCCAGCTGGAGCCAGTTTATATACTCAACATGCAGTCAGCTAGTTTAGTCCTTTGTTTTCCAAACTCAGGGTCAGGTCCCTTCAAAGGATCACAAGATAAATCAGAAGGTTCATCAGATAAAAAATGAGGAGAAAACGAGTTCTGCAAGACATATTTTTGTACATTTTTCAGGACTTTTCTCTGAATTTGACCAGTTCGGGTCTCAGATCATGAGTGAAACTAAACGTCTCTACGATGGAACATCTGCTGGAACGTGTCGAGGAGCCGCAAACACAAATGTTTTCCACCAGAAACTTAGGAACCAGCTAGATAAAACTTTGAGAAGCTTAAACATCTTTCATGTGAAATGTTACAGGGTCATATAAGATATTTCCATCTCAAAAATAAAGCAGGCTACAATACCTAAAAATGTACATCTGGCCAAACTGACACTAAAGGAAATATAATCTGTTACTTTGCAGCGATGCAAGATTAGAATAAACAATTATATGTTTTTAGAAAATGTGCAAATCATGACCAAAACCCACAGCGGTCAGCACTGATATGCAGCTTAGTATCAGCGTGATAAACTACAGTGAGGCAGGAGAAGCACTGTGGAGGGTAAACGCTCCGTGTCAGGATGAAGATTGTCTCCCAAAGCTCTTCTTCTGCCGGCGTGACGTCACAGCGGGTCGAGGGGGAGGAGACGGACTGACCTGCTCTGTGAGGCGCCGCGTCCTCAGGAAGAAGCCCAAAAGACACCCGATGACCACAGCCAGCACCGACATGATGAGGAGCCCATTCTGTTTGCAGACGTTCTTCACCCTCACCCACACTGCGTCCAGAGCCACGGCCATCTTGAGTCACCTGGTCCTGCGTCCTACCAGCAACCCATAAATGTACCCAACCCAAAGCGATCTACGATCCAGGTGTGAGGGTGAAAGCAGAAGGAACAAAAAAAAAAAGAAAGTGAAGATGAAGAAAAAGCTCCGATATCCAATCCCTTCGTGATGTTTTTTTAATTTTTTTTTAAAGCACCTTCGGGCTCGGCATCCCCTCTCGTCCTCTGGCTGCGGCAATCTGCGCTAAGCTAAGAAGATCCTCTCACTTTCCAGGCATCCCCTCCCACCCTGCTCCACCCATCAGCCGGGCCCTGTGTGTGCTGACCCACCGCCAGGGGGGATGGAACAGCTGGCAACCACGTCCCCGGGGGAGTTATCCTGTTAGTGCTGCTGCTGTATTAAACAGGTCTGACGCAGGATTAAAGATCCACGGATAGTTTGACAAAGGTTAGCAGAGCGCAGCCGTCTCACCTGCCTTCTGCTCAGATATCACGACGTGTAGAAGCGTGCAAACACAAACACTTCCTGTTGTTGATGGATTAGAACAGCTCGTCCATCACTGAGCTGCCTCATACTGCGATAAGCCACCAAAAGAGATTTATTAATCATTACTATATGTATGTAAAAGACGTTTTCTGTAATCCCTGCCCACTTTGTCCAATCAGGACGGAGAACCTGCAGACAGCAGGATCCTCCTGTCTGCTGCCCTGTCCGATGTTTTGTTCACGCAGTTAGCGATTCCCCAAACTTTTACCGTTTCGGTTCCATTCAGCCGTCTCATCAACAGGTTTTCCAGCAGCAGCACGAAGCTGTTTTCAGTCAGAAGGCTCCACCGTGCGCTCACAACTGTCAAGTGTTTCACAGCTACAGATCCAGATGTTTCCCCTCGGTGAATCGCGTGCATACGTTGGCCACGCTAAGGCTAGCGAGCTAGCATGTTGGATGTGGATGTTGAACTGTAATCATTTCTTTAGTGAAAACAAATCCTCCACACCTGCACATGGAGCAATTTTTGTGCTGAACACATACATAGAAATAGAAAAATAAGACAGTATGGTTTAACAAGCAGCCTGGTTCTGGTTCAGACGTATTTACTGACCATCAATCTGGGTTTAGCAGTGGCTATCATTAGCAACCTGGCTAAAACCATTCGTGCAGCAAAGTAAGTGTGTATATGCAGATTTTGAAAAGCGAGTATAAACACTGGAAATAGTCCGGATTCCTTTATTTTCCATCAACAGGTGTTTTTTTATTTGTCGTTTACGTCTGTCATCATGAATAAAGCATCACTCGCCTCATCAGACAACATCTAGAAGTTAAACATGGACGCCCTCATCAATCAATTACATAATGACTGATTTCATTATTATCTCAATTCTAATTAGAATAACAATACTATCATTACTATTATTATTATTATTATTATTATTATAATCATCATATTATTACATTATCGCTCACAATAGGCCAATCACTTGATAAAAAATAGCTTCTACTCTAATCTGTCAGACGCTGATGAAACCTAAATGCCCAATTAATGCAATTTAACTGTGTGAATGAGAAGCAGTGCTGATTGTTCCTCTGGGCTTTTTACTGGAGGAGAAAAGAAAGACAATTAGCTGCAGTTCATTTAATCAGACGACAGCTGTGAGTCGGCTGCTGTAACGAAACTGACTTAGAGATGATTGAGGACAAAGAGAAGAAGAAGTTATGGATTCAGTATTTTCAGATGTGAGGTATATTTAAACCCTCTCTGGTTTCCTTGGAGATGGATTGGAATCTGAAGAGCTGTGTTTTCATTTTTCAGCTCTCCTGGTTGGTCATTGTTGAAAATCCAAGCGCAATGTCAGAATCAGAGATGAATGTGAAGCATGTGAAGATGTGGCTGGAACAAGGACAAAAGATATTGGTGCATTTCTTTGTTGTCGGACATCTGAGCCCCATCTGAAAAGGTTTTTATTTCGAGAGTCTAGGAATATATATTATATATATATAAATATATATTTTTATAAAGAAACAGGCTTCGCTTTTTCACATGGATGTTCGCGTGTGACTTTGACAGTAAAAAGCTGCTTTCACATTCATTCAACTGCTGGAGGAGAAAAGTTTGATCTCAGTTTAACACGAGGACACACCGGCACCGACATCACAAGTAGTTCGGTTTGTAGTCCCGTGTGATTTTGGAAAGTTGAAGCCATCGGTTTCACAATAAGAACAGATTTTCAAGACCCAAATCGAGACACACGGAGGCAGCGAGCTTTAATGAGCTGATGTGTGATATGTGAAATCCACAAACTAAAAGCAAAACCAAGAAAAGACAGGCAAAGAAAAGACCTACGAAACCGAGGACAAACCAGAAAACCACAAGGAACAAATTAGGAAGACAAGGAACACACGAGGACAGAAACAGACGAACCAACAAAGAGCGAGGAAACACCGCAGGTTAAAATAGAAGTTAAACTAAGCGGGTTCTGACTAACGTAGCCCAACGCTCAACAGCCTCCATCAGCGTAGCAGCTAGAGACGGGTTCTCGTTGTGGATGGAAAGAAAAACTTGTCATTGAGTGTTTGGGCTGGATGAGACACACAGAGGCAGGCTGAAAACAAAAAGTGAGTTTTTAATGAGCTGATGTCCAATTAAATCAAAAGTCCCAAACCCAGAAAGCAAAGTAACAAATGACAGGCAAAGGAAAGTCCACAGAAAAAGCTGAAGAGAAGATACAAAACTGAGGACGAACCATCAGAACAGGAGCACAGGGAACGCTCGAGGACCGGAGAACAGGCACAGAAATCGAGCTGTGGCGCGCGAGAATATAACAAGAAACAACTGAGCAAAAAACTAAATCATGACACGGACTACAGTGAAGAACAAGAAAAAGAAGACGTGTTTTTTCCAGCAGTTAAACTTTTTAGAATAAACTATACTTGCATCTTCATAAATCCTGGATTTAATGAGTGTTTTTTGATATGAGATATGTTTGAAGGAGATCTTCACGGTTACCGCTCATGATTCTTAGTATTCTTTGAGACAATGGATCCTTGATTCCAGACAGACGACACTAAAGCTGCTCATCTGTAATTTCTGAGTGAAAGAAGAGAAGATAAGAAGCCAGGCAGGACTGTTGTGCAAGATTCAAGATCACTGAAGGCTTCAGTGAGCGTCAATTAAAGCTATTTATGATTTCAAATGAAGTGACTGATGATTTCCTTCGTGTTCGTCTGTGTGCTTGGTCACCTCCGTCACCAGCTCAGCATCTGCCGTTACATAACCCCGGTCCTCGCCTCTCATCCAGATCATTCCAGTCTTGTATCTCGTGCTTTCTGATCTCTGGTGGACTCTTCCCTGCTTTTGTCTCGTCTCTGAAATCAACTCAACTTGCCTTCACCTGCTCACCTGTGATTCCTGCCTCTCCCTGAAAACCAAGCGCAATTACTCCACCCCGGCTCCTGGCTCAACCTTGTTCACCTGCCTGCCCTCCTTCTCCACAAATCCCCCTTCATGTTAAAAAATAAACCTTTTAACTCGACTCCAAATCTTGGAGTCTGCAGGCAATGTCTCTGCTTCTGGGTCCGCCAGCAGTCCAAAAATAACACGTAGTTTGGTTCAGAATAAATCACCTCTTCTGAAATGTTTCCGTTAATTAGCTGCTCTGCTAAACAGACGCTTGTGTGTGAACTTTGCTCGTGGACTTTCTTCTAACCCTAACCCCTACCCTAACCCACATTAATAACAATGTACTGCTTCGGGAATGTTTTATTTATAGACTTCTGCATGAATGAATCCTAAAACCCCTGAATAAGTGAGCATTATTTACACCTCTGATTCCCTAATTTCATGGGTTTTTGGTTCGACGCCTGGAAGGAGGTCTGCGGCAGGTTAATGTTTTGTTCTATGACTTAAAATGTCAGCTCCTGACGAGCAGGTTGGCACCTTGTCTGGCAGGCTCTTCCATTAGCGTATGAAAAGCACAAGGGCAGGGTGCTATTAATGTGGCAGGTGGCACTAAAAGAAAAAAAAAACCTTCTGGCTTTGTAAAAGCTTTCGGAAGCTTTTTGAAAACCTGTCCTCTCAATTTGACATTTCCTGAGATGTTCAGGGAGACGTCTCAGCACCATCCAGAGCGGGCTTCTTTTCTTCCAGATATAAATGACAGGTAGATGAGTAATTATCTTTGCAAGTTATCTAAGAGATGCTTATTTTGGCTCATCAGGTTTTATTCAGATCAACCTTCCGAGAAAGAGTTGCCTAACTGAAAGGGACTTCCGACAATTTAACTCAATCCTAAGAATAAATATTGGCGGTGTGTATTTCTGTAAACCAGATGATATGTTGAAACTTTACAATCCTTTATGTTTCTTTATGTCCAATTTTCAGTTCAGGCACAAAAACCACTTGGTTAGGGTTTGAAAAAACAGCATGTTTTGGCTTAACATACCTGTTTTGGAAGCTGAACACAGCTACAGTGGTAATTTATAGATACTTTATTCAATTATTTTGCTACGGCTGAAATGACATTGGTGAGTACAGTAATATCAGTGCATACAGATCACTGACGCGTGTTGGACAAAACATATTAAAGGCTGTTTTTGTCAGATTCAAACCATTCTTCTCCCTTCAGCCTTCCCTGCAGGAGCACCATCAGCGAGCTGGCCCACAAGGTTACCTAACCGTGGCCTTTATGAATTATCTCAACAAAACTTGCCTTTGAACAGAGAGAACACATGTCAGGAAGGAACACTGAGAAACCCGGAGGAAAAACAGAGTTAAAACTTACTCCGACAAAACAAGTAAATCTCTGCAGACCTCACTAAATCTATTCCCCAGTAATTAAGTGTCCAACAAAATGACAACAGCTAATCTGTTAATGCTGTTTTGCATTGATCTAAAGTGAAAGCAATTAATTTAGTAAATCTTGTTTCCCGAACTTTCCACACAGCTCAGGAGCTCTCCGTCCACTCAGTGATGTGACATGCTGAAGTTTCTCTGATGCTCCTGAGCGCTTTAATCAGCTTAAATTGAGTGACGGCCATCTTTGAACAGAGGAGGCGGCCTACGACATTACTTATCACCCACCTGTAATGCTGTACTGATTTCTCTCCCCAGACAGCTTAACAACCATTCACACCTGGGCTCACCTAGCCCGAGAAACCTGCATAATGGCTGGTTAAGTCAACGACCCACAAGTGGCCCCAACGACTCTATAAGGACACTCCCACACAGGGTTTAAAAGCCTGCAACTCCCCTCCAGTTATTGGATGAGATGTGCAACGTCTTCAACAAACTGAAACAAGTCCAGCCGCCTGTCATCTTTCTCGTTCTTGCTTCCAAATCTCTTCTTTTGCATGATAATTTTGCATAAATTGTTTGCAAAAGCAGGACACTCCCACACAGAGTTTGTAAGCCTGCAACTGCTCTCCAGTTCTTGGATGAAATGAGAAGATGAGATTGTCTTCAGGAAACTGAAACAACTCCAGTTGCTTATCATCTTTCTTGTTCTTGCTCCCAAATCTTTTATTTTGTTTAAGGATTTTGCATAAAATGTTGGCAAAAGCAGGACACTCCCACACAGGGTTTAGAAGTCTGCCAACTCCCCTCAGTGAAAACCAAAAAAGCCTCTTGCTTGAGAGGTGAAATGTCTTCAAGAAACTGAAACAGGTCCAGTTACCAGGACCAACGTGGTACTGCAGCTCTGTCCAACGTGGATAGCTGACTGTGTCCAATGACAAGCTGTATTTAAAGGATCACCTTCCTCTGCTGCGTGGTCGGAAGTGGCGTGCATGAGGTCTTTACAGTTCAGATGGATTTCATTCAGTAATGTATGTATAAATGCCTTTTTGAGAATAAGGGGATTAGCACAAATGCATTTGACTGGGCCTTTATTCATATGTACAGTGCTGGTTATACGTTTGCTGCAGATCTGGCTCGTCACATGAGATCCATGACAACTCCTGTTTGTTGAGACAGCTGTCGTCCACTGTTGGTCCGAGGCCGGATGCAGTGCTGTTGATTTAGATTAAACCTCCTGCAAACAGCAGAGCAGCTTCTCTTCTCAGGCTGTCAGACTCCTGAACTCACCCACGACGCCTCACTGTAAACATGTATTTATGTGACTTGATTTATATATTTATACATTAGTTTGTAGTTTTGTTTTTTTATTTGTGTGTATATTCAGAAACTGCAACTGAAAAGCTGTTATCTTGTTTGATAATATAGCAGAAATAGTAGTAGTATTAATAAGAGCATATACTTGTGGGACATAACGTGCAATAATATCAATTTTTCATATGATATATATAATATTTATTTGACGTGTTACCATTTTTAACCTTTAAATAACAGGTTCAAACTTCAGTGAGATGGTTGAATAACAGCGTTACATATAACTTTACTTCAAGATACAAGTTATCAAGTCACACATAACAGTGTTGCAACGTGAGTTTTGTTCGTAGTTAGCATCTACATTATGTCGAACGAATTACTACAGACCTGAGGGTTGTATATGCGACAGCGGTGTTGCATTTAGAAGCTGTAAAATCTAAATAATGTGGATTGAAATCCAGGTTTTACAGCTGGAGGAACGAAGCTGCTCTGTAGTCTGGTGGTTCGGCAGCAGATACCTCTGAATTTCCCGACAGCAGCAGATCAGCTGATTATCAAACACATCAGTCGCTTTACCAAAGGTAACCTTGGTATTCAGCCAATAGAGGTGCTGCAACAGCTCATATTTCACATTGATACTGTTAATGTTGTTTTGTAGTGTTTGTACCATTTGTGTCTGCTCAGAACTTCTTCGTTTATGTCGCTCATTGTCATCTTTGTGCTCGTTTGTGGTTTTAACCATCAGGGAAGTGGATGTTGCAGCTATATTTCATGACATACTTCTTACAATACATAACAGGAAAACAGGCGCACAAAAAGTCCCGTTTTCCGTCCCCTTCTGGTGCCAGTCGCCCAGGAATAGTTACAGCTCATAACCCCTTTGTTATTTATCTTATAAGTGTTGTTAGACGGTTTCAATCTCAACTTTCTCAAATTTCTGTGAAGTTTGACAAAGAGTGCCATCAATCTTCCCATTTAACATTCAGGAAGAAACCATAAAAGCTTAATTCCCAAAATGAAAAAAAACATCTAATCTCAGTGTCAACAGCCTGAACATGCACCTCGAGCTGAACGTAGGCAGGTTACTTTCTGGATTCTCCTTCTGAAAGCGACTCTGAGCGCTACGCTTCGTTGTTTTCACGACACCGTCCCGCTGTGTGTTTGCACATGTTTTAGCCATGAAGCGTTCTGTGTGCTGCACAGATTTTCATCTTATTTATTTATTTATTTCAGCCAGAGGGAAGTTTTAATCTTTTGTTTGCCCAAAGCTTGAGCGATCCAGGTCGCTTTGTCCTCCACAGTCTGCCTGCAGGATGAGACCGTGTGTGTGGCAGTCGGGTCAAACTGGACCAAGCAATTTTCTTGTTTTTTTGGGGGGGCCGTTCGTCCCGTTGGACCTGCATGCAGAGAACACACCTCTCCTTTCACACACACAACACACACCCTGCTCTCACTCTTTAGCGTTACATACGGAAGAAGTCATGAATGGAAGTCGAGCGGCGTGGCGTGTTGGCGTTTGCAGGAGAGAGCTGCATATGTGTGAGTAAAGTATGTGCTCGTGCTGCACATCACATGTTTTGCCAGACTCCATGGTCCCTAATCCCTCTCTTTTGCCAATATTTCCACTCTATCTGGTTTCATCAGGCAGAGGATTACACAGGATTAGACAACCTCCCAGAAGCCAACATGCATTCATTCATTAAAAAAAAAACCAAATGCAGATGCTCACACGTCTCCAAATCAGCCGGGACGCAGCAATTAGGCTTCAGAGCGAGAACAAACACGATCAGCATACTAAGATGCCTTTAATGCAGTTATTCTGATTCAGTTCAGAGATACATGAGCGTTTTGTTTTTTCAAGATTGTTGTTCTTGTGTGCTCTGTGATTACATAATGCAGCGGTGATGTGAGCCCGGGCCCGGATGTCATCAGGATGGGAGTGGTATCGAGGTCGTAGTTTAACAACCTCAGCCTGCCCTTTACCTCGCAGCTGCAGGCAATCAGTCGGCGGAGCGTGATCCTCTGGCTGCTCGCTGCTCTGTGAAGACAGGAAGAGGCGCAAAACACACAATTTATAATACTGTACCAACAATATAATCACATTGTGTTTGTTGAATACCTTTATGGGTTGACAAGATAACAAAAACGTTTCACAGCACTGTAAAGTTTTGTTCTGATCTCACAGCAAACTGTTATGAAATATAACAAATATATTTATATATTTTGATGTCTTGCTGGATATATAAAATGAGGAGACTGACCCAGCTCTGGTGCAGCATGAACTCAACCAGTTTGTTTTCCTTTTCCTCACAAAGCCCGGCTCTCATTGTGCTCCGCTAAGGCTCATTAAACATCTGCTGGGGACAGATGTCATTTCAAGTAAGCTGCACACCAGATGATTGACGGGTCGGTCCTTCAATCAGACTCAGGCACAAAGCCCTGCTGAGGGCTGATTGGACAGACGGACCACTCGCTGGGCTGAGATTGGCCTTTTTTTTCTTTCTTTTTTTGTCGATGTTCAAACTGGAAAACAAACTGGTTGCTCTGGTGACCGGCGGCAGATTTCTCAAAACGCCACAATATCAGATTGTGTCGGGTCGAAACAGGACGTGCACAAAAACATCACAGAACATCTAATTTATTCTTTAAATCCCGGTGAAAATAAATTACAAGTTTTCATCCTGCTTAGTCAATTGTCATATGCTGCCTTTGGAGAAATAAGATTAACGGTGTGGAGCTCAGCCAGCCTCCCTGTGAGGCTGAGAAAGTTCAATTACACAGAACATCTGATGCTGGTGGGAACGGCACTTCATTTGGAGGGATTTGTCTAAAAAAGAATTTAATTTTGACCTTATGATGCCGTTATTCGTTGTTGTTTTAAGTCATCCTGTCCTGATGGGGTTGCATGATTGTTTTTCATGGCAGCAAGAGTTGTTGAGATGTTTCTCTTAAAAAAAATATATATACATCAACGTCACGATGACGCAAGAGGGAGAGCAGCAGGCTCACTGCAGTCAGACTCCATCAGAAGTGTTGACCAGATGATCAAACAGCTTAAAAAAACACCATTTTACGACGTCAGTTGCATTTCGTTATCACACCATGAATGGACAAAGTGTAAAGAAAGTGAGAAATGAGCCAGGAGTTAAACTTCTCTCCGTTCATTCTCTGTTCCTTTCACTTTCTCATCTGAACAACCGAGTGCAACACTGTGAGTGCCTTCCAGGAGAGACGTTCAAATTGTATTTTAGCCGCGTCTCCAGCCGCTTTTACACGGTGATCTCACAAGGTGAAAAGGGAAAAGTCCCTGAAATGAGAAAAGATTTGTACAGTATTCAGCAGCAGAGATACAAAAATGTTTTCATCTCGTTTGAAGTGTGACACGAATTTCACACACATGATATTTGTGAATTTAAAAGATCTTTTATCGGGTCGAGAAAATCTCAGTTGGTCACCGACACCAACGTGGTGACACAGGAGTAGAAAGTCAAAACCAATCCGGCCATATAGACGGATGTAATTATGTTAAGGAGTGCGTAGTTTTATAACAAACCTTCTCGAGTTAAAAAATGATCTTTATATTGACGGACATTATGGAACAGTTAACTCACTGACTCTCCTCGTTAGCTACTGTGCATATTTTCAGTCCACAGGAAGGCTTCTGACTTCGCCTCTCTATGCTGATCCAACAAAATCTCGCCTAAAACGCTCGCCGAACATCCACAAGTCTGTGATTTAGTGATTTGTGATTTTGGATAGCATGCCGCCGATCCAGAAGCAAAAGAGGCGTGACGTGCACACAATAATGCACATTACAGAGTGTGTCCCGTACTTCCTCCTCTGCTGGTCTGAAGGCGTGATGACAATTTGCCCCCATTCTGTGTTTGTACCTGTTTTCCGATACGGCGAGGAGGAACAGCGCCACGCTCTCGTCTGGAACAAACTGTAAAAAAGGCGTGTCTCTCTGCCTTTGACTGAAGACATTCAAAACAATGCGACTCATCATTTTAACACTACCGAGCATCCATCAAACAACCGCATACCGCTATTTTAAAGCTGTTGAGTTAACCTGCAATAAAGTTTGAGGCTTTCTGAAACACTTCAGCGTTCTGTCAAGAGACTGACTTCATCCGCACTTTGCGTGTCAGGCTGATCAAGGTCGACGTTTCGCCTGAGCAGAAGTTTGTCACGCAGGAAGAAAAAACACCTTTGAACAGTTTTTCAGTCAACAATGTGTTCAGTCAACGGCGGAGCGCGCAGGATTTTTGAAAAGTTACACTGATGTTTAATTACCTTCTTTATTGTGGCGACCTTGTGGGTGTCGGTCATATTTAATCTATTTGTACAAGAAGTGAAAGACACACCGGCTCAATGTAAATTTTGGGCCCTGAACCTCGATGATGAGGAGACAAGAGTGGTAAAGCATCAAAGAGAATAACAGTAAATCCACCACTGAACTTTTACATCTGCAGATAAATGAACTCAGTGTCAATGTAGAGCTGCAAAACAGCACAAGGCCGAGTTACAGACGCACCGTGTTTGGTAATGAGATGCAGCATTAACGGCATGTAACGGACTCTTTTTATTAACTCGTGAGCCAAACACACAGACATCAAATCTGTCTTTTTAACATCCTGCTCTCGTTCTTTCATGTTGCAAATAGTGAACACAAGTAGGTTGTTTGTTGAGCTGCATTCTGCTTTTATATCTTTTGTTCTTTATAAATTGTATATTGTAAAACTTGTTGTATTAAAGATGAGCGGTGTTGTTGTGGGGAAGAAATTATAATCAGAAGAGAAATTGATTTTTCTATGCGTAAACAAGCTGAATTAACAAACTGTCTGTGTTTATCATGACTGAATAGACTGACCTTAAAGGACGACACAGTTTATACTGTTTTACTTTGTGGTGGACCCCGCCACATTTATAGCTTCAAACAGTGTTCATGGGGACCTTGTTTTCCTCTGAGAACAGATTCAGTTATGGAGAAAATAATAAATATCTCTTTGTTTGTACGATTACCTCATTAATATTGTAAATATTACAAGAGTTTGCATTTTTTTTCTCCATTATTTTCTTGCCCCTTTATTGAAATACTACTATATTTATAAAACTACAAAGTGCAAAAAGACAATCCTGAATTGGGCTTTTACCTCAAACACAGTATAGTGTATTTGTTAGGGACTATTTTCAGCGGTGGATTAATCCACACGTGGTCCAAATAACTTCCAGTCTTTTCCCATGTTACATTCTATAAAGAAATAAAAATAAATTAATAAAAGGAGGGACAATAAGGTTGTAACACAATTCAGCCTTTTCAATCCTGGGATTCTGACGGTCAGGACCGGCTGGTATTTCAATCATTTGACACTGTCAGTGTTGCATGAAGTAATCACTTTGTATTACCTTTGCTTTGCTTCAGTCGTGCAGAGAGAAAGCATCTTTGAGCAGTTTTCAATCAACAGTTTTGAAACCGTTTCAGTGACATTGACATTTAACGCCTCTTTTATTGTGACGTCCTTGTTGGCTGTCCGTGGAATTTAATGTGTACAAGAAGAAATAAAGGCTTAATTCAGTGCCAAACTTCAAAGACAGCGAGCCTGCAGGAATTTTAATGGTTAAAGTTCAACTATATTTTAGTCACCTTGCAGAATATAAGCGGGTTTTGTGCTACTGCAAAATGTCCACACATAACAGCATATAACGACCACAGTGTCGGGGCAAATGGAACGCACGCACTGCTGTCATTCTTTTGTGCACCAAATCACGATGTCTCGTGTTTGTTTGTGCCGGAGCAGAGCTGCAGTGTGCTGTTGTAGATTGTGTTCTTTATAAATAAATGTGTGTAACATGTGTATAACTCATATTAAAGACGAGCTGTGTCGTTTTTTGCCTCAACAAACTGAACAAACAAACTTTCTTTGTTTGCTCAGTTTATTCAGTCATGATGAACAATCTTTCATACTGTTTCACTTTGTTTATATGTGGCGGACCCTGCCACTTTTCTAGCATCAGACAGTGTTCTG
Source organism: Diplodus puntazzo (assembly GCA_963678695.2). Classification (NCBI taxonomy): domain Eukaryota; kingdom Metazoa; phylum Chordata; class Actinopteri; order Spariformes; family Sparidae; genus Diplodus; species Diplodus puntazzo. The sequence continues at coordinate 3,992,506 of OZ023163.1, read as the reverse complement.
GGGACCTTGTTTTGCTTTTTCACACTTTGCGCGGCACAGAATGTTTGAAAAGTTACACTGATGTTTAATTACCTTCTTTATTGTGGCGACCTTGTGGGTGTCGGTAATATTTAATCTACACTAAGACTTTTAGTTACTTCCTTATCTTGACGTCCTGGTGGGTGTCAGTGGTATTTCTTAGACTTTCTTTCATTTTGTGTTCAACAGTCTTGTGGGAAGAAGCTGTTTTAGAACCCGGCTGTTCTGTCTCGAAGGCCCGCGGAGCCTCTTTCCAGAGTCCAGCAGTGAGAACAGTCCGTGGTGGGGATGGGAGGTGTCCCTCCTGATGTTATGAGTCCTGGTCAGGCAGCGTTTTGGTTTTTTTTGCAATGTCCTGGATGGGAGGAATTGAAGTCCTGATGATTTTCTCCGCTGTCCTCGCCACCCTCTGCAGGGACGTCCAGTCAGAGGCACTGCAGGCTCCTGACCAGACGGCGATGCAGCTGGTCAGTATGCTGGTGGTGAGAACTGAAGTGGCGGAGGTGTGCTCTCTTCATCTGGCGCAGAAAGTACATGCGCTGCTGAGCTCTCAATACAAGAGCTCCGGTGTGACGGGACCGGGTCTGTTATCTGATACCGAGGAACTTGGTGCTGCTGACTCACATCCGATTTGCACGAGAAGTGAAAGACGCTCTGGCTTAATACACGGCCGAACTTCAAGGACAGCGAGACAGAATGGTTTATTTTTTAATGGTTAAAGAAGTTAAACAAACAGGTGCAAACAGGTATTTTGCACCTGCAGAATGCAGCACTTACAATGGCTGCAGTGTCAGGACTAATGGAAGAACTTTTCATTATTTATTTGTATTACTTTGTGTACAGGACATAATATGTGTCTTATTAACACACATACACACAACCTGCTCTTTCACATTCTTTCACTGAGATGTACAGCAGGTACAGGTGTGGCCCACAGTGAGTGATGATGAATAACTGAAGGACTGCAGGAGGTCGTATTGCATCATGTGCACAGCTGATGGTGACGTTATTGTCTCTCAAAGTTTGCTGTCAAACACCAAAACCCAGCGTCAGGCAGCACCATCCCTCCGTCACCCTCTGGTGTTGCCAACACCAGCTGACTGATGTGGAGATTTTTGCCCTTTAAGTATGTCGCCCCCGTCAGGTGGCTCACTGGTACTGCTGAAATATTCCAACACGACCTCATCCATCCAGCGGTCCAATAATTTGGTCTCTGCAGGTTGAACTGGCAGTGGGATGCACATTATTCAAGCAATATATATAAAATAAATATATATAAAGATATAAACTATGAATAAACTAAAATGTACTTATTGCTTTAAGGTGGAATTTTAAGTTTATTGACCTGGTGAATTATTTTTAGTAGGAAAATTATATAGAAACTGTATTCAAACACACACACACAGATGCTGTTTACAGATGTTATGGGTCCCGTCTTCTCTGAAAAAAAAATGCATTTGACTGTTGGGAAAATACAACAGTCAGATTCATACATCTACACATTAATGTGTTAACCCGCTCGGCCTCAGCCGCCTCTATTCCTGCCACGCAAAGTATTCATAGATCATAATTGTTACCCAGTGAGGTCTTTTGTTCCCGAACCCACTGAGTGCAGCTATTGTTGAAAATGTGCACACAGTTCACATCATTTTTAAGGTGATTATTAGAGCTGTCAATTAACAGCCCTAATAATTAGATAACGTGGAGATGAAATGTGTAGCGACAGAAAATGTGAGTAAAAAAGGCAAAGTGTTATCAGTGCGGGGGAGTCGTGAAGCCTGACAAACAGAGAGAAAAGACACAGCAGTTCCTTCAGGTTTTGTGGCCGTGTACACAGGTATCACAGGAGCTACTGGAGAGGAAGTGCAGGTCCTCTGAGAGCGTACATCGAATAGGTAAGCTGTATTAAAGAATCAAAAAAGGTTGTAAAAGATCTTTTTTAGAATAAATAGTGAGTAGTGAGGAATATATTCCATCTAGAAGAAGGTGGAAACGCAACATCTTGGATGCAAACTGGCTCTTTAAACTACAGAAGAAGAAGAAGAAATGGGGTTGCATCATGCAAATAAGGAAATCTTGCAAAAGTGAGAGATTCTTCACCTCACGTGATCTCATGGGGAATCAGACGTAAACAACAACAAAAAAACGGAAGGACTAGCTCTTAGCGTTAGCCTCAAGGGCTTCATTGTTTTACTTTGCTTGGCAAGTTTGTCAGATGTCTCTCTGTTCGCCGTCGTGTCCAGCATGGAAAGTACTTAAATGTCACACACGTTTTATGTTTTCACACACACTCACATTAGCAGATCAGCTAGGCTGAGCTGCAATACATCTTTAGAGTAAGATAACTATTTATAGAACAACAAATAAACTTCAGTCAGCTACCTAATGAAGATTTGTTTCTTTTGAGTTACAGTTTTTTTTCCTCGGGTGACTCTCATACCTGTGTGTCTCATCTGTGTCGGATAAGCACTCGCTCAAATCTAAACCCTGATGACATCTTTAGGATTATTTTCCGTAACTTTATAAACCTCAACCAGAGCCGCCGAAGACATTTTAAAGGTAATTCGCAGGCTGACGTTTACTCCTCATGAACTAGTATCTCAGAAACCATCGATGCAGGTGTGCAATATATGACATGACATATGACTGTTTCTCTCTCAGGTCTCACCAAGGATCAACTTTCCAATATGGAAGACACACACAGCAAAATCAACACTGTAAAGTTTTCCTACATCGCTGTATGCATACTGTGACCTTTTGCAGGAGCCAGCCGACTTCTCCGTGCTGCTCTAAATACAGTCGTATGGTATTTGATACATCACGGTTCGGATATCAGATTGGAATTAATAATCTTGACCTTTAATATCAACTCCCTTTTTGGTTTGTTCAGCATATTAACATCAAACACTGCAGCACAAACACGAACCAGGAGCATCTTGCCTGAGCTGGATCAACACAGGTTGTTCCACACGGGACTTGGCTTTTGTCTTTAATGGGAAAGAGTATAATTGACACTCGATTATCACATCAGTCGACTCTGCAGACTCTTTCTTTTCCGATGCGATGATGCGTGATGAAGTTAAGGACACCGGTGTGGAGACAGTTTTCCTTCCGACTCTGCATGACAGTGCTCCAACATGGTTCAGTCAGAGCTGAGTTTGAGAAAGATACTGAAGTGTCAGTACATGATCCTTATCAGCTGCTTGATTGGAACTGCACATGTGCAACTCTCAAGACTCTCAAGAATAACACCATGTAGGTTGGTTTCCTGTGAATCTTTACTTTCACTGTGCATTTTTTTTGTTTTGTTTTGCAAATACTACCAGTTCATTCTTATATTCCATTGTTTGTGACATTAGGTGTTTATCCTTTGCCAAACCTTTATCTGGAGACAACGTCTGTCCACATCAAATAAGAGACAGTCGCTGGGTTTTTTACTTCCATGCTGCTTTGGTGGTTAAGGTTGTGAAAAAGTCTATTCTAACCCAAAGAATGAAGCCTAAACAAAAATGTGTTGCCTAATCATCATCAGCCAGCAACAGAAAAACAATTTGGTAGTAAGTGATTAGGACATGAACCACAGTCTCCTGGGTAAAAGTCCTATTCTCAAAGGATACGTTTGTCTGCAAAAGAAAATGGTAAGGTAACTTCGATGCAACTGGAATAACTGTGGCAACTTAACGCTGCAAAGGAAAAAGAACCTTATAGACGGAGGAGGCAAAGAAGGTGAAGTGAGAAAGAAACAAAGCAAACAATGGAAACTGGAGTGACTGAATTCACTCTATGGAGAGCGCCGGTGCTGCATCGCAGTTTGTTCCCCCGTCATTATGTGTTCACTGTTAGATGGTTCAAAACTGGCATTCTTTCTACCAGGTCAGTAAAGCAACAAAACCTTATTATCAATTCAGAGCAATCAGAGAGCGAAAAGACATTCGATTCACAGAAGCCCCCCTCAGAAACAGTCTTCACCACACAATCAGGCTGCTCTGAATCGGCCTCACAGATGAATCCTAGTATGTGGGAGTCTGCAGAAAAGGTGAAGTGACCCTTGGCTGAATATAGAAGCTCGTCTAAATGGGAATAATGCCGGTGAAGTAGGTGTATCAAAAGAGCTGTAGGATGGTTTCCTCTCCTCTCCAGGGAGCATTAACACTGAGGAGTCCCAGGAGTGCTTTGCTTTCCTGATTGGCTTTTAAGGCACCACTTGAACCCAAGATGAGCCACTTTCCTCACTACATTACAGAACACCGGCACAGGACCCAACATGACCGATGTGTGAATTGCAGAAAGCAGTGTAGCCGGTATTTCAAGGTTTGAACAACAGCGGACATCTGAGAGTAGCGATCCATCTCCAAGATCTCTGATTGGTAATGTTTCCAAACAAATGGTGTCGTGAATAAATGCCGCCTCTTTCTTAACAGGTACATCATCACGCTCTCGTCCGCCGTCGCCATGTTCGAGGTTGTCAGTAAGTCTCTCTGGTTAAATCGTTTGAGATGTTATTCTCTATTGGATCCATACTGCAATCGTCTGTGCGCAGTTACACAATCCATTGAATATGTCTGTATTTTGTTTGTGAGACTGGACGGATACCACAGAATCACATGGAGATTGACCTCCAGTGGCGGCTGTAGCTCAGGAATCAGTCAAGTTATTGGAAGGTTGCTGATTTGATCCTTGGGCAGCAAAATACTGAAACCCAAATTGCTCCTGATCAGCAGTTGGCATCTTGCATGGCATCCCCTACCATCAGTATGTGAATGTGTAAATGTGAGAAGTGTTGTAAAGCACTTTGAGCAGTCTGTATGATGGAAAAGCACTGTAGAAATGCATGAAGCCCATTTACGTTTACCGACAGAGTGTGTTCACTTGTCATAAAAACGTTGTTGTACGTGTCGACTTAAAGATCGAGACTATTGTTGGCTTTTGTTGTAATCCTGCTAGTTTCAGTGCAGTGAAGATGGAAACTGAAGACAATATGAAGCATCTTGAGTGTAGCTCTTCCTTTCAAAATCTAACAAAGCCATTATATTACACTTCTGTTTACAGCGATCAGAAAAACAGCAGAACACAAAAACATGTCACAGGGTTTGAGGAAATAGGAGGTGGACCAGATCAGACAGGAGGCAGGATAAGGAGGAACAAAAAGCGAGCTTTATTTAACAAAAGCCGAAATCTACAAGAATCCAAGTGAATAAACGAAAATGTGTCACAAGACCAAAAAACAAAGTAGCAACAAAACAGTTGAACAAAGTGCAAACAAAAAGACAAAGAACAAATCAAGAGCAAAGCTGAAATCAAACAAAGCAAACACCAGAAATCAAAATCCAAAATCAAAAAACCGGACTGGAGACACGAGTGGAGACACAAGGAACTCGGGGGGGCAACCAGCTCACACCAACACCTACAGTTAAGGTGGAACGCTCCTAAAGCTTAGTTCCATATAAATGCACAAATAATTTGTTGTTTTGTCGTTAGCGAAAAACAATATTGACCTTGAAGTTGAAAAAGGAGCCTCATATAATAAATAATAAATAAATAAATAAATAAATAAATATAATAATAAAGCTCACGTGAAAAGTCACGTGAGATATCGCGTCACGTTGTTGCCGGAGGAGAGTAGTTCCACCTTAACTGTCCTCCAGGTTACGGCACATTCTGAGATCGACACTTTTCCACTGGCAGTACGGCGGCGAGCGGAACAAGCTACTGCTAACGTGAGTTGTTCAAAAACCTTCTTTTTAGTAACTCTGTGTACACAAACAATGTTCCAAATGCTCGTGTTCATGTGTAGAGACCCTGGTGATACTACGAGCAAAGTTTCATGTTATGTCGAGCCTTCTTAGTGTTTTAAAAATAGAGATTTTGATGCTATCGTAAAAGTGCCCGTAACACTCCCATTGGAAATTAATTTGACCTGAAAACGAAAATATGGTAAATCTTAAAAGTGCCTCTTTCGTCGTAATTATGCTTTTACACGAAGGTTTGACTCATATTCAATCACAAAAAAAGCCTAGGTTGCATTTCGGCGAGAGTTTCACTTTAAGTTACATTTAATATCCATCACAAAAGTTGTGCAGTTGTTCGTGTAGCTACGTATCATTCCCTCTTATTCCTTTCATCCGTCTTTTTCCACTCTACACTGTTGGTTATTCTCAGTTTAAGAATATTTAATTCTGTCTGTTGGGTTTCTGTGTGTTTCGAGAGGTCCAACTGAATTTCCACATTGAACTTGACCCATTCTTCTTCGCTGCATTCAAGCTCAGCGTCTACACTATCAGTCTTAAAAAAGCTCTCTTCAATTAGATTCTATTCACTGCTTTAGACCGTAGACGACCACGTGTCCTCAAGTGCCAGCGAGCAGATAACAAAAAAACACTGAACATGGTCATGCCTATTATTTCACAACAAGATATAAACTCTTCAAAGTTTAAAACTGGCTGCTATAAAACCACGATTCACGTGATTCACTTTTAAAAGGTACACGTAGATGAGAAAAGACTCCCACATATCGTCCACTTCACTTGCAATTAGAACTGAAACACTGAAAATAAAATGTAATTGACAATGAATTGAATGTGAATTGAAGTGGAAATGAAGTGGAGAGTGCGTGGGAGTCTTCTTCTCCTGATTTTGTCGGGCCTTCGGTTTTCTCCTACACAAACCTGTCGATCTAAAGCTGTGCAAACGCTGTGAGTGAATAAATGCTTTTCTGCACGAAGGGTTTGAGAGAAAAAAACAAAAAGTTTGTTTGCAAAGTTTCAACTGAAGAAAACAAAAATAAAAACCTCTGAGCAATAATTACAGAGAAATATGTTAAATCACCATCATCAGTAAGAGAAATTGGAGGTTTCGCATCACAATCAGTGCAGATTCATGTTTCAGTGCCAAATGCACAATAAGACCTTTAACAAGCGATTATTAAAACTTCAGAATCGGCATAAAAGATTATCGCTATCGAGATATGGACTTGTATTTCTAGGACACTTCGGCATGCATTGACGAACCAGCAACCCTCCGATTACTGGTCGACCTGCTCTACCTCCTGAGCTACAGCCGCCCACCGACACAGATTCAGTCCGCCCTCGCGTGTGGTCACCAGTTTGTTCCACTAGCTAACACTAACTAGCTGATATTAACATGAAAGTCAGCCATGTTCATGTTTTCTTCCAACCTCTTTAAACTACTGGCTCAGAGGTTGTTGGAAGCTGGAACCGAATATCAGAATGAATTTGAGACCTGACAAAATGTTTCATAATTGATCATAATGATGTTTTTAAGGAAGAAAGAGGTACGTTTGCTCTGCAGCTGTCTGAAAGTCCTGTAGGTATTATTATTATATAGTATTATTCTTAAAAAAAACCGATTTGTCTACATGAAACGTGGCGTGTGGACGACTATTTCAAGATGTTTGATGCTGCTGGACATTTGATTCTCTGTGACCTCTCTCCGCTCTGCTGACAAAGAGCAACAGTAGCATTAGTTTAGAAATGGCGTGAGTAAACATGAAGTAACGACCGGCTTCCAGCACAACAAAGAAGTCATTAAAAAGGCAAATTTCTCGTAGGGACACATGAGTTCTTGTGTGTGTCAGTCCTGCATCCTGGCAAAATGTATCAGGGGCGAAGAGACTGAGATCAGCCGAGATTAACTGGGCTTTGCTCAAAGTTCTCAAGACGAGTCCAATGTCGTGTCTGAAAGTTCGCTTTTATAAAACCCTTCAGTCGAAGGACAGCTTGTCATCCGTTACAGTGCCAAGATTTATTTATTTTGTGTGTGTATATATGCAGTATATAGACCAATGTCTGTTCCAGTGCTTATAAAGCCAATTTAAGTTGAAGTATATCTCATTCATAAACTGGAGGATGGAGGGTCGTCACCTCCTGCCCCAACATAAGGGCATCAGACCGACCTGCTGGCCTCAGATCTGTCATTTATCTGGTATTTCTCTATGACATACAGTAAACAGCTGACGATATCGGAATCACAATCAATTTTATTGCCAAATACATTTCTACATGCGAGGAATTTGTGGTGAACTGTCGGTGCGAAAACAACAAACGACACCAAAAACAGAAACAATAAATGACGAAAAAGAAAAATACAAATTTAAAACATACAAGTGAGGATTTTAAATATGTGTAGGAAATGATCGGATTCATAAAGAAGCGCAAAAACATTTGATCTGGACTGTGTGAGGTCACAGTACAGATAATCAATGTAATGATCCTGCACCTGCACAACAAGCAATAATCAATATTTTCCTCCTGTGATTCCTGCAGCCTGGTCTGGACGCTTCTTCTGCAAAAACAGAAAAACGTGTCTGTGCACACACTTAAGGTATTGATGGATTTACCTTGCAGGTGTGTGTGTGTGTGTGTGTGTGTGTGTGTGTGTGAGAGAGAGAGAGAGAGAGAGGAGAGAGAGAGAGAGAGAGGGGGGTATGTAAGAGTGGGTGGAGGTGCAGTGAGTCTCAGTCCAGCAGCAGCTCCACCATCACACACACACACACACACACACACACTTTGACGGCGGCGGTGTGAAGGTGTGTGCAGCACCGGGAGATGGCCGGTATGAGAGCGGGTCTTCACGCGCGCCACACCGCATCCTGCCGGGTCCACGTGCGTCTGACATGAGCGCGGACTGCGAGAGTTACTACAGCAAAGAAAACGTGCTCGTGGAGAGCTTCACCTGTCCGAGGGCGGACAGTGACACCACGGCACTTTTCTGCTGCGGCTTCAGCGACCTGAAGTACTGCTGCGATGACCCCAACAGCTTCTTCCCCTACGAGTACGGATACATGTGGTGGCTGAGGTGAGTGTACCTGTGGCAGCGATGCTCACAGTCAATCCATCATCGTCCTGCTCAGAAACATTACAGTCAGCTGCTTCTGGCTCTAATTGGCTGTCACGAGCGGGAGATGTGTTACCTCTGTTAACCTGTCAGCTGCGACACATACGGAATAAATTAACTAATTAAAGGTGCACTATGTCATTTTTTGGAAGACATATTAATCAGAAGAGAAAAATCTTCATATTCATATTTATTTTATGCATCAACAACAAGCTTAATCAACTCTGGTGCAGCACAACATTTGTATTAACTTATACACAAGTTGTTCTATACATATATATATATATATATATATATATATATATATATATATATATATATATATATAGAACAACTTGTGTATGTGTGTTTGTTTCCGCTTTTATAATGTGTGTAATATTGTTTATGTTACCTCGTAGTATTAAAGGTGAGCTGTGTTGTTATGGGGAAGAAATTTTAATTTGGAAGAGAAAAGATCTTCATAAACAAACTCTCTTTGTTTCTCTCACGACCGAATAAACTGAATAAACAAACTGACCTTAAAGGACGACACATTTCACACTTACTTTACTTTTGTGTACATGTGGCGGACCCTGCCGCCTTTCTAGCTTCAAGCAGTAGCCCCCCTTTTCACACAGAGCGAAGCATCTCCGCCTTAAAGACGAACCGCTGTGTAATTCAAGAGGCGTGACGGGCCACTTCATGATGATGACGTCTGTGTGTTTTCACGGTGTTTCCCAGGTGTCCTCCTGTCAGTCTAAACCTGCTGAGAGTTTACAATCAAATGGATGCTGTTATAATGTGTTGTGATTGAGATCCTGACCCACCAAACATCCTGGAAAGTGACAAAGCTATGTTTTTCGCTCTAAATGACATCAGTAAACTGGACGCTGTCTGACTCCCTCACATGCGGGGATGGAGGCTGTTTTCTCGGGTAAAGTTCACTGAAGTCTCGGTCGGGAGAGCTGACCGTCACCATGATTTATTTTTATTACAAACACTCAGTGAGTCAAAGTTTTTTGCCGGTGACAGACGCTGTTTTTCAGTCAGAATTGTGACGAAGAGTCGGTTGGACAGACAGGACAGACACTTCTCCACGTATAACTGCGGTATTTTTTTTCCTCATATAAGTTGCCAAAGACAGTTACAGTTACTACGTTACTTTTGTTTGGTCCTGTAACGTTGCTTTGTGGGACATTGAATGCAGTTATCAGACCATCCACTCGAAACGCCCTCGATACGCGCAGCCGGCTTATCCATTCACACTGGTTCAGTTTCACCAATTCTGCACCTCTGATACCACCTCCAGAGGCGGATCAGCGCCAGAGCGAAATTTCACCCCTCACTGCCTCCAAGAGATTCACGCAGAGGAGGAGGAGGAGAACTGTCGCAGGATCCCTGCATCCAAACAACAGTGTGAATTGAGCTAATGTTCTCGGGATCTTATTGTCCTCTGAGTAGTTTATATTATTACCTCGTTAAAACTCAAAGTCTGAGTTTGAATTTCTTCTCCAAAGCTACACGGTGCTCCTCTGTTTAAATGCAGGTTAATACAGTAAGTTATGAAATATGATTCTGTGTAATTGGGGTGAATTGAGACTTTAAAGGGGAACGCCATCATTTTTACACATTAAAGTGTGTTCCAGAGGAGGAACAAGCTGCCTCCAGTGATGTCACTCAGCGGCTATTTTGCATTGTGGGTAATGTAGGCGCCAGGTTTAGAAAAGGAAGAAGATCTGTTTCGACCTCTTGTTTTGAAACTTAGAGTCCGACAGTGTTTTAGGAGTGCAGTGTCAGACCAGTGGACTTCCTTTTACAACCCTGGCTCCTACATTACCCACAATGCAACTGTGCCACTAAGTGACATCACTTTTATGTTGCATTATTTATGTTATTACTTTCATATCATGCTCCTTTTCTTGTGAACACTGTAACTTGCCGGCGTTTTATTTGAACTGATTCTACTTCTGCTGCTTTCCGGGTTTTGTAATTTAATTGTATAATTTTAGTTGTAATCATCGTGTGTTTCTCTCAATGTCCTTCGCTGTTATAAATAATGGTCATGATAATAGTAAGTATACGGAAAGTGTAGTGAAAACACACAATCACATCGTCAGAGGGCGAGAAGGACTAAATTAATGCTTTTTAGGCTATAATCCAATCAAATATCACAATATTTTTTCAACCAAATACATAAGTAACGTGACAATACTGTCGGGAAGACTACTGGTCCTTTTTGCAGAACAGTAGCACAATGAGATGTTGGAGAAATAATCCTCATGTGGATGTATTGATTAGGAGGGTGAAGTCAAGAATTAGAACAAAAGAAAATACGTCACTTTACTCAAATGCAGCGGCTCTAAAGTGGCAGACGGACTTCATCGGGTCGCCGACTCTATTTTTGCCCCTGCGAACTAAAATTGCTTTTATTGATTGTTCTTACATTGTGTAGGTCTGAATTCAATACAAACACAAAGGTGGCTGGTGTATGAAGGGGTGTTTAAATGCTGCCTTGTGTTGTAAAAGCACCTTCAATGGTTGATAAGACCGACACGAAATGAAAATATCACAAAATATCATCAGCTAATATCTTGGCCGATCACAGATATCAGTGTCCGTTTGTTTGATAGCTGCATTTCAGAGTCAATCGGTCAATCTATCATTTCTATCTGCGTCGGCTGCAAAACTCCAGAATCCTTTCAGCTCTAATAGGAAGTGCATTTTTATGAAAGGAAAAGAAATCACATTGAAAATCTGAGTATTCAATCTACAAAACGTTTCAGATGCTCAGGTGTTTTATGAGGCTTTTCTGTGTAAAGAAAGTTTATCTTTGTTTATTGTTGGTTTTTTGTAAATAAAATGTATCACAAAGCAGTTCACAGCGTGCTGCCAAATCATCTCTGCAGGAGGTTTCGGCAAAATAATGAGCAGCCTCTGGGCGGCACGATATCCCGCCATCCTGCATCATTATGTGTCATTACGCGTAGTGAGAGTTTTCCTGAAACGCTGCTTTGCTTTTTGCTGGAGTGCTTTGAGGCTTTCAAGTCGCAGAGTAGCCGCTCATATGGGAAGGCATGAGCAAAACATCTCCTCTGCTGCACGATGATGATAATTTTCACCCAGCTGCGTTTGTATTTTTGTGTCCCGAGTTGTTAATGCTGCAGATTCAACTTCAGGTACACTCGAGTTGTCTTTATGCTGTTGGTAAAATAAGAAAAAGTCATCGTCACGCCAAATATACATGTGAGAATAGGCTGGTTAAAATAAAGCTCACATGCACCGCCGTACGATGTGTTCGTGTTCCTCACAGAGCGATCTATTAAATCTAAATTCAAAACTTTATGACAGACTCAGGGTCCAGATGAAAGAACACGGAATAAATTTCATTTTAAAGAGTAAAATTAGAGACAGTGGTGCTGGTTGAGAGATCTGAGGCGGCAAAGACATGAGAAGAGAATTCTACCTGAAGTTTCTGAACAGAGACGTCTTCACTCCGTCAGTACAGATAAAAAAAACCTGCATGAGGGTTTGTTGAGTGTGCACACATCTTTCAGTGATGCCTGTATATATCATCATCGCTCATTTGTTCTGTAATGTCCGAGATATTTAACTCTATTACTGACTGCAAATGTACTATCAGACAGTTTGTCCAACCACTCAGTCCAACACCGTATGCATGTATAAAAGAGAACATCAGGCCCCACTTAGCAAATTGAACATACATCCATGCACCACTTTAAAGTCTCTGACGTGTGCATTTATGTTCTTTTGCGTCACAAAAAGCTCTTAAAGAAATAAGTGATCAAAAGCATTATCAGTTAGGCTTTTGTTAGACTGCGAATGAGCCGCCTGTTGTGCTTAATGACTAACGCGTAGGTCGCACAGTAATGATCGAGAGATTATCGCTGTGGGATTACTGTCACATGCTGTTTAATGGACTGAATGAACTGACAAAAGTACTCAGAGGACGCACATCTTTTTAACAGCTTTGCATCAGTTAATTGTGGGGAAAAAAAAACAACTGTGCTGAGGTGCATGCATGTTCCATATCGCCAGTGTTGGGTATTAATGCGATATTAGTAACACTATACGTAACGCCGTTACTTTATTCGGTAACTAATAATGTGACGCATTGTTTTTTTAAATTCAGTAACTCCGTTTCCGTTGCCAAACGCTGTGTTACTCCGTTCCTTTTGGTGAGGTTTTACAACGGCACACGGTTCCCATAACATTTTAGCGATCAATAAAGTTTAATTGAATTGAAAAACAAAGCACTTGTCGCCCTCTAGCATCCCACACGTATCAAACACGCGCCATGAAGATCACTGGGGAAGGTCAGGGCACGGCATGATGGCGAGCGAGAAGGGGAAAATACTTTGGTGTTTGTGTTGGTGCACAACGGATCATATTGCTTGGATGATTAGATTCAGTGATGTGGATGCAGATGAATTGAAACGGTTGTTTTAATCAACAGTTTGTATTATTCAGCATCAGTACAGAACTGAAATGACGGCTAGAGGGGAACTTAATCAATCAACCTTTATTTAATGGGAGCATTGGAAAAAAGTTTTACAGTGACTAAAAAGTTACTTTCTCAATAACGCATTACTTTTTGGTTTAAGTAACTGAGTTAGTAACTGAGTTACTTTTTTACAAAGTAACTAGTAACTGTAACTAGTTGCTATTTTTCAGTAACTAGCACAACACTACATATCGCAAAATCACTGGTTGGTGCACCTGCACTCACACCACAAACAACCAGAGTCCATCTGGACGCGGGGTGACACCACCCTTTCTTGGAGATTGTGTTTGTGTGATTGTTGCGTTCATGAAGACCCAAACTGACTAATGTCTGAAACAACCACTCCAAACGAGCCAGGTGTGAGTCCACAGCCATGCTAGCATAACCCATGTTAAGTAATTAGGGTGTTAGCAGGCTAGCATTTGCTAATTAGCACTAAACGAGGGAATATCATCAGTTTTTGACTTGATGAGAGCGCTCGATGTGAAGTCAAGGGGTTCCCAATCATCATCATGTCGGTAACGAATGTCACAGTAATCTATCTGATAGTCGTGGAGCCACATGTTGACACGAACGTCAGCCTCAGAGGTTTTGTTGAGGAAATGTCAGGGAGATGTTTCTAAAAATGTTTCTAGAAGACTTTTAAACTGTCTGGTGATCACTTCCACCCAAATTTTGACTCAGGTGGTCCATTGAATGATAATTGAACACTTCAACATCGTCTTTGTATGGGTCTGGGTCATGTTTCTTCCTCATCATGATTATTGATCATTTTGTTGTAGAGATCTGAAAAACACCAACTCACTAGGTAGAAGAAGGAAGAACGAAGGGAGATGAAGCAGCATGTCTGAGATGCTTTTAGCAGAAGGAATTTGTCGGAGAGAGCTTTTTCGCTCGCTTGCTGCTGCGAGTTAGTTCAGAAGGTTGCTACCTCTCATGTCTGTGAGTTTAAGTGTGGAGCTACGGCAGAGAGACGATGATACATTAGCATAAAGATTGAAAGCAGGGGGGAAATAGATCTCCTGGCTCTGTTGAAGTGAACAGACACAGATTTAATAAATCCTGAGGCTTGAATTACATTGTTCCTCAAAATGACCTCAGTTGGTTCCACAACATAAATAATGTATAACACAATTATAGAGGTCATATTATGCTGATTTTCAGGTTCATACTTTTATTTGGGGGTCCTGGTAGAATAAGTTTGAATACTTTAATCTTTATAAAACACATTATTTTTCTCATATTGTTCGCTGCTGCAGCTGTTTTCTGTTTTCACACCATGTCTTGAACGCTCCGTTTTAGCTTCAGAGTGAGACGTCTTAACGAGCAGGATGCAGCCAATCAAAAGCAGAGTAGGGCGGGTCATCGCGGGCAAGGTAGTGTGATCTAAAATAACGCCGCTACAAGCTTGTAACCATGGCTTCGGTACAGCTGTATATGTTTTATGATAGATATATAAATATATATTTGCATAACGTCTGTTACATAGTGACACACAAGTTACAGAAGTAAAAGTTCAATTCTGTGTTTTTATTTACTTTTCAGACCTTATACAGGCACAAAAATACTTCATAACACAATAAAGGAAATGCAAAAACCCAACTGAAGTTGCTGAAAACCAGAATGAAAGGATGGTAGCTTATTGAACATATTAGTAAAAATAATGATCTCTTTGTGTAGACAGAAGAATCAGGACCAGTCGTCATCACAGACCATAATGCAGTTGGATAGATTCTTTGATGCATCTGCTGTATTTTGTTTCCTGTTGGACAGTTATAACTCCCTCTGTGTGTTTTTATTTTTCTGTTTCGCAGTCTGGGAGCGCTCGTGGGACTTTCTGTAGCAGCTGTGGTTCTTCTTGCCTTCATCATCACTCTCTGCGTCCTCTGCTATCTGTTCATCACCACTAAACCCAGAGGTCTAGACAACGGGCTGCCGCTGCGAGCGCCAGGTACCGACTGCAGATCGCTCTCCATGCAGGAGGCGTTTCTCACATTGATGAAATGCCATGAATTATTGAGGAGCTGCATCCTGACATTTACAAATTGACATTCCAAGAGTTAACAACAGAAGAAACTGCCTGCTTGTTATTTTCACATGGTTTATGATTGAGCTTTTAGGCTTATACTGAGGTAAATCCTTTGCTATTGAATGAGCACAAAGAAAATTCAGCAACCTACAAGATCAGATTTAATCCAAGGTTTCCCGCTTTCGGTATTTCAAAACTTCTCTCAACATTTTTCTCCAGCTGTTTTTAAAAGATTCAGATTTTTTCCAGGTAGAACAATTTGCGAAGTATAACTTAAAAAGTCCCGTCTGTATCTGCGTTCACCAGTTGTATTACAATTGGTAGCTGCTCGCCAAGACAGGGAGAAGGTTAAAGGAATGAATTTGATCAGCTGTAGCAGTGGGCAGCGATGGTGGGCTCAGGCTGGCGGCTCAGCAGGTGTAGTTTCAGGGGCTCACAGGGCTTAAGTGGATGAATAAAGAGAGCGAGAAGTCACAGAGAAGCGCCAGCAGTGTGGTCATAAACCATGTCGAAGAGTCAGTGGAGTGGAGAGAACACCACGGTTTTAATATCCTGCTGTGGAGCCTTCCTGTCCGGGGTCGTGATGTTTCCGGTCAGGAAACTTTCTATCCCTCCTCAGTAAAAGATGACCAGAATCTGTCTCGGGACTTTAGCCTCCCTGAGTTTATGACACTTTCCAATTGGATAGACCGTTTATGTTACAGAGACAGGCGTGTGAACACTGAGTGGAGGGCGGTGGATATGGCATCCTCCTGTCGATCTGTCGGTTCTGAAAGCATACCTGTGAGGGTCTAGACTGGTCGTCATGATGTTGGTGGCTGTCCTGAAGAAGGTGGAAGAATCCTTCTGTGAGAGTGAAATGTTAAAACATCTCTGCAGTGGTCTGTGTTGTCAGCTCACCTCAGCATTGTGCAGCCTGCGTTCGCTCCTCTCGCACTACCACTCGCAATAACACTGTTAATCTATTTTCTAAATTATAAATGATCTGAGTCCGATAACTATTAAAATATGCATCCCTTGCTTGCCAACCCTATTGATTTTCCTGCCCCTCTCCTCACAATTAGCCTGCAGTGTGACGATTAGAGAGCAGCAACAGGACCTTCGGCCTGCTGGTTTCGAAGGTGAATGGAAGCTGCTCTGATCTCGCTTTTTGATTTAGACGCGATGGATATAAACTGTCGCGTCTTAGAGCAAACAACTTCAGAGAGAGTTCAGGGACAAATTGCACATTTACATGTAATACTTCTGTCAGACACCGGGTCATCCGAACTGGTAATCATGGAATTACAGAGATTGATGCAGTTCAGCTCCCACCACTGTGATCATTGGTATAAACCTGTTGCAGTGCCATGCAAAAATGAGCCTGGCTGATTCAAAACCTTGTTTAAAAGTCTATAATTCAAAATACACAATACAATTCTCTAAATCTGGCTTATTTATATTCCCGTGTGCCAGGCGTGGTGTTTTCAAGTCTGATTAAACGGCATGATTGGTGCACAGGTGTGTCTTTGGACTGATGGTCATGAAAGACGGCTTTCAACTGTTTTAACTTGGAAATAAAAGAGACATTTTTGAAACTATAAATAAAATATGGACTTCAGATGACTATTTTTTTGGTCAGGAAACTAGTCAGTAACCGGCAGGACCAACGTTTTCCTCGTGCAGTGCGACACATCCCTTCACACACAGTTGAGAATAAGACATTCTAGAAAATTAACATTCAGTTCGCAGGCGACAGCTCTTGTGAACATTACCTGCATTCGGCATGCCGACTGCACGCTCCCTCAAAAGTGGCATCTGTGGCTTTGTGTTGTGTGATGAAACAGTTTAGAATGGCCTTTCAACTCTGATGAGCACACACCTGCATACAAATCACGCCGGCTGTTAATTAGCTCAGATGTCACACTGCTGCCTCCTTCTCTGATTCAAGTCATAAAAACGTAGAATTTAGTCAAATGAAAAGACGACTGTTGGTGAAAATCAGGCTGCATTTCCAAGTAAAACAACATATTTGGTTAGCCATTAGCTAATGTTAGCATGTAATGAGCTAGCTAACACTGTTTGACTACTTCCAGTGTATGTTTTACCTCCCGGCTTTAATAAATGTGTCCAAGATGTGCGTTTAATACTTAAGAGTTCATTTACACTATCAAATGTTAATGTTAGCTACAGACTGGTTGAATGCTAACGTTAGCCGCTATCTGACAGAAGCTAGTCATGCCACTCTGAGCATATCGTGAGAGGAAAATGGCCGCCGTAGGAATATTGTCCAGTGTCATCATGACCAGAACAGATGCCTTGACTCATCAATATGAAACTATTTGTAATAAGCTGTTTCTGGGGGAATTGTCTGTCTTCCAGGCAATTCATCGAGTTCACAAGAACCGGGGCCGAGTCACGCCAGCGCCCCTGCTGGACCTCAAGGCCTCAGGAAACACTTCCTGAGGGGCAAGCTGGACTGTGACAACCAGCCGCCGGACCCTGACCGCCTTTTCCAGCGATGTTTCATGGCCACCGTGACATCCATCAACGTCGAGGGTCCTGCATAGATCGGTGGACTGTTTGACTTTTTGACCTACGTATCAAAAAAATAGTTTGTCTTTTCTGGACTCGACTGCTAACACGTTTCTGAAATCATGGAAATTCTCAGACTCAAGAAAAGTTTACCAGAATCTGATCTCAGTGAGTCGGACAAAAATGATTTATTGTTTTTTCTACAGGACAGAATCAAAGCAACACTTTGAGCTCCTCATAATCAAGATACGCAACAAAACTGTGATTGCTAATTCCTGTTTGTTTTGTCTGCGTCCTTCTGCGCAACACAACTATTAGAAAAAGGAGCTCGGAGGCAAGCAGACGAAACAAAACAGCACAATTATGTATAAAATCAATGATTTTTTTAAAAGGCAGTAAATCAGAAGAAGCGAGTCGTTGGAAAATGATGTTTTCTGACTGCAAACGCAGGAGTTGAATACAGATTCTAGGAAAGTTTTAATTGGCCTGAGATGGATGAGATGAGCTGACTTGTAATAAACGTATTAGAGCTCATTCCGTGCAGTCCAGAGGTTGTCTGCGCATCTTTGGTTGTGCATTTTTCTGTAAGGTTGATTAAAAAATACTCAAAATGTTTTCAAAATGAGTCCTCTGAGAAGCGACATCGACGCGCTCTCTGAGTGATGATTAGTCATTGACTCAGAGATGTTTTGTCGAACCTCAGAGACGGAGCGAATTGGACAAACAGCTAAATCTAACTGAACCGTCTGGCTCGTCCACGTCTCCGAGGGCGCAGAGTTTCCCCTCATGCTGTGTTGTTTGATTTATTTGTGCCTGTCTTCTTGTTGAAGCCACAGGGTTTAAACTCTGCTCTCACAAAGCAACGGAACGTTCAGTGAAGACGTAAGGCGAATAACAAATATTTAGCGGTGAAAGTTTTATTAGGAATTGATTTGATAGAAAAGTTTAACAGCATTTTAAAGGGCCATTCCACTGAGTCCACACACGGATACCTTTATTTAACATGACGTCTTAGAGAAGGGTCATGGCGCGAAACTCTCAGCTTGAGGGAGTGCATTATGGGTAATGTAGGCTTTTAAGTGTTTTTGGAGCTTGAAAGGCAATTCCACTTATTCAAACATTAAAGTGAGTTTATGGGTTTTTGGGGGAGTACTGCTGCATACTTAAACATCCTTTTAGATGCTACATGTAGTCTGACACATTTCATCCAGTGATGTCACTCACATGTTGCATTGTGGGTGATGTAGGCATCACATTTAAAAAGAAAAAAAAATTGCGTTGGGGAAAAAAAGCTGATATCTCTTGATTCTGCTGTATCGATTCTGATCATTTGTTTTTAAACTGTCTGTAATGAGTCCAGTGATGTCACAGAGCGTCACGGAGTGACATCACCACTTCATGTGATTACATGCAGCTTCCTCCGGAGCCACAAAAGGCTTTATATTCCTTTTTTATTGATGCGGTAGAACTCGCCAAGACCTGTAAATACAACCAAATGTGTGAAATTGGTGGAGTTACCTTTTAAAGTCTGTCTGACAGCTTTTTTTGGCAGGTCAGCACCTTCTATGTCTTGTGAATGCAGCTGTGTCCCTTTCAAGTGTAAATACATTTTAACATTAGCAGCATGACAGACTCCTCTGAGCCGTCACTTGTCCTTCATTTCTGCAGGTCACGTCGAGCAGTTCAGAGAGAGCGAAGTTTTTAATTAAACCTGACATTTTTATTATTTACTTCAGAATAAGTACAAGCAAAAAAAGTAGCCTGTTGCCTGTTTTAACTCCATGTTGGCTGCTGGACGGGGAGACACGGGAAGAGAAATCTCTTTTCTTGATTGAAAGCAGCTTTAGTTCATGCCGCGGCGTCCCCCCCACATTTCCACCACTGGTGCTGATGAGCAAACGTTAGCTTGCTAAGATGGCGAACATGTTTGACATTAATGCCCACTTGGCATCAGCGTGTTAGCACTGTGATTGTTAGCTTGTTAGCAGGCTATTAGCTTTAAGGTCAAAGCACCGCTGTGCCTCGCTCCAGCCTCAGAGAGGCGAGCGCGGCTGTCGACTCTTTGTGATTTACAAGCACGTTAATAACACGTCAGCAGCTCGTTGACGATCACATGGGAACAGACTTTGCTTTACTTGTTGTTAACGACTGTATGCACGTCCTGTTATCTTTGTTTTGTGGCAGAGCTTATCTGTGACGTAAAATGACAAATGGAAAATACTTTCTGCGGTTACACAAGTCAATAATTAATGAAATGCACACTGACACAGTTCTTTGTGTTAATATAACCTTTAATACAACCTTTTTCTTATGACTAAGAGGAGATGGCGTTAAATATAAATCTGTGATGACAAAAACTAAGAGAAAATGTATGTTTTGCTTTTTTCCTTTACGAGACGTGACTAAAATATTACTTTTGGGCTGCTGGACATTCAAAGACTGTGTGAAAAAAATACAGAGTGCATCTTTGTCACTGATTGATGTGCAGATTGATTCCCAGAATCCCCGGTGTTGCCGTCCCAAACCGACAGTGAGCTAATGACGACAGGATGGCTTCAACACACGCACAAAAAAAAGGTTTTGTCGATAAAAAGAATACATCCTTGCAGGAGCGGAATGATATGTGGACGCCACTGCTTTTGGGGTGAGATATGTGTAAATCTTGCCTTGTTTGCTCAATTAAATGAAGTACAAACGATTACATAAACCCCTCCCATCGATTTTGTGTAAGTTGTTGGTTGTTTTTCATGTTTAAATTACAGAAAGTCAGTTTGTTTTCACAGAGTTTTCTGCAGAACTGTTTTTCCAAAAATTGATGTTAACCTTAACGAGGGAAAACCTTCGTCTCATGTGTTCACTGATTCTGTGCTGTGTTAATCGTTCAAGTTGTAATGTGAAACGTTCTGAATCTCACATCCCCGGAACAGTCTGTGTTTTTCGCTTTCACTGTGTTGCAGAAGACGCCATCGCTAAATGTCGTAGCTGTTAAAAAATTCACGACTTTCATTCATGACTGTTCACTTCATAAGTTGATGTGCTGTCAATCTCTGTTTATTATTAAATGGACTCGTGAGGAAGATATCTGGCAGCTCAAGTGCCTCTTGCTAATGAATGTGTATTTTCCAAAGTTATTAAAGTTCCGACCTTCACATGCCTGTGTGCCGTCTCGTGCTTTGATGCCTGACTTAACTTTGATGTCGCTGCAACTCGAGCCGTTTCTTTAAATTATGTTTTCCTCTTATCTTAGTTGATGCATTTCTAACGAGTACCAAACACCAAAGCTGCTGTTGAACCTGCCTTAGATCAGTTATTCTTTGGGCATCATGTCTCATGGCTCACATTTATCTTCAAGATGTAAGCTACCCTTTTGTAAACTCCCTAATTTTAGTTTGAACACCGATCAAACCCCCAAATTTTCATTCAGTGAAGCTGGCAATGCTTTGAAATTCATGCTCGCCCCTGAAGTCTCAAAATGAACCACTTTCAAGTCCCCTGAGATTCAGAAACGCACATTTAATGATGACACCCAGTGCTCATTTATCTTATCTTATTTGAACCAGTGCCTGGTCTATGTGCTTTGGTCTGGAGGCTGTTCAACACTGTCAAATAAACTCAAAATTAAATGTAGACAACGCAATAATACTGACACAAGTGGAAAATCACTATAAAAAATCAAATATGACTGAATGGTGCAACAAAGTACATAAAAACAGAAACAGGGGTGTCACGGTGGGGTGGCCAGCAACCGTATCAAGGTGACCCGGGCCCCTCCTGGCCCCTCATGGCCCCTCCTGGCCCATCCTGGCCCATCCTGGACCCGCTGCATGGTGCTGTACAACTGTAAGCAGATTCTGTCTCTTATAAGAGCAATAAGCTGACATGGTTACTGGCCTTCCTTCATACTAAGCATACTAATGGCAGCAGACTAAAAAAATTATGAAATGAACCTTGAAGAGATTCCAAACCTTCCTTGAATGATAACGGGGTAAAAGACGACGTTGTACAAGAATTACACACACGTTCTCCGGTGGCCTCGTGTCGGATGACATGACGATCCAAATCTATAAGACTGAGCAACAGCAATGTTACTTCAAGGTTTTTCTCTGTCAGTGTAAACATGCTGCAACAAGGTCTTTTCTTTTGTTCAACTCTTATTCGAGCGACCTGAGATTTATCGAGTTTATTCTGTTCTTTACAGAAGTATCAGACAATGATTCAAGGGTTCTTGGTCAGATCCCTGAGGTGATCAGAGTCATGGCCATGGAGATTTAAAGTGGCAATCTCAAAGACTTCCTGAAGTGGAAATTGCAGGTGTATTTTTCGACCTCACTGCTTCCCATTGACCCGGTGTTGCCTGTGTGGCGTCAGACAGGCATGAGTTGGCAGCTTTGCCTCCGTAACGGTCTGCGCCTTTTCTTAAAGTTTCCTCGTCCTCTGTTATCGGTCTTTTCTTTGCTTGTTCGACTGTGAACAGTTAACCGTTTACTCCAAACGCCAGCAGAAACCAGGACAAACAAAACCACCTACCACCTGCTCTCTCTGGCCGACCAACCACTGCTGGGTGAATGCGTTGCTAACTGTGAGCTAGCAACACGATAATGCTTAATCTGGTGATGTCAACGGTTCACCACTGAGAACATCTTTGGATGGGAAATCACACAAAGGGAGGATATGAAAAAGCAAAACATGACAGAACTTAATATCTCTCCGCAGTGTAATCTGTAACTATAGGTCTCAAATAACTGTAGTAAAGAAAGAAGTCCAACACTCTCCACAGAGCCGCAAAGAAAAAAGGAAAGTTAATCTGCCATTTTGTGTGCAGCCAAATAATAATCACATCCAGCAAAAACACATCCATTTTCAGCTTTCAACCATGTCAGCGGCTCACAGGAAGCATCCAAAACAAGAATTATAGCTACAAAATCATAGTATTTTGCTCAGAACTCGGATTTGCCACGCTCTCTTGAACATCTCAAATAAATGATGGGGGCAGTTTTTGTTTTTTTAATTACTTGGGCTGCTTCAAAAAAATTTGTGATGACTCTGGAGTGGGGAAAATGGCATCTGTCATGGTTGGCAAGCAATCTACTTACTTTTACAGCAACCAGGACTCTGACTCCAGGGAAGGTTCAGCAGGGACAGGTGAGGCAGGAATCGTTCAGGAGGCCTGAGCAAGCAATATGGACGGGTCAATTACAGGGTACCAGGAGCCAAACCTGCCAAAATCCCACCTTGGTGTTGTTGGACTGCGGGCAGGACAGGGCAGGTCCAAAGTGCTCTTACAAGACAGGCCAGACCGATGCTAGCTGGTTAGCATTCTAACTTTATCGACAAACGTGATGAATTGAATGTCAGAAACTAAAATTCTTCATTTTCTGAACTTTGTGTTTGTTTTGTTTTTTTTCAATCAAAGACCAGCGAACATATCTGAACTGCTGGCAGCAATTCAAGGTAATCTTCTTTTCATTTTGTAAATAACTACTATGATTTATTTAAATTTAAAAAAAGGCAAAAACAGATAACTTTTTTGTTTGGCCTGGAGCTAAAAAAGCTGAGTTACCAGTGATTTTGGAAAACATCTCAACAAATGAAATGACATTCGAACTTCAGTCGAGGGCGGACCGGCGCGTTGGCGTGACATTTGTATTACAGCTCCCACAATTAAAGATGCAAAAGAAAAATACAGACCACAGCAACAAACATCTGAGGGCAAAGAGGAGAGCTAACTGAATATAAATGTTGAGGAAAGGTAAAAAGGGGAATTTTTACAGAGATGACAGGTTGACAAGACTGTGGAGCCATGGCAACAAAACCAGCATTCAAAACCCAATTAACATAACTGCATTGTTGTGTCAGAGAGGTCACTCATGGGGATGGATAGATCTAATTTGTCTCCTTTGGAACTCATAAAAGAAACATGAAAGGTTCCTCAAGGTTAGCGCATAATTGGTGCTTAAGACCTTCGTTGGGGAATCACAAATATGACTTTGTAGAAACACATTTGCACAGAGGACAGATTAAGGAAAGAAAGAACATTTAGAAAATAAATCAATTAACCTCCTGCATTCTCCCAACACAGGTGGTGTGTACCTGAGTGTATATACCAAACAGATATGTACTCGTTGGGAGTAATTCTGGCAAAGGTAAGTTGTCTGAACTTAACGACCTCCTGCAGTTTTAGCTGCTGTATAAACACTGTAAACGTATCACGAAAAAAGCTCCGTCCAGAAAAATGTACACTGTTTGTATTCAGAGCCAGCCAAGTTCTGCTCAGGCCTGTGAGAGCTGACCAATCGTGTCTGACAGGGTTTTTTTCGGGGGCGTGTCCTTAAAGAAAACATTTATTTATATATAAAATTCTCAACAGAATGCAAATACATAAGTTTGGATGTTATTCTAAACACGTCCATGTTTTGTGTGCGCGTCCTTTTTCATGGAACCACTCCCAGCTCCCCATCCGGATCACTTACTGCACGGCTAACTGAGCTAACAGCAGTTAGCGGTTACTCTGGTGATATGCTGCCCCCTGTTCGCCATTTCTAATTATCACATATTGCACCTTTAAGTCCCATAATGCACTGCTCTCAGAAAAAAATGTTTTCAGACACCAAAATGAAAGTCTCATATATATAAAAAAAAAAAGTATTAGGTTTGTTTTCAGATTTTTCATTTCTTTCATGAAGTTCTAGTGTTTCAAAACATTGTCTGCGTAACCATGGATACAGATTCTGGTATGGAAAAGGTGAAACTTTTCTTTTTTTTAATACTGTTGGTATAAACTATAGTCAAATGTGAAAACAGATTAAACTAAATCGTGGCAATGAGCGCTGAAACAACAGCGCTCCTCAGTAGTTTTGGAGAAGAACTTCAAGCTCAGATTTAACATTTACAATACTAATGATGTAATAATAATAACTCAATAGCAGTGCTGAATTATCGAACCTTTCTAAGAGGAACACGAGGTCCCCAGAACACCGTTGGAAGCTGGAAAGGTGGCATAACCCTTTATAAACTGTACATCATCTCCAGGCTGCCGAAACTGACAGGAAACATTGAGGGTCTGACTCGAGTGTCCTCGCTCGTAACGCAACATAATTGAGGATAATTATGTTTTTTTTGTAGAACTCAGAGCAGCCTGATTCAAAGACGGATGGTGATGATGCACACAGGCTGATAATGAGCGATGTGTACAAGGTACATGCGACGGTTTGCAGGCACAACAAGATGACAGCTCAATGTATACTGATTAATACAGGAGCGAAGGCTCGAGGACAGGACGATCTGAACATTTTGAGGAAAACGACCGATGATTCAATCTCTGGAGAGAGAAACTGGAAATGACAGCGACATTTTCCTTCAAATTGTTGAAAAAGAACAAGGTCAATGTATTTTACACAGAACTGTGAACACAGAGCACTCAGACACTCAGTGACCTTGTGAACCACCTACAGCAGCGTCTCCTACCAGAGAAATATCTGACTCTAATCCTCCGACACATTCGAGGATAATTGAAGAACGGAAAACAGAAACTTGTTGTGTCTCCACTGATGAAATTGAAAGAGTTTAGTGATTTATTGTGAGGTTTACTGGACTTGATCCAGCTGCTGACTACTTTTGGTTCTGTGCTTTTATGCACTTGGTTGTCACTGAAATATGAAAATAACTATTCATGCATTTTGTTTTTTCTACAGATTTCTATGCGCATTTTAGGAGAATGATGAGCCAAACAGAACACCTGCAAACCCAATATGCCATTGTCAAACTCATTTCTGCAGCACATATCATGATGATGCCAAATTAAACCTCAGGACAAGAGATGAACTACGGCCCAATTTCAATACAGCAGCATTTATTATTTTCCCTGAGATCAAGATCATTTTTACAAATAAAGACGTGGCCAAGGCAGCAGCGGTACAATATCACGACACGACAACATTATAATAGGCAGGACTGACTAAAACCTTGGCATAAAATACATTGTGTAAACCTCCGTGTTGCTCAAGTGATCCCAGTATTTCAAACAACCCACATATGAATGCAAACAGGACTGTAGCTTCATACACTCTTTCAACCTGAACACCATCTTTAAACATTTTTCAAATTTTCATTTGAGAGTCCTTTCTGTAACCAAAAACAACAGATGTATGAGATTTATGTTCTTTAAACCAAATCTGAAGTTTGACTAGTTCACACACTTACAGACTGTCTGTACTTGTCTTTAAGTTGTGCCAAAAGCAAAACATATGGTGTCATCTGCAAATAAAAGAAACTGAACAAATCTTTTTTTATTCATAGATTTAAAACATCTTGGGCCCGGTACTGACCCTTGTGGGCCTCCACATTCAACCCTCTTTGACTCTGAGTCATCACCAGCACGTTACCATATCAGGCTGAGAGCACTGATAACATTTAATATAGCTGGTAGGAAGTTAAGTGAATTCTCTACTGAAAAGAGCTCGAGGAGCAGTCCACCATTACTCTCCTGCCTGTCAGGTCGCACTCGAGGATCGACACGTTTTGTCTGCCATGAAGGCGACGCGCCAGAGATCCAGCTCCTATGGTGAGTAGTTCAAAAACCTTCTTTTTAGTAACTCTGTGTACACAAACAATGTTCTCAATGCTCGTGCTCATGTATAGAGACCCTGGTGATACTACAGCAAAGTTTCATGTTGTGTCGAGCCTTCTTAGTGTTTCGAAAATAGCTACTTTGATGCTAGCCTAAGAGTGCCCCTGCATCCCATTGAAAATTAGCTTGCCTGAAAACGAAACTACGGTAAATCTTAAAAGTGCCTCTTTGGTCGTAATTATGCATTTATACGAAGGTTTGATTCATATTCAATCACAAATAAAGCCTCGGTTGCTTTTGGGCGAGGGTTTCACTTTAGGTTTTATCGACACCCTGTCAAATCATGCAGTTTTCGTTTTAGCATTTAGTTTTCAAACTTAGCCTCAGGGTGTCTGAAGTTGATGCATAATGCTTGTTTGTTGAGTTTATATCGTACACCTTCAGCTTTCTGGCTTTTTTGCTCTCATCTCCACAAGTTGGACTACGTTATTTCATCAAAATATCATATCGAGCCTATTTCTCTGACTGTAATAGCCACTTTATTTTCCCATTGTGGCTGTCAAGATATTTCTCCATCTAAATTCTTTTGGTCTGAGTTGGTGAATTTTGTAGATACCAGACTCTTGAATATATCAGAAATAGAAGGCACTTGCCCAAAAAGAAAAAAAAAGAAAAATACACTTGAAAAACTGAACAGCGACTTCTATTTCCAGAAACCATGACCCGGTGACTCAACATAATCTAAAGCCCTTTTTGTGGGCTGTCTCATGCAGGAGCTGCACTCAGGAAATTTATATCTACAAAGAAAGAAATGTGCTTCTGCTCATGGACAAGAGACGGGCGGATGTAAACCCTGAAGGAGCACTATGTAGTTCTGGGGAAGAAATTTCAGTCAGAAGAGACAAACTCTCTTCGTTTTCATGACTGAAAAAACAAACAGCTTCAAACAATGTTCTGGGAACCTTATTTTCCTGAGAACATCTTGTTTATTCAGATAAGTTTCTTTTCCAAAACTACACGGTGCCCCTTTAATAAAACTCCTCCTCAGCTGAAGTGTTGTGGATGCAAGTTTCCTTCTCCTCGGTGATATGGAAAGAAAACTGTTTTGGACGAGTTGAAACTAGTTTCTGTAAATTATCTTGAGAAACCAGGCGATGATATCTGAGAGGGATTTTTGTGCAGACTGATGTCTTGCTGACAGCTCTACCTTCAAAGATCGAAAACGCACAGCGATACAATCTCGAGGGATAAACATTGTGAAAACATGCGTTTTTGTTTTTATTTTGAACTGGCCCTCCCGCTGACCCAGAGGCAGGTGAACGGTGCAGCAGCCCTGGTGAGCAGCACACTGTAGGCCTGTCGAAACTGTCTGTTCATGACAGCGTAGAGCACGGGGTTGATGCAGCTGCTGAGCCACGAGATGTTTAAGCAGAACATGTGGAGAAGCTGCGGGGCATGACCGCATGTGTCGACTACTTCTACCAACATGATCAACAAGAAGGGGACGAAGCAGAACACAAAACCCAGCAGAACAGCTAAACACATCGCTGCCACGTGTGACATTTCCTCGTCCTCCCCTGAGGCCGCGGAGCGCGACGGCGAGGAGGCCGCACCAGCCAGCGCAGGTGTGGGTGAAGATGACGTGGTGACGACCTCAGGGGGAGACTCGGCAGCTGATTCGGCAGCGGCAGAGCTTTGGGCAGATTGGGAGGATTTTTCGCTATTTATCTCATCCTGGCTGCTCGTCTCTTGGCCACACGTGTTGGCTGTACTGCTCTCGATGCCACTGTCGATGTCTCGGGCCGGAGAAGCTGGTTTCTCCTGGGAGCGCCGGGGGCTGAACCGATGGCGAAGGAGAGCTTGTGCTGACATCTGGACATGTCTGTAGATGAGGAAGTAGAATGTGCCGACGCATATCAGACCGCCAAAAAAGTAGAAGGTGAGCAGGATGATGGGGTAGGGACAGTACATCTTATGGTCGATGTTGCAGACACACACCTTTGGGTCAAACCGGTTGCCAGGCCATAGCGGGCCAAGGGTGACCAGGCCGAGTGCCCACTGTGAGATGATGAGCAAAGAAAGACCGGTGTCGGAGAAGACGCGGTCAAACACGGCCCTCTTCGCGACCATGAGGTATCTGGCCCCTGCTATCAGGCAGAGGGTGCCGATGGAGACGGCGTTGAGGAGGAAGAAGACCAGGCTGAAGATGCTGCACCACAGCGGACCAGTGCGCCATCTGAGGTGTAGAAAGGAGTCAACTGAGACGGGATACAGCACGGAGCAGTAGATGAGATCAACCAGCGCCAGGTTGAGGATGAGCACGTTGAAGCGTGTCCTCAGATGAGGCTGCGAGGCGAAAGCCAGGAAGGTCATCAGGTTCCCCACCGTACCGATGACGGTCACGGCGCATCCCCACACCACGGCGAAGTATCGGTAGCCGTCGGCTGAAGAACTGTAGCAGGAGAAGTTGTGGTTGGTGTGGTTGGTGCGGTTGGGGCAGTTCATCTTCATTCTGTCGAGAAACTGAAGAAGAACACAAGATGCTGTAATCAAACATGATAACGAAGAGGAGCAGCTTCGTCATCATCACCAACTGGTTCAATTAAGATATTAAATAATCTGGATGGGCTTTTAACATAAATACTCACATTAGTGTGTTTTATTACTGAAGTTCTTGAACAAGAACAGATCGTAAGAATAGAGTTCAAAACAACAGAAGCAGATCAAGGAGAAGAAGTTGGTGATGCATCTTAAACACCACCGTCAGTAGAATTAGCAACCATGTCTGCAAAGCTCCTAATTAACAATAAAGAATGAAGATATTGGGAAAATGAATAATATTTAAGACATATAGACAGGCGACCTTTAATTATGTATTCATTATACTATTTCTTTATTACCTGACAGTGTTTAATTATCAGGGCTCTTAGTTAATGGGCAGATAAACTGACTGAATGAAAACATCTCCCACATTTTTAAGAGGAAGAAAGAGATTATGAAAGAGGAAGAGAAAAATATTTATGCAAATGAACATAACCGCAAAAGAAATGTCGGGATTGTTCTGAAATATGAAATATGATATATAAATATCCGCCCACAAAAACTTAATGGGTCAGTCATCGTCTTCATGTGGAACCGGTTTGTCTCGCCCACTTCTGGCGGTGTCACGACGGCGCACACAAATACAGCAAGCAAATACGTTTTCTGGGGAGATTATCTGTTGAGTGTTTGTTCCTCGTGTGTTTATTGCGGAAATGTTGACTCAGCAACTTTAATCTCCAAAACTACGTAGTGCCCCTTTAATGTTACAGCTCGCAGCACACAGTAATTTAGTTTTATTTTGTTCTCATTTTGTAGAAATGCTTCCAGATATCACTAACTGTCATCCCGCCTGTGACGTTAGACCGAGTGATGTCTGACTGGAAACGCTGCATAATATCAGAGACTGTGCAGATCATCTAAATGCAAAATATTCATCAGGGTTATATTTATATATTTATTACAAATATAATCCTGATGTCCACTCTGTTCTCTCCCTGTACTGCAGTGAAAGACTGCAGTCTGATCTTTGAACTAAATAAACTGTCTGTAGCTCATTCTGCAGCTCTCAGAATCACATCTACTAATATACCAGCGTGATGTCTGTAAATTGCCTGTTTTAGCTGACAAACATTACATTCTGTCGTGTTTATCGTCAATACTTTGTTAATCAAAAGTATTGAAGCAAAGTAAAATGATGCGTTGCTCACCTGTAACGTTGACGACTTCCAGCAGCTGTCTGTGAAGCTTCACGCAGCAATCTGGTCTGCTGACAGTGTGACTTCCTGTTCGTTTTAAAGGACAACACAGTGTTATTACTGTTTTACATTTGTTTACATGTGGCAGACCCCGCCACCTTTCTAGCTTCAAACAGGAAGCTTGTTTATTCAGTTTAGTAAATATATATATATATATATATATATATATATATATATACATATATATATATACATATATATATATATATATATATATATATATATATATATATATATATATATATATACATATATATTTCTGCCCTTTAAACCCTTTAAAATTAAATTCTGTTGCAGCTAACTAAAAAAAAATAATATAAAATAAGCCTCTTTTTATTAGACCAAAGAGCTCATTGAGGACTACAGAAAGTCAAATGACGGCACACACACTGTAGTGTAAAATAACCATAGTAAGTAGATAGTGGTCGGTATAAAATAACCACAGTTAGTAAATAGTGACTACTGGTAACTGATAATAACTGTTATGATGATAAAAGTAAGAAACGAAGGGTAATAAGTGTTAAAGAGTTGCTGAAACATTCTACTGAGCACCAGCTGACTGAAAAGTGCATCTACTGATTAAAGCTGCTGTAGTCAGATGATGTGAAGTGTGAAAATGTAACCACAAATCCAAGAATTAAGTCATATAACCAAATATGTAACACTTTCATTAAGTTCAGAAATACAGTGCAAAGACTGATCAGATATAATGAGATGCATCAAGAAAGGACTGAGGTATCAGAAAGCAAATAAAGTTCTGGTGACTCCTGGTGACTTTTTTGATCTTTGAAATCTTTTGGACCAGCCGAGAAAGGAGAAGTCGACTAACGACAAAACCTCCATCCGTATCAACAGAACGGAGGTTGAGCGTGTCACCAGCTTCAAGTTTCTGGGTGTCCACCTTCAACACCTCCACCCTGAACAGGAAGGCTCACCAGCGTCTCTTCTTCCTGAGGAGACTAAAGACTAAACTGTCTCCCTCAGGTGATGTAGGGTTCAGGTGATGTAGGGTTCAGGTGATGTAGGGTTCAGGTGATGGTGATGTAGATGTAGGAGAATGTAGAACTGTAATAGCCCTTCTGGTCCACTCCAGTCCACGAGGCGGCGGTAATGCTGTTCGCCAGACGCCATTAAAAGTAGACGAAGAAGAAATGAAACCTCTTCCTTGGAGACGAGGGACGCCCGGGTGGTCGTTATGCACAAAGTTATCAACATTGTGAAATGTTTCTGTTTCTCAGGTGATTTTAAATTGTAGAAAGTTATAAACATACTCAAAATGAAGCTATGACGCACTTTGTATCGTTAGTTCGCGTTAGCAAACATGGTGTTAGCTCGTTTCGATAGCTAGCTAGCTAGCTAACACGGCTGTATCCAGGGCAGAAATGCAACGGACCCGAACCGGGTTAGCTGCTGTTAAAATAACCCGTGAAGATGTAACATTATAGCTTAATGGAAGAAACGTTAGCTAATAGTTTTAAAAGATGTGGAAACGAGGCGGTCGAAGCTCCGCTCTGGACCGAGCTCAGGCTCTGCTGTCGGCCAAGAGGAGCAGCAGAGGAGACCTGGAGCCAGAATCTGCGGTCCAAACACGGGTTCGTTCCGTTACAATCAGTTTGAAACGTGTTTAAATGAACTGTGGATGATGTAACACTACAATCATGTCCCTCGTTTCCTTCTCTCTGTAGGGTGCTGTGGGTTTGTCTGTGAATAGCAGGTCTGCTCCCCCAAATTCACACACTGTGCTCTCGGATCTCAGTGACCTGTCCTCGGATCATGAAGCTGCTGAGGGTCCTGGTGCTGCTGGGAAGGTCCAGGGTCCCGGTTCTGCCACGGTACATGACTTTGTAATATATATTGCACATTGATGCTTTATTGTTCAGGCGATACATGCAACAAACAAACAAACTGTGGGGCGTTTGTCAATTCAATTCGACTACGAGCTTCCACTTTTTTGTGTCGCTTCCTGAGTCTTTCTTGTTTTCTTCTGGCAGGATGTCAGACCTCAGAGCTCTGTGGGTGGAGGAGGGAGCAGGTTCTTGAAGAAAGCACCACCTCCACCTGCAGTAAACAGCACTCAGTCACCTGTCAGCAAGATCCGAATGCAGCAGGTGCCTGAACCCAGGTACAGTTCTGTGAATACAAGGGGAACAAATGTCGCTGATTCTACTCAAAGTATTTCCACTTCTAATATTTGTGTTTTTCTCTTCACCTCTCACCACCTCCTGCTCAGAAATGTTTCATCCTCCCTGCGAGGCTCCCAGACGGCTGCTCTGAGTCGACTGGCTCAAATTGAAAGCCGCATCCGCAGCCGGCAGCAGGTCGGACAGGCAGCGAAACCTGCTGAGAACTTAACCTCAGACTTAAGAGTCTCACCTCCACCTTTAGCTGCTCAGCCTCTGGAGGCTCCTGTGCAACACTCAGCACAGTCCAGCAGCGATCAGAGCCTGAGGGGGAAACGTTTCCTCAAGAGCAAACCAGCTGTAGCTCTGAACAACAGTAACGCTGCTGCTGCTGCGTCTCCACAAGGCCCAGATGTTGATGTCAGGTCCAGGTCCAGAGCTGCTGATGCTGTGGTCCCTTTGGCGTCCTTAAGAGTAGTGGGTGGTGTCAGTCTGGAAAGTGATGAAGAGGACATGAAGAAGCTGCTTGGAGACTCGTTGGATTCAGAAGACAAAAGCTTTCTAACACCTGGGAACAAGGTGCCATTCAACTTTAAATTGCAACCTTGAAAATAGCCTCAAAAACTGTTGGACAGGCTGTTCGTTTCTTTTTTTGTTTTGTTTTTCAGTCAGCACCATCAGAGGTGTAGCATTCGATTAATAATGTGCACATTTTAACAAATTCTACCTAACCAATGAACTAATTAACTTTCTGTTGTTTACTTCAGTTCAAGCTGATTCAATTGAATGATATAATATTGAACTATTATAAGAACCACAAAATGTTGGCGCTGCAACAGTTAGTTGACTAATCAATCAAAAATCTGTCATTTTTCAGGCAAAAATGTCAAACACTTGCTGATTCCTGCTACTTAAAAGAACATTATACAGATATTTTACTTTAAAATAACCGCTTCAACATTATTTTGATGGTACGCTGACTGAAAATATGGAAAACGTTGTCTGTGTCAGGTGAACTCTGTGCCTCAACTGTTTGTGTTTGCACCATGTAACTCAGGTGGGTGGTGGGGATCCTCCAGGTGAAGTGTGTAATGCTTCCATGCCACCATGTCACACAGTACCAACTATATTTTATAGAGAAAATGTTTTCTGTTTCTCCCCTCGATATCCCTGGACTGCTCTGCCTCAGCTCTTGGTGATTTACAGAGTGTCCTGATGGACAGTTAGCTTCACTTGTTGCTAAAGTTACTGTAGCTGCCTTTAGCTCGTTAGCTCGTGTGACCTTACATCTAACAATATTGACACAAAAGCTTGGGAATTGTATTTTACGACTGCTGTGTTGCACAACATACCAATTCTTAGACAAATGTGAGGATTTGCTGCCTCTCTTTGTCTTTGAATGATAGTAAATGAAGAGTTAGAAATTAAGCAATTTATAGACGTCTCTGGGTTCTCTAGCACGTTATCACAATTTATAGACTAAACAATAAATCCTGAATATAATCATCTGATGAAACAATAATGAAATTAATTGGTAGTTGCAGCCCCAAAACTCACAGTTCTTTCAGTTTGAACCTGTATTGTACGATCCTCTCTTACAGATGTTGAGCAAAAGCAGTCAGAAGGTCGACTCCACGCCTCCTCCTGCTGCCGTCCCTCGCTCATCCTCCTCCAGCCGAGCACCACCTCGCTCCCCGGCCTCTCCTGCGCACCGCAGCTCTCCTTTTCGATTCACCGGTCAGCCTCAAGCCCACTTCAGCCCCTCTGCTCTCTCCCCATCCCCCACTCCTCCCTGTGTCTCCCCTTCTCCCCCCGGTAGACTGAGCTCCCCTCACAGAGCGAGGAGTCCACAGCGCTCCCTCTCCTCCATGTCGGGCCGCAGTGAGGTGCTCTCTCTGGAGGAGCTCTTCCCTGTTGGACCCGGCGCTGAAGACCCACACAGTGAGATGAGTGCAGTTTCCTCCGAAGGTGAGAAGTTCATAATACATGAGGCAGGACGACAGTTAGTGACACTTACTAACATCACAATCAAGAGTTAAGAGGACTAAAAATCCAAAGGGTTTCAGAATTCACGGTTTAATGATTTGTTGACAGGCCTGTAATTCTTTATTCAGGGAGGGAACGTTGTATTCTTAATCAGTTACTATGTTTTAGTCTTCAATCCTCATCACATGCATGTTAGATGAACAACAAGGTAATTAAATCATCTCTCTGTGAAGTACAGTAGACAGAAAACAGGATCAATGAGCCTCTGTGCAGTTGAGCTGCAACGATTAGTTGAGAAGTTGATTGATCTGTTAATTATTAGTCTTTTTTCAAGCAAACATGTTAAACGCTTGCTGGTTCCGGCTTCTTAAATGTGAGGATTTGCTGTTTTTCTTTGTCATTAATGATTTGAAATGAAGAGTTCTACCAAGTGCTCCTTAATGTACCTATGACACCTTATGCATTATTAGCAGGAGCCCCCTAAATAACCTGTTGATCAGAAGATAGACTTTAATTAACCGTTTAGAATTCTGTTGTGATCTTGTATGACTGCAGACTTCAAGTTGAATGTGCTGACGCTGGACGACCTCGTCCCTGCTAACCTTGGATTCACTGATGAAGCACCAGGAACACAGGTGGGTCGTGACAGCAGTTAATGAAGTACGCTGGAACAAATATTACTTTTGTAGATTTTTTTTGCTGGAAACGAGGTTGGTTAGAGAAAAGAGACTGAACCAGAACAGTAAAGTTGAGGGACATAAACCCAAAGCAATGAGCTGAAAGCTCTGTAGAGTTGAGGGGAACTGCAGACGAACTGGTGATAATTTTCTATGAGTTCACGTTTCACATTACAAATCGTCATCTGGCGCATTCTTTACATAAATTATTATAACTATTGATCAGTGCAGCTGTAAGTAATGATCAAAAGATTAAACCAAAACTGAACACACACAAACGATCTGTTACAATTATCAGATGCATCGAAAGAAACTTTGACAAAGTGAGACATCTGTCTCCCCCTCGGCTCACAGATATCTATCGGCCACACTGAGACTTGTGAGACTGATGTGTTTGCTTTCCTCCTGATGCCTAAAACAGAGAGACGCCAAACTCAGAACACCTGTTCATGGATCCCCGAACACAAAACCGCTGCCAAGACTGAAGGAGAAGAAGAAGGCAGAGGAACAGCAGCAGCAGGAGGAGGACGAGGAGGAGAATGAGGATGAGGAGGACATGCTGGACTACCACAGTGACTTTGAGAGTGAGAGCAGGACAGAGCCGGATCACAGTGCCAGCCTGGTGTCAGAGCACCTACAAGGACACGGAGATGTAGAGGAGGTTGCTTCAGAGGTCAGAGATGAAGCTTCAGATTCAGACGTGTCTCGTCGTGAGAGGACAGAAGACGATTACTCGAGTAACTTCTCGGACGCGAGCCGCTCCTACACCTCACGGACCTCAGATCACAGTCCAACAGTCAGCAGGAACAAGGACTCCAGATCCTCCAGATCCTCCAGATCCTCCAGATCGTCGGTATCACACAGCAGCCAAAGCTTTTCTCGCCAGTCGAAGAGGCGAGCTTCAACTAGAAATGTTTTAAAAGAAGCAGCAGTACAGACTCAAACTGAACCACTGGCTTACACATGGCCCACCGGTTAGTCCGTCCTACATGGTGTTAGGGCCTCTAATCATCTCTAACACTGTCACATTTCTTTAAAATAGTCATCACGTTATCAGGATTAATTAGACAATGACACAAGGAAAGTAGAGAGCTTCTGTTTTTTTCTGTTTTTTATCTAAAGCTCCTCTTGCTCTGTAGGTGCAGCAGCTTTGGGTCCTGCAGTGGATGTGAACTACCTTGCTCCCTCCCCGCTGTTCACACACACTCTCAGTGCAGAAAGGGTGGAAGGTAAGAAAATATACAACATAAATACACGTAGAAGACTATAAAGCAGAGCGTATGTCTGAGGGCCCACTGTGAGTCTGCTGCTTTGCGCTGCAGTGGCACCTGCAGGAAGCTTGTTGGAAATATCTTAGACTGACAGAATTTCTTTGTAAATGTATGTGTAACAGTAGGTAGATCAAATTCGACTGATCAGGAAAAAACACCAAAAAATAATTAGGATAGATGCATCTATAGCATCTGTGCTACAATTTAACAGTCTGAGTGATGGCTGCTGGAACAAAGCTGTTTTTATATCGCTTAGTTCGCACCGTGTGTCTATAAACCTTCATCCAGAGGGAATCCAGTTAGCAACGTTGTCATTGTCCAACACATATTCCACGCAGTAAGTGGACCAGATGTTCATGTCCTGGCCAAGAAATATTCTGGAACAGATTAAACAAGACAAACGATGTTCATTTGTAAAATTTAGAGATGCTGATTGTCGGCTATCTTTCAGTAGTTCCAGATGAGCTGTTTTCTTCTGTTTCCAGTTTTATGCGAAGCTAACTATGTCCTCGCTTTAGCTACATAGACAGCGTGCAGATAAAAGTGCTATCAATCCACTCACTTTTACCGTCAGCTAAAAAATTAATAAGCATATAATATTTAAGATAGTCATTTGTTTGTTTTCATCTACATAGTGTAGGACCACATTCACCATAAACCCGGTTAATGTCCGTCTGTCCCTCCCTCAGCTATCAGCACCTTCAATCCAGCCGTATTTGCACTTAATGAGTTGCTGAAGCAGCAGCTGGCCATGACGAGGCGGTTCATCGAAAGCAGCCGACACCTTCACACCAGCCTGGTGCGCAGCCTTGAACCCCCGAACTACAGATACACCACACTGGAGGACACCAAGGAGGTAAAAGCCTGCTCACACGGACACGGTTATAGAGCTGTCAGAAGCTTTTTGACTCAACGAACTTAGTGACTGTTTCATCACGAGTGTAAAGCCTCAGGGGTTGAGGCGGATGTTTTCTCACTATATTTTTCTTTTCTTTGCATGATGAGACATTAATTTGCTTTAATACAGATGTTGGCTGCATTCTGATTGGATGTAGCTGCTGTGTTGTTCAGTTTAGTAGAAAAATCAGTCGGCGTGATGAAACAAGAAACCAGTCATCCTTTAAATTGGTATAACATTTCAAACTCAGGACTGCACTTAAAAGATTACAACTCTGAGCTGTAACCTGACACCTGTAGATATCTCACACACACACAACATTAATTTTATTCTCTCCACAGTACATTCGCAAACACAGACCTCCCAAACTGACAATGGAGGAAGCCTTAGAGGAGGCGCTGCAGGAGATGACAACCCACCGTCATACCTGACCACTGATGTCATGAATTACTGAACCCATGTGTTTGGAACAAGAGACATTTACCTTGTTGTTCTTATTGAAATATGTTTTATACATCAATGTTTTTTCTACTGTGGGAAGAAGAACAGTACTTGTTGGTAATAAATCAATGAGCTGGACTGTGTGTTACAACATCATGACTGTCTGATTAAATACATTGGTTAAATAAATCCTAAAAGAAGTACATTTCTGTGTTTACAAATGTGTCAACATGTGTTCTGAAAGAAGAATGATGTGGAAACAATTACACTTAAAGGGTCACTCCAGCAGTTTTACACATTAAAGTGTGTTTACAGGTCTGGAGAAGTGCTGTACTGTATAGCTACTCCAGAGGAAACTGCATGTAATCTGATAAATTGCCTTTACAATTCCCACAATACAACTAAACTCAGGTACTGCGTGACCACTGGAGGCATTTTATTGGATTACATGCAGCTTTTAATGCTTTATAGTAATGTTTTCACACGTGTTGTAGTACCACCTGTATACACACACTTTAATGTGTAAAAATGGTGGAGTTACCCTTTTAACTATGCATCTTTTCAATATCCAAAGGGAGTCACTCTCTCCCACAGAAAACACTGCTGCACTGCCTGAAACACCTGGTTTAGAGTCGAGCCTTTACTTCTGTAACTCGTGTGCATCACTGTGTAACAGCTGGCATATAAATATATATTTTCATATATTTATTATAAAATAGATACGCTCCAGTCAGCAGACATACAGTTGCTGCTGCTGAGGCGCTGTTATTTTTGATCACACTACCTTGCTCAGCTTTACACATCATGCTCTGTCCTCTGATTGGCTTCATCCTACACGGCTAAATAATGCGATGTGCAACTCTCTCCAAAGATTCAACAGAAGCGAGATGTCTTAGTATTCAGACATCTATGTAAACATATTCTACCAGGACCCCCAAATAAAAGTATGAACCTGAAAATAAGAATAATATGACCTCTAATTTTAATATGCTATTTTTATTTTGGGTCATTGCTGCAAAGAGGGAGTGTCATTAGCCAACAAGCATCAGCCGAGACAATCAACTCACCTGGCACTGCTCTTCTCACCTTTTCCTCCTGCGGCTGAACGCCAAAGATGCCCACCTCCACACTCACATTATTGACGTTATCTGATTGTGTTAATAGTTTGTGAAAGTACGGGTAGTCATCTCTACAATATTGCTGCATGTATCCCATATAACCTCAAAATATCATACCAGCCCTGATTAACACCTGACAAATTGTCAGAAATGAATTCATAAACGATCGACTGGCTGAATAAAAACGCCCGCGAGTGAAGTAACAAAATGTTTATTTTAGAAAATAACACGTACAGTACGTATACAGTCACACCAGAGCTTCCAGTCTTCATCACCAACAATAACTCGAAATGTTCTAATGATAAGTGCAGGATTTGACAGAATCTAAAGACAAACTCCGATGTCAGGATCCAGGAACATTTATAAGTGATATAGGAGGGCTATGTGGTGTTGGTGGGGCTGTTGAAGGCACAGATTCAGGGTGTAGCGTGGGTGGTCAGTAGGCGTCGTTGAAAGGGTAGTGAGGATGTCCTGCATCCCTGGGAACTCGTTCTCCGTCCACCTGCAACATCAGAACCAGAGATGACACAGTTTTTTCTGCTCTCAGTAACGTGTTCCTGTTTACTTGGACTTACCCTGTAATGATCACAGGCTCATGTATACTGTCTCTTATAAATGTACAGAGAAAAGACATTATGTTTCCCAGAGTGTACTCACTTGGATCATTGGTACAATGTAGCGCCAGCCTTTGTTCAGCGCTGTGATACTTTTCATTTCCTCCGCTTCAAGGGTGAAGTCAAACATCTGACGACAAACACAAATCAACACTTCAAAACTCGCACAATATCCTTTGAAACGGAGTTCGTAGAGAGTTGTTCGCTTTAGTTACTTGGGGGCAAAACTGAACCTTAATGAGATATTCATAAATTCTTCATCTAAAACAAATGGCCTCATGGTTTGGAGATTAATTCAACTTTACTCCACCTGAATGTTCTCTTTGATGCGAGACTGCGTCACACTCTTGGGGATTGTTACCACTCCTCGTTGTGTCTGCCACCTGCAAGCACAACAAAAGTGTTCATGTTCAGTCACTGGAGAGATCCTCAATCAGGTCAGTGGATTAAGGTTAAATCCAAAAATGTCATTATTTTTTCCTTTTCTTTCCCACTAAAATTGTGACTTCCACTGCTTCAAAACGCCTGATTCAAATTAAAAGGGTCGTTTTCAGGCTTCAGCAGAAAAAAACACATTATATATTTTGTTAAGTTTTGTACAAACATTCTCCAAAAATATTTCCAACAATGTTTAAACCCAGATGTTCTGATATTGGGATATATATTGGTGTCTATAACAGGCAGGCAGGAACATACTGGGAATAAACCTTTAAAACATGATCTGATCGGTGAAGATTTCCGCATGAGTCAGATACATTTTTATCGTTAATGATGGTCGACAACAACTCCCACGATCCCATATTACTTACTAATCACCTTAGGATAATCTGAGCAGGAGACTTCTTATATTTCTCTGCTAGAGCAGCGATCACAGGCTCCTCTAGCAGAACCGGTTCATCTGGATGTTTCCAGGCCCGGTCGGGAGAGCCCAGGGGGCTGTATGCCGTCATCACCAGGTTCCGGTCCCGACAGTGGGCCAGCAGCTCTACCTGGGCCAGGTAAGGGTGGCCCTCTACCTGTCCAACCAAACAGAGAGATACCAGGGTGGTCTGTAGCCATCAGAACAACAAACCTATGACGTGCTACAGCTGTGTTCACACAAACGGGCTGTACCTGCAGCACAGTGGGTTTGATGCTGGCCACAGACAGGATGTCGTCAATCTGCCGACTGTTGAAGTTGGACAGGCCGATGGATCTGACGTGGCCCTTCTCCACCAGCTTCTCCATGGCAGCCCAGGTCAGCTTGTAGTCTATCTCGTCATACAACAAAGTGCCATCCTCCTTCTTGGGGAAAGGATCGTCTCCTCGTCTAAATGTTATTCAGACGGAACCACAGAGGGAAGATTGAAATGAACCAGGGACAAACTGAAGTAGTCAAAAAATAAAACTGTTGAAAGGTAAATGCAGTGTTAATATAATTTAAAAGTTTCATTTTTAAATCTGTGTCAAAATTACGACTTAACTACAATGTTATCTTGGAATAACACATTAATGAATTCCTTTTCTGACCAACTGTTAATTAGCTGTTCGTCTCAAGAAAACAACAGGGAGTTTTCTGGAGGATTAAAAGAGGGAATCATCTCATTAGACATTGGCAGAGGTTGAGCTCACTGGAAGGCGTAGGGCCAGTGGATGAGGTAGAGGTCCAGGTACTCCAGCTTCAGGTCCTTCAGAGTCTTCAGGAGGGCCGGCTCCACGTCCTCTGGGTGATGTCGGGTGTTCCACAGCTTGGATGTGATGAACACGTCCTCTCGTCTCAGGGCCTGAGGCACAGACTGACGTGTCAGATACAGTTTGGTAAAAAAGGGACTGTAAGTGTCTTGACATTTCAAAACAAGAAAGACAACAAAGTCCAGGATGGATAGAACATTATATAACTACTGAGCACAAGTATCTATCAACCCCTAAGGAGACATTTTGTGTTATGGTAGTCCAGCTGTTGCTCACCTTGCCGGGGCCGAGCGTGTCCTGTAAGGCTTCCCCAATCTCCACCTCATTGCCATAGA
The DNA here is from genome assembly GCA_963678695.2 of Diplodus puntazzo. Classification (NCBI taxonomy): domain Eukaryota; kingdom Metazoa; phylum Chordata; class Actinopteri; order Spariformes; family Sparidae; genus Diplodus; species Diplodus puntazzo. Next base: position 3,951,097 of record OZ023163.1, on the reverse strand, counting down.
TGGCTGCACAGTCAATGTGGCGATATCCTGCCTCCAAGGCCCAAACAACTGCTTGTTTCACCTGTTACGAGGACAAAATAAAATACTTACACACAGACTTTAAAAGGTTGAACAGTTCCATAAATTGGCGAGAGAAATCTAGTGATTATTCCTTGGGGTTCACTACGAGCAACATTTGTCACTTGACGCAGACATTAGATGCATTCCTAATGTAAAAATACTGATTAGTGCAGCTCTGATATGAAGGATGAGGAGAAGTGAATGTGCACAGACACAAAGAAGGACTGACATTCAGCTGTAGAAGAGCAAAATCATTACAGAAGGCTATTTTTCAGACGGTTTTGTTAATATACAGGAGATCAGTGCAGTCTCTACCTTTCCCGGCTCACTCTTCCATGTTCCCAGTCCGAGGAGGGGCATCTTCCGCCCCGTGTTGAGAACTGCAAAGTCATTCATGCCTCTCTGAAGCACCTAAAAAGGAAAAGCAGAGGAGGATTCAGTCAGCGAGGGGAGCTGCTCGGCTTACTCTGATGTTTAAAGCTGCAGGAACAAGAATTTTATGGAGAAATATGAGTGATGCCATCTGATGTGTGATATTTTCTGGCTGCTGATGTATGCTGATATTACTGTCCACCTAACTGCAGAGAACATAAAGTCTCTCCTATCGTGGAAATAATATATTGTTACGCCTTATCTTAATAACCTACTGGCAGATTCAGACGAGAACTACTCAGTCAACGGATCACATCACTTACAGTTATAAGAGCATCATCTTATCAGCAGAGATGTTCATTGCGAGCCAATGCTGATATTTCATTTTAAAGCCTGTATCAGCAGAGATGACGCGCATCTCTTCAAAATACACCCCTCTTATCAGCCTGATAAAGCTAATTAGACCAGGGTTGCAACGTCACAACATTTTCACAATACATTTCACAATTTAATTGGGATGACAGCAGAAGGGTTTTCTGGTTGAACAAACACTTTGTCCAGACAGACATGAACTTGACATGAATGAGAATTTTTCAGGGAAATGCAACAAGCAAAAGGAGGCAAAGGCTTCCACATGTACACATACACGTAACAAGCACATAATTACTGTGGTTAATGAAGGAGCTGACTGTAATTACATCACTTGGATGAGAAACTTCTACTAAAGCAGTTCAGGCAGAACTGAGGGGAAACACACAATCATGAGTTTATCAACTTCAGCCAAGTTTCTTAAGGCAACAGGACAGCACGAGTGGCAAAGATATAAAGTCAGTTCAGCAAAAGAAGGAGTTGGCAAACTGTCACTTAGTCAATCCCCAAAGCACGACATGATGATAAAGCATGTACCAACATTTCTCAATTCCCTGATGAACTGAGGTTTCAACTACACAGCTACAACTTGAGAGCTAACATCAGGAGAAAGCTGCAAGACACGCTGATCTAACACAGCGTGAAACTCTCTACATACAACTGGAAATGTGATGCCCATTCTGAAGTTGAACAGAATAACTTACGTTCACTCACGTCCCACTTGATTCTGGTTTAACGTTGTGTATAAATAGGATTTTCTTTTGCAAAAAATGAGTCAATGCACATACAGAGTCCTGCCAGCTGACCGTCGGAGGAAAGAAAGGAAGTGATGACTTTGCATTTTCCTCTAAAGTCACCAGACTGAGCTGTAACCTCTCAGCACACAGTCTGAGAGGACATGGAATATTTTCCTTTAATGAAAGAAAAATCACTGCATATGTCAACAAAGTGAGAACCAGAACCAGAACCTGTAAAGATGCTGCTTTGCTGCAAACAGACAGAACCAACTTTGTGATCTTTTATGTGCATGTTTTATAGGCTGCTTATTTTCAAGTCCTGGGAAAGTTAAAACGTTCAGTAATGTCAAACATTTGTGTTGCAGCCATGCTGTTCTGCCACCCTTGTCTGCTAAAACTCTAATTAAAACCTTTCCTGTTTTCCTTTGTCTTGGTCTCTCCTCCTGTTGCTTAAAGGTTAACTACGCCAAACTGACATATTAAAGATTAACACAAGTGTGTTACAGGTCTTGGGGAGTATTACATATGTGATAAATGTAGTAGCCTTTAAATCCTTTTATGGCTTCAAAAAAAGCTGCATGTATTCTGATAAGTGCTCCATTGATTCAACTCAGTAGCTAAATTGCATTGTGGGTAATGTAGGCACCAGGTTTTAAAAAGCAGCCCTACTAGTCTAGTCTCATTATTGACGGTTTAAAAACAAATTATTAAAAAAGACAAATCAGAGTTATTGTGCTATTTATTCTGCACGTTCTTCTTCTTTTTCAAAACCTGGCACCTACATTTCCCACAACTTGAATGAGGACAACAATTATTTAATCGTGTGGCTCTTCTAGCCAAACTAAGTGTTATAGGACCGAATGGCTCAAATTATGAAAGAGAAACAAGTCATTTCTTGGGGGGTTGTGACGCTAAAATGTGCTTATCCACTGTTTTACAGATGCTTCTTTCAATGTGGGTTTGTTGTTGTTTTCTCGTCTGTTACAACTGTTTCAGCCAAATATGTATCACGGTAATGAGGGTATGAATGACATCACTGGAGACAATCTATCAGATTACATGCAGCTTCCTCTGGAGCCACAAACCACTTCATACTACTATTGTCACAGATGCAGCAGTACTCTTAGTGTTAAAGCACACTTTAATGAGTAAAACTGGTGGCTTCACCCTTTAAAAGCTCCCAGAATGCAACCTGACAGCGGCTCAACGTTGGTTTATTTTTACTGAGGTGAAAGTGAAAGTAAACATCAGCTGTCAAATACATTAAAAACACAAACAGACATTCTCCAGATCTTTCCAAACATCCAGCTGTCAGCTGATGTTTTGGAGAGGTGAAGTCACGCGCCACACAGCCACGCCCAGGAGACTGACCTCGAGCTCAAAACCTCCAGATGTGTAAACATGTAGCGACCGTTAGCAAGCAGCAGTGATGCAATCAGGCTCCTTGCGCTGATTAAGTGACCATAACAGATTAATAACTGTGTTGTCACTCAGTAGATTCGCTCATTAACCTCTCTGTCATCTATTCTGGAGATGTAATCAACAAGAACTGTCCAGAACAAACAATCAAGTCACCGCTCCAGTCGGTGCTAACATAACAGCTAGCTTTAGCTTTAGCTTCTCCTGAAAACACTCCTCGCGCTTTACTGGTTGAGCTTTTTACTTCGACGCTTCGAGGTTAAGACATTCTCAGAAAACTACCGATTCACTCACCCTGTCACCGGTGTCAACACATAAACGACGGAGCATCCGCTTAAACACCTGACATCTGAATGAGAGCATGACCCGGTGCAGCTCGGCACACAAACGACGTTCGTCACTAGCAGCAGCTGCTCCTCAGTTAAAGTAGACAACTTACCGTTTCAAGACGTTAAAAACCTGCGACTTCTTCTTGTAGTCCTCCCGAGCAGGACAAGTGTGCAGGAGTGTTGTTCTTTTTTTTCCTTTTTTTCTTCCACTGCCAAATGTTCAAAAACACCACCTCATTTTGGTGACGTTTCCTCTTCCGGGATGATGCTTCCTCTACTTCCGGTGAGGAGATGCGCTGACAGACGAAGAGACGCTCTGATCATACCTGTCAAGTTTTGGATTTGAAAATAAGGGAAATTTTTCCGGCGCCCGCGGCGAGCAGTCCCACCACCCCAACCAAGCTCCAGTATCCCTTACATTTCAAGACAGGTGTACAAGAAAGCTAAAATCACGACTTGTCAACCACTTATAAACTACAATTGGCTTTATGCACAGCTGCACTACTTCCTGAACTTCAGCCAGCTCCTTTGTTTCCTGTCTGCCATTATTGGACAAACTGATTTATCCAGGTGTGCCTGACCTCAGTAGTCACAACAACAATAATCAGACACACCTGGATTAATCAGTTTGTCCAATAAGTTCAGGAAGTAATGCAGCTGTGCATAAAGTCAATGATAGGCCTACCTTTGTTGACACTGACATGCTGTGAACATGCATTATAACCTAAATGACACCACAAAAGGGTATATATGAAGAGCATTTATTTAAAGGCTTATTTGCATATTTTCTGTTCATTTAACATTGCCTGTCTTTACATTTACATTTTATTTTCACTCCACACATTCTTTTCATTTCATATTGCTTTTCTTTTACAATTTTTCTTTTTATTTCACATAACTTTTCTTAACTCTTTTAGTGACTTGTACACATTTGTTGCAGACTTTGCAGTCTTTAAGATTGTTGGCGTGGCGTCCATCATCCATCTGTTTTTTTCTTTTTTTTTCTCGCGTTGTCACTCATCATCTGACGTCACACACTAACCTCGCGACAACTGCCACCTACAGTACCTGTAGTAGGCTACTGCAGGTGGCAGTCATCGCGAGGCTAGTGACAGAGCTCAGATTGGGAATGTTTTTTGTTTTTTTTACTCCGCCCGGGCCCGGGTATTACTATTTTTTAATAACGCAGGTTAAAATACGGGAGATTTACGGGAAAATACTAATACGGGAGGACAGCGGGATAGAAGGGTAAAATACGGGACTTTCCCGGCTAGAACGGGATACTTGACAGGTATGGCTCTGATCATGGTACTCTTGTGGGGTGTGTTTCAGCTGAGCCGTAGCGAGGCGGAGCTCCGTCAGTCGGTGCATCTGGACGTGGAGCGTCAGCAGGAAGCCGAGTTCCTCCGTCAGCAGGAGAAGAAGCAGCTGAGGACGCACCTGTGTTACCTGAGCCAGCGAGTCGCCAAGTAAAACTTCACATTCACATCAATAACACACAAACAGACGTTTCACCAGCTGTGACTTTATTTCTGGGTGAACTGTTCCTTTAACACCATCAGTCAGAGACACTTTACCTTAAGATGTTGTGTGTTTCCTGTTGTTTGAACAGACCCTGGGTCAGCAGCTACTTCAGGAAGTTCCCCATGCACATCTACTGTCTTCCTGTGCAGGCAGCCAATCACAGAGCCAGGAGGCGGGGCTTGGTGAAGGGGAAATGAGGGGGCGGGGCTGAAAGATGATAAACGTTTTAGATGTTTTTTTTAGCTGAAAAATAAATATTATATCCTCCCTGACTAATATGTTTTCCTGTATTTTCCTTGAAGCACATGAAGATCCAGTCTGAATCACTGGAACCTCTTTAAAGCCTCTGAGTCCACTGAACTGGTGCCTCTAACAGAACCACTGGGTCCAGTCTGGACTCAGGCTATATAAGTTATGGTTCAAATGTATTTCATGCAGGAGTCTCTGAGAACTACATGGTTCATGTTGTGTCTTTTGTTAAATGTGGACCTCTGACTCCACCTGGTGGTTAATTCAACATGACTGATCACTGAGACGAGCAGGAAACAAATAAATGAAAAGCTCGAGCACAAATAACATAAAGATTAGATAAATAAATAAATTACTTCATTAAATAAAATCACAGCAGCAACATTTCATCTGGCAGTACAGTCCACAATTTATTTCAATAGACTTGATGTCTTTAAAGCTTTTTTGTTCTTAGGTTCATTACATACAGAATCATAAAAAATATTGAGTTCAACCCGAAACAAAATTTCATTTGGAATAAATTGAAGAAATCTGGCTTTATGAATATGAAATTTACCCAGCAGACACAGCAATTTTATCACATCATTAATTTCCTTATTATTAGATTCAATACTCAAAAATAAGACCATATCTTCTGTAACTGTGACCAGGATCTTATAAGACTCCCAAATTAATAAAGACATTTCAGTCCAAAAGTTAGTAGAATGGAGGCGTCCATAAAATAAATGAGAAAAGGACTCAACCTCTTCTTTGCAGAAGAAACATAAAGGGGACACATTGGGTCTAAACTCGTTAATGAATTCATTACAGGGATAGTATCTATGTAAGAGTTTAATATGAACTTCTTTAACTCTACCTATGGAGCTAAATCAGGGTCAAATGTTTTGTACTTGAAAAAGTAAAATCTGAAACTGAAATTTCAAGTTTTGATCTTGAATTTTGAAAAAAATATCAACATATTCAAAATAAAAATAAATGGACAAAAAGTTTTTTCAGGTTAAAAATAACTTTGACCAACTCTGGTAATTCTTTTGAATAAATCATTTATTTTCATTTTTCACTTTCATATGTTTTGATATTCTTTCCAGTTGTAGGACAGGAGCGACAAAATTATGCCAGATTGTGCACACAGACACCCACATTTTAAGTACTGAAATGTCCGATTTCCACGTAGCACTGTGAATGCCTCGCACCTGTGTGCTGGTTCCAGCAGGTGAGCCAGCAGAACTGGACGGCATTGCCAGCAGACACTGCGAGGCATTCACTAAAGCCCTTTTAAGATAGAAAAGGCGGCACATTTGCTCCGGCCTGTCTTTCTAAAACAGAGGCGTAATATTCCTCCTTTTCCAAAAGCCGCCTCTGAGGTAGGCGTAAACATGTGACGTGACGTGAAGCTCGAAGTTGGGCTGTGAACAGTGACATGAATTTGTCTTCAAAATAAGAGCTTTACATTGCACCCCACTGAAGTTTAGAGCTGGGTTCTTAGCGGGGGGCTTTTAATTTGAAAGTAGCGACTGTTCTTGCTTGCCGACACAACAACAAGCGAACACAACTAAACAGCCGCTGAGATCCAGGAGACGCTGCATCTCCTGGATCTCAGTGGCTGTCCAGTTGTTCATCTTAATGTCCGCGGATGAAATGATGGACTGACTGCTATGATCAGCTGTTTTTCCTGGTTTTAAAACTCCCCGGTTGTGGGTCGCACAGCAGTGCAGGTCATTGCCACCTCCGCTCACCCACGGGCCGGCAAATTTGCGGGCCACAACAGACCCCCAATTTGCCGACCTCTGTCTAAAACCGCCGACCGAGCCGCCAAAAGCACGGGCAAATTGGCGACTTGGTGCTCTGTCTAAAAACGGCCAGTGCTACGTGGAAATTGGACATTTCAGTACTTAAAATGTGGGTGTCTGCGTGCACAATCTGGCATAATTTTGTCGCAGTACTGTACTCCCTACAACAGCTTCCACATCTCACATCTCAACAGCCTTGGAAATTAAAACACTTTTAGCAGTGCAGGATATTCATGAATGGTGTGCAAATGGAAGGTTGTCATCGAGAGCCGAATGGTTTTAGATCCTACGTTCCCTGAAGGCAACATGACAGGAGGAGGTCTGGAGCCTTTTGGTTGAGCTGCCTGTCATGATGCCACGCCCCACTCAGTTGATGCCACGCCCCCCACGCTCGATCAGGGTCAAAACTCTGAAACTGAAAAAAGATTTAAAACTGTAAAAAAAAAGATCTGAATCTGAAAAGATAAAACATGCAACTGAAAGAAATAGGATCCCAAATATCAAAACATATGAAAGTGAAAAATGAAAATAAATGATTTATTCAAAAGCATTACCAGAGTTGATCGTAATTATTTTTAACCTGAAAACTTCTTGTACATTTATTTTCAAGTCAGGACATAAATACTGAGTGACATATAATAACATACATATATAAATATACATTCTGTGCCACACCGCGGTGAGGGATGTCCTGTCTTGGGTTTTTTGTCTTGTGAATTTCCGGTTTTATTTTAAAAAAAAGTAACTCTCCTCTCGTTTCAGGTCACTTGCCCTTCCTCCTGTGTCACCTGTCTGGCATCCTCCCTGATCCCTGATTGTTCCCACCTGTGTCATCCCTCCTCATGTGTACTTAGTCTTTCCCTCCCGTGTCCTCGTTGTCAGAGTATTTCACTCGTCACCGTCCGTGTACCTCCAGCCTTCATTCATAGTCACGTCAAGTTACCAAGTTTGTATTTCGAATTTCTGTTCTCCTCTGAGAAAGAGTGATCTTTTGTCTGTAATATTTTGGTCAGCTTATTTTTAGAGCTCGATTTGTTTGTCGCCTTTTGCTTTCCTCCCTTGGAGTGCCTTTATTTTGTACCTTTTTCAGCCATAGTGCAGAGTAGGTAAGTTTTATAGTCATTTGATTTTCCTCGTTGTGAGAGAATTTTTGGTTAAAGTTTCATAAGATTTATCCTGCTAAGACCAGCGTAGACATTAGTTCTAGTTTTTTCCTCGTGAGAGTGATTTTCTGTGCTTTCATTTGGTTTGTGTTTTGCCTGCTCACAGTCTTCGAGAGTGTTCACAGCCTGCATATTTTGTCACTCATTTTGACGAGAGGACAGATTAATAATTAGATTAATAAATCTTGCCTGAACTGCTTCGGAGTCCTCTTTCCAGTACCTGCCGGACATTCTGATCGTAATGGAATAAAAGAAGATGTAATCAGATTACAGACACATCAAGTAAAAAAGAGATTTCTTACACAATTATAATTTCATACTAAAGAATGGTATAGCAGTCTGTAACCATGTGCATGACATCACTCCAGAAATCTCACATCACTCTGCACTGTAAAATCTACTATAATCTGATTCAATAAATATGTTTCTTAAAGGTAAACCAGATGTATTAAATCCTGAGAACATTTAGTGCTTTACACACAAGTAATATGATTTTTTAAAGTCTATCTTTTGACTCACAAGGAGTCAGTGCAGTAATTTAAATAACATATTAAACCAGAACTGAGACAAACACACTGAATACATTCTGTGCAGCTACACTGAGACTGCACATTGTGTGTGTAAACTACTTAAGCTGCTCAGAATGACCTTCTAGATGCTGACATACTAACATACTGAGACATTACTAACACAACATGGAGCCTGTTAGCTAACTGTGCCGTACTCAAAGGCAGAACCTGTAAACTCTGGACTAAAAAGCTTTTTGGATCAATTCCAGGTCCAGCTTTCTGCATTATATTTGTAAGTCATCAGTTTTTAGAAGATTTCTTTAAGATTTAAAACAAACAGAACAAACAAATAAAACTTCACCTGAGGCAAGTTTACTGATGTACAGTAGCTCCATTCAGACACGAGGTCATTATAACTGTTTGTTTTAAAATGTAACGTGTTTTAATTCAGTTTGTGAATCCAGCTATTTATTTGTCTCCTGCAATTTAAAAAATGAATATTTTAAACCTTTTTAATTTGAACTATTTATCGATGGATTAACATTTTCTTTTATAATTCCTAATTTTATTACACATTAAAACATGAAATAATGACACATTTGTTATAATATTGAAAACTTTGTAATTAAGTCTATTTTAGACAAATATTTTATTTTATTAATTCCTGTATTTATTGCACAATTGGTTAAATGCTTTATTACTATTTTCCGTGACACTTGTGGTCTGTCTGTGACAGAGAGACAAAACCCTAAGTCGTACTCATCAACTACAAAATACTTATTAAAACAAAGACGGGAACATTAATATTTGAGGAGTTTCTGCCTTGATGAATGAAAGAATGTGAGTTTGCTTAATTTAAGAAAAAACCTCCTGCTCCTGATTGCGAGCAGCACAACATTTCCTACTGATCTGACAGAAAACATTAGAAACACCAGGCTTGTAGAATCAGTTTGACTCATTCATTGCTTCATCACAGACGGACAGAAATCAAAGCAGTCTGTTTTGTTGAGGATGTTCAGGAGTCTCACAGTCTGAGGACAGAGGCTACGTCAGTGGTTCCTTCTGGTTCTGTTAGTGTGTTCAGTATTCTCTGAGCTCTGAGCAGACAACTCACCTCTCCTCTGTCACTGATGCTCTGTGGATGGATGGATCACCCGCTGCAGAGCCTTCCTGTCCTGGGCCGAGCACCAACCAGACAACATGTCAGTCCATAGAACTTGATGACAGGAAATCAGGATTCAGTTCAGGAAACCGTCGTCCAGCTTGTCCTCAGCAGCCGGTTCCTCTGCCCACACTTTCAGCTCCTGGCTGCTCTGGTTCTGGAGAAACCAACAGTGACCATCAGCACACTGCAGATATATCAGCCATGTTTGATCCCCCTCGTAAAGTCCAGGTGAAAGATACTCACACTTTCCCTTCAGGCTCCTGTGGCGGCTCGTCTCCACTGTTCGGCTCATCTTGTTCGTCTCGGTGATTTGTCCTTTCAATCGTCCGTCACCTGCAAGATGAGAAAGAAAAGCAGTGGTAGTTTCACGCCTCTTTGTGCAGGTTTTTGTGTCTATTAGTGGACGTTTTTTGTGAATTTGTGGCAGTTGTAGAGATTAAGTGTGTCATCGTGAAAGTTTTGTGTGTCATTGTGGAGGTTTGTGGGTTATTGTGGAGGTTTTTGTGTATTTGTGGAGGTTTTGTGTGTTATTGTGGAGGTTTTTTGTGTCATTGTGGAGGTTTTGTGTATTTGTGGAGGTTTTGTGTGTTATTGTGGAAGTTTTTGTGTCATTGTGGAGGTTTTGTGTATTTGTGGAGGTTTTGTGTATTTGTGGAGGTTTTGAGGGTTATTGTGGAGGGTTTTTGTGTCATTGTGGAGGTTTTGTGTATTTGTGGAGGTTTTGTGGGTTATTGTGGAGGGTTTTTGTGTCATTGTGGAAGTTTTATGTGTTATTGTGGAGGTTTTATGTGTTATTGTGGAGGGTTTTTATGTTATTGTGGAGGTTTTGTGTGTCATTGTGGAGGTTCTGTGTGTTATAGTGGAGGTTTTGTGTGTCATTGTGGAGGTTTTATGTGTATCTGTAAGAAGTATTTAACATGTGTAGACACTGAGAGCCCCAACATTAGAACCAGTGACAGGTGAAATAAATAATATGGATCATTGTGTTCCAATGCCATGTTCGGTTGTGAAACCATGAGTCCCAGCATTCATGTGGATGTCTCTTTGACAAACAGCAGTCACCAAAACACAGCTGCAGACCGAGTACACCCCCTCATGGCAGCAGCACTTCTTGATGGCAGTGCCCCCCCAGCAGGACAACAGCGCCTGCAACGCTGCAAAAACTGCTCAGGAACGACCCGAGGAACGTGGGAAAGAGCTCAAGGTGTCAACCTGGCCTCCAGATTCCCCAGATCTCAATCTAACTGAGCTTCCATTGGATGCAGTCTGAGCCAAGAACGATCCATGGGGGCCCCACATGGATGGGAGTTGGTTCTGACTCATCCAACAGATGCTTAACTGGATTGGGATCTGGAGAATGAGGAGGCCAGTTTGACACCTTTGGTTCTTTGCCATGAGGGGGTGCAGTCCGGTCTGAATGGTGTTTGGGTGGGTGGTGTTTGTCAAAGAGGCTCCACAGAAATGACAGAACTCAAAGTTTCCCAGCAGAACATTTAACTGTAACAACATGATCAATGCTCATTTCACTTGTCAGTTATTTTAATGTTTCGGCTGAACAGTGAAGATATACATGTTGAATACTTTTCATATTTTGCATAAATTGAATTTTTAATTAAATTATTATTATTATCATCATTATTATTATTATTATTATTATTATTATTATTACTATTGTTTTGTTGTTGTTGTTATTTTCAGATTCTTATTATCAATATTAAATATTTGCTGATCAAACATGATGTATTATTATAGATTAAGTTAATCAGCATTAAAGCAGAAAGTTGAGACCTTTGAGAAGAAAAGTGAGACAAGTCATCGTCCTGCATTTTAGAGGACAATTATTAATCAATTGATTAATTGGGTGATGTTGGTATACTCATAAAGCAATTCTGTAGAAAGACGCCTGATTTTTGAGTCTCATTCACAGGTTGTCAAAAAACGCACTTTGTGGGCTATTAACAGGACTCAGAGAGTCGAGTTGTTAACAGTGAGAAGACTTGTATTTTCAAATACATTTTATTTCAAGATATATTTTTTGTGTTTATCAAGTAGCTGTAAAAACACTCCTTGAATCCTGTGGGTTTTGAGGTGGGGCCTAAGTCTGCTGTGGTTGGCCGGTTCACACAAGCCTGATAACCAGGTTTGCCTGGCAGAACACTAACAACTGGATCGCTGTTACTGAACTTTTGGAACGGGAACTCCACGGTGGTGAACTGGTTGTCATAGCTTACTGCACTCAATATTGTTTACTTAACACTGTTGGCACTCTCCGAACGCACATTTGCATGCTCCAGTGGAGATGTACCTGAACTGAAAACAAAACCTTCAATACACTCAGAAGGATGCAGAAAAACTAACAACCGCTCAAACTGTTTGTAGCTATCAGTTCGCTGCACTTCAACCATAAACATGACCTCAAACAACTGCTTCCGAAAGGAAAATGTCACCAAAGCACAATCAGATCCTTATTAGTGGCCTGCTGGGCAGTGAGGCTGAGGGCCCTGTAACAGCTTTGTAATGATCTCTGCATGGTGTTATCATGCAGGATGCTGTTGCACCGAGTTGCAAAGAAAATGAATTTCTGCAATTGTTTTTCATTTTGTTTTATCACAGAGGTTCAACATTATCTTCAAGCAAAGGCATCGCATTACCATGCTCACTGAGGTCGCATGTGAATCTCGTCATGGACATGAGGGCAGAGAACAGAGCTGCATATGGCGTCAGGCTAGCTTCTACCGTGGCCCTGAGCATGTCCCTAGCCAGGCCGAGGCCCAAGCTAAACACGACCACTATGTGCTCGCTTCTACCAACCATAGGTTTGTATCATCGTACAGGGACCTTTAAGTCGGCGGGATGGCACAAGGGCTCGTAGGATACGCTATTACCAATACCTGCAGTTGATCAATGGCCTGACTGGCTGCCATTCTTGGAAACCACAGCTATCAGCTCTGATGGACAGCACTCAGGCATTTGCCATTGAAGATAGCTGAAGTCTGGTCAAGTTAACCTGTAACTTACGATGATAACACCAAGTTTGCCTGGCAGAACACTAACAACTGGATCGCTGTTACTGAACTTTTGGAACGGGAACTCCACGGTGGTGAACTGGTTGTCATAGCTTACTGCACTCAATATTGTTTACTTAACACTGTTAGCCTTTATATCTTGATGTTTCTCCAGCAAAACAACTTTCACGGCTTCATGAAGCTGATCAAGCACTCTCCGAACGCACATTTGCATGCTCCAGTGGAGATGTACCTGAACTGAAAACAAAACCTTCAATACACTCAGAAGGACGCAGAAAAACTAACAACCGCTCAAACTGTTTGTAGCTATCAGTTCGCTGCACTTCAACCATAAACATGACCTCAAACAACTGCTTCCGAAAGGAAAATGTCACCAAAGCACAATCAGATCCTTATTAGTGGCCTGCTGGGCAGTGAGGCTGAGGGCCCTGTAACAGCTTTGTAATGATCTCTGCATGGTGTTATCATGCAGGATGCTGTTGCACCGAGTTGCAAAGAAAATGAATTCCTGCAATTGTTTTCATTTTGTTTTATCACAGAGGTTCAACATTATCTTCAAGCAAAGGCATCGCATTACCATGCTCACTGAGGTCGCATGTGAATCTCGTCATGGACATGAGGGCAGAGAACAGAGCTGCATATGGCGTCAGGCTAGCTTCTACCGTGGCCCTGAGCATGTCCCTAGCCAGGCCGAGGCCCAAGCTAAACACGACCACTATGTGCTCGCTTCTACCAACCATAGGTTTGTATCATCGTACAGGGACCTTTAAGTCGGCGGGATGGCACAAGGGCTCGTAGGATACGCTATTACCAATACCTGCAGTTGATCAATGGCCTGACTGGCTGCCATTCTTGGAAACCACAGCTATCAGCTCTGATGGACAGCACTCAGGCATTTGCCATTGAAGATAGCTGAAGTCTGGTCAAGTGAACCTGTAACTTACGATGATAACACCAAGTTTGCCTGGCAGAACACTAACAACTGGATCGCTGTTACTGAACTTTTGGAACGGGAACTCCACGGTGGTGAACTGGTTGTCATAGCTTACTGCACTCAATATTGTTTACTTAACACTGTTAGCCTTTATACCTTGATGTTTCTCCAGCAAAACAACTTTCACGGCTTCATGAAGCTGATCAAGCACTCTCCGAACGCACATTTGCATGCTCCAGTGGAGATGTACCTGAACTGAAAACAAAACCTTCAATACACTCAGAAGGACGCAGAAAAACTAACAACCGCTCAAACTGTTTGTAGCTATCGGTTCGCTGCACTTCAACCATAAACATGACCTCAAACAACTGCTTCCGAAAGGAAAATGTCACCAAAGCACAATCAGATCCTTATTAGTGGCCTGCTGGGCAGTGAGGCTGAGGGCCCTGTAACAGCTTTGTAATGATCTCTGCATGGTGTTATCATGCAGGATGCTGTTGCACCGAGTTGCAAAGAAAATGAATTCCTGCAATTGTTTTCATTTTGTTTTATCACAGAGGTTCAACATTATCTTCAAGCAAAGGCATCGCATTACCATGCTCACTGAGGTCGCATGTGAATCTCGTCATGGACATGAGGGCAGAGAACAGAGCTGCATATGGCGTCAGGCTAGCTTCTACCGTGGCCCTGAGCATGTCCCTAGCCAGGCCGAGGCCCAAGCTAAACACGACCACTATGTGCTCGCTTCTACCAACCATAGGTTTGTATCATCGTACAGGGACCTTTAAGTCGGCGGGATGGCACAAGGGCTCGTAGGATACGCTATTACCAATACCTGCAGTTGATCAATGGCCTGACTGGCTGCCATTCTTGGAAACCACAGCTATCAGCTCTGATGGACAGCACTCAGGCATTTGCCATTGAAGATAGCTGAAGTCTGGTCAAGTTAACCTGTAACTTACGATGATAACACCAAGTTTGCCTGGCAGAACACTAACAACTGGATCGCTGTTACTGAACTTTTGGAACGGGAACTCCACGGTGGTGAACTGGTTGTCATAGCTTACTGCACTCAATATTGTTTACTTAACACTGTTAGCCTTTATACCTTGATGTTTCTCCAGCAAAACAACTTTCACGGCTTCATGAAGCTGATCAAGCACTCTCCGAACGCACATTTGCATGCTCCAGTGGAGATGTACCTGAACTGAAAACAAAACCTTCAATACACTCAGAAGGACGCAGAAAAACTAACAACCGCTCAAACTGTTTGTAGCTATCGGTTCGCTGCACTTCAACCATAAACATGACCTCAAACAACTGCTTCCGAAAGGAAAATGTCACCAAAGCACAATCAGATCCTTATTAGTGGCCTGCTGGGCAGTGAGGCTGAGGGCCCTGTAACAGCTTTGTAATGATCTCTGCATGGTGTTATCATGCAGGATGCTGTTGCACCGAGTTGCAAAGAAAATGAATTCCTGCAATTGTTTTCATTTTGTTTTATCACAGAGGTTCAACATTATCTTCAAGCAAAGGCATCGCATTACCATGCTCACTGAGGTCGCATGTGAATCTCGTCATGGACATGAGGGCAGAGAACAGAGCTGCATATGGCGTCAGGCTAGCTTCTACCGTGGCCCTGAGCATGTCCCTAGCCAGGCCGAGGCCCAAGCTAAACACGACCACTATGTGCTCGCTTCTACCAACCATAGGTTTGTATCATCGTACAGGGACCTTTAAGTCAGCGGGATGGCACAAGGGCTCGTAGGATACGCTATTACCAATACCTGCAGTTGATCAATGGCCTGACTGGCTGCCATTCTTGGAAACCACAGCTATCAGCTCTGATGGACAGCACTCAGGCATTTGCCATTGAAGATAGCTGAAGTCTGGTCAAGTTAACCTGTAACTTACGATGATAACACCAAGTTTGCCTGGCAGAACACTAACAACTGGATCGCTGTTACTGAACTTTTGGAACGGGAACTCCACGGTGGTGAACTGGTTGTCATAGCTTACTGCACTCAATACTGTTTACTTAACACTGCTAGCCTTTATACCTTGATGTTTCTCCAGCAAAACAACTTTCACGGCTTCATGAAGCTGATCAAGCACTCTCCGAACGCACATTTGCATGCTCCAGTGGAGATGTACCTGAACTGAAAACAAAACCTTCAATACACTCAGAAGGATGCAGAAAAACTAACAACCGCTCAAACTGTTTGTAGCTATCAGTTCGCTGCACTTCAACCATAAACATGACCTCAAACAACTGCTTCCGAAAGGAAAATGTCACCAAAGCACAATCAGATCCTTATTAGTGGCCTGCTGGGCAGTGAGGCTGAGGGCCCTGTAACAGCTTTGTAATGATCTCTGCATGGTGTTATCATGCAGGATGCTGTTGCACCGAGTTGCAAAGAAAATGAATTCCTGCAATTGTTTTCATTTTGTTTTATCACAGAAGTTCAACATTATCTTCAAGCAAAGGCATCGCATTACCATGCTCACTGAGGTCGCATGTGAATCTCGTCATGGACATGAGGGCAGAGAACAGAGCTGCATATGGCGTCAGGCTAGCTTCTACCGTGGCCCTGAGCATGTCCCTAGCCAGGCCGAGGCCCAAGCTAAACACGACCACTATGTGCTCGCTTCTACCAACCATAGGTTTGTATCCTCAGACAGGGACCTGCTATAGGTATGTCAACATGTACAGGGACCTTTAAGTTGGCGGGATGGCACAAGGGCTCGTAGGATACGCTATTACCAATACCTGCAGTTGATCAGTGGCCTGACTGGCTGCCATTCTTGGAAACCACAGCTATCAGCTCTGATGGACAGCACTCAGGCATTTGCCATTGAAGATAGCTGAAGTCTGGTCAAGTTAACCTGTAACTTACGATGATAACACCAAGTTTGCCTGGCAGAACACTAACAACTGGATCGCTGTTACTGAACTTTTGGAACGGGAACTCCACGGTGGTGAACTGGTTGTCATAGCTTACTGCACTCAATATTGTTTACTTAACACTGTTAGCCTTTATACCTTGATGTTTCTCCAGCAAAACAACTTTCACGGCTTCATGAAGCTGATCAAGCACTCTCCGAATGCACATTTGCATGCTCCAGTGGAGATGTACCTGAGCTGAAAACAAAACCTTCAATACACTCAGAAGGACGCAGAAAAACTAACAACCGCTCAAACTGTTTGTAGCTATCGGTTCGCTGCACTTCAACCATAAACATGACCTCAAACAACTGCTTCCGAAAGGAAAATGTCACCAAAGCACAATCAGATCCTTATTAGTGGCCTGCTGGGCAGTGAGGCTGAGGGCCCTGTAACAGCTTTGTAATGATCTCTGCATGGTGTTATCATGCAGGATGCTGTTGCACCGAGTTGCAAAGAAAATGAATTCCTGCAATTGTTTTCATTTTGTTTTATCACAGAGGTTCAACATTATCTTCAAGCAAAGGCATCGCATTACCATGCTCACTGAGGTCGCATGTGAATCTCGTCATGGACATGAGGGCAGAGAACAGAGCTGCATATGGCGTCAGGCTAGCTTCTACCGTGGCCCTGAGCATGTCCCTAGCCAGGCCGAGGCCCAAGCTAAACACGACCACTATGTGCTCGCTTCTACCAACCATAGGTTTGTATCATCGTACAGGGACCTTTAAGTCGGCGGGATGGCACAAGGGCTCGTAGGATACGCTATTACCAATACCTGCAGTTGATCAATGGCCTGACTGGCTGCCATTCTTGGAAACCACAGCTATCAGCTCTGATGGACAGCACTCAGGCATTTGCCATTGAAGATAGCTGAAGTCTGGTCAAGTTAACCTGTAACTTACGATGATAACACCAAGTTTGCCTGGCAGAACACTAACAACTGGATCGCTGTTACTGAACTTTTGGAACGGGAACTCCACGGTGGTGAACTGGTTGTCATAGCTTACTGCACTCAATATTGTTTACTTAACACTGTTAGCCTTTATACCTTGATGTTTCTCCAGCAAAACAACTTTCACGGCTTCATGAAGCTGATCAAGCACTCTCCGAACGCACATTTGCATGCTCCAGTGGAGATGTACCTGAACTGAAAACAAAACCTTCAATACACTCAGAAGGACGCAGAAAAACTAACAACCGCTCAAACTGTTTGTAGCTATCGGTTCGCTGCACTTCAACCATAAACATGACCTCAAACAACTGCTTCCGAAAGGAAAATGTCACCAAAGCACAATCAGATCCTTATTAGTGGCCTGCTGGGCAGTGAGGCTGAGGGCCCTGTAACAGCTTTGTAATGATCTCTGCATGGTGTTATCATGCAGGATGCTGTTGCACCGAGTTGCAAAGAAAATGAATTCCTGCAATTGTTTTCATTTTGTTTTATCACAGAGGTTCAACATTATCTTCAAGCAAAGGCATCGCATTACCATGCTCACTGAGGTCGCATGTGAATCTCGTCATGGACATGAGGGCAGAGAACAGAGCTGCATATGGCGTCAGGCTAGCTTCTACCGTGGCCCTGAGCATGTCCCTAGCCAGGCCGAGGCCCAAGCTAAACACGACCACTATGTGCTCGCTTCTACCAACCATAGGTTTGTATCATCGTACAGGGACCTTTAAGTCAGCGGGATGGCACAAGGGCTCGTAGGATACGCTATTACCAATACCTGCAGTTGATCAATGGCCTGACTGGCTGCCATTCTTAGAAACCACAGCTATCAGCTCTGATGGACAGCACTCAGGCATTTGCCATTGAAGATAGCTGAAGTCTGGTCAAGTTAACCTGTAACTTACGATGATAACACCAAGTTTGCCTGGCAGAACACTAACAACTGGATCGCTGTTACTGAACTTTTGGAACGGGAACTCCACGGTGGTGAACTGGTTGTCATAGCTTACTGCACTCAATACTGTTTACTTAACACTGCTAGCCTTTATACCTTGATGTTTCTCCCGCAAAACAACTTTCACGGCTTCATGAAGCTGATCAAGCACTCTCCGAACGCACATTTGCATGCTCCAGTGGAGATGTACCTGAACTGAAAACAAAACCTTCAATACACTCAGAAGGATGCAGAAAAACTAACAACCGCTCAAACTGTTTGTAGCTATCAGTTCGCTGCACTTCAACCATAAACATGACCTCAAACAACTGCTTCCGAAAGGAAAATGTCACCAAAGCACAATCAGATCCTTATTAGTGGCCTGCTGGGCAGTGAGGCTGAGGGCCCTGTAACAGCTTTGTAATGATCTCTGCATGGTGTTATCATGCAGGATGCTGTTGCACCGAGTTGCAAAGAAAATGAATTCCTGCAATTGTTTTCATTTTGTTTTATCACAGAAGTTCAACATTATCTTCAAGCAAAGGCATCGCATTACCATGCTCACTGAGGTCGCATGTGAATCTCGTCATGGACATGAGGGCAGAGAACAGAGCTGCATATGGCGTCAGGCTAGCTTCTACCGTGGCCCTGAGCATGTCCCTAGCCAGGCCGAGGCCCAAGCTAAACACGACCACTATGTGCTCGCTTCTACCAACCATAGGTTTGTATCCTCAGACAGGGACCTGCTATAGGTATGTCAACATGTACAGGGACCTTTAAGTTGGCGGGATGGCACAAGGGCTCGTAGGATACGCTATTACCAATACCTGCAGTTGATCAGTGGCCTGACTGGCTGCCATTCTTGGAAACCACAGCTATCAGCTCTGATGGACAGCACTCAGGCATTTGCCATTGAAGATAGCTGAAGTCTGGTCAAGTTAACCTGTAACTTACAATGATAACACCAAGTTTGCCTGGCAGACCACTAACAGATGGATTGCCCTTACTGAACTTTTGTCCCGAGAAAGCTCTATACCACGAGGACTCCAAAACAACATGTCTCCGCTCAGTTCTGCTAGTGTTTTAGCTCTCAATGCGCTGCACCTGCTCAACATAGTTTATACACTCAGAAGGACATAGACAAGCTAACAACCGCTCAAGAGAAACCTTACACAGTCCACCAGAAAATAACATGTCTCCTGTCATTCTGCTGATGTTTGTAGCTCTGTTTGCTGCACCTCCACCATGAATGAGACGACAATAACTGCTTCTAATCCAAAAACTGAGCCACCGCACAGCTGCACGTCAGAAACTGATTACTATCCCTTTCAGTTGCCTGCTACGCGAATATGCCGAGGCTAATGCTAATGTTGAATTTACAAACATGAAGCTGTCAATTTAAAATTCAGATGTCCCAGCTCAAAACCCACAGGGCTCAAAGGAAGTAGAAGTATTTTAAACAGGTTTTTTTTTTTTTACTGAGAGGAAATATAAACAAGCCTGGTTACAGTGCCTAAATGCATTTATTTGATTTAATTCATAAAGTATTCATGAAGACACTGAGAGCCCCAACATGGATCATTGTGTTCCAATGCCATGTTCGGCTGTGAAACTATGGGTCCCAGCATTCATGTGGATGTCTCTTTGACAAGCAGCATTCACCAAAACACAGCTGCAGACCGAGTACACCCCCTCATGGCAGCAGCACTCCTTGATGGCAGTGCCCTCCCAGCAGGACAAAGCGCCTGGAACACTGCAAAAACTGCTCAGGAACGACCCGAGGAACGTGGGAAAGAGCTCAAGGTGTCAACCTGGCCTCCAGACTCCCCAGATTTCAATCTAACTGAGCCTCCACTGGATGCAGTCTGAACCAAGAACGATCCATAGGGGCCCCACATGGATGGGAGTTGGTACGGACGCATCCAACAGATGCTCAACTGGATTGGGATCTGGAGAATGAGGAGGCCAGTTTGACACCTTGGGTTCTTTGCCATGAGGGGGTGTAGTTGGTCTGAACGGTGTTTGGGTGGGTGGTGTTTGTCAAAGAGGCT